>OU452255.1:18937500-21337500 GCA_911728495.1 Furcula furcula
ATTGTACAACCACTGCATAAAGTAAGTATCAAATATATTAGAATGTAGTATCATCATCATCATCAGTCGAAAAACGTCCACTTCTGAAGAACCCCCTAGAAGGGGGGGCGTTGCCATAATCCTCACGCTTGACAGGCGTCTTGGAGATCGCAGTATAGGTGGTAGGTAATCCAATAGAAAGACGCTGTTGCCCGTCTTCTTGTTTTCTCTAAGTCGCCTCTTACGGACACCCAATTGGAGGAGATGGGAGGGTGCTATTCTTACCCGGACACCCAATGGGTGCATTATCAGTACATTATCACTACACTATCATATTGACTGTCTTTGCTTCCGGCGAAGCTAAATGTAAGCATTGAGGGACGAGACACGGAAAGGATAAGCCCGAACCGCATTTACCACCCAGAGTAGTAGCTCGGGACGCTATCGAATCTGAACCTTGTTTTATTTCCACTGTGCCAAGTCATAACAAAAATTACACTCACGTGCCATTAAGAAAACTGAGTCACGGTTTGATGCGGTGCTTGCAAATAGAATAATAAGCAATTTGTTTGACACAACAGGATCACGGAGGATAAATGACGGGCGGAGGATGTCTGGATCATTATTTGATATGTATTAACGTGGGAGGGCACAAAAATATGGTATGATAAGTAACATAACATCCATGCTTATCCATCCCAAATGTAACCACAGTTGTAAACATATTTTTTCCGTTAAGGAACGGGATGATGCATTAAAAATACCCTTTTTTACGTAGTATAAAACAAGTTCACTTTCCGCATCTTTCTGTGCGCTAACTCCTCCTAAAACACACATCGGATTTTTAAGCAGTTTTCACCAGCAGTTAGCTAGTTTTTCACCAAAGGGTTATATTATTATTATACTCTTTTTTGCTTAGATATTTATGTCTTTAATTTCATTTACTTGTCTTCCTACACACTGTGCCCTTTGTCCTTTTTCAAGATTTTCTCTCTCGAGCCTGCTGGGAGAGATTTCTTTTTAATCTGTGGTTTTATTCATGTCTTAATCTATTACTTGTCCGTTTTATTTGTCCGTATATAAATAAATAAAACAGTAAAAAAAGTATGCATACACCCGTACAAAGCCGGGGCGGGTCACTAGTTAATTATAAAAAAAGTACAGAAACACCTCAGGTTGCCGAGGTTAGCAGGAAGATGTTTGCTGTCAGGCGACTAGCTCACTTCCTACCCATTGACACCAAAATTGCGCTCTCTCAATCTTTACTTCTACCATATCTTGATTACGCTGACGACAGTTGTCCTGAACTTACTGAAGAGCTATTAAATAAACTTGA
This sequence comes from Furcula furcula, assembly GCA_911728495.1. Taxonomy (NCBI): domain Eukaryota; kingdom Metazoa; phylum Arthropoda; class Insecta; order Lepidoptera; family Notodontidae; genus Furcula; species Furcula furcula. The sequence continues at coordinate 18,938,816 of OU452255.1, forward strand.
GCGACTTCAAAATTTTTCTATTTGGTTCATTTTTGGCTTACGCAAAGATGACCACGTCGATCAGAATTTCGTAAAAAGCTCAAGTGGCTTCCTATTCGCTTTCGCCGTAATACTCATATCCTTTCTCTACTCTATTATATTCTTTATAAACCTAGGTCACCCTCCTACTTAAAGGAGTGCTTTGAATTTGTTACTTCCCAGCACCATACTCTCCGCTCTTCATGTGAACTACGACTTCTTACTCCTGCTCATACTTCTCATGCATACACAAAGTCTTTTACTGTGCTAGCGGGACGACTTCGGAACTCACTACCGCAACATATAAGACGAACTCAGAGTCTACTATCCTTTAAAACTCAAGTTACATCGCACTATCTGTCCCTTCAATAATGGTTCATAGCTATTGATCATCTCTCACTTTCTTGGTAATAGATATGTATTAGTCTATCATATTATATTATAATATGTAGTTTATTTATTATTTTTCGTTTTTTTTATCCACTTAATTTATTCATATAATTGCACCTGCCCATAAGAATGCTCTGTCCTGTACCCCAAGGTCGACTGGAAGAGATCGCTTTAGCGATAAGTCCACCTTGTTGTTCACGGTTATTAATGGTTTTTAGTTTCAAATGTATATTTCTTTGGTGTGCAATAAAGAGTACTTGTATTGTATTGTATCGGCATTAATGTAACGGTAAAGCTTTATATACCTACTTATATAATAAATTAATACTATCAGGCGCAGAACATACAAGTCAATCATCTTATATTTTACAGAGAATTAGGAACAACTATGCAAAGTTTTTAATCGGGATTTAACCCCAAATCTAATACACAAGTATCATCATCATCATCAGTAGCAGCCGAAAGACGTTGCCCCCTTGTTGCCATAATCCCCACGCTTGGCAGGCGTCTTGGGGATCACAGTATAGGTGGTAAGTAAGCCAATAGAAAGACGCTGCTGCCCGTCTTCTTGTTTTCCCTTAGTCGCCTTACTTACGACTTACGGACACCCAACGGGAGGAGAGAGTAGTGTGCTAACCTTATCCGGACACCCCATGGGAGCATTATCAGTACATTATCACTACACTCTATACGGGGTGTAAGGGACATCGTACCGAAAACCGATACGGGGGGATCCAGTAGGTACATGATTTTGAACACTCTAGTGTTGAAATTTTTCATCAGCTTTTTCATGAATTTCCAAAAAATAAAACACTTTTTTAAATAAAATTAGTATAACATCATTATTGGTATAAAGCATAATTATAATTTAAAAACAATAAATTACTTAATTGTTTAAAAATGTAAAATTTATTTAATATTCCGCATATATTCATTACATGCTCGAAAATTAATAAGTTAGTCATTTGCAATTTTCCATATAAATGGTTTCTGTAATGTTGTAACGGACATTATTTGACATCTTATAAATATTTTTTCGGTACGTGGATCTTTACACTCTTTATATTGACTGTCTTTGAATGTCTTTATATACGAGTATAATAATATACCACGTGTATTTATGATTTCTCCGAAGTCTCTGGCATTTTATAGCGGTCACTAAAGTTTAATGGGATTAAATGACAAGCGATTATACATAATCCTTAATTAACAGTTTTATATTAATGTTAACATATGTATTACGTTTCGCTATGTATCTTTGTCAACTCCGCCTACTTAATAAACTAAAATCTATTTTAATATACCAAAACAGGGCAAGTTTTTACAGTCAGACAGAGATAATAATCCCTCGCTTTTTTAGTTCAACAAATCTACTTGTCTTATTTTTTTTTTCTTATTTTTGGCACTCTTGACTATATTATTGCTTTAACCTTGGTTAAATGTCTTGAATTATAAATAATTAAAAAATAGACTGGTTCGGGAGTAGAGACCAAATAAATAATACGCAAAACGGTCGGCAGTGGCTAGAAATGAAGAGTCGAAGATTGGGTTCAGTGGTTATCTTCGGAAGGCTTGTCAAACATTGGACTGGTGTAGGCTGATATAATGATTCGTTGAAAAACTCATTTATTGGGAATTATTTATAAATTAAATAAAGCTGCTAGAAATAAGTTACATTTTTCCGAGTGCAAAACTCTAGCGGTATTTTCAGATGGAAAGATAATCGTGAATTAATTGAGCAACCTTCTATGATCTTGGGTTTGCATCATGTTAATTTTTTTAATACAAGTACTCTTTTAGACTTCGTCGTCACCAGGGCCGTGGTCTATTAAAATTAATGCCTATACAACCAAAATAATCTCTTAAATTGATGACGTACTTCCCAGAGCTATAAATAATCATGACATTAGTTAATTACAGTCTACAATCGTTAGTATAATCGATCATTTAATTAATGAACTATTAAACATCGTGTGCTTTTTAGAAAAGTAATTTAAATTACGTCAATAATATTACATTCTTATCTTGTAATTTAAATAAGTGAAATACAGGCTTCCCGCGCGTTGTAACTAACTTCATCACCCAAGTGAAAATCGTTATCAAGGTGCGGTTGTCCACCGCATTTCGATAGCAACCCTAAGGTGTAATATAATTTGTATTTCGTATAACTTTCATAAATAAATCAACTCACAGTGATTTGGGTGATTTGTGGTAGAAGTCACTTTCACCTTCGTCATCGCAACTAAGAAGTCCGTTAATGAGAAGTGCATTTATATCATACCTTTTACAGCAATTTACATCGGTACAAAAACTTTGTTGAAATTCGTTTGCGGTGATCATCAAGTGAGGTTCACTGCTTATACGTCAATTCAGTTGATCACTCAAGTTCGTGAAACTTTAGCTCTAAGTTACCCAATACCAAATTCTCATTCTCATTCTGATCTCTTTGGGTTGTCAAACCAGATACGAAATAAAGATGCGCGACTGTTACTAATCCGAAGATTCGAATAATCTACAACTACTAATATACGCATTCGACTTGAAAATTAGTAATATACTAATGTTCATAGTCGAATAACCACTACTAATTAGTAACTACTAACGGCGTTTGAACTAGACTATTCGCGACTCAGTCGGCAGTTTTTCGAATGAATGATGAATAAATTATTTGCCGTTCCGGTCCAGGAACGTATAATGTCAGTGCGCATGACAAATCAAATCATTCAATTCGCCGATTAATAAAAGTCAAGCGGGTATCAAATTAGTTACTAATTTCAAAAAGTCATTCGAATAAGTCGAATGATTTATAAAGTCGAATAATTCGAATGAAATCATTCATAGTCGCCCATCTTGAATACGAAATAACCACGCTGGTAGTCACAAGTATAGCTCTGCTGCTACTCGAGAAGATTCCATTCCCAGATCAGACGAAGTGATGATGGGTTTTCCAGGCAGTAGTTCTTTGTTTAAATTACCAAAACACATTTTATAGAATACTGAGCTCTTGCGCATACTTTAATGTTAGCACGATATAGCACGCGCATGCAACTTGGACGCATTGAAAAAACGGCTTTCATAGCTACGCACAACATCATGTCCTTGTCTTGTATGCAAAAGTGGTAACCATATTACTATCTTGCTCACCACACCTAAGTTGTAGCGTGCTATCTATACCTCTATACCTCTGTACTTAGCAAAAATAGGAACTCTCGTCGTTTGCGCCATCTTTAGCCTGAACAAGTCCACTGCTGAAAATAGGCTTCCCCCTTTTGCATAAACTTGGCTTGGCTTGGCTTCTTGGGGATCGCTGTATATGCTGACATAAGATGCCCTTCTACGATACCTTACGGGATAAGATAGGAGATTGCTATTCTTCCTTCAGAGTCGTTCTGGACGTTCGGGGTGTGGGCCCTTAGAACGTCCATTGAGTACGGCGGTGACTCCGAGAAGGACGGCGGTGGGGTTGCGACCCCCGTCTCCGTGAGCACCGAGTCAGGTTCCAGTGGCGTGCACAGAGGGTAGGCAAAAAAATGTGTTTGACTTTTTTCACCTATTTTAAGTATGTTATTATACCATTTCAAATATCCGTACATATGCAAGCAAATACTATAGACATATTAATTTGCATTTGAAAACATTAATACGTTTATTCAGCGGCTCTATACTGACAAAAATACTTTGCCTACCCTAGGATTTCTCTAAACAGTCTTAATTTAAAAAAATCTTAGTTTGGTCATTAATTAACGTTTTTTTTTTAAATGTAAATGGACATGTTTGTAATATTGGTTAAGTTAAGGATATTTGTGCTGGAACACGAACAAACAGCATAAAGCATAAACAACTCGCAGATATTTTTGCCTGCTTTCAGTGCACGCCACTGGGTTCCCGGGGGACTACAATGCGCCCCCCGGCGGTATGGTCAAAGGCAAGGCACTGAGGGGCCCCTGGTGCAGATCCCACCGGAGAGCCCTGGGGTCCCCTCTCATGTGCCGATGCGACAGCCGCGGGGGTTTTAGTGGGTAAGAATCCCACATACCCAAACTATCAATGTATCAGGTCTCACATCACGTACTAAGTTGTCCAATATCCTTCGACATTATGAACAAATTTCAATCAGCAATTACGTTGTAATCTGCACCGGATACATTCGATAATGGTCTCAATTTACACTGCCCTACTAGCGGCATGCTCGTATCTGGAGTACACGTATTCTCAATAAGTGATCGTATTGAATGAGAGCCGTGTTGATATACTACAATCACCACCCACAACAGACAATAGTTCAACGGAGATGCGTGAATGCAAGTAGGTTATTGGCACAGTATTATCGTGTAACGGTGGTGCTGCAGCCATTCATTTGCAGTGAAAGCAGGGTTCCCGAGCCGTGGGAACTTCTAAAACTCAATTGAAAATTTGTAAGCTATTTTTTAAGAACAGTTTTTTACAGTTTTGTATGCCAATAAAAATAATACGTATAGGTCAATTTTTGCTGGGTGACACCTGTACAATCAGCGCTGAAAGACCTTACTGTTCTTCTATTTGGATATGAGTAAAAAGTACTTTATGAAGTTAAGAATAAAAATATTCAGTTAGATTTGTTCCATTTTGGCACAGTCAAAAGATTTCTTGACAATATGGCGTATTCGGGATATTTGCGTCAACTGGTCTCTTTGATCTAGTTCACAATATTCCAATATCTATACATTTGCTATAGAAAATATGTTAGGATCTTGGAATATTTTCATTTTAGTAATTCTATCACACCACAAAAATCTATAGGTCATCGCGTAGCAACCCTAAGAGAAAGCATCAGCTAAAGATGATCGATAGTCGTTGAACGTCGACGGATTATGTCGTTTGCGATACCTGATATAAACGAGCTAATGGTTAACGGATAGTGATGCGACGTCATATGAAATAATATTATGGCTTAACGGGTCCATCCTCATCACATTCATTAATTTACATTATGAAAAAAATTAAGGACCGAAATTGATACAGCTAGTATAAAAACAAGCGGAAACCCTCAAAACAACCTTATTGTAGTAATGCGTAAAGTTGAAATTATAATTGGTATACCTAACCATTGATGCCATTAGCTGCTCATGAAACACATATAATAACTAACCGGATTATCTTTATATTGTTATTATCAACACAAAGACTACTTCAATATAAAGATGATAGTTTTTATTACTTAGATGCACTTATTTTACTTTGGTGGTGAGAACTCTATTTTACTCGTAAACTGTTTTAAAAAATGTTAACCGATTTATTAATCAATTTTGAACAAACAGCTTTCAGGTACTTACTATGTTACAGGTTGTGTATCAATCAGTTGGCATCAGTATCGGGTTATTAGAGTCTCAACAGACAACATAATTTTAGCATCAATGATCATCCATTTAGTCGCTCGAACGGAAGCTTGATACAGCAACTGAGTTCTAAGTCCAATTGTCCATTACATTAATTAATGATTAAGTCATTGAAATTATTGAATTATAGCAAATTCTAAATGTGGCACCAAAACGCGAATCCAAGCAACCTGAAAATCGCTAATCGTCGATTCTTATTAGCTCTAAAAAGTACTGCATTGCAAAGTGGAGATTTTATGACATTAAAATGAATACTTTCGTTTATTAATCCAGTTTTAGTGCCGTCCTTAATTGTTATATTTTTAAGATTTAGCTACACTTTTGCATTTTCACAACATCTTTTAATGACATTACAGGTTGCATTAGTAGTTGCTTCGGAGGGCACTTATAAAGTCCCGTTTGTTGTCATCAATAGAACAAATGTTAAGTCAAGTCAGAGGCCTAAGAGAAGCTTAAACAACCCTGATACCATTGGCCCTGGTTGGCCATTAACCAAATCGTAAAATTCCTTGAAGCATCGCTCAACTCTATTATGCAGTTTAAGACCTAATTAATGTACTATCACTTTACCTAAGCTTGTACCTTTACCTTTTTTTCACTTTTATCGCTGCAAACAGTGTGGGAACTCCCTTAAATTAAACATGACATGTCAAGGATAGCATTATGTTTAGTCCTGTCAAATGAGTTTAGTTTTTGTGGTAACATAATTGAACGCAGTGAATTAATTGGCCAATTATTTTTTGTGACTGTTTTTGATTTCATTAGCCTAGCTAGCTGATCATTTCAAGTTTGTAGTAGTTAATATGCCATTTTGTTAAGTATTAACTGACTAACTGCCGCACTCACAAACCCCAGTTAACTTTAACTCTAATTATGTCACATTTTAACATCTATTTATTTCGACTATCGGAGCAGTTGATGATTAATTTCGATTACTGACCACGAGATAATTGATATTTCTACTCAATATCTGCGTATTAAGTATTAATGGGCTTCGAGTGACGAAATAACCCGATTTCAAAAAATGGATTAATGATCATTAACTTTAATTGACGTTTGTAGGTTCGGCAGTAAATGAAATACTTAAGTTTGACATATAAATATGTAAAAAAATAAGTACGTAGTATTTAGTATTTCGTGCATTTATTGATTCCTGAAAATTCTTGCATGAGTATCAGAGTTCAGGCACACTTAGCTTCTACCTGAATCTCTATATTTTATGAAGAAAAGTGGCACTTAATGTTAGTTTTGGATTAAATTTAAGTATATATTGAATATCCCGTGGTAGTTTATGATAGAAACGTATATCTCTGCCCTTACCTCCTCAACATTTATAATTAATCCCCTGCACGACTCTACACCCGAATTTAACATGCACAATGCTAACCTTTATTTAAAGGCATAGCCAGTTGTAATGTTCGGTAAACGATTCGACTGAAGCAACATCAGGGAAGGTCAGTCCTAAACGGTTACCGTTTAGTGGCATTCGAACAGAGCGTCTGCCGCGTTTCTTCAGTTTATTTTTTTCATTTATTTATTAAACTAGCTGACCCACGCAGCTCCGCCTGCGCTATTTTTACGTTAACTAAACTTTTAATAACAGACATTCGCATTGAATACATAACCTCCTTTTTTATAGTCGGTTAAAAACTGGGACCCACTTTTTACTTGCTCTCCGAAGCACGGACCCGTTTAGTTCAAATGGCGTTAAACGGTCACCCATCTATTTATTGACCTTACCTAACGTTGCTTAACCCGATCGATTACAAAACCTTGATAACAACTCTCTATGAGTGTTCCCTTACTAATATTTATTATATTATAAAGAAAAATTGATAAAATCGGACCAAGCGTATAACCAAGTACCCATTTTGACTTTAATCCCCTCTCCCAAAAGAACCGTGCTAGATTACGGGATAAAAAGTATCCTATGTCCTACCTCGGAGTAAGATCTCAAATCATGCCAAGTTTCATTTGAATCCATTCAGTAGTTTAGGCGTGATGCTCAGCCGTGATACAGACAGACAGACAGACAGACAGACAGACAGACAGACAGACAGACAGACAGACAAAAACTAAAAAAAATACATTTTCGGCCTCAGTATCCTTTATAGAATGCCCTCCAAATATAATTTTCAAAATATCTTCAATGTACAGAATTGGACCTGTTACAGTTTTATTATAAGTATAGATAATTCATGAACACAATTATGATCTTGGCGCTCATTAACCACCATGGGTTTGTCCGAGCGTCGTCCATTCCTCATTCGAGTAATATAGATATGAACTAATTACTTATAAAGTCAGATTTATACCTATATAAAGTCGGTCCCGGTTATTCTCAAGCCAAGTCTAAGGGAAGCTTAAACATCGCTAGACAAACGCGCTCGCAGGATAATTGACGATAACGACCTAACAAATGAAAAACTGCAACAATTGGATCATCGTCGCCTAGTTGCATGTTTATCGGTTTTTTACAGATTGTTCCACGGTGAATGCGCTCAAGCAGTTTTTGACCTTGTACCACCATCCCCTTTCTTTTACCGGACTACCAGGCGCCGGCAGGGTCTCCACCGCTTTGTCGTTGACACTCCAACTTGCCGCACTAAGCGTTTCGCTTCTTCTTTTCTCATGCGCACGGCCAAGCTGTGGAATACCCTCCCGGACAACGTTTTCCCTGATAAATATAACTTGGGTGTATTCAAGTCTAGAGTGAACAGGCATCTTATGGGTAAGCGCGGTCCATCCTAGACCACATCTTCACTTACCATCATGTGAGATTGTGGTCAAGCGCAAACCTATTTATTATAAAAAAATAAAAACATCTAAAAATGCAAGTACAAAACAAAATAGCTTCACATTATTTAATGTAATATGTATCGCTTTGTAATAAATATTTAAACAAGTGAGGCACAATTTTGGCCTCACCGTGAAATAAGTGAATTCAAAAGATTCCAAACTAGTTAATTTGCAATTCAATGTTGAGCAATGTTAATTATACAATTGTTTCAACGGACGTATTACCATATCAATAGTACTGCTGTGCCGAATCCAGTAACACTGTCGAATTTATTATAGGAACAACCATCAGCTATTTAAGCATGTTTTTAGTAAAGTTTTAAAATTGCACCACGATATTTTAGCTTTCGCGAATTAAAATTACAATGCCAAAGAGTAATTTCATTATTGAGTAGAGGTGCCTCTTAATCATTCGTAGTCTAAACATGTATTTCCTATGATTACGATATTGTTTTTCTCATTTATCATTTCATTCATCGTTTATTATAGCATAACCCGATATATAAATCATGGATGATGGATAAACCGATTGTATTTATGACCGTGTAGGGTCATATACCCTTTATAAATGACCAACAGGTTCTCTCGTCTATACAAAAACTTGCTAAAAATATTTACGTGACGTAACACAAAGATTAAAAAAATGTAGAGGCGCCGCCGGGAGATTTTTCGATAAAATACATATGTTTTGCTTATAGAAGGTTTTTTTTTATGATTACCTTAGGAGGAGCAGGCTCAGGGACATCAGAATCCCACTCAGAACTCAGATCGTCGCTGGACGCCTCCGTATACTCCTCATTCCACGGCACTTCCAATAGGGACATTTTCATTTGGTCATAACCAGGCGACATTGTCTGTGGTCCATACCCGGGAGGCAACGGACTCGGAGACCTACAATTCTCGCAATTACAAGGCTTTAGACCAAAACTCTCTTTAGGCGGCGAATCATCTTTCGGACCCGTCTTAGAGTTCCGCCTCGGATCTCTCTTACGAGCACTCCTTGGAGACAGTCTATTACTGCACTGTGGTGGTATATAATACCGGGCGGGCTCCGAAGACCGTCTCCCACACCTGCCACCATCAGGAGTCTCTATTTTCACGGGCGTCAGTAGAGACATCTTTTTGGTTAGAGCCTGCCTCTCGGCGTCTGTCGGCCTATCGTCAGAATCCATTGTGTACCGAATTACAGGGATCGTGAACGCGAATTGTTCCGTGCACTCTGGCATTCTTACACTTCGAAATTATCACTGAACAACATTTTAAGTCACGTTTTTGCCGCGTATACGAGTTCCATGCGCGGGAGTTGCAGGTGAACTGACACGAACCGGCGCGTGTGACGCCAAGCGTGACGCGTGCGCAACTAACTAACCCGACAGACAGAAACGGCGGAATTATTTCGTAGATAGTCTGATGGGCTGGTGATAGCCGCCTTCATTTAGAAATGTAGAGTGAACTTCGTGACTTAAATGTGATATAACTTAAATGCGTCGCTGTTTGTTGTTGTTGATGACGTCAATATGGTGGCGATTAGAATAATTTTCCTTGAACTGTTAATAGCGAAATGTAGGATACATATTGTATTTAATTATTCTTGTGATAATAACGGTGCATGGTATGCGGTATGGTGACGCAAATTATGCACCGTAGGTTATTAATTGCTCGATATACATATATAGTCACTATAAAATTCTAACATAGTCTTACATCGCTACATAGTTTAAAACAAAGTCGCTTCCCGCTGTCTGTCTGTCGGTCTGTCCCTATGTATGCTTAGATCTTTAAAACTACGCAACGGATTTTGATGCGGCTTTTCTTAATAGATAGAGTGATTCAAGAGAAAAGTTTATATGTATAATACATGCATAATATAGTAGAGAAACAATAATAATTTTAGAGGTTTCTAATGGGATGTCGTAAATAAACGCGCTTGCATTGCAAACGCTGGCTGAACCCTACGAGAAAGATCAAAATAATGTACTACAGTATTGTACACCTTAACAAGGTCTACAAAAAAGTCCGCGATGGTATATGTTTAACTCGCATTATAGAGCGTCCAACCGTTTATTTTCTTTTTGACAGCACCAATAGAACGTAACTGAGTCATGTTAACTTTTAAAAGTGAACTTTAAGTGAACTTTTGCGTAACATGACGCAGTTACGTTCTATTGGTGCTGTCAAAAAGAAAATAAACGGTTAGATCTATTATAACCATTTTTTATACTTTACATTTACGCATTTAGCATTAATCCTTATCCGATTAAGTATAAATATATTTTTACCACCCGTACGAAGCCGGGGCGGGCCGCTAGTTTATGATATAATGTAGATTCATAAGTAATAAATAAAAATGCTATTGACAAACACACTTCTGATGATATTGACATAAATAATGATGATGACGTCCTATTAACGGGTACGACCACAGCGGTCAATCGTTTATAAGATCAGCCACCTACGTAGAAAATATTAATAGTGCTTGCAGAGACACATGTGCACTCTCCTTCACACTGGAAATGGAACAGAAGATCGACACGAGAGAGATTAGTCACAGCACCGTCTTTGTGTATTATCATCAGCACCCAAAAGAGGTCCGCTGCCGAACAAGGCTTCCCTGTTAGAAGGTAGGCGTGTTGGGGATCGCAGCGGGTCTAAAAAGGCCACTTTCGGGGAATCATAATATGAGTAAGTTACCGTTTAATTTTTATTCGTATGGCAGCATTAACATCAAATATGAGTCTGCTAATTAGTGTTAATAAATGAATTGAGTATGATTGACCTATTTTGCGAAGAATTTGATAGAAATTCAAAATACGAATTCCTTATAGAGGAAATGCTTAATGTGGCCTTTTTAGGCCCGATACTCAAACTCAAACTCAAAAATAGTTTATTTCAAACAGGCTTAACGCTAGCACTTTTGAAAGGTCATGATTTTCTTTTTTAAAAAGAAGCTACCACCGGATCACAACGCGGCTTCAACTGAGAAGATCCGTCAAGAAACTCAGCGGGCTTGTCATTTTATCACTTTTTTTTAAAACAGTGTGTCATGTTACAATTAGATCAGAGCGACAGTGTGTCTTGCCGTTCAAAAGATCAAGTAAGACAGAAAAAAATAAAAAAAATACGACGAAAGAACAAACTAAAAAGCCAAAGGGATAGTAGTCGGACCAGTCGGACCAGTATAGGTGGTTGGTAATCCAATAGAAAGACGCTGCTGCCTGTCTTCTTGTTTTCCCTTATTCGACTCTTACGGACACCAAACGGAAGAGACTTTTTGCATGCCCATGCCAAAATTGAGATAATTCATGGATCACAATCAGATAATCGATAACAAGTAAGAACAAAATGGCTTCAGGGTTCAAATATTTGTATACAGGGTGTAAGGGACTACGTATCGAAAACTTTTATATAAGAATTCTCATATTGTCCGTTACATTACAGAAACCGTTTAGATGGAAAATGACAAATGACTAACTTGTTAATTTTTGAGCATGTAATGAATACGTGCGGGATAATATTTATTTTTCAAATTACATTGCTAATTTCATTCAAGCCGTGGGGATTATGGCAACCACTCCCTTCTAAGGGAGAGGCCTTTGTTCAGCAGTGGACTTTTCGGCTGCTGATGATTGCTAATTTTGCACAAATAAGTAAATTATTGTTTTTAAATTGAAATTAGGCTTTATTATTATACCAATAATGATGTTATCCTAATTTTATAAAAAAAACGGCTTATTTTTTGGAAATTCATGAAAAATCCCATGAAAAATTTCAACACTAGAATGTTCAGAATCATGCACTGGATCCCTGGTATCGGTTTTCGGTACGATGTCCCTTACACCCCGTATACAATATTTTTAAAGCAACGGGCTTCCCGCTGCGCCACAAAGACTTCCTTATGACGTAGCTGTACGTCGAAATAATTACCACGGGATTATGTCGTAATAGAAAGATTGATCAGTCAGCAAGATCTTCTATGTATGAGAGTTCAGAGCGCGCCAAGCGATCACAAATATTGCTATTTGTAGTGACGAGATGCGGGTCTGTAATAATAAATAACATACAGAGCTAAGACAAGGTCGCTGTGAAGAGATCTATGCTTGGTGTTTCTCTGTGATAAAAAAATTACTTAATTTCGTATTTGATCTCTAAAAAGCCTCTCTATTCGCTAGAAAACCAAAGTGAAGAAGAAGAAGAACTACATTTATTTGGCAGAAATCAACACCCAGAAATATACAAAATAAAAGAAAGTAAGTATACAGATATATACAAAAAGGGAAAAAAGTACAGTACAAAAAACTTAAACTTAAAAAACTTAAGAGTAAAACTTAAGAGTAAAGTGAGGATTAAGATCAAAGTATTAGCCGACTGAAATAGCCGTGGGCTGGTCACAATTGCCGCAGAACCGATGACCCTTACACTAGACCGGTTCTGGAGTGAAGACTGATCGAAGCGTAATATAGGACGCCCTGTGACCAGGTCGAGTGACGATATTCACAGAGTGGTTGGCTGTATAGCCGAAGATCAGCTCAGTGGCGTGTCATGAGCCTATACCCATTAGTGCAATGATATGAATTGATTATGATGATCGCTCGAAGAACCGATATCCGATGAGGGAGGAAAGGTTTTCGAGTGGCAGCCACGAACCGAAACTCGCAGCGTAGGCCACCACTAGGTGGACTGATGACATTGAGCGAGACCCGGGCAACCAGTAGATTAAATAGGTAATTGTCGTTTATTATGATGTTCAGCAGTGGACGTCTTCAGGCACAGATCAGGACAGATAATATAACTGTATTGTCTATGAGGTGCGACTTATATGATTTGTGATGTCTAGTCAAAAAGTAACTTAAATTAGGTAATATAAATGGTCCTTTGGAGTCGCTGGACGTTCGGGGTGTGGGCCCTTAGGACGTCCATTGAGTACGGCAGCGACTCCGAGGAGGACGGGCGGCGGGGTTGCGACCCCCGTCGCCGTGAGCACCGTGTCAGGTTCCCGGGGGGCTACAATGCGCCTCCCGGCGGCGGGCTCAAAGGCAAGGCACTGAGAGGCCCCTGGTGCAGATCCCACCGGAGAGCCCTGCCCCCCCCCCCCTCTCATGTGCCGATGCGACAGCCGCGGGGGTTTCAGTGGGTAAGAATCCAACATACCCCGGTCGAGCCCCACAGCTCCCGGGGATCTTTGGAAGATATCCCCCACGTCAAAAAAAATAAGGTATTAAGGTATAAGCTTTACATTTTTTTAATGTCAGGAAGTCATTCGTTTTTATTTTTTACACAAATGGTTCAGTCAAAAAGATAAAGGTCAGTGCAACATTTCTTGATAGTTATTTTTTTACTGCAATCGATGTGATAATGTAAATAACTCTACATTTAACATTGAGGTAATATCAATACTAAAGTTATTATAAATATTACTTCAATGACATTCAATTGTTGGTAAATGTTAAAAGTTAGGTAATCACAATGAGCTATTTATTCAAGGTACACGAATACGACGATAATACAAGCGTAAAGCCTGTCACACACATACATAACTATAATAAATATTAATACAAATTATATAATTACAAATTATATTATTATTATAATTATTAATTAAGCATAAGAGCAGGTTGCAAGATCAAGATACTGTAAGCTCTTACTGCGTAGATCGGACCAACAATAATAACTAAGAAGACCTGAGAGTACACCGGCATAATTGTGACATAAGGACGTTCAACATCTCAGTCCTCCCGTGATCATGGGTGCTGCAAAGCATTCGAAACGTCGGGATAGTAAAATTTAAAATAAACCGCGATGAAATCCGTAAAAGTAGTTTGATTTCAAGTATACTTTAATTAGTTTTTGCTTTCACATTTTGTTACAAAACACTTATCTTAAAATTAACTATAACGTTGTCAAACTCACTAAACGAGTTTGACAACAAAGAAAACTTAGATAAAAATGTTTAAAGAAAACTGATTAAAGTAATTAAGTCTACTTAGGTATATGTTCCGTTAACTTTGAAGATCCAACATGCTAACATGGTGAATTTCACCAGCTAAAACCAAAACTATTTGACTTTTTGAAAATATTGTTAGACAGGTAGATAGAGAAAAATACGGCGAGTCTGATGACATTTAAAACTCATTTTGGCCATTTTGGGACTTGGTGACTTCGCTCTACGAGGACGATATTTCCTACTTCAATTTTCGAGCGACCGCACTTATGATATATATTTATCACGTCACAATTAGTATAGAAAATGTATCGTAATATGCCTAGCTATAATTTGTATTAATATATATGATAGCTAGGTCTGTGACGGGCTTAAACCCAAAACAATGGCTTGTTTCGAAATCAACATTCGAACTTAATATTCAACAGCTGTAGAGACCGCGGCAAGGGTCAGATGGCAAAAAAATTGGTATAAGTTCGCCGAGCGCTCTTTGAACTTCGCACTCTCAACTCTATTGCGAGTGTAATAGATGTATTCAATTGTACTCTGAGTGAATTCACAAGAATAGCATTTTTAACCGACTTCAAAAAAGGAGGAGGTTCTCAATTCGTCTGTATATATTTTTTTTTTTTTTTTTTATGTATGTTCGCGCATAACTCTGGCAATTATTAACCGATTTGAAAAAATCTTTCTTCCATCCATTCTTCAATCCATTGATTGGGTCCCATAAAAAAATTATTGCTTAGTAATAAGTAGTTCCTAAAAAAACAAGAATGGTGACTGCGCACTGAGAGTTGCAAGAAAGCCTATATAGATGACGTTTTAGTCGCTCGGACTCGCTCGGTCGGACAAAAATGGTCATAACTCTGGCAAATATTTACCAATTTCAATGATTCTTTTTTTATTCGAAAGAAGAAACCACTGTATTGAATATGTATGAATTTTATTACAACCGGATAAGAACTTCCTGGAGGACCATGAACGATGTGGAGGAATTTATCTGGTAAAAACCATAAAACTGATGTTCTCCATTACATTGCTCTGACAATTATGAACCGATTTCGATGATTCTTTTTTTATTCGAGAGAGTAAACTACTATGATGTTTCCATGCAAATTTCATTACGACCGGATATTATTTTCTGAAGAAACATGAATTATGTAAAACTATGTAGACGATAATGTGATCATAACCTACCTAGATAATTTTTCGGTTTTCGATGGTTCAATCTTTATATATGAAAATATCACTAAAAAGGTTAAAATAAAATCTTTTAAAAAAAAAAATTAAACCGACTTCAATATCACTGAAAAGTATAAAATAATTTAAATATTATTGAAGTTGGTGCCAAATATACACAGCAGGTACGCTAACACCAACTTCAATAATATTTAAATTATTTTATACTTTTCAGTGATATTGAAGTCGGTTTAATTTTTTTTTTAAAAAGATTTTATATGTAATATGTTATGGTTATGATAATATATACTAGTTATAAGATTTATACATATATTAATAATACATGAAATTATCAAATTGCAGCTATCGCATTAGGTTAAATCCTGTCAAGATAGTTTGTACATGCTGAAATAAATAAATAAAATAAAATAAACCCTGAAGGATCTTTCTGACTGACCAATCTTTCCGTCCCAACATGAATAACTCTAACACCAGGTTGGCCACAAGCCAAAAGACAACAAAGCAACCTTATAGTAATCATGCTGGCACTAGATTAAAAAAAAAAACAAAAGTTTAACATTTTTAATTATTATTTTAAAATCAGGTATAGATATGTTATAGGTATTGGAAAGGGCATGGATTAGGCTCTAGTGGAACACCCGTATAATAAAAGTAAGCAGCACAGCTAGAATAATTCCCTTAACTTCTAGACAAACCCTTACCTCAATGGCCAAAAGCTTAGCAGTAACACCATCATTGAGTGGATAAATAAGCCAAAGAAGGGGGTGGCCCGATTTAGGCTGCTTGTACATATCTTGTGCACGCCGGGCCTAAGCAAGAATTGGTGTCTTTTCTACACACGAACTGTGTAAACTGGGCGCTAACCAAAAAAAAAAACTTTTCTGCGCAAGACCTGACCGCGCGATGTTACTGCGGTGTGGCAGGGGTGCAGGGTAGGTGAGGTGGGTATTAGTGAGACCATTTATCGTCCACGATAAACCAGTTTATAAAAAAGTTTAAATTTAAACTAGTTTATAACGTTGTTGAAAAATTTTATGTTCAACGTTAGACGTCGAATGTCGTTTACGATTATAGTCCACCGATTGACTTGTCTATCATTAAATTATTTTGGTGAACTGAAAACTAGTTTTTTCGTTTACGACTAAAAACAGTCGAAAAAATCCGTTTGTTAATTCAACGCCCACCCTTATCAGATATACCAACTGCCGCTAAGCAGTATAAAGTGTAAACATTGCTGTATTCTGATTTGAATGACACTGTAGCTGGTTAAATTTCCAGGCTCGAGAGATTTCATAAGAGATGTTTTCGATGACGAACGGCAGTGTATTTAAGCTGATGTGTCGCTTACACTCAGCTGAATTTTTTGCTCGACACTGCGACGATAAAAAAAATAATGAGTTAAAACTACGTAAGGGGCATATCGACTAACAAAATCTATTCATATTTAACTTGCCAAACGCAAAGCAATCAAGCCATGTATGAATAAAAAACAACCAGTATCAAAGCCAGTTTTTTACGATTAACAGTATTTACCACTCATAGCATTTGGAACCTTAAATCTAAATTCGTTAGTGTACAGTGTCTGTGTTAAACCATCCGTAGGTACAACAAATTCGAAAATACAGCCTTCAGCAAAGAGATTAAAGGCACGGCATACCGTAGGCAAAAGCACAACTTGCTTGTGAATAAAGACATAAGAATGACCGGATGATCCGGCTCGAAGGACCAGCAATTTTGTCGCATACATGCCCTAGTAATGTCAGGGTTGATGTACTCGATAGTGGAGAAGAAAATAGGCAGGGTGGTCGGACTTGCGCTGATGTCAACTCCCGTCCCATATCCTTCCACATCAACCTCAGAGAGGCTTCTTCCTCCGGGGGTGGTTTCTGTTGGGTTTGCAGCTGCTGCGCGCAGCCAACGGTACACAGGGTGGGAGAGGATCTTTAAAAAGGAGCACTCGCGATCCGCACGTCTTTAGAGCGGGAGAATCGACAGATTATCAAATAGATTAGGATCCATAGCTACCGACACCTCAATGGAGAACGTTAAGAAAAAGAGAGCTCTGTACGTTACGACGCCAGAATTCAAATTGAAAGAGATGAGTTGAGTGAGTGAATGAGTAGAATGTATGTAATAATAGTGTATACAGATTTTTAAAAATGGTGAATATACCAAATAAAGAAAGAAAAATAGAAAAGGAGTACTGCATTTAATAATAATAATAATTATATCCTGGGACAACACCACACACGGACATCTGATCCCAAACTAGACAGAACCTGAACTATGGTAACCAGACAACTGATATACGAATGCTTATATACTTTTTTTTTTGTAAATAGATAAATAACACCCAGACACTTGGTGGGAATTGAACCCACGACGCCGACGGGGTTAACCACTAGACCAACAGGCCCGTCATTCATTATTGCTATCTACTCGTAATACATTTATTACATCTTCTGTGAACTATGATGGCGGCCTTCAAGGCCCGGCCCTCGATGTTTCGCAAAAACCTACCATAATTACGTTCAAAATAACATTAATTGTTCTTTTAAACGTACATAAATTGCCACGAAACTACGTAGCGGAAAAACAACACAAACGTCAAAACTGCCATCATAGCGTGCCGTATTTACAAGTGTCTAACCACGCATAAATTTACGTAAAACAGAATTAATGACACGCTCTACCATACTCTTATTAAAATTAATGTCCAATTTATTTCAAAGGGCACTGGGACACGTACATTCGTATCAAGAAACCGTCGAGATTAATTAATTAAAAATGTAGAGCAACATTTTAACGAGGCGGTGAAAGGAAATAAAAGATTTTGTGGGAAAGTTGCCTCAAATATGTAGCAGGTGGAATATAAAATTCTTTATATTTTGTACATAAAAATAAAGTCATGATGGAAAGTAATTTTGCTGTTACAATAAAATATCACTATGACTCTCAACATACTTATACCAACAAATACATATTATTTTCACTCATGTTAAAATAAAACAAAAAGTCGCATTTAGTATGTCTAAACATTGCACGAACTGGTGCAATAGAGGCATATCTTTGAATTTCACCGTTTGCTAGACACATAATAATGTTTGATACTTTTATTAAAAGCCTAATACATGTCTGCCCACATTTTGATTGTTTGGATTTATTTTAATTACAATTTCGTCCCGTTCGTTTCAAAAAACTATGACAAGCGCTATACATATTTGAATCCAAAGAAGAAGAATACATTTTTTTTATATTTAATAAACATTAACAAAATACGTGTACTGATAGACTGTTAAAAAAACATACAAAACGATAAAAATATGATTATAATATCCTGTATGCCATGCCGAAATGGGCACCAACTCAGCGTGAGCAGGGTGGAATGCACCCATCGCTGATTTTCTGTTGACAACCCCGTTTCCAGTGACTCACGGACAGGGGTAAGTAAATTATAAATAAATTAAGTCGAACAATAAAATGGTAAGGTTTAATAAGTACATTTACAACAAGACAAATGTTAAATGATTTAATAACGAAGTTAACAATTGTTTACCTTTGTTAAGTAGATCAATTTTGGGGAAAATGAAAATGTACATAAATTAATAGTTGTGTAAATTTTTTAAACTGTTTTCCATAAAATATTTTGCAATCACTTAACTACAAACTTTCGCGGATTCTTTACGACCCGTTACTTTGTTTTATTTTATTGCAATGCGAGCCGTACGAGTATATCAATCGATTCAGCCGTTTCTCGGCCCTGTCGGATACTTGTTTATATATTTTTTTTCAGTTATAAATCAATACATATATTACTGTCTTCCTGAACAACATAAATATTCAGTGCGCCAGTGTAGAGTCAACTTTTTCAACTAGAGAGTTGAAAAACATATAGACGTAAAATATGCAGTGCTTACACCCTGTAACCCTACGAATTGTCTTTGGCTGGCTACCAGTCAGCCATTACTCCTGTATTCAAACATTTATTGCTACGATCTTGATCTTGTAAAGAAAAACGGGGTATACAAATATGTATCCATATGGAACAACATATACAACAATATACAGTAAGTAAGTAAATAAAAATCAATCAGATTTTCTTGTTTTACAGCAAAAAAAGAAAGAAAAAATATTAAATATCGTAAAATATAACTCATCATTTAGCTGCTTACAAGTGCCCTTTTCTTTGTTTTATCTCATATGCTAGGTGTTCAGGTGGGGTAGTCAAGCTTTTACTTTTTTTTATTCTTTAAACTTAATGCAAGCAAGACGTCTACCTGCTGGTAAACGATTAGATTTTAAGTCTTTCGAGACCGATAATTCCACTAGCTACAGTGCCTACTACACCGAAACACAGTTATTTTACACATTTCTGTTTGGCGGCAGAACATCTGGCAATGGACCGTCTCTCAAATAAGGGACCTTGGATTAATTGAAACCTTTTACTAGAGTAAAAAAAGACAATAAAACAAATCCAATAACCGAATGATACGAAAGTCTAAAAGTATATAAAAGAACTGCAATAAATTATAAACTGAATTAACAGAGGCGGTGTGTCAGTTCGAGGCATCGATCATTCCTAATCGATCATCGAGTACGTAATTGATAAATATTTATTCGTACAATGAACTATACGGGGATTGATATCGAGACAGTAGTATGACGCATGCGGGTACCGTTTCGGACCGGAGTACGCACACCCACTTTTCACCTTCTTTTTCTTGCTAAGTTTAGATGAATTTTGATAAGGTTCGTAATAAACTTTTAAACAATCTTGTTCTGAATCATAATCACCTTGTGCCTATGCGCCATTTTTACGACAAACAAACTTAGATTTGCGGTATTTGAGGTGTTAGACAAATAGTAAAATAACTTTAATAGGTCCAAAGTAGGTATGAAACCCTCAGTGCGCGAGTCCAACTCGCACTTGACAGTTTTTTTTACAGGATTGTAGATCCCTGTTGGTACCACCGAAGTGTCAGAATTATGCCGCTAGCGAATGTGTAAACATTGCCGTGTTCCGGTGTGAAGGGCACTTTAACTGATGAAATTACTAGACTCGAGAGACTTAATTAGAAAGGTCTTGAGTGATGAGCGGCAGTTCATTGCAGCTGTCTATAGGCAGGTGGATCGCTTACCATGAAGCGAACGTCTTCCATGTCATGTACATTGTATATGTACATTAAAAAAAGTAAGAATAATGCTTGTGGTTATAAGTGGTTATAAGTGGTGATGCAGCAATTAATGGAATCTATTAGTATGTAACTGACAGAGCGCTTAATTTCACAATTAAAGTTTCGACTTCTCAGACATGTGGGTCGCGAAGTTGAATTTATAGTTTTTCTAACTCCGTTATACTTTTGTAATTAAAGAACCATGGGCAATTATGTATGAACATTGGACCCTTCTGTTTTATTTTAACACTATTTTCGCACTGGATTTGAACATAACTGCTATATAACGAAAGAAAGTACCTACACTTCAAGAGCTTTCATATGACATATAATTCATAACTGTTGCACAAAGTTGAAAAAGTGGGTCCTAAATGACGCATGGTTCTTTGTTGCGGTTTCCAAAGCAATTTAGCATTTACTTGGGTTTCACCGAGAGTCCAACCTCGGTATGTCTTCACTAGTGGCCACTGTAGATCTTGGCTGACAGAAATCATAGTGATGGGATTTGTCCAAAAAGATGTGGATCTTTGTTGTTCAAAAACTATAGCGAAAAGCAGAAATAAACTAACCAATTTGCTAACTACTATTTGCAAATTTGCCTCCATCTGGGTATTTTCACATAATAATATAATATCCTGGGACAATTCACGCACGGTCATCTGATCCCAAACTAGGCAGAGCCTGTACTATGAAAACCAGACAACTGATACTAATACTTATATACTTTTTTTTGTAAATAATAATAATAATATCCTGGGACAATTCACACACGGTCATCTGATCCCAAACTAGGCAGAGCCTGTACTATGGCAACCAGACAACTGATACTAATACATATATACTTTTCTGTTTTAAATACATACTTTTATAGATAAAACACCCAGACACTTGGTGGGAATCGAACTCACGACCTGTTGGGTAGCAGACAGGGTCACTAACCACTAGACCAACGGGCCCGTCACATATCGTGAAACTTTTTTTAGCTTTAGTACTTACGCGGTTTTGGCCATCTAGAATTTTTGATTGGACATTTTGTTATAAACACTCTCCCTACTTCCATTTCTCTCTTACTTCTACAACTCTGTTGTTTAGGCAATGAAAGCCATATAACAGCTATAAAAATTAACTTAGCCAAATTTGATAGACAAGACATCACGATCGACAGCCGCAGGTTGAACCAAAAACATACTATTTGTACAAATGGTTTCACAATTGTTAGCACTGACAGGTTGACGTCAGCCGTAACCCATGATGCCGCACCGCGATAGCCTCGACTTTCATAACAATACGTAGGGACACGGCCATTGGCGGTCCGAGAGGGGGGGTCGCAGGGGTCATAAGCCCCCCACCCCCCCAAATCTCAAACTCATTCACGTCAAATTGACATTCTTGCTTTAAAACGACTAAACAATTTTATCTAAAATAGGTTACGCACTTGAAACACTCAGTCGCAAGGTGGGAATCGACGAACCCACGACCTATAGCCTAGCTGCCAGGGCACTAGACCAACGGACCCGTCAACTATGAAAAAATCGTTGGCTGTGACCGCATCTGGACACGGCAAGGAAATGTTGAGGTAACAAGCTTTTGACGGACCTAGCCCACTAGACAATGTAAGACAATGTATGTTTACAAACGTTAATGCGAATAGAATGTATGAGAACGATATAAGACATAGAAAAATCACGTGAAAAATTATAGGGAATTGACACCGTTAGTGAATGAAGAAATAGAATCGCTATTTTTTCTAATTTTTTTTAGTTTATTAGGATTACCAATGATTGTTACACTAATACAATATCTTAACATTCTCCTTAAAGATTTGAACTAAATGCGCAATCACTTAAAGGTAAACTCCTAAACTCCACATGCAATTATTAAAGTACAGTTTTTGTTATTTTTTCAACAGCGAGCAGTCTTGTATTTACTTATTATTGTATCTAAAAATAATAGACTACTCATAGTGGTAATTACTTAGGTATGTTGATATATGGTTATAAACCGGCTTTTGACTCAATGGATCATCCGAAATTAAGGTCGGAGGATAAATTGAGACCGAACAAATCTAGATGGTTGGATGTCGGTATAGATACACCACAATAAGCAGAATCAAGCAGAAAAGGAAGTTTCTTGGCAGAAAAGAGACAGGCCTGTGTTTTAGAGGCATTGAATTCAACCCTATTTGCGATTCCCCATTCGTATACAGACTGCAGCGTCGAATTCAACCATTCCACCATACTCTCTCTGTTTATGTTTATATCATCTCTGTTTATGTTCATTTTGTTTATTTTTATGTTTATATTATATCGACTAGCTGACCCACGCAGCTCCGCATGCGCTATTTTTACGTTAACTAAACTTTTAATAATAGACATTCGCATCGAATACATAACTTCCTTTTTTATAGTCGGTTAAAAACTGGGACCCACTTTTTACTTGCTCTCCGAAGCACGGACCCGTTTAGTTCAAATGGCGTAAAAACGGTCACCCATCTATTTAATGACCTTACCTAACGTTGCTTAACCCGATCGATTACAAAACCTTGATAACAACTCCCTATGAGTGTAACCTTACTAATATTTATTATATTATAAAGAAAAATTGACAAAATCGGACCAAGCGTATAACCAAGTACCCATTTTGACTTTAATCCCCTCTCCCAAAAGAATCGTGCTAGATTACGGGATAAAAAGTATCCTATGTCCTACCTCGTAGTAAGATCTCAAATCATGCCAAGTTTCATTTGAATCCATTTAGTAGTTTCGGCGTGATGCTCAGCCGTGATACAGACAGACAGACAGACAGACAGACAGACAGACAGACAGACAGACAGACAGACAGACAGACAGACAGACAAAAATTAAAAAAATTACATTTTCGACCTCAGTATCGGTTATAGAATGCCCTCCAAATATAATTTTCAAAATATCTTCAATGTACAGAATTGGACCTGTTACAGTTTTATTATAAGTATAGATGTTAAGTCGCTACCTAATAGGTCAGGTTACTATAGTACATGCTGAGCCTAGTTTGGGCTCAGATCAGACGATGCTCAGTTGATGGTATGAAAATGGTCAAATACTGCCTTTTAAATTCGGCTGACAGCCACCATATTATTATTTTTTTGGAAAATATATAGCTTTTATCAATCCCCCAACTAAGACGAATCTAACGACATATGATAAGTCACAGTCCATCAAGCCATTTAGGTTGTAGGCCGTGCCAAAGAAATAGAAATGCACACATACATACTTACATATACATAAAATCTCAAAAAACATAGCCTAGATATTATAATTGCTCGACTGGCCCAGGAGGAACCTGGGCCAGTCGAGCAATTATAATATCATTGTGTGTAATAATATCCATTTACATTCAGGAATGACAGCCCAAGTATGGTCAGCTCTGTGTATGATGTAAATAAGGACGTACTTACGTCAAATGTTACGCGGACAATGTACTCGTACCTACTTGGTATCGTATTATTTTGCAACTTAACACGCTCATTGAAATTCGTTAGATAATACATATAATGCATGCGTATTTTATCTGTTTTTCACTAGCTATAAATGTATAAATAGTGAATTTCAAATACGGTTTGCACAAATAATCATCATTAGTAGCCGATAGACGTCCACTGCTGAACAAAGGCCTCCCCCTTAGAAGGGAGGGGCTGCCATAATCCCCACGCTTGGCAGGCGACTTGGGGATCCCAGTATAAGGGGGACATAAATCCAAAAGAAAGACAAGAAAGACGTTGCTGCCCGTCTTCCTGTTCTCGCTTCATTATCAGCCGGAAGACGTCCACTGCTGAACAAAGGCCTCCCCCCTAGACCGCCACAATGATTAACAATTTGCCATTTGCATCCACCGGTTGCCTGTGACGCGAACAATGTCGTCGGTCCACCTAGTGAGAGGCCTGCCTACGCTGCGTCTTCCGGTTCGTGGTCGCCACTCGAGAACCTTTCTTCCCCAACGGTTATCGGTTCTCGCTTAGTTTGCGCAAATATATGTGTTATTTAGATGGTTGAAGGTCCATTAAGATGCACTAAGCAAGGGAACGTCCAGGTAGGTACCATCTTAGTGTTAAATATTCGTCGCCACACAATACGTAAGCATTGCTGTTCATTATATATCTTGTTTTTTTCTGCTATAACAGATTCACCGGGCAAGAGGGCAAGCGCTTGAAGCGCTCCAGCCAAAATATTTGGGGTAGCGACTAGCTCAAGGGCACCTCAGGGAAGCACGGCCTTGGCTAGGGTTGTCGCTTCGGAAAAAGTTCACACACATGTTCACAGCCCAATAATTATGACGGGCTGCGGAATGTGATGGGCCTGATGGTCTAGTGGTTAGACACCCTGGCTACCACCGAATAGGTCGTGGGTGTCGATTCCCACCAAGTGCCTGAGTGTTTTATCTATCAATCAATAATTTATTGTTCACAAATATGGGTATTATACAGATAATATACATTAAAAAGTCTCTCCATATTTTGCCAAGAATGAAAGCATGCAAACACTACAACATAGTTAACATAAATTGCCTATAACTCACTGATCTGCTAAAAAATCGGACACTTTATAGTAACATTTATCTACTAAATATTTTTTTAATTTCTTTTTAAATAGGTTTAATTCAAGGTCTTTAATTTCTTTCGGAATCTTATTGTATACTAGCTGACCCACGCAGCTCCGCCTGCGCTATTTTTACGTTAACTAAACTTTTAATAACAGACATTCGCATCGAATACATAACCTCCTTTTTTATAGTCGGTTAAAAACTGGGACCCACTTTTTACTTTTTCTCCGAAGCACGGACCCGTTTAGTTCAAATGGCGTTAAACGGTCACCCATCTATTTATTGACCTTACCTAACGTTGCTTAACCCGATCGATTACAAAACCTTGATAACAACTCTCTATGGGTGTTCTCTTACTAATATTTATTATATTGTAAAGAAAAATTGATAAAATCGGACCAAGGCTATAACCAAGTACCCATTTTGACTTTAATCCCCTCTCCCAAAAGAACCAATGTCTATGTCCCAAAAAAATATGATTAGACTGAGAACATGCCAACGAAGCATGGAAAGAAGTATTTTAGGAGTCAGGCTAATAGACAAAATCCGAGCTATGGACATAAGAAAAATCACTAAAGTGAAGGACGTAATTGTCCAGACAAAAAAACTTAAATGGAGATGGACAGGTCACATGATCAGAAGACAGACAGACAACTGGAACAGAACAGTAACCGAATGGATGCCAACACTGTTCAAAAAAAGGAAAAGAGGTAGACCAATTAGGAGATGGGTCGACGAAATAAAAAAGACTGCTGGTACATTATGGATGAGACTTGCACAAAATCGCCATGAATGGCACAAGCTGGAGGAGGCCTTTGCGTCGACTGGTCGCACTGAAGAACAACTTAACGTTAATGTGCCAAACTAATTAATTGTAATTTACTTTATAATATTCAGTTAATAAAGGCTTAATAATAATAAAGAAAAATAGATAAAATCGGACCAAGCGTATAACCAAATACCCATTTTGACTTTAATCCCCTCTCCCAAAAGAACCGTGCTAGATTACGGGATAAAAAGTATACTATGTCCTACCTCGTAGTAAGATCTCAAATCATGCCAAGTTTCATTTGAATCCATTCAGTAGTTTCGGCGTGATGCTCAGCCGTGATACAGACAGACAGACAGACTATTGCTATTTCGATTTTAAATATTGGCATGTCTAATGCCTAACTCGGGGATTTTTCAGAATTCCGGTAATCTTATCCACAGGCATGAAATGGTTCCACGGTAAAAAAAGGCAATTATTTTTTAAGGTTAATCAATAAAAAAATAATAAAGTACCTATTCATTTATCTCATTAAAAACGCATTGACGTTTTGGGAAATACTTGATATTTTTAACAATTGATTAATATGACTAACTCGGCATTTACCTACTTTTTGAACCTAATTGCTATCTGGTAATTGATTTTAAGGTCGTTGACCTGAATTTACCTAGCGTTCATTATTAGTTACCGGTTTAGTTGGAAACTGCAGAATGCTTTTTGTTATTTCGACAATTCTGCGTACCGGAAGTAGTAGAATAACTCAGTACCACTTCCTTCCGCTGGTGCTGACAGGCGGACAGCGGGACTCTATTGGTAGGATTTATTATCATTGACATTTATATTGAAAGAGAGAAAGAAAAAAAATGACACAATAATAATAAAATAGTAAAAACATATTAGAAATTTTCACATGCGTCACAAAAAAATGATGATTGAAATAGAAAACCTAAAAAAAAACACGGACTATTTTGAGATATTTACGGATTATCTAAGCTCATTTTAGTATTCCGACATTCCGACATATTGAATGCTCTGAAAAAAAAAACAAGTATACATAAAAAAACAATTAAAAACACCCGACATATGTGAACGAACTCTTAAAACGACTTTTCCGGCCATTAACGGACCCTGATCAGTATGGCTAGTAACTACTAACTACTCGTCAAGATTTAACCATAGATTTAAAATTCGGTGGGTCCTACATTTAATGGAGCCGAGTTCCTGTTACCACCTTCCTGCTTGCTCCCATCACCAGGCTCTGAGCATCATTTTCTATCTACTACTCGTAGCAACCTATCCAACGAGCCCAAATTCGGTGGGCCTACGTTTATTGGTGCAGAGATCCCGTGACCATCTTCCTGCTCCATTATCAGACCCTGATCACCATTTTTCTAGCAACTACTCATCGAGACCTACCTAACGAGCCCAAACTCGGTGTATCTACGTTTATTGGTGCAGAGATCCCGTGACCACCTTCCTGCTCTATCATCAGACCAAGATCACCATTTTTCTAGCAACTACTCGTCGAGACCTATCCAACGAGCCCAAACTCGATGGGTCTACGTTTATTGCGGCCGAGATCCTGTTACCACCTCCTTGCTGATCATCATCAGACCCTGGTGAAGGTTGCCATTTTATTTAGTATCTTCGGATTTACATAATATGTTCTAAATTTCAGATCTTTCGGACTAATAGAAGTAATGAAAAATGTCTATTGTATACAAAATATCCCTACCTCAACTCGGAAAAGAGTCTTCAAATGGCTGGACCGATTTTCATGAAACATAGCTAAGAACCATCTCGCTTAAACTAGCTTTCAAATAAAATAAAAACGCATTCAAATCCGTTCTCTGGTTGGACCGCTACGATGCCAAAGACAGACATACATACATACAGACAGACAGACAGACAGACTTCTCCGGACATAGGCGATATACTAATAACTCTTTTTTGGTCGGGGGTTAACAATAAAAAAAGAATCTACTGATCACGCCACGAGATGATAACAGAAAAGGTCGAAGGATAGTCAAAGTCAAAGTCAAAAATAGTTTATTTCAAATAGGCTTAACGCTAGCACTTTTGAAAGGTCATGTATTTTTTTTTTTTTTTTTTTAAAAAGCTACCACCGGATCACAACGCGGCCTCAACTGAGAAGATCCGGCAAGAAACTCAGCGGGCTTGTCATTTTATCACTTTTTTTTTTTTTTAAACAGTGTGTCATGTTACAGTTAGATCAGAGCGACAGTGTGTCTTGCCGTGATATTCTTATGACATCACTAGGTTCACTCAACCACTGTGCCACCTTCGTATTGTCATACATAATAAATACTGCCATAACCTCGAATTGTCCAATATGGATAAACATCAACCCGGAGAGTTCAAGTATCGTTCGAATTACGAACTAGGATTATTTATTACTTTTTTGTTACTCGCGGGGGAAACATTAGAGTAGTGAATTTTTAATTTTGCGCACGAAATAATAAAATATATGTACGTGACAAATTCACGGTATTTTTTGCAGTGTCACTACCGTGATTGACTGTA
This sequence comes from Furcula furcula, assembly GCA_911728495.1. NCBI lineage: Eukaryota > Metazoa > Arthropoda > Insecta > Lepidoptera > Notodontidae > Furcula > Furcula furcula. Next base: position 18,967,601 of record OU452255.1, read on the forward strand.
CCACGCACACGTAATTCGAATATGAAATATTATGTAAATAGATATGTAGTTTTAACAGGCCCGTTGGTCTAGTAACACACAGTGGCCGCTACCCAAAAGTGCCAAAAGGTAGTGAGTTCGATTCCCACCCCGTGTCTGGGCGTTATTTATCTATTTAAGTATGTATTTACAATGTAGCTAAAGCCCCAAGTGGGACAAAAAGAAGTGCTGGTATTATTATTACACAAAAGTATATGATAAAGCATCTGGTTCATCATCACCATCACCAGCCGGAAGACATCCACTGCTGAACATGGGCCTCCCCCTTCGAACGCCACAATGAACGACAATTATCTATTTGCATCCACCGGTTACCTGCGACACGCACACTGTCTTCTGTCCACCTAGTGGGAGGCCTACCTACGCTGCGTCTTCCGGTTCGTGGTCGCCACTCAAGAACCTTTCTTCCCCAACGGTTATCGGTTCTCCGAGCGATGTGGCCATCTGGTTATGTATCTGGTTAAGTATCTGGTTAAGTATCTGGTTAAGTATCTGGTTAAGTATCTGGTTAAGTATCTGGTTAAGTATTAGTTATCTGGTTACCACAGTACATGCTCTGCCTAGCTCGGCATCAGATGATCGTGAGTGGATTGTCCCCAATATATTATTATTAATTAAATCATTTTATTTTCAAGCACTACGTTCAAATAACTCAGTTTTGGGATATAATAATTATAGACGCCCCAATATTTATTTAGCGTTACACTTAAATAGCACGTTCCATTATAATATAATGCCAAACATTGTCGAGTAAATAAAAGAACGGCCAATTTTTGGCACTTAACTTCTTTAGCAGGCATGTACTAAATATACTATGGGTACAAAAACATCATGTTCATGACGCACGTTGTATGTACAAACAGTAACTTAATTCTGCGCCTGTGCCCGTTTTTAACCGAGTACGTTTTATTCTCTAGACTAGATGGTATGTCCTTTCTGCAAGGTACCAATGCAGTGATACAGCGATGTGTCGCTGGATACAGCGATGTGCTACACTAACAGGATAGCAGACTGTCGACCGCAAAGCAATCTAAGAGAGGAAAAGGAAAAGCGATCTAAGAGGGGAAAAAGAAAAGCGATCTAAGAGGGGAAAAGGAAAAGCGATCTAAGAGAGGAAAAGGAAAAGCGATCTAAGAGGGGGAAAAGAAAAGCGATCTAAGAGGGGAAAAGGAAAAGCCATCTAAGAGAGGAACAGGAAAAGCGATCTAAGAGGGGAAAAGGAAAAGTGATCTAAGAGGGGAAAAAGAAAAGCGATCTAAGAGGGAAAAGGAAAAGCGATCTAAGAGAGGAAAATGAAAAGAGATCTAAGAGGGGGAAAAGAAAAGCTATCTAAGAGGGGAAAAAGAAAAGCGATCTAAGAGGGGAAAAGGAAAAGAGATCTAAGAGGGAAAAAGGAAAAGCAATCTAAAAGCCAATAACCCCCGATCTGTCTTTGACACTACATTGACCACATGACCACAAGACTATCTGCTTGGAGGAAGGACTAAAGAAACTTTCTGATGTTAACAGGGTATTTAGAATAGAACAGAATACTCTTTATTGTACACCAAGAAGATATTATATTATTATATCTTCTATTAACTAATAACTATTAACTTTTATTTCTTATGGGTATTTGTTCAATTTTCACAAGATCATTATTTTCTTTAACTCATAATATTCTAATATAGATCCTAATGTCATACATATAAGTGTTATTTATGTTTAAATATTTTTATGAAGAAGCATTCTAGGTATGTAAGACACGACAAATGAAAATTCTTTGAGTGTGTCAAGGTTTGTAGCAACGCAGTGTCAAATATTATGCTGCCAAGCTGCAATGTGTAAACATTGTGGTTTTCCGGTGTTAATGGCACTGTAGCTGGCGAAATTACCGGGGTCAAGTGACTTAATAACTTATATGACGACGAGTAGCAGTGCAGTGCAGAAATATTAGCAAGAAAGAAAAACATATAATCAGCGACATCTAAATCGAACTTATCTACTACACTTTTGACGGGCCCGTTGGTCTAGTGGTTAGACACCCTGGCTGCTAACCGATGGGTCGTGGGTTCGATTCCCACCAAGTGTCTGGGTGTTATTTATCTATCTAAGTATGTATTTACAAAATAAAGTATATAAGTATTAGTATCAGTTGTCTGGTTTAGATAGTACAGGCTCTGCCTAGGTTGGGATCGGATGAATTCGGATGACCGTGTGTGGAATGTCCCAAGATATTATTCTTTATTTATTTATTAAAAAAAACTTATATTACAGACCATTATAATGGGCAAAATAGCAGGGAAAAGAGAAGTTGGTAGACGAATGATGTCCTGGGTATGTAACCTCAGAGAATGGACCGGAATCTTGTCAACCATGAACCAACGCATCAAAACCTGATTATCCTGTCCTCAAATTATGCATAACTTCATAGTTTTGTTGTCAAACTGTCGTTTCGCCTTAATCGATAACTGGTTATCCTATTTGGAGTCATATATTTTTGTAATATAAAAAAAACACATTCTACGAATATTTGTTTAGATTTATGATTTAAATTACGGTTATGATGACTATCCAATTTTTCCATTAGGTACCTACGGCATTATTGATAATAAGTATTCATATCTTCACGTACGAACCGTATAAAGTTAAATAATTCCTCAATTTCCTCATATGCTGTCTGAAAGTGGGCTTTGAAACATTTACTCACCCAGGAATTGATGTAAAAATTTTACGATCGACATTTGTTGTCCATCAGACAAATTATTAATAATCAATTTACACCGTAGAACCATAGAAGTTCATGGCCTAGAACTAACTAATCACCATATTGGTAAATGTAACAAAAAGATACCGTGTCCATGTAACACAGCTCCACATTGCAAATCAAGGACTCCATTGACGTCAGGTGTAACAATAAAATTTCACATCCACATCCTTTATGCCTTCACATACCGAAGTGTACGTCCCACGAGTCCCTGCTTCCAATCACGTTCGCGGTCAGGTTTCCAGTGAGACACCCCAAAGGCGGCTCGAGAAAGCCATAAAGAGAGAGCTCGTGACGTCACAATGACGCACGAGCGCCGACGCAGCATTCGAAGCGTGTCCGGTGACGTCACTAGGACAGGCTCGTCTACACATCTTTATGTGGTGCTGTGATATATGTATGTGTAAATATCTGCAAAAACCTTTACATATCAAGAGGTGTGAACCTACTCCAATTATTTGCTTAAGACGAGATTTGATTGTACGTTTAATTATTTCCACATACTTGCTTTACCAAAAACATGTGTCAAAAATCCATTTCTCTAAAAAGGCATCCATGTGTTGGATTCGTGACGACGACGTAATGCTCATAAAGAACTAAATAAGTTTGTATTATTAGGATAAAGAAGAGATTAAATACAAGGAATAAAGCTTGAAGATTATTTCCTAGATTACTGAAGAATATAATGCATCGCTAAGTATAAAGAAGAAATATTACAATGATGCAGTAATCGAGGTCCCATTACAATAAATGCATTAATAATAAGTGCAGTTCAAAACCTGAACTCATCGTGACCTCAATTTTGTTTATGTATTCCAAATCATTTCCGAAAACAAACTTGCGTAGTCAATGCGTCATCGGCCTGCATTTTTCTGATTCATAAATATTTAGAAACACCGACGGACCAAACGAGGCAGAATATTTGTATTTCATGCTAATTCAGATGAGACCAACGATGTTGCGAATATTCAAAATATTCAGGACACGTATTTTGTCTAGGATGCCGCTACTTATACGGTGTCTGAAAAAATATATTCATCATTATCATTATATCATTATCAAAAAATATTGGACTCGTATTGTTTCTTTTGTCAATTAAATAAAATGGAATTTCAATAGTGTGCTGAATTGCCTATACACTTTTTACTGCGGTGTGACGTCACAAGTCCCCCGCATCCCGAACTTTGACGCATTTTATCTTTGTCAATTTGTGTTGATTTTTTAAATAAAAAAATACGTATCTAATATTTTTTACTAATATAACTGGCGGACTAATTAGAATTCTTTCTCTTTTTACAAAGACAGCATCCCTATACCCACTACTGTGACTCGTGTAAGACTTAACAGTCTTAACGTAGGTATACGTTAAGACTACCTATCAAATGGCCCTAGGCAGAATTGTTTTGGAACCAGCATCGAATTTGCAATTTTCCATTGTGGCGTTAGCCCTATTTTCAGAAGTGGACGTCTTCTAACTAATGATGATAATTCAAACTCAAACTCAAAAATCTTTATTTCAAATAGGCTTAACGCTAGCACTTTTGAATCGTCATTTTTTAGAAGCTACCACCGGATCACAACGCGGCCTCAACTGAGAAGATCCGGCAAGAAACTCAGCGGGCTTGTCATTTTTTCACTTTTTTTTTTAAACATTGTTTTGTTACAAATGAATCGACATTAGCGATATTGTGTCCTGCCGTTCGAAACATAAAGCAAGGGAGAAAAGAAGAAAACAATAAATTACGACAAACTAAAAGGCCAAATGGATAGAAGTCGGACCAGTCCCCCCAAGCAGCACCCGCGCACGAGTTGACTCGAGCAGCAGCCATCACTCCCCTCAACCATATTAGAGGGAAGGGGGTGACCCGCCACACGAAGCCGCCACAAGCAAAGAATCGATATCAAGCAAATAATCGAACTTATATAAAGATTTAAAAAAGAATATAAATGGAGTAGGAACAATGATTATAATAACACATAATAATGTACAATTAGTATTCCTATTCTATTTCAGATTCTACGAAACTCCTCAGAATAAATTATTATGTGCCTGACCGCAATCCCATCTAGAATTATTCTTAGGAATGCTTGTGCTAGTTTAGTCAAATCGGCTTCTATAAAATTAAAATAAAAGCAACGCTATACCTACTAACGAAGGTTGAGGTTGCATGTGAGAGATAAAATATAAACCCCTACATAGATTTTTGATACAATTTTAAATAATCACTATTTATCTAAATACTATTAACAATGCTGAATTATAGCCTCTTTCAGATTTGTGTCTCTACTTAGGTGCGCGATATTGGATTGTAATTTAACTTTAATAAAGGCATCAACTATTGACCTTCTGGGATATCTTAATCATAAAGATATTACAAAAATAACGTGGATAGATACCCTTATCTGCTTTCTCATTTAGGGTCTCGACCTAAACACGTCAACAACATTATCCATTGCCATTTGTGTTAAATGATTTAACTACGTTGCTGAACATTTTAGGCGTTCATCCAAACGAGAACGTATGTTATACTTAATTCATTAAGTCTTAATGAATGGTCTACATTAAAATATACGTTAAACCATATTTTTTGCCAACAATAAAATTGCCGTTCAGGCGTACGCAGATATATATTATATCCTCCAAGAAGGTTTTGTAGCTCTTACGCTACTAGTTATTATTAGTGACGAAAGCTTTTATTTATTCTGCGGTTTTCATAATGATATGTAGTATTAATAAATTAGTTGTTGATTCATCACTCTCAGGTAGATACAAGAATAATAAGTAAGTATATCGGCAATAACATTCTTGCCTAATTATTACGTCTTCCAAGTAAAGTAATAAAAAATATGTACGAAAACGCCATCTACTTGTCAGAGCACGAAGCAATTGTTAAGGTTCGAGTCCAAAGCTACTGTGAGCGCGGACTCCTAAAAAAACTTGTTGTGTTTGTACACAACAAGTTTTTTTAGGAGTCCGTCCTAGATGGCGCTCAGTATGCTTTGCAAGTGTAAGCATTTTATTGTTATATTGGCATTTATGGCTAACATACACACACATAATTAATAAATAAAAACAAGAAAATATTAAAAGTGAGATACTTGAGTGGAACTCAACAGTCAGTGCATTAGTTATGATAACGCCTTCAAAAAGTAATTTTCTCTTAAGTTATTTAATTTATTTTCTTTTATACTGACGAAAGACTTTCGCCTGATGGTAAGGGAGACGACTTTATATAGACAGCTGCAATGCACTAACCCACGTATTTTGATAGGTTATGAAGTATTAGTCTAACAATTTCTACAGCTACACTATTAACTACGGCTACACTACTAACAACCACAGCAGCACATCTGACACTGTACGGTGGCAGTACATATACCTCTACCAAGAGGCCGACCACGACCTGAAAGTTATTGCATACTAATATAAAATGTAACATACCTTTCTCCAAGCCTTGTTCACCTCAGTCGGGCTGGGCATATAAAAATCCACTATACCCAGCAGGCAATCATCGCACCGGCACACATCACTAGGCAAAGAAGACATTGAACCAAAACTGCTGCAGCTATCCATGGAATCCGTCCGCACCAGCTTGCCAGTACTCAAAGCCTCCATTTTTGCCACTAGCAAAGACTCCATTAGCGATCTGGGTCTCGCAGGGGATCGCGAGCGACGAGCCAAGTCCGGCGACAACGGTCTATAGTCCAAAGTCGCTAACGAGACATCTGGAGACAATGGTCGGTGTCGGTTGAAATTCAATGCTACGTCCGGAGATAAAGCTCGCCTGGAAACGTCCGGGGATTGGGGGCATACTGCCGCTAAATCCGTGGACGATGCTCTGGATAGCGGCGGAGTAGCACTCCGGCAATGTGATGACGTCATTTTTGTAGCCCTCATTTGAACAGAGTCCGTGTTCCACTTTTCACGCAACACTGCCCCTCTGGGAGGGTTTTAAGATCATCAATCTGTCTGAATGTCACCCATAACTGGACCGAAATCAGCGTAAATCAATGTATTACGTTTTATAGGCATGTTTATAGTGGTTTATTAGTTTTACGCTTTATTAGTTGCGGTAATAAATTGGCAAGTAGCGTGGTGTTGAAATTTTATTGCTTTAATGCAAGAGTTGCGTAATATTTATTCGGTTATAAAGGTTTTAATAGTGTGTTTTCGTTGCAAACCGTCTCCACTGTGCACTTTCTTATGAGCTATCATCAAAATTAGGTGGACTCGCATACATTATTATAACGTTGATGCAACTTTGCTTTGTGATTTTGTCTACTTCCATTGTCCCATGTCCATGTTTCCCGACAAGCACCAAACAGATCTAGAAGACTATCAAAACCGTGGAAAATGTGCATGGAACGGGACTTCACGAATGGCGTAATACTTAAATTAATCTATTTCGTGGGGCGCACCCGGGTAAATCAGTCATTAAAGCTTGACGAAGATCGAGAAGAACATCTTGAAGATTGACCAATCTTCCCATTACGACATATTACGCAATTGTACGTCGCCAATAAAAGACTGTAACGAAGATTATAAGCCGGTTGGATAGCGATGGCGCGCCATACTGTATGAAAAATATTGTAATGCGACTTGAAGGGTTAAAATGTACCATTTAACTAGTTAATGCCCCTGACCGCTTTAGTCATAATTAATTAAAATCTTACAAATAGTACCTAATAAGCCAACCGCACTGCGGTTACCCTTATAGAATAGTCTAAAAGAAGCTTCAGTAGGTATGCGATTTGAAAGTGTCGCGAAGGTCTTTCGAAGTTTATATTCTAAACAGTCTAGTTTCAGCAGATTTTATTAAAATGACCACCATGACCGGACCGTGCCTTTACTAACTTTAATATTCGCACTTAACCACTTTTAAATAACAAAGAAACATGACGCAAACATAATAAAGATGATATAACTAACTAACTAACTAAATTTATACAACGGATTATCGTGATAGTAAGTTGACGTTTGTTTACACCGCGCAGTTGAATGCAGCAGGCTATTTCATTTACACACATACAAAATATAGCCTTCGCACGCCTTGACAGGCCACACCTGCGCGCGAGTTGCTACATTGATAATTTTGCCTACTGGAAGTGTCATTATTTGCTTTGTTGCTGGCATTTAACTATTGACACCAGCAATAGCAAACAAAATGTTCGTCACAAAACTTGTTACACGTTAATAATCGTTCGTACGCTTTAACTAATTCAATATTAACGGAATATGTTTAGATATATTTCCTTCATAATATTGTGGAAACGCACTAAGCCTGTACATAGCCTGTTTACATAGAAATAACTGTATTTTGCGTGGGAATATAATTCAAAAACAGAAAATTGCAAATGCCGACATAAACGAACAGGTTTAAAGTAGCTACCGGAAACGAAAAAACATAAAAAAATATGGAGTGAATAAACCTTTTAACCGTTTTACGACTCTCTACACTTGAATTTCTAGTAATCCGTATCTCCATTCTAAATAACTTGATAAAAAAAATATAAAACCGGCAAGTTTGAGTCAGACCTGGTTTCCGTAACTTCTTACAGTTTAGTTTACTATTCGTCGTATATTCGCTAACACCCTATATAGCAAAAAGACCAAACTGCACAAATAAGTTTGTTTGTTTAAATTTTTTGATGATTTCTAAAAAATATGCTACAAAACGAGATGCAGCGGTTAATAAAATGCGCGACCCCGATACGCGTGACGTCGAGTTGTGGATACGCCCGTACGAAGAAGAAGAAGACCCCGATACGCTCGGTCGATAAGTGGCTCATCAGTAGCTAAAACGCGATGCACTCACTCGTAGACACGAGCCTTTTTGACGAGCGCGAGCTCTTTTTTTACTTTTCACCTTTTAGTGATGGAACCTTACTATCTCTGCACTAATAAATAAAAAGCTAAAGAATTTTATTGGACTGAGAATTAGAGTCTTTAAGACTCTCTGCTGTAGGTACTTTTAGGACTCGATTTTAGAAATCCAGTTTATAGTTTAAGTTTACAGCCCATATACTGCCGCCAAGAAGCAATTTGTAAACATCGCTGCTTGCTGCATCGCTTGCATTATCCCGGTGTAAAGAGGTCTACCAGTCGGTAGCTGGTGAAAATACCGGGTTGTAAATAACTAATATCTCGAGTGACGAGCGACAGGGCCCCAGGCCGGCTAATTTTTATAAAATGGCATACAATTCCCATTCCAGCGACACACTATTGAGACACATTTACGATTGAGACAGATTTGATATTCTGCTAAAACCAGGCGACTCAGTCATTTGTCGATAGAGCGTCAGTTGAATTGTATAGGCATGGTATTCGTACATAAATTGGTTTTGCCTATTAAAATCTACAATGAGTTTGTTTCGGAAAATGACACGTCGGATAGAGCAAAGTGGAAAGCAAAGACGGGAAAAGCAGACCCCCACCATCAGATGGGATTAATAAGTGCTAAGGAGAGAGAGAGAGAGAATGAGTTGCGTTATTTTCAATCAAATCTTGCCACTAACACGCCACTGGTCTTATAAAATTAGTAGACTACCAGATGTGTCAAACCATCCAACTAACACACTATCTACAGTCCATTGAAGCGTTTATAACATCTTGCTTGACTCGTCAAAAAGTAAAAAAAGGCTAGGCTTATTTTGTATCACTAACATCTGTGGAGTCGGGCGTTTGTGCTCGCAATCGTACTTTGTCCCTTTAATACGTTTCCTTTTCAAAAGCAGCTATCGTACAACCATATTAATGTGTGTATGCAGAGATGCATTATTAATAATTATTTACAATCGAACTGAGGACACGTCGAATTAAAAAAGTGCACATTTTCTACAGATAAATATTTCCTTTTTTTGTCCGTCGTAGCACAGGGTATCCTAGTAGTCCTGTGGAGCTAGACAACTTCAAGAAATTAATGATAAATGTTTATTTTTATTTTATTAAGCGAAATTTCATAATAATAAGTGGAATAGAATAGAATAAATTTTATTTCACACAGACAAATAATACAAAACACAAATAATTTAATAACAGTATTGTATGCACGTCGTCTGTGTGTAACAGGGCTCCCACTCAGCTTAATGCTTTGTTGAGGAACAAGCCACAACACAGCGCTGGTTTTCAGGGGCAAGCCCTAGGTGACCCCACGAACGCAACCCAAGGTAACTAGAAACAATACCCAATAAGTAAGTATATCAATTTTAATTTTAAGTCTATAGAGATACCATTCGATATCCATTCTATAGAGATTACCCGTGGGGTGTCCGGGTTAGAATTGCGTCCCCCCATCTCCTCTCGTTGGGTGTCGTAAGAGGCGACTAAGCGAGAACAGGAAGACGGGCAGCAGCGTCTTTCTTTTGGATTTATCTTCTACCTACATATACTGCGATCCCCAAGCCGCCTGCCAAGCGTGGGGATTATGGCAACCCCTCCCTTCTAAGGCTTGTTCAGCTGTGGACGTCTATCGGCTACTAATGATGAGTGATTCCATTCAGGTAACTATTAATACAAGTATAAATTAAAAAGCAAACGAACTTGTAACGGCAAAATCATCACTACATAATATTATCAAACAAAGTAAAAAAAAAAAAGAAAAAAAAAGTCCTCCAGCACGTCTGTCTGCCTGTTCGCGATAAGCTCAAAAACTACTGAAAGGATATTCATGCGGGTCGTCACTAAAAGATAGAGTGATTCATTAAGGTTTAGATATATAAATTGTCAAGGTTTTGTGTAAACTAGTTGAAATATGACGATAATTGTTGGAAGTGTCGGAAAATGTGCGAGCGAAGCTGCACGGGTCCTGAATAAACAAACTTTAAGTTTAAAACAAAACTTCACTATGTTTCTTATTTTGAAACTAGCTGACCCACGCAGCTCCGCCCGCGCTGTGTTTACGTTAACTAAACTTTCAATAATACACATTCGCAAAGAATACAAAACCTCCTTTTTTAAAGTCGGTTGGTTAAAAACTTGGACCCACTTTGTACTTGCCCTTCGAAGCACGGAGACGTTTAGTTCAAATGGCGTTAAACGGTCACCCATCTATTTAATGACCTTACCTAACGTTGCTTAACCCGATCGATTACAAAACCTTGATAACAACTCTCTATGAGTGTTAGCTTACTGATATTTATTATATTATAAAGAAAAATTTATAAAATCGGACCAAGCGTATAACCAACTACCCATTTTGACTTTAATCCCCTCTCCCAAAAGAACCGTGCTAGATTACGGGATAAAAAGTATCCTATGTCCTACCTCGTTGTAAGATCTCAAATCATGCCAAGTTTCATTTGAATCCATTCAGTAGTTTCGGCGTGATGCTCAGCCGTGATACAGACAGACAGACAGACAGACAAAAATTAAAAAAATTACATTTTCGGCCTCAGTATCGGTTATAGAATGCCCTCCAAATATAATTTTCAAAATATCTTCAATGTACAGAATTGGACCTGTTACAGTTTTATTATAAGTATAGATTATAAGTATAGATGATTGAACTAATTTTACGGATTATATCGCGGTTTATTTATGATTTTAATTACCCGACGTTTCGAATACTTTACAGCATTCATGGTCACGGGCGGACTGATGTGGTAGCTGTCCATACGTCATAGTTGTCTTCGGGTAACCTCAGGTCTTCTAATTATTATTGTTAGTCCGATCTACGCAGAAAGAGCTTACAGTATCTTGAGGTCTTGCAGTGGAATGCTTGTCTTTGGATTTGATTATATTTATCCCAAGCTAGTGGCAGCACCCAGCCATCTTCTCTATTGAAATTTGGATGTTTTTTTATTTCAATAGCTTCACGAATCATCCTTGGCAGGAATCGCTGTTCTTTTACGAGGATTTGTGGTTTGTCAAATCTAATATATTGGCGGGAGCGATCCAGAACATGTTCACAGACTGCAGACTTTGTATAGCGTCGATGTTTAACGTCAGCTATGTGTTCTTTTACAAGGGTTTTTACTACTCGCTTTGTTTGCCCGATGTTTCTTATTTTGTCCATATCATTGGGAGCTACAACAGAGAGTCATAGTAACTCGTCTCTTGTGCGTTTTAATCAAGTTAACCTGCTGCATCAATCTGTTTTGTGCCTAAGCACAGTTGCACGGGCGCGCTTTGTTGACGCGGTCGTAAATTGGCGGGGCGAGTTACAATGCGCGCGCGCAGCGGGGCACCTCAGCATGGCCGTGTCGCCTGTCACACCATGATCAGTTCATTGGTGGAATTACGACGACTATTTAAAGTAAATGGGCTGTAAATTTTAGCTAGCGTACTTTGTATGGTAACTAATCATTATAAAGTATAACTAATTATATTTTTGTAGGTACTACCGCAGTTTCAAATATTCTGCCTCCAAGTAGCAATGTTGTTCCGATGAGAAAGGCACTGTAGCTGATGAAATTACCAGGCTCAAAAGACTTAATATCTCGCGCTAGTGATTCTTCTGGTGTTGCTAGCGTCTATAGCCTGCGGTGATTCCTTACCACCAGGCGGACCGCAGCTTGCTTGCCACCTTGGTAGTATAGTTGATAGCTATAATGACATATTTCCGTATAATAAAAAAAGACAGATAAGAAATCTACCTTTACTAGAAATGACAGTCTGTCAGGGTTTTACATGACACCCCTGTCATGTAAATCCCCATACATGATTTTAACTTATAGTTAGGGATCGATAGGATATTGGGACCGGCAGTTAGTAAGTTATATCTCGGGTAACAAGCGGCAGTGCATCAGTCTATAGGCAGGTGTTTCACAAATCGATTAGCGATCTGTTCACACGATCGATCAAAGTGACAGCTTGCAATTTGTAAGACGAGTGATAAACGGTGACGTAGTAAGTCGTAACATAGCTGGTTTTGAATTCGTTGGAACTGTAATCTTCTTAAAGTTAAACTGACCTAAATAAAGTTATTTCCTCAAGTCCTCACGTAAAAGTCAGTTCAGAATGCCACCGTAATGTCAATATGAACAGTGATGTAAAGGGTGATTGAGAAATGACTAAACTCAAAAGATTTAGTAACAAATGTCCAGTGCAACCGAAATGTTGAACTATTGAATTAGTAAGACTTTTTTCCCAGTAGTTTAACCGGAGATTAACGATCTGCATATTTCAATAAATTGGTTACGTACGTGCGAAAATTAACTATCTTAAGAAATTTTACATCTCTGTATTGTGACGATTGGCAGTGCATCAACATATATGCTCGTATTGTTATAATTCATCAGTCCATTTAGGCCAATGAGCGGGCAAAGAAATACATATCTACATAGACCGGAAACCATAGAGTTTATATATTGAGAATAGAGTAAGCGTTTGTCTATGGGCCCCTTAAACAAAGCGTAGGCAGATTTTCAAAATAGAATAATTTAGAAGAGGTAGGCGAATTGAACTATTTAAAGTTATATTCTAAGAGTTATATTGATATGTAAGTGATATTGATGCGTTTGATCTGTCACAAGTGCAAATGTCGGTAAATACAGCTGACGGTATAGTACCTACCTACCTAGCTGACGTTATAGTGTATTTTGAAGTTCATACTCGTGGTTACATGTTCTTACTTGAATTAAGCATTCTAAAGTACTTGTACTCATTTATATTCTAAGTCCGCAACTTTATAGGAGACGTGTGCCAATCAAGATCAAGATTTCCAAAATAAAATTCTTCTCATCAAACAACTTGTACAATTAGGCAAATAACTACGCAGCCCTAAATAGGCTTAAGGATAATGTGTGTGAATGTATGTGAGTATTTACGACCTACATCCTTAGTAGCGGTTTTTCTAAATTCCTCACGGCGCTTAGCAAACGATCACTTAACCCGCAAGTTTTTGCGTCAACAAAAACCTAATTACGGGAAATGTTTGTCGTTGACTTCATGCCCTCAACCGTTTTATTTTCTGTACCGAGAAACACTTACGGTGTTTTTCAGTTATGCGAGTTATTTATTATTATTATATATAAGTGCCATCATCAGCCGTAAGACCACAATATTTTTTTTTAGTTTTTTTGGTGTATGAGCTAAAATGGGGCGTCAAAATTTTAAAGTGAGACTGCTATATCAAGGTAATATTTATTAACTCATCAAGAAGCTGACAAACATTCTTAGTTATGCGGTATGGTCTTTTTGTTAAAAGCAAACTATATTTTATAGGTCAATGAAGGTAAGCACGGAACCCTCGGTGAGCGAGTCCGAATCACACTTGACTGGTTTTTTAAAAATATTTTTCTCTAAAGTGGCAGTAGGATTCCAGTGGGGCTGTGATTTTGAGTTACGAGTTTCCCCTTTCTACCCTACCTTAATTTAGGTCCCCCGTTTTACCCTACCCACCTACTTTAATTTATTTACCAACATATCATTCTAAAGATCCAGCCCGAGGCTCTTGGTTAGTTTTATACGGGTTGTGGTTCTGCATTCTCGCCATATTTATATATACCTTTTAAAGAACATAAATCAATCATTAAATGATAGTCTTAAAATTATGAAATATTTTTTATGTTTGGTACGAAAATAAATCCCGTTTGCAACGGTCACTATAAAATAACCCCGTCTGGCACCAATCTTCGCGCAAAGTAGGTAAACAAGAGCACACGCGGTTGCCAACCTTGGGACCTATTCTGAGCGCTCGAAAGCTCTTATTCTGGTTGAACGTTAATCATGAATCATTAATTATCTTTTAGTTATTAACCACTGAATTATAAATCTATTTTTCGTCAATTGACATAATCCTTAACTGTTAGGTCTACAAATATGGAAAAAATGCAAAACCACATCCTGTATTACCGTAAACTAACTAGACTGTGGGGTATGTAGATAGTTGAAATAATTTGTAACATGAAATACTTTGTTACTACAATACTTAGACCGTTACTTATATTTTATAGCACCTACTTGTTATTCAAAGAGCACGTTATAAGCATTCTATCGGATCTAATAATTTATCTCTGAGTAGGGCATTAGCTCAAATGGCTTGCAATTCATAACACGAGGTTTGCGCTAACCATTTGACATACGGTTATATCTCACCTACGCAATGAATATCTACAAGGTTCAAGAAGAATATCAATGGTATTAGTTTAAATATCGTGTGTAGAGTATTCTGTTAACGACCGGTAGAGTTCAATATGTTTATCTGGTTCTTCTACTTGCGCTATCACTAGATTCCAAATATTATAAAATATTTTAAATCTTTTTATACGTCTTTTTTGTTTTTACATAAAATCCACAGCACTTGACTGCAATCCTACCTTATCTTCTTCTCATGTATCGATGGTATAAACTAAATCGTATTAGTAAGCTGCCACATTTTCGTGCGTTGTCTGTGGCATTCTAAAGGTCTTCTAGAATACAGGTGTCAGGGCACGCATGGCAAGAAAGTGTAAGGGCAGCGTGGCGGTGCTAAAGGGAGGATCCTCCAACCGAGCGAAGTGTGATTAGGGCCGAAGTCCCTAACAGTTAATCTTGGGATATTGTATATATGCTACAAGTTTGAGAAACTTCGCTTGCACGATTCAGGACCGGAGGTGGTGCCATCTGTCGTGTTGCATGTGGTGCTACTCGCTTCACCACATCATTGTACCACACGCGGCGTCATCTCGATACGTCGAGCCGTCACAGGGGTAAATAGGCCATTATTTGCATATCATATCCACATAATATGCATTGGCCACTGCCACTGAAACCCCATCGGCGGAGTTTAGCTTTACCGCAGCCGACCTGTATCTGAAGTCTGTTCAGGGACTTCCAGAATGGCCACTGCAAGTCTGACCCGGGTGGTAGTGCTTTATTCTCTGGCACGTAGCTGTTTATTCATTCTAGCCTTGATGACACCCACGTTATGAACGGACACCGAACTATAGAATCACCATCATCAGCGGCTAAATGACGTCCACTGCTGGACAAAGGCCTCCCCCTTAGGCCTCTGCCTGCAGAGGTCTTAGAAGGGAGAGGTTGCCGTAATCCCCCACGCTTGGCAGGCATCTTGGGGATCGCAGTATAGGTGGTAGGAAATCAATAGAAAGACGTTGCTGCCCGTCTTCTTATTTTCCCTTAGTCGCCTCTTACGGACACGAAACGGGAAGAGATGGGAGGGTGCTATTCTTACTCGGACACCCCACGGGTAACTGTACGAAATACAGGTACCGAATTCCGTAGTTCGGTTGAATTTTCTTAAACTGTTTCTCTTTTCTTGTTCCTACTCAATTTGTATTGATTCGTTTTTCAGTGTCATCTAGGGAATTCCTTCACTAAACATAAACGATAAGCTACCTACCGCAAAGCCGCAGCGGTTAGTGTCAAATATTTCCTACTGTCATCAAGCATTGAGTTAATATTGTAATACGTACTTCAAGTCACGTTATTTTTTATAGTGGTGACGAGCATTTTAAACATGGCGTGATCAGACCACCGTCGATGTGATCAACGTTCACAATATTTCGAATAGACATGATCAATGTCATTATTCCATTATATGCGCATAACTGTGTTGTATTAATTACTTATTTATCTTCTTATTTTTAATTAAACCCAATTTCTGTAGAGATTAAAATTATCTTTGATGATTGACCACATTAAGTATTTTATCTTAACGGAATTCGTATTCTGCATTGCCACCAGATTCTTCACAATTCCTGTAATTTTCGTAAAATGATCACACATTTTAGATCATACTCAATTCATTTATTAGCACTAATTAACCGACTTATATTGTTAATACGGTCATACGAAAAAAAACTAAATCGTAACTTACTCATATTAAGATTCATCGAAAGTGACCTTTAAATGTTAGACCCGTAAATTATATTATAGTTACTGGCATGTGAGTATACTGTGGCAGTAGCTGTCCATTGTGTCAGGTCAGGAGCTCGTATTGTATTACCATTCGTTTTGATTACCAACGCGCATAGATTTACCGTGCAAGTATCTCATTAATTTATTATTTATATCTACTAGATTTACGTTGACGACTTGAAAAATGGACACAAAAATAGGAAATAATAAATTAAAATCTAAAGTACACGCGTGTTCTTATTTCAAATTATCTGCAAATGGTTTAATTCTGATTTTTTCATCTATATAATGTAGCTTTCATCGTCTGTCTGTCTCTGTATATCCGCTAAATACTCCTACACCACGCAACGGATCTTTAAGCGGTTTTCACCATCGGTTAGATTATTTTACATTGAAGGTTTATGTATATAAAAAACTACATTATATATAAACCCGTGCGAAGCCGGGGCGGGTAGTCGCTAGTAGTTTATAAGTTCTACTATTAAAATAATTAAAGTTTTATATTTACCTACATGCATCTGCTACCCTATTTTGATGTCATGTTGTTCGTGAATATTTATCTAGAAGCACTTTAAAAAAAGCTTCTAATATTCTGGCTGACAATCATTTTGCAAGCACACCTATAATTTAGTTGTCATGTAGAATTATAATGTACGGCAACGAATAATGAATGCCAAGTGATCGGAACTGATAAATAATGGCTTGTTCGAAATCAAATTATCGGCTATTGGGATTTTGTTACAATCTAATTTAAAAGATGATTATACAGTATAATTTATATAGATTCTGACATGCAGTTGTCTGTTACTATAGCCCATCCAAAAGAATAAGAATAGACGGCGCACATAGTACTAGTAAGTGAATCCACCTTAAAGTATAATACCAAATCGCAAAGTACAAACAGTTTAGATAAAATACTTTGAATAAAACAGTAGAAGTAAGAGCTACGATGATTAGACAGACAGACTTAAGCCAGTCACAGATATGAATATAATATATATTAATATACATACATACCGTACTATGACATATATCTATCATGGAAATATGTATATTATAGCTGCGTGTGCAGTCGATCGAAAATTAGTATATAATATATCGTAATATGCCTAGCTATATATATATATATATTGAAGCTAGGACTGAGACGGGATTTTAGCATCAAACTCTATACCCCGTCGTTTGTTTTAAAACTGTACAATTAAACGCAAAACAATAATTTTAGGCCAGTGAATAGATATTCGGGGTGTGGGCCGTTAAACGTCCATTGAGTACGGCGGCGACTCCGAGGAGGACGGCGGCGGGGTTGCGACCCCCGTCCCCGTTAATACCGTGACTGGTTCCCGGGGGGCTATAATGCGCCCCCCGGCGGCGGGCTCAAAGGCAAGGCACTGAGGGGCCCCTGGTGCAGATCCCACCGGAGAGCCCTGGGGCCCCCCCTCTCATGTGCCGATGCGACAGCCGCGGGGATTTTAGTGGGTCAGAATCCCACATACCCCGGTCAAGCCCCACAACTCCCGGGGAGCTTTCGAAGATTTCCCCCGCGTCATAAAAAAAAGGTCAATGAATAGATAGAGTTATGGTAAAGCCTCAATTCTGTAACCATCAACGGCCTGCTTACGTACAAAAAGTTATATTATAAACGAGAAACAATTACAACTACAAAGATCAAAGCTTTCGTTCGAGTAAATATCCGTGTTATAATTTATAAAATCAATTAAGGTAATTAAAAATTAAAATGTGTTAAATACAATTATATTAATTTAATTAACATAACTTGAAAATTAATTAATAAATGCAATCAATTCTTAATTAATCGCGTACTTCTCGAACTAAATGGAAAAAGCGATAAAAGTTGTCAAAATAATCGATACTATCTCGAGTGGCTACATAATCAATATATTATCTCGATCATTTCTTATGTAATCATTCCAGTTGCTGTGCCCGATCGATTTGGGTACCGCAGTTTCATTTTGCATTAAAAAATATAAATTTATATTAAAGGGGCACATAAATGGCAGACGCGATGTGTTTATAATTCTTTTAGCTTCTTCGAATCGAATTCGAATTTCGAATCTTGCTATGCAGGCGGTTTAGGGCTCAAGTTGCAGGAACTTGTATCGAAAATTCATTTGTTTCACGCCGCATCGCATCGCATCGCAGTTATGTGTTCTGCCGGGCGATTTTCTAGGTGTCATTTTTATTTCATTTTTTTTTATTTATTTACCTTAAAAACAACTACTTTTACAGGCTTAACCTTTATAACTTAGCATTAGAGCATTTGTAGCTATCCTTGTAAATTCACTCTGAGTACAGTGAAATAAATCTGTTTATGTCGTAATGAGATTGAGGATGCGAACCGCGCGAAAAAGAGTATTATATTTGTACTCGTTGTCTGGTTACAATAGTACAAGCTCTGCCTAGTTTGGGATTAAAAGACCGTCTGTGAATTGTCCCAAGATATTATTATTATTTTCATGGTGATTTTATTCACAGTTAAATCCTGGCTTTTAGAAGCTGGACTATTGCAGAAGGCCGGGGTCACTTGCCATAATTACATTCATAATTATATGATGTGCAAGAAGTGCTGACTAACCACACACTAGATGGGCTCCCCAAATGATCGTGCGATGTCGACAGAGAGTAACACCGGTGTGAGTGCCTCAGGGGTGTCGAGAGGTGTGCTGTGCTTTCTCCAAAGATACTCGCGGCGTTATGCCTTCACTTCAGCAGTAAATACAGCTTTTTTGGCCGTCTAGAGAGGAGCTCTCTAGACGGCCAATTAAGGCAAGCCAAAGCTGAGAGTCCTGCGAGCCCCCTTAGTTTTCCACTCAGCCGACGAAGACACGCCAAGGTCTCTGTCCCGGGGCCCTGACCTATTCTGGAGTACTCGGGTCCTGGGTGTTGTTACGCACCAACAGCTCGCCACAATCTACCTTGCGGGTTATTATTATTAACTCACTGAAGTATTTCCCGCGAGAGTCGTTTTATAAATTCATTGCAACACACTGATTTAAGGAATTACTGATTAAGTATACCCCATGCGGCCATATTGAGGTACACTTCGAAAATTATACTTTTTATTATCGATGGGCATTTTATTCAAGTGTTTCCACTTTAAGATAATCGGTTGTTATTTAATAACGGTGTGATAAGTGTATGTATTGTGGGTGCACACCGTGCACAAATTATTTCTGAGAAAGATGGGAAAAAATACTTGATACTGGTACGATGCCACAAAAAAAATTACACGTTGTACAGATTGATTCATCATCATCATCATCACCAGCCGGAAGACGTCCACTGCTGAACATAGGCCTTCCCCTTCGAACGTCACTATGAACGACAATTTGCCATTTGCATCCATTGGTTACCTGCGACGCGCACAATGTCGTCTGTCCACCTAGTGGGAGGCCTACCTACGCTGATCGCCACTCGAGAACCTTTCTTCCCCATCGGTTATAAGTTCTTTGAGCAATGTGGCCTGCCCATTGCCACTTCATCTTGCTTATTCTGAAAGCTATATCGTTGACGTTGGTTCTTCGGCGAATCTCCTCATTACGAATTCTGTCGCGCAAAGAAACTCCGAGCATAACTCTCTCCATAGCTCTTTGTGCGACTCTGAGCTTTTCTAAAAGACTATATTTATTCAATGGACAAAATATCTTCAATGTACAGAATTGGACCTGTTACAGTTTTATTATAAGTATAGATTAGTTTGTGCTTGACTATATTCCTACCTATCTGTAAGGAAATTCAACACACATTTTCAGCAACAGAGGTAGTAAACCACATTCAAGTATAAAAAGGACCATGTCCCGTGCCATACTGTGCGAGAGTCTTTGTATGCGTAAGAATTACAATAATAATAATATAACCTTAAATAAAATGTCACATATTACATGACAAAACTAATTACACATGAGACCTTACAACATTTCAAAGCCATAAAATTTGCACTAAAGTTAAACTGTCACACCAATGGACATACGTTTGGTAGAGTCAAAGATTTTCTTGGCGATATCCTTTCTCACAGATCAAGTTAATTATCTACAAGATTTTATTGGAATCGTTACTGCAATATCTGTAAGCTGTGTTAAACAGATATATTTATTGCAACAAAATGTAATTATGAGGTAATTTATGAACATGAGAATTGGAAGGATCAAGTTATTTTATTCGTAGAAAAGGCCATCGAAATGTCACGGGGCTGGAATTAACGAATTTTAAATTAAGCGTCACCATAAAAAAGAAACAATGTAATAAATAAAAGAGAACTTAACTCAACAACTGTTAAAAAATTGGCAAATGCGGTGGTGGTGCCCAAGACGTAGTAGTCAGCATTCCCTCGCTCAATAACTAAAGAATATCTCTGAGCGAGGAAATACCCAGCTCTGGGGTGACTTGTAATTTTGACCAAACTTTTACATAAATATCACCATAAAAATAATTTAGAAGTAAAGATAAAAATCATCATCATCAGCCGATAAGCCCTCCCTTCTAAGGGCCTTTATTCAGCAGTGGACTGCTGCATAATCCTCACGCTGGTAGGGGTCTTGGGTCTCGCAGTATACGTGGTAGGCCATCAATAGAAAGACGCTGCCCGTCTTCTTGTTTTTCCTTAGTCGCTTCTTACGGACTCAACGGGTAGAGATGGGAGGGTGCTATTCTTACCCGGACCAGGTAAGGGTAGGATAAAATAAGGAGTGAAAAAGGAAGACAGAGGCTAAGTTACATGAGCTAAGCAAAAAAAGACAGGTCATGTCGCGGAAATAAAGACGATGGTTTGGGCAATTGAATAACTTCAGATTATTTATAATTCTAAAGAGCCTTGTCATAATGCGGCAGCCCGTTATAAATAATAATAATAATAAATAATAAATACACTTTATTGTACACCAAAAGTTACATGTAAATTTAACAATACGTTGTAGATATCAATGTACAAAGGCAAAAAAGCAATCTCTTCCAGGCAACCCAACTAGAAAATGAGAGAGAAAAACATAATGGGCAGTTGAAGGTGCACTTCAATAAAAATTAAATTTTATTGTTGAATAGAAGAAGAAAAAGAAAATATATATAATAGTAGTATAATATAAAATAGAAAATATATTTAATAATAAAATTAAATAAATAATATATTAATTAAATTTTTATTTTATAAAGTTATATGGAAAGCGCGTTGACATTTTAAGAAGTAGGTAATTTTATCTCATAAAACTTCGGTTTAAGGGCAGCCAATTATGTATTTTATTGAGCATTAATGAAGTTTAAGACTTCATTTGCAGCCTATTACGAGTAATTACATACCAATATAAAACTGTATCCTTAAATTTTTATCGTTGCAGAGTTTTCTGACATGGTCAAATTAATAAACTCCCCGTGTTTGTGACTACTGAATTAACCTTTTTAATACTCAAACGAAAATGGAAGGGTGTTATAAGTTTAAAACCTATGCCTTTGTTGTTCAAATTCAATTGCTTTGATTTTAAATCTAATTTCTTAGCTACTCGTATGATTTATCAAAATCTTGTGTAGTTTTTGCGTCGGGGTGTGAGCGCTCATCGCTCTGGCCCTCCGGCCCGCCGTCAGGGCCTCAAAAAAAATGTGACGCTATCGAAACTATTATTGTTAGCTTTAACAATAATAGTTTCGAGATATCCATTTTATAATGTAATTTACTCTCGATGATGATACAAATGATTATGTGATCAATGGAATTTTATATTTAATCAAATTGCTGTCTTCGTGAAAAAGCAATAATAATTCCTGTTTTATGCAGCAATAAATAATGGGAAAACTACATATATAAAATAAGCCGTGGTCAATCAAAAATAAGACGGAAATAGAACTTAGAACTATGCACCGGAAGTACTTAATATCTTATTAATCATCCAACGGATACACTATTCCACACATCTTAACTCTATCACTCATAAGACGTTCGCTTCAAGCGAAAAGAAACTGGTATAGGTTTTTTGTTTATGCCCAATACTAGACCGAAGAAGTAGTCATTGATTCCATCTTCTAATATCCATCTTCAGTGATTACAATCCATTAGAAAATAGTGTACTACCGGATAAAGCCGCAAGTTTTTGCCGAGCCCACTTAACGACGACTCTGGCCGCGGGCGACTCAAACAAACAGGAGTATACATTACCTTATCTTAAACTAATACAGCGGCTCTAATTAATTTTATTAACCGACTTCATTAACCGACTTCAAAAAAGGAGGTTCTGTATTCGACGCGTATGTATGTAATATTAATAAAAATGCGTAATATTCATATATGTTAGTCTATGTGGGCTTCTAAACGAATTTACCAAATTTCACGAGTGTATGTATGTATGTATGTATGTATGTATGTATGTATGTATGTATGTAGGTTTGTCCGCGGATTTCTCAGAAACTACAAGTCCGATTTCGAAAATTCTTTTTGCAATAGTTAGAGTATCTTTCAACTTAGGGTAGAGTACAAATTTCATCAAAATCGGTCCAGTAGTTTCAGAGATATAAACTTTTTATGTTTTCAGTAAGTTACTGTAATGTAGACGTTCGAGTTGCGTGATAGTGCTGATACCTATCTTGGTAAAATAAGTCACTAAAAAGTGTTAAATAAACTATTTAAAAAAAAATAAAAACCGACTTCAAAGTAAATTATCTAAAAAGCATAAAATAACGAAAATATTATTGAAGTTGGTGTTAGCGTACCTGCTGTGTATATTCTGCACCAACTTCAATAATATTTTCGTTATTTTATGCTTTTTAGATAATTTACTTTGAAGTCGGTTTTTATTTTTTTTTAAATAGTTTTTTCGACCGTATACGTCATGTCCAGATGAAGAGAAAAATACAAATGTTGTCGGTTCCGTATAATAAATATTCGTTGGACGAGTGTTATCTCTAGAGATAAGGCAGCGATTGAGAAGGCGCAAGAGGCAAACCTTTTGATAGATTAATTTGACTGATAAATTATATAATAATATTATGGGCTTACTGTTTTCGTGGTAGAAATAAAAAAAACAATGCTAAGAAAAGAAGTGATTTTAATATACAACGAAAGCAATTTTTTTTTGACAATCCACACATGGTCATCTGATCCCAAACTAAGCAGAGCCTGTACTATGGAAACCAGACAACTGATACTAATATAATATACATTTTTTTTTGTAAATACATACTTAAATAGATAAATAACACCCAGACACTTGGTGGGAATCGAACCCACGACCCATTGGTTAGCGGATAGGGTGTCTAACCACTAGACCAACGGGCCCGTCAGATTTAGGTGCAAGGTCTTCGAAAAAAAGGTTCATAGTTTCTATTTTTACTGACTTAATCAAAGGATTATGTTTCGATATTTTTTATGTTACCTCGTGTCTCCTGTGTTCACGAATTTCAATAATTATATTTCGATCACTTTAAAAACCACAGAATAGTCCCTTTGAATTAAAATTTGGTGGTCTCTCTCTCATAACTCATTAATAAATTGAAAAAACACGAGTAAAAATTTGCTAATTATTGCAAGTGAGTTTAAACTTACATTAGCTGACCCGCGCAGCTCTACCCGCGCTTGTTTTAAATTATAAATCATCGATATGATACATATCATATCGATGATTTATAATGTAAAACAACCGTTAGTTCACTATTTTTATCTAGTTGATGTCAACTAGATAAAAATTCACTAACAAAATGATATCTAAAATGTTGTCGCGAGAGTCGCGGACTTATCTGTGCTGGTGGCGGAAACGTGAACTAACGGTTTCATTATGACAATGAAGTGTAGTTTGACAGTTTTTTAAAGACAGTAGCGACATATAGGCAAAAATAATTTTGTCAGCCCGTGGCTTGAAAAAAAAATAGCGACACAATACGCTATTTCTGTGTGCCACTTTTCAGACCGTAACAGCACTAACAGCTAATCTGGTTTAAATATTATATCGGTATTAACAATGCTCCAATATCACCTAGCGGTATAAAATATATTTAACGACCTATTCTTATACCAAGCTAGCTGACCCACGCAGCTCTGCCTGCGCTATTTTTACGTTAACTAAACTTTTAATAACAGACATTCTCCTTTTTTATAGTCGGTTAAAAACTGAGACCCACTTTTTACTTGCTCTCCGAAGCACGGCTCCGTTTAGTTCAAATGGCGTCAAATGGCGTTAAACGGTCACCCATCTATTTAATGACCTTACCTAACGTTGCTTAACCCGATCGATTACAAAACCTCGATAACAACTATCTATGAGTGTTCCCTTACTAATATTTATTATATTATAAAGAAAAATTGATAAAATCGGACCAAGCGTATAACCAAGTACCCATTTTGACTTTAATCCCGTCTCCCAAAAGAACCGTGCTAGATTACGGGATAAAAAGTATCCTATGTCCTACCTCGTAGTAAGATCTCAAATCATGCCAAGTTTCATGTGAATCCATTCAGTAGTTTCGGCGTGATGCGCAGCCGTGATACAGACAGACAGACAGACAGACAGTCAGACAGACAGACAAAAATTAAAAAAATTACATTTTCGGCCTCAGTATCGGTTGTAGAATGCCCTCCAAATATAATTTTCAAAATATCTTCAATGTACAGAATTGGACCTATTACAGTTTTATTATATGTATATTATACATAGAAAATTTCATAACAATCGGTCAAGCCGTTTCGTAGGAGTGCGACCACAAACACCATGACACAAGATTTTTATATAGTAGAGGAGATATTATATATATTTTATTTTATACTACCAAGATGGCAAGCAAGCATGTGGCCCGCCTGATGGTAAGCAGACACCGCAGCCTATAGACGCTAGCAACACCAGAAGAATCACTAGCGCGTTGCTGACACTTAAGACATTAAGTCTTTGTGTCCTGTAATTTCACCAGCTACAGTGAACTTCACGCCGGAACACAGCAATGCTTACACACTGCTGCTTGGCGGAAGAATATCTGACACTGCGGTTGTACCTACCTGGACGGTTCCTTGCACAAGGAACCTAGTAGTATATACGAAAAAATAATCGATGCGGAACCCATAGAGATGTTGTTCGCGTTTGTAAATTGACAGGCAAATAAATATTCGCCACTGTACCACACAAGCCCACACACATTAATCTAATCGACCAGTGTTCTTAAGATGACTGATAAGCTACCAGCTATTTGTCTCAATCCTAACCGCATTGGTACCTACTCATTATAAACGAATCAGTTGCGTCTTGAATAATAGCCTCGATGGCGCATCGGATAGCCGCTCGCGTACCTTTACAATGCGGACGTCGCAGGTTTGAAACCTGCTGGGATCATTGTATTGTTCCTTACCTTTACTTTATGAGGAAATAAGGAATTGATATATAACTCTAATGTTAGTTAGTTAAAGATATTCTTTTACAAAATTATGGCTTCCATTTAAAATATTGTTAAAATCCACATTTGACATTCACATTAATTGACATTTATTTGACACTAGCTGACCCACGCAGCTCCGCCCGCGCTGTGTTTCAATAATATATGTACATTCGCATAGAATACAAAACCTCCTTTTTTAAGGTCGGTTAAAAACTTGGACCCGCTTTTTACTTGCCCTCCGAAGCACGGAGACGTTTAGTTCAAATGGCGTTAAACGGTCACCCATATATTTAATTACCTTACCTAACGTTTCTTAACCTGATCGATTTCCAAACATTGTTAACAACTGTCTAAGAGTTTTCCCTTACAAATATTTATTATAATTATAATGAAAAATTGTTAAAATCGGAGCAAGCGTATAACCAAGTACACATTTTGACTTTAGTCCCCTCTCCCAAGGGAACCGTGCCGAATGTCGGGATAAAAAGTATCCTATGTCCTACCTCGGAGTATTAACTCAAATCATGCCACGTTTCGTTTCAATCCATCCAGTAGTTTCGGCGTGATGCTCAGCCGAGATACAGACAGACAGACAAAAATAAAAAAATATATATTTTTGGCTTTAGTGTCGGTTATAGAATGCCCTCCAAACATAATTTTCAAAATATCTTCAATGTACAGAATTGGACCTGTTACAGTTTTATTATAAGTATAGATCTGACATAATTTAATAACACTACAAATTCCTTGTGCCCTCAATATTTTAATATTTAGATGGGAAAGTCCTAATTATTATACTAATTATATGGCAAAACACAGCGCTCTTCTATAATTATAAGATCGGTTTTGTACTTATGTTTTACAAATAAATAATTTGATTGATTTATTACCGGTTAGGATGTGCCAATGCGACAGCCAGGGGGTTTTAGTGGGTAAGAGTCCCACATACCCCGGTTGACCCCCACAGGTCCCGGTGATCTATCGTAGATTTCCTACGCGAAAACAAACAAATTCCGGTCACCAGCCTTCGGAATCGCTGGAGGTTTAGGGTGTGGGCCCTAGACGTCCATTAAGTACGGCGGCGACTCCGAGGAGGGCGATGTCGAGGTTGCGACCTCCGTCCCCGTGAGCACCTTGACAGGTTGCCGGAGAGCTATAATGGCGCCCTCCTGCAGCGAGCTCAAAGGCAAGGCACTAACGGGTACCTGGTGCAGATCCCACCGGGTAACCCAGGTCCCCCTCTTATGTGCCGATGCAACAGCCTCTCGGGTTTTAATGGGTAAGAATCCCAGATACCTACCCCGTTCGACCCCCACTGGTACCGGGGTCTCCGTCACTAGATTATATGTAAAGAAGAGATCAAAGCGTCGGATGGGCTAGAAATGTTAGTTCTAAGTTGACTCCAACCAGGGTTGGAGTCATCGATATAATAATGGATGGCGTGGACTAATGTAATGTATCAGCTTTTTATCGCATACCTACTAATGATGCGCTGCTGTTTCACACGACTTTCAAGGCCTACCTTTTCATATATTTTGCACACATAAATCTTCCGGAAATAATTCTTTAGGTAATAAATATAAAGCCGATTTTCCCAATAAAGTTACTGCTACCATGTGTAAGTTCCAAGTATTCCGTTATTCAGTCGTATATTGCTCGAGTGTCGCGTACGAGGTCCATTTAAAGCTATCGTCAATACAATTCAAATAAATAAATCTGCAAATTGCCGACGCGTCGCAAAAACCGGCAGCGACATTTTACCATAGAACTATAAAACCAAAACAAGTGGACTTGGCTTCTATACCTACCTACCGACTAACGATAGACGCAGGGTTGTCACTTTTTAAGCAAATAAATGGCGCACTAACAATCCAGAAATGAATCAATGAGATGCCTAATCTATACTTGTAATAATAAGTAAAAAATCTTAGTTTCAAAAATACAAAAGAAAGTAAAAATACGAAAGAACATAATGTATGCAAAAACCCTTTCATTTGACCTTCCCTAGGTCTCTATAGACAGGTCACTAATAGGCTAGATGACTAAAAATTCGATGACTAAAAATATTTTGTTCATCATTTAGATCATCAAAAAATATTGGACACGTATTTTTTCTTTTGTCAATTAAACAGAAAATGACGAAGATATAGTGCGTTGAAATTCCGCGTGACGTCACGCATAAATACAATTTTTACTGCGGCGTGACGAGCCCCCACTCCCGAACTTTGACGCTCAAAATCTTCGGCAAAATCTATTCATTTGTTAAATAAATAAATACGTGTCCAATATTTTTTGATAATTTAAATGACGGACTAATTAGAATTATTATTTTTTTATCCAGTCATTATCCCGATTCTTTAAATTTCTGTAGGCATTAAAGCTTTAGTTGGGACTTTTAAGGGGGTAACAACGGTAAAATTCCAAAATAGGCTTAGTTTAAAGAGTTCGATGGATCAATCCGCTATTGCATTGGCTATGAAAATTATATGTACTTATACCTCAGATTTTCAGCAAATAGTTTTATTGATTAGATATTGGATTAAATATAACGTTTTTAAGTAATATGTTTTTAAAAAATGTACTACGTTGGATATGAATTGTGTTAGCGTTCAATATCCGTTCATCGGATAGACGTCAAACTTGGACTATAAAAAGCTTATAGCCTATTCTACAATTTGTATTGATTAAATCAAATCAAATCAAATCAAATCAAATTTGTTTATTTCGTGTACATAGGTGATATACATGAAGGTGTTTACAGATCATTTTACGTTCTCTATGTACTGCCGCCACACGACATACGAAATACATATATTGCGTAATTTTGAGTCTTAACAATTCTATTAAAATAATAATTACATGTACAAAAATTCTATTAAGTATATTAATTTGTCATAATTACATTATAAATTCTATTATATTAATTTATCATTCAGGAAGTCATTTACATTATAATAGCATTTGTCAATTAGTAATTGCGTCAGTTTTTTCTTAAAATTACTTACATCTAGTTCTTTTAAACTATTGGGTACTTTATTATAAATCTGTGGTGCCATCCCAAGGATACTTTTTTTGGCTAAAGCGGTTTTACATTTGTGAGCACATAACATGTTACAGTATTGTGTGCGGGTTGGAGCACCACGCATTAATGTGAACTTTTTGAATAAAATTGGATTCGTTTTTACAAAAATTGCGACTTCTAAAATATAAAGTGCTGGCATCGTTAATATTTTTAATAATTTAAACATGGGTACACAACTATCCCGTGCCTTTAAACCACACATTGACCTTACACATCGTTTTTGGGCTTTGAATACGACGTCTCTGTCCGTTGAGAGTCCCCAAAAAATAAGACCGTATCTTAGTGTTGATGCTACCAATCCGTGATACGCAGTTAATAGTGTCTCGATATTTACTTTTTTTGAGAGTCTAAATAATGCATATGCGGATGAATGTAATTTTTTACATAATAATTCTATGTGTGTTTTCCAGGTTAGCTTGTTGTCTAACCAAAGCCCAAGGAATTTAGCAACATTTTCTTCTTCTATCGTTTGGTCATTATATTTAATGTCAAGATGATCAAATGTCGTTCTTTGGTAAAAATGCATGATTTTTGTTTTATTTAAATTAATTATTAAATTATTATTATTAAGGTAAGTTATTATGTCAACAATGGTATTATTTATGTCAGATTGGTATTCATGTCGATTTTTACATTCCACAACCGCTGTACTATCGTCAGCAAACAAAATCATGGGATTACATACTGATCTTGGGAGATCATTTATATAGATCAGAAAGAGCAGAGGTCCTAAAACACTGCCTTGAGGTACACCGTACTTAATGTATCTTGGTGTTGATAAGTATGTTATTTCCATCTTTGTCTTTGGACATATTCTGGTGATTTCTGTATATAGTGGCCTCTTTCCTAGATATGATTTTAGCAAATTTAGTACATTTCCCCTAATGCCGTAACTATGTAGCTTATCTAGAAGGATTTTATGATCCACATGATCAAACGCTTTTGTCATGTCCGTGAAAATGGCACATATAGGTGATTTTTTATCGACAGAAGACATAATAGTATTAAGTAGTTCGTATATTGCCATGTTAATCGTAATATTTTTTCTAAATCCTTTTTGTTCATCGCATATTAATTTATGTTTATTTAGATATGAAAATATTGATCTATGCATTATTTTCTCAATAATTTTAGAAAAGATTGATAGTTTGGCAATTGGTCTATAATTTTTTATCTTTGTTACCTCGTATTTTTTATGAAGTGGCTTTATTATGGCTGTCTTTAGTCTATCTGGAAATTTTCCTTCAATAATACATACATTTATTATATACATTAGGACTGGAGCAATTATTTCACTGACGAGCTTAACGACCTTAGTAGAGATTCCGTCATACCCAGTAGTTTTAGTGTTCTTTAGCGATTTTATGGCTGATTTAATATCATTGTCTGTTACAGGTGGCATAAACATTGAGTGAGCATTCTTACTGTATGTATTATTATGTACTTGAGTGGGAGGTTTTATATTATTTTCAATGTCATCTATAAAGTAGTCATTGAAAGCATTCGCTATGTCGATAGGATCTGTCAGGGTCATTGTGTCTTTTTCTATAGTCAATATTTGATTTGTCAAAGATTTTGTATTAGCTTGGTTAATAATTTGCCAAGTTGCCCTTGATTTATTTTCAGAAGTTTTGATATAGTAATTATTTTGTGCTTTTTGTGTTTGTTTAATAATTTTTTTATAAAGTTTTGAGTATTTTTTAAATGCATGTTTATTTTCTGGGGTGGGTTTACATCTATATTGCCAA
This sequence comes from Furcula furcula, assembly GCA_911728495.1. Taxonomy (NCBI): domain Eukaryota; kingdom Metazoa; phylum Arthropoda; class Insecta; order Lepidoptera; family Notodontidae; genus Furcula; species Furcula furcula. The sequence continues at coordinate 18,998,374 of OU452255.1, forward strand.
AGAAGTTGCCTGTGTTTTTTACTGCAATTTTTAATGCCCCGAGATGCCCACTTAATTTTTTTGTTATTTTTTACAGTTGTTGTCTTGAATGGGAAGCACAGATTTAAAAAGAGCGAAAATATGTCAATAAATGAGTTATATGCTTTATTTGGATCATTAGCTTCATACACCTCTGTAAACGAAAGGTTTTGTAAACAATGCTTAAATTTAATCAAATTTTCTCTACTGTAATCTCTTATCCTCAATTTCCAATAATTAAGTATACACGTCTTACATGTTGGTACTCTAAGAATTTGGGATGTGTGGTCGGAAAGGCCGAGATCCAAAACTTCGACTTTACAATCGTTTTGTAGATTATGTGCAAAATTGTCAATGCATGAACCACTAGATAATCTGGTAGGTTGGTTAATAACTAATTTTAAATTATAGCTAATGAGAAAATTTTCTAGTTCGTATGAGGTATTATTTCTATTTAATACATTGATATTGTAATCACCACATAAAATAATTTTAACCTTTGAACGTAAACAAATCCTTTTTAATATAATATCAAGCTTATCGTAAAAAACAGTTAGGTATTGGTTCTTAGGTATTCTATAGATACATATTACAATTATGTTATGACTTGTCAATTCTATTGCGCAGCATTCAAAAATGCCTAGTACAGATTGTTTCGCAACTTCTGGTAGTTCTTTATACTGATAGCCTTTTCTCACAAGAATGCAGGTTCCTCCACGTTTAGTATTTCTTGAGTAGAATGCTGCTTTGTTGAAATTAGGCACATACAAAAGATCTTCATGTTCTCTTTGAATAAAATGTTCTGAGATACAAATTACATCTATGCTAGTTCCTCTTTCCTTTAGGTTTTCCAGTTGTATCAACAATTCATCTGTTTTGTTTAAAAGTCCCGCTATGTTTTGGTGAAGTACGTTTAGCTTACTATAGAAAAAACTGCTGATTATTCTTGGAGTTTTCTTGATTGTTGTTTTGTGTTGTACATTGTTTTGCATATTGTTCATTATTATAGTTTATGTCCATAATTAAGTGCTGTAGATCCTTCAGTATAACTTTTAGACCACGCTGGTTTATTACTCCGAGTCGCCGAGAGAACATGTCATAATCGTAGGATAAGTTACGATTAGAGTCTAAAAGATATGCATACTGATGACTTTCGACATCTAAATGTATGAGGTTGTTAAAAGTTTCTATTCTTGAATTGAACATCGTATTAAAGTTATTACACTTAAAGGTCGGTAAACATATAATTATATTAGTGTGATTCAGGTTGAGTAATTTTTCTCTTATGTAGATAACTAGGTCAAAATAGTTACATGTACTCTGAAAGTCATGTTCTCCAATGAAAATTACACAGTGGTCGGATATTGTAAAATCACGTGTTTTGTCCTCTATTCCTTCCAAAATGCTTTTTACCCCACATGCAGGTTTACGATATTGACATACTACATATTCATTTAAGTGTATTTCATCTATTATGGTATGTATATTACTCTTCTTTTCACTGCTTAAGATACATATTTTATTCCTTGTAGCACTAGTCTTTTGAATGCAGATGTAATCATCATTGTCTTGTTTATTTAATGGTGTGGTTTTGGTGTTCTCAACAGTGCTTGTTTGTGTCTGTTTATTAATTAGTACTATATTATTAAAAATTTTCTTCGGAGTATTTTTTGGTGAGTTGGTTATTTTTTTTGGACTATAGGTGATAGTTTTATATAATTTATTTTGTTCTCTTAACTTTTCGTTATTTTGTTTGACGTTGCTGATTTCAAGGGAGAGTGCCTCTATTTCTTTATGTGCACTAATTAATTCCAACTCAAGTTTATCAATCTGTTCCTTTAATCTGCATATAGTAACTGTCGTATTCAGTTTTTCAATTTCTTTTTTTTTCATTGTTAGGTGATATTGGAGTTTTATTTGTGTGGGTTTGTTCCATCATTTTGTACTTGTCTATTATTTCTAGATATCTTCCAATTTCAGATTTTAGATTAAAGTTCTCAGCATTAAGATTTTCAATTTCTCTGTTCGCAATGTCTAACTGTTCTTGTAACTTCAATATATTATTATTTTGTTCGTGGCTTACTATTATTTCGTTATTTGATGTATCCGGCAAGCTTAACATTGTAGTGTCAAAGAGCGAGTTTGTCGGGCTGTCAATTATTGTACTGATGTTATCACATGACATAGTTCTCTGTAGTTTCCGATAAGTAATGTTTTCATTAAAATTTTGTTCCATTCTGATTATTATGTCCTAAAAGCTTCACAAAAAGCGAATTGCTGGCGTGAGGATTCGAAACCTCGACTCACGAACCCGATGTCCCAATGCGTTAACCGCTGCGTCACCAATCTCAGTAAGTTATGATGCGAAATAGTCGACTACTTTTGCGTTAAGTACACCGTATCGGGTGGTTTCGGAAATACTCGGTAGGTAAGTTCAGTTTAGCTGTCTACCGTGCTTATTATTATCACAACAAAGAACAGCTGACCGTAATTATTTTCTTTTTTGATTGAGCACTATTTATAGGAAAGTTTGATTAATTACGATATCATTTGTAACCAAAGTTTTAAGAAACACTGATTTATACATTACATTTCTTAATTTCATTCGTGTTTTACAAGAAATTATAGAAAAGCCACGTACGCGATGTATTTCCCCTTGCAGCGCCCCCGCGATCGCCTTTCATCAGTCCTTCGTGGACTGTTAAGGAGAGTGGACGTGCTCGAATTTTTTTTGACAGGACGAATTTACTTTAAATGATTTTGAACATATTTTTACTTAAGATATGTTACATATGGTATAATTATAACATTATAAATAATTTCAAATGAAATCTATACTTCTATATTTTCATAGTATCATCTTTAAAATAGACCCGTTATTCATTAGTTCTTTTGACATTTTAAGTCATAAATTCAGTTACGAAAGTCGGCTGGTCTCGGTCGGACGGAGTAAAAGTTGTGGTCACGGAATGTTAGTTTTAAATCGTAAGTATTCTTTTATTTCAGGTGAAATGTTTTATTTTTTTGTTTTAACGTAATAATAAAGCTGTGTAGAGGGTAGTTAGTGCGTATTTTGTGAAAATATTGTATATTATCGAACTGAAAAAACAAAAAAAAAATCACCATAGTGATTTTTTTGTTTGTTTACTTTTGGTATAATTCCGTTATTATTTGTAATGTAATTGTTGTAAATACATCGTAATTACATCATAACGATAATAACTCAAAGATAAAGTCATAAAATCCAATCTAACTATCGAAAATTTTGCATACCATGACGTCATATCGCGCAGTGACGTCATTTTTAAAAAAAAATTGAGTTCATTTCGATTTTTTGGTAGTGTTTTGTTTAAAACTAGTAAAAAAGGAGTTTGGATGCAAAGAATGCCTCTTTCTTAGTGCCTGAGTCAATATTCTACCCTCAAAATCGAATTCAAAAATAGGTAAAATCAGCTTTGCCAAAAAATCACCTATTATAGACGTTCCCTTTAAAAAATCGATATTTATAACTCTAAAAAAGCATATACTGGATAGCTTATACTTGTCTCAGTAGAACTCTGTTTACAGAACGCAAATCGGTTAAGTGGTTGTGTTTATATAACGTTCGTAAGTTGAAACCACGGCGGGCCGCCGAATAACATAAACAATTACGTCATCACAAAACGTGCGCGCGCGAAAAGCGGCCGGGCCTTACCGGGCCCGAAGGGTTAAAGATATTTTTATAGTAATACCATATTTTTGGTTCATCATAGAGTATGCGAAAGTATCGTTGCCGAATATTATGCCTAACTTTTAAAGCGTATCAGAGTCATATATGATCTTATTTAATGCTGTGTAGGTCGACAAAATGACATACATTATGATATCCTTTACATTACGATTTTTTTTTTCAAAACATGAACGGTGGTATTATTTCTATCATGTTGGTTTTTGCAACTTAGCAACGAGTCAAGTACCTGGGTGGTTGGCTTGGTGGTGAGTGACACGCTTACCTACGGACAGTTGCATTGGACAGTTGCTCATCTTTTGAGACATCTGGATGGTTAAGTTGTAAGGGTACTTGTGTGCTATCTAGGTGGCGCCACTTTAATCTTAGATTTCTTCCACTATGTAACATAAGTAGAAGTTCACTGTAGCTGGCAAAAAACTATCGGACCAAAAGTTTTTGGATGACAGGGACAGGAAGAGACTTTTCTATGGGTGGGTGCTTCGATTACTATCAGGTAATCCCTTGTTACTTAACTAAGTTGCGTAACAATAAACTGATGGTATTGTTGGCAGGCACGAGAAAAAATACCACCGCGTTAAAATGTTAGTTACTCTAAAACCAGATTGCTTATTAGAATCAATGTAAATTAAATATCTATTTAAATTTTAGATTACCTATGCACCTACCACTATTACCCTCAGCATCATCCAAAGGTAGACGGTAAGTTATAAGTAGTACGAATGTATATGGATTCCGAATGGCAGGTACAATGTATTCAGCTGGGTCGAAGTGCGTTCCGGTTGTAATCGGAACTAACTAATAACCACCAACAATAGAATACAAGTATTTATAAGTCTCACTAGTCAGGCATTGGCCATTCTATAATAGACGGTCTGAACCTTTTAGATGAAGTTTGGAATATGAAATGCAATAATCCATATCCTGACGCAACACGTCAACTACGTTACCACTGTCCGTTGTTGGGTTATCAGATTGTAATTAGGTGGCACGCCAAGGTATAAATCAGTGGGTTACCGTTCTTAAACTGCATGAGTCTTGATCTTTCCGTGCAACTATGAAATGACAAAAAGCTTTGCTTTGCATTAAAATAATTCATCAGTCATTTATTTTACGTATACATAATCAACAAAACATTCAAAAGTTATATTATTAAGTACTTATATTTGCAATAGATATAATTTTATTGAAATTTCATACTATAACGGATAGGCAAAATTAACAAAACTCCATTCGACACATCTACATATTTTTAGTCTATGATTTTTCAAATGTAATATTCATATTTGCTGGTAGCGCCCTCTACGATGACAACTCTCGGCCGGAGCGGCCAGATTCTCAAGGTCATTGGCACATGTTAAGGTGTTTCTTAATAATAAAACATTTTTTTTTGCTATTGGGAAGGACACATTCAAAAGGTACCTGTCTCCGTAGGGGCGAAGGCCAAAAAAAGTTAATAATCCCAATTTTTACCCACTAGGATTTAGTGGGTAAAAATTGGGATTATTAACTTTTTTTTTCCCGGTGGTCATCAACGCTATTTGAGAGACTCTGACACGGACGTTCCGGGGGTCAGTTTTACTGGTCTAAAATGAATGGCTTCATCAGGTAAACCTAAAATTAAACTTATATGTGTCAACCCTATACTTCACACATTATCACAAAGAGCGAACAACGAGCGTAACAAATCACTCGCAACCCGTATATCCATAAGTGCGGTATGGGAAAAAACAACATGGTCGAGAATTGATCAACGTCTGTATCTATTCTATACATTCTTGACGAAAACTACTAGCTGGATACGGTATGGAGCGAACAGACAGACAAAACAGGCGAACAAGAAAAAGAACACCTCCAAATTCGTATCGAATTCCATTTTCATGTTCAATGTATCGCATATAATAAGTTTTTGGGGCTAAATGGTAATAAAAGGAACCCTTATGACTTCGACTGTTTGTCACTATAATTTTAAATTTGGAATACATAGTTTTAAATATTGCGTATAGCTTACTCAACGTTATCACAAAGTAAGGTAGATTTCAAGATAGTAAATACAATATCGAGTAGTTTCATATAAAAGGGTTTCATTTGTAAACAAAACTATTTTATTTTTATTTTATTGTATGTCACAAAGAATATAGTTGATGGGCCTGTTGGTCTACTGATAAGACACCCTGACTGCTACCCAATAGGTCGTGATTCCGATCCCAACCAAGTGTCTGGGTGTTTTGTCTATACTGGGTGTCCTAGAAAGGGTATATCAAGCCGAAGGGTATGGTATAGTATTGATACTAAAGACTCCGGAAAAAATGACAAATACCGCAAGAAGTGATATTTTGAATTACATAAAAAAAATATATTTATATGGCCCTAAAACTGTTCCTAAGCAACCCTGTGTAATGTGCCTATTTCTTTGGAGCCACTGTTTATATTGCATGCGTACCTGCCCTGTTTAATAAGAAATTCATTCATTATTGGTTAAATTACGAACAAAATTTTAAGGTCACTGCACTAAAACTGTTGACGTTTTTCATTATTTTTTTCACAAATTGAATGCTTCTGGGTTACACAATACGACATTACCGGCTTGAAACCCAATTTCTGGGACACCCTGTATAAGTATGTATTTAAAAAAAAAAAAAACAATATATAAGTATTAGTCTCAGTTGTCTGGTTTCCATAGTACAAGATCTGCCTAGTTTGGAAGTTAGATGACCGTGTATGGATAGTCCCATCAGAAAAAGTAAAAGTAATTTAATTTATATCGGCGTTAAACATCGACAGATAGACAAAGTCACACCTTATCGGTTAATTTTTTACCTCTTACGTCTATTCTTAGCACAGAGTAATACAGAGAGGGTCTCAAAAATAAGCTAAAAGCGTTAACTAAAATGAATATTTATCTCGTTTACTCTTATGGGGAATGAGCATTAGAAAAAAAGAGACAGATAATGTTTCTCACGTCCCACTTTTTCAGCCGTACACTTTTTTTAAACGTCAATGGACCCAAAATGGGACCACAATACTACTTTCGAATACTACAAAATTTAAAAGTCAATATTTGTCTATGGTGGAACTTATAGTGATAGACTTTTTAATTTAGTCATATAAATTGACAGCATTGTTTACTTTCTCGATGATGTTTTGATTTGAAAAAAAAATGTGTTTATTATAATAATTACATTAGTATTCATATAAAAACAACTTGTATATGTCGTGTGTTGTGCGTGGATGTCGATTCCTTACGGGGCGAAAGCGAAATGAAGTTGAATATGTAAGTTTTCATCGGTAAGTACATTTCATGATTTTACAATAAAAGTGCAAATAACAAAGCGTTATAACTTCATTAAAACTCTTTAAATACATTAATTATCATCGAAGGATAAAGCATATTTGCGAAATGCGCAATATTTTGAGATATTTCGATCAGAATAGTTAACCTTTTAGGTTATAAAATTTTAGTAGTAGTGATGGAATTTTTTTTATCGATACTTATTAATCCGTCGACGGTCGACGCGTGATCGTGCTTAAGCGGATCCCGTGTTAAACATGGTGCAGAACGGAATCACCGTCCGTTGTGAGCTTAATTAACATTATGTATTAATTTAAAGTTAAAATGTTTATTACGAACTAAAGTTATATGGAATGAATCCAAATTTAGGAGTAAAGTACTTATAAATTGTTTACAGTTATACTCTGGGAGAGCCACACACGGCCATCTAATCCTATACTATGCAGAGCCTGTACCATGGTATCAAATCAACTGATACGAATACCTGTATAAATTTTTGCCTTCACTGCCTAAGGAGGAGAGCTATATTTTTCGAGAGTGTGGATGTATGTATGTCTACACATTTCTTTAGTACGGTCTATAGCCTAAATGGCTTGACGGATTCTGACATAGGCGAAGTATACACTTTTCGAAAAATGTTAATAAGGCCTGTCAAACATCAATTGATAATGTCTATCATAGAATGGTACGTAGGTACTGCAATTCATAAGTCTAATAAGTGTATACTTTGTTGCCAGTTTACCAGTGCGGAACCCATGGACATCAATGAAAATGTGTTTCCTCTGCGAGTACGTTCTGCAACAGCTGTTTGGCACTACAGGATGGGTACAAATGTTATCGAAAAGGCCAATATATTATTATATTAAATAATTTAATATAAGTTTGTTTTTATTTATCACTACATTTTCCTATAATTTATGTATGCTAGATAAAAAAAAATGCCTCCCTGGCCGAAACGACCACAGCGGTCAATCTTTCACAAGATCAGCCATGTACGCAGGAGATATTATAGTGCATTAGCGCTTGTGTAGACACAAGTACGCTCGCTCTTCCTTTATGCCTCTCATAATCCGATGGGACGGAAGACAGACACGACCGGGGAGAGGTTAGGCGCAGGACCGATATTTTACATGCCCATCCGACGCATGGATCATCTTAATTTACAGACAATCAGGTGATTGGCCTACATTGTCCTAGCCAGTAAGGAATAACTATTTTTTTTTATACTACCAAGGTGGCAAGCAGGCATGCGGCCCGCCTGATGGTAAGCAGATACCGCAGCCTATAGACACTAGCAACACCAGAAGAATCACTAGCGCGTTGCCGACCCTTAAGACATTAGATATTAAGTCTTTATGTCCGGTAATTTCACCAGCTACAGTGCCCTTAATGCCGGAACACAACAATGCTTACACACTGCTGCTTGGCGGCAGAATATCTGACACTGCGGTGGTACCTACCTGGACGGTTCCTTGCACAAGGAACCTACCACCTAGTAACTACTCAAATACTATAACTATTCAAATTTGTTGTCCCCCGCAGGATTCAAACCCGCGACCTCCGGTTTACAAAGCAAACGATTTTCCACTGCGCCACGGAGGCTATAATATATACAGTGACGCATTGGAAGCTACAATGTATGTATGTTAGAACCAGAGCAATGCACCTCCTGTTTTATGCTACCCTAGTACTTCCAACCCAGATACCAAGTAAACGATAACAAAATAAAAGAAAATAATAAAATATTATTGAAATCGAATTAATTTATTTCTGGTAGTACCACGGAGTTGTCCGTGGTACTGGTGGTACCACGGACAACAAACGCTTGTTATAATCCCCACGCTTGGCAGGCGGCTTGGAGATCGCAGTATAGGTGGTAGGTAATCCAATAGAAAGACGCTGCTTGTCCGTCTTCTTGTTTTCCCTTAGTCACCTGTTACGAATACCCAACGGTAGGAGATGGATAGTTGCTATTCTGACACCCCACGGGTACCAATAATTATTTTTAATATGATTCACTAATAATCTGGCTATTGAAATTTTTAAATACCTGGCCACCGTCACCTTTTTGCCTGTATTGCATATTTATTTTCTTAGATAAAAATAATAACAAAAAGAGTTTTATTTTCCATCAACATAGATAAAACTTAATTACTTACTAATAATAAAAGAAAAAGACAAGCCCGCTAAGTTTCTTGCCAGATCTTCTAAATTGAGGCCGCGTTATGATCCATTATTAGCTTTTACAGAAAAATATAACAATACGAAAGTGGTAATTTTACCCTATTTCAAATAAATTATAACTTTCATTAATTAAACATACTAACAAAATATATTGGTTCAAAACATTAAAGTACTGAAACGCTGCATTAAAAATGGTTTCGATGACATTGTCTAAATATCGATATGCGTATCCTTGCATGGACACCACTAACTTTTATTTTTTAAATCTAAAAGTGTGTTCAACCTTTCTAAATGACGCATTAAGAAATATATAGGTGTCCTTGTTTGTCTTGATGCATGTCCTATATGGGGAAAGAGGATGGATACTAAGTGGTTGGTTTCGAATTCCTAGAACCACTCCATTTTATTCCTTCCTCCAAGATTCTTAGTCTGTTCTATCCGTAGACAGAATATAACAAGACATCTAGCTAGCGTGCCCCGATAAGGACAGAAAATAACGGAAAATAATCATTCGTACACTTAACACACGTTATGGATATTTATTCAAATGCGCCTATTATGTAGTATAAACGATATTTCTTAATGCAATTCAATTTAAAACTCCAAAGCTAGGTCGTGAACTAGAAAATTTCATGAGTACTCGAAGAAAACGCACCGTAGGTGCGCCAGATTTTGAACACACGCTAAGGGACAAAAAATCATATGCTCTGTTTCTTTCTATCACATATAATGTATATTTTTTTTTTCTTTATTCATATTAAAAAGAGTACATATCAGTTTATTACAAAAAGTATCTCAAAAACCCTAAATAAATGCATCCTTTTCATGAGCGAATGAGAAAGAAAGTGCCAGCTCTCTATTGTTTTCTTTCTCTAAGATTCTATCAGTATTTTAAAACGCTATCCTGTTAGTTCTTTACTCAAATACCGGTACATCTAGGAACTTCGGCATCCCGCCGGGCTCGCTCCAGGCACCGCAAGATCACAGCATGGATAAAATTACCTATGCCGATTAATGTACCATCTTAAACATTTTACACACTGCTCGGTTACCCACATTGCGGCCAGCAGTATAGTTAACCGTATTTAATAATAAATAATAATAATACCAGCCCTTGTTTATGTCCCACTACTGGGCACGGGCCTCCGCTCAAGATGAGGGGGCTTAGGCCATAGTCCACCACGCTGGCCAAGTGCGGGTTGGCGGACTTCACACGTCATTCGAGAGCTAGTTAGGCTTTCTCAGACATGCAGGTTTCCACACGATGTTTTCCTTCACCGATAGCTAGTAACAATCGCACAAATACGATTCGCACATAATTCATTGAAGAAATCAGAGGTGCGAGCCGGTGTTCGAACCTGCGCACCTTGATTCCAATGCAAGCGCTCGTCCACTGAGCTGTTACCGCATTCAACCGTATTTAAGTAAAAAATAAAAATAAACCGCTATATTCCTTAAAAGTTTTCATAAAAATAAATTTAAACCTATGCCTACATATTTTAACAAGTTCATCTTCATCAAGAGCGTCAAAGTTCGGGAGTGCTCGCGACGTCACGCCTCAGTAAAAAGTGTACTGAGTCGTGACGTCACGAGGAATTTCAACGCACTACTATCTTCGTCATTGTTTGTTTACTTGAAAAAAAAAAAACAATACGTGTCCAATTTTTTGATAGTGTAAATGATGGATTAAATAGATTTTTTCAGGCAATAACGTTGCCAGTCCGCCGAATGGACAGATTTTAATGCAGTTTTTTTTGTATTATAGAGCTGTTTTTAACCGACTTCAAAAAAGGAGGAGGTTCTCAATTCGTCTGTATATATATATATATTTTTTTTTATGTATGTTCGCGCATAACTCTGGCAATTATTAACCGATTTGAAAAAATCTTTCTTCCATCCATTCTTCAATCCATTGATTGGGTCCCATAAAAAAATTATTGCTTAGTAATAAGTAGTTCCTAAAAAAACAAGAATGGTGACTGCGCACTGAGAGCTGCAAGAAAGCCTATATAGATGACGTTTTAGTCGCTCGGACTCGCTCGGTCGGACAAAAATGGTCATAACTCTGGCAAATATTTACCAATTTCAATGATTCTTTTTTTATTCGAAAGTAGAAATCACTGTATTGAATCTGTATGAATTTTATTACAACCGGATAAGATCTTCCTGGAGGACCATGAACGATGTGGAGGAATTTATCTGGTAAAAACCATAAAACTGATGTTCTCCATTACATTGCTCTGACAATTATGAACCGATTTCGATGATTCTTTTTTTATTCGAGACAGTAAACTACTATGATGTTTCCATGCAAATTTCATTACGACCGGATATTTTTTTCTGAAGAAACATGAATTATGTAAAACTATGTAGACGATAATAGATGATCAAACGAACTTCTTGAAGTGAAGTTCGATCATTATTATATGAATTGCTTTATACGAAGATATATATGAATTGACAATGTAGTTTATCTCTATATACTAGCGAGTTGCGCACGTTTAGAGACGTAAAACTGTGTTTTTTTTTTTTTTTTTACCACTAGTTACGTCTCGGACGGTCCAGACACCTCATTCTTTAGAGATTATGTTTATGCCTATAATTCAACAAAACCTTATTCAAGGGTTAAATGCACTGAACACGTGTTATGTGATTTAATCACGGGTGGGCGGGTTTTTATATCTTCGTATAAAGCAATTCATATAATAATGATCGAACTTCACTTCAAGAAGTTCGTTTGATCATCTATTATATTTCATTGCTTTATACTTCAGATATATATGAATTGACAATGTAGATGTTTAGAGAGTAAGGTTTTGTTTTGATGGTAATAGCTATTTTTTTTTTTTAAGAAAAATAGTATAGTTTAAGTAAAATATTAGTTAAACTGATAATTTTTTGTAGATTTATAATAGGTAATAATTAACGGGGTTATAATAGGTAATAATAATAAGTTTATCAAAAACCACTAATAAGTTAGTTTAGCTGACGGTTTTCTAGCTATGACAGTAGGAGTACCTCCTAAGACCCGCAAATCGTACGGCCAAGGTGACGTTTGTTATGCACGGAAGACAATTTAAGAAATACCCGTCTGTTTTTTTTTTTTTTTAAACAATTGTTTATTTTACTGACTGATTAGTTGAGCTGTGAGTGATCTATGTTAGTAAAACTTTTACTATGTTAGTTGTCCTTATATGTACGTCTTGTTACGAAGGTATAGTCGTTAAAGACCAGGTGTATATTTCTCTTGTTAAAGAAGAACTAAAATAGAACTAGAATGTCAAAGGGCCGATGTTCTATCACTTTTTTTATGACTATCTTAACTTATTTTTGCGTGCTTAAAATATCTACATACATTTATTAGATATCCGTATTTATGTATTTGAAGTTGCAGTTACCTTAGCCTATTATTGATATTCTTTTACAACTTGTCTAAAGTTTTATGATTCTAAAGTGATTAAATATCTTTTATAGGTCTCAAGTATTAGTATTTTATACTCGTACTGAGGTCCAAAACTAGCAGGTTTTGGTTTATACTTACTTTTAACTTATTGAGTTCTATTTCTATGAGCAGAAAATACGATAAGATTTTAATAATAGAAATAATGATCCAATATCTGTGTTGGCACAACACTACGCCGACCGGTATCACGGTATTTATGTAGAGGGTTGATACCCATACTTTGTTTAAACGATAGTTTTGATGGAACGCTATGCTTTTTTATGGTATTTTTCATCGATGGCCGTCATTATTAAGTATACCGCGTGAAAGGCAAGTACATGCATGCTGTATACAGGTTAGTTTGGTGTTTAAGTGTCGCATGGCCAATATTATCAATTTGGGAAAAGAATAATGATTTCCCGTAGCTTAATCATTGATTTCTTCGATGGGACATTAACGATAATGGCGAACACATGAAAATAAATTAACTCACTCTGGGTTGTGTGTTAGTGTGGATATACTGCATATGCATACCTATCTTGTTTTTGCTGAGCTAGGAAGTTGAATTTGCTGTATTGGAATTAAAGTTGCTAGGCTTAAGTTTTCTGTAACATAAATTTAAAGACCAAAATGATGTTTCCAATCAGAATCTGCTTTCGAGAAATATTTATTATAAGAAACGCAAACGGATACGCTTCTCACGCCAGCTTGGTACTTAATTAACCCTTATTTTTTCTTTTTGTAAATTTAATTCTAATTTTAAATTCCAATTTTGTATTTTATAATTTTTATTTAATTCTTATAATTTTATCTAACTTTTGGTTTTAAATTTCATAAATATATAAATTTTTATCGCTATGCATGTGTCATCAAGATAATCATCATCAAAGGAATAATATGCATGAATCAGATAATTATTATTCTATAACAATCGTATTGCACGTTGTTTGTTACCACCGGTAAAAAAGTATACTTTTATCAGTTCGATGTATCTTATTTTGTCTATTGCAATTATAAATTTACGGTCACAATTTATTTAATTACAATCATTTTAATAAAATTTCACCATAACCTCATCAAGCACCGTTAAGGCCAAACATACGAGAGTATGTATTGTGTACGCTGTAATTTAGAATAATATATACGTCGGCTGATATCTCTACGTGATTATGCCACAAAACTTGCGAAAATATTTTCTATGATAAGATTGATAGGTTATTTAACCTCTATCTTAATAGTTAATCTTAGTTATTATTCTCGGTACCATAGAAGGTAGATGATATTTATATACAAATTTTGTTTTACTATATTTATATATTATATAATATTGTTGTTACTAGTACCGGTAATTTCAGACTGGGAATCTTATGGTCAGTATGACAAAGTGGTGTAAACTGTTGTTCAAGTTTCACTGTGGTATAATGATTTTAAATATTATCTATAAGTAGAGAGGATAAAAGCTATATTGATATTATATAAGTGCAAATATTTTAAAATATTTTAATATATAAATGAATCGCTTGCCGAACTTAGGTTTTGGCGTCAAATATATTTTATATTTGTACTAAATGCCGATGATCTAACAATGTGACAGCAAAGGGTTACACTTCCGGTTTGAGTGTATTATTTTTTTTCCCTCATTGCAATTTAAGGAACAGAATTCGTTTCTGATTTTCATAAAATATACATATTTATGGTTAAATCCTCTGTTTGGTAGTTTACTAAAACTAGAATAAGTTATTCTCATTAAATGTGTCCAATGAAATAACGATACTAAGTTTATATATGTGTTGCAATATAAGCATCCATACCTCTGCTTATAATGTAAGTAAAGTTTGGATGTGGTGCTATTTAGTTTTAGTTAATTACCTACTTCAGAACAAATATGACATAAAACGTCGTTTTCACAATATCCATGTTAACATGGCTGGGAAATTTGTTACTTATATAATTATACAAGTAAAATACATATGTTTGTGGCCAACATTTGAAATCTAAATCTGACTATTTGTTGTACCTTACATGATGAGGCATACATGTTAGTCCAGCCGGTATCCTTTAGCGCTAGAACATGTGATTGATGCTGCTGTTGGCCTTCCCCTTATCTCGCCCCCCCCCCCCCCTTTTCAAGGGCAGCTAGAAGGTACCGCCCAGTTCTTCTACAAGGTGTGGAAGGGGCTGATGATTCAGTTTTGTTTTCTTATCTGTGAACCTTGTTTATTAATTATCATGCTGTTGAGGTGCAAGGAAATGCCACCTCGACTAGAGTATATTATGTAATTATACCAATACCTATGCTAATTGGACGCACCCTGGGCTAATAGACCCAGAAAATGTTATTGACTGACCAATAAGGCATGAATAACTGTGATTTTCACGCCAACACGGAAATACGTAAGTCATACCTCTTTGTCCTGACATAGTCTTGATAAATAGGATAAAGTGCTCTTGTCACATCCCAAATTGCCATTTATTTATTGATTTTATCATACTTTTTGCACAGCATAAATTCAAGGTCGGACTTATATGCAAGTTAATTGTTTTGCATAAGTTTGGATTGGTACTTTACCTTTATTTCTATACTCTTATATAGAAACGTACGTAACATGTCCGACACAGGACCACAAGAGTACAAAATATTTGCATTCTGCCAATAAGGTATACCATAAAGTTTTTTTTTGTTTTTTTTTTCTCTGGGAATAGTATAGCCTTGCCTTGTAGGCATTTGCTATGCACGCTTCTAAACCAATTTCCACTAGAGGGATGCCTTTTGGAAACCCAGCGCAGGATTTCTTTATGAAAACCCCGTGAAAAAGACCTAATCAACCTGGGAATTGAAACCAGGATCTGGCGATAAACAATCGCACCAATGTGCGATTGTTTGATAGTTGAACCACTTAGGCAGAGCCGCTTTCATGTTGAAGACCCGTTGGTAGTTCAGCCAGACTCGGGGCTCGTACCATTATATGTGTAAATGCACGAATTAAAAATTAAAAGTGGTGGGTAGTTGAGCAGAAAAAATAATAATAGTATCTTGTGTGTAACCTTTGTTTAGTGGGTATTACTTAAGACAAAATAAATTGTAGGTTGGGACGTGTATATCTCTTTGAGATTGCATGTATTTCCTATCTCATTTGTATAATCCATGGCTCTTGATTAGCTCGCAGCCAATCATGTCGCCGTGATGACGACCATCAATAGTTGTATTCCCTATTTCCTATGGATATTACAAGTAATTATGTGTTACTTACCAGAAATCTTGTAGGTACCACCAAATTTATGAGGAATCTTGTAGGTACCACAATCTTCTAAGTCTTAAGGAGCGACGTACTTTATTGGATATGGCTTTTCTGCATGGTTTATGTCGTGGAGATATTGACTGTGCAGATTTGACTTGTAGAACCCTCTGCTTCTGTACTCCAAAAATTCGAACAAGACACACAAGTTTGTTTGCTGTGACTCATTCATCCACAAGCTATGCTCAGAACTCTATAGTTAATCGCTTACACAGAGATTATAATAAGAAATTTAATTCAGCGGACGTTTTTTATGGTAGTAAGTCTAGTTTTAAAAAAGACATTATAAAAATAATGATGCAAGAGGGCTATTCATAGACACACGCATGCAGTTTTATTCATATACCCACATGAGCACACACACACATACACACATCTACTCAAATACACTGCTACACACACACTTCTACACACATACACACACACCTCTATACACATACACACACCCATCTACACACACGCATACTATTTAATTCTTGTTGAATACTTTTTGTTGAATAAGTTAATTATTCTTTTTCTTTTTTTCTTGTGATTTCTTTGACTACTTAGACTACTTTAATTTAATTAGCTAAATAATGTAAATCCGTTCTTGGCTTTTTGTATAAGAAATATGTTCTGACTGTGTTATTTTATGAGCTGTGGATTTTGTTTCAAAATAAAATAAAAAATAAAATAAAATAAAATCTATGGAACTTGTCTTGCATCCGATAAATAATCAATTGGATGAATCAATTGCATTCATTTGTCATGAATCCATGACTCATAATTAGTTCGCAGCTAATTATGTTGTCGTAATTGACTCTCGGTCAATCACGACTTTGTTAACTTTTAAACATTTTGTTGTCATTCGTCACTTTTTCTTTGACGGTAGATATCATTGACTCGAACTCGAAGGTAGTAATTCGAATAATAAGTGGGTAGGTAACTTGTTTACTACCAAGTATTTTTAGACACACAACTTAATTTATTTATAGCTTATCATAAGTAGCTCGCAGGTACTTATGTTATCGCGATAGGCTCGCAGCCGATCACGATTTTTCCCACGTTAATAGATATTTTAATATCACTAAACTGTTTTTGCTTAGGCGCGTGCGCTCGTCGCTGCGCACAAAGAAACAATGAGGTGTCTGGACCGTCCGAGACGTAACTAGTGGTAAAAAAAAAAAAAAAAAAAAAAAAAACACAGTTTTACGTCTCTAAACGTGCGCAACTCGCTAGTATATAGAGATAAACTACATTGTCAATTCATATATATCTGAAGTATAAAGCAATGAAATATAATGTGATCATAACCTACCTAGATAATTTTACGGTTTTCGATGGTTCAGTCTTTATATATGAAAATATCACTAAAAAGTTTAAAATAAAATCTTTTTTAAAAAAAATTGAACCGACTTCAATATCACTGAAAAGTATAAAATAATTTAAATATTATTGAAGTTGGTGCCAAATATACACAGCAGGTACGCTAACACCAACTTCAATAATATTTAAATTAATTTATACTTTTCAGTGATATTGAAGTCGGTTCAATTTTTTTTTAAAAAGATTTTATCATTCGGTCGATTCTTATACATCAAACATTTTAATAAAACATCGTTCATCTTTTACAGTTCTACATAACATTTAAAATACCGTATTTTACGAATCATTAACATGGCTTTAAAGTAACCAGCCCACGTCATACTCTCAATAGATTTATAGCTTCATGCATTAACATTTAATTGATTGGCCGATACAGATCTATAGTTATGACAATATTTTATTACAGGTATCAAATAACTGGGTTATTCGTATCTTATTTAAATACAATCACGTTCTTGGGACTTGTATCCTTATTATGAATGGTTATTGTACGTTCATACGACGGCGGCTGATAATAAGAGATTGATGCATCACTGGGTAAGTCAAGATATAATAATAATAACTGGGACAATTCCACACACGGTCATCTGATCCCAAACTAGGCAGAGCCTGTACTATGGAAACCAGACAACTGATACTAATCTTATATTCTTTTTTGTAAATACATACTTAAATAGATAAATAACACCCAGACACTTGGTGGGAATCGAACCCACGACCCATCGGTTAGCGGACAG
Organism: Furcula furcula; assembly: GCA_911728495.1. Lineage (NCBI taxonomy): Eukaryota > Metazoa > Arthropoda > Insecta > Lepidoptera > Notodontidae > Furcula > Furcula furcula. Next base: position 19,016,435 of record OU452255.1, read on the forward strand.
GGTGTCTAACCACTATAGATGTTTTGTTTTAGTCTTTAGTGCTGAAAGTGTTTTGGCCCGTCATATAGATGTTTGTTTTGATTTAGTCTTTAGTGCCGAAAGTGTTTTGGCCCGTCATTAGATGCTTGTTTTGTTTTAGTCTTTAGTGCCGAAAGTGTTTTGGCCCGTCATTAAATGCTTGTTTTGTTTTAGTCTTTAGTGCCGAAAGTGTTTTGGCCCGTCATTAGATGCTTGTTTTGTTTTAGTCTTTAGTGCCGAAAGTGTTTTGGCCCGTCATTAAATGCTTGTTTTGTTTTAGTCTTTAGTGCCGAAAGTGTTTTGGCCCGTCATTAGATGCTTGTTTTGTTTTAGTCTTTAGTGCCGAAACTGTTTTTACCGGACTGTCTATATGAAGGGTTATGATTGTAAGCGCGTCTTTGTGTGTCTGTTTTTTGGCACGCCCTGCAGCTTGAACGACATAATAAAAATTGTGATTTTATATTTCTTTTCCCCGTGGGGTGTCCGGGTAAGAAGCTATCCTTACCATAATCCCCACGTTTGGCATGCATCTTAGGCATCATCATCATTAGGCATCATCTTATGCATTTATCTTCTTGCTAAATCCATTGTGTGTAACTAACATCTTACCTGTACAATGAACTATTAGGTACATTTTCATTATATCTACATATTATGTGAATGTATATTATATTTATATAAGTAAGTATAGAATTTTACATTATAAATAAGTATTAGTTAATAATATTTTTTATATATGTACGTAAGTATTATATACATTATTTGTTGTTAATATAATACTTTTTGTTTGTTTAAATTGTATTTTTTTGGTTTTGATGACTGTGCACTACACTGCAGATCTATTTTTGTATAGCTCCTTCCACAAAGGTTGTCTGGAAGAGATCGCTTTGAGCGATAAGACCGCCTTTGCTCACATTAAAATGTACCTGATTCATGTAAACTGTAATTTATAATGTGTGCAATAAAGAATTTATCTATCTATCTTAGGGTTAAAAAAATTCGGGTAAAATATAATCATCATCATCATCAGGAGCAGCCGAAAAACGTCCACTGATGAACAGAGACCTCCTCCTTAGAAGGGAGGGGGTTGCCATAATCCCCACTCTTGGCAGGCGACTTGGGGTTCGCAATATAGGTGGTAGGTAATCCAATAGAAAGAAGCTGCTGCCCGTCTTCTTGTTTTCCCTTGGTCGCCTCTTACGGTCAACCCCCGGGTTATTGGAGCATTTAATATAATATTCTAGGACAATTGCCACCCACGGCCATCTGATCCCAAATTATGTAGAGCCTCTACTATCGAAACAAGACCACTGATACTAATACTTATATACTTTCATTTTGTAAATACTCACTTATTGTAAATAGATAAATACCACTTGGCGGGAATCGAACCCACGACCTATTGGGTCCGTCTTTTTAAATACGTGATTTCGGTACTAATCAACAGGCCCTACGGTTTTATTACAGTTATGGTTGGTATCGCTACTAATCAACAGCTCGCTCCGTCCCTGTCCTACGATTTTATTACACTTTATTATATTTAACTGTAACTACGGCATAGACAAGGCATAGACAAAAGGAAAGAGTTAATTTTTTCTACGACTCCGCCCTATTCGCTCCGAGCCGCCCGCGTCGCGCCTAGCCCCGCCCTAATGTGTTAATATTCATTAACCAATAGTTATTCTAACAATTTGTCGAGACCCTTATTAGAAAAATTTATTGCGTCGCCTTATTTGGATAATTTTACATCATATTGGCGTCTTATCTGGGAGTACTGATAGCTTTATTTTGTAAATTATGAGAAATAGGGCTGAATGAGGAAATACCACCGCCTTTCAAAAGATAACAGCCTAATATCGTCGCTTTTGGCTGCACATGGCCATGATATCTCGGCGAAGAGCACGGTTATAGCACTCCAGAACTCCAATCTTGAAAGCATGGGAGCGGACGTGTCAAGGGCACCTCAAGGAGGCTCGGCTTCGGTTTGGTATGTCGAATAAGAGACGACTGGCTCTTTGTGGTGACATTGCAAGAAATTTGCATATGTCTTACATGAGTAACTAGAATGCTATCTGATTAAAATAATTAAAAAAATATAAATTACTCTTCGTCTATGCTTGCAGTCTATAGAATATTTTAATTCACAGGAAAAAATATTATTTATTTATTTTATTTATTTATTATAAAGGAAAATCTACAGCTATTACAAAGGAATGATAACAAAAGAGAAAACAGAGAGCCATTTCTAGGTTCTCACGACTATAAGGCAAAATGCAAAACAGTTGTGTGAACATTTAGAGTTATTAGAAAATAAAGTAAAACTTAACTCTACGAACCTAAATAAATCTAAATGATCTTATCAAGAACCGTATTTAAGAAATAGATGTTATCTGACAGAAAGAGACACCTGCACTGACGACAAAAATTATCAATTAGGTATTAGTCGTTTGCAAGGAGTGGTCCAAGATGCTTATAGGTTTGGTCACTGTAGTGTCAAATATCACAGAACAAAATTACTCCAACACAGACAGATCGGAGGAGGTGTTAGAAAAGCGATCTCAAACAAAAACTTTTCATAGACAAAAAGTAATCATGTTAGAGCTCTCTCGGTAGAGCTGTCATGGTTATCTGCGACCAAAACCCTCCCTTATTCCCAAAAAAAAACTTAAAAACTAATGTCTCGGGTGACGAGGGGCAGTACAGTTATCTTTCTTACAAACCAATTACTTGCTACTTAAATACTTTGAAAAGGCTTCAAATTAGAGGAACTGTTATGGTTCAACCGTTAGCTTTTCGTTAAATTTCGTATATCATTGGACCTCGAACACGGGTAAACTATAAAAAAAAACCCATTAAATCACGAATCGAAAAGCTTCACTAATTATTGAGCATCGGCTTCGTAAATCACCGCCGACCGCGAAAAAATTATCTACGTTTTGCTAATTAAAGCCTTATAAGCGTCCGAATGATCCGACCGCCTTCGTTATTACGTGAAAATATTCATAAGTTCCGAGTACGCGCAAAATGCCGCATCGCAATTTAATCATTGATGCACGTATTTATTGGGTGTGCTTTTTTGCCATCGCCGTGGGAGATCCGAAGGAATCTGTGGATGGAATCCCATACGGCTGGCAGAAAATTAATGTAATTGTTAGCAATTTATAGTTATTTATTTATGGGCTAGCGGCGGCATTTGTGGAATAGTTCTACGCTGGGCGGGGTTAGGTGAGCGGTCGGTAGGGTTTGGTTTTTCTTGAACCATTTAGGTTTGTTATGTGTGCAAGTATCAAGGTAGTGTAAATTATTCTGCCTCTTGGGATGTCCAAAATAAAAGTGGAAATTAACAAAAAAACGACTCAAGAAAACGAAATTATTATTAAGTAAGATTCAACATCAAATGTACTTTCATATAAAATAATCCGTAATTATTGTCAATTCGTTTTAAGAGTTACCCCAGAGTCTTGAGAACTTAACACACTACTTTTTTCGCGTTGGCTATTTTAAACTAGTCTGTCAGATAAGACAGAAATTTATAAAAGATCGTTCTTCATATGAACAATAATTAAATAATTAAAATCAATAATTAAAACCTGTCCGATGATCGGACAACCAATCGGACTACTTGGAATCAACGGAATAGACCACAGAATGACAGAGAAACTGAGGAGACATTTGAAATGTTTTTAGAGCGTTTATATAATTAAAACAAATATGCGATTCCTGAGTTATATATTTTTATTTATTTATTTAACTTTATGCACTTATAGTACAAGGCGGACTTAATGCTTTAGGCATTTTCTAACAGTCTACCTTAGGGTAGTGCAGAAATATTTTGTGGTAGGTGCCAAATTGTGTAAAATAAAAACTAAAGAATATGCCAATGTGTGATAGAGATGCTCCCGAAGCTTAACTTTGAATGATAAGCGATTCTTAGCCATCCTGATTTCCTGAGGAAGTGCATTCCAGAGAAGAATAGATTGCACAACTATTTTAAAAAAAATAAAAACCGACTTCAAAGTAAATTATCTAAAAAGCATAAAATAACGAAAATATATTGAAGTCGGTGCTAGCACATCATGTTAACTAACACTAGCACCAGCTGACACCGACTTCAATATATTTTCGTTATTTTATGCTTTTTAGATAATTTACTTTGAAGTCGGTTTTTTTTTTTTTTAAAATAGTTTATTTAACACTTTTTAGTGACTTATTTTACCAAAATAGGTATCAGCACTATCACGCAACTCGAACGTCTACGTTACAGTAACTTACTGAAAACATAAAAAGTTTATATCTCTTAAACTACTGGACCGATTTTGATGAAACTTGTACTCTACCCTAAGTTGAAAAATACTCTACTATTGCAAAAATAATTTTCAAAATCGGACCTGTAGTTTCTGAGAAATCCGTGGACAAACCTACATACATACATACATACCTACATACATACATACATACCTACATACATACACTCATAAATGTTGGTAAATTTGTTTAGAAGCCCACATAGACTAACATATCGACGTAGGAAAGCATATTTGCTGTAAGTAGACAAAATACCTAAAGTGACTTTTTACTACCCATAGAATCAGAAAAAAAAGCCGCATCGAACGGTCTGGGTCCTGTATCTCTACGATGAAAAAAAAATTACATACGCCGTTGAAAACGCCCGTACTTATATTTTTCTTAGCAAGATAAAATGCTGTATGTAGACTAAAATCTAGTCATTTTAAACATTTTGTACTTACAGCAAAAGAAAGACTGCATTTTTTGCTGTACGAATACTTACTTCTTCCCATTTAAAAACTTAACGCTACTTACAGCATTTCTGCGGCGTGTGATTTTTACATTGGTTTACTTACAGCAAGTTTATAGATCTTACAGTTTTGGTTTTTGTTATTTACAGCAAATCATCACATATTTGCTTTAAAAGCTCACACCACATAATGCATTTTAAAAACCCGTAATTTTTTAGAAATGTGAGATAATACATTTTGATTAAATCATTTTATAAGCGTAATAAAATATTCAAAAAGAAAATTGAATCGACTTCAATAACACTGAAAAGTATAAAATAATTTAAATATTATAGAAGTTGGTATTAGCGTACCTGCTGTGTATTTTGCACCAACTTCAATAATATTTAAATTCTTTTATACTTTTCAGAGGTATTGAAGTCGCTTCAATTTTTATTATTATTTTATTTTATACTTTTAGTGATATTTTCATAAATAAAGATTGAACCATCGAAGACTGTAAAATGATCTAGGTAGGTTATGGTCACATTATCGTCTCCATAGTTTTACATAATTCATGTTTCTTCAGAAACCATTTATCCGGTTGTCATGAAATTTGCATGGAATCATCATAGTAGTTTACTCTCTCGAATAAAAAAAGAATCATCGAAATCGGTTCATATTTGTCAGAGTAATGAAGTGGAGAACATCAGTTTAATGGTTTTTACCAGATAAATTTCTCCACATCGTTCATAGTCCTCCAGGAAGTTCTTATCCGGTTGTGATAACATTCATACAGATTCATTACAGTGGTTTCTTCTTTCGAATAAAAAAAGAATAAAAATTTGCCAGAGTTATGACACCATATTTGTCCTTAAAAAGCGACATAATGTCATCTAAATGTCATGTATTTAAGCATTCCTGCAAGTTTCCCGCGTAGTCGCCATTCTTGTTTTTTCAGGAACTACTTATTCGTAAATATAATTTTTTTATGGGACCCAATTCAATTGAAGAATGAATGGAAGAAAGATTTTTCAAATCGATTCATTATTGCTAGAGTTATGCGCGAACATACATAAAAGAAATATATATATATAGACGAATTGAGAACCTCCTCCTTTATTGAAGTCTGTTAAAAATACCATTACGCCATTGAAAAAATGTCAATACTTTGAAGTTGTGTCTGCGTTACCGCGTCGCTACCACCTCCGCCCACAGCCTTCATTCCTTGTACGACATTCTGTTAATGTATCATTATAACCATAGCATTAGATTTGAAACGTCGTGTATGCCGAGTGCTATGATCGAAAGCAACGTAAAATTGATGGACCCTGAAAGTCTACCCTCCGGTCTTAGAGCATGTGCGGCGATAGAGAGCCACGTGCAAATGCAGCTTCAATATCCATCTCCAGTTCTTGATGCAAGTGTTGCTATTCAAAACAACGTTGTACAGTTTCGGTGCCCATCTCCATTACCTTCAACGACTTTTGCGATTGAGGGCGACGTAGTGCAGGTATCATCTTCAAGCTTATCTCTGGTTCCTGGCATAAGTACTGCTACGGTTTAGTTTACTTATCTGTACGTTCTACGGAACTTTGATAGACTTAGAGATCCTATTTGCATTATATTGCTCTCAATTGCAGAACTGTTTTCAGAAATAGATTGCATCTGCACAGCGCCATTCTATGTAGCAATACATTATGCCACTAACCAGAGATAAGGTTGAAGATGATACCTGCACTACGTCGCCCTCAATCGCAAAGTCGTTGAAGGTAATGGAGATGGGCACCGAAACTGTACCACGTTACTTTAAGTAGCAACACTTGTATCAAGAACTGGAGATGGACATTGCAGCTGCGTTTGCACGTGGCTCTCTATCGCTGCACATGCTCTAAGACCGGAGGGTAGACTTTCAGGGTCCATCAAGCTGTACTTAAAACCTAAATATTCTTTGGCAGAATATTTAGATTTTAAGTACAGCTCTAAAACAAATGACTGTTTAGCTGAAACCGATGAAGATGACTGAAAAAAATAATGTGAATTATTCGCGATAACATAAATTTAATATCATTGGTTTATTTACTTTTCTTTAAATATTTTTGTTTGGACACAATGTCTTTTATTTACATCTTGCATTCTTAAATAAGGGCATTTGCCACTCCGTTTTTATTTTGTTTATTTTTTTTTATGTTTAATCTCTTATAAATGAGAGAAAAATACTTTTTTAATTCATTGTATTGTTGAAACGAAGTTCTGGTAGTATAATTAGAGTTCAAAATGTTGTTTCAACAATTTAAAAACTATTAAATTTTTTTTTTACCATTTACAACATTTTATTCGACCAAACATTACATTACCAACTGACCTACTGCATTTCTAGATCTTATCATAATTACAAATTTAATCTTACATCTTGAATCGCAGTACCCAAATAAATAAATTTACCACATACAGCATATTTACCGCCTGTAAATTTATAATATTTCCATTGACGCGTACATTTTTCTTCCTTAGTTACAGCGTTTTAAAGGTATGTGATTTAAAAAACTGTTTGCTGTAAGTAGCCAAACACGTACTTAGAGTAACTTTGGATAAAAAGTTTATATTGCAAATTGAGACTGACAGGTAAATAAACCTATGTTCCAAAAATGGTAGCAATATCATGGATAGTTGAGAAATTATTAATTTTTTTCCGAAATTAATAAAGTTTTTTGGCTCTGGTGAACAATTGCAATATGTCTACTTACAGCAAATATGCTTTCCTACGTCGATATATTAATATTACGCATTTTTATCAATATTACATACATACGCGTCGAATAGAGAACCTTCTTTTTGAAGCCGGTTAATGAAGCCGGTTAAAAAAGGAAGAATGTATGAAGTTAGAATGATGAGATGGATACATGGGAAGAAGATTATGTGAGGAGCGGAGAGATCTAGAATGACTAGAACAGAGATACTGAAAATGAGATGTAAGATAGGCAGGCGAAGTAGACAAGTGAAGCAAAGAAATTCAGGTAGTTAGTATTACTTTATGATAAGTACCTACATAAGTAAAAATAAAATAAAAATATATACAATCTACGGATCTTGACACCAAATATCCATATTCGTGGATATACATTTTTAACGATAGGGCATCACTATTTATTACTTTGTGGCTTAATTTATTAGTGGTGTGTCCCGTCTGTTCTTATTCTTTAAGTCTGAGACAAAATAATACTTTTTGTGGATAACAGCACTTAAATACCACGAATTATTGCACCGAACGCTTTATTTAAGCCGTTGATAAATGGTATGGAATGGTGACCTTACCGAAATGCCGCAAGTTACGTTAATGGCGGATAAATGTGAGGTATTTTAACGAAGACATTGTGCTCCCATACATTGCATCTTACGGTTTTTGTCACGAAATGTAATGTTTATGTGTGTTATATGAAATTGTTGGGTGTATGTCTGAAAGTGTCTAGCAGGGGAAAGGACTGACCTTATGAATGAGATCAAAATTATAATAATTTATTATTAGCGGTTGAGAAAAGTACATCAATGATAAAAATCTCAAGTTATTATTATTTTACGAAATGTTTAAATTATATGTTACATAAATTGGAACGTGATTTCGAATGACAGGCTTTGGTGTAGTGGTTAGACACCCTGACCAATGGGTCGTGGGTTCGATTCCCACCAAGTGTCTGGTTCAATAATATTATAAACCATAGATATGTTATATCCCTACTAATCCGCGCCAAGAATTGTGACTCATGTAATTAAAATATTTTCTCACAGTAGTACTTGTACAGTAGGTAGGCACTTTATGCATTTTCTTCATGAAGGCATTTTACTTGATTTTCAAAGGCACCGTCACGTTCGTTACATTTTACCGACGCGTGACTTACTGCTAGTTCACTCAATTTGGGTGGACATTTTGGGATAAAATGACGAAAAACTCTTTATTTGCTCGTGTTCGAACGATTCATCATCATCGTCAGCAGCCGACCGAAGTCCCTTAGAAGGGAGGGGTTGCCACAATCCCTACGCTGGGCAAGCGTCTTGGGGATCGCAGAATAGGTGGTAGGTAATCCAACAGAAAGCTGCTGCTGCCCGTCTTCTTGTTTTCCCTTAGTCGCCGCTTACGGACACCCAACGGGAGGAGATGGGAGGGTCCTATTCATACCCGGACACCCCCCTCGAACGATTATATTTATGTAAATTGAAAGTGTTTAATTTTTAACAAAAATATGTACTTAATGTAGTGCCAATTTAATATCACATTTGACTTATCATCAAAATTAAACAACGTAACCTTGTAACGGCTGGCATAACAAAAAAATATTTTTTTGAAGTTGGTACTGCACAATTGCTTAACTTTTTCAATTACTATTGCAGACATACAGAACAAAGAAACTGACAGATGTCAAATGTGATCTATTAAATTAGCCCTACATTAGTGTACTTACGTGGTACTAGACTCAGCAAGCATGTGCGACAATCTATAAAAAAATCTGTTATTCACCATCATCCATCAGTTTTAGCTTTCAAACATTATCTTGTACCTGACTCTTTTCGGCTATTTCAATGAAAACAGGATTTTCCAAAACAACTTTCGATGCTTGTTAAGAAACCACAACAACTTTAAATGATTAATCATTTACCAGTAATTGCTCAATTTCACTTTAAATAAATATTATCCTGTCAAAACTAACAAGTTCGTGTCAACTGACTGTTGATTGAGTCCTCGTTAAACATGGTATTTTGTTGCTAAAGTGACCTTGCCAACATTGTTTTAATGTATTTCGGCAAGTTGTTTACATGATTGCTTGGAAAAATAAAATCGAAATAATGACATGAACATATTTACTTTAAATAGGCTTAACTCTTGAATTAAGCCTATTTAATACTAGAAGCCTATTTAATACCTTTATTTTAGTTAAAGTACTTGTACTATGAATGCTCAGTATTTTGTAAAGCTACCCTTCGTTCCCAGGTCGACGACAACTTCAGGGAAGATTTTTACTTAGTATTAGCCAAAGAGTATTAGTTAGTATAATAATAATAATAATAAGCCTTTTATTTCATGTAGAAAAAGTAAGATACATATATGTTTAAAAAAATCTAAGTAATAAAAAAAGAAGTTTGTTTACATGAACCCCTCCTCAAGTGAAGGTGAAGGCCTCCTCTAAAGAATGCCATGTGTCTCTATCTTGAGCTATTTGCGGCCAGCAGGTACCAGCTATTTTTATCAGCTCGTCTGCCCATCTCGTGTAGGGTCTGCCTTTGAGACGTTTGCCGATTGGGCCCTTCCACGTTGTAACCCTGTTGGTCCATCTCTCGTCCTTTAGCCTCGCTACGTGCCCAGCCCACTTCCATTTTAGTTTCTTAGCGTAGGTTAGAGCATCCGTCACTTTGGTGGTTTCTCTAATTTTTGTGTGACGAATTTTTTGCATTTTTTTAATATTGAGCATACTTCTTTCTATTCCGCGTTGGCAGGTAGTGATTTTGCTTTTTAATTTCGATGTAAATTTCCAAGTTTGACATGAGTAGGTTAGACAAGGTAGAAGGCATGACATCATGACCTTTGTTTTGATATTAGTTGGCATGTTGCTTTTGAATATCTCTTTTAAGGACCAGTACTTGTTCCAAGTATTTTGTACTCTTCGTTCTACTTCTAGTTCATTTTGTTTTCTGTTGAAGCCAATTTGTTTTCCAGGGTAGATGTATTTCTCTGTATATTTCAGAGTTTCATTGTCCACTGATATTCTTCTCTGTATACTATTTGTCATGACCATTGTTTTCGAAAGATTCATTTCTAGTCCTACCTGCTTACTAGCTGTGTTTAGTGGATCGATCATGTTTTGTAATTGTGTGCTAGATTCTGACAGCAGAACTAAGTCATCTGCGAAGCGTAGGTGGGATAAATACTTGCCATTGATGTTTAATCCTGTCTTTTCCCAGTTGAGTCTATTTATTATTGACTCTAGGATAGATATAAATAATTTTGGAGAAAGCGGATTGCCTTGTTTCACGCCTCTACCTATGGAGAACGTAGGACCAGTGGATTCTAGTTTTATTTTTGCTGTGCTACATCTGTAAATGTTTCTGATTATGTCTATATACTCTTGTTCAACTTTTTGAGCTTGCAGGGCGGACCATATACTTGAATGTGACACGGTATCAAAAGCTTTTTTATAATCAATATATGCGATGTAGAGCGTTCTTTGCTTCTCTTGGTATTTTTCCATTATTTGTTCTAGAGTATGTATGTGATCGATTGTTGAAAAGCTCTTGCGAAAGCCTGCTTGTTCTATTGGTTGGTTTGCTTCGATTGTGACACTTATTCTCTTGTTAATTATGGAGGAAAACAGTTTGTAGATACATGAGAGTAAGCTTATAGGCCTGTAGTTTGTGATATCTTTTGAGTCACCTTTTTTCTAACTTAAAATTATTTCCGACTGTACCCACTGCGATGGTATTTCAGCAGTTTTTAATATAAGGTTAAATAAATGTGTTAATGGGAGAGACAGTAGCGGCCAAGCAGCCTTTATAGCTTCATTTGTAATGCCGTCTGGTCCTGGGCTCGTATCTGGCTTTAGCCTTTTTATTTCTTGTGTGACTTCTTTTTCGGTTATTGGAGTTATGTTTACGCTTTTGTATATAGAGTTAATATCATTTGCATTGCTATGGCTGGTACACTCGTTTCCTTGTGCTTTATATAGTGTTTTATAGAAACGGGTTGCTACATCTATGATTTCTTTTCGATTATTTACGGTTTTGTCCTTACAGTTTAAGCTATCTATCCAATTTTTATTTGTTTTTAGTTCTTTAAGGGCCTTTTTTGAGCTTCCTGCTTTTTCCAGATGTTTTTCGATAGTCTTCGATCTGTAAATTTTGTAGTCATGTTTAATGTATTTACTTATTAGTTTGTATAGAGCTGATAGTTAATTTTTTGTGACTCGAGTTTTTATCTTAGCATGTTGTAACTCCTGTCTTCTCTTGATAAGTTGCAGTGTACGCTCTTTTAGAACTTTATGGTTACCTTTTGATAATTCGTTGGGGGTTCGAGCGTTCTGTAAGCTCTGGGTTATGGCCTTGGTTAATGTGTTATAGAAAGCCTGTACTGAAGTTTTTTCTTGGCATTTATGTAAATCCTGTAACTGAGATGAAATGTTTTGTTTATAAGATAATATTTCTTGTTCAGTTTTCAGTGATGAAAATCGATTGCTTTTATACGCTGTACGTTTTTTCTTCTGCTTTGTAATAGACATTGTTGCTCTGATTGCTCTGTGGTCTGACGGGTAGTTCAGATTTAAAACTTCTATGTTTTGGAAGATGTTTGGTTGATTAGACAGTACGTAATCTATTTCATTTTTGTAATTACCGTTCGGTGATCGCCAGGTCCATCTTTATTATTCATTAGTTAGTATAAATATACGTATATTTGAATAAACTGTAAATAATCCTGGGACCATCTAAAGCTATGCTCAGTAATGCTATACGTAAATATCAATAGGATTACAGCTGACGAGTAAACAGCTGATTTTACGTGTGTTATTGATTTTATCACCGAATTAAATATTACATTTATATTTTGAACCAAAGTAGTGAATAAAGTGATTACGGACATTACTTGCTAACTGTGAAAGTGTTATCAGCTACAATTGGTGCATAATTAACAATTTCCAGTGCTCACCAATAGTATAAACATTGACAAGTTTTCTATCAGTTACGGCATTCTTTGAATGTTTTGGGGCTTTAAATACCTATTATTAGTGCAATAGTGCGTGATGACCCAGATATTCAATAAAATATCTGAATATTATGACCATTTTTCTAAAAACTAATTAATCAAGTTTCGTTTTTTATTTGAACATTGGTTGACTTCAGCTCCATCTAACGCTCTATGAACGAAGTGCTGCTTTGCGATTCACATGAACTCATATATTGATATCTGGTGCCGTTCGATGATGCAAAGTGACATCTATGGAATATAAATCGAAACTACATCAACCTATTAAGTGGCGGCGAATTTCACATTATCTGCAAGGTACCCGTTTGTCCAAGCAGTGAGAACCTTTGCTTTACGTGCGGAGGTTGCAGGATCAAATCACACGGACCGCAGAAGTCTTTTTGTATAATATTAAAATTTTAGAAAAGTATAATTACTATGAATTTCTTGGAGAACATTACCTTCCGTCGCAACCGCACGCGATCGGAGCCAAGCAGTGATGATAACGAAATAATATCTCAAACAATGGACAACACCACAAATAGCATGCCTGACATGTCACAGGATGAAGATGACAAGCAAATACAAAAATTAACAGCAGAGATTGAAAGGTTGACTTCGGAATTAAATAGTGCACACAAGGAAATCGAAACACTTTCGCTAGAAAATAGTAACCTGCGAAAAAGCAATGAAACTCTGATGAATAAAAATACCCTTTATAAGAAAATTGCTAATAGTCCCGCTAAACATAAAACTATGACTCCGAAGAAGAAAACAAACTCTAACAAAAAATCTACCTCAAATATTCAAGATAAATCTGAAAATAGATGCACACTATCCTGCCCGACCGAAGACAATCTGCTACCATTGAATAAAAAACACAAAATTTGTATAATAAGCGATGAAACTTCTAATAGGATCTATGATTTTATGGATGAATCAGCACGGTTACGTAATTATGATATTTGTCACTATCATAAACCTAAATGTGGATTAAGACATACTCTGGACAATATTGATAAAAAGGTTCGGGGCTTTACAAAAACAGACTATTGTATTATCTATGTTGGGGAAGAAGATTTCCGAAAAACGCATAATTATATAGATCTTGTTAGGTTTATTCGCGATAAGTTACAATACCTTACTCATACAAACTTCATAATATGCTTGCCAACTTTTAAATTCATGGTTAATTCAAATGTAATGTTTAACAGCCGTATAGATACTTTTAATAATCTTCTTTACATGGATGTGGAAACGTGTAATTATGCGTATATTGTAGACTCTAATCTCAATCTGCCATATACCTATGATACCTACAACCAACGGCACGGGTCTTTAAATAATAAAGGCTTTAGAATTGTTTTATCAGATTTGCAAGATCTTATACTAGATTTAAGTAACCTTAATACTACGCTCCCGCCAGTTGACTGTACCCAGGAAAATGGAACAGATATCTTAAAATCACCACCAAAACAACAGACAAATAGTCAGTTTTTTCTTTAATTATATAAACATTATTCACCAGAATGTAGCTGGACTAATGAATAAGCTGGATACATTTATCGTGAAATTAGAGGAGCTCTTTAGTATGGGAAAAGTTATAGATGTTATTTGCGTGATAGAACATTTCGTGAAAAGGGGTTATGAAAATTTACTGCACATTCCAAACTTCCACCCGGCTGCTTTCTTTTCGAGGGACACGAAACGAGGTGGAACATGTATATTTGTAAGAGCTGGATTACGATTCAAAGTATTATCTGACATAGCTAAACACTCAGTTTCAGGTGTTTTCGAATGTTGCGCTATAGAAGTAATACCTCACAATATTATTATCATCTGCATTTATAGGATACCTAAATATAACCATGACATTTTCTACGAAAAATTAGACAATATATTAAAGAAAACTGCTCTACTTCCCAATAAAAACATCATTTTAACTGGAGATTTTAATATCGACGTACTAAAAAGAAATAAGACTACTTTAGAATTTGAATATTTCCTCTTGCAATACAACTTAAAACTAGCACTTAATGAGCCGACTAGATTAGGCAGTAACACCTGCATTGATAACTTTGCACATACCTACCAGAAAGAATGCAAAGCTGAAGTTATTGACTTAGTTCTATCTGATCATACGTCACAATTACTTAAAGTACCGGTTAAAAAAACCAGCAAACAAACATTTTGGAAAGTAAAAAAGCGCAGTATTTCAATAGAAATAAACAAACAGCAGCAGAAGATTCCTAAATTTAATTAAATTATGAATACATAATTTAATTAAATTTAGGAATCTTCTTAGCTGTTTATCTTTCTCGGAAGTGTATAATGCTAATGATGTGAATGTGTCTTATGACAAATTCATGGACGATTTTTTGTTATTATACAAACTCTGCTTTCCAAAAAAATATGTAACCATAAAATGCAATAAAGCTACCAAGTGGATATCTCGTGGTATAAAAGTATGTAGCAAAAAACAGAGGCAATTGCTTTGGAATTATAGATTAAATCCTAACCCGAGAAATAAACTTGCTTTTAAGAAATACACAACGCTCTATAGAAAAATAATTAAATTGACGCAGAAATCCCAAAATAATCATCTAATAAACTCAGCGCATAACAAATCAAAAGCAGCTTGGCAAATTATTAATAGTACCAAATTATATCTACCACGAGAACAAATAACGTTAATTAATAGAAATAACATAAGCTTTACACGTCCAACAGATATTGCAAATGAATTTAATGACTATTTTATTGATGAAATTGAAAATAATATTCAAAATGACAATAATACTAAAACATTTAAATTTGAAAGCGTGGCATCACAATCACTCTTTATGTTACCTGTAACCAGCAAAGACATTGAAAAAATCATTAATAACCTTAAAAATACAAATACTGTTGGTTACGATGGTGTTTCCACGAGCTTGATTAAATTTGTTAAAGAAATTTTAGCACCACCACTTATGCACATAATTAATCTATGTATTGCTAAGGGTGAATTTCCGAAGAGTTTGAAAAGAGTAATTATTAAACCTATTTTTAAAAAAAATGATAAAACAGATGTCAAAAATTACCGGCCAATAGCAAAAATTCCTATATTTTCTAAAGTTTTTGAAAGAGTATTTTATAACTCCATATATGAATATTTCGAAAAATTTAAGCTATTCTGTAATGAACAGAAAGGATTTAGAAAAAGTTCTACAATTATTATTGCTATGGCAATATTTGACTTGCTCTCCCATATTATGACGTCTGTTGATAATAGAAACCCAGTGTGTAGTATATATACTGACATGACCAAAGCGTTCGATTACGTGGATCATAAAATTCTGTTAATAAAACTATATGGGTACGGTATTAGAGGAAATATCCTTAAACTCATAGAATCATACCTGAGTGATAGGTGTCAACAAACTGAGATCTGTAGAATATGCCCTAAACGTCACTTGGAAATGACTAGCAGATCGAAATTAAGACCAATAAAATATGGCGTGCCTCAGGGTAGCGTGTTGGGACCGCTATTGTTTTTAATTTATATAAATGATCTTCCGAAAATTACACAGAATAAAATGGTTCTTTTTGCTGATGACAGCACAGTAATAATTAAATGTAATAATCCAGATAATTATGAAATTGACATTAATAATACTCTTTCTGACATAATTCAATGGTTTGATAACAATAATTTAATAGTTAACTTAAATAAAACAAAGATTATGCACTTCCACCAACGGACTAGTAAAGCATCTGTGAATGTCGCGTATAACAATTTTAAAATAGAGGAAACAAATAATAATAAGTTCTTAGGTATCACGATTGATGATAAACTTACTTGGAAGCCCCACATCGAAAACATATGTAAACGATTGAGCAAATCTTCATACGCATTGTTTCACCTCTCACGAAAAGTAAATATGAATACACTGCTAACAGCATATCATGGTCTAGTTGCATCTGTCCTGAGATATGGTATTATTTTTTGGGGGCGGTCGCCAGACAGGGAGCTTATTTTTAAAATGCAAAAACGATGCATAAGATCAATGTGTGGTCTCAAAAACACAGATAGTTGTGTGCCTTATTTTAAATTGTTAAAAATTCTAACTTTACCAGCATTATATATATTAGAGACAGCAGTATTTGTCAAAACAAACATACATCTATTTCAGAAGGTCTCTGCAATGAAGAAGACGCCTATGCGTAGTCAGTATGAAAATCAGTTGTGTCATATTAAGTGTAAAACGTCTCTAATGAATAAAAGCTTCTTTGGAAATGCTACGAGAATATATAACAAATTACCTACTGAAATAAAATGTATGGCATTAACTAAGTTCAAAAAAGAACTTCAGAAATTATTAACTGAGAAATGTTACTATGATATAGAAGATTTTTTAAATGATGAATCTCTATAATTCCAATTTAACTTATTAGGTACTTATTGTTACAATAATTTTCAAATTTTATTGGCATGTATTTTTGACATCCTATATAAGTATAATTTTTTTTTTTTCTTTTTTTTGACATTCTTTCTTTTCGACCTTTTCTATTTATTTTCTATCATAAGTAATTTAAAATGACTATTAATGAATACTGTTTATAATCTAAAATCTAATGCACAATTCTAATCATCTATTAATACTATTTTTATTGTAAGACGTCCTTTGTCAGTCAGTCAGCATTTTGTCAACCAAGTTGTCAACAACTCAAAAATATTTGTATGTCATATTGACAAAACATAGCGCACTCTTAGTAATAGATAAGACCTTTATGTAAAATACCTATGTTTAACAAATAAACTAATTTGAATTTGAATTTGATAAACAGTAAGGTATCTCGTATTATAAAAAACCAGCCTTAAAATTTTATGCTTTTTTTTCTCCGGGTACAGCCACGATTAACATACTGCTGACCTTACCAGTATAATAATAATACCAGCCTTTGTTTTTGTCCCACTTTTGGGCACGGGCCTTCTTTCAAGATGAAGGGGCTTAGGCCATAGTCCACCACGCTGGCCAAGTGCGGGTTGGCGGACTCCACGCGTCATACGAAAGTTAGTTAGGCTTCCTCAGACATGCAAGTTTCCTCACGATGTTTTCCTTCACCGAAAGCTAGTAGTAGCTATCAATCGCACAAAGATAATTCGCACATAATAAATTTTACCTACTTACCTGTTGTTACTATACTAATACTTGTAATGTATTTTGCATAAGGGGCCACATACCTAACCAACCCAACATTCTTCAAAACATGCGTTTTCTTCAAGTCAATCATATGCACATTTCAATGCACTGTGTTAATTCAAATTTAAAATATCTTTATTATGCATAGGCCTAACGAGGGCACTTACATATTGTCAACTTTTTGTCAAAATTATTAAAAAAATACTACTACTGAGTTTCTTGCCGGATCTTCTCAGTTGAGGCCACGTTGTGATCCGGTGGTAGCTTTTAAAAAAATGGCCATTCTAAAGCTAGCACGTTAAGCCTATTTGAAATAAAGATTTTTGAGTTTGAGTTTTGAAAAAACGGATACCTTGGCCCATGAACGAATTGTTAATTCTGTGGAGACGCGTGGAGGGTACAGCAAGATTGTGTTTGTTAATGCAAGTCATATACCTACATAATTTTCATGCGTCAATCCCCACCTCAATCAATCGACTTAACCCGCTGGACGCCAGTACAATGACTTTAAATGCCGATCTTCTCGACCCAAGTTTAATATTATGATTTAAAAATTAATTATTATTTTATATTTTTACAAAAGAACAGTAACCATCATATCTGTAGTTCTTACAATCAGATTTTGCAATACTCTTCACGTGACTTAGCGAAAAGACATGTCATTCCCATACATTTGTTTTCTATTCTCTGGCGTTTCGTACTGTAGAATGACAACTAGGATAAATCGAATAAAACCAAAAAGATAATTGAAACTCCTTAGTTTTCGTTGGTTTTTAATTTTAATAGTCTAAGGATACTATTAAAATTTGTTCATCATCAACAGCGGTAACACGTCCCCTGCTAAACATAGGGTAATCCCCAAGCTTGGCTGGCTGTTGGGATCGCAGTCTACGCAGAGATCACTGCTGCTCGTCTTCTGGTTTTCCCTTAGTCACCTCCTGTGACACCTAATGGGATGAGATAGGAGGGTGCTATTCTTCCCACCCCACGGGTCATTACCATTTGTTACGTACTGTAACGTGGTCTCTAACGGCTGGCCTTTTAGAGAAGTTCAGAGTCACACAACGAGCCATGGAGAGAGCTATGCTCGGAGTTTCTTTGCGCGACAGAATCCGAAATGTGGAGATTCGCCGAAGAACCCAGGTCACCGACATAGCTCTCAGAATCTGCAAGTTGAAGTGGCAATGGGCGGGCCACATCGCTCGAAGAACCGATAACCGTTGGGGAAGAAAGGTTCTCGAGTGGCGACCACGAACCGGAAGACGCAGCGTAGGCAGGCCTCCCACTAGGTGGAGAGACGACATTGTGCGCGTCGCAGGTAATCGGTGGATGCAAATAGCCAATTGTCGTTCATTGTGGCGTTCTAAGGGGGAGGCCTATGTTCAGCAGTGGACGTCTTCCGGCTGATGATGATGACGTACTGTAGAAGTACTTTACTACTACTAGTACTTTACTAGTTTTCACTAGTATACACTCACGCACACGTAAGCACGCAAGGTGATGTATTTATTGTCCTATATTTTATTTTATGAACTAAAGATCAGAATTATTTTATTTATACAGTAGTGATGGGTCTTCGACGCATATACTGTCAACGAAACAAGACCGTTTATCGTCAAAGATAAACCAGTCTATAAAATAGTTAAAAAAGTTTGTACTTGGCGTTGTTTGTACTTGGCGTTGGCGAATAGTTTAGCAGTCGACGTTCACAGACTGCTTGCTATAGAGTTCACTTATGACTAGTCTTATCTTAATTAGTTTATTCGTTGACGTCATAAAACAGTCGAAAAAACAGTTCGTTCAACGCCCATATTAGACAGGCATCTTGTAACTAAAACATTGAACATTTATAAAAGATGAGTCATGAGAGGTGCATAATAATAAGTACATTGATACAATATACTGAAACAATACAGCTTCTTAATATTCAAACATATTCCGCCCAAACATAGCCGCAGTATAATGCTATGTAGACAGGCTTGTAACAAGAAACGAAATCTTTTTATCCAACACTAGCAACTCAGCGCGGAGTCACTTGGCATTTTTAAAGATCTTACCGTAACTACCTACGTATTAGACACGCAAACTTTCCGAAAGTTTGTAAACGATGTTGATAACCTCCGAAATCTATTGCGTAGTTTTAAATGAGTCTTCTTCTTCAATTTAAGAGCTGTGCTCTTGTCGATGAAACAATATCCTTTCCGGTCTATTATCTGATTAAATTTTGATCTACAGATACGACACTCCTTCCCCTTTTCCTGCTATCCGTTGCATAAAACTTCGTCTTGTTCTTCCTCTTAGTCTTTTCTCTTCTATTTTTAACCGACTTCAAAAAAGGAGGTTCTGTATTCGACGCGTATGTATGTAATATTAATAAAAATGCGTAATATTCATATATGTTAGTCTATGTGGGCTTCTAAACGAATTTACCAAATTTCACGAGTGTATGTAAGTATGTATGTATGTATGTTTGTCCACGGATTTCTCAGAAACTACAAGTCCGATTTCGAAAATTCTTTTTGCAATAGTTAGAGTATCTTTCAACTTAGGGTAGAGTACAAATTTCATCAAAATCGGTCCAGTAGTTTAAGAGATATAAACTTTTTATGTTTTCAGTAAGTTACTGTAAATTAGAAGTTCGAGTTGCGTGATAGTGCTGATACCTATCTTGGTAAAATAAGTCACTAAAAAGTGTTAAATAAACTATTTAAAAAAAAATAAAAACCGACTTCAAAGTAAATAAACTATTTTTAAAAAAAATAAAAACCGACTTCAAAGTAAATTATCTAAAAAGCATAAAATAACGAAAATATTATTGAAGTTGGTGTTAGCGTACCTGCTGTGTATATTCTGCACCAACTTCAATAATATTTTCGTTATTTTATGCTTTTTAGATAATTTACTTTGAAGTCGGTTTTTATTTTTTTTAAAAATAGTTTATTTAACACTTTTTAGTGACTTATTTTACCAAGATAGGTATCAGCACTATCACGCAACTCGAACGTTTACATTACAGTAACTTACTGAAACCATAAAAAGTTTATATCTCTTAAACTACTGAACCGATTTTGATGAAATTTATACTCTACCCTAAGTTGAAAGATACTCTAACTATTACAAAAAGAATTTTCGAAATCGGACTTGTAGTTTCTGAGAAATCCGCGGACAAACCTACATACATACATACATACATACATACATACATACATACATACATACATACATACATACACTTGTGAAATTTGGTAAATTCGTTTAGAAGCCCACATAGACTAACATATATGAATATTACGCATTTTTATTAATATTACATACATACGCGTCGAATACAGAACCTCCTTTTTTGAAGTCGGTTAATTACCTAAAAAGCATAAAATAACGAAAATATTATTGAAGTTAGTGCAGAATATACACAGCAGGTACGCTAACACCAACTTCAATAATATTTTCGTTATTTTATGCTTTATAGATAATTTACTTTGAAGTCGGTTTTTATTTTTTTTTAAATATTTTATTCCTTCTAATATGGTTTTAAAGAATGTGTCGTATCAAGTGGCAAATTCAAAAGTATTGGTTTCAAATAGGCTTAACGGCTCGCTTTGGAAAAGGTCAAACTAAAAAAAAATGCTACCACTGGAGCACGATGCGGCCTCAACTGAGAAGATCCCGCAAGAAACTCAGCGGGCTTCTCATTTATTCACTTTTTTTTAACATGTTTGTCTTGTTACAATTAGATCAGCATCGGCGACAGAAAATGAGAGAGAGAAAAAAGAAAAAAAAATACGACGAAAATACAAGAAACTTAAAAGGTCAAAGGGATAGTAGCCGGATCCCCCCCCCCCCCCAGTGCACGAGTTGACTCGAGCAAAACATCTTCCCCCTCCTATTTTCAATAGTTCTTAATATTTGTCTTTGTTCATTTACCATTTCTAAAATTTCCTCGTTCGTCGTCCTTTCTGTCCAAATTATTCCCACCATTACTACATCTCAAAAGCTTCCAACCTTTCTCTATCCCTGTGTTAAAGCCCATGTCTCACTGCCTACAATTCAATGCTCCAAAATTAAAATAATAACAAGGAACTTTTGACATGCCATCCGACGGATGGATCATCTTACTTTTCGGATAATCAAGCGATTGGCCTGTATTGTCTAAGTAAACCATGCCTTCCTATAAATACCCCCGGTACACGGACCTTGTCAGTAATTTGTATTTATAATAAATACTAACTCTATAAAAACACAAGCTCTAATGACTCTACAACTGTTCTTTCTTTGTACTTTAGCAAATAATGTGTCAGACAATTTGCAGATCTGACGAGGATAAGGCGTGGCGAACCACCGAAGCATAAAACACAGACAGACGTACCTACATGCAAAACTCTACATTGCGTAACAGCTCAGTTTCACAGTTCGCATTACTTTCATAGTAAGTCACTCTGATTAAGATCACGGCTGTCGTACATATAAGGTTATTTTTGTGTATTTCAGCGATGGACGGTGTGATAAGAAATTGCAACGAAATAATTTGAAGAAAATGTGGATATGTCGACGATTTCACCGAAAACAGAGTACAGATGTAATAATTAAGGTCTCAAAAGTAATTTAAAAGACAACGTTCTGCAGTTATAATTGACCACAATCCCACCTGATGGTTAGGTGATACAGCCGATAGATAGATAGATGGAACCGCACTGACTTTTTAACTTCACAGGAAAAAAGATTCCTGTATCGGCAAAAGGAACGAATTGTAGCCGTACTCTCAAACTCAGTTATACTTAATTCTAATTAAGTATTTTTACTAAATCTAATTATTCTGACCCTCGGAGCCGTTAATGATAATTTTCTTTGTCTTTACTCACTCTCAGTGTATTAAGTATTAATTGGCTTCATGTCAAAATAATCTGATTTCAGGAAATGGTTTAATGGTAATTAGTCGAAAAGTCTTTGCTTGTGGCGGCTTCGTGTGGCGGGTCACCCCCTTCCCTCTAATATGGTTGAGGGGAGTGATGGCTGCTGCTCGAGTCAACTCGTGCGCTGATGCTGCTTGGTCCGACTACTATCCCTTTGGCCTTTTAGTTTGTTGTATTTTCGTCGTATCTTTTTCTCTCTTTTATTTGATCTTTTGAACGTGTGTCCTGCACACACTGTCGCTGGTGCTGATTTATTTGTAAAAAGACAAACTTTGTTTAAAAAAAAATGTGAAAAAATGACAAGCCCGCTGAGTTTCTTGCCGGATCTTCTCAGTTGACGCCGCGTTGTGATCCGGTGGTAGCTTTTAAAAAAAAAATTGACCGTTCAAAAGTGCTAGCGTTAAGGCTATTTGAAATAAATGATTTTGACTTGACTTTGACTTTATCTATAATTAACGTTTGTAGGTGCGGAAGTTCTAACTTAAAATCAAGCTCTAGCGTAAAATCAAGAAGCGTCTTTCCAATAACTGCGTAAAACGCGCCCGTAACTTCTTCGGGCACATGGGGAGGAAAAGCCCTGACAGCCCACAGAGGTTCTTCATGACTGGTCATGCGGAAGGCAGGAGGAGCGAAGGACACATGCCAATGCCTTTAAGCAACTGTGGACCTGTGGTAGTCTCACAGCAATTACCAGAGCGACACTGCAGGACAGCGTGCATAGAGCACAAGATCGAATGGCAGTGAGGTCACGTCCCTCTGTCACGACTAAAAAGAAGAAGATAGACCCTTGGTCACGCGTACACATAAAATACAGATCTGTTTTGAAATGTGCAAATGAAGAACTTTCATATGATACCCCACTTGATATAGTAGTTTCAAATTGAAATTTCGATACTCCATTTCGTCCCCAGTAAGCAAGATTTAAAACCTTACCTACGTGTTTAAAACTATACATAACAATAGCATTAGTAGTTCCTGAAATATATTAGTGTTCAGACAGATAGAGAGACGAATTCGCACCATAAGGGTTCCCTTTTTACCTTTTAGTTACGGAACCCTAAAAATATAATCCTTTTAATAAATAAACAGTGGAATCAAATCGTACGTGAGCACGCTGCCACCTGGGTCAATGGTTAAGCTATTAATTCTGCGTATGATTTACGCGAACGCACGCACTGCTATTTATTAATATCTTGCAGCATTCGTGCTCGCTCTGCCACGTTATTGGGTCAAAATATATAACTATGAATGTTCTTATTGATTGCTGTCATAAGTTACTAACAATAAAATGGAAATAATTTATAGTGAATAGCAAGGAGTATCAACTAAAAACCTCGCTTTAATCATGTACGTAAAAGTCATTTTCGAGTGTGTGCAGAAATTACATGGCTTGATTCTACCGTCTCCATTCTATCATCAGTCGATAAGACGCACAGCGGGTATGCACCTTTATGTGTTGAACGTGCCGTCTGTCCGGACTAAACGATTTAGCATTTATATAACGACAGCTGGAACAGTTTGCCAGCGTCGATATTCCCACCCGATTATAATGTAGGTGTCTTCAAGACTAGAGTGAATAGGCTTTTAATAAGTTTGCGTGCTTTACCATCTCCGATTGCGTCGCCACTTTCCATTAGGTGAGAAAGTCAAGCAAGTGCTTATGTTGAAAACTCATTCCATCTCAAAAAACGCGCTTTCGATATAGTACCTACCTACCTACCATCCGATATACCTACAACAATACCGATGTAATGGTACTAAATCAGTATCTTTTGATTTCAATAGAGAAGATGGTTGGGTATTACCACCGGCTTGGGATCCTGGTGATAAATATAATTAAATCAAAAACCAAGCAAAACACTGCACGGCCTCAATATACTGTAAGCTCTTACTGCGTAGATCGGACCAACAATAATAACTAAGAAGTCCTGAGGGTACACCGGCATAATTGTGACATAAGGACGTTCAACATCTCAGTCCTGGCGTGACGATGCGTGCTGCAAAGCATTCGAAACGTCGGGATTGTAAAATCTAAAATAAACCACGATAAAATCCGAAAAATTAGTATGATTTCAATGTGTAATATTCGCGAAAATAAAAGGCAACATAAAAGGAAAATCTTTGGCATCCGAACGCAATAAATACAAAACAGTTTAAAATATCAGTCAGTATAAAGGACTTATCAGTCCCTTCTTAGTCTGAGACTAATTATTATGCTACTACTTACTAGTGTCACATCCTAACGACATACCTAATCTTTTTAGGTATAACTGATACCTACGAGTATTATTGTGTACTAGCTGACTCACGCAGCTCCGCTGCGCTTAACTAAACTTTTAATAACAGAAATTCGCATCGAATACATAACCTCCATTTATAGTCGGTTAAAAACTGGGACCCACTTTTTACTTGCTCTCCGAAGCACGGACCCGTTTAGTTCAAATGGCGTTAAACGATCAACCATCTATTTAATGACCTTACCTAACGTTGCTTAACCCGATCGATTACAAAACCTTGATAACAACTCTCTATGAGTGTTCCCTTACTAATATTTATTTTATTATTTTTATTATTTTATTATTACTTTACAACAAATTTGTATACATAATTACATATTGTCCCACAAAACCCATAATTATGAAGAAAAATTGATAAAATCGGACCAAGCGTATAACCAAGTACCCATTTTGACTTTAATCCCCTCTCCCAAAAGAACCGTGCTAGATTACGGGATCAAAAGTATCCTATGTCCTACCTCGTAGTAAGATCTCAAATCATGCCAAGTTTCATTTGAATCCATTCAGTAGTTTCGGCGTGATTCGCAACCGTGATACAGACCGACAGACAGACAGACAGACAAAAATTAAAAAAATTACATTTTCGGCCTCAGTATCGGTTATAGAATGCCCTCCAAATATAATTTTCAAAATATCTTAAATGTACAGAATTGGACCTGTTACAGTTTTATTATAAGTATAGATAGAAGATGATAAACTGGAGCTTATTTTAAAATCTCTAGCAATGGCCAACGCATCGTTAGATACTCATCTTGGCTTATAAATATCATGGCTAGTGAAGCAATACGACGCACGATGGCACACTTAATGTGACAGTGATAAATTTATTTATCAAAATCTTGGTTGCACGCACCTCACGCAGTTTAGATGAAAATTAATTGGATTTATGTAATGCATCCGTGACTGACCAATAAAACTATTATTATTATACCTTTAGACTTTCGCGTTCCATTATCAAAAGTAATTTTAATCGAGAATTAACGATTAAAATAATAAATTCCCCATTAAAATAACGTTCAATAACAACTTTTTTTTAAATTGCGACACACCTAGTGTTGCAATTAAAAAAAAACTGCGATCCTAAATAAAAAAAATATATTATGTGTGCAATTCACACGTGGTAGAAGTGAAACCTACAAAAAATTAAAATTAAATACTGTCGCTTTTTCGTTTCATCGACATTCTAATCACAACGGTGATAAAGAAGTTTTCACTTTAAGGGGGTAACATGCGCCAATGACCTTGAGAATCTGGCCGCTCTGGCCGAGAGTTGTCATCGTAGAGGGCGCTACCAGCAAATATGAATATTACATTTGAAAAATCATAGACTAAAAATATGCAGATGTGTCGAATGGAGTTTTGTTAATTTTGCCTATTCCATTATAGAATGAAATGATGCAGTTTAATAACGGTAACCCACTGTTTTATATCTTGATTTATACCTTGGCGTGCCACCTAATTACAATCTGACAACCCAACCACTTACAGTGGTAACGTAGTTGACGTGTTGCATCAGGAAACGGATTATTGCATTTCATATTCCAAACTTCATATCAAAGGTTCAGTCCGTCTATTATAGAATGGCCAATGCCTGACTAGTGAGACTTATACATACTTCTGTTCTATTGTTGGTGGTTATTAGGTCTGGTTACAACCGGAACGCACTTCGACCCAGCTGAATACATTGTGCCTACCATTCGGAATCCATATACATTCGTACTACTTATAACTTACAGTCACAGCGGATTTTTGTGTGTCTGAAGTTAGGGTTGACGAACCATTGCGCAAGTACAGTTGTGAGTTCTGAATACATAAACATAAAAATAGCTACTGCGCAGCGTCTTGCCGTGACTACTGTAAGCGTACTTGAAATGAAACTATGCACAAAGTTCTAAGGTTTCTGTTCTGCACGTCAAAACGAAAGCGTTTAACAGAGCCTTCAAAATATAGTTTTTCTTTTAAAAGGGACCTTTTTAACATATTTCCTAAATTAGTTCCAAATTCTCTAACCAATAAACATCCATCTGATAGTTGAGCTTTTTGATTCCTGGAAAAATGAACTGAAACCAAATTGATGATTGATTGCGATGTTCGAGTATACACAAAGATAGTGACTTAAGATGCTGCAATGCATGCCAGTGGCCTTGATGAGATGCTAACGGTATTATTAAAGAAGCGTGTAACTGTAATGTTTCCTATTCTAATGCGTATATTATCTTTAAGTACCCGAATCTTGGAAGCTTGCTAGCTTCCAACCTTACTCAAGACCAGATACCCAACGTTGATCCAAGTCGTGCAGACCCAAAAATCATAAATTATTTTTATTGCGACAATTAGTTCCATGATAAGAATAATAGCACCCATCCATCTCCTCCCGTTGGGTGTCCGTAAAAGGCGACGGAAAAACAAAAAGACGAGCAGCAGCGTCTTTTTATTGGATTACCTACCACCTATCTGCGATCCCCAACCGCCTGCCAGGTGTGGGGATTATGGCAACCCCTCCCCTCTAAGGGAGAGAGGGCCTTTTTTCAACAGTGGACGTTTCGGCTGCTGATGATGATGTAGATGAGTTCCGTGATCGACTCCGTAATGGCCATCGAACTGAAACTATGATAAGATACTTATCTTTTTACATAATTAAGTACAGGTAAAAATGACCCAGACCCAAGACAAACAGATTATGTTCATGCACATGAATGTTTGCCCTGTGTGGGAATCGACCCCAAGACCAGCGGTCAGTTAAGGTCAGCGGCCAGAGTAGCAAACTACAAAATCAACGGACCTGTGTTGTTATTCAATATACGTGGCTGCCAAAGGAATCCGTCGCACTGTTTGTTTGTACGCACAAATTCAGTAATAGTCTTTTTTAGTGTAAGCTTCAGTTTTCAATCAAAATAGTTTGAACGACGTTCCAGGCGCTTACCCCGCCGCTTTTTTTGGGCCGGCACGTGCAAGCGATTGTCGTCCTAAAGGTGATAGACCGTTCGTGACCGCGAGAGTACGTAACGTAACTTCATCTTGAGTTCTGTACCCATCGCGGGGTTTGAACTACGCGGAGCTTTTGACATTTTATTTTATTTATTCTTTAGCACACTTAAATATGTACAAGGCGGACTTAATGCCTTAGGTATTCTCTGCCAGTCTACCTTTGGATGATGCAGAGGGTAATAGTGGTAGGTAGGCATAGGTAATATATAATAATAATAGATATTTAATTTACATTGATTCTAATAAGCAATCTGGTTTTAGAGTAACTAACATTTTAACGCGGTGGTATTTTTCTCGTGCCTGCCAACAACACCACCAGTTTATTGTTACGCAACTTAGTTAAGTAACAAGGTATTACCTGATAGTAATCGAAGCACCCACCCATAGAAAAGTCTCTTCCTGTCCCTGTCATCCAAAACTATAATTATAGCCTTTTGGTCTGATAGTTTTTTTGCCAGCTACAGTGACCTTCTACTTATGTTACATAGCGGAAGAAATCTAAGATTAAAGTGGCGCCACCTAGATAGCACACCAGTACCCTTCCAACTTAACCATCCAGATGTCTCAAAAGACTAGCAACTGTCCAATGCAACTGTCCGTTGGTAAGCGTGTCGCTCACCACCAAGCCAACCACCCAGGTACTCGACTCGTTGCTAAGTTGCAAAAACCAACATGATAGTAATAATAACACCGTTCATGTTTTGACAAAAAAAACATAATGTAAAGGATATCATAATGTATGTCATTTTGTCGACCTACACAGTATTAAATACGATTTCCATTAGTAAGATCATTTATATGACTCTGATACGCTTTAAAAGTTAGGCATAATACTCGGCAACAATACTTTCGCATACTCTATGATGAACCAAAAATATGGGATTACTATAAAAATATCTTTAATTAAATATAGAAGTATAGATTTCATTTGAAATGACTTATAATGTTATAATTATACCATATGTAACATATCTTAATTAAAAATATGTTCAAAATCATTTAAATTAAATTCGTCTCGTCAAAAAAAAATCGAGCACGTCCACCCTTCATAACAGTCCACGAAAGACTGATGGAAGGCGATCGCGGGGGTGCTGCAAGGGGAAATGCATCGCGTACGTGGTTTTTCTATAATTTCTTGTTAAACATGAATGAAATTAAGAAATATAATCAATACAAATTGTAGAATAGGTTATTATGCTTTTTATAGTCCAAGTTTGACGTCTATCCGATGAACGGATATTGAACGCTAACACAATTCATATCCAACGTAGTACATTTTTTAAATACATATTGTTTGAAACCATTTTATTTAATCCAATATCTAATCAATAAAACTATTTGCTGACAATCTGAGGTATAAGTACATATAATTTTCATAGCCAATGCAATAGCGGATTGATCCATCGAACTCTTTAAACTAAGGCTATTTTTGCAATTTTACCGTTGTTACCCCCTTAATAGCGTTTCTTAATTTTTAATTCCCGACGAAAAAGGCGAATGGTTTACTAGCGTGGACTAGAGAGGACTCGCCCGACACTTTTCAATATCCTTCAGAAATTAGTAAAGCTAGGGTGATAGGCAGAGATTAGTAAAGCATTAATTACAACTCCATACCCGTGGGGGGTCCGGCTAAGAATAGCACCTTCCCATCTCCTCCTGTTGGGTGTTCGTAAGAGGCGACTAAGGGAAAGCAAGAAGACGGGCAGCAGCGTCTTCTATTAGATTACCTACAACCTATACTGCGATCCCCAAGACGCCTGCCAAACGTGGGGATTATGGCAATCCCTCCCTTTGTCAGTCGGCCTTTGTTCAGCAGTGGAAGTCTTTTGGCTGCTGATGACGATGATGACAACTCCAGCGTAAGTTAGTTGCACCTTCCGAGAAACTTTTACGTTCCCCGGGACTCGCCGAGGAGGGCCAAATCCCGGTCACTTCGTATTTCACATACGGACGAGGAGTTACAATAACAGAAATAAGGAGAGGGATAAGCCCCATAAATAAAAGGGGGAAAATATTGTTCGACGACTAGAAATACTAAAAAAATTTGTGTAACTTAAAATAATCTGGATATTAACTATCGGATTACAAATCGGTACAATCAAGCTAAAACGCTAAACTTAATTTTTTTCTCAATTACTTTTTTAAAATGCTACGTAAACATTTTTTAATGTAAGATCGTGCGTTGCATATATATATACCTACTAAATCAACAAATAAATCCAAAGACCAGTCCCCGCAAGCAGCAACCGTGATACCGAACCTATTATTAAGAAATGATATACTTAGTCAATACTCCGCAATACCATTCACGAGAAAGATAGCTTACCGAAATGCCTATTATTACTACTGAATAAATAATAGAATTACCAACACGTGGGTGGTGAATGATGATCCATCCTGAGGATCCATCATAGCTAATGGTCAACGAGCTATTGTGTTCAAGAATAATGACATTTTATATTTGGTGTCAGTTCATATATTTGACTGATTTTAACATCCAGCGCCGTCACTTCAGGATCTCATATCACGTCCTATCCACTTCTTCTTTTACAAAAATATGGTTTCCCACAATTAATTTTTGATGATTTCGTCAGTTTCAAGTAGTTAAATAGCAATTGCAAAATAAATTAGAATATCAAGTAATAATGAGAAAATGAAAAATGGAATATTTGCGTTCGCGGTCGCTACCACCAAGATGGCGGCCGCGAACCAAATCCATATCATATGCTGATAATTTTACTATTCAATTTGACTTTGTCAATTGTCAACTCTACTATTTGAGAACTATGGCAACACTACATTGAATGAAGACAAGTAATTAATATTGAAACTACTAACCGGATAATGAAGAAATACGCAAGACTTGGCATTTCTGCCTTATAATTTTGTATCTCGGCGGGTGTGACGTCATAAAAACATTATGACGTCACGCCGTGTTACGCCAAACGTATTATAGTAATTATAGTGTGGGTATGCGTGAAATTGTATCTGTGTGTTTACTTCGCCTCCCGCACCCCGCAAAAGTGCCGCGAAAAATTTCTAATTAGTCTGAGTGGATTTTATTTGTCCCTATGAATTTTATATTGATATTAGCCTGCTGCATTTATTTATTTATTATTGTTGGTTATTTATATTTGATTCTATCAAATATAATATTTATGTATTATACTAATATTTATATATATATTATTTTGCTATTACGTATTTTATTGTATATAGTTATGTATTTTTTTTTTCTTTTATAAGTGGTTTGTATAAACAACCCCGCCTTGCAGTTCATAGTTCCTCTCCATCCAAAGGTTGCCTGGTAGAGATCACTTTTAGTGATAAGGCCGCCCATTGTTTCGTTCTATTTTACTGTTTTTTTTTTCTTGTATTTTTGTGTGTTTTAATAATGGTGGAACAATAAAGTATTATCTATCTATCTATCTATCTATAACGGATATTTTATAAAAGATTTGGCAGTATGCAGAAATTCCTTCGCCTGTCCTGTATAATGACCAATAAAATATCATCATCATCATATATTTGTAGGCAAAAGAGATGTTCCAAAATGTATGGAGCCTGGGCTAGGACTTTGTACACTATACTCTAAAATAGGGAAACACACATAAAACAGTTTTTAACTATCCATTTACTTTAATTTGGCTTAATTTGCTTGTAAAACTTAAGAATTTTTACTTAAAATTGCAACACATAACAAAAAACTGGCATGGCGGAAAAGTGTCACTGTCATGTGTCATTTTTATGATCAATGGCGTTAAAAGTATTTTTATTACAGTACTTTTTGTATTTTTGTTTCTGTTTTCTCATACATCATTTTATTAATTAAAATATCAATGATAATCAATTCACTACTTACAATACACGCACACAACCAACTGTAACAAGTGTGACAGCAGCAGTAGCTATTGACAGCTAGCTGGCTGACAGTTTAATTTGACATCAGTGAGACGCCATCTTAGAACGCCATGTTGAATATGGATATAAAATAAATGATAATTATAATTAAAATTACAACAATAATAGTAATTTAAACGAAATATTTATATTTTTCCCGGATTCTATGGATTTTTCTTGATTTTTTGAAGTGGTGTACATATTCCTAGCCCATTTTGCAACAACTCCTTTGCAGCGTATTATGTGATTCTGCCTACGGATTTTTATACTTGCCAGTGACTTCAGTCCGTCATATGGATGTTATGAGGTTAGCCGTATAAAATATGTAGTCATCCACATTCGCGAATCCCATTAGTACATCGACACCTCGACACATCTGTGAAGCATGTTCTCTATTATCTGTTTACATTATCAACAAGCCCACTGTATTCGCCTTCTTATTTATGCTTTGTATATTTACTTTAGTGACGTAAATTGAAACGTGTTTGAAAAAACCGGTCAAGTACGAGTCGGTCTCGCGCACCGAGAGTTCTGTACCTTCTTTGAACGTGTAAAAGTTAATTTACTATTTATTCAACACCTCCGGTAGCAAAAAGACCAAACCGCATAACTAAGTTTATTTGTCAAAGGTTTTTACAGAGAAAATTTTCTAAAAATTCTATGCTGCTTGGAAACTTTGTTATATTTTTCCTGTAAAATATACAAAGACATTTATTACCTGTCATAATTTCAGATTCTTTTTTCCCCCACATATTTTGGAGATAGAGCCATTCTCCTCCATCTCGGAAAATAGTGATGTTTTTTTTATCTAAGTCGAAAACGACGTAACATAAAATAAAATCAAAAGTTGTTGAATATTGCAAATGAAGTCCTTTATTATGATATTCTTGATATAGTACCTATTCTCACTTTAAAATTTTGACGCCCCTTATCGGACCCTAAAGAAAAATGTTACTAAAATACATTAATATCATTTATATCGAACAGACAAAGTCGCACCATAAGTATTTCTTTTTACCTTTTAGGTACGGAACTCTAAAGAGAACAGGGTAACATTTTTATCTTCGAATTAAAATCGTATTCGTTCAATTCACACTATCTTGAGTTCCAATGTCTCGAATGCATCGATAACAATCGCGATTCTGTATCGATAAGCAGTGGTGGCAATTAGCGTCACGGGCTGCGTGAAGATCGATTCGTAGATTACTTCAATCAAATCGAGTTGAAGTTGGAATCGGACATGCAGCGTAATTATCGATAGATACTATTGTTAAGTAATCGTGGTTGTTTATTGAGTGCTTTCAGAATTAAATTTTGCGAACACGATTGTTTTAATTAATTTAACTTATAATAGAAGTTTTACTTAAACAGATATTATCGCATTCTTTATTAAAGAATCTACCGTAGGTAGGTACTTGACGAAATATGGATCAGGGTATAGACTAAGACTAAAATAATAAGAATCGATGAAGCGCACAGTACTAATAAACGAAGCTACATAAAGTAATGTTTACCAAATTGCAAAATAATGACCATAGTGAAAATATTATTATTATTATAATATTATAAACACACTAGCAGCTACTAGCTGATGCGTGTGTATCATTAAGATTTGGAGATGTTGTCGAGTCTGTTCTTGAAAGAGTTCAATGTGGGTGCCTTTATCACACTTTCAGGGAGCTTATTCCACTGTGTGACCACACGGTTTGCAAGAAAGTTTTTCAGAGCGTTTTTCTTTGATGATGTTCTCCATAGTTTTAATGAGTGCCCTCGCAAATGTTTATTTTTATTCATTTTGTATAAGTTTTCTAATCTCGGAACACTGACTACAGTGTTCCGAAATACAAAAAAATACTCAATGGCTACTAAGCCATTGAGTATTTTATACGTTTTATACAATAAGACTTCCTCTATTTCTACGGATTTCAAGAGATATAAGGCCAAGTTCACGCAAACGTTGATCGCAAGGTTTGTTTCGTAGCACTCCCACCATCTTAGTTGCTCTTCGCTGAACGTTTTCCAAAACTGTGATATCTTTCTTAAATATGTTCAAGCACTAGTAGAAACGGATGTGTGTGAGTGTGATTAGAGCCTAGTGTTTACCCAATTGAAACTACTGTTTATTTATACAATGGTAATTTCTTCGCGTTTGGGTATTACTTTAAGTGGCTGTTAGTAGTGTCATGTGCACCCTGTCTATTGGCTGTGGGAATGCTATTAGTTGTAAAATTGAGTTTTTGTTTATATTACCAAGGTGGCAAGCAAGCGTGTGGCCCGCCTGATGGCAAGCAGTCACGGCAGCCTATAGACGCTAGCAACACCAGAAGAATCACTAACTCGTTGCCGACCCTTAAGACATTAGATATTAAATCTTTGTGAGTGTCCTTCACGTCGGAACACAGCAATTCTTACACACTGCTGCTTGGCGGCAGAATATCTGACACTGCGGTGGTTCCTACCTGGATGGTTGCGCTAGGAACCTACCACCTAATAAACAACAAAACAACTAGATTACAACTCTTAGTTGTAATCAATCATCAAATCAAATAAATGCGAGTTTTCCAAATTAAAACGGTACAGGATAACAAGCTATCCTAAGGATTTCTTAACCAAACCACTGTCGACGAAGTAACGTACCTATTTTCCAGCCTGTCCTAGTTGTATCCCAAAAAGGAATAAACTAAATAATAACGGTATTTTATAATAACGGTATTTTTTTGCTGAAATTGTAAACACACATTTTTTAATTAGAATGCCAAACGTTATACATTGATTTAACGCATGATTTCAGTCATAATTAAATCGATATAAATTATTATCATACAATACCCAAACTTTCCTTCTGCGTCAAATAAAACACATGCCACTAACTTGCATTACGTATATCTGCATTAAAAAATAAATTGTATCACCTAAACCCGTCACTATTTATCCGCATTGAAGATCCGATTAATTGGGAAATCACTGTCACTAATCGAATAACTCCACTTCCAGTTATCAATCGATACCGGACATCGCTGATTTTCGAAAATCGAATGTGTAATATCGATAAGATTATCGAGTGTATCGAATGCGTGTAAACCGCACACGGGTTGATCGACTACTGACTTAATAGTATCGTATACGGCTTGTCTCAGTTCTGGGACCGACGTTTCAGTTAGATTACGAAGCGAGATTCGAGACATCACTTTTTTTAGCAAACAGTGTATGACGAAGGAACGGGTTACATGGATTCTACAGACTTTTAAAATTAAAATAACGGACGCTGACTGTAAAAGGTTCATTAGTTAGGAAATATGATTGATGTACGCAATTATCGAAATGGACAAAATGAGTGATGATAATTCGCTTTTTACATTAATTATAACGGCAAATCAATTTTGTTTGTCAATTACTTTATCATTGTGAAGGCAAACAGTCATCAAATAAGTATTAACCGTTATCTTGTTGAAAATATTGTAATAACAAATATCCTGGGACGACCCAGTCTCTCTCTCTCTCTCTGATTTCAAATTAAGCAGTGCCTGTAATAGTAATCAGACACACTTATTAGTCACACATTTTTTTTATTTTTTTTTATAAACATCAGTAACACCCGGACACCAGACAGAGATATCCATGCAAAATATATTGCCCTTTTATAAGTAGAGGCCACGGAATCTAACCACTAAACTAACTGGTCCGTTACTACTAAAATGTATTATTTTTATTATCAATTAGCAAATAATTAATTGATCCAATTACATAACGCATTCCTACAACTCTCCTTTCAATGCGTAGTTATATCCTCTCGAACCGCGAACCTGTTATGTGATTAGCAGTCTTCTAGCCATAGCAAGGACATAAAAAACATTATAGCAAGACCGGGCAACATCGTGAGTAATGCTACCATAATTTTGGATTTATTGAGACATTTTACTTCTTGACAGGTGTTTTTTTTTACATTTATTTATTTAAGGAAAACATACAGCTTTATAAAGATACATTTAGATTTAGATGTTTAAATCATTAAAAAAACCGTTTCCATGAATAGAATAGAAATAAGTTTATTTAACGATATAAAATAAAATCAATAAGTTGTTAAAAAGGAGCCCACTCAGCATTTTGCCGTGACACCAATTTGGCATCACGACGCGACGCTGGAACGAATAGGTAGCTCAAAGTGAAGACAATAAAACACAAGTAAGTGAAACAGGCAGACAAAGATTAGAATGTTTTGAATGTATTTAGGAGGGTTACCGTGGGGTATCCGGCTTAGAATATCACCCACGCATCACTCCCGTTGGGAGTCGTAACAGGCGACTAAGGAAAAACAAGTAGACGGGCAGCAGCGTCTTTTTATAGGATTACCGACCATACTGTGATCCCCAAGAAGCCTGCCAAGCGTGGGGATGCCTGGTAGGTGACCACTCGGCCGCCAAGCAGTAATCAGTATGTGCTGGGTTTCTGTGTAATGGGCACTGTACCTAGTAAAATCAACAGGCTCAAAAGCTTTATTAACTAACGTCTCGGGTGACGAGCGACACTAAATTGTAGCTATTTATCGGCAGGCGTGTCGCTTACTATCAGGCGAAGATCTTGCTTGTTTCGTCACTGAAATTAATAAAAAAAATTGAAAGGATGTAGTCCTCTCCCTTGAAAAAAATCTATAAGGCAAAAAATAAGCAGTGTCCTATTTTTATTCCATCGCGACTGGCAACACTAGTGGTCAATGAGCTTATCGGCATAACTTGTAAAAGATGATTAGAAATGTTATTGTGTTTTTTGACATGTTTGGATGGCTAGTCCGAGACATGGCCGATGGACAAAAAGTTATATTGTTATTTTCCAGTACTACAAGTTTTATCGGACGATCGATTTTTTCCCGGATCACTTTATCTTTGTAAGAGGTTTGTGATTGTTCTATGAAAACTCCTGGAACAATTTAGTTTTTTTTTTAAATATTGTTTTCAATGGAGCTTTAAAGCTTTATAGATAACATTGAATCCGTGTTTAATAATAATTTCAATTTCAATTTCTGGGAACGTATATTGATTTAGCCCTGGTTTATTTATTATTGCAGAATAAATATTTAAATTAAGCTACTCGGCCCCGATATTATTAATTAAGTCTATTGAGCTACCCCCTATTTCTATAAATTACTGCGGTTTTTTTTTTCATATATTTTTGTCATCAAACATTTATATTTATTAGTCAAGTTTTTATAAATAGGGCCGACCCGCATTTGGCCAGCGTAGTGGACTTATAGGCTAAGCCCCTTCATCTAGAGGAGAGGCCCCTGCCCAACAGTGGGACAAAAATAAGGGCTGTTAAAAAATAAGATATACTTACTTTATCGATATCGAAGGTTTTTAGATTTATTATCGAATAAAAACAATTTAAAGGTTTTTATATAGATCTATTGAAAATGTATACATACCGTCACAATTAAAATGACACTCCATTACAACACTATAGTTTAAGGAAGGGTTTAGGTTAAGTTATAGTAGAATAGCGAATCTGATACAATCGTAATGATATTTCAATAGTGAGATGCTGGAACAGCCCGAAGAACCAATCTTAACATTGGTCCCAAAAGGCCGGATTGTAGGCCTCAAAGGGTTCATCATCATCATCACCAGCCGGAAGACGTCCACAGCTGAACATAGGCCTCCCCCTTCGAACGCCACAATGCACGACAATTGGTTATTTCATCCACCGGTTACCTGCGACGCGCACAATATTGTTTGTCCACCTAGTGGGAGGCCTAACTACGCTGCGTCTTCCGGTTCGTGGTCGCCACTCGAGAACCTTTCTTCTCCAACGGTTATCAGTTTTCCGAGCGATGCGGCCTGCCCATTGCCACTTCAACTTGCAGATTTTAAGAATTATGTCGGTGACCATGGTTCCTCTGCGAATCTCCTCATTCCGGATTCTGTCGCGCAAAGAAACTCCGAGCATAGCTCTCTCCGTAGCTTGTTGTGTGACTCTGAGCTTATCCAAAAGACCAACAGTTAGGGACCACGTCTCAGTGCCATATGGCAACACACACTGGTTTAGAAAAACGCTCAAAGGCTTAGGCTCTATTTATAGTGTCCTTCCCATCCTTTGAGTATTAATACTCAAAGTTCCCATCAGAACACACTGCTGTTCACTCTGTTTAGCCGCAGAATAACGCAGAAACACTGCGGGGGAGCTGGACCACCTCTTGCGTAAGGGACCTATCACCTAGTAACACTTTGACAAGTTTATTTTTGGCAACTACAAATCGGTCTAAAATTATTATATGGCATGCGATATATCTGGTGTAAATGCGGAGCTTTAAACAGCGGCGTATTAACGTCTACTAAAGGCTAAATAAATATGGATTTTTGGAGTGGAAACTTCTTTAGCATCGTTGTGATTTGGAAATCGATGAAACGAAAAAGCGACAGTATTTTTTTTTTAAGGTTTTACTTGTACCACGTGTGAATTGCACACATAGTATTTTTTTTAACCGGGTTCAAAAAGAAGGTTCTCTATTCGACGCGTGTGTATGTAATATTAATATAAATGCGTAATATTAACATATGTTAGTCTATTTGGGCTTCTAAACAAATTTACCAAATTTTATGAGTGTATGTATGTATGTATGTAGGTTTGTCCGCCGATTTCTCAGGAACTACAAGTCCGATTTCGAAAATATTTGCAATAGTTAGAGTATTTTTCAACTTAGGGTAGAGTATAAGTTTCATTAAAATCGGTCCAGTAGTTTCAGAGATATAAACTATTTATGTTTTCAGTAAGTTACTGTAACGTAGACGTTCGAGTTGCGTGATAGTGATGATTCCTATCTTGGTAAATAAGTCACTAAAAAGTGTTAAATAAACTATTTAAAAAAAATCCGACTTCAAAGTAAATTATCAAAAAAGCAAAAAATAACGAAAATATTGAAATGAAACTAATTGTATGGATTATATCGCGGTTTATTCTTGATTTTAATCCAAAGACAAGCATTCC
Source organism: Furcula furcula (assembly GCA_911728495.1). Taxonomy (NCBI): domain Eukaryota; kingdom Metazoa; phylum Arthropoda; class Insecta; order Lepidoptera; family Notodontidae; genus Furcula; species Furcula furcula. Next base: position 19,055,171 of record OU452255.1, read on the forward strand.
ACTGCAAGACCTCAAGACACTGTAAGCTCTTTCTGCGTAGATCGGACTAACAATAATAATTAGAAGACCTGAGGGTACCCTAAGACAACTATGACATTTGGACAGCTACCACCTCAGTTTGCCCGTGACCATGAATGCTGTAAAGTATTCGAAACGTCGGGTAATTAAAATCAAGAATAAACCGCGATATAATCCGTAAAAAAACTATTTTTCAAAAAATCAAAACCGATTTCAAAGTAAATTATCTAAAAAGCATAAAATAACTAAAATATATTGAAGTCGGTGCTAGCACATCATGTTAACTAAGACTAGCACGAGCTGGTGATAGTGTTAGTTAACATGATTATTGATTAGCTAGCACCGACTTCAATATATTTTCGTTATTTTTTGCTTTTTTGATAAGTTACTTTGAAGTCGGTTATTATTTTTTTTAAATAGTGTTTATACTACCAAGGTGGCGAGCAACCGTACGGCCCGCCTAATGGTGAGCAGCCTATAGACGCTAGCAACACCAGAAGAATCTATAGCGCGTTGCCGACCCTTAAGACATTAGAAATTAAGTCTTTGTGTTCGTTAATTTCACTAGCTACACACCGCTGCTTGGCGGTAGAATATCTGACACTGCGGTGGTACCTATCTAGACGATTCCTTGCATAAGGAACCTACCACCTAGTTTAGTAGTAGTTTGCACAGAATACTATAATATCAACTCAACTCTATTTTGTATTATCTCTTCAAAGGCTAGCTAGTTTACTTTACCATCCCCGATTACACTGTCGCTTTCCATCAGTAAGTAGTCATTTTTTTGCCCGGATACCCGGGTAAGAATAGGACACCCATCTCTTCCTGTTGGGTGTCTGTAAGAGACGACTAAGGAAAAACAAGAAGACTGGCAGCGGCGACTAAATTGTCATAACTTAAAAACGTTTAAGAATAAGTTGCATGATTTCTTTGCTTGCAAGTGTTATTCTTTCTTGGATTCTTTATTAGACAAAACTTGACTTTAAAATCATAGTCTGAATTACTATGTTAATTGCTGTCTGAATTAGTATGTTAAATGTTATAAATTTATTGATCTCATGACATAAAATTATAATTATTATCTGTGTTACATATTAATATTGACATTTGTTAGGTGTTAATTTTATTTTCAATTATTATTATTTTTTTAATCATTTTAATTGTTATTACGTACTCACTCAAATAAATTTGCATGCCATTAGGCTGAATATGGTGATACAATTTATAATGTCTACTGTCAACTTATGTGACCCATATTTCGCAAATAAAAATTTTGAATTTGATTTTGAAAGTTCGTTTAATCGTTAATTATACCGTAGTTTTAAGCTACATAATATTCATTAGTCGCCACTCTACATTGTTATAAACATTTCTTATACACGTCTAAACTATTTATTAATTAAGTGATTCTCTCTTCTGTCGACAGCGACATGTTATGTGGTGTCACAAGAGGCAGATGTCACGCACCTCACCTCACGACATATCGCCATCTCTCCCTGTTTGCCGTCATCTTGGTCCACTATTGCAAGAGACTGCCCACCAGAGATTTGGTCGGACCATCGTATAGGTGACCTGCGGGGTCTAGTACCTTCCACCCTGCCTTGCATGACCAGCTGCTCTATGGAGTCTTCGCTTCTTCTAGATACGTGACCGAAGGATATTTGAAAACAGCATTGTGCGGTTTTGCAAAGACGCTGCTTGATGCAAAGTTCTTTAACTATAGACACTTTGGTTCTGAATTCGGTCCATGATACTCCAAGCATTCTTCTCCAGCACCACATTTAAAGAGCGTCTATTTTCTTTTTATTTCTATTTCAGACTTGTCTACAGCGTACAAGAAAATAGGTAATATGAATGTATGTTATATACGAGGCTGATCTTGGATTTTTTAGTGGGTTTTCAGTTCTACCATATTTTCTTTACTTTATCCATGGCAGTGATACCTACAGGTGGTTAACTCACATTTAGATATTACGTCTTATTTTAGTTTTACACATTACCGATTGACCTTTACAATGGTTTGCTCTGATCAATATTGACTGTTTTCATGTAGGTTAAATTTTTGCATAGGTGACGAGCGGAAATGCAATACAAATGTCAAAGTCAAAGTCAAAAGACAAAAATAGTTTATTTCAAATAGGCTTAACGCTAGCACTTTTGAAAGGTCATGTATTTTTTTTTTTAAAAAAGCTACCACCGGATCACAACGCGGCCTCAACTGAGAAGATCCGGCAAGAAACTCAGCGGGCTTGTCATTTTATCACTTTGGTACAAATACAAAGTGTACAACATCAGGCAGACTTCCTGCTAGTCTTATTATGTCGTATAGAAAATCTCACTCCACATTTTCGTATCTCCACTCTGCGCAAGCGCAACCCAGTATCGGCGGTGGCACGTAAATAAATCACGCGTTGACACCTCATATATCTCCCGCTACTAATATTGTTTTATATCGATTCACTTCAATCGATACCACGATCCGTATCGATCATTGAAATTCTCTAGTAATCGTTGATGTCCTAATATGAAGTCTCTATATTTCCTTTAAGACGATTTCAAAAGTTCAAGTAAGTAATCTTTAAATTTGAATTGAATGCAATGTTTTTACACTATTAGGGTTGAAGCATACACGATACTAATAATATCTGTAAACACTAGTTAAATGTCGCACTCACAAACGTCTATTAGCGTTCAGTCTAATTTACAACCAATATTTAACATTATTATTTTGACTTTCGGAACCGTTCATGCTTATTTTCCACTAATGAGTTCCACTGTTTAACAGAGGATAAGAATTAATTCGCCTCGACTGTCGAATAACCCTATTTCAGGAAATGGATACTAATCCAGTCAACACTACTACTGCTCAGTTACTTTGTTCGTATTATATGCATTTCTGCAAATTTAAAAAGTATAAAGACACTCTCTCGTCCCTCACGTCTCCAGAAGAAGCGAAGACTCCATAGAGCGCCTTGTCGTGCAGGGTAGGGTAGAAGGCACTAGACCACGCGGGCGCGGTCACCTATGCGATGGACCGACCAAATTAAATCTGCGCAGGGCGGTCCCTTGCATGAGTGCACCAGGATGACGGCAAACAGAGAGAGATAGCGACAAGTCGTGAGGTGCGTAACATCTGCCCCTAGTGACACTACATAACGGCCACGACCGCTCTATCAAGAGCGTTACGACAGAGAAGAAGATAAAGACACTTGTACTTCAACGTTGCGGTCGCATGTGCGTACATATAATAAACGATTTCATTTCTATAAGGAGTCTCTGTGATGGATGAACTCCCATTTGTGATAGATCAACTCCCATTTCGTCCTTCTTTGCTGATAACTTATCGATTCTTCTGATTACTTAGCTACCTATCAGCTTAGGTTTACCATTAAATGCATCATTGTTTACGTCTCGTATAGTACAAAAAGTTGTATACATGGTGATAAAAGCCCCTGTCCGATTTATATGGGGAATATTCACATTGCTGCTGGCACAAATTAGGAAAAATATTTATGAGAACCAACGAATGAGTTATAATATATATATATTTATATGTATGTTTGTATTGCGACACCGGACAGGGATCTCAACACTCTGTATAAGTACTTATTCATATCTATACTTATAATAAAACTGTAACAGGTCCAATTCTGTACATTGAAGATATTTTGGAAATTATTTTTGGAGGGCATTCTATAACCGATACTGAGGCCGAAAATGTATTTTTTTAAATTTTTGTCTGTCTGTCTGTCTGTCTGTCTGTATCACGGCTGAGCATCACGCCGAAACTACTGAATGGATTCAAATGAAACTTGGCATGATTTGAGATCTTACTACGAGGTAGGACATAGGATACTTTTTATCCCGTAATCTAGCACGGTTCTTTCGGGAGAGGAGATTAAAGGCAAAATGGGTACCTGGTTATACGCTTGGTCAGATTTTATCAATTTTTCTTTATAATATAATAATTATTAGTAAGGGAACACTCATAGAAAGTTGTTATCAAGGTTTTGTAATCGATCGGGTTAAGCAACGTTAGGTAAGGTCATTAAATAGATGGGTGACCGTTTAACGCCATTTGAACTAAACGGGCCCGTGCTTCGGAGAGCAAATAAAAAGTAGGTCCCAGTTTTTAACCGACTATAAAAAAGGAGGTTATGTATTCGATGCTAATGTCTGTTATTAAAAGTTTAGTTAACGTAAAAATAGCGCAGGCGGAGCTGCGTGGGTCAGCTAGTATTTATATATGTATGTATTCTTGTAAAACTTATTGAGAAAACAGTTAGTTGCTAACATTTATATTAACAGCAAGTGGCACAGTTACCTGACAGTTATGAATTACTTTTAATATCTGGAGTAAGGTTTCAGTTAGAGCAACGATCGCGGAAAGCAGATCCGAAGCCGACATATGTTTGCGCAGGCACAGGTGATTACTCCACCACTCTCTTCCAAGAAGAGTTTAACCTGCCCCAGTATAAACTGGGGCAGGATAAACTTTTTAGGTATAGCGAGCGCTTCCAGTCTAGAGTTTAGGGATTTCTCAAAAATAATTTATAAGTCAATTTTCACCGTAGTAAGTAGGTACGTAATTAGGTATGTTTTTTTCCACACGAAGATTTGTAGAAGAGGAACGGTTAGGCGCTTCAGCGTTGAGGCCTTTGGTCAGGAGGACATACCTAATCATTCATTGGCGTTGATTCGACAGTGATGATATATAGTAAAATACTATGAAGAATATTGTGCTGACAGCTGAGGGACAAAGAGGGCAGTTATTAAAAGCCATTTAGGAATGTTCTCATTGCGTCCTAATTACTACTGAAAACTGGCTATCCGTAGCTGCTTCTAAAAACTAGGACTGGGTACCTAATATATCTCCCACGCTTACAATGTCTATCTATTCCAGCACCATATCTTGTGTTTACGTGGTACTCGCTGCGGACATAACACAACCGCTTTTTGGGGGGTTGACGCCGCACTTTGTCCATTTCGCTGTCTATGCGCAAATGATGACGCTGTTGTTGTAAGCGTTCATAATCTGCAGTAATTGTTTTCTACTAGGCGGGCAAGCTGTAACAGCTCAGTGGGCGAGCGCTTGCCTTGGAAACAAGGTGCGCAGATTCGAACCCCGGCTCGCACCTCAGATTTCTTTAATTAATCATTTGCGAATCGTCTTTGTGCGATTGTTACTAGCTTTCGGTGAAGGAAAACATCGTGAGGAAACCTGCATGTTTTTTTTTAATACTACCAAGTACATATTTAAAGTGTGAAAGTAAATATCTATACCAGGGATTCCCAAACTATTTTGGGCAAGCGACTCCTTTTCCAAAATGAACTGATACCTCAGCCATATTCTTTTATAAATCCTATCTTTTGAAGTGAAAACTTCTTTAGAGGCTTTACGCACTTTTTTGTGATAAGGGAACGAGGACACGTGACCTGATCGAAAATTCTTAAGTGGTCGGCCACACTCTGCAGGCCTAGCGCGGCGGCGGCGGCGGGCGCGAAATATCAAACATATGAAAACGCCGCTTGCGGCCACACTGAAGTGACTTGCGCGGGAGCCTAGCGCGACCGGCTTGCGCGAGTTTGCGGGCGTACTTTTCAAACGTTCCTATCCGCTCGTTCTGGCCACACTGCGGGCCTAGTCAACAAGCGACCGATCGCGCGGCTGGCGGGGTATCAAACCATTTCGGTCTTGTCGCTCGTTTTAAGTATTTTTTTATTATTAAATAACTTTAAATACATGTATAAAAAAGGTTTTTTTGGACATTTGAAATTGTAAGTGTATAATATGTTTATTGTTAATGTTCCTTAATAAATAAAATAAACTTTTTTGACTACAATTTCAATTCTTAATAATTTTTTTTTAAAATCTCCATTCATTTAACTGTTTTTAGTTATTTCGTGCGCACCCAGCACACCATCTCTTATGATCAACGCCTCCCATCTCAGGATTGGCCTATCCAGTAAAAAATACAGAATCCTCATAAAAGGTTTGCGACACCTGCAATAAGTGTTATCGCCACAACATCCCGCGCGTCACTGTGGCCACCCGCCGCGCCCGCCGCCGCGCCCGCGCTAGGCTCAAGTCACTGCGCGTTCACTGTGGCCAACCACTAAGACGTAGGTGGCGCAGGGCGCTTGCGCGAATGTTCGTGTGTGTTTGTGTTACAGTGTGCCACGCGCATCCATGGATGGTGACTGCTGATGGCTCGACTGTAAAATAATTGTAATAGTTCTGAAGTGTTAATTTTTTTATGTAATTGTCATGTTTGTGTACGATAGCGCATATGAATATTGTATTTTACCACATAAATGATAGTACTTTTATACTGATAAAGCAATTCGTGCAAAATTATTCCCTAACCATTCCAAAATATCAAAAATGCACTGCCGTTTTTCCGGCACTTCTAGAGTGCAATCCGTGTTTTTTTATTCAAAGTACTTACCAATTTATAAATTCGTGGTTGATTAAGATACACTTGACATCATTTTCGCATCAAAATTTAACAAAATATAAATAGACATAAAATTCAGTAGGTACAACATTGGTACTTCCTACTAAAATATATAATTCTTATAACAAATTGAAATACGTAACACAACTTATAAAATATTTTGAAAGTTTCAAATAAGAGCATGTGTAAATTAATAGGGGTCTGTTTAGACCTCGTCGTACCCCAAAATCAGTTCTCGCTTATGTCGACATTGATTGATTTCGCCCTGGGCCATTGATTTCGATATCGATCACTTTGGGAATCAATGATCTATACATATCTAATCATCGCAATCCAGAAGCGCTGCACAGATGAGTCAATGCTGTAAGCAATAGCTATCAGAAAAAATAATTATTATTTTTAGACAAAAATAGACATGTACAGTTAATAAGTACTATTGTAGTACTATTAAAGACGAAGGTTTTTAACCAGTGTGTGTTGCCAGTGATGACATATGGTACTGAGACGTGGTCTCTAACGGCTGGCCTTTTAGAGAAGTTCAGAGTCACACAACGAGCCATGGAGAGAGCTATGCTCGGAGTTTCTTTGCGCGACAGAATCCGAAATGTGGAGATTTGCCGAAGAACCAAGGTCACCGACATAACTCTCAGAATCTGCAAGTTGAAGTGGCAATGGGCAGGCCACATCGCTCGAAGAACCGATAACCGTTGGGGAAGAAAGGTTCTCGAGTGGCGACCACGAACCAGAAGACGCAGCGTAGGCAGGCCTCCCACTAGGTGGACAGACGACATTGTGCGCATCGCAGGTAACCGGTGGATGCAAATAGCCAATTGTCGTTCATTGTGGCGTTCTAAGGGGGAGGTCTATGTTCAGCAGTGGACGTCTTCTGGCTGATGATGATGATTGTAGCTGAAAATCGTCATTACAATATATGATTGTGGGAAGGCTTAGCGCTTACTATCACGCGAACGCTTCACTCATCAGTCAGAAAATTATCATAATTTTTATTTTTAATACATTAGGCATCCTCTAGAAAGCCGATTGCCGTGTTTCCGCTGCTTTTTTGAAAACTTTGGATAATGTTTGAATATGGAATTGTTTTGGACAATTTTGGATTTACATGGAATTCCAAAATAAACCAACTCTTTAAAATTTTGGCTTACGCTTATTGTGTACGCCTACTTAAACTCAATAGCAATGTTGTTGACTTGAGCGCCTGGCAAACGCTAAGTAGCAAGAAATCTGCATACTGTACCACAAGGCGCTTACCACTTAGATACCTATAAATAATTATTTTAGTACATACCTATAAAAGTTATGTTAAAAACAAAATCCGATACAAGAAACCGGTACAGTCCCAATTTACCTTAATCTATATGGAGATGGAGGTTAAACAGAAGACATTGCTGCCCATATTCTGGTTTTGCCTTAGCCATGTTTTCCCTTAGTCGCTTTCGTAACCTACCCAACGGGATATTAAAAAAAAATGATGGCGGTGGGATTGCGACACCCGTCCCCGCGAGCACCGTGACTGGTTCCCGCGGGGCTAAAATGCGCCCCCCGGCGGCGGGCTCAAAGGCAAGGCATTAAGGGGTGTAGATCTCACCGTAAAGCCCTGGGGTCCCCCCCTCATGTGCCGATGCGACAGCCACGGAGGTTTTAGTGGGTAAGAATCCCATATATTCTGGTAGAGCCCCACAGCTTCCGGGGACCGTTTGAAATTTTCGCCCGCGTCCAAAAAAAAGGATGGATATGTTTGGTACGTCATCATCAACAACACCCGAAACACGACTACTGCTGAACCACGGCCTCCCCCTTAGAAGGAAGGGGCTGCCACAATCCCCTCGCTTGGCAAGCGTAGTGAGGATTGCAGTAGGTACAGATTGTAGGTGATCCCAGTCACAATTTAAGAATTTGGCTGTTAATAGACTTAATTTGAATGATTCTAATAATCGCTGAACACACTGTTTTACTCAATTCAAAATTTCTTCATTTATTATTACTTGGTACCTTAGACGCACGATTTTCCTTGTAATTTTCTTATAATAATCTGTGGACATTGCTGTGGGGTGTCCGGGTAAGAATAGCACCCCCCCCCCCCATCTCCTCCCGTTGGGTGACCGTAAGAGGTGACTAAGGGAAATCAAGAAGACGGACAGCAGCGTCTTTCTATTGGATTATATAACCTACCACCTATACTGCGATCCACAAGGCGCCTGCCAAGCGTGGGGATTATGGCAACCCCTCCCTTCTAAGGGGAGGCCTTTGTTCAGCAGTGGACGTCTATCGGCTGCTAATGATGATGATGATGATCGCTGTGGCTTACATGTTTAATATTTATGTATGTAAGTGCGATTTGTTTGTAAGTTTTAAAATGTAATTGTTTTTTGTCCCAATAAAGTAAAATATAAAACAATCCCACTGGATCTTTCCATTGAAAAACTGCTGCCCATCGTCTTGTTTTCCCTCAGTCGCCTAATACGGACACCCAACGGGAGGAAATGGATCGGGACATATTCGGACCGAATACATAATATCCATTTTTGATGTCGTCGGTGAAAAATAACTCATTGGCCATTGTCGAAATAATATAGCTACTACCGCCAACAATAGCGACATCAAATTGATATAAATAAACATAACACATCATCGGCTAACAATACTCAATAAGATAATTTATTAAACACCATTTACGTCAATGGTAATGTAATTACATCTCGTATGATGTAATACACACACACAGAGACACACATACGTATGTACAATACAATAAGTTGAGCCACAATCGTTTAGCTTACTCACACAACAGTTATGACTAGTCAAACAAAGCATTAAATATTTTTCATGCTAATTCTTCAACCACTTTTACAAACTTGATTTAGGAATCATTATGCTGCGATTTTGCTTATCAATTATTGCCCCTATTAATTATTCTCATGTTATCTTAGATTTAATCGAATCTATTCTATTCTATTGTTGGTGGCTAATAAAATCGGGCCCGTTAACCACCGGAACGCACTTCGACCCAGTTGGATCCATTGTGCATGCCCTAGCCCTTACTGTGTTACTGGCGTGTCGAAGAGTTCCCTTAGGTACGCAACAATTGCGCCAACTTGGAGCTGTGCATAATCATCATGTATAGGTACTACTCCCAGTTTTTTTTTTTTGACGCGGGGGAAATCTTCGAAAGATCCCCGGGAGCTGTAGGGCTCGACCGGGGGTATGTGGGATTATGACCCACTAAAACCCCCGCGGCTTTCGCATCGGCACGTGAGAGCCTGGTCCTTGATCTCTCCGGTGGGATCTGCACCAGGGGCCCTCAGTGCCTTGCCTTTGAGCCTGCCGCCGGGGGGCGCATTTTAGCCCCCCGGGAACCTGATACGGTGCTCACGGGGACCGCCATTCTCCTCGGAGTCGCCGCCGTACTCAATGGACGTTCTAAGTGCAGACTACTCCCAGATGACCCAACCTACGTATCGCAAGAGCGTCGCAGCCACACAATATGTGTCGCATTGACTCTTTTTCCTTTCTCGGCCTAAACCACTCTAAAACTTTTTCTAGTACTTCTAGTCTAAATTTTCTCTCGCTCTATCCTTAGCACTTATTAATCCCATCTGATGGTGGGGTCTGGTCTTCTCGTCTTTGCTTTCCATTTTGCTCTATCCAACGTGTCATTTTCAAAAACATTGCAGAACAACAGATCTTTTGCAATACAATCAGTCCATCTTAACTTTGGTCTTCCTATTATTTTGGAACCAGGGAGATTCAGATCGATTGCCACATTTCCATCTCAGCCTACTTTCCTGAAGCTTTACTTCTAGTTTAAATTATTAAACCTAAACAGATCACAAATAAGATGCCTCATGAGACATTTTGGTATCGACGAGCACCTCGTCAGAATGAGGCTAAGAGCTGGAAAGGTGCACAAGGAACCGTCCACCACAGGGTCTGATATTCTGTCGCCAAGTCTGTGTTCCGGTGTAAAGGGCACTGTAGCTGGTGTAATTACCGGATACAAGAGATTTAATGAAAATTGTTGATTGACTGAAGAACCATCATTTGTCCCGGAAGTCAGAAGTTTCACATTCAGACACAGGGTCCTTTTTCTAGTACTGTTTATAAGCTAGTACGCTTTCACAGTTGTGAGAAAGAAAGGTAGAGCTTCTTAATCTTTGTTTCGCATATACCATACCAATTTTTTACCTAGGCATAAAAGAGACAACAGTAGTAATTTGTACACATTTCCGATTAACTCAGTAAAGTGTGTTAGAGCGAGACGACAGTATTTCCCATGATTTCCCACGTGTAGAGTCGAGGTCATTACGCGCGTCATCCACGCATGCGCATTATGTCACTGTGTGGAAAGGGCTTTCGAACAAAGGAAATTAGTAATACAGCTCCATACGATTATAGACTTTATTACCTAGTCATAAAATAGTAAATAGGTTGATTTTCGTTGTTCTATAGTGTGTTGCGACCTAATTCGCGAGTTTTGTCATTTACGAGATAACATTGAAGGTAGTATAAGTGGGTATGTCCTTACCATTATGTGTTTAGTGGTTTTTTGTCGTTACAATGGAACAATCGTATAATGTCAGGGACGTTGGAATTTTTCTTAAAGAAATTCAGAATAGATTCAATAAAGATTTTAAAACCACGCATGACCATTTACGCAGTGAGATGAAATGAAACTAATTTTACGGATTATATCGAATTGTGACCAAGAAGAGTATGAAAAATCGAAAAAAAATAACAAAAATAAACCACGACATAATCCGTAAAATAAGTTTCGTTCATTGTAATTAATTTACTCTTACAGAACATATCGCGATTTATTTTAAGTTTTACTCTCCCAACGTTTCCGTAAATTAACTAAAATGTATAGTCTTCGCGTAAATAAAAGACAACATTAGTTTCATTCATGTAATATTCGCGTAAATAATACGTATGAGTTGCCAAAACCCGATACATGATAGATACAGCTGCAAAATCGCTAAAAGCTAAAAATATCTTGTGCACTAGACCGAACCTCTAAGGAATGCCGTGGGGAGCGTGCATTTCTGCGATGCACTATTAGGTACAATAACTATACCTAAAACTAGTGATACCTACTGGAAATATACCCACGCCCGGAAATAATATCAAACTAAATATTCCCGGTATTTTCATATCTTTGGAAGGAATTTCGGAAATACTGGGAATATTGTTGGAAAATAAAAATTTACCGGGAACATTGCCGCCAATGTTCCCACTTTTTGGGAATATACGCGGGCATGGCAGTACAGCACTACCTAAAATTTTTGGTCCGACTACCTAATAATAAAAATATAGGAAAAAAGAAGAAAACATTTATTTTTAACTACACAGAAAAATCAAAAGTAGAAATACAATAGTGCTGAAGTTAAAGAGGTACATTGACTTGAAGAACATAGTAGGCGACCACCGGGGCCCAAATACTATTAGAAGGACTGCTGTTGTCAATTGGGGACATACCTAGTAGAAATCTTAGTAGGTCAAGATTACTTATGAAAGAACAAACTACATAAGACCTGCAAGACTGTATATGACGTATAAAGTTTTGCCTGTAAATAAAGTTAGGGCAGAAAGCTAAGCTCGAAACTTCTGGCTTTTGATATGAGACCAAAAAGAAGTATTTATGTGTATTTACTTTTGCTTCTAATAGAAACCTGGGTGTTATATTTATTCCCTAAAATCTGAATTTTGTTTTATTACTTAATGTATTTGCATTTAAAAATATAGTTAAAACACGATAACATTTAATAAAAATTATTTTATTTTTATCTAAAAATATTATTACAATTTTATATTTATGACAATTATTATAACAAAACGTCACGTTCAACGCCGCTTGAAATTAAAAAGTCAGAATACTATTGGAAGACGACTGGAACATTTTTTTTCTCAAATACTTAAAAAAAAAACATATTTATGTAAGTTTTTGCAATATTGTGTGGAATGTTATAATGTTAAAATCCTTCTATATCTAAAACAATAATAATCATAAGGCAAGATGTTTTGGTATGAGTAAAATAACTAAAATTAATACTTATGTTGGTTCGTATACTTAATGGTTACGTTAGTAAGAAAAATCACAACTATAAATAACTGATATGTTATTATTCTTCGTTATTCTTGATTGTTTAAAAAAAAGGTTAAATAAAAATCATATTTAAACTACTCTAAACCATAATACTTTTTCGGTAAAATACCATGAACGTACACTTAAGAGTATAAAGATTTATTTGTTTAAAAGTACTTAAAACTTACGAGAATCATTAATATATCTATATTATTAAAATATTTACTATTGCTTAATTTTTTAGATAAAGAATACAAAACTTCTGTAAAATGTGTCAATAAAGTAAGTATATCTATGTATTTATAATTTAAAATTCAGAGATGTTTTTTTTTATTATAATCCTTATCAAAAACTAAATAAATATATCTAGCCAGATCGTTCTAAGTAGCATTTTCTTAAAGGATTTTAGCAATCTATTTAGTTACACAATCTATAGTAGCTGCTTATTAATTATAAAAAAATGTATTATAGTTAATAAATAATTAAAAACAGTACCTATTCTATTAACGTAACAATAAAAATAACAACCATTGTATTAACAATTATTTTATGTATTTAAATATATTCATATATTTTTTTGTATATTTATATTATTCAAATGCCTCAATTTGCTTATTAACAATTTTATAATACATACTTACAATTAAATACAACATACACGAAGATCGCTGGCAATTTTATAAATATATTATGTATATTATCATTCCTACAAGATAGTAATCGGAGTCAGCAGAAATACATAGTAGTATGTAGTAGAATTCATGCAAATTTTGAATTAAAAATATCCTACTAATCATAAGGCTTATTATCATAAATGTTATATCACTAGCGACTCTTAACATTTTTATATCAAGCTATTCTCGGCATTGACATTTTGAGTAGATTAGTATCAATTTTTGGTTTGGATTCCATTGAAAGATTTATCCTAAATAGATAACCTAGAAGTAATACGATTCTTTTTATTTATATGTATAAAAAAGAGTGTTGAACTTTATAAATATATATATATATACAGGGTGTGAGGGACATCGTACCGAAAACCGATACCAGGGATCCAGTACATGATTCTGAACACTCTAGTGTTGAAATTTTTCATCGGCTTTTTCATGAATTTCCAAAACAATAAATCCACTTTTTTTTAAATAAAATTAGTATAATATCATTATTGGTATAATGATAAAGCATAATTTTAATTTAAAAACAATAAATTACTTATTTGTGGAAAATTTATTTAATTATTTATTTATTTATTCTTTATGTACTAAAACAGTACATGGGCAATTGATTAATAGGCAATTAGTTATTATTATTTTAGAAAATTAGCAATGTAATTTGAGAAATAAATATTATAAGCATATATTCATCACATGCTCGAAAATTCATAATTCAGTCATTTGTCATTTTCCATATAAATGGTTTCTGTAATGTTGTAACGGACATTATTTGACATCTTATAAATTTTTTTTCGGTACGATGTCCCTTACACCCGTTATACATATATAAGTATATAATTGCAGTTTTTTTTTCGAAACAAAAAATGCATTGGCTGTAAAATCCACCGCTGTTACCGGAACGATAATTTTTAAATCCTTTTCCGTGGTCTTCGCAGCTAGCCAGCGCCGCCCAGGTCGCTCAGGAGTACCGGCCCTCACTCAGCGTTAATCATCTGGAACAAGGAATTTTACTTTTTAATTTATTTTAGAAATTATTTTCGTAAGGGTATTTGAATAGTCCTGAGCGACCTGAAAAGCCCCTTATAGATTTATTGATTAATAAATTAAATAAATTTGTTTGTTATCGTTATTTTCATTGAACCTATTTTTTTTTATTTTGTTAAAAGATAAGTACTTTTTTGTTAATTTCATAATATTATTTAGTAATTATTGTAATAGGTACACATTCAAAACATAAAATGATATTTATAAAAAGATTATAGCCGAAAAATTAAGGCATCTACGTGTTAGACTTAAACGCTCCACACTCGGCGCCCAGCGCTTATTTTTACAACACTACCCCCACGCAAGGCACCTTATTAATAGCGATGTAAAATGCAATAAACAAGTCGTCCTTTCATTAAAAAAACAATCTAGTAGGTAAAAGACATGCAAAATTCCTTAAATTTAAAAATATTCCACTGACATTCAAGATAAACCTGTTCCAATAATTTCATCATCGATGACACTTCAAACAAAGACAGTGAAGTGAGTCTGGGAAAAGTGGACACCCTTGACATTTAATACTTTCTGCAATGGATGAGTGGTCCATGGAACGAGGAAGTCAAAAGAGTTCTGAATAATAAAATACATTATTTATTATATGTTGTACTTTTTCCATAAACACATAACATTCTAGGTGCTTTAGATCATCAGAGAACTTAAGAGTTGAAAATACCAGCGCGTTCTATAAACTATTTGGATAAATCCATTTCAGTTCAGGCTGCCCGCCTGTGGAACGCTTTGCCTGTTCCTATTAGACCTGCCCAATCTCTGTTATCATTTAAACAGATGATCAAATCACACTGTTCTTCAATTACTAATTAGACATAATTGTTACCATGTTCTAGTTATACGGGGTGTAAGGGACATCGTACCGAAAATCGATACCAGGGATCCAGTACATGATTCTGAACATTCTAGTGTTGAAATTTTTCATCGGCTTTTACATGAATTTCCAAAAAAAAAAATCCTTTTTTAAATAAAATCAGGATAACATTATTATTGGTATAATAATAAAGCCTAATTTCAATTTAAAAACAATAAATTACTTATTTGTGTAAAATTAGCAATCATCAGCAGCCGAAAAGTCCACTGCTGAACAAAGGCCTCTCCCTTAGAAGGGAGGGGTTGCCATAATCTCCACGCTTGGCAGGCGGCTTGTTTGAAATTAGCAAAATAAATATTATTCCGCAGGTATTCATTACATGCTCAAAAATTAACAAGTTAGCCATTTGTCATTTTCCATATAAATGATTTCTTTAATGTTGTAACGGACAATATGAGAAATCTTATATAAAAGTTTTCGGTACGTAGTCCCTTACACCCGATATCAGTAGATTCGCATAAATATTTGTAGTACACCACCAGCTGCCCACATATTCTGATAGCGTTTCTCCTGCAAAATGGTTGTCTGGAAGAAATTGCTTATAGCGATAAGACCGCCATTTGTACATTCTATGTTTTAGTTCAAAGTTTATATCTTCTTGGTGTACAATCTATTCTATAACAAATCACAAGCGGTATACGTGTAAGCTTGTAGGTGTTCTCGAAAGATGATAAATTGAAGTAGTTTTATCGTGAATAATAAAAACTCACAATATCCTCACTTTAAATACAGATAAAATAACAAAAATGTCTCTAGTACCGCGAGGCACCATGGCAAGTCAATGCTTTCAAAACTATTTCTATCGTACATTGTATAAAGCTTTACAAGATACATCTATCCGTAAATCCGTGGGTAGTTATACCCATTGAAGGAAAGTCCCCGGGGCAATTAAAAGGAAATGCCTTATACCTAAAATATGAGAAAGTATTTTAGTATGTAATTTATATATGTATATCCACGCTCCTATTTACTACCTGTTCCCACTATCCCCCTTATAGCAGCATTGGAAGCTTACTTTCTTCACAGTAAGTGACAGAGGTATAAGCTAAGTCTCTACCTCGCTTTGTAGTAAGATTATAATAATTGAGTTGTAAAAGGTGCTAGTAACGCCCCAAAACTCACAAATTTCACGAAGAATACTGAAGATAACATTAGCCGCAACTTTTAAGTCGAAAATTAGGGTCATTCTATTTGGGTAGGTACTATTTGACAATCACACGTCTTTTGAAAACTAGCTAGAATATATTTCAGCAGTTATGCAGATTTTCTTAAAAAGTACCTACTTACTAATCCATCGAATTTATTACGCAAATAAGTTTATTTATTCAATAATACAAAATAACATGATAGTAAAAAAATATCACGCATCTAAATTATGCAATCTTTCAGATAGTGGTAATTGATCGTTAAACGAAATAATTTATTTTGAAGAAAAAAAAAAGGCATAAAATTAAGATTTATTAAACGTTACTTCATTTTTTTTCTGAATTCTACACATAATAAAATGTTAATTATTTTTAATAAACCATTTTATGTAAAACAAACCAGACAAAGCTTGTTCTACATGCTATTATTAGGCGCTGTATGATAGAGAGCATAAAAACCAAAACCAAAATCGGGTAAGCCCGAAAGTTCGGATATTAAATAAAAGGCCAAGCCTATATTTCTTTTGACTCCTTTAAACGGGTACATAACCATATTTGATTATTTGTTATTAAAGTAAGTATAAACTGACAACTTCATTTAACGGTTAACGAACATTAACAACGAAGCTCTACAGTAATTAAGATGACAGTAAAATTCAACACCGTTGCATGAACCAAGCATGAACGGTGGCATGCATCACACACACTAGCGCAAAACATTACTGCGTGTATAGACACGAGCCCGTGTCGATTTGAGCGATTTGACACTTGCTCAATATACGCAGGGCTGTCGATTAATGAAACTGGCATTTATTTTTTAATTCATACAATTGAGGCCCTCATAGCCAGTTGTAAACAAGGTAATCACTGTTCGGTAAATAATCACTTGGTTAAGCAACGTCTGGCAAGGTCACTCCTTAGATGGGTGACTGTTTAGCATTTGAACTGAGCGTCTCCGTGCGCTTCGGGGAGTAAAAAGTCAGTCTCGGTTATTGTCACATAGACCACAGTCGTTAAGCCAAGTCAGTGGCCTTCTTCGGAGTCGGACGTTCGGGGTGTGGGCCTTAGGACGTCCATTTTGAGTACGGCGGTGACTCCGAGGAGGATGGCCGGCAGGGTTGCGTGCGCGTGATGTGCTCACGGGGACGGGAGTCGCATCCACGCCACCGCGCCGTCCTCGTCGGAGTCACCGCCCGCCGTACTCAATAGACATGGGCCCCACACCCAAACATCCAGCTATTCCGAAGAACGCTATAAGACTTTAACCAACCAATAAAACGGCTGCAATAATAAATCACAATATGACAGAAGTCCTTGCCAGCCCTGTGCACACATGCAAACAATACATGCACGCACACGCGCCCAACTAACCGGTCGATTGACGTCAATGGTGGGTGGAGACGAGGATATAAAAAAAATAAAACTATCGGTTTACTACGGCCGGCAAACAACATAACCATAACAAGGCATTGTTTCTTTAGTACACACAGACGAATTTATTTGCGGCGAACTAATGGTTATGTTTTTTTTTATGATTATAGATCATTTTAACTGGTTCCATTGTTTGATCTCGTTTATAAACATAATGGTACTGGTACGTCACAGCATTGGAGTAGGTTTTTAGTTTGAGGATAGCAGACGTTTCGTCATGATGTCAACGCTATGTTCTACAAAATTAATTTGTAGAGGCTCAATCTTAGCCTATAAATTCGTAATTTTCACAAAAATAAGAAACTAAACTTTTGCTTTATCTATATCCTTGCATTCTGTAACTGTATATAAGCATTCTGTTATAGCTTCTATCTCAATCAACCCTATTCAATATTGTGTTCTAAAATTAGCGCAGCAAATTTTTAACGGTCGAAGACTTGAGACATTCCAATGCTGTTTGGGGTCAAACGTGGAGCACTCGCTTACAGTGACGTCATTCGTGTCCGTGAGATCTTTTGTGTCTGTGACATTATCAATATTGTGAATCTGTGCCTATTCACCTACTATAAGCACGAAGCTTACATTATTTACTGTTCTTGTATTTGGAGATTTGGTATCTTTAATATAATCTTTATAGGTATAGAATAACTTTTTTTAAATCTATATACCTACTTAGCATAATCCGCCAGATAAACTTAATGTAGCGTTGATAACACTATTAAGTACCATGTATGTTTTGTATAAATTATTAATTAATTTTATTACTTCTCAAACACAAAACAGGAGCAGAACCGTTTTTATATGTTTAAAAAAATTATGATCTTATAACCGTTGGCAACGCCAATATGGTGGTTTTATTTATAGTTAGACAAGGTATTAACGCTGACTTTGGAAAAGAAGTAAAATTAGGTACTAGGTAGTAGTAGTATGTTTATAGCATTCCTTCATTTCAAGTATTTGAAAAGAGCCAAAAGCGGTATCATAGACGTAAAATCGGCTTATTTTGAAAACAGCTTAGAAGTTTTCTTTTTGTAAATGACAAACATGATATTGATATAATTCTTACAGACTGCTAAATTCATTTAAAGCTTAAAATATCTTAAAATAATTGTGTATTTACTGTATAGAGAAAAGTAATACATGAATACAGATAGGATCACTAACAATAAGAATTTGTCATTGAAAAAAAATCGATCATTAACAAGTCCTAAATATAACAATGGACCAATTTTGGAGCCTTGAAAAACGCCCATTAGCTAAAATATGTCTGCAATACATTGCAATGGTCTGAAGTTTTAATTATTGTTCCGATCCGTGGTTTCTGAAATCTTCCTTGTAATTATTCATGCTGTTAGCTTTCTATTGGTAGTAGAGTAAACGTAAGAGATATTAAGTAGTTGAATAACTAACTATAAAGAAATATCTGAATACTTAAATCAAATCTGAAAAATAGTTCGAAGGATTTCGCAAAAATTTACGATGTCTACCGGAGTTTTAGGACACGTAATGTCAGTATAGTTCTCTGAGAAACTAGTTTCCGTGTGTGAGTCTCGGTCACTCCCTCGGTCAACTTTGTGACAAACTAAGCAAGACGTTCGCCTAATGGTTTGTGACATACATATTATGTAGTTGTAGTGCACTGCTACTCGTTATCATAGAGATAAATCATCAAGTCCTAGCCCTAGCCCAGATAATTCACCAGTTACCCTTCGCACCAAAACATAGCAATGTTCACACAATGCTGCTTGGCAGCAGAATATGTATATCTTACACTGCGGTGATACCAATCTGGACGTCCTCTTGGACGGCTATACCAACTAACTTTCATTAGCCATCTTTAACTCCAGTTCTTGTTCCCATCGATGTTCAAGATCGTAGATATCGTCTAATAGAACCGCTTGAACCGAAATTGGCTAATCTAGGAGTATTTTTTTTTACTTTAACGTCCAAAATTTCAACTGAAATGACCACTAGCCGACGCAAACAACGAAACAATTACCCAGCTACCGTAGCTAATACGAAGCCGCTCCAGTTACATTACAATAACATGGGGCACGCTAATGACGGATGTGGGCTTCCGTTTAACAATATAACTGTATACCAGTTGTTACAACTGGTATCAAAAAAACCCACGGATTAAAGAGTTGGCGTTAACGTCCTTTGACACTTATCTACTTCTGGAATGGAATTGTACTGGTGAGAATTATATCTTTTTGTATCTAATAAGCAATTTAGCAGAAATAACGACCGTTACACTATCGCTTATCAGCTGAAAGATTTTTATAGTCACTTGGTAGTATTTTCTACAGTTACATCGATCTTTGATTTTCAAACCGTTTTCACCATCAGTCATGATTTTTCACTAAAGTTTATATAAAAAAAAACTATAGGTATATACACCCGTGCGAAGTCAGGGTGGGTCGCTAGTATTGTATAAAGAACGAAATTTAGTACCAACAAGATTGATCAGTTAGGCTTTTACATTCCGATTTCAAATTAGATCCCCTTCGTAAGTTCCTCAAAGAAGCGTCGAAACGCTACTTTGAATCCGCGTCCCGTCACGCGAACAGTTTAATCCGCGCCGCCGCCGATTACGCCGCTAGTCCTTCTGACTCGCGCCGCAGACCACGGCACGTACTGCTCGACCCTCCTGACCCCATGACGGTCCTATTGGACCGGGATGCGCCGACCCCTCCCCGACAACCGTATGCTACACTAGCTATCAGACACCGGTCTCGCCGGCGAGGCCGAAGGGTCGTACGTATGCGACCGCAACGACGTGCATCACCCCACTGAGTTTCTTGCCGGTTCTTCTCAGTGGGGGCGCGTTGTGAACCGGTGGTAAACTCAGCCCTCTCTTAAGCGACAGCCCAAGCCGAGGCCGTGCCTCCCTGAGGTGCCCTTGTGCTCGTCGCTACTTCTGCCGTAAAGGCTAGAGCGCTTCAAGCGCTCGCCTCCTATTGTCCGGTGAAGCTGCAATAGCCATCTGCGGTTAACAGCGTCTATCATTCCCAAAAAAAAAAAAAAAAAAAAAAAAAAATTAGGCTTTTAGGAAAGAAAGAAAGCTATCTCGCAATGTGACTTTATTCTAGCTTCGGCGAAAATCTTCGAAATATCTCGTAATTCACATTTTCCATCCAATGCAAATTCAATCAATCCAATTTAAATTATCAGTCTTAGTAAAATAAAACTTAACAAAAATAGTAGTGAAAGTACAATTTCGATCAAAAAATTCACACCGAATTTTATGTGTAGTATCTGAGTATATTTTAGTAAAAATTATTAAGCCATAAGATATTTCAGAAGTGATTCATAGCCCGAAGCGACGACTTGGCCATTTGCATCGTTAATATCTGTTAATATATTGTGCATCGTAAAAACACAAGTCATTTTGACTTATTCCGGTCCGGGTTCATTCATACACAGCAGAAACTCGAGGCAAAAGTTCACAAATCCCAAATCAGTTGTTTATGAAATGATTTTGATTCCCGTAAATTTTAAACTATCTATGGGGAGCAAAAACTATAATAATTATAATAGCTAGAATATGATCTATGTAAGACTTACTTACTTTAAGCGATTACTTAAAATTCGCTAACATATGAATTAGTCTGCAAGTTCAGTTCAGTGTGGTTTAGTGTTTCTTTGGATTTTGAATCAACTCATCGTAAGTGAACTTTTAAAAGAAATATTAATTGTTCCCCTGTTAATTGTAATACAAGGAAAGAAGTTCTTCTTAAAATTATCTTTCAAAGAATAGCCTGGAATGTTTAAGAGCTATCAGCTCTGCCTAATACTAATTGAGTTAAACAATCATAAATTATATAAAATAATAATATGAAAAAATAAAATTAATGACAAACACGTGTAATAATAACACGTTATAATTATACCGTAAATGTTACTTGTAGGTACAACAAAGATTACATTAAAATGCCTGTAACGAAATAAACGACCGCAGTAAAATAATATTTAATGATAAATTATATATTTTATAATCCTATATTATCTTTAACATTAATGAGATCCTGTTTATTGAAATAATATGATAATATTTTTTATGGACAGTCGTTAGCTTGTATCTTTTTTTACTATTAAATACTAAACTGGCACGTGTATCTGCAGCGAGTCTATTATAATTTGAACCAATTAACCTAGTCATTCCGCATGTTATAATTATTTACGTCAAATAAATATAATTTAGAATGAATAAATTTAAAAAATATATATTTTTGTTTTATTTTTTGTGTATAGTCGTCTAAAAGTATTCATCTATTAGCTCCATATTTTACCTAAAATGAGTTTATGCTATGAAGCGAAGGGGTAGAAACGATCACAAATTAGGCACCTGGGTGCACTCACGTGACATTTTGGTTCCAACGCACCTACACAGAATGAGACAGTACCAGTATACTTACGGATTTTGTGAAGACGAAAAAGAGGCAATATCACATATTGGGTGGCTGCGACACTCGCTCTTGCAAGTCTCACTCTGTCATCTGGGAATAGCCTATCCTACACCAGCTGATTATATACAGCTCCAAACTGGCGCAATCGTAGCATACCTTAAGGAACTCTTCGATACGTCAGCAACAGAGTAAGGGCTAGGGCAGGCACCTTGAATCCAGCTGGCTCGAATTGCGTTCCGGTTGCCGTGTGATAGTTTAATGGAATTTGCTCAGTCGCCGTTATTACCTAAAAAGCTGTACACAGCAGCTGCAGCTAAAACGAGCATTTCAGGCTGTCTGTATATTAACGCGGAGCGAGGAAATGTGCGGAACAGATTTGCGGACTGTGTTTGTTTTTGGAAGCGGAGCGGAGTTAGGCCACACAGTTACGATGTTTTACTGATGTTTTTTGCTCCGCTTTTCTAGTTATCTTTACCGTTCCGCGTTTAAAATGTATGAATTTTTAATCTACTCTCACATTGAAAATCCATGTCCACTGAAACTGAGAGGGCTGAAGTTTATTTTTTTGCAATTTTATTGATGGCACAGCTCCGCTTCTCCGCTCCAGAGCATAGGGCGGACTAACTTCCGGTTCCAAAATCCTATCGATCCCTTACTATAAGTTAAAATAGTTACCATCGATAGCTAGAATGACATATTTCCGTTTCAATAATAACATATTAGCTGCTTACTTTTGGTTGTTCAAATGACAGTCTGTCAAGGTTTTAGTTATCGCTTCATTTCAGAGGTTTATCGCGGGATATCGATGACTTGATCGATGATTTTTACTTATAATTAGGGATCGATAGGATATTGGAACCGGCAGTAAATCGAGTGCTCGGTTTTGTTAACAGACAATCGACAATACAATTTCGGTATTACTCCGTCAAGTACTCGACCCATCTCTACTAAAAATATTTTTGTTAACAATGTTTAATTCACTCGGCTACGATTTCCATTGTGTTTATTTGTTGATAAACGGGTAAATAACAGGTTTACTACCGATCATAAATAATAATGACACACACGTCACTAAACCAACATAAAAATGATAATTATACACAATTGATAACAACCCAAACAGTGATAAATTAATTGATAAAAACAATTGTTTTTCCAATTTAACCTTTGAAAGAAACGTGTCATATTCCGAAGACTTTTGGCATTGATTATTAATTAACAGGCCTATTTGTCTAGTGGTTAGACACGTCGACGTCACCTTGTCTCCATATGTTAATCTATTTATGTATGTATTTACAAATAAAATATACATAGGTATATACATAGGATACATAGGATATACATAGGTAAGTATTTGTATCAGTTGTCTTGTTACCATAATACAGGCTCTGCCCAGTTTGGGATCATGACACCGCCTGTGCTGGTTTTTCCCATTTTCCCTGGGAAATGAGCCATATTTCCTTCACATGCCCATATTTTCCAGGTTCCAAAGTACGTGGAATCGCTAGTGGTATTTTAACGCGTACCACCTTAGATAACGAGTACCTAATATAATTAGTACTTAGTAGTCATAATATTCTACGAGTCCATAATAAACCAACCTACATACATAAAGGATAAACGAAATCTATTAAATATCAAAGATAATTACTATCCAATTTTGCTATAATTTATGTCTTATTTAAAATTTGTATTACATTAAATAGACGTAGGTGCAAATCAAAAGGAAGTATAATAATAATCGAACTCATAAAAAATGCATTGACGTATATTTACCGACGCAAATATATAATTAGCTACACGCGTAATAACACCTATAAGTATGTATTGACTTGATTTATTGTATTGGATTAGCAATTGGATTGTTTTATATACCTATATATATAAAAGTATACCATATTTCTTGATTTAAAAAAACAAGACTTACCTTTTTGGCCATTGTAGGTGCTTCAAACTCGTCGTCATCGCGACTGGACAGCGTGGAACACGAGGAGCAAGCGGAGTCCGCCGAGAGGGATCTCGACCGCAGCCAGTTGACTTCCTCCTCAGTGGCTCCGACTGCCACGCCGTCTGAATAGTCGCTGACAACCACGCTGGGCGTCCTCACACACCTCCCTCTAATCTCACACCCCTCGCTACTCCTCCGCCCCAGCTCCACATCGTGAGCCTCAATGAGGGTCCTCTCTCGTCTCGGCGACATCGCATCCGGCGGCGGCGTGATATCGCGAGGGTGCGAGTGCCTTCGCCGAGTCTCTAGTTCGACTGCGGAGTCATCGCTGAGGTCGCGGCTGCGGCGGCGGACCGCAGCCCTGTCGTCGTCGTCTGATGAGGAGATGTCTTCGGGCGGGGGGGACGTGCGCGGGGGCCGGAGGTACTGCATCGGGCCGGGCTCGAAGCGGCGCAGGAGTTCGGACACGCGAGGCTGTGCGTTGCGGGGGACGCGGCCTATCGGCGGCGCGCGTGCGCCCGCACTGTCGCTCGACCTGCGCGGCGCCGTTTGCCCAGACTCCCGCGCATGCTCCGGCGCAACGCCCGCGCTCAGCTTCAGGTAGAACAGACTGTGGGTTAGCGCTTTCTCACGTAACACACGGCGGAAGTCCTCCGGTGGTGTCTGCTCGAGACGTGGCATTCTTTGGCTGAAAAACAAAAAACTAATTACACACTTATACTTACTATTTCTATAATTAAGTAACTTAATGACAAGAGAAACATTGGGACCGACGCGTCTGTACATGGTCAGCTGCACTGCTCTACCTCTCATCCCAAAGCCATTGGTTATCAAATCTTGAGCCCGATAATACTCCAGCTTACACATATAAGGAACACAGCAAACACATTGCTGCTTGGAGGGAGAATATGGAACACTACTAAAGTACCCATCTAGACGGTTAAGGGTGGTAAGTACAGGGTGTGCGTCCCTACCAAATGCGACCCCGAGGCGGGTGTCGACGCGTTGTAGGCTCTGCGTCGTCGCTAGCACCACAAGGGTTCCAGGGGGAGCGTTCATTCACCCCAACCCCGAAACGTGCTCTATCAAGCGTCTCTGGCGAAGGTCTGAACAGAGAGCCCAGAGTCTGTCCATAGCAAAGGGGTAAACAGAGTAAAAATCCCACATCACCCGGCCTCCGCCCCAAGGGAGACTGGCTACCTTTTGAAGGTTTCCCCCTCTTCATTATTATTAAATAAATGCTATTATACTATAGATAACATTTTGAGTGATAAAAATATTTATAAATAAGGTACCTATATAGATTTTTATGTTAATTATGTTAGTTCATTATATTATAAGCAATATTTGTACACCAACAATTGGTATAAGAAAATATAAGCACATATAAATGTTTTTTGTCACCATAACAAACTATATTTTAACAAATAAATATATCTTTATCTTTGTCAACGAAAAAGGCGCCTTGTGCATGGACCCAGTTAGGTAACACCGCAGTGTCAGATATTCTGCCGCCATTCAAACAGCTGTGTGCAAACATTGCCGTGTTGCGGTGAGAAGGGCACTTTAGCAGGTAAAGTTGCCGGACACGGGAGGCTGACGAGCGGCAGTGCAATGAAGCTGTCTCTAAGCAGGCGTGTCACTTAATATTAGGCAAGCGTCTTGCTTGTCCCGTCACTAGTTTGAAAAAAAATAGGGATCTACCAACCACCTTAACTACATATCGTCGGCTTAGAGTGTAAACTTGCTAACTAACATCAACATAATTTTACAGGGCAGACAAAAAACTTCTTATAATTTATATTTGTAGCGTATGAACCAAACCCAAAATATGGGTGATTTATTATGTAATATTCTATAGTATAAACTATAAATTAATAAATATTTTTTTGTATTTACTGGTTTATAAGCGATTTTGCGACATAGCAGGTTTTATTATGTTAAAGTTGTACATTGCGATGTAATTTAGCAGGTTTTCTGGTTTAAATAAAGAATTACGTTACTATAGGAAATAAGAATAATTAAGTAGTAAAGTTAAGTTTTTATTCAATTAGACTCCCATAAATAAAAACAATCATACATATAAACAAAATATTTTGGAAAAACATAATAAATTAAACGTAAGTTCTTTTTTTTTAAATATTACTTTATTATAACTTTTACGCGTACTTAGTTACTCTTAAGGAACAACGGTTTGATGGGTCTGTTGGTCTTGTGGTTAGTCACCGTGGCTGGCTGTTACCCAATACGTCGTGGGTTCGATTCCCGCCAAGTATCTGGGTGTTATTTATCTAGTTAAGTATATATTTACAAAAAAAGGTTCCTTTATTAGTATCTACCTAGTACAGCCACTACCTAATTTGGGATCAGATGACCGTTATTTTATTATATCGTCAAAACGTAATTAATGACATCTGTAACAGAGAGCACAGTAAATAGATACTTATTGTATAAAACATTAAAACTTTACGTAACCTTTTGGTTATTAAATAAAAATAATATGTTTTATAATTAACAATCGTTAAAGTTGTTATGTACCTTTATAGTTGGGTGAATCTCCAAAAAAATTTTTAGAGTACACATACAAAATACTAGCAAAGTCTCAGAACTGTGCAAAAACACTGTTTAATAAAACTGTTTCAGGTGAATGTGATTTAATTTTATTATTTAGATAGTTTTGAAATTAATTGATCTTAATTGTTGTTATGCGTGCTTACTTTTTCCATTTGTCCATCCTTTTGTCTTGTTAGCTTTAAATTAGCGTACTGAATATTCTTAGTCGGTATATGGTTGCGTTCGTGGGGTCACCTAGGGCTTGCCCCTGAAAACCAGCGCTGTGTTGTAGCTTATTCCTCAACACAGCATTAAGCTGAATGGGAGCCCTGTTTCACACAGACGACATGCATTCAATACTGTAATTAAATTATTTGTGTAATCTGTATTCTCTCTGTGTGAAATAAAATTCATTCTATTCTATTCGATAGTCTAAAAAAACTGCTAACAGTGCAACAGGAGCAGTATAGGTAACGTATTTCAAACCAATGATATCATAACTAATGGATACGTTACCTACGAGTACTAAGCAATCGACAGTTAAGTGATACCAGCATTAGTTTAGAAGAAATAATTAAATGTGATTTATTCATTTCCAGTTTTGTTACTGTATTTGGATAATTTACATAATAGTATTTTCGATAGTTTCGATGATCGATTATTCCATAAAATTCAAACGAATCGACAATACTTCCGTGGATGATGTGCTACTGATTCAAGTTGTGCTCACGTTTAGCTCACCTTTTGCTGCAGCTTTCAGATCGCCATGACCTATTTTTACTTATAAGTAATATTGTTTCAAACCACATTTTTACTAAAATATCAATGAGTTCATCTAAAATAAAACTGAGTTTAAATAATAGATACCTATTTACTTTTGCAAATATCTGTCATCAAGTATTAGAACATAATATAAACTATTTTGTAGCGAAGTAACAAAACGGCGGCAACACTGCAATACAAATTAGCGGTGGTGCTGGATTTAGCTGTGAATATTTGAAGTGACTCAATTTAGCAGTTTTACTCATCACACTTTTTTTTACACTTACAGTCTTAAATATAAGTAGCCGATTTGTTTGGACGATGCGGCGTCTCTTTCTCTTTCGAACGGTATTAATATGTCAAAAATGATAAAAAATGGATTTGGCAGGTTTACACTCTAAGCCGACGATATGTTAAGGCCAAATAGAACCTCTAACCCTCAATTTCACGTAAGCGAATTTTACTACTTCCGATCTCCTCCCTGTCGGTATCCGTAAGTGTCGAGTAAGGGAAAAAATACCGGTCAAGTGCGAGTCGGACTCGCGCACCGAGGGTTCCATACCATTTTTGGACGTATTAAAGTATTTTACTATTCATGTAACACCTCAGATAGTAAAAAACCAAACCGCAAAACCAAGTCTGTTTATCGAGTTTTTTTTAGGATTACTAAAAAACTGTACCTACTACCTACTTAGAAAGATCATCTTATTTTTCCCGTAAAATATAGATAAACATGTACTACCCATAATTATTTCAGATGTTTTCCTCCACAAACTTTGGAGATACGACGGGAACAGTAGGTATATTTTTTTGTCATTTTTATAATATCAGCCAAAAACTACTTACGTGACATAAACCAAATAGGTACGGTTCAACTACTCATTACAGTAAAGCATTGCTTATTAATGCCACGTTTTCTAATCCACTTAAATTGTTTTAACATTGTACAAATATCGTCTTTTACAATACGCCGCGCCGGAGCGGTATCTCTAAATCTGTCCCACACCGGTTCCTATCATAAAACATTGCACGTGTGAATCTATCATTCATTAATTGATATTATTATTTTCAACTGAATAGGATTTGTTAAATTAAAAATATGACTAAGCTATCGTTGAATAAGTTTATCAAATATGCCAGCAAATAAACATGTTTATTGAACATTGTCCAAAATTAAAGAGTTTGTTCTCATTACTGGCGCTGTACAATTATTATAACTCGGCATTTGAAACCGTTACATTGCGACACTATTGTGTATAGAACTTCATAGATTTGTGGTTGCATTTGGAACTAATATGTAAACCACACGGTATTCAATACTGACCTTATAAATATAATACAATATGAATCGTATTTCAATATACGTCACAACAACTGCACATCGCCGCACAATCTCAAAAAGAAACAACAAAAGTTACATGCAAGTCTCTATTCAAACAATATTGAAATGAAACGTTTATTTTTGATTTTACTATCACCATTCAATGGTCACGGGCGGACTGCATATTATATCATATTTGTCTACGAATACCCTTAGATCTAATTATTATTGTTAGTTAGTTCTACGCAGAAAGAGATTACAGTATCTTGGGGTGTTACAGTGGAATGCTTATTTTTAGATTTACTAACTATATTTATCACGGGGTCCCAAGCCGGTGGTAGCACACGGCCATCTTCTCTATTGAAATATGGATGTATTTTTAATTTCAATAGAGATATTTTCACGAGTCATCCTTGCTCGTAGAAATCGCTGTCCTTTTGCGAGAAAAATTTGTTTGATTGCAATATGTAATATTCGCTTACTTAATATCAGAAATAATTATTTAGAGAAATATTTTAAATGTCGATAAAACATGACAGACAGCAATGCATACTGGCTTCTGGCTAATGTCCTACTATAGCCAGCCAGAGTATCGTTTACTATCAGGAGAACAGCTTAGGTACCACCTATAAAATGTGATTAAGGAGGCCTGCCTTCAAGGAATACAACCACAAAAAAAATACCGGTGAAACTGTAATGGTCATCTGCGCCAACAGAGACTATCGTTCCCAAAAAAGAACTAATCAACTAGAAAGTTCCCGTATTTATGTGTAAAAACTTGACAGTAGTATAATGCGATAGCCTACCCTTGCAATCTGTAGCAGCCATGACTTTGACATCAGTTTGTCTTTTCCATACCTAAAGGATATGCAGTACAGTGGGTGGACAGATAAACGCTCCAATCATCGTGCACGCTCCAATCAGCGTGCTAACTGGTTGAAAACTTGGAAAACTCCGTTCATAGCAGCTACTTTATTATCTCCTCTAACATGTAGTAGGTTAATAAAACAATGTCACCTTCTGTGTCTGATACAGTGGATTTAGTGTGGTTTTCAGCATTAGATTTTTTTTCCTTATAGGTCAGGTTTAAATCCTTATCTTAAAACAAAAGGAGACATCCCGACCGGTCGTTAATTGTTAGATAAACAATGACTTATCCGCTTCTTTTTGATAAAATAAACAAAGACTTATCGTCTCCGTTTTGACAAAATAAACAAAGACTTATCGACTTCTTTTTGACGACATAAACAAGGACTTGTAGTCTTCTTTTCGACATGAAAATTCATGTTACTTCTCATAATGGGATGATCGAACTAGTGATCAGCAAGATCTAACACAGTTTTTCCAGGGGAATTAAACCATTTTGCCAAGTTTTTTACACAGTTGTATGCAGTTATTTCAAACTGATTAATATAATATTACAGCCGTAAGTCAACTAATCTTTCTCATCAATAGTCATGAGAAAGGCTGAAGGCTGGAACAGAATTGGTACTCTTTCGAACTTCGTGAATAAATCAAGACATGAAATAACGGTTAAATTTTGTCATAACTTCGTGCCGAATCTACGCAAAATACTTGAGTTCATACAGACTGCGTAAACACTAATTACTTGTCAAGTAATTTTGGGAACAGTTAAATTGTAGAACATTATGTTACCTAACTGTGACGTAGACAAGTAGTGGTATTCTGTAAGAACATTATCAAACTCTAAAGCTGAATCCGCGGTGAGATGCAGTGTGACCAGATTACATTTTACGAAAATACCGAGGCGAAAAAATACCGATTAAACCTCGGTGCACACCGAGGGTTCCGTTCCATCTTTGAAGTAGAAAAGTTAGTTTCCTAATCATCTTCCTCCTCAAAAGACCAAACCGCACACCTAAGTTTTGTTTAACAAAGCTTTTTGATTATTTCTACAAAAACTGTGCTACATTTCAACATTAACTTTTATTTTTCCGAAAAAATAGACATTAACATTTCAGATTTTCTGGAATAATTTACAAAAAAATGCCCAACTAAAGTCTAATCAATAATTCAGTATAGTAAACTGACGTTTACTGCGTTGCCAGTTTTTGATGAAAAAGAAATAGTGAAGCGACAAAATGATTCTATTAATCAGTCACTCAGTACGTGATGAATCAAAACGCCATAATTATTTTATTTACACCAAATATCGCAATTATGTATCTTTAAGAACCTGTAAAGTAATAATATATGTTTTTATAACAACAATTATTAAGTAAACAAAACATTCGGCTGACATGTGCGACGTACCTACGCCGATCTGGACCCCGTCGAGACATTTTATATCCGCTCAGCTGTTTGTAAAACAAAATGGCGTTTAATGCAATATGGCGGGTATGACGGCCATTTTGTGGCCGGTGAAATTATTTATAAATGCTCTAAATAAAGCGTATGTTGTTGTAATCGTCATGAAATAAGCTTAAATATTTAAGGCTTAGTGCAGCTATAAATAATGTATTAGTAATTCTAAGGAGAAAAAGACTAACATTAGTCTAAAATACTTTGAAACAAAACAGGTTTAAATTAGGTTCCTTTGAAATGGTGGGAGCTTCATTAGTATAAAAAATTGGTGAACTTTTCGCAATAGCTGCAAACGTAAAATCGTCTAATTTATCCTTGAAATTATGTTTTGGTCCAGTTTTTTAAGGAGACTTAAATTGTTCGTTCTCCTTATATTCTTATAAAACCTTATACACAGTGGATATGCTGATTCCTAAAATTTCAGCCGTTTTAAAGGCACAGTTGCTTTTTTTTTGGAGATTCACATTCTGCTTGTAATATACGTATTTATAAACATTACGTATCATTAGTTTTTTGTTTGCGTTGAGAGCAGCCTTTGGTCTCTTTTTCTTTGGAGAAAGAAAGTCTTGTTGGCGTGATGTAATTGGTTGATCCATATATATGTTTTACGTATATTAATACGTAATAATAAAAATAAGATTAAAATTATAAGTTTTAAAAACTAAAAGCCGGCTACGGATAAAATCGCAGTCTAATGTGATATTATACAGGGTGTAAAGGACATCGTACCGAAAACTGATACCAGGGCTCCAGTACATGATTCTGAACACTCTGTTGAAATATTTCATCGGCTTTTTCATGAATTTCCAAAAAAAACACTTTTTTTTAATAAAGTTAGTATAATATCATTATTGGTATAATAATAAAGCATAATTTTAATTTAAAAACAATAAATTACTTATTTGTGGAAAATTTATTTAACCTCTGGAGGCTCGTTGGTGCGGAGCGCACCATTATACCGCAAACTCGCTATTCCGTCAGAGACCGTTGGTGCTATATGCACCAAGGATGCAGACACGTTTTGATACCGGTTTTTTACCGGTTTAACGGTCTCCATTGTTTGGTTACTCTGAGATCTATGCTTAAAGGACTGTGTTTCCGATTTTATAAAGCCATCAGTCACTTGTCATTGTCACTTTTTAAGTCATGAATTCAGCTGGCAAAAAAAAGAAAAAAGTTGGCGGTACCTGTCAGTGAATGTTTATTTGGCGGTCAGTGAATGTTTATTTTTTTAATGTAAACAGTATTTATTTCAGGTAAAGTGATATTAATTAGGTATGTTTATTGTTATAACGTAATAATAAACCAGTATAGATGTTAGATAGTCCCTATTTTATCAAAAAAGTGGATATTTTCGAACTGAAATCTGACCCGGGTGATACTTTGTTTGTTTGTTTACTTTTGGAATATTTTCGGTATTACTTGTAATGTAGTTGTTGTAAATACATCGTAATTACATCATAACGATAATAACTCAAGGATAAAGCCATAAAATCCAATCTAACAAACGAAATTTTTCATAATATAACGTCACGATGACGTCAGTTGAAAAAAATTTCGAGTTCTTTTTTTTTTTGTGTTTTGTTTAAAACCTGTATGAAAAGGAGTTTGGATGCAAAGAATGGATCTTTATTAGTGCCTGGGTCAATATTCTATCCTCAAAATCGAAATCAAAAATAAGTAAAATCAACATTGCCAAAAATTCATCAATTTTGACCTTTTACTTTAAAAAAAAACATTATATAAGCGCGTAACAACGCCGGTCAGCGTCGGGCCTCCAGGGGTTAATTATTTATTTATTTATTCTTTATGCACTAAAACAGTACATAGGCAATTAATTAACCCCTCAAGCCCGTGTGGTTCCAAAAGGAACAATGCGCGTGTTCTTTTAGGACCCAGCCGGGATTGAAGCCTTTAGGCAATTAACTATTATTATTTTAGAAAATTAGCAATGTAATTTGAGAAATAAATACACACATCAAAAGTGTCTAGGGATCAAGCATTTTTAAGCGGATTTCTTGAGATTGAGATGTGGCTTTGTAATAAATTTATGATTTTATAAATTTATATGGATCCTTTTTGGTGCATTTCATAATTTGAATCAGGAACTGTGAATCAAATTCGAGTAAAAGATGAAAATCAGCTGTCAATATTTTCCCTATAAAAACATACAACGCATTGAAGACATTATTAGTGCTACTGTTTCCCTACTACTGATTAAAACCAACGTTATTATGGAGCGGCGACGTCATTTAAGCAGGGAAGAAATGCTCAGAGCCGTGGGAATGATAGAAGCTGGTTCCCGGCAACGTACTGTGGCTTTAGCTCTGAATACAAGTCAGAGTGTTATCAGTCGACTTTGGACACGTTACCGAAGCACTGGTACCGTGGCTGAGCGCCATGGAGGACGGTATCGCTGCACCACACGGAGACAAGACCGATATATTCAAATCTTAACTCGAAAAGCTCCAACAATAACTGCCATGATGTTAGCCGTGAGGCTTCATCACTCTTCAGGGAACTTAATTAGCGACCAAACAGTCAGAAACCGCTTGCATGAAGTGAACCTTCATTCCCGAAGACCGCTACGGGTACCACCTATAGCAATGCACAATCGTAGGATTCGATATCAATGGGCTCTTGAACACAGAAATTGGGCAGAAGAACAATGGCGTTTCGTGTGCTTTTCTGATGAGTCTCGTTTTGGTATGAGACCGGATACAAGACGTATACGACACTGGAGAACCCCTGGACGCCAACAGCGATTAAAATCCTGCCAGGAAGTCCATCCTTATAGTGGTGGAACCATCATGGTATGGGCGGGTATTTGGATCGGCGGAAGAACTGAGTTGATTTGGATCAGAGGCAACCTCAACGCTCAAATTTATGCTGAGACGATTGTATCAGACGTCATCGTTCCTCTACAAGTGCAAATCGGTCCCTTATTTCAGTTAATGCATGATAATGCACGACCGCACACCGCAAGAGTTGTAAGACAGACTCTCGCCGCAGCTAACATCAATGTCCTGCCCTGGCCTGCTCAGTCGCCAGACTTGAACCCGATTGAGCATGCATGGGATATGCTACAGAGAAGAGCTCTGCCGAATATGGAGGGTATCCAGTCGCAAGAAGACCTTTTTTTGTTGTTGCAACGAACATGGGCGGCCATTCCACAGCGTGATTTGGATGAACTCATTTTGAGTATGCCAAACCGATGTTCTTGTGTTGTTAGTGTTCGCGGTAGAAACACGGATTATTAATTGTTTAAGTGACCCAATAAAATTTTAAAGAAAACTGTTATTTCAGTCTTTTTTTCGAACTTTTGTGTTAGTGGTTCAAATGTCAAAAATCCCTTTATTAGGAAAATGGCAAATTTCTTTATTAATGCAAAGGTGACTTGGTTTATCGTTACTGTGACAAACGAAAACACTTTATTTGATGAATCCTTAAAGAAAATTTTAATTAATATCAATCAGGAGAAAAGTTATTGCAAAAATATATGTTGATCCCTAGACACTTTTGATGTGTGTATTATTTCGCTTACATATATTACATGCTCGAAAATTAATAAGTCAGTCATTTTTCATTTTCCATATAAATAGTTTCTGTAATGTTGTAACGGACATTATTTGACATCTAATAAAAAAAAATTCGGTACGATGTCCCTTACATGCGTTATAGCCTGTAACCAGCGGACAATCAAGACGCTTCTAACAACACCCTACTTATCAAATTATGTTAAGCAGATTAGAAGATATGCGGGAACAGATGAACATACATACATACCTACATACATTCTTGTTAAAATCATAACCCTCCCTCCGTTCCGTAGTTCAAACAAAACAAAACTCAACAATAACGACAAACACAACGTAACAAAAAACTTAACTGAACAGCGCGTGAGCAAAAGAAACATTCGTGCACTCAGACCAGAAGTTAGAAGCCGAATGACAAAAAATATGGCAGTGCATGTGGGTAAAGCCAAGATAAATAATAATAATATTCTAGGACACACGGTCATCATCTGATGACCGTGTGTAGATTGTCCTAGAATACTATTAGTGCAGGCCCTGGCTTGTTAGGTATCTACCTAACAAGCCAGGGCCTGCACTATAGAAACCAGACAACTGATACCAATACCTATAGGTATACTTTTTTTTTTAATTACATCACATACTTAATAAATAAATAAAACACCCAGGTGGGAATCGAACCCACGACCTATTGGGTTGCGGCCAAGATGTCTAACCACTAGACTAACAGGCCCGTCACTCGCCGACTCAGCGTATGTGTTGTTTATAAGATATAATTATGGCCCATGTAGCCTCGTTGTTCGGTCTATTTCACTACATAATTAAAGATTCTTTAAATATTGTTGCAAAGATTTATTAATAGTCGTCATCTATTTACATCTAATATAATT
Organism: Furcula furcula; assembly: GCA_911728495.1. Classification (NCBI taxonomy): domain Eukaryota; kingdom Metazoa; phylum Arthropoda; class Insecta; order Lepidoptera; family Notodontidae; genus Furcula; species Furcula furcula. Next base: position 19,090,668 of record OU452255.1, read on the forward strand.
TGTATTATAATTATTATTAGTAAATATATTCCTATTAACTTTGTGCAAGTGATTGAATCACACACAATCACTTTTGAACTGGAACATCACTTCTACTATTAATGTGGCAACATAATTTTACAAAGTGACATTAGCAAATGTCATTTTACTATAGTGAATTATTGATTGGACTTTAGTGTTTTTGGTGTTCTCAAGATTTTGTTCATACGCAAAATTAGTTCATGCTTATGGAAGGACCTAACTACCCATTCATATAACTAAAAACTATTTGATTGATTATACATTGTGGTAGTTAAATAACAATACAACGCAGCACCCTGTAATGTCTTGTCCCTAATTTATTTATCTATGCTCTTTAATGTATATATAAAATATGTTTGGGAAAGTCCCTGAACTTCAATATTCGCTAAAACAACGGCTTAAAGTGTTACTTTATTCTATTTCCCCAAAAAATACTCAAAAATACTGACTTCCAGCAAAATACCGATAAAAATACTGATATTCAAAATCAACGTTAAAAAATACTGAAAAAGCATTAAAATACTGAATCTGGTCACACTGGTGAGATGAAATCGAATTTCATCTTCGAGTTTGTTAAATGTTCTTACAGAATAACCACTCAGTTCTTGGAATGGACACTCATCTGTATGTGTTATCAATTAACAATTCTAAATATTCTGAAAATGTTAAAACCATGTCGCGCAATTATAATGAATGATGTTTTTAGTCTATTCCGCGAAAAACAACGCAAAAATTTATATTGTATACAATATTTATTTTCCTGTAGTATATACATATACAATTTTGTATACTTGGCGATCGAGTGGACACACTGACGACGCAGCGATAAACCGTTTGCTTTACTGACTTGAGGTCACGGGTTCGAATACTGCGGGAGCAAGATCTTTGTCTACTTGCTCCTTACTTTTTCGAGGTCAGCTTAGTTAAGACAGTACAGGATAACCACTTCAAAACGTTTCAAAAATAGATGAACCATGCGTCAGATAGGTATGTAAAATAGACATTTTCAGTTGACAATAGACGTTCAATGTCGTTCAGTGACGTTCAGTGACGTTCAGTGTCGTCGTTCAGTGTCGTTCAGTGACGTTCAGTGACGTTCAGTGTCGTTCAGTGACGTTCAGTGTCGTCGTTCAGTGTCGTTCAGTGTCGGTCAGCGTCGTTCAGCGTCGGTTAGCATCGTTTTTTATCAATAAATTTTCAATATTATTGTCTAGTCACCTGTAATGTAATAGCCGTTAACGCTGTACCTACTGTTATTAAATCGCTTTAACATTATAACGTCACACCTATATATATGGTGACCAATCTTGGCGCGTTTATAGGCACGTGATTTTTATATAAATTTCATCAATTTTTAATTGTTTATAATTAATTTAAAAAAAATATTTTTAACTTTTTTGCTTTTAATATCAATATTATTAATAATAAAGTTTTAAAATAAATAAAACATTTTTTTTCAAATATCTAATTATGTTAGTCTATGTGAGCATCTAAACGAGTGTATCAAATGTCATAATTCTATGTATGTGTGTATGTATGTATGTAAGATTATCCCCGTATTTCTCAGAAACTACAAATCCGATTGATGAGAACGTATTATAAGCTAGTGCGGTCACCCATCTTTGATTGTATCACCGCTTGCCATGATAACTGTCAGGTGAGATTACGGCCAAGTTTCATAAATACAAGTGATATTGATTACAAAAAATAACCTACAGTTCTTAGTTAATTTAATTGCAAATTAAAATCAGTATGAATACGTTTTGACCTACTGAATTATCAGAATCAAAGCACTAAACTAATTAATTATATATAATTAGTCTACACGATAAAACAGGCCACATTTTAATTCAATACGTGTTTGCCTATCATTGTTTTGATTTTTTAATTAAAAATGTAAGTATACAGGTTGCCAATTTACTCACCTAAAAGCTTGAACAGGCTTAATAAACACACGATACACTACCGGAATCAATAAAAAATATCACTTTATTTTTTATCTTATTATTCTTATGTTGAAGTAAACCTAAAATATACGGCGGTCGACGAACTATCTCGGCGATCATAATGATCAAGGGCTGCTTCTTACCGCGTGCGCGCGAGGTCATTGTACTGTAATTTACGCAAGCTAACAGCGGCTTGGATAACTTGTGAATATATTTAATATATTTTAATGTGATCAATATACTGTCACATTGATGGCTTGCAAGTGATTAAAAACACTTACTATATCATGTATTTGGATAAAATCATTAATTCGTTAGCAACTGATGATAATTATTATTACTTGTACTACAAACAATACATCTCTAACTATACCCTGTTTTTCTTTAAAAAATCAATTTTGATAAAATAAATATGTCGTAACTAACCCTACCCGTACCTAAACAAAAACAGGTAAGTATACGAGTATTTTCTAAATTATAATTTTAATTTTCGATAAACTGTAAACTTTAATAATAATTAATAGTAAGTACATTTTCCATAAATACATTACTAAACACAAAGTTACTGATAGATCGATAATTGTACACAAATTGCATATTTCATAAGATGATATTACAAATTAATTAGAAGTAAGCAACTATGGGTGTCGGTCTTCATCATTAAAAGCGATCTACCTATTCCATGCCACCTTTGGAAGGAGAGAAATATTAAGAAGTTACTAAGAACGCTTTTGACACGCTTACGTTAGTCACTAGGTATTCTCTGAGCTATTAACTAGGCCCTAGTGTATGCAAATAAATCAGAAAAAGACGAATTTTTCGGCTTAAACAGTGAACAAATTGGTCAACAGAAGTCAAGTTCAAGTTGACGTAATTCAAAAGTCGTAAAAGATCCACCCGAAAAGTGATATTCCATACAGCGATAGAAACGCGAAATGTATACAAAGCACGTCAAAGCAATCGCGATGCGCGTCACGTGGTCATATTAAGAGTACCTACCTACGCGCCGCCCCTCTGCGTATATTTACTTTAATCTATGAACCGCACGGCACGTGTCCAGAAAATGTTATTATGCACCAGATTTGGACTTAAATACAAGGATCTACAACATTTCAGCACTAAATCGTCTTTAAAAAAACATATTTTATTCTTATTTTTCCTATTTATTTATTTAACTGTACAGGTCGGACTTAATGCCTTAGGCTATATTTTATAATTCATATCTTTGTCAAATTACAAAACTTTTTTTTTTTTTGACGGTCCCGGTGGTCTAGTGGTTAGACACCCTGTCCGCTAACTGATGGGTCGTGGGTTCGATGACCACCAAGTGTCTGGATGTTATTTATCTATTTAAGTAAGTATGTATTTACAAAAAAATATGTATATAAGTATTAGTATCAGTTGTCTGGTTTCCATAGTACAGGCTTTGCCTAGTTTGGGATCGGATGACCGTGTGTGGATTATCCCAAGATATTATTATTATTACTTGAGACCCTTTTTTCCCCATCGGTTATCGGGTCTTCGAGCGATATAGCCTGCCCATTGCCACTTCAACTTGCAGATTCTGAGAGCTATGTCGGTGACCTTAGTTCTTCGGCGTATCTCCACATTTCGGATACACTACCTAACTGAAAATAAAATACCCTTACGGCCTCAAACCCAGCCATGCAATTATTATTCCTTTATTCTTTAGTCCAGCTTTTTTTATAAGAAATATTAGCGGTGCCATCCTTTGATATAATCAATTCCCCCCTTGAACTTTAAATTACCTGTCATTTCAAAGTTTTTTCTATCAGATCGACTTTTCAAATTACAGCTGTATCCATACAAAGATTTGGTACATTTAAAATAAATACCTATTATACTCGACATTACGAGAACTTGAATGTCAGAATAACGTGACATGGTGGGCTAATAGTACCTATATACCTATGTACCTATATGCTGAGGCAGAGCCCTGTTTGTCCACACACAATTATTGAAGATCTGTTATTATTTTGTTACTAGCTGACCTACGCAGCTGCGCCCGCGCTGTGTTTACGATAACTAAACTTTCAATAATATACATTCGCATAGAATACAAAACCTCCTTTTTTAAAGTCGGTTAAAAACTTGGACCCACTTTGTACTTGCCCTCCGAAACACGGAGACATTTAGTTCAAATGGCGTTAAACGGCCACCCATCTATTTAATGACCTTACCTAACGTTGCTTCACCTGATCGATTTCCAAACATTGTTAACAACTGTCTATGAGTGTTCCCTTACAAATATTTATTATAATTATAATGAAAAATTGTTAAAATCGGAGCAAGCGTATAATCAAGTACACATTTTGACTTTAGTCCCCTCTCCCAAGGGAGCCGTACCGAATGTCGGGATAAAAAGTATCCTATGTCCTACCTCGGAGTATTAACTCAAATCATGCCAAGTTTCGTTTCAATCCATCCAGTAGTTTCGGCGTGATGCTCAGCCGAGATACAGACAGACAGACAAACAAAAATAAAAAAAAAATACATTTTTGGCTTTTGTATCAGTTATAGAAACATAATTTACAAAATATCTTCAATGTACAGAATTGGACCTGTTACAGTTTTATTATAAGTATAGATTTTTATATGTGTTACGTACTTAAGTGGTGGGCAAATAAATGCTTTTCTTCTTCTTCTTCTACCTAGCTGATGCACTCTTTATGTGGATCAATTATCAATAGGTAATTTAAAATTCGCTATTTACTAGGTGGAACTTCTGGATCATTCCCAGTAGTTTCATTGATATTAGTTCCATGGAACTATTGGGATTATTTATTCCCAGTAGTTCCATTGTCCGCAGCAATGGAACTATTGAAACTTTTATTCCTAGTATTGCTGGTAGTGAGGATTTTCACCTGCTTCTACAGGTCTGCGTGAATATCAATCCACTTGGAGACACTGAGGCAGAATGACAATACCGGCACATAGTCTGAACTGGTCCACCACTGTTCAACTGTGATATCACCGTGTAAATTATTTTTGTATTTGAGAGTAGTCTTTTAGGTACCCTTCCCTCCCAGTGTGGCGACAACTTGGAGGAAGTTTTTTACCTAGTTTAAGTAGTTATATTTGTAAACTAGCTGACCCACGCAGCTCCGCCTGCGCTATTTTTTCGTTAACTAAACTTTTAATAACAGACATTCGCATCGAATACATAACCTCCTTTTTTATAGTCGGTTAAAAACTGGGACCCACTTTTTACTTGCTCTCCGAAGCACGGACCCGTTTAGTTCAAATGGCGTTAAACGGTCACCCATCTATTTAATGCTATAGTTGCTTAACCCGATCGATTACAAAACCTTGATAACAACTCTCTATGAATGTTCCCTTACTAATATTTAATTATAAAGAAAAATTGATAAAATCGGACCAAGCGTATAACCAAGTATCCATATTGACTTTAATCCCCTCTCCCAAAAGAACCGAGCTAGATTACGGGATAAAAAGTATCCTATGTCCTACCTCGTAGTAAGATCTCAAATCATGCCAAGTTTCATTTGAATCTATTCAGTAGTTTCGGCGTGATGCGCAGCCGTGATACAGACAGACAGACATACAGACAGACAGACAAAAATTAAAAAAAAATACAGTTTCGGCCTCAGTATCGGTTATAGAATGCCCTCCAAATATAATTTTCAAAATATCTTCAATGTACAGAATTGGACCTGTTACAATTTTATTATAAGTATAGATAGATATAGATAAACTGTAAATATTTTCAATAAAGTGATCTATACTTATAATAAAACTGTAACATGTCCAATTCTGTACATTTAAATGTACATGTAAATTATGTTCCTAATAAAGTTTTTTTATTTTTTTATTTGAGGGTTATATTAAGTTAACATAAGAAGTTTATTATGCAGGTAGCCTCTGAGATGCCTCTGAGGGTAAGACCTCGGGGAACAATAGAGTAGTCTGTATTGTCAGATATTTTGCCAAAAAACAAAGTATAAACATTACTGTGTTCTGGTATGGAGGCCACTGCAGATGAAGAAACTATTGTTATTCAGAATGCTCAATAACTAACATCTCAGTCAAAGAGATTAAAATAAAAGCTATACTAACTACTGCTCAAAAGACTTTATATCAATCTAAAATAGTATAATATGTATGGTCGTCTTTGGGAACGTTTTCATACCAAAAAATATCGTCTGATTCGATAGACCATCTAGTTACGAGTCGTCCAATCATGTATTATGGGCGATTAAACTTGTATTTGATATACCACAACACTTATTACCACTTAGTAACAAGTTTTCGGGTGATGTTTTTGTTCGCTTTCACCTGTATTTTCCTTAGTACTTAAATTCTATTGGTCTCAAATGAAGAGCCTCAGTAAAATACAAATCTCAATCAGGTGTCTCACTTTCGTTCAAAATTGTTAAAAAAAACCAACATATTTTTTTTATAACACAAAACATGCCACATCCATCGTCTCTACGCTCTGTGGGTAGCAATGTCCTCGCGATGGCTTCTGACGTCAAACACAGCCTTGCCGCGTGTAAGGGCAATACGGACCGCGCCAAAATAGCTTAATTTAACCAACTATAGAACTAATTGACATGATTGTTAACCGCTATTTAGTTTTTAGATGGTTTTAAAAACACGTTAATAATTCGTTTGTTCGAACGACCCAAGGCGTGACTACGACTTTTGTAGCTAAGCCTAAGTTGATGTTTTTTTACTCTATTGACGAGACGTATAGGTTTGTTGACTTTAGAAAGCGAAATGCGTGCCCAAAGACAATTGGTTGTGACCAGGTGCAATCTATGCACATAAAATAAATAAATAAATAAAAAATCAATTTATTGCCATGAACACTACAGTAAAGACAATTAACAAAAAAAGAATATTAACTTAGCACATGATAAAGCAATAGGGGTAGACTCAGCATATGTTGCATGCACACTGACGTCTGCACACAACGCTGTTTTTCAGTTTACCCCTTCGCTCGGAGTTGTTCGCCGAGATAGAAAAAAACCAGTAACAAACATAATCTCGTCACGCGTCCCTGACGCTGAATCACAGCAAGGCAAGGTTTTCATGGTATCTACATTGACGGGGATCTACTACCGATTTTGACCGTTAACTAAATCGACCAAACTGACGGTGATATAAAAAAAAAGTTGGTCTTAATCATCATCATCATCAGCAGTTTTAATTAAATACGTTATTAATCCTGCAGGGTCAGCAAGGTCAGGTATCGATTTGTTGACAATGATGGCCAACAACTTAGTATTATATTTCAGACTTCACAGATAGGGTTATTTATAAGCATACAATGGCTTAAAATACATACATCTTCCGACCTTTGCCGTGCTTCGTGGGCCCATAGATGCCATAAGATCGCTAAGCTCATTTAATTTTATTAATCGAGCACTAGACATAGCAAACGAATTATGTCATACATGCGACCTTTAAAAGTAGTTTATGTTGTGCCTATAATAATAAAGATATGTATATCCTAATAAAGCCTATCAAATTATTATGCATTTATGGGCTCAGCTGAGCTAAGCTCTTATTATAATTCTTTAGTTAGAAGAAAAGAGGAAATATTAAATGACTAATATTTTTGCTGACGCATTTTAACTAATGCGAGCTTCGGATTTTATGAAACAAAAGAAAATAAGCTAACGTGTAGCTTCAGAAACTAACCACTGACCTTAAGTTATTATTTAGGCATTAAAACATGATAAAATGTAAAATATCCGGACCAACAATTCTATACAAAACGCTTCAAAAGCGATTGAGCTAGACATGACTGTTACACCGATATTTGCAAAGAGGATGCTGCAATCTGACGGCTGGATCCAAACAATCTTATTACAAAACATCAATTATTTCCATAGATTGCAAAGAAATAATCGCAAAAGCAACGGCGCGAAACTAGTTGCATCGCCAGATCACTTGGTGCCCTAGATCCGGTCAGATATGGCCAGATAAGGCTAAATTAATAACGATAACACGCACGCAACGTGCTGGCTTGGGAACACCGTGCAAAGAAATAGTAAAACTAGGCTTATATATACATAAGTAAGGATTTGGTACAAGTTTGGATGCGTTAATCGAAACTTTTTTTTTTCCTTGATAAATTCTTCTTCATGTCTTCTCATGAATAATTAATAATAAAAATAATAATGTCGTCCTGGCCGATACGACCACAGCGGCCAATCTTTCACAAAATCTACCATCTATGCGAAGATATTATCAAGTTTCTAGGTGCACTCTCTCTTCCTTTATACCTCTCACAATCCGATGGGAGGGAACACCAACACAAGCGGGAGAGGTTAGGCGTAGGGCCGACTTTTTACATGCCCATTCGATGCCTGGATCATCTTACTTTACAGACAATCAGGTGATCGGCCTGCAGTACCCTAACCAGTAAGGAAAACTATACAAAGTTGTTGCTCCCCGCCACCAGTTACACCATCATCATCATCATCAGCCGGAAGACGTCCACTGCTGAACATAGGCCTCCCCCTTAGAACGCCGCAATGAACGACAATTTGCTATTTGCATCCACCGGTTTCCTGCGACGCGAACAATGTCGTCGGTCCACCTAGTGGGAGGCCTGCCTACGCTGCGTCTTCCGGTTCGTGGTCGCCACTCGAGAATCTTTCTTCCCCAACGGTTATCGGTTCTTCGAGCGATGTGGCGGGCCCACTGCCACTTCAACTTGCATATTCTACGAGCTATGTCGGTGACCTTGGTTCTTCGGCGAATCTCCTCATTCCGGATTCTGTCACGCAAAGAAACTCCGAGCATAGCTCTCTCCATAGCTCGTTGTGTGACTCTGAGCTTCTCCAAAAGGCCAGCTGTTAGAAACCACGTCTCAGTACCATATGTCATCACTGGCAACACACACTGGTTAAAAACCTTTGTCTTCAGGCACTGCGGAATTTCTGATGAGAAGATGTCACGTAGTTTCCCGAACGCTGCCCATCCGAGTTGGATTCTTCGGGCGACCTCTTTGTCTTTGTCCAGTTACACCAGTGCCACCAATTTACAAAGCAAGCGGTTTCCGCTGCGCCACGGAGGCTACAGGAATACTACTACGAGGTAATTTATATATGGTGGTACAGAGATTGGTCAATTAGCAAGATCTTGTAAGGCCGAGTGTCCAGGGTACGCCCGGAGAACATGTATTATTTCACAGTTCGAAGAAGCTGTCTCCCTAATTTAAGGATAATGAGCAGCAGTACAACACAAGTGTCTTAGAATATACGTTTGACAAGCTTTTATACTGGATATTTTTATTCACCAAAAAAATACGGGATGCGTTAATTTTTAATTGTTAAGTATTTTTTTACTACCTTTGTTTACAATCAAAACGTGTGTTTTTATGTTTACCGTACATTTACAAGTAGTATAAAACGTTTGTTAATTCTCACAACATTGTTTAACTATTTGTGTAACATTGTTTATCGCATTATCTTAATTAGAATACAACCTTACTGCCGCACGTGAGTGCGGCAGTAAGGAAAGTAAATTGATGTCTGTGAAGACATCAATTAACTTTAATCGCAATTAAGTCATTTTTTGTAATCTGTTTATTTCGACTCTCCGAGTCTCTTATGATTATCTTTTAGTATTAATTACGAGATTATTGATATATTTACTCACTATCCGCGTATAAAGTATTATTTGGCTTCTAAAGTCGAAATAATCCATTTACAAAATATGACTTAATCACAATTAACTATAATTGACGTTTGTAGGTGCGGCAGTTAGAGCATTAAACCAACAGCAGTTGGAATACCACACACAATTAAACTAAAAGTACTTAATTTAACGATATACTATTACACGCATCATAATGCAATGCAAAGAACTATCGTCTTATCACGAAATAATGAACAATATTGTATTCTATGTTCAGAAATGAATATTTTAGAGGTGAAAATTGCGTGAACAAATGTATGAATAGAAGTTAGAAACCGTATCGCGTTTACGTGAACACTCTTTTGCTTATCGCTAAGTAACTGTACATATTAAATTAACTTTCACTACTTTAAAATGAACTAGAAAGTATACAAAATAATTAAGCAATTGAAATCTATCTATACTTATAATAAAACTGTAACAGGTCCAATTCTGTACATTGAAGATATTTTGAAAATTATATTTGGAGGGCATTCTATAACCGATACTGAGGCCGAAAATGTAATTTTTAAAATTTTTGTCTGTCTGTCTGTCTGTCGTGGACCCGGCAAGTAAAAAGTGGGTCCCAGTTTTTAACCGACTATAAAAAAGGAGGTTATGTATTCGATGCGAATGTCTGTTATTAAAAGTTTAGTTAACGTAAAAATAGCGCAGGCGGAGCTGCGTGGGTCAGCTAGTTTCAAATAATACTGAAAAATATTTTTCACATTGCCTGATATTTGCGTTTTTGCTATGAATGTAATAATTTGTATTAACCCCCAAATAAATGGCCAACCAAAGACAATTTGGCTCATTATTTGTTCATGTATTAATTACTTCATTCATCTTCTTTTGTTTTCTTTGTTGGTTAGGTACGAGTGATTTGTGTAAAGATGCTTGGTATTGGCTTGGTTTTGGCCTAACACATGCCTAACAGTGGTTGAAATTCCCACTTTCAAGGTGGTTATTACGAAATGCGTTTATTGTTACTTGTGCCGTTTTTATTTTTCCTTTAACCTTCAACAGTATGATGAAAATAATAACCTTGCGACTCGTTACAATTTGATATAATGTTTCACTAAGTTTATCTTTCACGTATACTTACGTGGTACTTATATAGTTCTCGGTTCCGCAATTTTCGTTATAATTTGTGTCGACTTTTTCGCTTTGAACCAGTTATACCATTAAATTATACCATTAATGGTACAAATGGTACTAAGTTGTCCCATTTATAACTAGCCCGAAGCGGACTTTTTTTACTAATCTTTAAATAATTTTCTATAAATTAATAATCTAATTGGTCATTTTTTTTTTTATACTACCAAAGTAGCTAGAAAGCGTGCGGCCCACCTGACGGTAAACAGTTACCGCAGCCTAAAAACGCTAGCAACACCAGAAGAATCACTAGCATATTGCCGACTCTTAAGACATTAGATATCAAGTCCCTAGCTACGGTGCCCTTCATGCCAGACCAGAGCCATGCTCACATACTGCTACTTAAATTGGCGGTAGAATATCGGACACCACGGTGGTATCGACCTGGACGGTTCCTTGCTAAAGGAATATACCAAATAGTAAGTTTGGAAATGGGATCTAATTTATATGAACACAAAACTCAGGTTCAGCCTATGATTAATTCGGTATGTTTCCGCGGGGGCGCTTGAGCGGAGACTTGCGACATGCTTTTGTATTCAAATTAATTTTTTTCTTGGTGTCTTGAATATTCCGTGATAAGTATTCATGTTGTAAAGCAAATATTGATCTTAGGTTGAATAAACAAATGGTTGAAAGTGTGTTCTTACCATTGATTGAATACTTAAGAACAGCACAAACCCATCTCCTCCCGTGTTGGTTCGTCAGAGGCGGCAGCGTCTGTCTATTAGATTATCTACCACATATACTGCGATCCCCAAGACGTTTGCTGGGATTATGGCAATCCTTCCCTTCTAAGCGGGGCCTTAGATCAGCTGTGGATGTCTTTCTGATGGTGGTTCGCACTTTTGAGATGCATGCTTAGTTTTCACTCGGTAAAAGCTTCCAGTAATTAGAATAAATTGGGTGATAATGGGTTTTAAACTTTTAACCCACTCGTAAGGATCAACCAATTTGGTTAGCCGACCCTAGAAATTACGCGGAGCCAATGATATATTAGTGTCGATACGCGGAGCGATAATCCTGGGACAGCACTAGAGTCCACTATTTATAGTAATTCATATTTATTGCATCCATATACATATACTGTTCGAACTGGTAATGGTTTTCTCAGAAAACGGCTGTCATCGCATTTAAATTCTATTAAGTATTATTACAATTTCTAATATTACGAGCGACCATGTTAAAATTTCCCATTGATTTACATTCTGCGTATTGCATACTTTCATACTACTTAGATAATAAAATACTAATGTAAGTAAGTTAGTTCTTTCCCATAACTAATTGAAAAAAAAAACACGAACTTTGAGTAAAAAAATTAGTCGAATTGAGATCCTATTCCGTTTACAAAGTCTGTTAAAAATATTCCATTCAAATGTAACGCACCCACCATAACGAGCTGCATTCGCGCAAAAACCTATTCTATTAACACACGAACAAGGTCGCTAACTTCGTTTCCCCCATCATATACGGTATTTGCCACCCTTTATCAATGTTATTAAACATAGTTGTTGTTCCACTCGTATCCCATGCGATAATTTCAACTGATAACGGCTAATTGAATGTACCAACATGGTGTGATAAGGTACTGACGTCATTGTTATCGGTGGCGTGGACTGATACGTAATTAAATTCTAACTGTTTGATATGGTGGTTAATGTTTATGGATTTGTAAACACGGGTTTCAGAGTTAAAATACGAATCAACCGGAATGGAATACTAGACCTGCACGTATTGTTAAATCTAGACTAAAGCCTTACTGGATCAAGACATTGCGCCACAGCGTCGAAAAAGGCCACGGGTGAAGTTTTAGTAAGTTTTTAGTATTATAGTCACATAGTCGAAATGCTATCTTGCAGCTTTGGACAAGGTAGAGAGGCGTGCTAAGAGGCACATTGGTGGCGGGTCACCCCCTTCCCTCTAATATGGTTGAGGGGAGTGATGGCTGCTGCTCGAGTCAACTCGTGCGCGGGTGCTGCTTGGGGGGGACTGGTCCGACTACTATCCCTTTGGCATTTTAGTTGTATTTTCGTCGTATTTTTATTTTATTTGATATTTTGAACGGCAGGACACACTGTCGCTGGTGCTGATCTAATTGTAAAAAAAGACAATCTTTGTTTAAAAAAAAATGTGAAAAAATGACAAGCCCGCTGAGTTTCTTGCCGGATCTTCTCAGTCGAGGCCGCGTTGTGATCCAGTGGTAGCTTTTAAAAAATTGACCGTTCAAAAGTGTCGTTAATTTTGACGCAGGATTAGTAGAAGTCAATTTATAAAACCTAGAGCCACCCGGTGCAAATTCTACAGAATGTACCTAATTTGGAGAGTGGGAATGCATGTGAGATTACATGACTTTATTCTATCATCGGACGACGAGACATACGGCACGTACACACTCTTATGTGGTGAACGTGCCTTCAGTCTAGAGTAAGCGATTTGCTTCTTCATAATAAGGACAGCTGGAACAGTTTGCCTGCGTCAGATTTCCCGCCCGATTATAATATGGGTGTCTTCAAGACTAGAGTGAATAGGCTTTTATGCTAACGCGCTACCATCGTCGATTGCGTCACCGCTTTCCATCAGTTGGGACTGTAGGCAAGTAGTGGGGGTGGTTGTAGTAAAAAACCACACAATCTGGCCTCCGCCCCTAACCGTGTACGTTTTGAAAGTTTCCTCCCCGACACCAAAAAAAGGCCTGTAGTAGATGGTATGACTCCGCAAAGACCGCCCAGTACCACACAGTCTGAGGCAAAGCGGAAGTGATTAGCGGAAGCGAATTATGATTTTGTATTCATAGAAATTTCAACAAATAGTTTTAGTAAACAAAAAGGTAAGGTAAGTATCCACAATAATTACTAAGGTATGTAAAAAAAGAACTTATCTTAAATTCTAAACTTCCGTTCCCACCACGGATTCTTAGTATTCTGTGATTCCCACCGATGTTAGGTCAGGGAAAACGTTCCCATCATTTCGTTGCATCATTAGCTTGGTGTCCGGTGCGCGGTATATTATGTCTCCCGGTGTAGGTATATGCTGACGGCACATTTTGGCTAGTAACATGTATATAAACTTAAGGTCATCTATTTTTCGAAACGAAATTAAATATTAGCATAGATTCATCATTTTCAAAAATAAAATATGACGCTCAAAATTCCTATAAGAGTAAATTATTCAATTATGTAAACGATTCCACATTATTTATTATAAAATATTCTAACTTAATTAGTACGTTTGACAATTATTATATTTTTTATAGTAAAAACAAATCGTCACTATAATATCTGATTTGAATAGGTACGCGTACGCCTACTAATGAAGTTTTATTCCGTTAAACTTTTAAATAAGCTACCAGCAGTACTATTTAGTGGGAATGAAAAATCTCAGTAGTTCCGTCCAAATTAATGGAACTAGTGGGAATAAATATTCCCACTAATTTAATAAAGCAAGAACAGCTATGCGATTGGCTGATGATCCGGACTCCCACCCTTTGAGAGAGTTGGCCGAAGTTTCCATAGAAGACGCTATTCTGATTCTTCCCATTAATCTTCCGTTGTACATACACTTATTGCATTCGAGCGTTCTTTGGTTCGTTGCTAATACTGATAGCATATATTTGGAATTGAACATTATACACTTATACTGGATTGGTGTAATTCATATTCGACCGGCCGGTCTACTAAGTGTCTCCAAGCTGCCTGCAGAGTGCCGCGAACTGATAGCCCTCGGAGTCCTGTGCTCCTGAGGTCCATACCTACTGAAGGCGTGCTGAAGGTGAGTGGGCTATTTCATTCTGCACAGTTTAGGTTACTGGTGTTTTTCGGTATTGAAATAAACAACTTTTTCGTAAGTCACCTTACACAAACCGTGTGGCTATTTACACGCCACACCATAGTTTTGGATTTTGTGGGAATAAATATTCCCACTAGTTCTATGGAACTAAAATCAATGCAACTACTGAAATGGCAAATGAAAATCAAGTATCCATGAATTGATGAATTGGCAAGATAGTAGCAAGGACACCCACGCGCCAAGGCTCCCTTATCTGTAATTGTTTTACGTCATCTCACTCAAGAGTTCGTGCATTATTTAGTTTGCAGCCTATTACGGGCGTAAAACTATTATACCTAATATTCACTCTGTTACGTTACAATTACGTGAGAATCTGTAGTGTTATTCTGGAAAGCAATGCTGTTTTCAATCCAAATTCGACCAGTCCAGTGCTATCTTGTCAGCCCGGAAGGTATTACCACACCGTCAGTCGGAAGATATCCACTGCTAAATATACGCCTCCACTCTAAGAGAGGTACCTTCCGTGCGCTACTTCTCTGAAAAGCCTTATCTACTTGTGTCTCGGGGGACGAGAGGCAGTGCCATGCAATTGCATAAGTAACTTTACCATGAAGGTTATGTCTCGCCCAGGGCCTGTACCATCACGTTTAATAGCAATATTATTTTCACCTTACTTTCTTGATAGAAAGTGACAGAGCTATAAACTACGTATATTGATGTCTCTACCTCATGTCAAGTAAGATGATCTAATAAACGTGGTGGTAGGGCCCCAGGTCGTCATTAAGCGTTATATAAACCGAATGACGATTTTGTGGGACAATGTTTATTATACCTATAGGTTCTAATTTGCTATAGAGTAATAAACGAATAAAAAAAACGCTTGTAGGATTATTTTATAAGAAACTCTAAAATAAATTCTTATCAAAAGGCTACGCTCGTGACTTGCTTGACGTTGTTCGATGATCCCACACATGAATCAATTCATTATGTATTAATGACGTAAATAGAAGCACTTCGTAGCAAAAAAAAATCTAACGTTCATTATTGGGCGATTGTAAAACGATTACGTTAGTCTAAAAAAAATGTAGGTAGGTTGGTAGCCCCACGAGTGCCGGTTATACCACACGGCGACACCTCGACCTAGACACTAGACTGTTTGGAGTTGGAACTATTAGTAGTTGAACGTTACGAATCGTGCGAGAGAGAGGGTGCGATATGTTGTTGTTATTTTGCCCCACACGACACGTGCTGCGGCCGCATGTCCCGTCCCTTTCCAAAAATTCTCCGTGTTGTCTGTGTTGTTCTCTGTGTTGTCTTGTATAGTTATCGATATAAAGGGTGTCGAACTTCATGTCTACCCGAGTGTACTCGTGGTGCTTGCTTTATGTCGATCAATTCTCCTTCCCCTTCGATGTCGCTGGACGACTTCGAGGAGGACGGGCAGCAGGGTTGCGACCCCCGTCCTCGTGAGCACCATTCTGGTTCGGGGGGCTCTTCTCATGTGCTGATCCGAATGCTACGAGGTTTTAGTGGGTAAGACTAAGAATACACCCACATACCCCGAATGACCCCCACAGATACCCCTATCCAGTGGCGGACTAAGCCTGTCGGAGGCCCGGGGCGGCAAAAAGTAATGAGGCCCCCGGTCAGAAAGTGATGTATTTTTTCCGGACTACCCCAGAACGAGGGCTATGTTTTTTGAGGGTATGTATGTATGTCTATTTCTTATTTTATTTTATTTTATTTTATATTTTATTAGTAAACCAACAGCATTAATACAAAATGATCTTATCCAACTAAAGTAAACTTTACATAAGCCAATTATAGGTTTACCTAGAGTACTAAAAATAATAGGAGAGACATGCTAAGTAACAGCTAGAACGTAGCAAATAGTTACTATTTGATTACGATTAGGTATATTGAAAAAGCAAAAAATGAATGCACGATTTATAAATGTGTGTATGTGTGTGTGTGAGAGTGGGTGTATGTACATGTGTATGGTTGTGTGTCGGGTATGTGTGTAAAATATACATAATTATTGGTATATGTCTTATAGGTTGTTGCGTTTGAAATTACTTAGTAAAAGGTCTACTACTTGCTTTTTATAAATATGTTTTTTAGAGGTAAATAAATCTAATTTTGGGAAAATATGGTTGTGGGCGGAACATACACGATTGATGGGTGAGTTTGATGCGTACTTAGTACGAGTAGGGGTAATGGCAAATAACTTAGTTTGTCGAGTACGGTAACAAGGGGTGGAAAATTTGACTTGTGCAAGTAAGTCTGGGTTATCAAGGTGGCAAGTAATGACATCGTAAAGGAACATTTGATCAAGCAGTAATCTACGATCTTTAAGTGTCAGGAAATTATGGAAATCACATCTAGCATTATATGATTCGTGACGCTTTTTAGCTTTAAAGTCTAAAAACTTTAAAAATTTATTTTGTATGCTTTCCAATTGGTCAATATAGGTTTGATATTGTGGATTCCAAATAATACTGGCATATTCTAATGTGCTGCGAACATAGGAATAGTATAAAAGATTTATGCAGGCTACGTTATTAAAGGGTTGGCATGTTCTCAACACAAAACCTAAATTCTTATATGACTTATTAACAATAAAATCTATGTGCGAACTAAAAGTGAGTTTACTATCTAAATGAACTCCCAAGTCTTTAACAACATCAACTTTTTCAATTACAGAACCGTCCAAAGTATACGCAAATTTAATAGGCGTACGTTTACGAGTAAAGGTTATGGCTTGACATTTTTTTAGATTAATGGTAATACGGTTAAGATG
The DNA here is from genome assembly GCA_911728495.1 of Furcula furcula. Taxonomy (NCBI): domain Eukaryota; kingdom Metazoa; phylum Arthropoda; class Insecta; order Lepidoptera; family Notodontidae; genus Furcula; species Furcula furcula. The sequence continues at coordinate 19,108,047 of OU452255.1, forward strand.
ACAATAGGACGCTAATCTTCTTAAATCGTTTTGCAGTTTATAACAGTCATATATATCTTTTATATGAAGATAAATTTTAGTATCGTCCGCGTATAACATTATTGAAGAATTTTGAAAGCACGTGTGGATATCATAGATGTACGCATTATAGAAAAGGGGCCCTAAATGGGAACCCTGAGGGACTCCAGATGTAATTTGTATAAAGTTTGAACGGTATCCACCCACAACAACAGCTTGACATCGATTCTTTAGGTAAGATTCTATCCATCGTAGGAGATCACCATGAATCCCTAGCATTTTTAATTTACGAAGAAGAATAACGTGGTCTACGCGATCGAACGCTTTTTCAACATCTGTGTAAATTACGTCAACCTGGCCTCCACCGTCTATGCTATGAAGAGTTTCAGTAATAAACTGACCCAAATTACTAACAACGGATCTACCCTTGATGAATCCGTGCTGAGAAATAGGAATACCTTGTTGTATGATAGGATAGATATATATAAATACCAACTTTTCTAAGATTTTTCCGAACACATTAAGTATAGAAATAGGTCTATAGTTTTCAGCTTTAACGCGTGACCCATGCTTAAATAAGGGTATTACGTGAGCCTCTTTCCACGTACTAGGGAAGTGGCCTTCTTTAAGTGACCGATTGTATATGATAAACAAAGGATCACACAGAGATTTTGCACATTTGGAAATTAAGATGGGAGGTATATTATCGCTACCAGATCCCTTTTTAACATCAACAGCCATTAAAGCTTTACAAATCTGATCCTTTGAAATTTGTAGGTTATGTATATGCCTTTCGTTACTACCTGATGAAGCGGGCGAATCATCATCAGGGTACGATGACGCGGGTTGGGAAAAAACACTATTGAAGAAACTGTTAAAGGCATTCGCAATCTCGGGTCCACCCTGGTAGGTTTTGTCGTTATATGAAATTTTGGTAGGATAGGATGACGCATGTCTGCGTTTTGATTTTACATAGGTCCAAAAATATTTAGGGTTGCTTAAAATGATATTCTGTGTTTTCTCAATATAGTTTCGATAGCATTCATCGTGAATCGCTGACGCACGCTTACGAAGTAATGAAAAGGTAGTGTAATCCGAGAAATTGCCATACTTTTTCCAGTTTTTATGTGCTTTGGATTTTTCATTTAAAATTTTTATAAGGGTTTTTGAGTACCAGGGGGGTTTTTTATTATTATTGCATGTCAGTAAAGGTGTATTTTTCTTAATGCTAATATATAATTGCTCGTAAAAAAAATCTACGGCTTCGTCAACAGTTCCAGAATTCAAATGAGTTACCCAATCGATATTACAGAGATATTTATTTACTTCGTCGAAATCAGCACGTTTGAAGTTATATCTTGTAGTTAACAAAGGCTCAAGCGGACATATAGTAATATCCAGATGAAATGTGAGAGGTGGGTGAAATACATCAATATTAGTTAACGGCCTATGACATTGAGTGACTTCAATATCGATATTTGAGAATATTAAGTCTAACGTGTTATTACATTTATTTTTCAGATAAGATGATTGTTGCAAATTACATAAGGCTAATTCGTTTATAAGCTGTTCGCTTGCATTCTGCAGCGCTGTAGAACCAAGCTTTAAATAAATGGGACCATCGTTATTCCATTGAACATTAAATAGGTTAAAATCACCAGCGATAACATAACAATCGTTTGGAGTAAATCTATCCGTAAACGAGTTCAAAAAGAAGTTAATATCTCGTGCATGCATGTCGTCTGTACGGTTATGTTTTGACGATTTACCTGGGATATACGTAGCAAGTATGTGTAGGTTAGGGCCAGCTGTGAGGCAACCGCGGCGACCGGTACCGGCGGCGGGGCGAGAAGGGCCGTGCGCTTGGCGGGGAGAAATCACACGGCTGGGAATTGTTACCCAGAGCGCCTCGACCTCATAACCGTTCGGACGCTGCCATGTGTCATGTATGTTTGAGTCCAGCGTGCGGCGAACGATGATAGCCACGCCACCGCCTGATGATTTGCCAGCCTCAGACAATTCACGGTCATATCGAAAAACTATGTATCGGTCATCGCAGATTTCCGCATCGAAAATACCATCATGAAGCCAGGTTTCTGTAATAATTATCACATCATAATCGTTGTTAAGAATTTCTAAGTACAATTTATTTAATTTCGTGCGTAAACCACGCGCATTTTGATAATATACTGATAAAGGTTTAGAATCGAATGTTAAGTACGACAAAATTCCATAATAATAAAACAGTGTTGTCATGTAGATATTTATAAAAGGATTCAGGTGCCTTAAGTTTTGTGAAGCCGAAAAAGTAGTAAGTATGTCTGTGATTATGCAAATAGTAAAAACGAAGAAGACAGATACCAAAAAATATTATTAGATATTTTGTATAACGTAATATTGGATTGTGTGATGTGTTCTTGTATTTGCGTGTGTGTGTGTTGTACATAAAAGTTAAATGTGTGCTTTTAAATAGTTGACATAATATTAAAGTATTTAAAGTTAAGATAATTTGAAGGTATACAAATAAATACAGAGAATAGTGGCTTATTTTAAATTGTTTACGCGTGCTTCGGAGTCGACAAGTATGTGGGGTGACGTATCGTTCCGACGCATGTATATCTTGCAGTTTTTTAGCCACACATACTTATATCCGAGTTCCGTAGCTCTCGTACGACACAATTTGTAAAGTTTTTTATTGTCCGGTGTGAGGTGTTCATTGACGAAAATTTTCTTGGAATCGCCTGTAAAACCAATGTCACAAGTAGTGATACTTCGATTCTTTTTAACTCCGGATATTAAGTTGTCCTTAAAAATGCGGGATTTCATTTTAATAATAATGTTGCGCGGGCGACCTTTTTCGGGATTCATAATTTGCACTCTAGTGCAACTCTCAATGTCGTTAGAGGTCAGTGGAACCCCTACGCGCTCCGCTAAGCGTATGGTAATGGCAAACAAGTCCTCGTTTTTATTTTCTGGAATACCAACCAGTTCTACATTAAGCTGACGTGCCCATTGCTGGTGTTTCCTATTTTCCAAAGATAACTTCTCGACTTCAGACTGCAACTCTGATATTTGTTTTTTATACTGTTTAAGTGTACAGTCAGTTTTATCGGCCCGTTTTTTAATAGTCTCAATAGTATCAGATGTGAAATCCATCGATGATTGCATGGCCGTGATAGTAGACTCGGCAGTCTGCTGGGCGGTACGCATAGCTGCTAAAGAGCTTTTCATAGTAGATTGGTCAGTAGATAGGTTCACAGACGTGGCTTCCAATTTGGATAGCTGTTCTTTTATAGACAAAACTTCGTCGCAGATCCTTCTGGTGCTCTCGTCCTGAGACTTCTTGAAGTCAGTTAAAAAAGTCATCATTTCGGACCTAAAGTCAGATAATTCGGCTTTCAACAAATCCTCTGGTTGTTTTCTTTTTGTACCTCGGAGGGTAAGATTATGCAATTGTACCAGGTCGGAATCCGTTTTTGATAGATCGGGCTGAGAGGATGACGAATTGATTATTAATTCACTTCTCGGTGGAGATCTTTGCACACTCATATTTGGTATTGAAGTAAATGTAACTTCGATAAATAACGTATTCTTCGATATTTAATAAATTCACCCACTCCACAAGCAGATATAAACCACAGTATAGTAAAAATAAGGTTGAAATTACTACGCACTCAGGAATTACTTTAACAAAATAACAACAAACACGTCCGCTCCGCTCAACGCGTCAAGCAGTCGACAATGCACGGCCTACATCCTGAACGGCTCAATGGATTTTGATAGTGATATGTCGTTGAATTCGTCTTAGTTTTGCTAGTGACATAAATGCTTTACAGGATAGAAACGTTATAAATGTCAATAGACAATATTTTTGCAGACTTTTGCCACCACTCGTCTCTATGCTGTTTGATTTCGAGCTCTATGTAGGATGCTTTCCCGTAGCATCGCTCTCATAACCGCTTTCAAAGTGTCTGCCCATCGCATCGACATACGAACTCTGCTTCTCTTGCCATCCATTAGGCTTATCAGAATAAGCCTCTATAGGTTGTTCGGTTTTCTCTTGTTGTGGGCGGTGAGAAGTCAATGCTTGATTTTAAGCTATTCGAGAATAGATGCATTAGTGCGACGCTCGGTCCACGATATGCCTAGAATTCTGCGCCTACACCACATTTCCAATGCATCCATTCTGCGAAGAACGCTTGAATGTCCAGGTTTCAGAGGCATATAGAAAGATCGAAAGAGCAGAGTACGCATTAATTAGATTTTTAGTTTGCGTTTCTTCAAAATCATTACATCAATCATCAACTTTTTCAACAAGATCGGCCAGTTCTTTTTTCGAATATACTATAATTTAGGTGTTATCTGCGAAGCGAGGATCGTTCAATTGGGTCTCACCAATCAGGATACTTCCTAGTCCTCTAAACCTGTACGCATTATATGTATACACCAATTATTATATTCAAGAGCTGTAGTAATAACATGCAACCTTAAGGCAAACCTTGTTCCGTCTAAAAAGACCCTGAGCCGGCAGCGCAAGATGGCCAACCGGGTCGTTATAAGGGTGGGCAATGTTCTGTATGAGGCGAAACAGTCCTGGCGCGCTTTCTGGGTCAAATAACTCCAGTCGGAGGCGGATAAGGCACGCACTTGAACAATTACGCTCATGGCCTTCTGATGAGCATACGCGAGCAAAGCGAGTTGTCAGTGTTGTCCTGCTAGTCTTCCAAGCCTGGCTGCGACAGAAACCTGTAGACTCACTTGGAGAATCTGGGTATGGGTGTTTCAGTGATTATCTGAGTGAGATAGGATGAGGGGTGACAACGACTTGCCATCATTGTGGTGTAACTTAGAGCGGTAGAGCCAGCCATGTCAGCCAGATTGGACACAACCAGACCAAGCTCTGTCAGCAGCAGTATCTACTATATTGGCAGAGGAATCCATGTGGAGGGTCCTTCTGTAAGTCAGTTATGTCCCAGAAGGAAACCAAGACGATGTGTCGAGGCGGTGGTGCAACTCGCATCGCCTTGGGCCCAATAGAAATGTGACTCGGTATCCTCAGTCTTAAGGACGCCTCGTGTGCGTCCGTGTACACTCTATCTATTCTATACTTATAATAAAATGTAACAGGTCCAATTCTGTACATTGAAGATATTTTGAAAATAATTTTTGGAGGGCATTCTATAACCGATACTGAGGCCGAAAATGTAATTTTTTAAATTTTTGTCTGGCTGTCTGTCTGTCTGTCTGTCTGTCTGTCTGTCTATCTGTCTGTATCACGGCTGAGCATCACGCCTAAACTACTGAATGGATTCAAATGATACTTGGCATGATTTGAGATCTTACTACGAGGTAGGACATAGGATACTTTTTATCCCGTAATCTAGCACGGTTCTTTTGGGAGAGGGGATTAAAGTCAAAATGGGTACTTGGTTATACGCTTGGTCAGATTGTATCAATTTTTCTTTATAATATAATAAATATTAGTAAGGGAACACTCATAGAGAGTTGTTATCAAGGTTTTGTAATCGATCGGGTTAAGCAACGTTAGGTACGGTCATTAAATAGATGGGTGACCGTTTAACGCCATTTGAACTAAACGGGTCCGTGCTTCGGAGAGCAAGTAAAAAGTGGGTCCCAGTTCTTAACCGACTATAAAAAAGGAGGTTATGTATTCGATGCGAATGTCTGTTATTAAAAGTTTAGTTAACGTAAAAACAGCGCAGGCGGAGCTGCGTGGGTCAGCTAGTATTAAATAAATTTGTAAATTTTGTATATATTATAGGTACTTCTTTTACAAATCACTAATTGATTTATTGTCTTATCATTCTACTATTTACACAAAATGTACACTACATTTTGTGTAAATTTCCTGCTGGATAGATGATAGGTACTACAGATACATTGCAGGTACGTTTGTATTTTGGTTACGTTCATCATGAGGCCCCCAACTCCAAACTGCCTAATACTTACAACCATCGATATTTAGTAAGTAACAGTATATCGATGCTTACAACACATAAACATTATGGCCGTCTTTGAGATTAAGGGGCCGTATCGGCTAGATTATTTCAACCAAACTGTATGAGTTACGACTTTGGACGCACAAACTTAGTTGTCTCTTATCAATCTAAATGCAATTGTCAAAGACTATCAGGGTTTGAGTGCCGGAACTATAAATTAAATTAATTAAAAATAAGTTTTGGAGATTGGAGGCCCCCCTGAACCCGAGGCCCGGGGCGGACCGCCCCCTCCGCCCCCCCGTTAGTCCGCTAGTGCCCCTATCGAAGGTTTCCCCCGAGAATAAAAAAGATTGATCAATTGATATAACCACTATGTTTAGTCCGCACTTTTGAAAATTTATTTAATATATATAAAAGATGGGGCCGTGTGCTTGATGAGATTTCCAGCGTGTACAGATATTATAAACAGTAATATTTTACCATTAGCTTACAAGGGCGTATATATTACCATTCTGTATACAAACGCAATATATGCGTGATTTATAGAAGCCTTATTAGCATTTTAACACAATTTATGTGCTGTACACACATGAAATATAGCGAGAAAGGTAAAGAGTGATCGTCACGCCTCGCGGAAAACGCGCGAGAGAAATTATATTCGCCGAGAGTAAGGCGTTATTGAAGATTCTCTAAATAATTTCCTCTCATAAGGAACCCTTAGCCTTATGCTACTTCGTCTGTCTGTCTGCCATACATGCCTATATTTCAAGAACCACTGAGGCTATGATGATACTTGGAACAGTTTTAAATGTTACTAACCAAACCTCATCGCTAATGAAAACATATTTATTTTCTTTTGAGTGGGGGTCGAAACAGGGCTTCAAAAATTTAAAGTGATTCTACTATATCGACTGGTGTATTATAGGGAAGGGCTTCATTTGTACATTTCAAAACAGATTTTTATTTTGGTCTATGTCACGCAGTTTTTCGGTTCTAATCAAAAATGTAAAAAATACGAGTCATTTCGCTTGTCTCCTTTTGATATGAAATGAAAGCGTATTAATATCTGACACTGCGGTGGTTACTTCACGAACGATCTCTTGCACAAGAATAAGCACGAAATAATAAATTGTAATCAATGATAGGTATATTTTACAACAGCTTCATAATAAAAATCAAAATTAGTAAGTGAAACAGTATAAAATAAATTGGAAAGATTGGGCATCAGATCGTAAACAATCTTAGCATTAATTCATCATCATCATCAACCGAAAGACGTACACTGCTAAAATAGATGGCCTCCCCTTTAGAAGGAAGGGATTGCAATAATCCCCAAGCTTGGCAGGCGACTTGGGATCGCAGTTTAGGTGGTAATAGAAAGACGCCGCCGCCCGTCTTCTTGTTTTCCCTTACACGCCACTTAGGAACACCCAACGGGAGGAGATGCTATTCTTAGCGAGTGTCCTAATAGAACGCGATCATCGCGATCGCGCGAACAAAATTCGCGCGACCGCCGGTTAGGACACTCGTTCATCGTCCATATGTTTGAGATTTCGTTCGCGCGAACTTGCGATGATCGCGTGATCGCGTTTAGTTAGGACATCGCCTTACACGGACACTCGACGGGTGCGTTAAACAGTAGGTATAAGTAAAATAAATTGGAAGGCTTGTCGGAAATACTGTTGACATTTATAGGCATGGGAAAGTATCATTGCCTGTTCACATGACATTTTAGAACTTTAAATGTTTCTTCCTTGAAGTGCAAAACAAAACATGATCATACATAATAGGATAAACACCAATAAGTGTTTTAACCTTTCAATTTTTTTCACACTTTTATGCTTCTAGTTCTTTTTTAAAGAAAAATATTATAAAGCCGGTTCAAAACTAAAACGAAAAGTATATTTTAGTTTTTTACTTTATAATAGAAAACAAACCAACTAAGTATTACAACTAAGTAATACCCCACCCAAAAATCTTTTAATTTTTTTCTAGTTTCGTTCAGGATAACTGAATTAGAATATCAGTTGATTATTTGCTGTTGTCGTAAAACAGGTCTAGTCTCTCTCTCTCGTAGGTACTATAGAGTATAACCACTACGGGGTAGAAGGTGCAATGTCTTGGTCCAGTAGGCCGACATTGGGTCTGGTAGACGGTGGCGCGATTCTGAGAGTGGGTGACAGACGCGGATAGCGACTTATGGCTGGTTTCTGAGGAACTTTTATCGATAGTTTATCTATTCGTTAGCGCCATTGGTTCGATAACTTGACACATTGCATTTCCGAACCACAAATTGTTACATAAAGTCCGTTTAAACTTGGCTCAATTTAACTGACCAATGTGTGCAGTTTATTGGTTCGATAACTTTATTTGACGATTTCAACCAATGATATTATTGTTTTCAACATCAATTGACGTTTTTGAGGTTGACGCTGCTGCAGCGTGCGCGCGCATGGAGCCTGCGGAAAATTGAATTTTTGTATGTCACTTTGTTTACGCAGCACTAGCGCTACGAGAGTTAACGGCGTTATAATAGATCCAACCGTTTATTTTCTTTTTGACAGCACCAATAGAACGTAACTGCGTCATGTTACGCAAAAGTTCACTTTTAAAAGTTCACTTAAAGTGAAGTTCACTTTTAAAAGTTCACTTAAAGAGAACGTAACATGACGCAGTTACGTTCTATTGGTGCTGTCAAAAAGAAAATAAACGGTTGGTGCTCTATAGGTGACACTACTTACGGTGAATTTAATTGATTATTAATTAATTAATATCATTCTTAAGCACTTATTTATACCGGAAAAATGTTAATAAAAATAAGAACTGGTAATATTGGCTTTATAAAACTTTAATATCAATTTTAAATTTGATCTGAGAAAAAGACCCATCTAGCGTCGAATTATTGCACTGCTTATCGGTCTCATAGTTATTGAATGCCTTTCGGTGTACTCAGAAACTCAGCGACAGTTAAACTAAGTTTATCTTATACATAACTTTATTGAACCAATAGCTAATGAACAGTTAACTGAGATCTTCAGAAACCGGGCATAAGAGCCATAACCGCCGGGCCGGGCATAACCTTCCGTGCGCTTCTTCTCTGAAAAGCCTTAACTACCTGTGTCTCGGGGGACGAGAGGCAGTGCCATGCATTTGCATAAGTAAGTTTACCATGAAGGTTGTGTCTCGCCCAGAGCCTGTACCATCACCTCTAATATATTATTTTCACCTTACTTTCTTGATAGAAAGTGACAGCGCTATAAACTACGTATATTGATGTCTCTACCCCATGTCAAGTAAGATGATCTAATAAACGTGGTGGTAGGGCCCCAGGTCGTCATTAAGCGTTATATAAACCGAATGACGATTTTGTGGGACAATGTTTATTATACCTATAGGTTTGCAATAGAGTAATAAACGAATAAAAAAAACGCTTGTAGGATTATTTTATAAGAAACTCTAAAATAAATTCTTATCAAAAGGCTACGCTCGTGACTTGCTTGACGTTGTTCGATGATCCCACTCATGAATCAATTCATTATGTATTAATGACGTAAATAGAAGCACTGCGTAGCAAAAAAAAATCTAAAGTTCATTATTGGGCGATTGTAAAACGATTACGTTAGTCTAAAAAATGTAGGTAGGTTGGTAGCCCTACGAGTGCCGGGTCTACCACACGGCGACACCTCGACCTAGACTGTTAGGACTTTGAACTATTAGGAGTTGAACTTTACGAATCCTGCGAGAGGGTGCGATATGTTGTTTTTTTTTTCTTTGTTTACATTAAAAAGGGTAAACATCAGTTAATTAATTATTATTGTTATTTCGTTCCGCTCGGCGCGTGCGGCCGCATGCCCCTTTCCACCAATGGGGATGATGACTGAGTATAAAAATAATAATTCTAATTAGTCCGTTAGTTAGATTATTAAAATATATTGGACACATATTTTTTTATTTAACATATCAATAGAAAATGACAAAGATATAGAGCGTCAAAGTTCGGGAGTGGGGGCTCGTTACGTCACGCCTCAGTAAAAATTGTATATACTTACTGCATGACGTCACTCGGAATTAACGCACTATTACTTCGTATTTATTTTAGTTTATTTGACAAAAGAAAAAATAATGTGTCATGAAATGTCAATGAAAATAAAGTGTCCAATATTTTTTGATAATTTAAATGACGGACTATATATATTTTTTATCATCTAGCCTATTCTCTGTGTTTATGTATGTAGCGTAGTTATCGTTATAAAGGGTGTCGAGCTTCATGTCTACCCGTGTGTACTCGTGGTGCTTGCTTTAGGTCGATCAATTCCCCTTCCCCTTCCGAGTCGCTCGATGGCGATGACTCCGAGGAGGACAGGCGGGGTAGCGACCCCCGTCCCCGTGAGCACCATTCTGGTTCCCTCCCTCTGATCATATCCCATTGCGAATGCCACGGGGTTTCAGTGGGTAAGACTAAGAAGACACTCAAATACCCCGAATGATACAGGTCCCGGGGACGTATAGATGATTTCCCCCTCGAAAAAAAAGAGCGATCAATTGATATAACCACTATGTTTAGTCCGCACTTTTGAAAATTTATTTAATGTGTATAAAAGATGGGGCCGTGTGCCTGATGAGATTTCCAGCGAGCACAGATATTATAAACAGTAATATGTTACCATTAGCTTACAAGGGCGTATATATTACCATTCTGTATACAAACGCAATATATACGTGATTTATAGAAGCCTTATTAGCATTTTAACACAATTTAGGTGATGTACACACATGAAATATAGCGAGAAAGGTAAAGAGTGTTCGTCACGCCTCGCAGAAAACACGCGAGAGAAATTATATTCGCCAAGAGTAAGTGTCGCCGCACACGGGCCACCGGCCACAACCATAAAACGCAGCCACCGACCTATTTCCTGTTGTTTTCAAAAATTTTGCATGGACTCACCGCACACTGTAAACGCCGCTGGTCGCCACACGCCACAAATCGCCACTGCTCGCCTCTAGTCGTTCGGCTCGGCCACAAAACACCGACAAAAGCCACTCGCGCACGTCAGCTTCTTTTGTAGCCGCTTCTAGCTTCAAGTGGCGGCGATTGTGGATGTGGCCCGGTGGCCCGTGTGCGGCGACACTAAGGCGTTATTATGAAGATTCTCTACATGATTCCCCTCGTCTGTCTGTCATACATACCTATTACATCGATATACTATATATTGATGCCTATATTTTTTTTTCAAGAACCAAGGATGCTATAGGTTTGAAACTAGGAACAGGTTTAGATCTTTTTAACCCAACCTCATCGCTAATGAAAACATATATTTATTTTCTTTTGAGTAGGGGTCGAAACAGGGCTTCAAAACTTCAAAGTGAGTCTATTAAATCGACTGATGTATCATAGGGAATGAAGCCCCATTTGTACATTCCAAAACCGATTTTTATTTTTGTTTATGTCACGCAGTTTTTCCAGAGTTTTTCGCTTTTGGGCTCCCACACATAACTGAGAATTCGCATCGCATAGCAAATATCTGCGAGAAACAAATAAATTTTTGTATTGAAAATGCATTTGTTTCTCGGAGATATTTGCGATGCGATGCGAATTCGCAGTTATGTGCGGAAGCCCTTTAATCAAAAATGTCAAAAATACGAGTCATTTCGCTTGTCTCCTTTTAGTATGAAAAATGAAAGACTATTAAGGGGTCGTACATTAATCACGTGAGGCTCGAAGGGGGGGGGGGGTCCAAAAAAATCACGAACTATCACCAGGAGGGGGGAGGGGTATAATGAGACATCACGTGTATTTATTTTTCGTTGAATGCACGATTTCTAAACCAAACAGCGGCACGTGGCCTTGACTCACCGTTGCCGGCAACGACTTCCTCTTCAACATTTAATCAGTTAAATATAATATTCCGAAAATTTCAATATAAACTAAGATTGAAAATTTGTACAACAAAATACACGTGATTTTGGATATTGGGGGGTAGTTTAAAACCTCACCACATATCACCAGGAGGGGAGGGGTTAAAAATTTGCTAAAAAACATCACGTGATTAATGGACGACCCTTAATATCCGACAATGCGGTGGTTACTTCAGCTTCATAATAAAAATCCAAATTAGTATGTGAAACAGTATAAAATAAATTGGAAACATTGGATATCAGATCCAGGGGCGTAGCTTGGTAGGTACTACGGTGGTCCGTATCAGCCGTATCAATGACACGGGGCCCCCGGACTACAGGGGCCCCGAACATGTGTAAGCAACAATTCGTAAAATCCATGTTCTCATATAATCTCTTAGGCCGTACCATTATTTGGGCCCCCCAACACATTTTGATACGGGGCCCAGCTAAGGCAAGCTACGCCACTGATCAGATGGTAAACAATCCTAGCATTAATTCATCATCATCATCATCAACCGAAAGACGTACACTGATAAACAAAGGCCTCCCCCTTAGAAGGGAGGGATTGCTATAATCCCCAAGCTTGGCAGTCGGCTTGGGGATCGCAGTTTAGATGGTAATAGAACGACGCTGCCCGTCTTCCTATTTTTAACAGACTTCAAAAAAGGAGGAGGTTCTCAATTTTTCTATGTATGTTCGCGCATAACTCTGGCAATTATGAACCGATTTGAAAAAATCTTTAAGAAGAAAGATTTTTTGGGTCCCATAATAAAAAAATTGCTTACGAATAAGTAGTTCCTGAAAAAACAAGAATGGTGACTGCGCAGGAGAACTGCAGGAATGCCAATATAGATGACTTTACGTCGCTTTTTACGGACAAAAATGGTCATAACTCTGGCAACTATTTCCCAATTTCAATGATTCTTTTTTTATTCGAAAGATTGAACTACTGTAATGAATCTGTATGAATTTTATCACAACCGGCTAAGAACTAACTGGAGGACCATGAACGATGTGGGGGAATTTATCTGTTAAAAACCATAAAACTGATGTTCTCCATTACATTACTCTGACAAATATAAACCGATTTCGATGATTCTTTTTTTATTCGAGAGAGTAAACTACTATGATGATTCCATGCAAACATTACAACCGGATATTTTTTTCTGAAGTTTAAATAATAATGTGCACTTTTTGAGATTTTTACTTTTTGACCTTTTCGCCCTATCTACCGTGTAAAAACAACTGTTATGTGTTTATGAGCACTGTACGACGATCTACGGCCACTTTTTAAAATAAACTATGTGCCGCAGCTAGATTTTTTCAAACAAAATCTGCTATGTGATACACTATTTGACAACTATCAATTCATATAAAATTTTATACGAAAATGTTTTTACTCGTTAATTCAAAATAGAGTTTTTGCACATAGCAGATTTTGGTTTGACAACGACAATAAGTAAAATAAATTGGAAGGCTTGGTATCAGATCGTAAACAGTCTTAGCATTAATTACTAATCGGAAATACAATAGTTTCACGTATAAACAACGGTGATATTTATAGGCATGGGAAAGTATCATTGCCTGTTCCCATGACATTTTAGAACGTTGTATGTTTGTTCCTTGAAGTGCAAAACAAAACATGATCGTTATAATAGAACAAACACCAATAATTGTTTTAACCTTTCAATTTTTTTCACACTTTTATGCTTCTAGTTCTTTTTTAAAGAAAAATATTATTAAGCCGGTTCAAAACTAAAACGAAAAGTATATTTTAGTTTTTTACTTTATAATAGAAAACAAACCAACTAATACCCCACCCAAAAATCTTTTAATTTTTTTCAAGTTTCGTTCAGGATAACTGAATTAGAATATCAGGTGACTATTTGCTGTTGTCGTAAGACAGGTCTCGTCGTAGGTAGGTACTATACTTAGACTATTTATATGATCTAAGGTACTATAGAGTATAACCACTACGTCTTCACCCAAAAATTTTAAATAATATTCCGGAAGAAATTCTCCAAATGTTAGTGAAAATTGCATCAGAATCCATTGTGTTTAGAAGTTAGCGATTCAGGAGACAGTTTTTTTTGGAATGATAGTCGCTGTAGGCCGTAGATGGCCATTACAGCTTCACCGGGCAAGGGGACGCGCGTATAGCACTGTAGCCAGAAGGGCAAGGCAGCGGAGAGGGCTGATTCTACCACCGGATCACAACGCACCCCACTAGAAGATCCGGCAAGAAACTCAGTGCGGTGATGTTCGTCGTTGAGGTCGCATACGTACGATCGTTCAGCCTCGCCGGCGAGACCGGTGCCTGATCGATACTGTAGCATAAGGTTATCAAAGGGGGGAGGTAGAAGGTGCAATGTCTTGGTCCAGTAGGCCGACATTGGGTCTGGTAGACGGTGGCGCGATTCTGAGAGTGGGTGACAGACGCGGATAGCGACTTAGTTTTGTCAGTACAAAACTAAGTCGCTATCCGCGTAGAGTAGTAGTAGTCCGCGATGTAGAGATTACAACGAAACTTCGGTTACAAAGGGAGATATTTTCTTTATAGATAACTGTATACTGTGTACAACTTTCAAAAGAATAGGTATAAATTAATAAGGCGTCTGCGACAATAGGTGGTCTTTGGAAAATGGATAATCACTTATCGAAGGAGAAAGTTAGCATTAATAGCCTCTCTTTACGAATTAAATATTAGATGGATCGTTCCAGTAACGTGGTTATCACTGCCTCCTACCTACATGCATTAAGCAGAGTAGATGTATATGGTAAAATTGCTACAGTGTCGCATTAGCAATTTGTCGGCGGTCGGTTAGTAAGGCGTCAATTACTCCCGGGCGGATGGATTCATTTTGTAGAGGCTGGAACGGTCGACGAGATGATTTCATATAGTTTTTAATATTATAACAACAAGAGTAGCTCACTTTCTATCGAGAAAGGAAGATTACTATAACACTGCTATTAGAGGTATACAGTAGTCACAATGGAGCGTTGTGTGTCTGAAGTTAGGTTTTGCGAACCTTTGCGCAACTACAGTCGTGAGTTGTCAATATGAAACACAAAAATAGTTACTGCGCAGCGTCTTGCAGCCGACTTCAGACACACACAGACCCTTTCTGACTACTGTACAGGTCTAACTAAAGTCTTCCTACTATAATATGCTCAAAAAATTCCGCTCATTATCATCATCTAGATTTCAAAGATTCAGTAGGTAAATATTGTACAATTTATTGCTCACATCAAACAAAGATATCTAGAATTTAATGGCGTCGTTTTATTACCATTATAAATATCTCGTGTTACGTAAAATTTTCATGTCAAGCTCAGTTTTTTTTGTTTCGAACGACGCGGACGAAGTACGTATTGCATGTGCTTCTTAAGCGCAGGCCACACTGGGATCGAAGCGAAACGTAATTTCATTTAGCTTCGCTCATGTCACCCAACTATTCTTAACTGCCGGGTGACAGGACTGTTGGTCTAGTAGTTAGACACTCTGACCTCCACCCAATAGGTCGTGGGTTCGATTCCCGCCAAGTCTCCAGAGACTTGTTTGTTGTGAAATACCCAGATGTTATGTATGTATTTACAAAAAAATACATATACGTATTAGTATCAGTTGTTGGTTGCTTTGCCTGGTTTGGGATCAGATGACCGTGTGTGGATTGTCCCAGGATATAAATATTATAGTGATTTTATTCACGGGTTACAGGATATTTTATTCACTTCGTTTTTAACCTGGTCTTTTGAGAGGCTTGTGTGAGGACGGATCCAACACGTAGAGGCCCTTTTCAAGAAATAAATGGTGTGGTATTATTATTATTATAACTGCGCCAGGTCGCAAGTTTGCATCTCTAATGTAGTTTGACTTTGTTGTTCGCGATATAAACTCCGGATGGAAAAACGCACCAACTTAGAGCGAAGCTAAACGAATTTAACTTCGTTTATCTTCGTTCCCAGTGTGGCCTGAGCTTTAAACGACAATCGATTTATAATAATAAACTATACGATTATCGTATTATTATATTGTCAATCAAGTATTTCGGGTCGGTTGGTGTAGTGACTAGATCCCTAGCCGGTCGTGGGTTCGATTCCCACACATTAGCCACAAAACAAGTTGCTCTAGTAGCAATTAAAAATACCAGTGAATTTGCCAGGTTAATACCAGATTATAAAAAATAAACAAATATACAGGAATGATGCAATATTCTACGCAGAACGAGCTGCAGGCACAACTAGTATAATAATAATACAAGGAACCATAAAATATTGTATGTTAGCAGAAAACACAAAAACTGAGACCCTGACATTATAATGAATGAAATAACAATAGTTTGCCAAACACTATCCGACTGCGTCGATAACAAATTAATCTATACTTATAATAAAACTGTAACAGGTCCAATTCTGTACATTGAAGATATTTTGAAAATTATTTTTGGTGGGCATTCTATAACCGATACTGAGGCCGAAAATGTATTTTTTTTAATTTTTGTCTGTCTGTCTGTCTGTATGTCTGTCTGTATCACGGCTGAGCATCACGCCTAAACTACTGAATGGATTCAATTGAAACTTGGCATGATTTGAGATCTTACTACGAGGTAGGACATAGGATACTTTTTATCCCGTAATCTAGCACGGTTCTTTTGGGAGAGGGGATTAAAGTCAAAATGGGTAGTTGGTTATACGCTTGATCCGATTTTATCAATTTTTCTTTATAATATAATAAATATTAGTAAGGGAACACTCATAGAGAGTTGTTATCAAGGTTTTGTAATCGATCGGGTTAAGCAACGTTAGGTAAGGTCATTAAATAGATGGGTGACCGTTTAACGCCATTTGAACTAAACGGGTCCGTGCTTCGGAGAGCAATTAAAAAGTGGGTCCCAGTTTTTAACCGACTATAAAAAAAGAGGTTATGTATTCGATGCGAATGTCTGTTATCAAAAGTTTAGTTAACGTAAAAATAGCGCAGGCGGAGCTGCGTGGGTCAGCTAGTTTATAATATTATTATCATTGCTAATAGTAGAGTTAAACTATTATAGTAAAATAAAATGTTCTGGGCGATACGACCACAGCGGCCAATCTTTCACAAGATCAGCCATCTACACACGGGACTTATTAGACTGCACCAGTGCTTGCGTAGACACAAGTGCACTCTCTCTCTCTCTCTACTTTTACCTCTCACAATCCGATGCAATGGAAGACTGAAACGATTGGGGGAAGTCCGGCACAGAACTGACTTTTTACTTGCCCATCATAGTCATACAAGAGAAAAATATACAGGCCTATTTTCAAAACTAGATTATTATATCGAACATAATGACAGTTTACAAAAAGATAAGAAAACATAATGACCTATTCCAAAAAACAAGGTAACAAACATTTTCTTTGAATTTAAATTTGTAAAAGAAGGAAGTTTCTGTAGAACAATTTCCGCGCAGACAGTAGACACGCAATTCTATGTACGGTACATTATAAAGCGAAAAAATAATCGAGTCATACACTTCCGTACGTTTCTATTATCATGTTAATGCGAAAGTCATCCGTAATAGATTTTCATCGTGAGCCGGAAAGTGTTTTAAAATGAATTGGTGATAATTAGATGAATACTTCTCTGCATTCATAGTCACCGACGCGCAACGGCTACAATTACGACAAATTTGGTCTGACTATAAGAACACTACGCATCATCATCATCATCAGCAGTAGCCGTAAGACGTCCACTGCTGATCAGAGGCCTCCCCCTTAGAAGGGAGGGGTTTCCATAATATCCACGCTTGGCAGGCGTCTTGGGGATTGCAGTATAGGTAGTAGGTAACACATAGGTATAGAAAGACGCTGCTGCCCGTCTTCTTGTTTTCCCTTAGTCGCCTCTTCCGAACACCCAACGGGAGGAGATGGTAGGGTGGTATTGTTACCCCACGGCTCAAACATGCATAAAAAAATCCTATTCCAAGTATTTCCAAGGCCACCGAAATCTGTGCTGGAAGGGTCCGACAATGGAAAATACGCGGCTACGACCGCGGGAGAGTTAAGTTGTATATATTTGTTTATTTCTTTCTAAGGGAGTATCCTAATAGAACGCGATCACGAGATCATCGCAAGTCTTAACGGTCGAACGAGTATCCAAACAGGCGCGGGCGGTCGCGCGAATTTTGTTCGCGTGACTGCATCGCGCGACTGCCGCGCCGGTTAGGACACTCGTTCGACCTCCATATGTTTGAGCCCGATCGCGCGAACTTGCGATGATCGTGTGATCGCGTTTAGTTAGGACATCGCCTAAGTGTCATACTAATACAATTGTAATTTGACAAGCGAACCAATGTGTTGGATGGTTTGGCTGTTAGAAGCTCAAAGCCCGATGACAGCCGAAGTCTGACGTGGTTTCCGAAAGGCCGCTCGCTTTGAGCTACTGTAGCGCTAGCGCACTTGTAAGCGTCTGATTGGAGTAGTTTATTCGTATTGTTTTACTGTATAATTTATACTGTGATACCTCTCACCAAACAAGTTACTAATTAGATTTACTTCGTTTACATTTAATGCAAATAAAATCTACCAGATACATTGCATTCGTTATATCACCCGCTATAAAGTGTCGAAGTAATCTTTATTTATTGCAATAATGTGATAAGATATCGACGAACGTTTTCCGATTATAAATTCTGATTAATTGGGTATTATTTCGTGTGAGATTCTCTAATCCCATGTCACAATATTGTATCTGCGTCCGATAAAATAATTAATTAAATGTCTGCTACCAAATAACTTAACATCGTAAAATATAATTTAGCACCTTTCCCGCAAAGTATAATACACTCACAAAATAAATTAAATCGCTGAACGCGCTATTTAAAATGTTTCTATTTTATTTCTTCTTGATGCATATTGTTAAGATTTATAGGTATATAGCTGGGTTACCCCAAATTTAAAAATTTAATTAAAAATATGGAACAGTAGCGCGGAACATTGCAAGAACAGATTGACCGCATCGTAAGCCTCTACGAATTTTAGTGCCCTATCTCATTAGAACAGTATCTTCCTATTGCGTTTCCTACCACCTATACTGCGATCACCAAGATATCCGCCAAGCGTGGGGATTTTGTCTACCACTCCTCAAGAATATTGATTTAATCCAATATTCTCACCGTTTTTAGGGTTTCATACCTAAAATGTAAAAAAGGAACCCTTATGAGAGACTTCGTCTCTCTGTCTGTCTAATCAGAGGGCCTAGACAAGATGCAGTCGCTTCATAGCGAATCTATTTCTTCATTCGCTAACTCACTCAATTCCCTACAATTTGTCACGTGATTTTGCGATGACTTATGTCATTCTCATACATTTTTATTCTTTCTATTAGCGATAGCGATTGTAGAATGTTACATTGTCTAGGGGGGCAGACCTATATATTTTAGGAACAACAGACGCTATCAGTTTGAAACTTGGAATAGTTTTCGCAAATCGCAAATGAAATATTTTTTCTTTTTTTTTAATGGGGTCAAAATGGGTCCTATACCTAATGAACTATATTGACTACTGTATCATATGAAAGGGCTTCATTTGCACATTTCAAAACAGATTTTTGTTTTGGTTTATGTCACGTACTTTTTGGCTTATAATCAAAATAGTCGAAAAAATACTGTTTCCCTCCCCTTAACGCCGAAGTTTGTGGAGGGAAATATATGAAATAATTATGGGTAATACATGTCTATCTATATTATACAGGAGATAATAAAATGATCTTTCTTAATAGTACAGTTTTTTAGCAATACTACAAAAACCTTGACAAACAAATTTAGTTTTGCGGTTTTTTTTTTGCTATCTGAGGTGTTAGATGAATAGTAAACTAACTTTAATAGGTCCAAAGAAGGTATGAAACCCTCGATGCGCGAGTCCAACTCGCACTTGACCGATTTTTATTTTACTTACGACGGAATTCTACAAGTTGATGAATTATAAATATCGAGATTGACATTGCAAATGACGACTACTAACTTAATTCCAAAGTTTTGCATAAAGATTAACCAAGCGTTAAGTTTACCTTCAATCTAAGATTACGTATGTCGGTTAATTACCATTTCCAATCACTAATAAATACTCGGATACCTACTAACTTGAAGATAGAGTTTTTTTTACATTTTTGTATCTGGCAAAACGTTCACATGTATAAATAGTAAGAATTTTGATATTTGACGAAAATGTGCATAATTTTACTAGCTTCCGGTGAAGGAAAACATCATGAGGAACCTGCATCTCTGAGAAAGCCTTACTAGCTTTTGAATGACGTGTGAAGTCCGCCAACCCGCACTTGGCTAGCGTGGCGGACTAAAGCCTAAGCCCTTACACATACATCTTAAGGGGGAGCCGTGCCCAACAGTGGGACAAAAAAACCACATACAAACATTTATACTGTTACAATTTTGATTTTGTAAAGAAAAGCTTATACCTAACGGCATGGCAAAGATGTAGCGATGATTTATGAGCGACGTAATATATGTATGAACGAGCCCACAACAAAAATCTAAACAATATTTGATTTCAAGTTCTTTAGATGGATAGATAGATAGACAATTCTTTATTGCGCACAAACAAACAGATACAAAAAGAATAAGACACAAATTAATAAAAAATGCAACAATGGCAAAAAAAATTAAAAAATAATAATAGAAAAATAAATATAAATAGATTTCTCTGGTACCCAAAGAAAAACGCCAAGAACAGTACAAACATAATGTTTCGTACATGTATAAGTACGAGAGTAACACGAAAATATACTTTAGCAATGTGAATCAAAACATAAATCTAGGTTAGGCATTGTTTTGTCTTTAAAGTGACCCTATGCGGTCCTGTGTCAGTCATGCGAATAGTGCGGCGTTTTCACTATCCGGGACCGGCACAAGCCGTCGCCGGCACGGTAAAGATTCAGTAAGTATATTAAAATATGAAAGAAGAATATGATTAAGAAAATATTGCAATTTATTTATCCGACTCATACAACACAAATGACAGATAAAATATCCTCATCAATTGTGTACAGATAAATAGGGCTCTGTCTCAGCATATTAAAATTATTTATTTCAAATAGTATTTTAGTATTTTATTTATAATTAGAAATACCAACAGCATAAATATCAATATTACATTACATCCTGAAATAGAAACTTTGGTCTTATAAGTATGCCAGTTACAGGTATTCACATCGTTGTATTAGTTAGTCATTTTAAAAATAGACAAAGGGATAGTTTTTTTTGCATCATGGCAGAATAATAGGACATAACATAAGTACATAGGTATAGGTCTCATAGTACAATATTTACGATAAAATTTTGTAATAAATGAGTTAATTGAATTAATTGAAATAATTGAGATAAAAATATCTAAAGTTAGTTAAAATTTGAATTATATTATAAATTAACTACTTGGATACTTAAAAGAAACTAAACTATCATGCCAATAAACAGCGCTTATGCTTGTCATGATTATAATAATATAATATAATATAATATAATATAATATAATATAATATAATATAATATAATATAATATAATATAATATAATATAATATAATATAATATAATATAATATAATATAATATAATATAATATAATATAATATAATATAATATAATATAATATAATATAATATAATATAATATAATATAATATAATATAATATAATATAATATAATATAATATAATATAATATAATATAATATAATATAATATAATATAATATAATATAATATAATATAATATAATATAATATAATATAATATAATATAATATAATATAATATAATATAATATAATATAATATAATATAATATAATATAATATAATATAATATAATATAATATAATATAATATAATATAATATAATATAATATAATATAATATAATATAATATAATATAATATAATATAATATAATATAATATAATATAATATAATATAATATAATATAATATAATATAATATAATATAATATAATATAATATAATATAATATAATATAATATAATATAATATAATATAATATAATATAATATAATATAATATAATATAATATAATATAATATAATATAATATAATATAATATAATATAATATAATATAATATAATATAATATAATATAATATAATATAATATAATATAATATAATATAATATAATATAATATCAATGAGTAAAGCGCAACAGCAAAAAGCAGACGTAGGTAGGTTATACTTGCCTGTAGATGAAGGGGGTAGGGGTCTAACTAACATAGAATCACTTTACAAAACACAAATTATTAAATATAAGAAATATTTAGACTCAGAAAAAGACCATATTATTAAAGCAATAGTTAGAAATGATAAAAAGAAAGAAAAATACTCGATAAATAAAGAGGCGCGAAAAAATATAACAGAAATAGGATTAAACTTAGAAGGGGATTATAATGATAGAGACATAAAAAATGCAGTCATAAAGAAGGAAGTAAACAAGTGGAAAGCAAAACCACTACACGGGCAATTGTATAAAGCAGTTTTAGATAAAGATAAAGAAAACATAGATAGGGAATATTCATTTAAATGGCTTAAGAAACACCCGGTATCGCCAACATTAGAATCCTCAATATTTGCAATTCAAGATCAAGCAATAGTCACTAGGCAGCATGAAAGAGACATACAAAAGAAACCAGTGGATGGTAAGTGCCGACTTTGCTCGAGCAAAGACGAGACCATACAACACATTGTCTCAGGTTGCGATAGGCTGGCCGGTACTTACTATACCAAAAGGCATAATAATATCGTGCAATATGTATATTGGGCGCTCTGTAAAAAAAACAACATCCCTGTTTCAAATCTGTGGTGGCAGCAACACCTGTCACAGCCCGAAGTTAAAGAGAATGATAATGCCAAACTAATGTGGGAGATATCGGTGCAAACAGACATAACAGTTTTACACAACAGACCTGATATAATATACATAAATAAAATAGAAAACAAAATATACTTAATAGACATAACTGTACCATCAGACTATAACATAGGAGCGAAGGAAATAGAAAAGCTAAGTAAATACCATCTTTTAAGAACTGAGATAACCAGATTATGGAAGATGCCGGCGGAAATAATACCAATAGTGATAGGAGCAACAGGGATAGTCGCTAAAAGCTTGCATAGATACGTTAAGAAGCTGGATGCAAATATAAACATACACATAACGCAGAAGCAAGCAGCAATCCACACCGTGACAATAGTCAGTAAAGTGATGGGGGACACAGTATTTGTAGGTGGGAACTCTGAACCGACCTCTCTCTGAAGGACTCAGAGCGGAGGTTCAGACGAAAACCGAGCTTAGCTCGTGTAGGAAAAAATTTCAAAAACACAATAATATAATATAATATAATATAATATAATATAATATAATATAATATAATATAATATAATATAATATAATATAATATAATATAATATAATATAATATAATATAATATAATATAATATAATATAATATAATATAATATAATATAATATAATATAATATAATATAATATAATATAATATAATATAATATAATATAATATAATATAATATAATATAATATAATATAATATAATATAATATAATATAATATAATATAATATAATATAATATAATATAATATAATATAATATAATATAATATAATATAATATAATATAATATAATATAGTGCCTCCCCAAGACCAACCTCACGTCCGTGCAGAACATCTTAGCCACGCGGGAGGCGGACACTCAAAACGAAATGACTAATGAGTGACTAACGAGGCAAAGGCAAACCCATCATTATGGAGTCTACTAGTAATATACGTATAGGGCCGCTGCCCGGGGGCGAGCGCCGGGGCACGTCTAGAGCTGGCGCTGGACGTGGCAGCATGCGGACCGCCAGTGGCTCTCTGCTGAACAGGCGGGCGAGGGCCGGGGAACCCGAAGAAAACACAGCCGACATTACCCGTGATGCCGATGATGCTTTGCAAGACAGGGAAACTAGTCCCATTAGTCTTGTCGGTACATCGGATGAGACCACGACACGTTCAAATATAAGTGACGATGCAAGAAGAAAGTGGTCGCAAGACGAATTAGAGGAACTAATGTTTTGTTACTATAGGGCTAAAGCCGGCGGGGCTGGATATATTAAACGTTTTGAGAAAACATTTAAGGATAAAAACCCTAACAACCCCAAAGTAAATAGGCACACAGGAAATACACTATCTAATCAGGCGCGTAGTGTAATAACACGTAAATTCATGTCCATAGAAGTTTTAAACGAGATTAAATTGAAAGCAGAAAGATCATTATTAACACCGAACAATAACGCCACATTGGCAGAAATTGCAACGAATAATCAAGTCCTCAACATTCAAGTAGATTTTACAATAGAAAACACATCAGACACAAATATGATAAGTCAAATTTTATGTAGCTCTAGTCCTATAGAAACACAACATACGCACGATACGATGGTACCTATACTAGAAACATACACATTAACAGAAGAGTATGATTCACAAATCACGAACGTTCGAGACACAACTCAAAATACAAATATCCCACAGCGAGTTTCGACTGATGACGTAGATCCACTAATACTTGACTTAATGCAAGTATTAGCGGAAACTAAAGAAACACCGATCGCGGAAAGAGAGTTTTTACCTAAACCTAACTTCACTAAAAAATTTATACATAACCTAAACCAAATTAATAATTATTTACCAAACTTACTTATTTCAAATTACACCTTACGTGAAATAAATGATCTAATATACGCGGCGGCTAAAACTTTAATCTTAAATAATGAACAAAAACCTTATAAGCAACCGACAACAATAAAATCTAAACACGATCCACCGTGGAAGAAAAGAATTAAAATTAAATTAGAAATCGTTAGAAAAGAGCTAGGACGATTAATAAAAATAAAGAGAGGGACAAATAGTAGACATATGCAAAGAATTAAAGAAAAGTTATTTGATAAATACAATATTTTTACAGATCAGGATCTTGATAACCAAATAGAATGCCTTAAGCAAAGAACTAAAGCTCTAGCAGGTAGGATTAAGCGATACGAAGAAATAAATGATAGGAAAGAGCAAAATAAATTGTTTCATCAAAATCGGCATAAATTCTTTAGATCATTAAATAGCCAACAACAGGTGCCAACGGAGCTTCCACCAAAACCAGTAGTGCAGGAGTTCTGGGCATCTTTATTATCAACTCCCGTAACATATAATAAGGACGCGACATGGATAAGGGAACTAGAAGACAACACACAAAATATAGAAGAGTACGATTTTAAGGAAATAGATATTGATAAATTAAATATAGCGTTAAAGAAATTACAGAATTGGAAAACACCAGGATTAGATAAAATACAAAACTATTATCTTAAACATTTTACAAATATACATGAGCATTTAGTTAAATTATTTAATAGGATCTTAAATGGTTCAGAACATTTAGAAGAATGGTTTACGACGGGACAAGTTATATTAATACCAAAAAACGATAACACTCAAGAGCCGCAAAACTGGCGCCCTATAGCTTGCCTCCCGACCATATATAAACTTTTAACATCCATTATTAGCAATGAACTTTACGTACATTGTGAAAATAATAACATTTTAGAACCTGAACAAAGGGGATGTAGGCGTCGCGTGAGGGGTTGTAAAGACCATCTTATGATGAATAAAGCCATTCTCGAGGACGCGCATCAATGGCAAAAGAATCTTAGCACGGGGTGGATAGACTATCGAAAAGCCTTTGACACCATCTCTCATGAATGGTTGCTCAAAGTACTGTCGCTTTACAGGTGTCCAAAAGTGATCATTAACTTTTTAGAACAAGTTATGCCGACGTGGAATGTTATTATGACAGCCCGCGGTGCAAATACCTCAATAACAACTGAACCAATTTCCATCCGCCGTGGTATTTTTCAAGGAGACTCCTTATCACCCCTCTTATTCTGCATAGGCATAAACCCACTATCACAAATATTGCATAAATACCAATCGAAAGGATACACGCTTAAAGATAATTCTAGCATAAATCATCTATTATACATGGATGATTTAAAAGTATACGCCAATAATAAAAATAACTTAAAAGTCTTGTTACATAGCACAGAATTTTTTACAAAAGATATAGGGATGCAGTTTGGGCTGGACAAATGTAATGTATTACATTTGACAGCTGGAAGAAGAAGCGATCATCAAGGTGGAGGACATATTTTGCTGAGTGGACAGGAATTTGAGCACCTAAAAGCAGAACAGAAATATAAATATCTAGGAATTAGTGAAGCAGGCAAAATAGATCATAATGAAATTAGGCAACAGGTAGAGAAAGAATATTATAGCAGAATAAAGCGTATTACAAATTCACAATTAAACTCAAGGAATCTATTAATGGCTATTAATAGTTATGCAGTGCCAGTCTTAATGTACACGTTTGGAATAATTAATTATAAAAATAATGATTTAAAAAAGATAGACATTAAAACCAGAAAATTACTAGCAATGCGTAAAGCACAACAGCAAAAAGCAGACGTAGGTAGGTTATACTTGCCAGTAGATGAAGGAGGTAGGGGTATAACTAACATAGAATCATTTTATAAAACACAAATTATTAAATATAAGAAATATTTAGACTCAGAAAAAGACCATATTTTTAAAGCAATAGTGAGAAATGATAAAAAGAAAGAAAAATACTCGATAAATAAAGAGGCGCGAAAAAATATAACAGAAATAGGATTAAACTTAGAAGGAGAATATAATGATAGAGACATAAAAAATGCAGTCATAAAGAAGGAAATAAACAAGTGGAAAGCTAAACCACTACACGGTCAATTGTATAAAGCAGTTTTAGATAAAGAAAACATAGATAGGGAATATTCATTTAAATGGCTTAAGAAACACCCGGTATCGCCAACATTAGAATCCTCAATATTTGCAATTCAAGATCAAGCAATAGTCACTAGGCAACATGAGAGAGACATACAAAAGAAACCAGTGGATGGTAAGTGCCGGCTTTGCTCGAGCAAAGACGAGACCATACAACACATTGTCTCAGGTTGCGATAGGCTGGCCGGTACTTACTATACCAAAAGGCATAATAATATCGTGCAATATGTATATTGGGCGCTCTGTAAAAAGAACAATATCCCTGTTTCAAATCTGTGGTGGCAGCAACACCTGTCACAGCCCGAAGTTAAAGAGAATGATAATGCCAAACTAATGTGGGAGATACCGGTACAAACAGACATAACAGTTTTACACAACAGGCCTGATATAATATACATAAATAAAACAGAAAATAAAATATACTTAATAGACATAACTGTACCATCAGACTACAATATAGGATCGAAGGAAACAGAAAAATTAAGTAAATACCATCTTTTAAGAACAGAGATAACCAGATTATGGAAGATGCCGGCTGAAATAATACCGATAGTGATAGGAGCGACAGGGATAGTCGCTAAAAGCTTGCATAGATATATTAAGAAGCTGGATGCAAATATAAACATACACATAATGCAGAAGCAAGCAGCAATCCATACCGTGACAATAGTTAGTAAAGTAATGGGGGACACAGTATTTGTAGGTGGGAACTCTGAACCGACCTCTCTCTGAAGGACTCAGAGCGGAGGTTCAGACGAAAACCGAGCTTAGCTCGTGTAGGAAAAAATTTCAAATATATAATATAATATAATATAATATAATATAATATAATATAATATAATATAATATAATATAATATAATATAATATAATATAATATAATATAATATAATATAATATAATATAATATAATATAATATAATATAATATAATATAATATAATATAATATAATATAATATAATATAATATAATATAATATAATATAATATAATATAATATAATATAATATAATATAATATAATATAATATAATATAATATAATATAATATAATATAATATGAAATAGGCTTAACTTATGACGATCTTAACTTGACATTGGCATAATGTTCAAAGCAATTGCCATTAAAAAAAAACTTATGACGATCATTTTTTTTATAAAAAGCTACCACCGCATTGCAACGCGGGATCAAATGAGAAGATCCAGCAAGAAACTCAGCGGGCTTGTAATTTTTTCCCTTTTTTAAACAGTGTTTGTCTTGTTACAATTAGATCAGCATCAGCGACAGCACATATTGCTGCACCTTCAATATGTATAGTATGTATAGTGTTAGTTACTCTTTGACGTAGTAAAGTACTCTATGGATGGAGAATCTATATCTATAAAAATTAATGCCACATTTCGTTGTAATTTTATAACTCAAGAACGGGCTCACCTATCCAAACCAAATGTTTAGGCTTTGTTTGGACTATTGTAGTATGTATGTATGTGTGTAGATGGTTTATGTGAAGTTTGCAGAAAATCGGTACAGCGGTTCTTCATTTATTACATTTTTTGTAACAAATGAATTCAATAAATGGCGGATCATTTTGTAAATGGGGATTTTGTTGTCAAATTGAACTTTTTTTCAGAATTAAAACTTTTTTTAGTGTTGAAAGTAAAAGCATGTTGTTGTCATTCATGCGGTCATTTCTATGATAATAGTGTGCATCGTACGTATATCATATTATTCAATAAACTATTAAATAATACAATAAAAATAATACAGTTACTGTAACATAGAAGTTCGAATTGCGTGATAGTGCTGACACCTTTTTTTGCTAAAATAATAGTCACTAAAAAGTGTTAAACAAACTATTTAAAAAAAACCGACTTCAAAGTAGATTATCTAAAAAGAAGAAGAAGTAGAAGAAAAGCATTTATTTGCCCAACACTTATGTAACACAAATATAAAAATAACAAAATATCAGATCTTCAGTAATTGTGTATGGACAAACAGGGCTCTGCCTCAGCATATTGCATAAAAAGCATAAAATAACGAAAATATATTGAAGTCTGTGTCAGCTCGTATATAGCTCGTGGTAGTCTTAGTTAACATGATGTGCTAGCACCGACTTCAATATATTTTCGTTATTTTATGCTTTTTAGATAATCTACTTTGAAATCGGTTTTTTTTTAAATAGTTTATTGAATAATATGATATACGTACGATGCACACTGTAGAGTTCACTATATTTGTTAATATTAACACTACACTATATCGGCTCGTTAACGCACACACCACGTCTGACCCGCACAGTGGTTGACACTCGACTGAACTCCCCTCCTACACTAGAGGGGCTTATATGTCTTTCTCGCATCCCCACTCAGTGCCTGCGTAGTGTGCCCGCTTGAGACGATAAACTTGTCTACCCACAACTTTACTCAATTTACCAGTACACTACATCCCTTCCTTTTTTTGGAAAATTAAATTTTTAATTTAAATGTAAATTAATAATCGCTTCTCAAAATAACAAGTATGTAACTATCATAAAATTAATAATGTTCATTAACTGATCTTATTATACACTGTCCTTTATACATCTCTTTCTTTTTTTTTTTGAAAATTATAAGAATATTAATGTCACATGAATATGAATGACATTCATCGTAATTTAATTACCTAGTTAGAAATTTATGAGTATCTACTTCATAATACCATTTCTGAAATAATATTTTTTCAAAATTCTTTACATAGAAACATTTATTACATTTTATTAAACTAGGTATTTTATTATATATTCTCGGAGTATCAAAAGCACGTTTCATTACTCCTGCCTGTGTGGCTTAGTGGAGTGCCCCTGAATTGAGTTTCTACCAAACACCTAATCCCAGGGGATCTCAAGGATAAGGCTTGTATCGAGAGGGAGTGCTGGGTCACTCGAGAAGGATATATTGGCACACAAGTTGGCATGATCTTCAAAGGAAGTTAGAAACACTTAAGCATTTCGCCAGACATTCTAAATGTACCAGCTGTGGACAACTGCACTCATGGTTCACTCACCGACGCTTGCATTTAACGCAATAAATAATATCCTCCTGCCACAGTGGCCAATCTCCCACAAGACCAGCCATCGACGCGGGAATAGTTCACCCGCGCGTACACCAATATTATTATTCTTTCCCTCAAAGGCCAACCCTATCCGAGCAGCTTCCTATTCTGATCTTCCAACGGCCTAGGAACTAAAGTCACAAGAGTATTGATCACAACTATTATAGATTCTGATAACACAAGCTAGCAAGCTAGTAAGGTTCGTATCACAGATACGAACCCACCGCACTACATGAAATATCACCAGAGAACATTCCCGAGTAATAAGAAAGTACAGCGGCAACAATAAAACAAGGCTCGTAATATCCATTGGTCGCATTGGATCTTAACAATAGATTCACTACCACTGCTCCCCGGATAATTAGCGATTATTATGATAGACTCAGTCGATTAAATAGATAATATTGATAAAAATAACAATTGTATCCTCCACCGAAAAGTTCAAATAAGACTACCGTATTTCGCTGTCAGCCAGCCACCCGTATCAATGACATCGCTAGGACGTCCATCCTACGAGGCACTGCCTCCCCGTGTGTGGATCTATAGAGTAATATACTCACATAGTTTTATTTGCTCGGCCAGTCTGAACAGAGTTGATGGACTCTAGTCAAATAAAGCCAAAACTAGGAAATAATTAGACCGTTAACATTCAATGTTGGGATCAAATTCAAATCTGCTTACGACAGCCAATCAGTTCTAACTCTAACGCATCCTTATCAAGATTACCCACTGATCAGAAAAGAGCTGCCTAAGCCAACACGCCCTTGTAGTTAACTTCGATAAGAAGAACCCTTCCAACTACTCCGCGAGTCTTGCTGTCGAAAAACTTAGTATTGTTCTGAAAAATATTAAACTTTTATAAAATTTACAGAGCAGATTATTAGAACTTCTAGTCACACAAACTTTACGCCTTACAGTATCACCACGAGTTCCGAAAGAGCTTCAAGGAAACTGAAGGTTCATTAAAATGAAACCCGCTTTAAGATTTTAGGGATGCAACGACGTACCAAAAGGAGAATCCTCGACCGAGCGAGGTGTTATGCTCGGTCAGAGCCGAAGCCCTCCACAGTTGATGTCGGGATGTTGTATATATTCTCAACGTTTGAGAAACTTCGCTTGCGAGATTCAGGATTCGGAGGTGTCGCCATCTATCGCGTTGTATGTGATGCTGATTGCTTTTCATCGCGTCACTGTACCACATGTGGCGCCATCTGGTTATGTTGAGTAGCCACATTACTCTCCCCGAAGACTGGAAGTCGATGAACATCTTCATTTGCCAGCTCGTCCTTGCGTTCCAGTCGCTGTGCCAATACCAGTGGATGCAGTTCCAGTGAGTCGAAGCTGATGCTGCTACGTCTTCAGTGAGTCGAGGTGTGCAGTGGGTATGGCTGACGGCTGCTAGGCGTACCGCTCTTCTTACAAGGACCGGCCGTAGTGCAGGTGTGTTGTGCCATGTTGTGGCCGAAGGTCGACCAGGCTTGCATCCGCAGCCGCAATGCGTTGGTCATCCGATGAGGCCGGGATACTGGCTGGCTTGTGACTCGCTGGTTGTTGCAGGAGAGAGCGATGGCGAAGCTGTGCATTGTCCGATCCGAAGGCTGCATGTTCAGTGTGGGATTACCAGTTCAGCCTCATTCTGTGTAAATGCTCGTTGGTAACAAAATGTCCTGTGAGTGCACTTACTAGGTGCCTTATTTGTGATCTGTTTAGGTATAATAATTTAACCCCTCAGTTCACCCTTGTGCTAGAGAATGTTTTGAAGTGGTTTAGGCCTGACGCTGCCCTCCATTCCTTCATGTGTTCGTTTCTAGCATGTGCATAAAATGCTTGGTGATATATTCCATATGGAACCCCACAAATGGTTCGGGGCCAACCAAATGTCTAAGAGCTGGCCTTCGCTAGTCTATCTGCCTTCTCATTACCCTCGATGCCTTCGTGTCCAGGTACCCAGATAAGGCAGACATTGTTGTCTTCCCAAGTTGTTCAAGCCTGTAAGACGTTCTTTGACCAGTTTAGAAGCAACTCTGAAGGAATTCAGAGGCTTCAGTACTGTCTGACTGTCGCTAAGAATGCAAATGGTTTTACCTTTGACATTTCTCCTTTGCCTTTCTTTAATGCTGGCAATTATGGCATAGGTTTCCGCTTGGTATACCGATGAATGCCCCATGCCGTGACCGACACTATAGTCCTTGAACAACCTCTGCCCTACGAGGGTAACCATCAGATCAGGATCAGTAATACTTGACATTGCTACCTCCCGATTGGCCTCCACCATACACTTTATTGTACGGTATTTTGAACTCATTTGCGATTTTATGCAAGGTATATAAACCCTCATTCGCAATTTAATGCACGGTATTTAAACACTCGCAATTTAATGCACGGTATTGAAACCCTCGCAATTTAATGCACGGTATTTAAACCCTCGCAATTTAATGCACGGTATTTAAACCCTCGCAATTTAATGCACGGTATTTGAACCATCGCAATTTAATGCACGGTATTCAAACACCCACTAGAAATTTGACTCAGCCCAACAATTTGTAATTGAATGTCCTTAGCTAATTTTAATTTGTGTAAATAATACCATGTAGGTTAGGTACTGCAAATTAAATACTAGAACCAATATCACTCAGGTATTTTAAAACAACCCTTACTTTACAGATCAAGATAACGTGTGCTAACCTTTTACTTTGGGGACTTGTTCTATTGGGACTAGTGACTTATAAGTAGTATTTCTCGTATAACAATTAGAGAGTGATCATTGAATTTATGTTTCATCTATACCCATTAATCATTGATATATGCAATTACATTTTATTAGGTTCACCTCACAACCTTAAGCAAATTTTGTGGGAAAATCTAATCTGGGATATAATAGCCCCAGGGACATTCATTGTTAATATAATAGAATTTTCATTTAGCGTTTACATTTGTGGTTTAGCTGCGCGTATCAGGACAGGTGCCATTTTTATGAACTTTAGAGACGCATACTTATAATAAAACCAACTACACGCCTCAGGCCACGCCGGGTCAGTCAATTATTAGCTATTCTATCTGTCTGGGAAAGCGCATCAAAACGCTTCTTTAAACTGCGGAAAGGGCACTACGATCTGTGGTTAATATATTATTATATATAATATTTCCTTTTTTTTTTTTTAAGTCTTTTCGGCTTCCTTTTCGGTATCAAGGTATTTTTATAAAGAAGCCCAGGTTCTAACAACTAAAGTTCTGATATTTTACAGAAAAGATTTTGTGTTTAAACCCGCATACTGTACGTACGCACCTTTGCACGTAATTTTTTTTTTTTTGTTTTTTTTTTTTTAAACCAAACTATTCTAAAGTATTAAGATATTTCTAAATCATCTGTCTGAAGCGAAAGATATTATGACAAAATGGTCGCCATCCTTTGACTTCGTTAAGATAGAGGAGACTACTTGAGAATCGAGATAATCATGACTTCACTGTTTTTTTTTTTTTTTGTAGGTATGTTCACTTTTACATATAAAAATATTATTTCCAAAAGGTAATCTTTGGACCATGTCAAGATAGAGGCAACTTGAGAATTGAGATAATTGTTTGACTTCACACTTCTGTTTTTTTTCTGCTTTTGTTTAATTATGTTCACTTATCACTTCAATATTATTTTTCCAAAAAGTGAAAAGATTTTAATTGTATGTAATTATATGATCAAATACTTATTTTGCCACTCAATTCTACACACACACATATCACTTGAATATTATTTTTCCAAAAAGTGAATAAACTAATTGTATGTGCTTATATGATAAAACACTTATTTTGTCACTTTCAATTATTCAAAAATAGTTTATTATGATTAATTTTATTCACTTATCACGTAATAAAGTATTTCGTCCACGCCACTTATTTGTTTTTAATTTAAATTGCACTTTTATTTATCAAAAATATAAAATTACTCACGGTTTTCACCTCGTCGCCATGTAGAGTTCACTATATTTGTTAATATTAACACTACACTATATCGGCTCGTTAACGCACACACCACGTCTGACCCGCACAGTGGTTGACACTCGACTGAACTCCCCTCCTACACTAGAGGGGCTTATATGTCTTTCTCGCATCCCCACTCAGTGCCTGCGTAGTGTGCCCGCTTGAGACGATAAACTTGTCTACCCACAACTTTACTCAATTTACCAGTACACTACACACACTATTATCATAGAAATGAGCAAATTTTATTTAAGAAGATATTCATACATAAACTAGCGGCCCGGTACGTGCTTCGCTACGTATAAAGTGATATATTAAAAAAAAAAATTTGGAACATCAAATTCATTTATTCAATAAATCAAATTAAAAACAAATTGCTACATTAATAGTGGTACACAATAAGTTTTTTCAAATAAAGAAACACACATGCATACATGTTATTCACTTCAACAGTTCAAAACTTACCGTTTGTGTAAATGCTTTTGACAATTTAATTCAAGTAAAGCCTGTAAACGATATGAAACACCGACGGCTCGCTAAAAAACTGAGAAAAGTACACGTACACATTATATACATCTATACATATTATAAAACAAAGTCGCTCCCGCTGTCTGTCTGTCCCTATGTATGCTTAGATCTTTAAAACTACGCAACGGATTTTGTTGCGGTTTTTCTTAATAGATAGAGTGATTCAAGAGGAAGGTTTTTATGTATAATACATGCATAATATAGTAGAGAAACACTGATAATTTTAGAGGTTTCTAATATGATGTCGTAAATAAACAATTATTTTTTGCGTTACATTGCAAACGCTGGCTGAACCCTACGAGATAGATCAAAATAATGTAGGTCAGTATAGTACACCTTAACAAGGTCTACAAAAAAGTCCTCGATATCTATTTTTCATACCGCTAGGTTAAGGTTAAGCAACGTTAGGTAAGGTTATTAAATAGATGGGTAAACTGATTTGTATGAAATTTTGTGTGCATATCGGGTAGGTCTGAGAAAGGACAACGGGGAGAAGAAGAGGGGGAGTGTGACGTGGACCAAAGCGGGAGGGGAAAGATAGAGGAGCGAGAGAGCATACAATTAGATTTTTCTCATAAGAGAGAGAGATGGAGAGAGTAATAAATCAAGGGAGGAAGGAGAAAAGGGGAGCAAAATGTAATAAAAGCGCGAGTGGAGCTGCGCGGGTCAGCTAGTATTACATATGAACAAAAAATATAAACACAAAGCAATAATTATCTCTGACAATTTGCTTTATTCGAAGCACGTCCAAAATGAAATGACCGCATGAATGACAACAACATGCTTTTACTGTCAACACCCAAAAAAGGTTTAATTCTGAAAAAAGGTTCAATTTGACAACAAAATCCCCATTTACAAAATGATCCGCCATTTATTGAATTCATTTGTTACAAAAAATGTAATAAATGAAGAACCCCTCTACCGATTTTCTGCAAACTTCACATAAACCATCTACACACATACATACATATTACAGTAGTCCAAACAAAGCCTAAACATTTGGTTTGGATAGGTGAGCCCGTTCTTGAGTTATAACATTACAACGAAAAGTGGCATTGATTTTTATAGATATAGATTCTCCATCCATAGAGTACTTTACTACGTCAAAGAGTAACTAACACTATACATACTATACATATTGAAGTTGCTGCAATATGTGCTGTCGCTGATGCTGAATATATTTTCGTTATTTTATGCTTTTTAGATAATCTACTTTGAAGTCGGTTTTTTTTTTAAATAGTTTATTTAACACTTTTTAGTGACTATTATTTTAGCAAAAAAAGGTGTCAGCACTATCACGCAACTCGAACTTCTATGTTACAGTAACTTACTGAAAACATAAAAAGTTTATATCTCTTAAACTACTGGACCGATTTTGATGAAAGTTGTACTCTACCCTAGTTTGAAAAATACTCTAACTATTGCAAAAATATTGTTTGAAATCGGACCTGTAGTTTCTGAGAAATCCGCGGACAAACCTACATACATACATACATACTTACATACATACATACATACATACATACACTCATAAAATTTGGTAAATTTGTTTAGAAGCCCACATAGACTAACATATATTAATATTACGCATTTTTATTAATATTACATACATACGCGTCGAATAGAGAACCTTCTTTTTGAAGCCGGTTAAAAAGAAAACATGCGAAGAAGCGCGTGAAACGTAAATCTTAGGTAAGTACATATATGTAAGTAAGTATATACTATCTCGTATCAGTGTTAGTAGTAGCACTCCTCCGACACGGCTTGACCGATTTATATGAAATTCTTTATCCTACCTATATTTGGCAGAGATGAGAATGCGTCGTAATGTGTATTTCATACCGCTAGGTCTCATAAAAAAAACGCGGACGGAGCTGCGCGGGTTAGCTAGTTCATTTTATAATTTTCTCCTGTCAACACGTTGGTCTAATGGTTAGACACCCTGGCCGATACCCAATAGGTTGTGGGTTCGATTCCCACAAAGTGTCTGGGTGTTATTTATCTATTTTACCTATGTATTTACAAAAAAAAGGATATAACTATAAATATCAGTTGTCTGGTTTCCATAGTACCTACAGGCTCTGCCTACTTTGGGATCGGATGACCGTGTGTAGATTTTCCTAGAATATTATTATTTACTGTGACGGACGGTGCCGCCACCGGATAGTATATAAACACCTTATAATGTAAGTAGATACTTTCGTGTTGATACTATGCTTACGTACTTGTATATTAAATAATGTGAAAATGTGAGTATGTTTCTAATTACGCTTACGCTGGCTATAGTCAATATTGTAAACAAGTAATCTGACCGATTCGCTCAACCATCAACCTCCTTAATCCGTTCAGGTAATAAATACTTGCGTAAAACTATGGTTTGTAAATTGAACAAGTTCAATGGGATGGAATAAAGGTTAACGCTCTTTGATGATGGTTTCTTCGTTGGCTGATCGTGAGTTATGCCGTTTTTATCTCGTCCGTGATCCAATTGTACGTGATTTGGTGAAATTCGCTCCAAATCCACAAGTTATCGTAGTTATTTTGTGTTTGAAGTTATGTGGCAAAAAAAGAGATATTTAGTTTGACATTTTTACTGGCGGGAAAATGTTGCAATTTGGTTGCCATGTTAGAATTTTTCGAAAAAGGAATACTTTTCAAATTCCCGAACGTAATATGCGTAATTATATTTGGGTAAGTAGGTACATTTTGTTTTCTTTTTGAAGGTAAGTAATAAACGATCAATAACTGCTTACTCATTTTTTACTTTTATCAATCTGTAATCAAATTCTTTATAACATCAATTCTAAAAAAATACTGGCACTAATACCATCAACCAACTGACCGCTCGGTTATATCTAAAAACCGGTATTCGCGAATTAACTGTACAAGTAACCACGCGTAAACCGCACGCCTTTCCTGAACCCACAACAAAAAATAGGTCAAGCAACCTTACCTTATATTAGTAACATGTACCGTTAACACTGCACTTGCACAAAACACTTTCAACAATTCAACTAAGTCCGCGACCGCCATCCACCGGTTGCGCTAACCGACTAGGCGGGCTCTCCACATTCACGCGATGCGAGATAAGCGATTACTGCAGAAAGGTAAAAGCGGGTAAAGAAGACAACACACTATACCGTGACGTTGATTGAGCATGTTTATGTTGGTGTCGTCGTGTCGACGATCTACCTACGGGCATAATTTCTAGGTCACGCTTGTTCTTTCAATTAAATTACGTGGGAATTTTATAAAGGTTTTTTTATTGAAACTGTTGTCGATTTTGATATATGAAATCAATATATCGATAGTAGTAAACGACAGGAGAACGATGTTGGATGGTATGTGCAAGCGCCTCTTGTGCAAGGGATCGTCCATACTCCACACCGACAGAGTACGAAATAAGAATGAAGAAAAAAAATGTCATTGGCATCTGACATATCATCATCAGACAATTGACGTCCACCACTGGAAAAAGGCCTTGGAAGGTACGAGTCTTAGAATTGTGGCGTCATCTTGTGTCGAGTCGCCACATCACGCCAATAACGCCTAAGGTAGGGGTTGCCATAATCCCCTCTGAGCAGGCGTCTTGGGTCTTCGGCGATCGCCTTATCGGTGGTTGGTAATCTAATAGAAATATGCTGCTGTCCGTCGTCTTGTTTTCCCTTAGCACGCACCATCTTAGGACTGCCAACGAGAGGAGATGAGTGGGTGGGAGAGTGGTTCTTACCCGGATACCCCCTGGACATTTGACATATTAACGTTTTCTTAACCCGCAGTGTCCTACTGCTGGGCAAAGGCCTCTTCTTTTCGACATTAGAGATGTAGACCCTTAGGCGTCGATTTACTACCTACTGTATAAAATATCGATGAGCTTAGATCATAATCCACCATGTAGGCCTAGGGCAGATTGGTGGATAAGAAGCACCTTTCAAATAAATCTGGGGACGTACACACACGAGATCCAAATAGGTGCCAACTAAAAAAACATAAGTTAAAATAAAAAAAAAAACATACAAGTTAAATAAAAATATTACTTTTACCATGGATAAATTCATGGTTTTACTAAACTGATCTGCCACACAGTAGCGGTTTTTAAGCGGAAGTACTTCGCACCGGAACACAGCAATGTTTCTCTAGAGAAAAAAAAGAAATTACTAGACGATAAAATATTTCAAGTTTCAGGTGAACATTGGCACTGTAATCAGTGGCGGACTAAGCCTGTCGGAGGCCCGGGGCGGCAAAAAGTAATGAGGCCCCCGGTCAGAAAGTGATGTATTTTTTCCGGACTACCCCAGAACGAGGGCTATGTTTTTTGAGGGTATGTATGTATGTCTATTTCTTATTTTATTTTATTTTATTTTATATTTTATTAGTAAACCAACAGCATTAATACAAAATGATCTTATCCAACTAAAGTAAACTTTACATAAGCCAATTATAGGTTTACCTAGAGTACTAAAAATAATAGGAGAGACATGCTAAGTAACAGCTAGAACGTAGCAAATAGTTACTATTTGATTACGATTAGGTATATTGAAAAAGCAAAAAATGAATGCACGATTTATAAATGTGTGTATGTGTGTGTGTGAGAGTGGGTGTATGTACATGTGTATGGTTGTGTGTCGGGTATGTGTGTAAAATATACATAATTATTGGTATATGTCTTATAGGTTGTTGCGTTTGAAATTACTTAGTAAAAGGTCTACTACTTGCTTTTTATAAATATGTTTTTTAGAGGTAAATAAATCTAATTTTGGGAAAATATGGTTGTGGGCGGAACATACACGATTGATGGGTGAGTTTGATGCGTACTTAGTACGAGTAGGGGTAATGGCAAATAACTTAGTTTGTCGAGTACGGTAACAAGGGGTGGAAAATTTGACTTGTGCAAGTAAGTCTGGGTTATCAAGGTGGCAAGTAATGACATCGTAAAGGAACATTTGATCAAGCAGTAATCTACGATCTTTAAGTGTCAGGAAATTATGGAAATCACATCTAGCATTATATGATTCGTGACGCTTTTTAGCTTTAAAGTCTAAAAACTTTAAAAATTTATTTTGTATGCTTTCCAATTGGTCAATATAGGTTTGATATTGTGGATTCCAAATAATACTGGCATATTCTAATGTGCTGCGAACATAGGAATAGTATAAAAGATTTATGCAGGCTACGTTATTAAAGGGTTGGCATGTTCTCAACACAAAACCTAAATTCTTATATGACTTATTAACAATAAAATCTATGTGCGAACTAAAAGTGAGTTTACTATCTAAATGAACTCCCAAGTCTTTAACAACATCAACTTTTTCAATTACAGAACCGTCCAAAGTATACGCAAATTTAATAGGCGTACGTTTACGAGTAAAGGTTATGGCTTGACATTTTTTTAGATTAATGGTAATACGGTTAAGATGACAATAGGACGCTAATCTTCTTAAATCGTTTTGCAGTTTATAACAGTCATATATATCTTTTATATGAAGATAAATTTTAGTATCGTCCGCGTATAACATTATTGAAGAATTTTGAAAGCACGTGTGGATATCATAGATGTACGCATTATAGAAAAGGGGCCCTAAATGGGAACCCTGAGGGACTCCAGATGTAATTTGTATAAAGTTTGAACGGTATCCACCCACAACAACAGCTTGACATCGATTCTTTAGGTAAGATTCTATCCATCGTAGGAGATCACCATGAATCCCTAGCATTTTTAATTTACGAAGAAGAATAACGTGGTCTACGCGATCGAACGCTTTTTCAACATCTGTGTAAATTACGTCAACCTGGCCTCCACCGTCTATGCTATGAAGAGTTTCAGTAATAAACTGACCCAAATTACTAACAACGGATCTACCCTTGATGAATCCGTGCTGAGAAATAGGAATACCTTGTTGTATGATAGGATAGATATATATAAATACCAACTTTTCTAAGATTTTTCCGAACACATTAAGTATAGAAATAGGTCTATAGTTTTCAGCTTTAACGCGTGACCCATGCTTAAATAAGGGTATTACGTGAGCCTCTTTCCACGTACTAGGGAAGTGGCCTTCTTTAAGTGACCGATTGTATATGATAAACAAAGGATCACACAGAGATTTTGCACATTTGGAAATTAAGATGGGAGGTATATTATCGCTACCAGATCCCTTTTTAACATCAACAGCCATTAAAGCTTTACAAATCTGATCCTTTGAAATTTGTAGGTTATGTATATGCCTTTCGTTACTACCTGATGAAGCGGGCGAATCATCATCAGGGTACGATGACGCGGGTTGGGAAAAAACACTATTGAAGAAACTGTTAAAGGCATTCGCAATCTCGGGTCCACCCTGGTAGGTTTTGTCGTTATATGAAATTTTGGTAGGATAGGATGACGCATGTCTGCGTTTTGATTTTACATAGGTCCAAAAATATTTAGGGTTGCTTAAAATGATATTCTGTGTTTTCTCAATATAGTTTCGATAGCATTCATCGTGAATCGCTGACGCACGCTTACGAAGTAATGAAAAGGTAGTGTAATCCGAGAAATTGCCATACTTTTTCCAGTTTTTATGTGCTTTGGATTTTTCATTTAAAATTTTTATAAGGGTTTTTGAGTACCAGGGGGGTTTTTTATTATTATTGCATGTCAGTAAAGGTGTATTTTTCTTAATGCTAATATATAATTGCTCGTAAAAAAAATCTACGGCTTCGTCAACAGTTCCAGAATTCAAATGAGTTACCCAATCGATATTACAGAGATATTTATTTACTTCGTCGAAATCAGCACGTTTGAAGTTATATCTTGTAGTTAACAAAGGCTCAAGCGGACATATAGTAATATCCAGATGAAATGTGAGAGGTGGGTGAAATACATCAATATTAGTTAACGGCCTATGACATTGAGTGACTTCAATATCGATATTTGAGAATATTAAGTCTAACGTGTTATTACATTTATTTTTCAGATAAGATGATTGTTGCAAATTACATAAGGCTAATTCGTTTATAAGCTGTTCGCTTGCATTCTGCAGCGCTGTAGAACCAAGCTTTAAATAAATGGGACCATCGTTATTCCATTGAACATTAAATAGGTTAAAATCACCAGCGATAACATAACAATCGTTTGGAGTAAATCTATCCGTAAACGAGTTCAAAAAGAAGTTAATATCTCGTGCATGCATGTCGTCTGTACGGTTATGTTTTGACGATTTACCTGGGATATACGTAGCAAGTATGTGTAGGTTAGGGCCAGCTGTGAGGCAACCGCGGCGACCGGTACCGGCGGCGGGGCGAGAAGGGCCGTGCGCTTGGCGGGGAGAAATCACACGGCTGGGAATTGTTACCCAGAGCGCCTCGACCTCATAACCGTTCGGACGCTGCCATGTGTCATGTATGTTTGAGTCCAGCGTGCGGCGAACGATGATAGCCACGCCACCGCCTGATGATTTGCCAGCCTCAGACAATTCACGGTCATATCGAAAAACTATGTATCGGTCATCGCAGATTTCCGCATCGAAAATACCATCATGAAGCCAGGTTTCTGTAATAATTATCACATCATAATCGTTGTTAAGAATTTCTAAGTACAATTTATTTAATTTCGTGCGTAAACCACGCGCATTTTGATAATATACTGATAAAGGTTTAGAATCGAATGTTAAGTACGACAAAATTCCATAATAATAAAACAGTGTTGTCATGTAGATATTTATAAAAGGATTCAGGTGCCTTAAGTTTTGTGAAGCCGAAAAAGTAGTAAGTATGTCTGTGATTATGCAAATAGTAAAAACGAAGAAGACAGATACCAAAAAATATTATTAGATATTTTGTATAACGTAATATTGGATTGTGTGATGTGTTCTTGTATTTGCGTGTGTGTGTGTTGTACATAAAAGTTAAATGTGTGCTTTTAAATAGTTGACATAATATTAAAGTATTTAAAGTTAAGATAATTTGAAGGTATACAAATAAATACAGAGAATAGTGGCTTATTTTAAATTGTTTACGCGTGCTTCGGAGTCGACAAGTATGTGGGGTGACGTATCGTTCCGACGCATGTATATCTTGCAGTTTTTTAGCCACACATACTTATATCCGAGTTCCGTAGCTCTCGTACGACACAATTTGTAAAGTTTTTTATTGTCCGGTGTGAGGTGTTCATTGACGAAAATTTTCTTGGAATCGCCTGTAAAACCAATGTCACAAGTAGTGATACTTCGATTCTTTTTAACTCCGGATATTAAGTTGTCCTTAAAAATGCGGGATTTCATTTTAATAATAATGTTGCGCGGGCGACCTTTTTCGGGATTCATAATTTGCACTCTAGTGCAACTCTCAATGTCGTTAGAGGTCAGTGGAACCCCTACGCGCTCCGCTAAGCGTATGGTAATGGCAAACAAGTCCTCGTTTTTATTTTCTGGAATACCAACCAGTTCTACATTAAGCTGACGTGCCCATTGCTGGTGTTTCCTATTTTCCAAAGATAACTTCTCGACTTCAGACTGCAACTCTGATATTTGTTTTTTATACTGTTTAAGTGTACAGTCAGTTTTATCGGCCCGTTTTTTAATAGTCTCAATAGTATCAGATGTGAAATCCATCGATGATTGCATGGCCGTGATAGTAGACTCGGCAGTCTGCTGGGCGGTACGCATAGCTGCTAAAGAGCTTTTCATAGTAGATTGGTCAGTAGATAGGTTCACAGACGTGGCTTCCAATTTGGATAGCTGTTCTTTTATAGACAAAACTTCGTCGCAGATCCTTCTGGTGCTCTCGTCCTGAGACTTCTTGAAGTCAGTTAAAAAAGTCATCATTTCGGACCTAAAGTCAGATAATTCGGCTTTCAACAAATCCTCTGGTTGTTTTCTTTTTGTACCTCGGAGGGTAAGATTATGCAATTGTACCAGGTCGGAATCCGTTTTTGATAGATCGGGCTGAGAGGATGACGAATTGATTATTAATTCACTTCTCGGTGGAGATCTTTGCACACTCATATTTGGTATTGAAGTAAATGTAACTTCGATAAATAACGTATTCTTCGATATTTAATAAATTCACCCACTCCACAAGCAGATATAAACCACAGTATAGTAAAAATAAGGTTGAAATTACTACGCACTCAGGAATTACTTTAACAAAATAACAACAAACACGTCCGCTCCGCTCAACGCGTCAAGCAGTCGACAATGCACGGCCTACATCCTGAACGGCTCAATGGATTTTGATAGTGATATGTCGTTGAATTCGTCTTAGTTTTGCTAGTGACATAAATGCTTTACAGGATAGAAACGTTATAAATGTCAATAGACAATATTTTTGCAGACTT
Source organism: Furcula furcula (assembly GCA_911728495.1). NCBI lineage: Eukaryota > Metazoa > Arthropoda > Insecta > Lepidoptera > Notodontidae > Furcula > Furcula furcula. The sequence goes on from OU452255.1 coordinate 19,151,746, forward strand.
TTGCCACCACTCGTCTCTATGCTGTTTGATTTCGAGCTCTATGTAGGATGCTTTCCCGTAGCATCGCTCTCATAACCGCTTTCAAAGTGTCTGCCCATCGCATCGACATACGAACTCTGCTTCTCTTGCCATCCATTAGGCTTATCAGAATAAGCCTCTATAGGTTGTTCGGTTTTCTCTTGTTGTGGGCGGTGAGAAGTCAATGCTTGATTTTAAGCTATTCGAGAATAGATGCATTAGTGCGACGCTCGGTCCACGATATGCCTAGAATTCTGCGCCTACACCACATTTCCAATGCATCCATTCTGCGAAGAACGCTTGAATGTCCAGGTTTCAGAGGCATATAGAAAGATCGAAAGAGCAGAGTACGCATTAATTAGATTTTTAGTTTGCGTTTCTTCAAAATCATTACATCAATCATCAACTTTTTCAACAAGATCGGCCAGTTCTTTTTTCGAATATACTATAATTTAGGTGTTATCTGCGAAGCGAGGATCGTTCAATTGGGTCTCACCAATCAGGATACTTCCTAGTCCTCTAAACCTGTACGCATTATATGTATACACCAATTATTATATTCAAGAGCTGTAGTAATAACATGCAACCTTAAGGCAAACCTTGTTCCGTCTAAAAAGACCCTGAGCCGGCAGCGCAAGATGGCCAACCGGGTCGTTATAAGGGTGGGCAATGTTCTGTATGAGGCGAAACAGTCCTGGCGCGCTTTCTGGGTCAAATAACTCCAGTCGGAGGCGGATAAGGCACGCACTTGAACAATTACGCTCATGGCCTTCTGATGAGCATACGCGAGCAAAGCGAGTTGTCAGTGTTGTCCTGCTAGTCTTCCAAGCCTGGCTGCGACAGAAACCTGTAGACTCACTTGGAGAATCTGGGTATGGGTGTTTCAGTGATTATCTGAGTGAGATAGGATGAGGGGTGACAACGACTTGCCATCATTGTGGTGTAACTTAGAGCGGTAGAGCCAGCCATGTCAGCCAGATTGGACACAACCAGACCAAGCTCTGTCAGCAGCAGTATCTACTATATTGGCAGAGGAATCCATGTGGAGGGTCCTTCTGTAAGTCAGTTATGTCCCAGAAGGAAACCAAGACGATGTGTCGAGGCGGTGGTGCAACTCGCATCGCCTTGGGCCCAATAGAAATGTGACTCGGTATCCTCAGTCTTAAGGACGCCTCGTGTGCGTCCGTGTACACTCTATCTATTCTATACTTATAATAAAATGTAACAGGTCCAATTCTGTACATTGAAGATATTTTGAAAATAATTTTTGGAGGGCATTCTATAACCGATACTGAGGCCGAAAATGTAATTTTTTAAATTTTTGTCTGGCTGTCTGTCTGTCTGTCTGTCTGTCTGTCTGTCTATCTGTCTGTATCACGGCTGAGCATCACGCCTAAACTACTGAATGGATTCAAATGATACTTGGCATGATTTGAGATCTTACTACGAGGTAGGACATAGGATACTTTTTATCCCGTAATCTAGCACGGTTCTTTTGGGAGAGGGGATTAAAGTCAAAATGGGTACTTGGTTATACGCTTGGTCAGATTGTATCAATTTTTCTTTATAATATAATAAATATTAGTAAGGGAACACTCATAGAGAGTTGTTATCAAGGTTTTGTAATCGATCGGGTTAAGCAACGTTAGGTACGGTCATTAAATAGATGGGTGACCGTTTAACGCCATTTGAACTAAACGGGTCCGTGCTTCGGAGAGCAAGTAAAAAGTGGGTCCCAGTTCTTAACCGACTATAAAAAAGGAGGTTATGTATTCGATGCGAATGTCTGTTATTAAAAGTTTAGTTAACGTAAAAACAGCGCAGGCGGAGCTGCGTGGGTCAGCTAGTATTAAATAAATTTGTAAATTTTGTATATATTATAGGTACTTCTTTTACAAATCACTAATTGATTTATTGTCTTATCATTCTACTATTTACACAAAATGTACACTACATTTTGTGTAAATTTCCTGCTGGATAGATGATAGGTACTACAGATACATTGCAGGTACGTTTGTATTTTGGTTACGTTCATCATGAGGCCCCCAACTCCAAACTGCCTAATACTTACAACCATCGATATTTAGTAAGTAACAGTATATCGATGCTTACAACACATAAACATTATGGCCGTCTTTGAGATTAAGGGGCCGTATCGGCTAGATTATTTCAACCAAACTGTATGAGTTACGACTTTGGACGCACAAACTTAGTTGTCTCTTATCAATCTAAATGCAATTGTCAAAGACTATCAGGGTTTGAGTGCCGGAACTATAAATTAAATTAATTAAAAATAAGTTTTGGAGATTGGAGGCCCCCCTGAACCCGAGGCCCGGGGCGGACCGCCCCCTCCGCCCCCCCGTTAGTCCGCTAGTGACTGTAATACTACTTCAGTGTAGTCCTCATGGCTAATCTTGTGAAAGATAGGCCGCTGTGGTCGTATCGACCAGAAGGACATTATTATTATACAATGCCTGCGCTTTGCCGATGTAATCTTTGCACTTAGACTATTTGCATTATCCTTTCCATAAAGTTGTTTTGAAACGCTAGACTAACTGGTTTGTGGCGTTGCTTATGATTCAATGATATTTGCTATAAACTAGGTAGGTAAATGAATTATAGTAGATGTATATAATATGTGCAGGAATTGATTTGGTGATGTTTTGGAATAAAAAATGTTTTTGAAATAAAACGACTTTTACGGATTATAACGCGGTTTATTTTAGATTTTACTTTCCCGACGTTTCGAATGCTTTGCAGCAGTCACGGTCACGGGAGGGCTGAGATGTTGAGCGTCCTTATGTAACAATTATGCGAGTGTGCCCTCAGGTCTTCTCAGTTATTATTTTTGGTCCCACGAAATAAGTTGGTCCGATCTACACGTAAGAGGTTACGCAGTGCCGTGCAGTGTTTTGGTTGGTTTATTTCAAAGTGTACCTAGTATTCGCGTAAATCAAATACAACATGATAAAAAATGTTATGTTAAATTATGTTTAGTGAATCTACTGCTTAGTAGGATGGTAGTTTGATGTGCTGTATCTTTATTTTCTTATTCTCATGTGCACTGTGTCTACTTTTTTTTTTCCACTCCCCTTTCACAGGTCTACTGAAAGCTGCTGAAGAGCATTCATTTGTAATAAGCAGCACCTTTGTACTTTCTTTCCTATTCATTTTCAAAATCCTTTTCACAACCCTGAACAACCCTGAAACCAGGGGCCTGACCATCACCTCTATTAGCAGTATTGTATGTTACTTGACACGAGGTAGAGATACGTAAGTAGTTTAAGCTCTGTCACTTTCTATAGAGAAAGTAAGGTGGCAATAATGCTGCATCATCATTGTTGCTCTATTTCCCATGGTCTGGTGCGGCGATGATTTGCGTATCATAGGTGTATTTGTACATTATATATTAGAAATAAGTCACACCTTTTTGTTTTGTGTTTGTGTTTGTTTTTGTTTGAGTCATGGTCACTTTAATAAAGAATATTTTATTTATTTATTTTTTATTTAATAATACTGCTATTAGAGGTGATGGTAGGGCCCCAGGGGAGCTACTCACAACTGTCGGAAGGTTTCGTATACGAATCAGATGAAAACAATTTCACTAACAATCTGCAAATGCGATCGACGAATCCATCATCGAAGTATTTTGACAATTCTATTGGGTCATCATCAGCAGCCAAATGACGTCCACTGCTGAATAAAGACCTCCCCCTTAGAAGGGAGGGGTTACTCCATAATCCCCACGCTTGGCAGGCGTCTTGGGAATCGCAGTATATGTAGGTAATCCAATAGCTGCCCGACTTCTTGTCTTCTCTTAGTCACCTCTTACGGATACCCAACGGGAGAAGACCCGGATACCCCACGGGTTCAACTGGGTATGATGATTAATTTCATAGAAACTGACGGACTTGTGCATACCGTTTTAGCACCGGAAACGATTTCATCGCATTCAAAAGGAAAAATCTAACATTTGTAAATAGCCCAGGTCGGCCACTACGACGAAAAAACCCGTTCAGGGAGGCGATTCTCGCACTTTCGAATCAACCACGAATTCGAAAAAATATTCGAATTCGAACTATTGGCGACTAAAAATCACGTAATTGTATTCTCGACATGTCGAGCCCAACGTATTTCGAACGCTAGCCGCTCGAACTGCTTCGACTGGTCAAGACCAGTCGAATCGTCATCTCAAGTTCGAATCACAACAAATGTCAAACCTTAATGATTATAATTTTAAGATGAGTACCGTATTCCTAGATAATTTTATTCTAAATAACATTATTGGATAGTTTATTAAAGTGTAACTACACTTTACGAAGACCTCGCACTTTATTATAACTTAATTCATTACCAAACAAAAAATCAACAACACAGACTATTAAGAGATACTACGATCGACAGCCAATTATTATGCCGACAAGATAGAGTATATACACCTAAACATCCATCACATAAACACCTTTAAAAATACGGACATCAATAATAAAACTTCTCTTTTTATAAATAACCTTTCGGACATACTAAAACAAAATCGTAAACATAAATACATAAACATAGACAGGCAAAGGTACTAACTAGGATCATTCAGCCATAGACTACTAAGTAAGTGGTAAGAACACACAGCTTTGTATATTTAGTACTCATTAATTTGGGATAAATTATGTTAAAAATCGTACAAAATATTGTTCTACCATTTTATAGACGTGAATAACTTTAAACATATGTTTTTCTACTAAAAACCTCCCATCCGGTAAAAAAACCGTATCAACTTCTTGAACGGAATGACTCGCGTGACGTTTATCTTTCTTAATGGCAACATTTTCCTCCTTCGATTAGAGATTATTTCGAAGTTAACTTCGATTGTTGCCCAGAATACAAGATTCGAGAAAATCACTTCGAGTTACGAGATTTCTTAGTAGAGATAGGATTCGAATTGCAGATTCGAAATCGAAGTTGATTCGAAGTAAGCGAGAATCGCCCCCCAGGTCACTAGCTTCGCTTTGGTACGTCCAGTATTTTCTTCTTTCGCGTTATCGTTGTGTACGAAGTGTGAAGCATATAGAATATTTATTTGACGGGCCTGTTTTAATAATGGTTAGATACCCTGGCTGCTACCCGATAAGTCGTGGGTTCGATTCCTGCCAAGTGTCTGGGTGTTATTATCTACTTAAGTATGTTTAAAAAAAAGTATTTAAGTATTAGTATCAGTTGTCTGGTTTCCATAGCAGGCTCTGCCTAGTTTGGGATCAGATGACCGTGTGTGGAATTGTCCCAGAAGATTATTATTAAAAAAAATGAATATCACCTTTATTTCTCTGCGTGTACGCGGTCAACGGCTCGGACGTCATCCGTGAAATTTTATATACCAACTTACATTCTTAAGGTGTGTCCTAATAGAACGCGATTATGCGATCATCGCAAGTTCTATGGACGTCGAACCAGTTAAGACACTCGTTCGACATTCTCGTTCGACTCGTTTGACGACCCGTTGGTCTAGTGGTTAGACACCCTGTCCGCTAACCGATGGGTCGTGGGTTCGATTCCCACCAAGTGTCTGGGTAATAATAATAATAATAAATACACTTTATTGTACACCAAAAGTTACATGTAAATTGAACAATACGTTGATGTTGATGTTGTTGATGTTGTTGATGTTGGGTGTTATTTATCTATCTATTTAAGTAAGTATTTACAAAAAAAAGTATATAAGTATTAGTACTTATCAGTTGTCTGGTTTCCATAGTACAGGCTCTGCCTAGTTTGGGATCAGATGACCGTGTGTGGATTGTCCCAAGATATTATTATTTATTATTTATTTATTTATCCATTTATGTTTGAGATTTCCTTGCGATGATCGCGTGATAACGTTTAGTTAGGACATCGCCTTACATGTCGCTGCACATGATTATAGAGCGAATTCCTTGAACTGAGATGAATTCTTATCCATCACCGTTCCAAGAATTCGATGGGGTAAACATATTTCCCGTCTTATAAATATGTAACTAAAAAATACCTACTGTCTACAAACTTTCTGTTTGTTTAATATATAGAAACACTTCACACTTAAGTAAATGAACCGTTGAATCTAATGACCAGTCACATATTGCCAGATTGCAGCAACAAATTAAAGTGCCTATTAATATTTGAGGTGAACCTGGGTTAGTAGAGGCCAATTTACAAAGTCTAGAGCACAGGCGCAGGGTAGCCAGCCTCTCGGTATTCTACAGGCATATCTATAGGAGGGTTCGGTATTCTAGCCTCCGTGGCGCAGTGGGGAACCGCCTGCTTTGCAAACCGGAGGTCGCGGGCTCGAATCCCGCGGGGAGCAACAACTTTGTTCCTTACAAGCTAGGACAATGCATGCTGATCCCCTGATTGTCTGTAAAGTAAGATGCGCCATGCGTTGGATGGGTATGTAAAAAGTCAGTCCTGCCCACCAGATATCAGGCGATCTCTAACCGTTCGTGATGCTTTTCCGTCCCATCGGATTGTGAGAAGTAAAAGGAAGAGAGAGTGCGCTTGTGTCTACGCAAGCACTTGTGCACTATAATATGCTGATCTTGCGAAAGATTGGCCGCTGTGGTCGTATCGGCCAGGAGGACATTATTATTATTTATTATTATTATTCTACAGGAGTGTGCGCCGGAATTACATGACTTGATTCCACTATCATTCTTTTATTATCGGACGACGAGACGCACAGTGCATACGCACTCTTATGTGGTAAACGTGCCTTCACTCAGTACTAAGCGATTTGCTACTTCATTTATAGTAATGACAGCAGGACTGGAACAGTTTGGATTATAAGGCTAGGCTTGTGAATAGGCTTTTATAAACTAATGTGCTTTAACATCCTCGACTGAGTCACCGCTTTACATCGGGTAAAAAAATACGTGCAGATGGGCATTAAACAGAAGACGCTGCTGACAGTCTTCTTACTCAACTCTCAACGGGAGATGGGAGGGTGCTATTCTTACCCGGACACCCCCCTAGTAGGTACCCCAATGGTTAAAATACTAGAACCGCGCCTAATCAGGTGCGGTAATGTAACCACATTAGCGTGCTTTCAGCGGGGCGATTAGACTTTACGACAATAGATAGCCGAAGCGTTTGCACCTCGCACAGAAATCTAAATAATTTATTTAGATAACTATAGCATCGTGAGAATAAATATGAATGTCCAAGTGTGTACTCGCGTTCTATGTCGCAGTACGATATGCGTGATGCGCACACCTAACTATGACGATCGACGCGTTGCAATCACACTTTCAAATCAATGATATTAAGTATGTGGACTTTACATATTTTATTGAAGTGAAACTTCTTATGCGACTTCCAAAAATGTTATCAAATAACGCGTTAAGCGTTAATTGATAGGTGATAGGCGTTAAGTGATAGGTGTTAAACGATAGGCGATAGGCGTAAATTTGTTAAGGTTATGAAAGCGCTCATGTGAAGCCGTCACTGAGTGAGTGGGTGAGTGGGTGAGTGGGTTAGTGGGTGAGTGGGTGAGTGGGAGAGTGGGAGAGTGGGTGAGTGGGTGAGTGGTTGAGTGGTTGAGTGGGTGAGTGGGTGAGTGGGTGAGTGGGTGAGTGGGTGAGTGGGTGAGTGGGTGAGTGGGTGGGTGAGTGAGTGAGTGAGTGAGTGAGTGAGTGAGTGAGTGAGTGAGTGAGTGAGTGACCGATCGACTGAGCGAGAATGAAGTTTCACTTCTTCCGCGCGGAGGGACTCCACGCACGCACATTTTTTTTTTATTTTCATTGGTTTCATTGTGTTGTTTTTGTTTACTCAATATAATCATAATCATCATCATCACCAACCGCATTACGTCCACTGCTGAACATAGGCATCCCCCTTCGAACGCCACGATGAACGACAATTGGCTATTTGCATCCACCGGTTACCTGCGACGCGGACAATGTAGTCAGTCCACCTAGTGGGAGGCCTGCCTACGCTGAGTCTTCCGGTTCGTAGTCGCCACTCGAGAACCTATCTTCCCCATCGGTTATTGGTCCTTCGAGCGATGTGACCAGGGGGTCTAGTACGAGTTCCGATAGTTTACGAGCTTGATCATACTGTCGGTTTTCTCCATACATTACACACCAGCGACCGTAGCGGTTACTATCAAAAACTAGTAAGATGTATGGGAGAAAACTGACAGTTTGTTCGAGCTCGTAAGCTATCGGAACTCGTAATAAACCCCCTGACCATTGCCACTTTAACTTGCAAATTCTGAGAGCTATATTAAGTCCTTTCGGCGAATCACTAGTACCTACGGTACTTAATAATCCGTCCTCCTGGCCGATACGATCATAGCGGCCAATCTTTCACAAGCCACCAGCTAGTCTAGCTATGCTAGGTGATATTATAATTTCACATATAATTTATAGTGCACAAGCCCTTACGTAATCCTTACAAGCCAAGGCCGTGCCTCCCTGAGCCGCTCCCTACCTAGACGGTTCCTTGCATAAAAGTATTACTATAATGATACACACACATCACATGTAGGTATATTGTAAAGTTTAATTGTCTTATTCCCACGGGAATCCAGATGGGAATGGTGCCCGTAAGAGGCGACTAAGAATAAACAAGACGACGGGCAGCAGCGTATTTCTATTGGCGATTCCCAAGATGCCTGCGAATCGTAGGGGGTTATGTCAAGACCTCCCTTCATTTTTTTTGGCAGTAGACTTGTTTCGGGTACTCATGATGATGGAGTGTCTTATTTTCTCACATGATAGAATATGTACTTTAAAAAAAATTAAGCAGACCAAATTTACACGAATCACGAGTTGCCGAATGATTGTCTATTTGTTTTGGTACGATAAGATAAATTCGTATCTCTGTTTTATTAGAGGTTTACCGAAATTACTATTATTTTATAATGGTTTTATAAGCGCTAACAGTTTTCAGGAGGTATAGGTAACCCCATGGAACGCAGTTGCAGATTTTATGCTTATCATTACCATTACAAAATTGTCACAGATGGTAGAAAACGTTCGCTTGAAATACGCTTCATGGACAAAGGTTAATAATACGCTCAAGCTGTAAGACGTATTTTGAAGTCTTTGAAGCTACGCCTCTGTATATAGATAGTCGCGACGATGACTTGCCATCATTGTGGCTGTGACCGAGATTGGAATCTCGGTCAAGCCACAATGATGGCAGCTTGTGCTGGGTGGACCCAGCACAGGCTCCAGGAGTGCTCTACGAGGGCCTGGGAGACCACCCTGCGTGAGACCTCTATCTGCCAGCAGTAGCGTCAGCTATGCTGGTGGAGGACCGATTCCTGTGAAGCCCTGTAGCCTCCTTCTGTGAAACCTTTATGTCTCAGAAGGAGCGGGCTGGGCCCAATTGTGTATTTATTTGCCTACATGGGACTTAAAATGTAAGTGAGCCTTTTCTTTTTTAACCGACTTCAAAAAATTAGGTTCTGTATTCGACGCGTATGTATGTAATATTAATAAAAATGCGTAATATTCATATATCTGTCTATGTGGGCTTCTAAACGAATTTACCAAATTTCACGAGTGTATGTATGTATGTATGTAGGTTTGTCCGCGGATTTCTCAGAAACTACAAGTCCGATTTCAAAAATTCTTTTTGCAATAGTTAGAGTATCTTTCAACTTAGGGTAGAGTACAAATTTCATCAAAATCGGTCCAGTAGTTTAAGATATATAAACTTTTTATGTTTTCAGTAAGTTACTGTAATGTAGACGTTCGAGTTGCGTGATAGTGCTGATACCTATCTTGGTAAAATAAGTCACTAAAAAGTGTTAATAAACTATTAAAAAAAAACCGACTTCAAAGTAAATTATCTAAAAAGCATAAAATAACGAAAATATTATTGAAGTTGGTGCAGAATATACACAGCAGGTACGCTAACACCAACTTCAATAATATTTTCGTTATTTTATGCTTTTTTAGATAATTTACTTTGAAGCCGGTTTTTATTTTTTTTTAAATAGTTTTTATTACAAGTCCTTCTTGATGCTGCTAACATTGACGTATTTAATTCTTATTTACGTCACAAAACTCATATAGGGTAATATACTTTATAGCTTATACTTAAATTGCTGTGTTAGAACATCCTTGTTGTAGTTTTTATTTGTATTTTTTCATCCTCAAAAAGATCAGATTGTAAAATTTTATTGATTCTGGGTACAAATTTTCCTTGTTTTATTATATGTACGCATTCATTGACGTCAGTATCACCCTATTATTCGTGACTACAGCTTTTGTGATTCCTGTTAGGTACCTCTTATGATACCTATAGGGATGTGTAGATTCTAAATAGTTATTTTTTAAATTTAATCTACTGTTAAAAGGGGCTTTTAAATACCTATAGGTTTTTTGTATCTCCTTACTGTATTTCGTATTTGATTTCATGCTTATAAGCTATTGAAATGTATAGTTTTTTTTTCTTTCCAGAATGATAACAGCCGCAACATCGCCGATTTTGTATTCATACTTGCTGGAAGTGCAGACAATTTCCAAATTTAAAGCAATGTTCATATTACTGACATTTTGCATTTTTTGCAAATTTTGACTTCAGCTGCGAGCCAATCAAGCGCTAAGTACGTACTCGAAGGCCAAAAAGCGGTGGCCAAAAAACTTTTTTGGCATTTTATATACATAGTTACTTACTACTGTTACTTACTACATTTACCATACTGCAGTTAATATTGACCCTTTAGCCATTGGCCAATCGTGTGATTTCACTTTAGAGGGGCTATTTGTTATTTGTTAGAATAAATCTAGTGCGAAGGACGCACTCATATTCGTGTCCCTTAAAATATTTTAATTATTTTCTGATTGGTTGGATTGGATTCAAGACCCTCTAAAGTACCCCAGCGTATACTACGGCTGGTCATAAATTAATCGGCAATTAAGTTCACAAGGGCAGTTCTGTGCATACCTTGTACCTAATCTCTGTTAATTAATATAATACCCTTACATGTTTGTTATAAAATGTAATTAAATTATACTAATTATTATCCCCAATGAGTTGGCGATAGTTATGTAGGTACTATCACGGACACGAACGCTGCACCAGTTTCCATTCAAAATCGTTTGAAGAACGTTACCTGCGCTTACCCCGCCCGCATGTATTTTGGGCCAGCTCCTGCAAGCGATTATCGTCCTAAAGGTGGTAGACCGTTCGTGTCCGCGAGAGTACATGTTGACGATGTCAATAAGCCGTGGCTTCGATTCCCACCTTGTGTCTGGGTGTTATTCATTTAATATTAGTATCTATTTAACAGTGGAGGACCTCGACAGAGACGACAGTCGGTAGGAGTCACGATCCTCAGCAATGGGAGACCGACTAAGGAGGAGTATCTATTTAAAAAAAAGTATTACTATTAGTTACATTATAGTCTGGTCACATTAGTACAGACTCTGCCTAGTTTAAGATCAGATGACTGATATGTAGATTGTCCCAGAGAGGTTATTATTATATTTATGTCTTTAGCAAGTTCTGTAGCCAAAATGGCTTTTGTATTCTCAACAAGACTAGCAAGATGTTCTCTTCTCCTCATGGTAAGCGTCACGCCTGCCAATAGACAGATACACTGCACTGCCTCTTGTTATCCGAGACATTATTTAAGTCTCTTGAACCCAATAATTTCACTAGCTACCAGGTGCGGTCACAGCCAATGATTTTTGGGGGACATAGTTGACGGGCCCGTTGGTCTAGTGCCCTGGCCGCTAGCCAATAGATCGTGGGTTCGATTCCCACCTCCGAGTGTTTCAAGTGCGTAACCTATTTTGGATAAAATTGTTTAGACGTTTTAAAGCAAGAAGTTAAGTTTGTCAATTTGACGTGAATGAGTTTAAGATTTTGGGCAGGTCATGACCGCTACGACCCCCTCGGACCACCACTGCTAGCTACAGTGCCTTTCACACCGGAACATAGCAATGAATGCTTACACACAGCTGCTTGAAAGCTGAATATCAGACACTGCGTTGGTGCCTACTAGGTCCGTTGCAAAAGCTTGGACCTTTGTGTGCAAGAAAGTGGTTTGTGCTTTTAAACCACCTTCAAAATAATCGGTTCTTATTTCGTCTGTACATAACGGGTGTAAGGGACATCGTACCGAAAAAAAATTTATAAGATGTCAAATAATGTCCGTTACAACATTACAGAAACCATTTATATGGAAAATAACCAATGACTGACTTATTAATTTTCGAGCATGTAATGAATATATGCGGAATAATATTTACTACTCAAATTACATTGCTAATTTTCTAAAATAATAATAGTTAATTGCCTGTTAATTAATTGCCTATGTACTGTTTTAGTGAATAAAGAATAAATAAATAAATAATTAAATAAATTTTGCACAAATAAGTAATTTATTGTTTTTAAATTAAAATTATGCTTTATTATTATACCAATAATGATATTATACTAATTTTATTTAAAAATTGTGTTTTTGTTTTTTGGAAATTCATGAAAAAGCTGATGAAAAATTTCAACACTAGAGTGTTCAGAAGCATGTACTGGATCCCTGATATCGGTTTTCGGTACGATGTCCCTTACACCTGTATACTGTCTGTACTTGCTATACTTACTATAATGTTTTGTGGTAGCCTCCATGGCGCAGTGTGAAACTTGCTTTGCAAACTGGAGGTCGCGGGGAGCACCAACTTTGTGCGGTTGATCCTTACTAACTAGGACAATGCAGGCTGCACCTGACTTTATTGTAAGATGATCTACGTCGAATGGGCATGTAAAAAGTCGGCCTTGCGACTAACCTCCGAGGAGGTTAGTCGTCCGATGGGATGGTCGGTCTTATCAGTCATCCATCGGATTGTGAGGGTAAAGAAAGAGTGAGTGCAAATTTGTGTATTGTAATATGTCCCGCGTTGATCGCTGATCTTGTGAAAGATTGGCTGCTGTGGTCGTATCGGCCAGGAGGAGTAGTAATTATTTATTATAATGTGTAATTGTTCTACTAAGATAGTACCTACAATCGCTATAAGTGGGTACAGTTATTAATAACGACTTCAACCGCAATCAATAACAGCTAATCGTGATCTGAAACCGCTATGATTGTGATTTTTTTTTCTAAGGTCAGTTAATTTAGGGTGTTTAGTCATCAAATTATTATGATAATATGATGACTAAACACCAAAAGCGGTATGCCGCTTGCTATCGTGGAATTTCCGCAGCAGATGACGTGCTGATATATTCCGGCATGATTCCAAAGGGCTCCATACACCCTGGATAGGTTTGCCAAATGACAGGTTAATCCGGGAGAGTAGGTACCAGAATATTTATAAAATCTTTAAAAAAAAATTTTTACCGACTTCAATATCACTGAAAAGTATAAAATAATTTAAATATTATTGAAGTTGGTGTTAGCTTACCGGCTGTGTATATTTGGCACCAACTTCAATAATATTTAAATTTTATACTTTTCAGTAATATTGAAGTCGGTTGAATTTTTTTTAAAAAGATTTTATTTTAAACTTTTTAGTGATATTTTCATATAAAAAGATTGAACCATCGAAGAAACGAAAAAAAACCGTAAAATGATCTAGGTAGGTTATGATCACATTATCGTCTACATAGTTTTACATAATTCATGTTTCTTTAGAAACTCAGAAACTATTTATCCGGTCGTAATGAAATTTGCATGGAATCATCATTTACTCTCTCGAATAAAAAAAGAATCATCGAAATCGGTTCATAATTGTCAGAACAATGTAATGGAGAACATCAGTTTTATGGTTTTTACCCATCGTTTTTACCAGATAAATTCCTCCTCATCGTTCATGGTCCTCGAGGAAGTTCTTATCCGGTTGTGATAAATTTCATACAGATTCATTACAGTGGTTTCTTCTTTCGAATAAAAAAAGAATCATTGAAATTGGTAAATATTTGCCAGAGTTATGACCATTTTTGTCCTTAAAAAGCGACATAAAGTCATCTATATAGGCTTTCCTGCAGCTATCCTGCGCAGTCACCATTCTTGTTTTTTCTGGAACTACTTATTACTAAGCAATCATTTTTTTATGGGACCCAATCAATGGCTTGAAGAATGGATGGAAGAAAGATTTTTTCAAATTGGTTCATAATTGCCAGAGTTATGCGCGAACATACATAAAAAAAAAATTATACAGACGAATTGAGAACCTCCTCCTTTTTTGAAGTCGGTTAAAAAAGAAAAGAAATGAAAAAAAAACCAGCTCTATTCTTTAGATGAGGTAGAGACTTCGGGGGTAGGCGGAAAGTCATTTACAGAAGAATAGTGTAGGTACGTAGTTGAAGCCTGCTAATCGAAGTGCGATGAGGACGCCACCTTAGATCATAGAAGGGATAGAACTACGGGGGTAGCAGTGTTGGTACCAATCGTTAAGAATTTGACGAGCCCGTTGGTCTAGTGGTTAGACACCCTGACCACTACCCAAAAGGTCGTAGGTTGAATCCTACTTTGTGTCTTGGTGTTATTTTTATACTGGGCGTCCCGAAAAGGGTGTATCAAGCTACAAGGTATGCATAGTATTTATTGTAAAGATCCCGAAAAGCATGTCAAATACGCAAAAAAATATGATATTTTGCATAACATACAAAATTTATTTACATCGTCTAAAAACTGTTTCTAGGCAACCTGTGTCATCCTGCCTACTCATATGGAATCAATGTTTCTTATTGATTACATGCCAGTCTTGTTTAATTAGAGTTTTATTATTATTATTATTCTTTATTATGTACACAAAAAATACAATAGAAATATTAATATAAAAAAAGTAACATAAAGGGCGAGCTTAACTCAACACGTGAGTTCTCTTCCAGCAAACCCAAAGTGAGTGAGTGAGTTTCATCAATTTAGAATAAATACCTAACAAAATTTTGAGCTCACTGCACTATAACTGTTAATTTCATTATTTTCTTTCACAAATTGATTGTTTTTGGGTTACACAATGCGCCATTACCGGCTTGATACCCCATTTCAGGGACATCCTGTATAGGTATACTATATTTACAAAATATATATACCTACCTATCTACTTACTAAGTTTTTTTGTGTCTTGTCTGGTTACTTATACCACAGGCTCTGCCTACTTTGGGATCAGACAGCGGTGTATGTACTGCCCCAGGATAACATTATTATTAATTTTCCCACGACAAAAAGGTATAGAATATTAATCCGAGTGCTGGCAACCCTGCCGAGGGCCTCTGTGGAGAGAGGTTGATGAATTAATTCCCCAGTCACGGGTATTCCCTATTTCAATTACATATTTACAGGAAATGTTTATATCGCCATCCGGGGCATTACGACTTGTCAGCGGTGTGGTTTGTGGTTTTTTTGATTGAACAAATAACATTAACATGCTATTAATAATTACTAAGATATTATATTATAAACTAGCTGACCCACTCAGTTTCCGCCCGCGCTCTTTTTACACTTTTTTTTTTAATATTAGGTACACACCAACGATAGACATACAATTGCTTAACCTAATACATGCTATAATTAATTAATCTAGTATGTTTATCAATGACAGGTATACTCAACTTGCGTATGAAATACATATTACGGTATGGGGGTGAGTTGTAAAAATTAGTCAGTTATTAATACATAATTGCTATGTGTTTAGATATGAACAAAGAAATTATAAATTAATTTGATAGTCGTAAAACTTTTCGTTTAAAAACGGGAAGACTATCATGAAAAATATCCAATTTAATATTAGGATAATTCTCAAGTATGCTATTGTAACTAGAGCCTAAACGATTGATAGGGGAATTCTTTCCTACGTTGGTTCGACATAACGGAATATAAAATATATTCTTATGAACATATCGAGAATTTGGTCTAGGTACACAAAACAGAATATTATGGAGCAAATCCGAACTGATTATTTCTCCGCGAATAATCTTACCTATACAAAAATGTCAAATCGAGCATACGACGGCGATCACACTATTGCGTTGAATACCTACATAACCTCCTTTTTTTAATGTCGGTTATAAACTTACCATCATCAGCCAGAAGACGTCCACTGCTGAACATAGGCCTCCCCCTTAGAACGCCACAACTGCGAGGCGCACAATATCGTCTGTCCACCTAGTGGGAGGCCTGCCAACGCTGCTTCTTCCGGTTCGTGGTCGCCACTCGAGAACCTTTCTTTCCCAACGGTTATCGGTTCTTCGAGCGATGTGGCCTGCCCATTGCCACTTCAACTTTCAGATTCTGAGAGCTATGTCGGTGACCTTAGTTCTTCGGCAAATCTCCACATTTCGGATTCTGTCGCTCAAAGAAACTCCGAGCATAGCTCTCTCCATGGCTCGTTGTGTGACTCAAAACTTCACTAAAAGGCCAGCCGTTAGACACCACGTCTCAGTACCATAGACAAAAAAATAAACTGGGACCCATTTTTTACCTGCCCTCCGAAATGCTTAATTCAAATGGCATTAAACGGTCATCCATCTATGTATTGACCTTGCCTAACGTTGCTTAAACTGATCGATTACCAAACATTGCTAACAACTATCTATGAGTGACTCGTTATTATTTATTATCTAATGAAAAGTGCTCCGTCCGACATAGCTCTTAGAAAATGCAACTTGCACATCGCTCGGAGAACCGATAACCGATGGGAAAGAAAGGTTCTCGGGTGGCGACCACGAACCGGAAGACGCAGCGTAGGCAGGCCTCCCACTAGTTGGACAGACGACATTGTGCGTGTCGCAGGCAACCGGTGGATGCAAGGTGGTGGGCGTTCGAAGGGGGAGGCCTATGTTCAGCAGTGGACGTCTTCCAGCTGGTGATGATGAATGAAAAATGGATAAAATCGGACACATTTTGACTTTAATCCACTCCCAAAGGAACCGTGCTGGATCGTAATCAGGCACGGGATAAAAGGCTACCTCGTAGTATTAACTCAAATATTATTATCAATATCAATAATATCGCTAATTCCAAGCTTCCACATGTATGTAGTCATGCCAAGTTTCATTTGAATCCATTCAGTAGTTTCGGTGAGACAGACAGACAAACAAAAATGAAAAAAAAATACAATTTTGGCTTCAGTATTGGATAAAAAATGCCCTTGTAAATATCTTCAATGTACAGAATAGGACCTGTTACAGTTTTATAACCTGTTACAGTTCTAATACAGGTTACCTAGTTACTGTCAGTCACGCACACGTAATCGAGTCACGGCAGTGGCCCCAACACGATCACTGATGATTGATAGATTAAGGCTCAATTCACACCAAGATGGCAGCGGCCGGCAGCGCACTTTCAGCATGAAAGAATTTTAAACTTTATCTACAATACGTGAAAGACCAGTATCGCTTGAAAAACGCGGCGCCCGGGCGGCCGCCGGCGGAACAAGGACACAAGGAACCTACCACCAAGTTAATCCCATTTTCCTGCAAGTCTCTATGGAAAAAGGCTGGGCATTCAGTTCGGACCTCACCAGTCTCTCCAGCACCAGACGCTCGCGAGAGCACGTCCCGGGGTCCCCCCCCCCCCCCCGGGACGTGCTCTAGCGAGCGAGATATGCTCGAGATATGCACGCTCCCCCCGGCACCCTAGAGGCGCTCGCGACGACGCTGGGCCTACACCGCCTCGGGGTCGCATTCAGTAGGGACGCCCAGAGCCTCCACCCTGTGCGTCCGCAACCCACGAATACCTGTAAGTACATACTTACAAAATACAAATTTCTTGCCATATCATGCCATGAGATCAAATGATAAACATTTGCCAGACAAGCCAACATCGCAATAGCAAAATTCCCAGCAAAACATAATTATCAACAGTGTCACAATGAAATCCAATTTATCTATAGTCAACAGTTGCCTAAGTACGTCAGCGCAAAGCGGAATATTTTCTTTCCCCTATTGTCTTCTCTCGTAAAGTTTTAGTGTTATTCCCTTGATGAATATGCATAACAAAAATATTTAACTTTTTTTATCATAATCATAACCTCAAACAACGATAAACGATCAGGGGACCCAGTACGACTTCCGATAGTACAAAGCGATGTCCAAATAGAACGCGATCACGCAATCATCGCGCGAACGAACGACGCGACCATCGCGTTATGACTGGCGAATGTACTGGCGGTAGGGTTCCCAACCCTCCCGGATTGCCCGGGAGACTCCGGTAATAATGGTTAACCTCCCGACCTCCCGGGGTGGAATCATTTCTCCGGTTTTTTCGTCGCTAACAGTGTAAACCTTTTCGTCTCGCCGTCGACGTTGTCGATTCGTTGGTTGAATTCAGCGGCTTCTCATGCCTCCTCTAAATAATAGACAATTACCGGCGTGCACGACTGTGCAAACCCCGAGTGGATATAAGCTGGGTTGACTTCTTTACGAAATCGAAAGACAGAAGTCCCTGTCCTGAATTGAACAAAGTGGTCATGTTTGTTAAAAGTAGAGTTACAAATACTAAGTACTTTAAGGCAATGTCCTAACTAAACGCGATCACGCGATCATCGCGCGAACGAACGACGCGACCATCGCGCTATGAAATCTCAAACATATGGACGTCGAACGAGTGTCCTAACTGGCGGTCGCGCGACCACCAGTACACTCGCCAGTCATCGCGCGATCGCTAAGCATACACGCACAGATCTGCCCGCTGGATCTGTCCGACAGACGTGCCTGACGGACAGATCCGTGCGTCTGTGGTGGGAACGGATTTGCACGCCAGGTGCCTGCCCGCTGCCCGTGGTCAAATCGAGCGGATCGGGCACGGGGCGGGTAGATCTAAGCTCCCAACTGTGCGTGTGGAGGCTGATCGTCTTGCAAAGCTAGCGGTGACGGAGGGGAGTTTACTCATCACACAGCCATTTTTTTCAGAAGTTCTGTTCAAGTATAAAAATATCACTTATAACATGTGGAAAGTATATTTTGACGAGCGAAGCAAAGAGAAAGGCATATGGTACAAGACTATACAGAGTGAGCCTCCTCGTATACCTTGGTTCATTGCCGTTCCACTGAATAGGTCCACTTTGAAAATAGCGTTTAGGTTAAGATCTGGACACATTCCGTCGGCAAAATTTGCATATCTAATGAAAAAAGTAAGTTCACCTAATTGCGAGACCTGTGGGAAAATAGATGATGTGCAGCATTTGCTGATGGAATGTGACAAAAATGTAGCGGAACGAGTGGCTATGATGGGCCAACTCGGCCTTAATTGCTTAGATGTGGGACTGATGTCTATTAAGTAAACCCTTATCAGAAGAAGCTCAAAGTATCTATAAGCTAGGGCTGGCTCATCATAGCTAGCTTGGCTTAGTATAGGATACAATGGGGCTGGTGTACTCCACCAGAGTAAAAGCCCCGAAATAAAATAAAAAATAAATAAAAAAACTGTGCGTGTGTACGTAGCGACGGATGTACCCGCCAGATTTGACGTCAGTCGCGCCCTAACACTCACTTTACTTAGTAGGTATTCAAAAGCTGATATATCCATTCTTAAAAAATTGAACAAATCAGCAGGCTCATGGATTGACAAATCTCTGAGCAAATTCATATGGCAATATCGCGGCCGTTTTTCCAGCCATTGCTTTACCCAAACTCTTCTTAGTTGTCTTTCTTCGAGACAAAGAAAAACCATCACATATTATTGATAATTTGAAATAGACATTTTTACAGACAACCGTATTTGCTGGAATTACGATCTGAACTACTGCCCGTACTCGTGTGTGACGAATCGCGGATCTGCCTGTCGGACAGATCCGGCGGGCACATCTGTGCGTGTATGGCTAGCTGATGGTCGCGTCGTTCGTTCGCGCGATGATCGCGTGCTATTAGGACACTCCCTAAGTGTACATGTCTGTAAATAAACTGTAAATATTTTGTTTCAATAGATTCTTTCAAACTTCGTTTTTTTTTTGGAAAAGGTGTTATGATTTTGTGGTGAAAATCGACAAATATTAGATGCTGCTCGGATGGTACATTGAGATTTTCTTCACAACACAACCCCCCCCCCCCCCCCCCACCCCTCTACTCGATTTCATAAAATTCTCCCGGGTTAGTCCTTTCAAGAGTTGGTAACCCTGTCTGGCGGTCACGCGAATCGCGCGACCGCCCGTTAGGACACTCGTTAGACGTCCATATTATGTTTGAGATTCATTCGCGCGATGGTCGCGTCGTTCGTTCGCGCGATGATCGCGTGATCGCGTTCTATTAGGACACTCCCTAAGACCTGCATCAAACTGTCAGTTTTCTCCATACATTTCACACCAGCCCGCCTAGCGGTAACTATCAAGAACTAATAAAGTGTACGGGCAAAAACTGTCAGTTTGATCGAGCTCGTAAACTATCGGAACTCGTACTAGACCCCCAGTTCGTTAAGAAAGTTAAGAAACGTCAGGCAAGGTCAGTCCTTGGATGGGTGACTGTTTAGTGACATATGAACTGAGCGTCTCCGTGCTTCGGAGGGCGCGTAAAAAGCACAGCGGCCAATATCAGCCATCCTGATCTTGGGAAAGATTCGCCGCTATGCTTTCCCATCTACGCGGGAGATATTATATTATACCTTCCTTTTACCTGTCACAATCCGGTGGGACGGAAAACACGACCGGAAAGAGATCAGGCGCAGAACCGACTTTTTTACATGCCTATCCGACGCATGGACATCTTACTTTATAATCATGATAAATGCGTACAGGGTACGACAAGACAATGCAAATAAACTACCAGCAGTCTTAGCACGATTTGTCAAGACTTCGTAATCTTGACAGTTCGGTGTGGAGTATGACGTAGTTATCGACGTAGAACTTAGAGGAGATACCACTGGAGAGAGCATGATGCGCTAACCCCTCTGCCAAATTTTGTTCATATGTTCAGGTCATTCTTTATTTGTGTGCGTATCTTTTTGAATGTGTTGCGAGTTTACTATAGTGTGGGTATGCGTGAAATTGTATCTGTGTGTGTTTACTTCGCCTCCCGCACCCCGCAAAAGTGCCACAAAAAATTTGTTCGGTGAATCGACGCGATACTAGCTCCAGTCTAATTACTCTGAGACGTAGAAACGTCATTTTCGGTATTAGCCATGTATTAGCTAGGTCGATAACTACGTCATACTCTACACCGAACTGTCAAGATTACGAAGTCTTGGCAAATCGTGCTAAGCCTGCCACGAACCTGTATTATAACTAGAATATTAATCCGAGTGCTGGCAACCCTGCCGAGGGCCTCTGTGGAGAGAGGTTGATGAATTAATTCCCCAGTCACGGGTATTCCCTATTTCAATTACATATTTACAGGAAATGTTTATATCGCCATCCGGGGCATTACGACTTGTCAGCGGTGTGGTTTGTGGTTTTTTTGATTGAACAAATAACATTAACATGCTATTAATAATTACTAAGATATTATATTATAAACTAGCTGACCCACTCAGTTCCGCCCGCGCTCTTTTTACACTTTTTTTTTAATTTATTATATTTAATTGTATGTCTATCGTTGGTGTACCGATAGACATACAATTGCTTAACCTAATACATGCTATAATTAATTAATCTAGTATGTTTATCAATGACAGGTATACTCAACTTGCGTATGAAATACATATTACGGTATGGGGGTGAGTTGTAAAAATTAGTCAGTTATTAATACATAATTGCTATGTGTTTAGATATGAACAAAGAAATTTAGAGTAAAATTTAGAATTATAAATTAATTTGATAGTCGTAAAACTTTTCGTTTAAAAACGGGAAGACTATCATGAAAAATATCCAATTTAATATTAGGATAATTCTCAAGTATGCTATTGTAACTAGAGCCTAAACGATTGATAGGGGAATTCTTTCCTACGTTGGTTCGACATAACGGAATATAAAATATATTCTTATGAACATATCGAGAATTTGATCTAGGTACACAAAACAGAATATTATGGAGCAAATCCGAACTGATTATTTCTCCGCGAATAATCTTATACAAAAATATCAAATCGAGCATACGACGGCGATCACACTATTGCGTTGAATACCTACATAACCTCCTTTTTTTTAAGTCGGTTATAAACTCACCATCATCAGCCAGAAGACGTCCACTGCTGAACATAGGCCTCCCCCTTAGAACGCCACAACTGCGAGGCGCACAATATCGTCTGTCCACCTAATGGGAGGCCTGCCAACGCTGCTTCTTCCGGTTCGTGGTCGCCACTCGAGAACCTTTCTTTCCCAACGGTTATCGGTTCTTCGAGCGATGTGGCCTGCCCATTGCCACTTCAACTTTCAGATTCTGAGAGCTATGTCGGTGACCTTAGTTCTTCGGCAAATCTCCACATTTCGGATTCTGTCGCTCAAAGAAACTCCGAGCATAGCTCTCTCCATGGCTCGTTGTGTGACTCAAAACTTCACTAAAAGGCCAGCCGTTAGACACCACGTCTCAGTACCATAGACAAAAAAATAAACTGGGACCCACTTTTTACCTGCCCTCCGAAATGCTTAATTCAAATGGCATTAAACGGTCATCCATCTATGTATTGACCTTGCCTAACGTTGCTTAAACTGATCGATTACCAAACATTGCTAACAACTATCTATGAGTGACTCGTTATTATTTATTATCTAATGAAAAGTGCTCCGTCCGACATAGCTCTTAGAAAATGCAACTTGCACATCGCTCGGAGAACCGATAACCGATGGGGAAGAAAGGTTCTCGGGAGGCGACCACGAACCGGAAGACGCAGCGTAGGTAGGCCTCCCACTAGGTTGACAGACGACATTGTGCGTGTCGCAGGCAACCGGTGGATGCAAATAGCCAATTGTCGTTCATTGTGGCGTTCGAAGGGGGAGGCCTATGTTCAGCAGTGGACGTCTCCCAGCTGGTGATGATGAATGAAAAATGGATAAAATCGGACACATTTTGACTTTAATCCACTCCCAAAGGAACCGTGCTGGATCGTAATCCGGCACGGGATAAAAGGCTACCTCGTAGTATTAACTCAAATATTATTATCAATATCAATAATATCGCTAATTCCAAGCTTCCACATGTATGTAGTCATGCCAAGTTTCATTTGAATCCATTCAGTAGTTTCGGTGAGACAGACAGACAAACAAAAATGAAAAAAAAATACAATTTTGGCTTCAGTATTGGATAAAAAAATGCCCTTGTAAATATCTTCAATGTACAGAATAGGACCTGTTACAGTTTTATAACCTGTTACAGTTCTAATACAGGTTACCTAGTTACTGTCAGTCACGCACACGTAATCGAGTCACGGCAGTGGCCCCAACACGATCACTGATGATTGATAGATTAAGGCTCAATTCACACCAAGATGGCAGCGGCCGGCAGCGCACTTTCAGCATGAAAGAATTTTAAACTTTATCTACAATACGTGAAAGACCAGTATCGCTTGAAAAACGCGGCGCCCGGGCGGCCGCCGGCGGAACAAGGACACAAGGAACCTACCACCAAGTTAATCCCATTTTCCTGCAAGTCTCTATGGAAAAAGGCTGGGCATTCAGTTCGGACCTCACCAGTCTCTCCAGCACCAGACGCTCGGTAGAGCACGTCCCGGGGGTCCCCCCCCCCCCCCGGGACGTGCTCTAGCGAGCGAGATATGCTCGAGGTATGCACGCTCCCCCCGGCACCCTAGAGGCGCTCGCGACGACGCTGGGCCTACACCGCCTCGGGGTCGCATTCAGTAGGGACGCCCAGAGCCTCCACCCTGTGCGTCCGCAACCCACGAATACCTGTAAGTACATACTTACAAAATACAAATTTCTTGCCATATCATGTCATGAGATCAAATGATAAACATTTGCCAGACAAGCCAACATCGCAATAGCAAAATTCCCAGCAAAACATAATTATCAACAGTGTCACAATGAAATCCAATTTATCTATAGTCAACAGTTGCCTAAGTACGTCAGCGCAAAGCGGAATATTTTCTTTCCCCTATTGTCTTCTCTCGTAAAGTTTTAGTGTTATTTATTCCCTTGATGAATATGCATAACAAAAATATTTAACTTTTTTTATCATAATCATAACCTCAAACAACGATAAACGATCAGGGAACCTAGTACGACTTCCGATAGTACAAAGCGATGTCCTAATAGAACGCGATCACGCAATCATCGCGCGAACGAACGACGCGACCATCGCGCTATGACTGGCGAATGTACTGGCGGTCACGCGAATCGCGCGACCACCCGTTAGGACACTCGTTAGACGTCCATATTATGTTTGAGATTCATTCGCGCGATGGTCGCGTCGTTCGTTCGCGCGATGATCGCGTGATCGCGTTCTATTAGGACACTCCCTAAGAGCTGGATCAAACTGTCAGTTTTCTCCATACATTTCACACCAGCCCACCTAGCGGTAACTATCAAGAACTAGTAAAATGTACGGGCAAAAACTGTCAGTTTGATCGAGCTCGTAAACTATCGGAACTCGTACTAGACCCCCAGTTCGTTAAGAAAGTTAAGAAACGTCAGTCCTTGGATGGGTGACTGTTTAGTGGCATTTGAACAGAGCGTCTCCGTGCTTCGGAGGGCACGTAAAAAGCACAGCGGCCAATATCAGCCATCCTGATCTTGGGAAAGATTCGCCGCTATGCTTTCCCATCTCATCATCATCATCATCATCAGCCGGAAGACGTCCACTGCTGAACATAGGCCTCCCCCTTAGAACGCCACAATGAACGACAATTGGCTATTTGCATCCACCGGTTACCTTTCCATCTACTCGGGAGATATTATATTATACCTTCCTTTTACCTGTCACAATCCGGTGGGACGGAAAACACGACCGGAAAGACCGACTTTTTTACATGCCTATCCGACGCATGGACATCTTACTTTATAATCATGATAAATGCGTACAGGGTACGACAAGACAATGCAAATAAAGGCACCGACCTAATATTTCTAAAAAATAAAAAAATTGTCTAATGCACATACATATTTAAGCCATAGTTTCGAATTTTAAAAATCTTAAACCAAGGTTAATAACTTTATCATTCTTGACCTAAATATTGCCGGTAAAAAGTATTAAAAATCTATTTTCAGTAGATATAACATCATAATGTATGTATGCGAACATGGATGGTGTGTACATAAGCAATGATAAGAGATATCATACTCGTTATCAGATGAGTTCGTTCAAACAATTTAATTGATATAGATTGACGCACCGCACGGCCAGACCGAAATGTAATCACAAAATATAATCTTACGATGTAAGTCCATGTCTCAGGCGCTTTGTTGTAATTTTCAAAGAAAAGATTAACTTGTTAACTGTCAAGATAAAAATTATATCTATAACCATCTACCTTTTTAATCGCGAATTAATTGTCTCTAAGTTGCAATCAAAGTAACCTTATCGCACACGTCATTGGAACAAGTAAATAAAAAAAAATAGATTTTTAAGTTTAGTCCCAGTTAATAACATTATTATATCGGGGAAGAACTAATCATCGCTGACGAACATATATGTTTTTTTCACACCACCTGCTCGATAATGTCACATTATATGTCATATAAAGATGACATAAAGTGCCTCATTATATCCCTATAGTCTAGCCGGGTAATAATGTTGTACTAAACTCCCTCGGGTAATAATGTGTTTGAATTTCGAACGTCAAACGAAAATTCCTGAACACTTACCACAGATATATATTACTACTCTAAGCAGAGAACTGCACGAAAAACAAAACATTTGAAAATCGAACCGAGCGCGACGAGCACAACCCAGTATTCTAGAAAATAAAATAAAATATTTAGATAACGCGGCAAATCACTATGTTGATATTATTGACGGTCTCGTTGGTCTAGTGGTTAGACACCCTTGCCGCTACCCAATAGGTCGTAGGTTCGATTCCCAGCAAGAGTCTGGGTGTTATTTCACTATTAATTAATATTAGTTATCTGGTTTCCATAGTACAGGCTCTGCCTAGTTTGGGATCAGATTACCATGTGTGGATTGTCCCAAAATATTGTTATTATTTTAATTCTAGCAATAATTGTATTTTATTACCTCGCAGTAGGTGTGAAAAGTAGTGTATTCACCTCGGGGATAAAGGTGCCTTTGTCTTGGGCGAGCTTAAATCCCTCGCTGTACTCAGGATTCTAGTATTAACTCCCTCGCTACGTTCGGGAGTTAACTCTATACTAGAGAATCTGCTAGAATCCTTCGTTATGCTCGCGATTCAATTAAACGCCCGCGACATAAGACACTACTTTATCCCCTTGGTGAATAAACTACTATTACTAGATAGGTGCATACCTAAATATGAATGTATTTGTTATCCTGCATTATATTTGAGACTAGCTGACCCACGCAGCTCCACGCGTTTTTTGATAGCTATTAATTTTTATATCTATAGATTGATACGGAAAACCAATTGTGATAATTTACTATATAGGTACAGTTCAAAATAAACACGAGTGATTAAACATAAAGTAAATACATATGCTTAACTACCTATGTTGTTGACGGACTCGCCGGTATAACTAGGTACTTCGAATATTTACACAAAATTTATTTCCTAACTGTTCGATCGCGGAAGCCAGTCGGACAGACGGGAATTTTGACAGAAAGAAAAATTCCCATCTGTCCGATGATCGGACTGTTCGATGGAACATAAAAGAAAATGTATACTTCTTCACTTCAAAGGGTTTATTCGGTAAAAGATTTACAATTAATTGAATTTATCTTGCAAACGTGTATGTAGGTAATTGAGTTCGTGAGTGTTCGTATATAGACGTGTTGTATCGGTGGCAAGGACCGCGGACGTCCCCCGCCGCCCTCGCAGCCCCTTCAGTGGTCCTTGAATTATGTAGACGCGCCGACACGGACTACCAATCGGACTACGAGGAATAAACGCGATGGTCTAGTGGTTAGGCATCCTGTACGCTACCTAGTCGGTCGTAGGTTCGATTCCCACCTTACATCAGTTTACCTGGTTATCTATTTATGTAAGTACATAAAAAAGCAAGTAAGTATAAGTATTTGTATCAGTTGTCTGGTTAACATAGTACATGCTCTGCCTAGTTTGGGATCAGATAACCTGTGTGGTTTGTCCAAGATAATATAAAATGCTCAGGAGTCAGCTACAAACACCGACTGTCGATTGGAGTTGTCCTCAAAGAGAATATAATATAAAATTATAATTGTTAGGTACTATGGTTTTACCTGTGGTCACCTGTGTTTAATAATACTAATATCTTGGGACAATCAACACACGGTCATCTGATCCCAAACTAGGCTGAGCCTGTACTATGGAAACCAGACATTTTTTACTTACCATATTTTTTTTGTAAATATATAAATAACACCCAGACACTTGGTGGAAATCGAACCCACGACTAATCGGGTAGCAGCCAGCGTTTCTAACCATTACCAATGGGTAATAATCTCTACGTTAACAACTGAAGCACATCCATTCCAAACCATGCAGAGTATTATAATACGCAAAGCTAGTGTGCTGCCTTGTACCATTTGGTTGGCACTGTAGCTAGTGAAATAACCGGACCTAAGAACCTTGGTAGCTAATGTCTCGGGTGACGATTAGCACATCTATCATGCTTCGTACCACCACATAACACAGTGCCTTTGGAGACGAAGATACGCTATAATTCGTCGTCCAGACATACATATATTAAACCTCATTGACTTCTTATATAAGCACCGACAATACAATCGCTGTAGCATTTAAAAAAAATTCAGTATCGATATAATAGTTCTCGAGAAAATTATTGCCATACACGCTACCATCTTCCAGAGACCTTACTGTATTCGTGTTACAAACAATACGTTATCACTTGAGTTAGCGTTTCTCCAAATAGTTTTTATGGACGTTTCACTTACGCAATTGGTACGTATTGTTTATTAAACGAATACACTCGGGCCTCAGAATTATAATTTTAAGGTTGCGGGTCAATAAACAGACATTACATAAAAAAAATGTTTATTTTCTATCAACAGTCTTAATGTTAAACTTTAACATAATACCCTATTCTAAATACCTATCCCCGCCCCCCAGGCCGCGGAGGGATAAAGGGTCACCACATACCACGGTCAAGTAAAATAATGCCATTAAAACTTGGTGAAAATTCATTCACTGTGCGACTAGCCCACTAAAGATATACATCCTTTGGGGTTCCGTCGCACGTCGCAAAGTCACCGTCCATTGACCGGTGCACTATGCCGTCCACATCGTGGCGTCTCATAAACCCACCAATGTATGTGCAGCACTTCAAACTAGCCGTTTCCTGTGGGTTTTCCCATACGTCCTTCGATACCGCGGCCCGGTACATCCCAAAATGAAAACAGTATTGACTATGTACATGGTTGTAAGTTCACTGTTGTTACTGAACTTATGTATTTTTTTTTCTATATTTTTTTTTTTTGTAAGTCATCTATGAAACAATTAATAGTAGGTACAGACATTAGTTATTTTTTGCGTTAGTTATACAAGTAGATATTGTTTATCTTCGTCCACTTCGTTTAAAGAGTACATTTTTTTACATACTGCTTAGGATATGTTATTAGTGAAATTTTGATACAAAAATAGATTTCATAGATACATGAGTTCTAATGAAAATTCAAGTAGATTCTTTATAATTTGATGATCTCATTAGTTCAGTAATATAACACAACAAAATATTAATATGCAAAAAAAATACAGCTCTTATTCGTACAGTTTATACAAATGGTTAATTTCAAAATAACAGTAGTAAAATAACAATTTAAACGAGTTTTTTTTAGTTCACTTGTGATGTAGTTGATATCATTAACGACATTGCAAGATAACTTATGGAGAGCAATACGTCTCCCGATCGTAGATTTGGAAATAACGTGTCTGGGACATTCGCCATATCATTACAATACATCTGTCAATTATTCCGAGAGACCCAATAGGGTCATAGTATATAAAAAAGAAATTATAAATAAATGAGTGCAGTTATGTAATAATCTGTCAACCGTGTCCATTTTTAAGGAAATTGAGATCTTATAGTGTTATAATACAGCCGTTTGAATCTGTATATTAGGTAAATAGATTTTTACATAACGTTACTCATACAGCTCTGAGCCGCTAGCTTCTTAAGTAAAGAAATAAAACGACTATACTGATCCATATCACTATGTGACGATGTTTGTAATCGTCAAATAACAATATGGTGTTAAGGCTCGGAATATTGACAAATGTGTTGTTCGTCCCGAGCCATCTGACCGTTCGTTGGATAAAATAATATATGGCTGTTATAAAGCACATTTTTTTTTAATACATAGGCATATCATATGCCTAGACTAGTTACCCCTTTTCCAAATTTACAATCGGTTGACAACACAGTATTTTCAGGCAAAATGCAATCGTAATTTTAAAGACTGTACAATAATTTAAATTGATATAACAAAAGACCATTTTACTAAATAATAATTACAGTAGAAATTGTTGATTCTTTTACATAAAATTATGTATTTAACAATGCTACTGTTATTTGTAGAGGCTTCCGTTCCAGTTGAGAATTGGCAGTTGTTGATAAATGATACTCATAAAATAAAAGAACATTTCTTTCTTCAAAAACTTGTGCACGGTCATCAATTCAGTTTTATTCATAGTAGCTCTCATAATATAAAATCTCATTTCTTCAAAATATCTTGCACGAAACAAAATCTTCATTGCTATTTTCTTCAATTGAGAGATTTCTCCCTTCAAGCCGCGCCAAAATATATTTAGACATAGTGTTGCGGCAGAGAACTTCCTTTAGGGTAATCTTTATGTTATTATCATTGTATGAAACTTTCTAATATTTATCCTTTATAGATAAATACAAATATTTATCTTTTTCGAGTCTTGATTCTTTGAATTTGTGCAGTTTCCACAATGACGTATCCTTTTTGAAGTCAAATTAGTATTCAAATTGCTTTCTATACTTCTGTTTATATATCTTGATACTTCTTAAAAACATTTTCACACACTTATAAATTCAACACAAAAACTGTCATTTTCTTCTCTATTATTTTAGTCTCTCTTTTTCTTAGTTTTATTAATATTTAAACGATAACTATATGTAATCAAAGATATCCATATTCAATTAAATCACAATAAATTCATTACGATGATACATCTTGTATCATTTCACACAAATGTTCACTGAACATCATGCACTATTCATATCTCTTATTTCCAAAGAATGCGCAATCACACGAACTGATTCACCAAAAATAAATTGATCTTCTTAACTTATTATGTACAACGGCACAGCCTTCTCTGAAGTATTGAGTGTTCATTTCACGAACGCTTCTGGAGGGATTTTTCCTTCTGAATTTAATTGATTGAATACGAATAGCGCCCTCTGGAAGTCCCAACCGGTTTCGTTTAGACAACTGTAAGAGGAAAATAAATATTTAATTTTATATAATATTGGACCACCGTAATAAATGTTACTTATACGACGTTACGTTATGTGACGGGCCCGTTGGTCTAGTTGGCAGACACCCTGCCTGCTAACCGATGGGTCGTGGGTTCGATTCCCGCCAAGTGTCTGGGTGTTGTTTATCTATTTAAGTATGTATTTACAAAAAAAAAAAGTATATAAGTATTAGTATCAGTTGTCTGGTTTCCATAGTACAGGCTCTGCCTAGTTTGGGATCGGATAACCGTGTGTGGATTGTCCCAAGATATTATTATTATATTATTATTATTATTATAGGTAAACTAGGTGCCCTCTTGCTTAGACGGGCCCATTCTGCAAAAGACCGTACAGTTAGGTATATCACAGTGTCAGGTATTATGCTACCAAGCAACAGTGTGTTAACAGTGCTGTATTCCATCCTGAACGGCACTGTAGCCTGTACTGTAGGGTAGAGTTCAATATGTCATATTCAACCATACCAAATGTCTGGCCACCGGGCAGCCATCCACTTCTGTGTTCATACATTTATTGTTACAATTTTGATTATGTAAAGAAAAACAGGGTTTAAGTCATCGATATAACATATAAACTAGCTTTGGCGTCACGGTTCAAAAAGTGGTAGCGAGAAATAGCGCCCTTGTGTCGCTATTTCTTTACAAGCCACATCGTGGTACAGCGATGCGAGGAAGAAGCGAATAGTACTACATACAACAAGACAGATGGCGCCACCGATTTCTGAATCGTGCAAGCGAAGTTTCTCCAACTCGGAGAATATATACAACATCCCGACAACTGTCGGGGGCTTCGGCCCTGACCGAGCATCACACCTCGCTCGGTCGGAGGATCCTCCCTTTAGCACCGCTGCCGTTGCATCGCTAAATGCCGATAGGAGTGTCGCTACTGTCTATATGAAATTGTCAAACTACAAGTCATTATGATTATAAAATCGTTGGTTCACGTTTCCGCTATCAGCACAGATAAGTTTGCAACCTCCGCGACCACATTTTAGATGTCATTTTGTTCGTGAATGTTTATCTAGTTTAAATATTATATCGATGGTTTAAGTAGATAGATTATATGTATGACACCATCACTTTGTAATGGCTCCCTAGCTAAATACATTGTTCCTATCAATAATGTGTTTTACTTACGTAATATAGTAAAAGTGCACTTACTTGACACTCCAATGCTCGTTCATGCCAGTCTGCTGTCCCAGCATATTAAGCATGGCCATCCGTTGCGCATCATCAGGCGTGGGCGTGGGCGTGGGCGCAGGCGTGGGCGCTACCGTGGGCGTCACCTCTACCTTGCCTGTGGCGAATGCTTTCTCTTCCTGACATAACACGAAAGGAAATAACTATTAACTTTAGAGTAACTATATGTTGCACTTATGAGATATGCAAGTCCTCTAGTATTTCATTCATAGAATACTCTTGAAAACGCTCTTCCAACCATTCGACCCTCATGAAAATTCGCTCACAGCAAATGCCGCTACAATTTACAGCGCTGTTTGGTGGGCTTATAAAGTTGAACACATAGGTTTTTTTTTTTTTTTTTAATTTAATTACCAAGACATATACAAAACATTCTTATTAATTACAGTGCCACTTAAACCTCTAAGGTTTGTATGTGACACAAAATTCGTTCACGCTTATACAATAAACCACGCCTTTATATAGAACAAACACATACTTACTACATATTTTAAATACATAATATCGTAGCGCACAACTGTACTACATATTTCAAATAGATGAATTATAATTGTGATAGAAAATATTCTGTAAGTTTTAATTTCATATTGTAGACATTAATAGTACAGCGTAAGGGGGTAGGTAAGGAATTTATAAGTCGGGGAACCAGATAGGCCGTCGTCCGCTCGCCGTAATAGTTATTAGCTGCGGTGGTAACCAGTTTATTTTGTGCTGCATGACGCGTATATATAGGATGATCTATTCTTCTTTGTATTTTCAAATTAAAAAATTGTTCTTTTAACAAACTCAATTTAACTTTGTTTGTTTTTAACACTCGATGCTGACGCTTGCAGCGCAGAGTGAATTTGCTTGAAGCGTTCATCTTGTGGCCCTCGGGTTACTATGGTCACTGTACAGCAGTGACGTTCAGTCCATACAGGCAAAAAGACTTTGCCTACCCTACGACTTACCTAAATAACTATACTAACTATAATAAAAAAATATATAAGAAACATCTAACTAAATTAACACCTACTAAATTTCATCCAATATATGGCAGTGATAGCATAAATATTTCTTATGAACGTAAGAGCCCGAGTGATCCGTCCAGGACTGCGGAGGATGTAAACGGTTTTTATAGGCGCAATGGTCACTGTACATTAATTTTTGTACAATTCTGTATCAATATTTACGCTACAAAAACAACGATGTATAGCGTTAAAACTATTTCTGCGATGTTCCTACCGTAGCGCATTATACCCGTAGTACCGTTCGAGCCACGCCACGAACGAGACAGGGATAGTGGCGGACAACGCGCGAAAGGGAGAACAGGATAACCGTAGGCACGGGGGGCGACCGAACAAGTCTCAACGTAGGCCGACCAACTTATCTTTGCTGGTGGCACAACGAGAATTGAACTATAATCTTATGAGAACTACGTGTAGTTTGAGTGTTTTGTTTAGACAGTAGCGGCAAACTTAATTTGGTCGGCCGGTAGTTTGGCGGTTGGCGGACTAGTAGCAGAGATATTTAAAGAAATATTTATTATTTTGTGTTTTAGTGATATCTTACTGATATCTATCATTTAATCTAATACTATTAACTACTACTAATGGGAAATATATGTTCCGTATGAAAATTTGCTGTTGCAACGTGTATTAGGGCAGTTTTTAGATGCAAATGAGGCATTTCGATTGGTTGTACATTAGTATTAAAGAGTAACCATCTCACCTGTTCCTTAGTGGTGTTTGTGACGAAAAGCATATCGTTGATGATGCAGAACCCTCCGCCCGCGTTCGGCACGATCACGAACGTTCGGTGGAACGAGCGAATCGGTGACCCACTCGTCATCGTCTCTTTGTATACCCCATTCATCGTGAGCACTATCATCGCGGGCTGTACGTTAAATACAATAAATGTTTTATCTAAAAATATATACAGGTTCAATTTAAAATACTAATAATTTCTAAAGGTACGCGACTATTAGCACGCGCCGGACGCACCGCACGCACGGCACGCAACGGATTTTAGTTTGCTTCTTATTATTTTACATAGTGCTGCGTCCATTATCCCACGCCGCCCGCATCAAAAGGCGGCATTTATGAATAAAAAATGCGTTGCCGGAGACGTCACACAAACCACATTGATATTATGAATCCACATTCTACGTTTAGTTTTACGTATTTCTTCATCTTCCAACAGCCAACTAATAATATCTCTCTCAATCTCCACCACCGAATACGTCAACTCACGACAAGAAAACACTCGTAACTAAACAAAAAAATCCGGATACAGAGGACGTATGACATCGGCAAATCCGTTCAATCCGTTGCGGGCCGTGCGTGCGGTGCGTCCGGCGCGGGCCATTGAACGCGTACCTTAACGGTAGCTTCTATACATCATATCAGTATGACTTGTTCTACTTTTATTTAACTCTTGACAACAGTCGTTAAGCTAAGTCAGAGGCCTATGGGTAGCTTAAGAACTCTGACACCAGGCTGGCCACTAATCAAACGACAAAAAAAAAAAACAAGATCAATAAATTTCTTAATTTTATACTAGATCAATTGTATAATTTGTGGTAATTGATGCTGGTTACATAATTAGTAAAATTTATTGTTAAGTCCTTGATAAGCATACATTATGTCACTGTTTGTTACCCAAATAAATAGAAAAAAAAAACCGTTCCCAAAACTAATGTCTACTGTACGTATCAACTCACCGTAAACACAAGCAAGTCAACAGCGAATCCCATCAGATCGTGCGTGGTTTTGGGTAGGTCCGACAAAAAGGATACAACTTGAAGCCTTCCTGTTCGCATGTATCTCCTTCTAGATTCACGCTCGGTAATCCGGATCAGGTTCCGGCTGTTTGGTATGTACGCGTTTAGTCTGGAATAAAATGATTTGTAAGGCTACAACTTAGTTATGGGGATACAACTAGATAAGCGGGAACTTTACGCCTGCTAGTGAACAGGTGGCCGAAGTCCAAAACGATGGCCCGACCATGGTTTTTTTTAAAATTCAATATAAGCCAGTGCTTGACCACAGTCCCACCTGATAGAAAGCGGTGACGCAGTCGAGGATGGTAAAGCCCACTAGCTTATTAATAGCCTATAGACATCTACATTATAATCGGGCGGGAAAACCGACGCTGGCAAACTATTCCAGTCCTTAGCTGTCCTTATTATAAATGAAGAAGAAAATCGCTTAGTCCGGACTGAAGTGAAATGCCAGTCAACGTTGCGTTTCACAGAGCTAAAGGTCGAAGCAAGTCATAATAATAATATTCGGGGACAATCCACACCACGGGTCATCTGATCCCAAACAAGGCAGAGCCTGTACTATAGAAACCAGATAACTGATACCAATACCTACTTCTTTTTTTTGTTAATATATACTTAAACAGATAAATCACACCCAGACACTTGGCGGGGATCGAACCTACGACCTATTGGGTAGCAGCCAGGGTGTCTAACCACTAGACCAACAGGCCCGTCGAGTTGAAAAACCTATTAAGAAGACTTGATAAGAAGTCACGATCCTCAACAATGAGCGAGCGACTGTGGAGGAGTGAACAGGTGCACTGTATCGCCGTTACTTATTAACCACCGCACTCACAAACGTCAATTAACGTTAATTCTACTGAAGCCATTTTTTGAATCTAGATATTTCGACCGACTCACTATCAGCGTATTAAGTATTAATTGGTGTGGAATATCGAAATAATCCAATTTCAAGTAATGGATTAATGGTAATTAACTGTCTCTTAAGCCGGGTAAATTATCAGCTACAGAGCATCCAAACTAGAATGTTTATATGATTAACAGCAAAATATGATATTGGGGTAATAACTGTCTGGATTTTCCTGTGCATAGGGACCTGCTACCTAGTAAACACAATACAGTGCATTGCTTTGTTCCTCCGGTGTGACGGCTCAAGAGTCTCTTAAGGTATCAACTGACTTTGTAAAGGAACTGTGTATAAGCAGGCATATCGCCGTTTTTATACTTCCAAGGTGGCATGCAAGCATGCGGCACGCCTGATGGTAAGCAGCCACTGCAGCCTACAGACTCTATGAACACCAGAAGAATCGCTTTCCATTGCCAACCCTTAAGTTATGACATCACATTTAAGTCTTTTATCCAATAATTTCACCAGCTGTAGTGCCCTTTACACCGGTACACAGCAGTGTTTACACACTGCTGCTTGGCACAAGAATGTATGACACTTCAGTAGTTTTTTTTTTTTTCGCAGCGGAAACATTCAAAAGGTCCCTGGTAGCTGTGGGGCTCGACTGGGGTATGTGGGATTCTTACCCACCCAGGGCTCTCTGGTGGGATCGGCACCAGAAGCCCCTCAGTGGCTTGACTTTCAGCTCTGGCGGGCGCATTGTAGCCCCCCGGGAACCAGACACGGTGCTCACGGGGACGGGGGTCGCAACCCCGCCGCCGTCCTCCTCGGAGTCGCCGCCGTACTCAATGGACGTCCTAGGGCCACTCCCCGAACGTCCAGCGACTCTGAAGATTGTGATATATAACATAACTTACCTCTGTATAGTCGCATTCCTATTATCATTGCTCATGTAATTAGCGGCCATTGACATAGTGGCGTGCTCATGGTACGCCTCGAGCAACGCCTGGCGGGACTCAGCGTCGTATATAGCGAAGTATTGTGTGAGGAACTCCCGGACCAAGTCCTGGCCCGCCGGGTCCACGAGGAACGATTGCTGTGACGGCGGCAGGTTCACGTCTTCGGAGACATCGAAGCCGATCGCTGGCGGTAGGTCCACGCCGTCCTGGTAGTGGGAGAGTTATGTAATTGATTGCTGTATTACTTTAGTTTTCTTGTTTTGTTAGTTATCTAACTAATTGGCAGTGGCGTGCACAGAAAGTAGGCAAAAATATCTGCGAGTTATCTGTACTCTAAGCTATTTGTTAGTGTGCCACCACAAATATCCTTAAATGAACTAACATTGAAGACGTATCCATTTACATTTAAAAACATCACGCTACTACCATGTCAGTAAAAAAAATAAGATTATTTATAGAAATCGTAGGGTAGGCAAAGTCTTTTTTTGTGTATGATGATACTCTGAATAATCTTATATCACTTTTAAATGCAAAGTAATATGTCTATAAAATCTGCTAACTTATGGATATTTAAAATGGTATACTAATTTACATATAATAGGTTAAACAAGACGAATACGTTTCTTTGCCTACCCTCTATGCACGCCACTGCTAATTGGTGGTTGTAACTTTTTGTTCTAGTGGATAAGAATAGCAATCATCCATCGCATTGTGTGTCGTGTGAAATATTTTTGATATCCTACATCACGTATAGGTACTGAGATTCCCAAGACGCCTGCCAAACTTGGGGATTGTAATAACCACCAAAGATCATCTCCCCTGAGGATGATGAATGAAAAAGATATTTTCGACGGCGATGGATACCCCAACAGGACCGTGCTAAGAAAGAAAATTGACTGCAGAGTACACCCCCAATAATACTGTATATAGATTTTACGGCGCCAACTTTCATGAGGACGGTGGCGGGGATGCAACTCCTATACCTGTGAGCACCAATAGTTTTCCAGGAGTTTGTAATGCGCCCCCAAGGCACTGAGGGGCACCTAGTGCAGATCCCAGGATCCCCTCTCAAGTGCCCATGTGACAGCCGCGGAGGTTTTAGTAGTGAGCTTAGAATATGTATAAATACAAGTACTATAGAATACTTATTTTCAAGTAAGAACCGTAGGCACGAGTGAGAACATTGAAAAGCATATCATGTATGGGACAATATGTACTCTACCTTCAACTGTATTTATCGACATTTACGGTTGTGACAGATCGAAGCCACCACTACTTGTCACTTACATATCAATATAACTTTAAATAGTTTAGCTGCCTCTTGGAGGAAGGACTAAAGAAACCTGTCTAGGCTGCCTACGGTTTGTTTAATACATAAAATAACATAAACATACGCGTACTCTATTCTTAATATATGTATAAACTCTATGGTGAAAAGGATCCCACATACCAAGGTTGAAGATTATTAATATAAATACACTCACCAATCTTGCCAGCTTGGGAAACTTCTTCCGCACATCGCTGAAGAAAAAACAACATGGCAACACATGTCAACGATAAAGACACTCTGAAACTCACAATGACAGTTTCAGTATAAAACACACAGCAAAATAAAGTTCAATTAATGAAAGATGTTTTTGGACGTACATTATTTATCTTGGTTTTATTTTACCATTACATGTATACTTGCAGTACGCTATAATGGCACCCTTCAATTTTTGTTTTGCTCTAGCTGCTTCGCTAAGGAATAAACATTCTTGTTCCTTCAAACATACTATTCACTTCCACGAGACAACGCAGATAAATGAACAATAAAAAGAAACGTTCAAACGGCCATCAGATGGCCGTTTGAACGTTTTTCCGTTTCGGAGCCGGAGATATAAATAATAAAACGTTCGAGTCGCGACACAGTCATCGCGAGTTATAAAGTAACATAGTGTCGCGGCTTTAGGGGTGAATAAACAAAGGCACATTATGTTGAACATGCACAGTTCCACATCGAAGGACCCCATCGAAGGACCGCATCAAACGGCATCGTAATTTACATATCACCGTGATAAGCCTACGTCCATTTACGTTTGAATTATCGTAGCGAGTGGGTAAAGAATTAGTGCGGCAAGCCATATGAAGTCGTCGGCAAGGACCGGAACACTTGCGTACTTGTATGACCAAGCATAAAAATAAAATCCGTTTGATGCGATTACCCCAACAATGAACTGTGGACGATCACCTAATGTTACACCTCCAATGCTCTAGCTAGGTATTTATGTAACAACGTAACATCAGTCTCACTGTCTAAACTTTAATTCATTGGGTGTTACACATATAATATTATGAAATGGAGATATAGCATGGATGTATTACTAAAGTGTACCACCCTAATTGAAGTAATAGGTTGGAACATCATTCAACTACAATTAGTAAAACTGGGTGTCAATTTAAAAACTATAATTGAATGACATTTCATTTGTCACTGAAGTTACCTTTTTCTGAGGTTATTGTTAGTCAGAACGTATTTACATGGTAAAATATAAACCAAGACAAATGTGATGTCAAATGACACTAAAATTCATTTTTATACAAAATCATATTACGTCATTGACTGTCACAAGGGTGGTTAGTTAGTGTTTTAAAATTTAATAGGTGTAAAAAAATGAATTAGTGTCTAACAAACTATAAAGTAACATGGATATAAACTTTCCAGAAACATATTTCAAAATTTATACTTATTTTAGAATGTTACAGAAAAATCAAAATAACATTTTTATTCACAAGTAGAATCATGAAAAAAGTTTTTATGCAACAAAAAAAGGATATCTGCGATACGATATCATAGCCACTCGACTGCCGCGCCTAGTTCTATTGTTGTTCCTTGCTCCTCAGTGCTGCGCTGACAAATATATCTAAAGGAACAATTATTGCACCTTGAAATGTATTTGCCAACCACAAAACAATGAAGAGTAAAGCCTACGTCAAAATGGCCATTGTAGGTATAAAACATATTTTCATTTATCTACTCGCATGTATAGCATAAATATATTCTATATCCAATATTTGCACCAAATATGTATAAGTTGGCTCAAACATTTTCATTGGCATTGTCAGATCCCACAACCGTAGGTAGTCTTGACCTAGCGAACTTCTAGGTTCAGGATGTGATGGTAGCAGATTCTGAAACTCATAGAAGACGTATAGGAGCAAAACACGTTATTGCAGTATTGGAGACTTTTACTATGAAACTTAAGAATGTTTAAAAAGATGAGATTGGTCATAGGGAATTTTTAAAACAATTTTTTCTTCCTCCAATCTGTTAAACAATATTATACATATCTAAATGGCGCTCTTATTTTATTTATACATATACAGGGTGTAAGGGACATGGTACCGAAAAAAAAATTATAAGACGTCAAATAATGTCCGTTACAACATTACAGTAACCATTTAAATGGTAACGCCCGGTTTCCGAAAGGATGATCAACGCAAAAATCAACTAACTAGATGTCAAATCTCCTGTCAAGTGTATTTTGGGTTGCAGAAAGCATGGTCAACTATTTTAATTTGAACAACCTGTTAGTTGACACGGCTGTTAAAATTTGCTTCAGAAACTTCATGTCAAAGCCAATTTGGGTTTCTGAAAGGCTATCATAGATTATTCTCTTGTCAAATACAATGTCAACTAATCGGTGTTGGTCGACAAATTAAGTATTAAATTATACTATTTGTTTTGGATAATTTACTAGTTTATGACAGATTACGTAATTATTAGGTATAAAAGGTCCTTTGCAACAAAAATACCTAGATTGTATTAACAATTGCTACTTTTGAAATTTACGATAGTGAAATGCGCACTCCACATCAGCGCGGGATGAAGGCCCACGAAATAAGAGTGTGGAGCCGCTTGACAATCAAAAATATTTTCTCTATGGGGTACCACTGGTGCTTTTCCTTCGAATCTTGACACATGGTGAAGGACAAAAAATACTCTGTTTCTTTCTGTCACATGTAACCTATATAAATTCATTCTTTTCTTGTGCGAATGAGAAAGAAAGTGACCATCCCTCCTGTAGATCCTCCATCTATGGTTACAGATTATAATATCTTTAAATTGAATGAGCTATTGAATGAAATATTGAACTAAATAGGAAATGTAGCCATACTTAAATAATATTCTTCATGTCAAATTAAAATGATCATAGATTAGTAAATTTTTCTCTAATTAACGTTTCAGAAACCCGAATTGATTTGAACAAGCTGTCAAGTTAACAGTCATGTTAGTTGAACATCCATTTGAATAGCCTTTCAGAAACCGGGCGTAAATGACGAATGACTAACTTATTAATTTTCGAGCATGTAATGAATATATGCGGAATAATGTTTATTTTTCAAATTACATTGCTAATTTTCTAAAATAATAATAGTTAATTGCCTATTAATTAATTGCCTATGCACTGTTTTTGTGAATAAAGAACAAATAAATAAATAAAAATAAAATAAAAACACAAATAATTAATTGTTTTTAAATTAAAATTAGGCTTTATTATTATACCAATAATGATGTTATACTAATTTTATTTAAAAAGTGATATTTTTTTTTGGAAATTCATGAAAAAGCCGATGAAAAATTTCAACACTAGGATGTTCAGAATCGTGTTCTGGATCCCTGGTATCGGTTTTCGGTACGATGTCCCTTACACCCGTTATAGTAATAAATATTAATAAGTATCTGTAAATAGCATACTCAGTATTTTTTAAAACAGACTAAGGGATATAAATTTAATATTTGGCATACAATATTATTGAAACATTCCCAATAAATTGTGGTTCAAACTTATCAATGCATCACAAAATCATTGTTCCTTCTTTATCTTTGTACTTTTCACTTAGGTACAATGCATACTACCAGTGCAGTGTGTGTATAGTACACAGTATTTAAAATGTTTACCTTTTTCCACTACATATCATTACCTGACATAGATTTCATGATCCTGAAACCTTTTCACCAGAGGGTTTCCTTCCAGATACAGTTCCACCAATTGAAGGGGTTTTAAAGGTTCCAGAGAGCCAATGAATGGAATCTAGAAAAAATGGTACTGGGTACAATTGCAATATGTATAAACACTTTAAAAATTGGTCAATATGACCAATCCTTCTTTTGCCATTTAACAAGTGACTGAAAACATTGAATCATCATCAGCTAGAAGATGTGCACTGCTAACCATAACCCCACCCACTTGGAATGCCACAATGAATGACCAGCTTGTTGTACTTGAGACTTGCACAATGCCCTTGGTCCACCTAGTAGGAGGCATGCCTATGCCACGGCATACGACCATAAGACACGGTCTTATGGTCCATATTATTCCCCATCGGTTATCGGTTCTTTGAGTGATGTGGTCTGTCCATCATCATTCCAACATATTAATTCTGAAAGGTATGCCTGTGCCTTTGGTTTACACACACATTACATATTATATCATGAAAAGACACTCAGAGTGTAGGTCTCTCGAGTGTGCTTGTTGTATGACTCTGAGCTTTTCTAAAAGACCATCAGTTATGAAGGAAAACATGAAGTACCCATACCCTATTATTGCCCATGTACAGGATCTTCAGGTTTTTTAATTTGGTTGGTAAAATCTTGAGGTGGTCGATGCTATGCAGCTTATTATCGTTGAGATTTAACGCTTCCAGATCAGGGATGTTTTCAGCAATGATGTCAATGGCAGCCAGCATTATCATTGGACGGAATAATGCACAGAAGATATCTGTTAAGTCTGGAATAAATAATTCGTGTAAGAAGTTTTAGATAGGATAAGGCAATTATGTCAGGGCTAGAAACAGGTAATGAAAATGAATGAATGAAGTAGCAGCAAGTCCAAAGAAAGCATCAGTGTCTAAACAACAATTGTTATAAGATAAAAAGAATTATGCTAACACATCGTGTGCTTTCTCTTAGTTACCTGGGTCTGCGTGGAACTTTGTTAAATCCAATGCTTTAGTAGCAGCATTATATCTTTTTGCCATGGTCAACTTCATTTTCTCTTTCATTTCAGCATCAATAACAACGTTTGGGACTGCATTTCTCACAATTACCACTAATTTAAAACCATCAGACATCACAATCTTCCTGTCTGCGTGGAACAACTTCTCAGCGATCTTCACATCGTCAACATAGAATACAGCAGCGTTTCCATTAATTTTGTAATAATGTGGAATAAATATATCAGGTGAAATGTGACTAAGCAGTGTCCTTAGTATTACGTCTTTGTCATGTTTAGCACCATATGGTATGATAATTTGGTACCATGGTAAAATCCCTGCAATAAATCTCTTCTTGGCCATGCCTGGCCTGGGTGCAGGTGAATTGAGTCGGCCTCCCCGACCTCTGAATGATCCTTTGCGATACGCGTTTTGGACTCCAGATCCAACCATGTCAATGTCATCTTCAAGGAAGATTTTTGGATTGTTAAACTTGTTTTTGCCCTTGCTAGTGCCAGGCTTGAAACTAACACGCCTTGTGTTATTACTTTGCGCGCGGTCATCGTGTTCTGTGAATAGATAACTCATAAATTACCATTTTACTCTTATGTGCATTGCATGTTATGTTAATTACATCATGTTTACATATTAACTCTCAACATGGTAGTTTCTCATATTTTCAACACAAAGACACATGTGTGCAACCACACAAACAACTTACCAAAATGCTCATTATTACCCTTCCAGTTCCTGACTCTACCGCCACCACGTTTGGGCATTTTTGTACTACACAAACACGAAACAAACACGAAAGGTTACAAAATGACGCATAAAATGCGTGCTTTTCTAATTTCCAATATTAATAAAACCACACAAGCGACTAGCCATGTAATATTGCACTATTGAACAATAATACAATTCTTTGAATAATTTGGATTTATTTCGAGCTATATACCTAGGTACTTCAATAAACTTTCAGGAAAAGGAACAATACAATAACCATCCACGACAGTCGACATTTATAAAACCATCGACAAACGTTGACACAAGAATGCCAAAGACAAAGTAAGCAAAGACAGGAAGTAACAGTGTTGCCAACTCAATTTTTAAAAGAAAGCTAGATCAGCAATAAAAAATAGCTAAAAAATAGCTGTATATTAGCCAAAAATATAGCCAAAAGACTTTTAATCAGTTAAACATAAAAAAACCGGTCAAGCGTGAGTCGGACTCGTGCACTGAGGGTTCCATAGCATCTTTGGACATAGTAAATTAATTTTACTATTCGTATAACACCTCAGATAGCAAAAAAAAAACCGTTGGAGGTTTTTTTTAGGTGTAGGTACTATAAAACTGTACTATTTAGAAAGATTATTTTATTTATATTTTACAGGATACAGACTGTATATTTCACAAAATGTTTATAAATAAATAACACATTTGTATGAATTTAGGGTCTGTATTATTATTAATAAATTTTGAGTTAGAAAAAAAACGAGCTTATGTATGGGTACGGAACTTCGTACTCCATTAAATAAATAAAACGACTCCAATTTATCTTCAACTCTGTAATGAACTGGAAAACACTGATATACATACATCGGCAACTTTACCTTAGGTGATTATTGACACATAACACGTAATTATAAGGAAATACAATATTTTTCAGTCTCTCGACTCCACTGTAACTATGTCTAGAGTGTGGCTGCCACCAGAATGACAGGACCACTCAAACACGGCACTATTCGATATTCAATTTACAGAATTCAAATGGCAAAGAGGTTTTAGTCG
The DNA here is from genome assembly GCA_911728495.1 of Furcula furcula. NCBI lineage: Eukaryota > Metazoa > Arthropoda > Insecta > Lepidoptera > Notodontidae > Furcula > Furcula furcula. The sequence continues at coordinate 19,195,674 of OU452255.1, forward strand.
CCACAAGCTTGAGAAAATTGAACTAGATTTAAAATGTCGTGTGGTGACCCTGAGGTCACGTGGTCGCTGTAGTGTCGAAGACAATACGGAGGGGGTGTTGGCTTTTCCCTTTTAGAGGTTAACCAAAAAAGCTAAAAAATGTAGATAAAAATAGCTTAATAGCTAGATCGATTTTTTTGTAGCTGATGAAGTTGATTTATAGCTAAATCTAGCTATAAAAACACTGAATTGGCAACACTGGGAAGTAAGCATAGAGCCATAGAGAAAGAAACCAATAGAGAGCTGAACACTTTCTTTCTCATTCACGCAAGTCGTGTCGTTGTGGGCAGCACCCAGTGCTGTACATCCCGTCGCAGCAGGGGCTGCTGTTCAACGTGCGCGTGTTCTGGATCTGGGCGGTAAACAATGCATTTATATAAATTACATGTAATGGAAAGAAATAGAGCATATGATTTTTTGTCCTTCAGCGTGTGCTCAGCATTTGTCACGAACTCGAAGAAAAACCGCACCGACGGTGCAGTATACTTTGAAGTTTTTTCGGCCACGATCTAGCTTTGGTGTTTTTAAATTGAATTGCACAAAGAAATATTAGCTTAGATAGCCGCATTTGAATAAATATCCATAACGTGTGTTTCGTGTACGAATGCTAATTTTCTGTCCTTATCGGCGGCGGCGGCACGCTAGCTAGATGTCTTGTAATATTCTGTCTACGATAGAGCGGCTCTATACATAAAGGAGATACCACTGGAGAGAGCATGACGCGCTAACCCATAGATTTAAGATTTTTTTCACTACGTTCAAAAAGATGAACATAGCGTGGGAAGGAGAAGTTCTAATCAAATACAAACTGCACGATTGCAACAGAGGCAGAGATAAAATTCTTTTTTTTTATTCTGTATCACTTTTGACATTAGCCACTGCAACGCTGCCTCGCGGTCTGTTTACTGTCAAAGTAAATCATAATAATTTAGCACGATCTCAAATTTATAATATGAAATATCATTGTTCCATTAGGGTGGCTTGTGCAATAAGTGCATGTGATGTTACAAATCGTAATAAAACGAATAAGTAAACATTTCACAGGTAATTGATTACTATTCCTGACTGCATTTTTGCTTGCTATATTTTTATGGTTTTGGTTGAAACTTTGGTTGAAAATCGTAATAATATCGTAGAATACATCTTTTTCTTCAAACTGATCATAATTTATTACTTCTATAAGAAGAATAGCGGGATATTTTGTGTAAAATGTAAAACGATTTGTTTACAATAGGGCTTGAAAAAGTCCTGACGTCATGAGTATCGATATCGATAATAAAGCAAATAGTTTTAATAGAACAAATATAAATACTACGTCTTTTTGTTTTAGTTTCAAGGAGTTTATATTTATTCGGTCTAAAAATATTTTGCCGTCTCTATATTCTTTATGTAAATTGATATGATAATAATAATAATTCAAATGTATTCTTTCAGATTATCAAAATAATTCTTTGTTATGACAAAAATAGATGCGGATTAAAGACAATGATGGGTGGAATCCCTACAATATTCCAGTGTCTGTGATACAGATTTTGATTTCTGTCTGTGATATCCATCCATATCATCGGTTCTACAGCCAATATGACCAGCCACTCCAGTCTGGTAATTCGTTGACCTACGTCGGCAAGTTTGATCCTCTGGTGATAACATTTCTTATTTGATCCTTCACAACAAATAATTTACTTCCACTACTTCGTGTTCATGTGGTTTAAATAATATTAAGATGTTACCAGATAAAACGTGCTCTATTACTGTCGTCACTAAGAAGCTGACGTATATATTTACAATATATTTTTATGAATGCTGAAATAAGTAAGGTAAGGTGCTAACATACTTTACTGTCGGACAAACAAACTGTATTTTTCTGACTTACTTTTATGCCCTACCTTTAAGACAGTAACGCCACTGGTACATTAACACTATAAGCTTATATAAAACAATGAATACATTAGCATAATTGCATATACAATCGAAAACAGGGGTGTAAAACCTTTGAATTGTTTTTTTTTTATCGACATCAAAACCTCATTGTCTCTATGAAATAGTTCAGCTATTAAAGTATGAAGAAGGAGCAAATACAAACTCTCACAAACTTTCCTTTAAACAATATAGGAAGCTTTCGAAAGAATGCTATATGCACATTTATAAATGCGTATGTATCTCTGTCTCTCTGTTGTCATCAATTTTCTTAATTGTATACGTGAGTAAAAGCGCGGGACGTCACTAGTAGGGTTATTACAATTAGTTTTTCTAGGTAGCAACTAATAATTATTTTTTAGCACCTAGTTAAAGCCGATACCCGCTTTGAAAATGTTTAGAATATCTGACTTGGGGCAAGACTAACATACGTTTGTCTTGCCCCTGGTAAACTGATAGTCTTCCCCCACTTTGACATTTTTATATTATGGTTTTATTTTGTTAAATATTAAGGAAACTTATTTGTTTTATGTGATAATAACAAGATAATTTTAAACTCTATGTTGGTATGATGCTACTTACAGCAAAGATATCTCAATTTAACATTTAATATCACAAATTTTTTAATGTTTTTTTCAGATCCACCAACTAGCCTTTTTTTTCTTACAGCTGACATTTTAATTTTGTGATATTGACCAAATAGTTCAGCAGAAGTGACAACTGTGTTTTGAGCCGAGAACCATTTCATGATAACTGTTTTATCGACAAGTTAAATTGGAAAAAACGCAGAATTTTTCGAGTTATTTGAAAGTGACAGTCTTACCCCGGTGACAGTCTTAGGTTATGTGTTTTACAATAGAAGTATATTGTTTGTCTTTATAATAATAACCTGGTACGATCCACACATGGTGATCTGATCCCAAACAAGGCAGAGCCTTTACTATGGAAACCAGACAACTTTTACTAATACATACTCATATACTTTTATTTGAAAATACATACTTAATAGATAAATAAAACCCAGACACCTGGTGGAAATCGAACCACCAGCTGGCTACTCAATAAGCCAGCCAGGATGTTGAACTGTTAGACCAACACGTCCGCCAAATGTTTTGGTTTTATACTATTTAGAAATATTGCATACTTCTCAAGGATCTCAGGGGATACTCCTTCACCCATACTGAAAAACGTTAATAATTATTGTTTATAATGCATGCTGATTTGAGTAATTTTATCATGCGTAACGATAACTTATTTACATGATCTAATTTACGATGTTTCAAGCAAAAATAAACTTTTTTTTGTTTAGAACGACTGTTTTACCACTTTTGACAATTTATCATTATAAGATTTGCAATACTAAAGGTTATTAAGTAGTAACTTGTTATAAATCAACATCAATTTTAAATTAAACAGATAATCGTGTAAATCTTCACACAAAATATCATCGATATCGATTACGTACGTAGTACTTTTTAACAACACTTTTTTTCCTTTACACATAAACAATTCACTCACACATAGGTTTTTCTTTTTTGGTTTCATTTTTTATCGGACTATGTTTATCTTCTATATATAATATCTTTGCGCTAACCCCTATGCCATTGTTCATATGTTCAGGTCATTTTATAAAAACTAGTTCACCGGCGATTTTTGTACAGTCCGTAACAGGTCGTCATGCATTATACAGCTCCGTGAAAATGGCTGTTGGAGCAATATAATATTTGTTTATATGATATTATTATTTATTTATAAAATATTTGACTGTTAGAAAAATCGTGATCGTTGATCGTTTTTCTAAAATCGATTAGGTACCATAAATCGGCGAGAGAATGGAGTTTCCTATCATTGTTAAACATTTATTTTTATGAATATGTTAGTATTAAAAAAATAGAAACCAAATATTGTTATCTCTGAATCAAAATTTCACGTTATATTTTATCCTAGTTACAGCATAGTGCGAGGACAGGATTGAATGTACGAAAAAAAATTATTTCATTCTAGGCTAATGGAGGAAATTCTAATAATTATGAATGATGTTTATTATAATGAAGTTATTGTTATAAAAATAGATTAATGTATCGAGAGTATCGTGATAAATAACAATAATCTTCTTCTCCTTTTCTTATACATAAAAATCTCGTGACACGGTGTTTGTGGTCGAACTCCTCCAAAACGGCTTGACTGATTTTTATGAGATTTTCTTTTTATGTACATATATTTAGTAGGTATGAGGATAGGTCTTAAAGTATATTAAATACCGCTAGGTGAAGCAGCGTTAGGCAGGGTATTTATATAGATGGGTGACCAATCACTGGTCAGCATTAGACAATGCTCTTTGAACTAAACGTCTCCGTACTTCGGTTGGAGGGCACAAATAAGGGAGAGCTTATAATTTGAGTCCCGGTTTTAACCAACTTTAAAAAAGGAGGTATGTATTCAACGCGTATGTATATAATACTATTAAAATGCAAAATCCATATATAAATCTCGTCTCATGGCATTCGCACTCCTCCAAAACGGCTCGACCAATTTTTATGATTTTTTATGTCTATACATAACAATATGGTACCAAGGTATAAGAATAAATAGATGGGCAACGTTTGAACTAACCGTATCCATGCTTTCGAGGGCTACTAAAAAGTTGGTCCTGGTTTTTAACCGACTTCAAAAAAGGAGGTTATGTTCTCGACGCGTCTAAAGCGGTAACTAGTAAAAAATTAAACGTAATTTTATTCGGGAATTAGCGCGATTTACCTTATATTTATCGGAAGAATCTACTTAGACTATAATCTCCATAATACCAATAAATTTGGCCTTGAATCATTTCACTTATGTTTTTTGTCTCTTTCATTAGGATGACCACGACGAATCTAAGTTTAGGATAAATACATACGGATTACGTATAAAAAAATGAAAACGGGAACCATGTGCTGTCAGTGATACCTATAAAGCACAGAGACATAGTTGTTTACTATTTGCTCATTAGAAAGCTCCAACAAGCAATGGAGTTAGCTATGCCTAAGCATATTCATCCATTCTCCATTGCCTGTTCATTTCTGATTTTATCACGTAGCGAAACCTTGGGGTTACGTAGAAGAGCCGTATATGAAGTAGAGTACCCCTATAGCTTTGAGAATATTCTAGTTGAATTGGCAGTGGGCGGAGCACATAGCTGGAAGAACCGATGGCCGTTGGGCAAAAAGTTTCTAGATAACGACCACCGTCCGGAAAGTGGTGTGTAGAATGGCCCTAACAAGATGGTCCGATGGTATCACACGCGTGGCAGGAAGCCGGGGGATGCGAGTGGCGAAAGTCCGTTAAGTGTGGACGTCATTGGGGGAGGCCTTTGTCTAACAGTTGACGTCATTCGCCTGATGGATGCAAGGATAGATTTTATAGAAATGAAAAACAACAATATAGTATATCATTTATTAATGAAAACATATCTAATACTAACAATAATTTTAATTAGAAATTATATTTAGTTGTCAATGGATGATAACTATAAATAAATCTAGTGAAATTGACGAACAACAAGGCTGCATGGGCTATAATTTTCACCAAGTTGGTGGGAATAAGTTGACCTTGGCTTTACACACGCCGCGACATGCCGTCATATTATTCATCATTTGGCTTCTAACTTCTGCAGGGCTATTGCGTATCTTTAGTCACCCAAGTGACTATCAAGCTTCAGTTGTCCACTGAACTTTGATGTCTACTGAAAGTGTTTTAGTATTGGAATTTATTGGTCACTCAAATTAGGCAATACCGAATGAACCATTGGACAGTTATTTGATGGTCACTTGCTATAGTGTCTTAGTCTTATAGTGTTTATAAATTATTATTTTAAATATTTATTTTCTCCTTAAACATCTATTATTATTTTTTTTCGTTTATACGCGCGGAGCTATATGTAATTTTATGTTATAATAATAATGGAATGTAGCAAGTCAATAATAGTTCTATTGGTCTTTTTTTTTATTTTTGTGTTTAATTGGTGCTTATAAAATGCGTATCTGTTGAGCGCAGTGTCGCGTCGAGCTTTATCGATTTATTATTCTGTACGAAGTATGTAGTTGGCGACGCGACCTGCCTTTGGGGAGGAACAGGTCCGGTTTGGACAATAATGGACACTATATGTAATTTATGTGACATCATAGCGCGGCGCGCGAGCGTCGGGCTGTTTTTGTTTTCATTGTTTTTTTATTTTATTATTTGTCTGTGGCGTCACTGGGTGTTCACGGAAGACCAGCGTCGTTACTCTTTGGAGCGACGACATTAAGCTGAGTGGGCACCCTTTCAACGTCATATTTAAGTTTCTTTTATTATTATTATTTTTTTGCATGTTTTTTTATTGTTACTGTACTTGAGTATGTCGTTGAATAAAAATTTTCTTTTCTTTTTTTTTTTTTCTTTTCTATAGTGATCATCACTTTAGTTGTCAAACGAGATACGTAATAGGGGGGCTGGTCTGAGTGGACGAATGTTTATTTTGCTCGCAAGTACTGACTAAGTGATCAATAGAATCATTTTGTCACCTCGCTATTTTTTTTCATCAAAATCTGGTAACACAGTAAACGTCAGTTTACTCTAGTGAATTAATGATATGACTGAGTACTATTTCTATCAGGGCTTACTTTCCAGGCAGAATTTTGATACATGTTGGCTTTTTATCACGTAGCGTATATACCTAACCATAACTTTTATTATGAAGATTTTCATTAATACATTTTCTGAATACAAAATCTGAGTCTAGTTCGCTTAGTACTAAATATATAAAAATAATGTGTCGAAATTATATTGTATTTCAGTTGGTACAACTTCTTAATATATTTTACGTCTGTGGCAGCTATGGGTCCTCATATGAGTGCAAAAATATTTTATTTTTGACTTTTAAACATTAAACTCATACTTATGTATAATTACGTACCCTTCTCGACTCAGAAAATCTTAATTTCAGTGTTAATGGTCACCCTACTGATGTAAAATGTTTATTTAAAATAAGATGATTATAGAGCATAATTGACAGAATAAAATAGGTATATCATTTATATATCGCCACACAACACTAAAATTAATCATTATTGACTTGTTTTTAACATGATTCGAAGGTAAAAATGTATGAATACATTAAATACAGTTATTAGCGCAAAAATACACTAACCTGTGAAACTTTTTGTCCGAATTGGTTTCCAAACACTTCTGCAATTTTGTTCAATACGTTACATTGTTTAAATCGCGAATCTAACGAGAATACAGTTTTATTTGATCTTTTAAAAACCCGAAGTGGTAGAAAACATTATGACAGAGTGGCCATATTGTGTTCAATGAGAGTTGTCATAATATTTAAACGGCAGCTACCAACAATCAGGGTAGTGTAGGGCTGGTATATGAATATGATTTCTGTATAATTTATTACTGACGTCCATAGATAGACAGTACTCAAGTTGACGTGGATGTAAATTTTCTGATAATTCATTTAAAGTCAGTCAAGAGAGCCCCGACCCACGTTGCGAAATCTTAGATTATCACAATTCACACAATCAGGATTGGGATTTTTTGTGTTAATCATGGCAATTTTAGATAAAGTGTGAGAGGGATAAAAAACATAATTAAGGGTGAATGAACCTGTCTTCAATAATTTGTTCTAGCCGAAAACTCCAGTGTAAATATAAGCTTCTTGGATGCATGCATACATCGAACCACAGAGTGGAACAAAGTTTGAATCATGAAAATAGACTCTTAAAGGACTCTTACAGTCTTAGAGGAAGAAAACAATAGAGGGCTGGACACTTTCTTTCTCATTCACGCAAGAAAAGAATGCGTTTATGTAGGTTACGTGTGATAGAAAGAAACAGTGTATTGCTACGTTAGGGTGTTTTTAAATTAAACAACATCCTAAGTAAACATAATAATATATTAACTAAAAAAAAAAAAAAAAATGAAGGTAGTAGGTCCTTAAGCCCGTTGCAGTACTACTGTCTACCGTTCCAATCAAGTAGCCACTGTACGATTACTGCCCTGATCGTGACGGACGCAACACGGCGTTCGGTAAGCAGGAAGACCAGGAACACTCAGGCAGCACCCGTAGTAAACGGCCACGGAACGTCGATAGTCCGGCCGGCAGAGTATAGTGCCAGCTCGTAGGGCTTGAGCCGCGACGTAACACCCTGGAATTCACACCGAGGAGCGTGTCACCTAACTGTCCTTTGTAAACTCCCCTGATATGTGACCATGTCAGCGCAAGCAGAGCAGAGAGGCATAGGTGGTGTGTGATTGTCACAATCAGCGCGGAGTTTACAAAAGAAAAGCACAAACTATATAAAATCTTTTTAAAAAAAAATTGAACCGACTTCAATATCACTGAAAAGTATAAAATAATTTTAATATTATTGAAGTTGGTGTTAGCGTACCTGCTGTGTATATTTGGCACCAACTTCAATAATATTTAAATTATTTTATACTTTTCAGTGATATTGAAGTCGGTTCAATTTTTTTTTAAAAAGATTTTATTTTAACCTTTTTAGTGATATTTTCATATATAAAGATTGAACCATCGAAAACCGTAAAATTATCTAGGTAGGTTATGATCACATTATCGTCTACATAGTTTTACATAATTCATGTTTCTTCAGAAAATAATATCCGGTCGTAATGAAATTTGCATGGAAACATCATAGTAGTTTACTCTCTCGAATAAAAAAAGAATCATCGAAATCGGTTCATAATTGTCAGAGCAATGTAATGGAGAACATCAGTTTTATGGTTTTTACCAGATAAATTCCTCCACATCGTTCATGGTCCTCCAGGAAGTTCTTATCCGGTTGTAATAAAATTCATACAGATTCAATACAGTGGTATCTTCTTTCGAATAAAAAAAGAATCATTGAAATTGGTAAATATTTGCCAGAGTTATGACCATTTTTGTCCGACCGAGCGAGTCCGAGCGACTAAAACGTCATCTATATAGGCTTTCTTGCAACTCTCAGTGCGCAGTCACCATTCTTGTTTTTTTAGGAACTACTTATTACTAAGCAATAATTTTTTTATGGGACCCAATCAATGGATTGAAGAATGGATGGAAGAAAGATTTTTTCAAATCGGTTAATCATTGCCAGAGTTATGCGCGAACATACATAAAAAAAAAAAAAAAAAAAAATATATATACAGACGAATTGAGAACCTCCTCCTTTTTTGAAGTCGGTTAATAAAAGCACAATCATACTCTATCTATACAGACAATAGAAGTAACTAATGAGGTGATGAAACTAATTATTAAGTATGAACCTAGATGAGAACATTTACATGTGCAGCTACATTATTGAAATGCTAAATGACTTGTAATATTAGGTATGACAAATAACGGTCATTTAGCAGTATGCATTTAATAATTGTTCAACACTTACCCAATTTGGGGTTTTAAACACACTATTTAACTATTATTTTGTAGTAATAAAACAGTTATACTATGTTTTATAATACTCAGCACGACGAAAATTATGTTTGTTAATGTAAGTAAATAATTTTAATAATAACGTGCGTCCACCACGAAGACAATCAATGTGTCACGCCGACCGGTTTCCGAGACGGCTAGGCTGCTTGCACCGAGACATGCATCGATCACGTGGATCGGCTGTGACGATACACTGTTCGCATAGCGCGCGCGCATTTAAAATGTGGAATATATGTAAAATACTTTTGTAACGTTTTTACGTTACAATACCCCCTCGCTCAATGAAAGGATTTTATTTATCTAAAAATAAAATCCGCAAAAAAAAATGAAAATTATTGAAGTATGGGCTAAGGAAAATTATTTGTTTAAACCAATTAGTTTTATGTCCTTAATATGCCAGGTACCTAGATCTTTGCCAGACATATCCTGTAAAACATAAACAAGAGGAGATTTTTTGGCAATAATTTTAGCTTTAATAAATTTTGGGGCCAACTTCTTCGAAAATTTAGCTTCTTTGTCACTTAAAAAATAAGCCCGTTTCATAACCACGTCGCCTACATTAAATTCTGCAAATTTACGTCGCAAGTTATAATGAGAAGTATTTTTTACATGTCCTTGCCATAATTTAGTTTGCACAGAATCAAATATGGTGGACAAACAACCTAAGTTTTCGGCGTATATGTCTCGGGGTATGAACAGGACTTCGTCACCTAGGTTGTTATCGGTATAATGACTACCGCAGGTGACAAGTTGTCTTCCAAAAACTAAAAATGCTGGAGTATAACCAGTAGCTTCGTTGACTGAGCTGTTTATTGCGAACTGTACCCTCGGTATATACTGATCCCATGATCTATGATCATCGTCTACATACGAACTAATGCAGGTAATTATAGTTCGATTATATCGCTCTACTAAATTCACCTGAGGGGTGTACTTTGGAGTATAGTAAACATTCGGAACGTTATATTTCTTAAACAAGGCATCCGCAACCTTCCCTGTAAACTGAGTACCATTGTCCATCAATATTGTTTGAGGTATGCCATGGATAAGAAACACAGATTCCTCTAGGATCTTTGTAATGATATCTGCAGTAGCTCGTTTAATAGGGAAAATTAAACAAAATTTCGAAAAACAACAAGTGACAACTAATATAAAGTTATTCTGTTTTCTTGTAGTAGGAAGTGGTCCCATTAAATCAATAGAGATCATCTGGAAAGGTCTTGAACAATGTTTAGGTCGACCCATTTCTCCTAGCAACTGATGATTTTGACATTTGTATGATAAACATTTCTCACAGGTGCTTATAAATTTTACAGAGTCTTTGTACATACCTGGCCAGTAATAACGTAAAGCTAGGCGTTTATACGTCTTGAAAATGCCCATATGCCCAGCTGTAGGCTCGGAGTGATTTTCTTTAATAATTTCCTCACGGTATTCAACGGGAATGACCTCCTTCCATATAAATTCAGTGGTTAATGTATGGCTCTTTTTTGACAGTCTAAATAATTTATTATCGTTGCTGATCATAAAGTTAGGGAATTTTGAGGCGTTATTCTTACAGCCATCATATATTCGTTTGTACCATGAATCTTTAGTATGTAAAGGAAAACTACTCGTATTGATGGAATTTACAGGAACTACTCTAGATAGGGCATCTGGGATGACGTTATCGAATCCGCGTCTATGTTTCAAAACAAAGTTGAAGGCGGACAGACGTACTCCCCAACGGGCTAAACGACCAGTAGGGTTACTAAGTGAGAGAAACCACTTGAGGGCACTGTGGTCAGTATAAACTGTAAATGGCTGACCATTTTCAATATAACAGCGCCAATATTCAAGTGCCGTAACAACAGCCAGGGTTTCCCGTTCGGTGATACTGTAGTTCTTCTCAGCACCCGTAAATGACTTACTCATGTAGGCAATGGGGTGCTCCTTACCATCTATAGTTTGAGTGAGCATGGCACCGATTCCATAACTACTTGCATCAGTATGCACCTCGAACGGTTTTTTGAAATCTGGGCATGACAGTTAGTTAGTAGGAAGTTAATTTATTTAGCGGTCCAGCTATGGTGCTAAAATTAGGCACAAAGCGCCTGTACCAAGTAGCCGTTCCAAGGAAACGTTTTAGGTCTTTACGACAAGTTGGTGTAGGAAAATTAAGAATCGCTTCTACCTTAGCTGGGTCTGTACGGAGACCCGCCCTATCTACTACGTATCCCAAGTAATTAAGTTGGGAACGAAAAAATTTGCTTTTCTCAAAATTGATAGTTAAGTTCGCTTGCCCCACGTTGGGCGCCAATGCTACGTTAGGGTGTTTTTAAATTAAACAACACCCTAAGTAAACATAATAATATATTAACTAAAAAAAAAAAAAAAAAATGAAGGTAGTAGGTCCTTAAGCCCGTTGCAGTACTACTGTCTACCGTTCCAATCAAGTAGCCACTGTACGATTACTGCCCTGATGGTGACGGACGCAACACGGCGTTCGGTAAGCAGGAAGACCAGGAACAGTCAGGCAGCACCCGTAGTAAACGGCCACGGAACGTCGATAGTCCGGCCGGCAGAGTATAGTGCCAGCTCGTAGGGCTTGAGCCGCGACGTAACACCCTGGAATTCACACCGAGGAGCGTGTCACCTAACTGTCCTTTGTAAACTCCCCTGATATGTGACCATGTCAGCGCAAGCAGAGCAGAGAGGCATAGGTGGTGTGTGATTGTCACAATCAGCGCGGAGTTTACAAAAGAAAAGCACAAACTATATAAAAGCACAATCATAATCTATCTATACAGACAATAGAAGTAACTAATGAGGTGATGAAACTAATTATTAAGTATGAACCTAGATGAGAACATTTACATGTGCAGCTACATTATTGAAATGCTAAATGACTTGTAATATTAGGTATGACAAATAACGGTCATTTAGCAGTATGCATTTAATAATTGTTCAACACTTACCCAATTTGGGGTTTTAAACACACTATTTAACTATTATTTTGTAGTAATAAAACAGTTATACTATGTTTTATAATACTCAGCACGACGAAAATTATGTTTGTTAATGTAAGTAAATAATTTTAATAATAACGTGCGTCCACCACGAAGACAATCAATGTGTCACGCCGACCGGTTTCCGAGACGGCTAGGCTGCTTGCACCGAGACATGCATCCATAGATGATACTTATTATACTGAGATAGATGCGCAACTCAAGTTTTCAATTTTCTAATTTGAAGGTCTGTTTGCTAGATGGCGTTGCTTAGCGAGTTATACGTTAACGTTTAGCTCGCTAGATGGCGCTGCATTGCTAAGAAAGAAATATTTACATTGAATCGTACATAGCAACAGTTTTCAAAACTTCTTAGAAAATCCCAATAACAAAAAATAATTAAATAAATTTGAAAAAAAAAAACCTAAGTCTTTGCAAATATCCTCTGGATATAAACGCATCTACTGTTAAACTTTACTTGCGAGTTATAATTACACACTAGCTCCTTCTATCGGAGTTTAGATAAAACTATATTTTCGGACACCGTAACACAGATGGCAGTAGATTCTATTTACATTTTAATAACCACCAATGTATGGGAGTTGCACCCCCCTGCATGCATCGATCACGTGGATCGGCTGTGACGATACACTGTTCGCATAGCGCGCGCGCATTTAAAATGTGGAATATATGTAAAATACTTTTGTAACGTTTTTACGTTACAGTATATGATTTTTTGTCCCTCAGCAGTTCGATATTTCCGCGCCGTGGGTGCGCAACAAATTTGACGTTTGCTCCCACTTTGCTCCGTGACAATTTTATCGTGGTTTTAATATTAAATAAATAACTTAAAATTCAATAAAAAACTAACTATGACATTACTGTATGTTGTGGAAATCCTATAAGAATCATGCAGTGCAGTATTATAGGCTGTAAAAGTGACAGTGAACGTAAAATTAGTGGAGTATCGTTTCACAGGTAAACGTGAATTATTATGGCCAATTTAGAGATTACATTTAGAAACTAATACATGTAAACGACTTATTTAGATCTTATTGCTCTAAATTAGTTACTATTTTACTTGAAAGTTACGTGTAAGATCGATAAATTCTTGTTTTTCATCCATAACCTAAAATTTTCAGTTTATTGATCGCCATTATCAGTGTTGCCAGTGTATAAAAGAGAGACTACCATAAAAAAGTGGTAAATTATTATTAAGTGCATCATACACGATCCCACTTGCTGGGTGCATCGAAAAATTTCTCAGGTTTCCCGAATTTATTTTTATGATTTCCTGAAAATATGGATATTTGTATACTGTGGATAGCAGCAACAAAAACAATTAATTAGGTTGCTAAAAGTTATTCCCGAATGCTTAAATATTCAGAAATAACGTAAGCGCTCAAGTAATTCGTCCAAGGCTGCGCAGGACGTATTCATTCGTTATTTATAGGCACAATGGTCATTGCTGTTACTATATGCATGTTGTTTAAATATATGTATGTATGTTGTTGGTTACAATTTATTGGTAAATTTGTCTGAATTATAAATAAATAGTACCGACATTGAATAGTTTGTTTCATTTGCCCCCCTATTATATACCTATCTCGTTTGACAACTAAAGTGATGATCAATAAAGCAAAGTGACTATTAAATAACTATCAAATGATTCATTTGGCATCGCCGGCGAGACCGGTGTCTGTGTGTTGATGTGTTTACGACTCTTGACATCGTTGTCGGTGTTGGTGTTGGTGTTGTGTCATGGTCCAGGAGGACGGATATCGGGTCGGGTGGGTCGAGCAGTACATGCCGCAGACGGCGGCGATGTACGGCTGTTCGATCTGAGGGACCATGCCGCTGCCCAATAGGACATGGGTTCGATTCCGAAGGATTCCGAACAATTGTCTGGGTGTTATTTATCTATTTAAATATGTATTTATACAGTTTACAAGTATTTGTAATCATTTATCTGGTTACCTTACTAAAGGATCTGCGTAGATTGAGATCAGGTGGTCATTGGTCAAGCGTAGATTGTCCCAAGATACTAGTACTATAGATTTGTATATTGGAGAAATTTACTAAAACTTACCCGATAAATGGCCATAATATGTATTATATTAAGTTATAAGAAAGCCAAATTTTGCCTACCTCTCTAGGAAATAGCATATTATTGTTTTTATCTCTTAACGTTTTTGTATGAGGCTAATAATTATCTACAGCTCTTAGCCACTTTAATCACCACGTGATATCACCCAGGTGAACAATGTGGAATAGACCTTAGCTACAGCATATATGATATTAAGTGTACATTCACTTTGTAGCCTCCGTCGTGGGTTCGAATCCTGCGAAGGGCAACAAATTTGAGTAGTTGTTCCTTACTGGCTAGGACAATGCAGGCCGATGACCTGATTGTCTGTAAAGTAAGATGATCCATGTATCGGGATTTGCGATAGGACGTATGCCCGACTCCTTTCCGTCAAATTAAAACACCGAGCTTTGGTAATAAACACTTATAATCAAATTGAGAGAGAACAACTTATAATACAGTGGAGTAATCGTAATAATTAAAACATGTCTCTGCCATAGATACTAGCGCGCTGTCATCTTTTTGACAGCCCCTTTGGTGTTCCGAAACCGTGATCCGAGATACGCCACACATGCGTCGGATGGGCATGTAAAAAGTCGGTCCTGCGCTTAACTTCTCCCCAGTCGTGTCGGTCTTCCGTCCCATCGGATTATGAGAGGTACCTATTATATAAAGGAAGAGAGAGTGCACTTGTGTCTACGCAAGCACTTGTGCACTATAGTATCTCCTGCGTACATGGCTGATCTTGTGAAAGATTGGCCGCTGTGGTCGTTTCGGCTAGGAGGACATTATTATAACAATCACTTTCGTACTTTTTGCAGACTGTCATAGATTAAGACGATATAATGTAAGAAAAGTAAATGTTGTGTCAAAAAAGTGGTTTTTGGTTAGGAAAGAAAATATAATTTACAACAACCTCCGTATTTGCTTTACACAAAGGGTAAAATTTCCCTTACGTGGCAACTCTAAATTTAGTATGTACTTATTTTTCTGTCCTTGGTATATGTCTGTATTATATTCTGTCTACGCTTACAGTAAATAAATTTAATAATTAATTGCTCCTAGTACAATTCAATTTATAAACACCTTTATGTCGTGTCCGAAAAAACTTCAAACGTAAAAAGCACCACTGGTGCTTTTTCTTCAAGTCCGGGACAGATACTGAAAACACACTGACGACCACAAAAAAAACATATGCTCTGTTTCTTTTGTATCACATGTAACCTATATAAATGCATCCTTTTCTTGCGTGAATGAGTAAGAAAGTGTTCTCTCTAGAGATCCTTCCTCTAAGATATCAATTGCTTTTTTTTTGTCTATGGTGCACGCTTACTTCATCTCTTTACACGCAAAAATAATTTACTCGTACTACTGAATGCTATTTAAATATTGAAAAATGGATTGTTATTTCTTATAAGTAATAATAGGTCTAATAGGTTAAGTACACAATTGAAATACAATTACTTCAAAAATATGAAACAATTATTGAAAAATACAATACTTGATGTTAAACAAAAACAATAAACCTAGAAACGTAACGTAACGAAAAATAAAATGACCACAGACAATAATCGTTTGCTTTTGGAGTCTGCCATGTTTTGTCCTATTTGTCGCGCTTGATAAACGCGTTCGCGATTACTGTTTCAAACTGTTATTTTCTGAATGTATTACGGGCTGTGTTTTGTTTACAAATAGTGTAGTTACCGTGTTGTAATTATTCTGCCAAAACGTTTAACCACACGATATTTCCAATACGTGTGAATGCGCCAGCCATGGTAGTTCGTATTTCATAAAAAAATTATTCGTTTGCGGGCCGTCAACTGTCTGCATTCAGAGAAATTCTGTCGCAGTATTCGAAATATTCTCACTGGCAGCAGTGGCATAATAATATTTTGTGGGTCGTTCTATGACGCAACCCACGTGCACATAATATAGCAAGCATCTCATGCACATTTGTTATTATTTTGCTCGCGAGTTCGATTTGGAGCAGTGAGGATCGGATCGGCGAAGGGAAACCGCGTCGCGCGTCTCTCTCGCCCCGTCGCGTTTCGCTGAATTTATTAAATCGTGAATAATATTAGACGGTGATTACTAATCAGGTGTGATTATAATTTGTGCGGGCTAGTGTTTTTCGGTGTGTGCGTTCTGGTGCAGCGCACACGTGACCCGGGGCGAGTGTTTGGGTGTCAGTCGGTTGCGGCTCGCGGGCGCCGATACAGTCCGCCTGCAGTGCGGAGCGTCGGGCGTCAGAGGTGAATCACCGCCGGTTGCCGTTTTGATCGTGCTTGTTTACCCGCGTGTGCAGAAGTGCGTGGAGCGGAAGTGCAAGGCATGCGCGCGGCGCGTCGACGCCGATGACACCGCCGTCCGCCGTGACGGCGTTTTGAGCGCGAGTGTGTGATAATAGCTATGTTCCTTGGGTTATGAGTGTGTGACAAAGTTTTAGTGCGCTGAGGACACTGGAGCCCCTAGACGGGGTTGGGCCCGCCGGGGCGGCCCTGGTGCTTCTTGGGGCTCCGCACGACCGCAAAATGGCTGCGTGGAACCGCCACCACCATTTCAACATGCTCATGGATGAGAATGCGAAAAATAAGTGTAAGTAATAGTTATTAATTTTCCATATTTTCCACTCTGCTGCCTGTAGTGGTAGTGGGTTTTCTACATTGTTTTGCCTAACAGTAGAAGTAAGCATTACCCTTAAAAAGAACTACAAACAATGTCCTAAGTACTTAGAACTTGTAGGAAGTAAACAATTTCAGTGCACACATTGCATATTAGTTAATGCCATGCTGATATGTAGGAATATGATTTTTCATTAATATTTGTGTTACATAAAGAATAATACTTATGGTAAACATAAAACAACCAAAACTAACAAATACCACATGTACTACAAATTGTGAAGCAAATATATTTATGACCATAGTCACTTTATAATTTTATGGTTTATGACAGTAGCAATAATGTTAGCAATTTCCATTATGCTTTTGTATACCCGTGGGGTGTCCAGGTAAGAATAGCACCCTCCCATCGCCTCCTGTAGGGTCTCCGTAACAGGCAACTAAGGGTTTTCCAATTGAAGACGCTGTGGACCTTCTTCTTGTTTTCAAGAAGAAGGTCCACAGCGTCTTCAATTGGAATACCTACCACCTATACTGCGATCCCCAGATTTCTGCCAAGGGTGGGGATTATGGCAACCCCTCCCTTCTAAGGGTGAGGTCTCTGTTCAACAGTGGACATCTGACGGCTGCTGATGATTTTATACTGGATACTGTACCAACCTTTTATTAGTTGAATAATTTCCAAAAAAATATGCTCCCATAACAATAACAAACATTACATATTACCATATTTCAGCAATATTTAATGCAAATTTTCCATTCCATTACATAGACCTAGTGACATGCAGTCCATACAGGCAAAAAGACTGCCTACCCTATAACTTTCCTGAATGATATTAATATAATCTAATAAAATTGCTCTTATGCCTGCCCTGTCGTAGAAGTGTATGCATGCCACTGCATAGACCCTTTAGTTATGCAATGCAATCTTCTTTCCTACCACCTCCTCTGACACATTTGTACGCACCCCATGTGCATTTACTGTTGGATGCACACCACCACCTGGTATCGTGATTTTCATTGGCATCCAGGTCAGGTATACACATTCAGGAAATGAAATTATTTATTGTGAATGCATAAATAGCACTTGTCCTTTTTTTATTTAAAACAGAAACTCAGATTATATGTTTTTTTTTCACAAACTACAGTAGTCACAACAAATCTTTGTGTATCTGAAGTTGGCTGCAACACGCTGCGCAGTAGCTATTTTTGTGTTTTTGTATTCACAATTCACGACTGTAATTCCGCAATGCTTTGCCAAACCCAAATTCAGATCACACAAAGTTCAGGACACACAAAGATCTGTTGTGAGCACTGTATGTTGTAAGTACATATTTTTTTTAAAAACTATGTATTTTTGTTCTTACAAAACTATGTACATTTTGTTCTTACAACCACAAATCAATAGAGTAAGTTGGGTTTACATTGTTAGGATTGTGAAATTTTCAGGTATTTATACCAATCCTGATGATTGTACGAACAATTGTACTGTACGATTAAACAAATAAAAAACTCTTTATAAAGGGAATGATGACACTCTATTTATAAAGCAAAAAAAAATTTATTAAAGTGAAAAATTGAAATAATAAAGCCCTCCACACAAGAAGATTTCCACTAAACTGGCTTGCTGCAGTCCCACCTGATGGAAAGCGGCGACTATTCACTCTAGTCTTAAAGACACCCACATTATAATCGGGCGGGAAAACCGACGCAGGCAAACTGTTCCAGTCCTTAGCTGACTGAAGGCACTTTCACCACATAAGGGTGTGTACGTGCCGTGCGTCTCGTCGTCCGATGATGAAAGGGAGATGGTGGAATCAAGTCATGCAATTCCTGTGCACACTCTCCAAAATGCATCCTGTAGAATACCGAGATGCTGGCTACTCTGCGCCTGTGCTCTAGGCTTTGTAAATTGGCCGCTACTAACTCTGCGTCACCAATAAGCCTCTTAGCACGCCTCTCCACTGAGTCCAAAGCTGCAAGATGACATTTAGCAGCACCAGCCCATATGTGACTACAGTACTCCACACACGACCGGACTTGTGCTTTATATAGCATCAAAAGCTGCCCCGGTGTGAAGTACCGGCGGACCTTTGAAAGGATACCTAGCTTGGCTTTGGACTCAATGAACCGCCCAAAGTTGAGGTTAGAGGAAATTTCAACTCCCAGCAACTGAAGGCGGTCCGTGTATACCAAGGAAAAGTAGGAGACAAGGTGAACGGACTCCTTTTCGCGGTGAATAGACACGCTTGAGTTTTGGTGGCATTCAATCTCACAAGATTGGCATCACCCCATTCGGAGACTGCCTGAAGTGTGAGATTCGCGCGCTCCACCATGGCTACTCTTTCAGACCGGATAACATCCTTACTGGCCCGAGCACTCGGCATTTATCTCTCCACAATAGTGCTGTCATCTGCATACCCATAGATACCGGGCAACAGCAGATCGTTAATATGCAGCAGGAAGAGAGTTGCGGAGAGAACGGACCCCTGAGGAACTCCGGCATTAGTCGTCAACGGCTCCGATGTGCAACCGTCAACAACCACTCGGAGAGACCGTTCACTCAGGAAGTCCTTTATCCAGCCGATCATACCAGGGGATATGCCGTAACGCTGGGAGCTTTTTCAAAAGGCTAGCGTGCCACACCCTGTCGAAGGCCTTCGAGACATCCAGGGAAACAGCGAGCGCTTCACCATTTTTCTCGAGGGCCTCGCCCCATAAGTGAGTGACATACATTAGAAGGTCTCCCGTCGACCGATTTCGGCGAAATCCGTACTGTCGGTCGTTGAGGGGATTCTGTTCTAGGTATGCCAAGAGGCGCGAGTTCAATATACGCTCCATAGTCTTACAGAGTATGGAGGTTATTGAAATCGGCCGATAATTGGCTGGATCGGCATGACTGCCCTTTTTGGGTACGGGTTGCACGTTAGCGAGCTTCCAGGACTTGGGCACTATTCCAGTCTTAAATGAGAGACGGTACAAACGTGTCAATACCGGAGACAACTAGGGTGCACATGCCTTAAGTACTATTGCTGGAATACCGTCAGGTCCACTAGCTTTATTCACATCTAGACGACACAGTGCTCTCATTACCTCCTTATTTGTAATGCGGACTTCCGCCATTGACGAACCGCAATGAGGCAGTTGTGGTGGAATAGCACTGCCAGTGTCTAAACTCGAATTATGGGCAAAGAGGGATGCAAATAAACCTGCTTTCTCTCCTGCCGTATGAGCTAGAGTTCCATCAGGCTTTACTAGCGGAGGCTGTGAAGGCCGACAGAAGTTCGTTTCGACTGATTTGGCAAGAGACCAGAAAGCTCTACTGCCAGATGGCTGGGCAGCGAGCTTTGAGCCAATGTGGTTGACGTGGCCGAAACGAGCCTTCTTTACCGCCTTCTTGTAGAACTTAGCGGCTTAGTTAAAGGCTCTCTTCTTATTGCTAATATCCGGAGCTTTGCGGTCACGAGCTTCAACCCAGGAAAGATACGCCGAATGTTTGCTCTTTTCAACTTGAGCACATTCAGATGAAGAGGCTTAGGCCATAGTCCACCACGCTAGCCAAGTGCGGGTTGGCGGACTTCACACGTCATTCGAAACCTAGTTAAGTTTCCTCAGATATGCAGGTTTCCTCACGATATTTTTCCTTCATCGAAAACTAGTAACAATCGCACATTAATTAAAGAAATCAGATATGCGAGCCAGGGTTCGAACCTGCGCAAGGTGCGTTTCTAAGGCAAGCTCTCGATAATCGCAACACTTGTATTTTGAAGCCTATATGGCTTCAAAATAACACCACTACATTTTGCATCGGGGGTTCAAAATTATAATTTATGCCGCCGAAAAACAGACCTCTAAAGACATAGAAAAGTCGCGAAGCTATTTTAAGACCATAATTTGTCTTCCATTCTGTGCCGAATTATGATCGGCACATGAACCCGCATCCCTCAAATTATTTAACGCGCGGCATCAACTTCCCCAACCTCTAACCTAATTCTGTGTTGAACCCTCGCAGATGGGCGTTTGCAATGACGCTTTTATTAGATAACACGACTTTACGCCTCGACATCTCGGTAAGAGTTTGCCAATATTCAATTGGGATACAATGCAGTACTTATATCGCAACGGTAAAGCGTATTTTTCACATGATCGCTTCATTTCATGCGTTTGGTTTGTTTGCATACGGCTTGCGGGTTGTCGATAGAAATAACTTACAGTAGTTGTTGTTAATTATGATTTTGTACTAAACTAAACTAAATAATAAACTAAAATAAACTTAATTATCATGATTTATTTGATTTAAGAACGGTGCGCGGTTGGTCCTTTATTAAAATTCGTTTTCATTGAGTTTTTTTTCGGACTAAAACTTTTCGTTTGTCTTACATTATAAATAAGTTTTTACAGAATTAGCGACACGTTTAGGGTAGAAGTATAAATTATAAATAGTTTCTTTAATAAGCTGCCATTGGACATTCAAGAACTACAAGTAAATTTTAAAAGCGCCGTTAAAGGCAGT
The DNA here is from genome assembly GCA_911728495.1 of Furcula furcula. Taxonomy (NCBI): domain Eukaryota; kingdom Metazoa; phylum Arthropoda; class Insecta; order Lepidoptera; family Notodontidae; genus Furcula; species Furcula furcula. Next base: position 19,217,293 of record OU452255.1, read on the forward strand.
TTGTTTAAAAGTGGCTATACTAAAATCTCGGTTTATTTGGGAAATAACGTTTTGTACATTACGACTGCGATACTCATGCAAGTTCATAATCAACCCCGTGGGGTGTCCGGGTAAGAATAGCACCCACCCATCTCCCGTTAGGTGTCCGTAAAAGGCGACTAAGGGAAAACAAGATGACGGGCAGCAGCGTCCTTTTATTACAAGCTTTTTTGGATTACCTACCACCTATACTGCGATCCCTAAGCCGCCTGCCAAACGTGGGTATTATGGCAACCCCTCCCTTCTACGGGGGAGGCCTTTTTTCAGTAGTGGACGTTCCGGCTGTTGAATCAAAATTTAGACAGTATACCTAAAAATTAAGTATAAAAATAGCTGAGTTTCTTGCCGGTTGTATTGTGTTCAGGCCGCGTTACGATCAGATGGTTCTTGTAAAAAAAATGCCACAGTGCCCCCGTGAGGTCCATGCACAATAAAGATACTTGTATTTTATCCGAATGTTTATAATGTCTAGGTATGAGTATCCATAATCGAACTTAGAAATCAAATCGCTTATTTCTTAATTGGCTTGTCCTAGTTGTCCGATACTGTTTGTTCGAATGACCTGATTTAATTCGATACGTATATTTCATCGGATTTTCCGATTGTGTAGCCCAGCTACTCACCTCCCACGCTCTTGGCACAGTAGTGGAGATCGTTGCATTTGCCAATTCTAAATAACACAAAGACAGTGCTCTTAATACCCAGTTTCTAGGAAATCCGGGTCACTTTTAGATAAATTTTCTGAATCATTTGCCTTGCCTATTTTTTTACCGAAAAAGTACACAAGATAATTTTAAACACTAGCTGACCTGCGCAGCTTTGCCCGCGCTTTTTTTTTACGTTGACACAATTATTTCTTCCTTTAAACCACCCCTGTATTGGAGCGAACAAATCAAAGCAAAAATTATGTTAATCGGTCAAACCGTTCCTGAGTTTTAGCGAGACTATTGGACCAAAATGAAATTTTATATATTGGAAACTATGTACATATTACATTGTATTTTATATATTACATACTTCATCATCATCAGCGTAGTGTAGGATGCCCTGTGACTAGGTGGAGCGACGATATCCGCAGAGCGGTTGGCAGACACTGGATGAGGAGAGCCGACGATCGGGCTCAGTGGCGTGCCTTGGGGGAGGCCTATGTCCAGCAGTGGACATACTTAACACACACCAATTGCGTTGCGAATTATAAAGAGCGTAAATACTCATCGTAAGTCAGCCACATTCAGAAATCAAACATACCACGAACAACATTTTTCAGCACTATAAATATACGCAACAAATGCAATCGATTGCAATGCTCGCCATCTTTCGCCACTTTCATACTTCCGTTTGTTTAAATTTTCGGTATAAAAATATCTGGAACATTTATTAATTAAAAATATAAAATACATTAATTTTCGGTATAAAAATATCTGGAGTATTTACATTTTTTCCTAGCCGAACGCATGCTGCGTTCGGCTAGGAAAAAATGTAAATACATAGCCACCTTGGCAGCTAATACACTGTTTACGGGTGAACGGTCTCTTTAAATAATCATCAGGGATTTTTGTGCGAGGCGCTTGGCTAAACGCGGAATCTTCCCTGCTTATAAGGATAAGTACGGACAAATTTGCTACAGCCTACTTGAGATTCATGAATGCTAAATAAAACATGCTAATTCATTTCATAATGGCTAAGGAAACAATCATAAATTAGGGCCTAGCGAATTTGTCATCACGGCTTACAGCATCTATACCTAATAAAAGCGGATTTAATGTGTATTTTACAAACTGATGGAGCTAAATGGATTATGAAATCTTGTAATGCGGCGTCGTGTCGGCTGGTGCGAGCTATCGAGGTGCCAAATATTTACGGTCATAGCCGGAACCATCCGCGGCCTCGCATTTTTTCCGCGGCGATCAACTTTCATTCACCGTCTGAAAGCTGTTGCTACGCGGATGCTGGCCTCACGGTGTGCGCTGTCATTAAAGCCAAATGCTCGTGCACCGCCGTCATGTAGATGATATCGTACCGTTTGGAAAGTAGACGCTCACAACTCTTGCATTATTTAGTTATTTTCCCTGTTTTTGTATCGTTTTCACGTTTTCCTTTTGCATCATAACTCTTATCGGGTCGTGATTACCAATCATTTGTTTCGTTACTTTGCAGTTGCGTAGACCGTTTAATAGTATTTAATATAGCCATGTGGTCGAATGTAAATGTTTATAAACGTTTCAACAAACGGTACCTCCAATCGAAAGACGTTAATGTGTTCAAAGATAACGTTACCGATTACTAACCAGTTACCAGCACCACGTCGGTCGGTGGGAAGGCGGCTGGACTCGCGAGTCACGCCGGCCGGTGAATGGTCACCTTTCTCCGACACACAGTCTAGACGACTTCGTTACGACCCGTGAATGAATTTCACATTGGAATGCGGAACGACGATTAATCGTGCCCCACCAAATTGTCTGTACGCATTGTGCGGGTGAAATTGTTTCGAATAATTAGAAATTTCTCAGGTTCCAGGTCGCAATGACATTAAGCCGCGGATAGCGTTTAATTGAGTTTCCAAGAAACAATAACCTTCTCTTAAACCGTCGAGGTTCGCCTCTATATTTTTTCAAACAGTTTTAGCTGCTCTATGCGCGGCACCTTTCTTCTATGTCACCATGATGTGACACACAAAGAAAACATCAGTTAAAAATTAATAATTACAAAATCTCCGTTGGTACCAACTCCAACTAAAATATCGAAGTTCAGCAAGATATCGGGGTAGTTATTCATATAGCCGAGGTCAATAAATGGGAAGCGTGGGCCAACGTGTGGGCATTCAGGTAGCTATGCAAATGCTAAGATTTCACTTCTGAATAAGAGGTCTGTGAGGCCGCATTTCCATTGATCACCAATGATTTTAAATCAAAAATAGTTTATTTCAAATAGGCTTAACGCTAGTACTTTTGAAAGGTCATGTTTTTTTTAAAAAAAAAAGCTACCGCCTGTGATCCGGTGGCTTCAACTGATAAAGATCCGGCAAGAAACACAGCGGGCTTGTCATTTTTTCATTTTTTTTAAACAGTGTGTCATGTTACAATTAGATCAGAGCGACAGTGTGTCTTGCCGTTCAAAATATCAAATAAGACAGAAAAAAAAATCGACGAAAGTACAACAAACTGAAAGGCCAAAGGGATAGTAGTAGTCGGACCAGTCCCCCCAAGCAGCACCCGCGCACGAGTTGACTCGAGCATCAGCCGTGGTTTATAAAATCGCATTCGTACTCGTCTGTTGTAATTAAGACAACAGTCGTTAAGCTAAGTCAGAGGCTAAGGGCAGCTTAAACAACTCTTTCACCAGGTTGAGCACTAACCATACGGCAAAAAAAAACATCTTATTTAATTACTAGTTGAGTATAGACTGTAAAAAGATTGCTATTTAGAAAGTAGTAGATTAGAAATCAATAAATGTAATCTGAAAGTGGTAAATCCTAGCTGTAGTGTACAAGGAAAACCATGGAGTTTATTACTACGGTAAGAAATTTATTCGATGTGACGTGTCTGCCCTAAAGTGCCCCTCTGTGTCATCGACCGCCGTCTATGGTTTTTGCGCGTCCAACCGTGTTGTTATTTTAATAATTGAATGAGTATGGAAATCAACAAGACGTAACGGTAAATGGATGAACGTGTATAGTTTTTCAGGTTTGAATACACGTGTATATTTTTTATCTCATTACGTACTGATGTACTTACACACACATTATGATTTGTTAAAATGTAAATTTATGAACTTTTATTTTGTATTATATATAGTAACCATTAATTATTTTGATTTTTTGGACATTCGTTTTTAATGAAACGAGCAATCTGAACTAGCTTTTATTAAAAAATGTCATTATAAGCTTTAGGTAACATATTATTCGTTATTATTATGTTTCATTTACAAACGGCTCATAAAATTTTAATAAGTCTATGATCAGGTTGAGTCAGTTAAAATATTCTCCTAAGATTATTCAACAAAAACATGGTGCCTAAATAAGTATTATTGCGACCTTCACACGCGGGTGTTCATTGCCCTTACCAAGACTTCCTGTTCAAGACCTATCAAGACCAAACTACTTAAATTGATAGTCGTTTATTGGATATCAGAAAATAGTCAGCTTGGGGTCGGCACTAGTGACGCACTGATAGTCGTTATTGTACAACATACAGTTTATTTTCTACATTAGAATAGATTTTGATACCAACTATGAATCGAGATTTCGAGAAATATTTTTTTACTCAATATAAAGTTGTGTCGGGCCTGTTGGTCTAGTGGTGAGACGCCATGGCTGCTACCCAATTCGTCGCGGGTTCCATACCCGCTAAGTGTCTGGGTGTCATTTATCCATTTAATGTCCTATGTATTTACAAAAAAAAGTATGTATGTTATTAGTATCAGTTGTCTGGTTTCCATAGTACAGGCTCTGTCTAGTTTCGGATCAGGTGACCGTGTGTGGATTGTCCTAGAATATTATTATATTTAGTGTTTGACCACAGCTCCAAGTCTGCTAATTTTAATAAAACGGCTTATAAAAGCCATTCCAGCGATACATTATTGTGACCCCATTATGATTGTGACAAATTCGGTATTCTGATAAAATAACCATAACCACTGAGACGCCATTATGGGTTTAGGTCTTAATAGTGTGTCGCTGGAATGGCAATTGTATGGTATTTTATTTAAATTAAGCAGCCTTAGGGCCCAGTTCATTGACAAGCCACTGACAGGCCACTAGTCTTATAAAATTAGTAGACTACCAATTGCGTACAACCAGCCAACTGACATACTATCGCTGAAGCGTTTGATAATTAGCAGACTTGGGGCCCTGAAGGTAAGTGCTAATGCAGCCCTAGAAGGGCACTAACTTTTTAACAACACAAGAAAAGGGTCGGCAGTCAGAACGATGTTGTGACTCCATTTGCAACTATAATCATCGCAGGATCACAATGCCACCTTCAGTCGTTATTTGGAGGAGGTCTTCTGTAAGGTGGAAGCACTTCCCTAACCGAGCTACTGCAGTGCACGCGTTTCTCTTATAATTAGCTTGAGAACTATAATATCATGACAATCGGGCATTGGGCTAAATTAAATTGAGTACAATGTGAAACCTGGTAGAGTTCAATTCAAGCTTAAAGGCGGCTCTGTGAAGTTCGTGCAATTGCGTCTTCGCGCACGAACAGTCAAGTTGACAATTGACAACCTCGTCATTACGCTGCTGATACTTTAAATTGGTTACTGGGTCAAAATCAAAATAATTGACAATTTACTCTATGTTACTTTTATGTCACAGTAACATAAAAGTAACATAACGGAAAATAAAGGCAGCGTTCACATGTAAAACAAAAGTTAAAGATTTTATAAGTATTATTTATTTAAATTAATCTTTTACTACAATTTAATTAAACATTTAATTTTGATACAAAATAATTTGTTTTTGATTTTGGACTTAATGCTGTAACGTTTTCCAATTCACTAATAAAGTTGATTTCTTTTTCTTCATTCTCCTTATTATGCTGCAATATTTTGTACCTATATATTTTTTTCTTTAACGCTTTATTTTCTTTGACAATTAAATCAATCTTTTTCTTCAGTTTTTCATTTTCTTTGGTCAAATTTCTATATATTTTTTTTATATTTTCTTTGGTATTTTTTTCGAGTTTCACACTTTTCTACAGCTTCGAAGGAATCCTTTAGACGTTTGGGTTTCGTTTTGCGTAATGCTCGAGACTTCAAAAACCCACAAATCATCAGCCTTGTGTATACTGCTCTAGTTAGAAGTAAACTCGAGTGTAGTGCCTGTGTCTGGAATCCTCATTCAGCAAATCAAGTACTGATGCTTGAAAAGATTCAAAAAACTTTCCTCAGGCACCTATTCAAGAGGATATACTACTTCTTTCCATACATGTACCCGACTAACTATATTATGGGGATGTTAGGCTTTAATTCATTGGAGGTGAGGAGAGGTCTCGATCAGCTTGTAGTGGCATGCAAAACCCTTCGAGGACGTATTGACTGCCCTGAACTTCACAACCTAATCTGCCGTCTGTATGTGCCTGGTAACTACATTGCGCACAGTCGCAACCGCCGGCACAGATTGTTTGCACCGCCTATGTGTCATACTGTTGCCAGAGCAAATTCCCCGGTGTGTCGTACTCTTGAGGTCTTCAATGCCCTCTTGATTGCCTACCCTGAATGTGATGTGTTTGCTGATGAATGGAAGAAAATTATCCGAGTGTGTCTGGCGTTCTGTGAGAGAAAATATGCGAGGTTGTCCACTGTTCTGTGTTAGTTTTAAATCTAATTTAGCTAAATAAGTATTTATTTATAACTGTATATTTATGAAATTATGTTAATTAATGTAACTGGTTTAAATATCGTTTTAATTAACAATAAACAATTAAACAATTTCTTGGCTAAGATCACACTTCTGCTTTGAAGTCTTCCAGTACTGGCGTCTTTCTTCCTTCTCCTTCTCTGAAAGCTCGCCTATTTTTTTATAAAACTTTTTAGCCCTGTCCAAATTTTTTTCCTGAATAGCCTTCCATTTTTCGGGGTTATTCAATTTTAAACGCTCCCGATATCTTTTCTGCCTTTCAGCAGCAGACAAATGCATATTTGTCTGTGAACAGACCAAGAACAAAAATTAAATGTTCATCTTGTACGAGCATTATTTTAAACGAGAAATATTGGCAGGCTTCATCAATTTGTCTGTATAAAATGTAAAAAAAGAATCGGAGAAACACGGAAATTGAAATTAGCATTCCTATGTGCAATTACGAAATTTAAAATATCAGTCCTATGTGCCTTCACTCATGACGCGACGCGATACAGTATTGCATCGATTGCAGTACCTGTGTATCATGCACGTTCAATTCAAACCGTCAGTCAATTCCGTATCGCTCGCATCAATGAGAAAGTATTGTGAACTCACCCTAAATAAATTTTATGTAACGTAACATAAAAAATGTTACATAAACGTATCATAAAATAAGATAAAAGCATGTTTTTTAAGATGTTCATGTCGATTCTACAAACTCTACTCACTTCGTAGTTATAGCAAATAATCGACTAAATCTTATTATATAAAAGAGTAGACAAAAACCCACTCATCACGAAATCTCAGAAACTATAAGTGCTAGGAGTCTCAAATTTTGCATGGGGGTTCCTTTTAGGACGTAGGTGCTCACTAAGACGGGTTTTTGCCAAATTCAACCTCTAAGGGGGTGAAAGTTTGTATGGGAGAACGCGATTCCTTGGTCCTATTGACTTGAAATTTTGCACAGACATTCGTTAAGAAAATTTATTGAATTTGTATATCATATTTTTTTAAATTTATCCCTTAACAGGGTAAAAAAGGAGTATTATTACTCAACTGATGGCGGTACAAATATATAACAAGAATAAGATACGGTAATTCGAAATTCGAAATAAGAGTTCCTTGGTCAAGTGGTTAAGGAAGCGTCCTCTGAGCACGGACTGTCCGGGTTCGCTACCCGTGTACGGATTTTCTTTTTGTATTTTTAAACTTTGTTTGATTTTTTTATTTATATTATGATTCGATGTTTTAAATATTTAACTCATATTAACTCCAGCACTTTATTTCTAATATATATATATTTTTTTTAATTTAGGATCATGCATACGTGGTTAGCTTCTCTCTAATGTTATGATTTCTATTCTATTCTATTCTTGGTGGCTATAAATTTGGGCCCGGTATTCCCGGAACGCACTTCGACCCAGTTGGATCCATTGTGCATGCCCTAGCCCTTACTCTGTTGCTGGCGTATCGAAGAGCTCCCTCAGGTACGCAACGATCGCGCCAGCTTGGAGCTGTACATAATCATTTGGTGCAGGATAGGCCACTCCCAGATGATGCAACCTACGTCTCGCAAGAGCGTCGCAGCCACACAATATGTGTCGCATTGACTCTTTTTCATCTTCGCAGAATCTGCAAATGTCACTAGTACTTAGCCTCATTCTGTGTAGATGCTCGTTGGTACCAAAATGTCCCGTAAGTGCACCCATCAGGTGCCTTATTTGTGATCTGTTTAGGTTTAATAATTTGACCCCACAGTCCACCCTTCCGCTAGAGAACGCTTTGGAGTGGTTAAGGCCTGACGCTGCCCTCCATTCCTTCATGTGTTCGTTTCTAGCATGTGCATACAATGCTTGGTGATATGTTCCATACGGAATCCCCACAAATGGTTCGGGGCCAACCAAATGTCTCTGTGAGCCGGCCCTCGCTAATCTATCTGCCTTCTCATTGCCCTCGATGCCTTCATGTCCAGGTACCCAGATAAGGCTGACATTGTTGTGTCTTCCCAGGTTGTTCAAGCCTGTAACACCTTCTTTGACCAGTTTAGAAGCAACTCTGAAGGAATTCAGAGCCTTCAGAGCTGCCTGACTGTCGCTGAGAATGCGAATGGTTTTACCCTTGACATTTCTCCTTTGCATTTCTTTGATGCTGGCAATTATGGCATAGGTTTCCGCTTGGAATACCGATGCATATTGCCCCATGCTGTGACTGATACTACAGTCCTTGGAATAAATCCCTGCCCCTGTACCTGACTCCATTTTGGAACCGTCAGTGTACCATATGAGGTGAGTTCCACCAACCGGTTTGAGTCCCCTCGTCCACTCTTCTCTGGATGGTATATGTACTCGGTACCTCTTGTTAAACATGTACACTGGATTTATCCTATCACAGGGCATGTCCATTAGATCATCCAGTTCTTTCACGGGATCCAATAAAGTATGTTTTGTACAGGGCTTGTTACGATTCCAAACTCCTGCTTTTAGTTATGATTTAGTTATTAGTGGAAACTTAATTGATTTTTGTACTATTTGATCTTATATTAGTAATAAGTGGTATCATTTGTTTGTTTCCCAAATATAATAAAAATAAAATAATGAAAATATATTTCCAAAATGTCTGTTGGGTAGGACTACAATATGCATGTATTGTACGTATGCAGATGTCACCGGAGAACCCTGGTTCCCCTGTCATGTGCCGATGTGACAGCCACGGGAGTTTTAGTGGGTAAGAATCCCCCACAGGATCCTGGGGACATATTAAACGTGTCCCCCGCCACCGCTATAACTGTGACAACGGTGACAGATTCCCGGGGGGCTATAATGCTCCCCGGCAGTGGCTTCAAAGGTCCTTGCCTTGCACTGAGGCGTACCCGGTGCAGCCCCATATTTTGTGCGGACAGCCGTGGGGGGTTTAGAGGGTAAGAATCCTACACACCGCGGTCGACCGCCCGCAGGATCCTGGGAGCCTATTGGAGGTCTATCCGTGATCCCCGAAATTTTGAGCACGGTGACAGGTTATTTTTTTATTGTGCCCCCCGGTGGCGGGCTCAAAGGCAAGCCACTGAGGGGATCTTTTTTTTAATTTATCCCTTAACAGGGTTAAAAGGCAGTATTATTACTCAACCGATGGCGGTACAAATATTTTCACTTAGATTAGCTTGGTACGTAAATTAGGTACTGTACACGTATAACTTTAATACATAAGATAATAATATATCACGCTATACGCATTAGGGACTGAGCAGACATATATCAAGAATATGATCAAGTAATTCGAATAATAGAATAAGAGTAGCCGTGGTCTGGAGGTTACGAAAGCCTCTTCTAAGCACAGCAGAGTCCGGGTTCAGATTTCTCTTTGGGATTTTTTTGTGTACTTTTAAACTTTTTATTTTTGATCAATTTTTTTATTTTTTCAAGGTTTATACATATATTAACTGAATTTATTTAGAAGTTTTATCTAAGTAAGTAAATTTAATTAGCTTATGTTGACTAAACCAAAATAGGTACATACTTAACAATCAAGTACTAGAGAAGTTTATTCTATATATCATTATCATTCCAAATAATATAAGGTAAATCTGGGATATAATATGCTTGCCCCCCGGTGGCGGACTCAAAGGCCAGGCACTGAGGGACACCTGGTGCAAAACCCACCCGAGAACCCAGGTTTCCCTCTCATGTGCCGATGTGACAGCCGCGGGGGTTTAAGTGGGTAAGAATCCCAAATAACCAGGTTGACTTCCCCATGGGATCCCGGGGACATATTGGATGTTTCCCCCGTCAGCCCCTTAACTGTGACAACGGTAACATTTCCCGGGGGGCTATTTGCGCCCCGGCAGGAGGGGTACATGGTGCAGCTCCTCTCTTTTGTGTGGACAGCCGTGGGGGACACATACCGCAGTCGATCGCCCGCAGGATCCTGGGGGCTTATTAGAGGTTGCCCCCGCGATCCCCGTATCTTTGAGCACGATGATAGTTTCTCGGGTGGCTTTATTGTGCCCCCTGGTGGCGGGCTCAAAGGCAAGCCACTGAGGGATCTTGGTGCAGATCCCACCGGATAGCCCAGGTCTCCTTCTTATGTACTGATTTAACGGCCGTAGGGGGTTTAGTGAATAAGAATCCTACATAACCCGGTTAACCGCCAACAGGGTCCCGGGGACCTATTGAAGGCTTCTCCGTGACCCCTGTAACCGTGAGCACCATGATAGGTTCCCGGGTGGCTTTTTGGGGCCCCTGGTGGCGGAGTCAAAGGCAAGCCACTGAGGGTATCATGGTGCAGATCCCACCGGATAGCCCAAGAAGGGGTTCTTATGTGCTGATTGCACGGCCGTTGGAAGTTTAGTGTATAAGAATCCTACATACCCGGTTGACCACCAACAGGGTCCCGTAAATCCCATTAAAGGCTTCCCCCGTGACCCCTGTAACCGTAAGCACCGTGACAGTTTTCCGGGGAACTATAATATGCCTCTCCGGCGGCGGGTTCAAAGTCAAGGCACTGAGTGGTATCACCTGGTGCTGATCCTGACAGGTATCCCAGGTCCGCGCTCTAATGTGCCGACGTGATAGCCGCGGGGGTTTTAGTAGGTAGGAAATCCCCGGTTGACCCCCGTTTACGTCTTAACGATGAAACCGAACAAGGAAGCCCGTATTGCTTCCATATATTGGTTTTAAAGAAATGGTGTTCTGTTCCTGTCCTTAATCCACCCAAATTGTACACCGGTACACGTCTGCAGTTTCCAATAAAAATAAAAATACAATTAACAAATCACAAGCTCAGAGATTCAACGTTGCAGGCTTAAACCTAAGCGTTGAGTACTTTGCCCATGAACAGACAGCTATACGTCCCTTTCACGCGTCACTTCTAAACAAAATTTGTTCATATTGCGTTACGAAAAGTCAGCTACAAACATTATTTTGAAGAAATTCTATAATCAAAGGTAGTAACTTTAAATTATTCACTTCTTTTTTTTCTCAATTACACCCGTGCGAAGCCGGGGCGGGTCGCTAGTAACACATACAAGACATTGTCCATAGAGCCAATATTAATTAAATATACTTATATGTCCTTTTTTTAGCAATTCAGGTTCAAAATACGAATTAATGTTTAATTTTGTCTCGCACAACTATAACGCAACTTGTGTCACGAGAAAAAAAAGTCTGCCACGCGGTGATTGGTCGTTTTGCAACTTGAAGTTACCATCAGTGATTCCGGTTGTCATTCTGAATAAAATACTATTTGTGCAATTTAATATTGCGTTACGTAATTGAAGTAACATAAAGGAAATATTTTTGGGCCAAATTTAATTTATTAAATAAGCATATATATGTTTTACTAAATTTTTGATGTTTCTATCAATAAATCATACTTTTAAAAGAGGTGATCATTAGGTTTTTTTTATAGAAATAGTACTGTTTTCAATGATTTTTTCAGGGCTAAACCAATAGCATCAAAGGTAGGACACACGTTTTTTCTATGGAAACCACATTTCGTTGTTAACATATTTTCCGAATATGTAATTAAATATTATAGAATAACTAAATTTATAATTGATATTAAATATTTTCAATATTTTCTTTATGAAATTCACTATTTTGATAACGTCAATATTACAGAGTTTTAGTAAGAATGGCGAGAAGTAAAAGGACAAGCGTTAAGGGGGTAACATGCGCCAATGACCTTGAGAATCTGGCCGCTCCGGCCGAGAGTTGTCATCGTAGAGGGCGCTACCAGCAAATATGAATATTACATTTGAAAAATTATAGACTAAAATATGCAGATGTGTCAAATGGAGCTATAATAATTTTGCCTATTCCTTTAATGAAGGAAATTTCAATATATGTAGTTACATTTACTGCAAATATACTTAACGATATCACTTTTGAATATTTTATTGATTATGTATACATAAAAGGAATAGAAACTGATGAAATATAAAATAAATAAAATAAAATTTATTGGGAACTTAAAATAATACATGATAAAAAATGCATGATAAAAAAATTATACTAGTTCATAGTGACGCGAAAAAAAAAAGACTGATGCAGTATAAGAACGGTCCCCGCCAGGTCAACTCGTCGTTCACTGGAACATATTCTGTTACGTCAGTCGAAAGACGGGGAATTTTACATTGCCGATAAATCTTACTTAGCTTGTTGATCTACCAACACGAACACCGGATACCGAGAACCACACTGCATACTGCTGGGACCTTCTGCTGGTGACTGATCTAGACAAATGTCTAAATACGAATTCATTTTATCCTCCATAATCACTCTCTGGGGAAATCTGTATCTCACTTTTTTATACCTTGATTTTGATGTATACTTTGGCGTGCCGCCTAATTACAATCTGATAACTGATAACGCATCAACTTACAGTGGTAACGTAATTGCGTGTTGCGTCAGGATATGGATTATTGCATTTCATATTCCAAACTTCATATCAAAGGTTCTCTCCGTCTATTATAGAAGGGTCAATGCCTAAACAGTGAGACTTACATACTTCTATTCTATTGTTGGTGGCTATTAGTTGGGCCCGGTAACCACCGGGACGCACTTCGACCCAGCTGGATCCATTGTGCCTGCCCTAGCCCTTACTCTGTTGCTGACTTATCGAAGAGTTTGTTTAGGTACCCCAAGATTGCACCAGCTTGGAGCTGTACATAATTATTTGGTGTAGGATAGGCTACTCCCAGTTGACTCAATCTACGTCCTGCTAGAGCGTCGCAGCGACACAGTATCTATAACATCGACTCTTTCTCATCTTCACAGAAACTACAAGTATCTACGGTACTTAGGCTCATTTAGCTTCTATATGCACCCATTAGGTGCCTGATTTGCGATCTGTTTAGATTTAATAATTTAAGCTCACAGTCCACCCTTGTGCTGGGGAAAGTTCTGGAGTGATTTAGGCCAATCGCTGCCCTCCATGCTTTCGTTTGTTCCTTCCTAGCGTTTGCATGTAATGTTGGTAGTTCCATTCGGAATCGCTATACGTATGTACTACTTATAATTTACAGTAGTCACAGCGGATCTATGTATGAAATTAGGTTTAGCGAACCATTGCGCAAGTATAGTTGTGAGTTGTGAATACAAAAATACAAAAAATAGCTTCTGCACTGTGTCTTGCAGCCAACTTCAGACACACGAAGATCCGCTGTGACTACTGTAAGCGTACTTGAAATGGAACTATGCACAAAATTCTAATGTTTTTGTTATGCACGTCAAAACGAAAGCGCTTAATAGAGCCGCCAAAATATAGAAAAAATATCAGAAAAAGGATATTTTGAACATATTTCCTGAATTGGTTCCAATTCTTCCGACCATCCATCTGATAGTAAGGCTTTTTGGTACGTGGAAAAATGAATTGAAACGAACTGTATTTAAGATGTTCGCATTTGCCAACGACAGGGACTTAAAATGCTGCAAAGACTTCTCACATGCCAGTGGCCCTGATGAGATGTCAACGTTATTATTAAAGACGCGTCTAACTGTATTGTTTCCTATTCCCACTAGTACCCAAATAACAAATAACCTAACTCCACCTATACTTAAACCCATACTTACTAGATACCCATAGTAGACCCAAGTCGTGCAGACCCATAAAACCGTATATTATTATTATTATGGCAATTAGTTCCGTGATCGACTCCGTGATGGCCATCGAATATAAACAATGATAAGATACTTAACTTTTTTACATAATAAAGTACAAGTCAAAACCACCCAGACCCAAGACAAATAGATTATGTTCATGCACATGAGTGTGGGAATCGACTCCAAGATCTTATGGGTAGCGGCCAAGGTAGCAAACTACTAAATCAACGGGCATGTGTTGTTAATCAATACGTGGATGCCAAAGTAATCCGTAGTACTGTTTGTTTTAACGCACGAATTTAGTAGAAGAAGAAGAAAGAAGAAGAAGAAGAGTTTTTAGTGTAACGTCGTATGTACGTAACGTAACTTCGTCTTAAGTTCTGTACCGATGGCGGGGATTGAACCACGCGGAGCAGTAGACATCGATTTTAATAAGCAAACAGGTTTTAGAGTAACTAAAATTTTAACGTGGTGGTACTTTTTCTGCCAACACCACCATGAGTTTATTGTTACGCAACTTAGTTAAGTAAAAGGTATTTATTACCTGATAGTAATCGAATCACCGACCCATAGAAAACTCCCTTTCTGTCCCTGTCATCCAAAACTATAATTATAGCGTTTCGGTCCAGTTTCACCAGTTTTGTTACTTAGCGGCAGAAATCGAAGATTGCGGTGGCACCACCTTGATAGCACACAAGTACCCTTCCAACCTAACCAACCCAGATATCTCAAATGACGAGCAACTGTCCGTTGGTAAGCGTGTCACTCACCACCAAGCAAACCACCTGGGTACTATACTCGTTGCTAAGTTGAAAAAACCAACATGATAATAATAATAACACCATTCATGTTTTGACAAAAAGAAGGCATTGTCAAGTATATCATAATGTATGTCATTTTGTCGACCTACTCAGTATTAAATACGATCTAAATTAGTAAGATCGTATATGACTCTGATACGCTTTAAAAGTTAGGCATTATACACGGCAACGATACTTTCGCATACTCTATGATGAACCACAAAAATGGTAGTAACATAAAAATATATTTAATTAAATAAACAAGTATAAATTCTATTTGCAATTATTTATAGTGTTATAATTATACCATTTTTAACATATTTTAATTAAAAATATGTTTAAAATCATTTAAATTAAATCCGACTTGTCAAAAAAAAATCGGGCATGTCCACTCGCCGTCACAGTCCACGAAGGACTGATATATGGCGATCGCGGGGGCGCTGCAAGGGGAAATGCATCGCGTACATGGTTTTTCTATAATTTCTTGTAAATCATGTATGAAATTAAGAAATGTAATCAATACAAATTGTAGAATAGATTATATGCTTTTTAATAGTCCAAGTTTGACGTCTATCCGATGAACGGATGTTGAACGCTAACACAATTCATATCCAACGTAGTACATTTTTTAAATACATATTGCTTGAAAACGTTATATTTAATCCAATATCTAATCAATAAAACTATTTGCTGAAGATCTGAGGTATAAGTACATATAATTTTCATAGCCAATGCAATAGCGGATTGATCCATCGAACTCTTTAAACTAAGGCTATTTTTGCAATTTTACCGTTGTTACCCCCTTAAATGTAAAATGGTCAATTATTTTGATTTTGACCCTACTGCGCAGCGACTTGAGCCTAACTTCACGGCCGCCTTTAAGTTTGTACAACGCTATAAACAAATGTATCCGGATATGTGTACTTGTGAACAATTACATTAAGTATGTATAAACGATGAGTAACGAAGGCGAATTTTGTGGAGGCGCATCCCCATCGGGCCTCAGCGTCGATGACCGAAGCCAGTTTTTGCACATCACCGCAACGCTGGCCGCTTGCACAATCTAGAGCGACACACTTATCTCGTTGGATGCTGGACAATGGTCTGCCTCGGTGATATTAAGGAAGTTGTTTGCCAAATACCTATACAATACAACGACGCGGCTACGGCTACTCTAGGCTAGTTTCGCAGCGCGAATAAAACGCTGAGAAGTATGCCACTGCAAAGTCCGTTATTGAATTTTTATTTATTTACTTTGTTGAGCAGTATTGTAATAGGGACTTAGCGTCATTTACCTAATATTAGTCCGCCAACCAGCAATTGGCCAGCGTGGTGGACTATGGCCTAAGCGCCTTCAACCTGAGGGGAGGCCCGTGCCGAACAGTGGGACATAAACAAGAGCTAGTATTATTATTTACCTTATATTTTGGATTGACGTTTCCAAGCCAAGCTTGTGTGTGTTTCCGTTGTTGTCTGGAAGAGATTGATTTTAGCATTAAGACCGCCATTTGTACCATCAATAATAAGAATTCCTTAAAATCTATTTATTTGTGTGTAAGTAAAATAAATAGTATTCTAATCTAAAATATTGTTCGACAATGGAATGTGAAAGTCTAAAAGTGTATCACTCAGTGTCGATTTTAGTAAATAATATAAATATAATAATCATATCCTGGAATAATTCACCGACGGTGATCCCAAACTAGACAGAGCTACTATTAACCAGGCAACTAATATAAATACTCATTCAATTTTTTTTTTATAAATAATACTCGCTCATGACAAACATACCTATCCATGCACACAAATGTTTGTCCTGGGTGGGAATAAAATCCACGACCAATTTGGTAGCGGCCAGGGTGTTTGACTTCGCCATTCTTGTAATTTAATTATGTTAAAAAAACAACACGGGAAAACAATGCTGGTTTACTATGAATGATTATTGCAAAATGTTTAGTAGCATTCCAGTGAATTAACCCACAGAATTAACCAATCAATTAATCCTCAATTAGAGTCCTCTATCAATCAATAAATCATAATCAATTAATTAGTCCTCTCGAAAATATCTTTTGGTACAACAACAAAACGAAGTATGAACTACACAATCGTTCAAACGAAAGTTAATTAATAATCGATGGTTATTGTTTTCGGACAATCTTTAACTTGTTTGACAGACAAGTTGGGTGTAGCCCGCTAAGTGATCTGTTGGGATTCAAGAAGCGAAAACAATTGAGTGATCTGTAAAAGAGCTTTGATTCACTGGAGATTATCCGCGCCGAACAACACTGCACGATTTTTGGTTGACGTTCATTTGTTGTAACTGAACAACTGTTGATCTTAATTACACAGACGACTACTTTATACTACTTATTAGTTAGTTGCAAAATCTATTATAAGATTGGATAAATTTTGATTAATATTTCACATTAAAGTTATGAGTATGCATTAACAAAGCGATAGGTTCTTTGTTGAAGGATCGTCATGTAGGTGGGTACTATAGTAGCGTTAGATATACTGCTGTGAAGCAGTACTGTCTAAAAAACAATTTTTAGTGTTTCAGTGTGGCACTGTAGGCTGGTGAAAATAATGCATAAAAGAGATTGATCTTATGGGTTACGAGTCGCAGTCCGTAGTTTATTAACCGGCTTCAAAAAGAAGGTTCTGTATTCGACGCGTATGTATGTAATATTAATAAAAATGCGTAATATTAATATATGTTAGTCTATGTGGGCTTCTAAACAAATTTACCAAATTTTATGAGTGTATGTATGTAGGTTTGTCCACGGATTTCTCAGAGACTACAGGTCCGATTTCGAAAATTCTTTTTGCAATAGTTAGAGTATTTTTCAACTTAGGGTAGAGTACAAGTTTCATCAAAATCGGTTCAGTAGTTTAAGAGACTTTTTATGTTTTCAGTAAGTTACTGTAACGTAGACGTTCGAGTTGCGTGATAGTGTTGATACCTATTTTGCTCAAATAAAAGTCACTAAAAAGTGTTAAAAAACTATTTTTCAAAAAAAAAACCGACTTCAAAGTAAATAAAAAATTATCTAAAAAGCATAAAATAACGAAAATATATTGAAGTCGGTGTCAGCTCGTGCTAGTCTTAGTTAACATGATGTGCTAGCACCGACTTCAATATATTTTCGTTATTTTATGCTTTTTAGATAATTTTTTATTTACTTTGAAGTCGGTTTTTATTTTTTTGAAAAATAGTTTATTTTATTCTGGAACTAGCGAGATTCACCTTATATTTTGGCTTAGTGCTAATTCCCGATTAAACTAAAATTCGATAGTGGAACGCGAATGTCTAAAAGTATAATTATATCGCAATGCAGTTATCTACAAGCAGGCGTATCCGACAAACGTCTTGCTTATGTCTTCAAGTTAAATAAAAAAAAATATAAATAAGGAGTTTAAGACAGTTCATCCAAGTTAAAAAGACAATAAAAAGCTAAAACAGCACAGATACCAAGGCAATCAGAATTCTCTTCGACAGATCGTTTAAAGTTTATCTCGCTTCCTTGTATCTGCGTTTTCTCGCGCTGTTCCTACACTTGGCGCATTCGCAACCTGTCCTTTGCATCCACTAAAGGAATGAAAGAGACCAAACGACAAAGGAAAACGTTCGGCTACGTGTGCCGATAACGGCGCGGGCGCGGCGTTTTCGCGCACGTTTCGCCCCCGCGCGGGCCCCGGGTGAACGGCCAGACAGACGGCCGGCCGGCCGTTAAACCTGCCTTGGACCCGTCCCGCGGCCTCGCGGGCCTCGCGTGCTGTCTGCTGCCTCGTGCTTGCTGCACCCCCGGCGGCGCCGGCGACACAGACGTCGTCGACGCCATTGCGCCTCTATTTATACTCAAAACGTCGTCATCGCATGCAACAGGCTGTGGTTGTTGTTGTTTGGTGATTCTATTAATATAGATTTTCCTATCGATAGATAAATGATCCTAACAGGCAACATAAAAAATAACAAAACATAAAAAATACAGCAAATGTACCTACTACAATGGGCGCCTTCATCACTGTAGTAGTGATCTCTTCTAGGCGTTCTAGGCTACCTTTGGATGGAGAGGTTGTGTAAAAGTTAACGGTACAGCATATTATGTTATGGTTAATAATAAGAATAAGAATGATTTATTTGTTAGAGCATTGTATGGATAATATATTGGATTTCTTTGAGTTGCACCACTGTTTCAAAATAATCAATCAAAATGACAAAAAAATATTCGAAGATCTGGATGAGATCGCTTTAGCGATAAAACTGCCTTATATTGTAACACAATTCTTTTTTGTTTAGTTGTAATTAATTCTTTGTAAAGGTTTATAATAAATAGTATTGTATATTAGTCATTACCAACGGTCCGTTATGTGTTTGACGGACCCGTGTGTCTAGTGGTTAAACACAATATTTACAAAAAAAGTATATAAAAAAATTAGGGCTAAGACCTAGTTTGAAATCAGATGACCACGCGTGGATTGTCCCAGGATATTATTATTATCATATTTTTGCTGCCGAAACTTCTAGAATGAACCATTTGTCGTCAACCGAGTTCTGTCCTACTGATAATGAATTGTCACCGCCACATTTATATACCTAACGTAAACCTATTTATAATATATGCAAATTGTGTTCTCAATGAATAAAATATAAGAATTTATTTGCGAAAGATGTCAGTTGCTATGTATTTTATCATTGTAATGAAAATACTTATGAATGTTTCATAAATCGATACGTTCAGCGAATTAAGTTAAAAGAGCGCCGTTAAGGCATTTAGAATTCAGTAAATCGAATAGAAAAACGACCTAAACAAGAGATTGCTCGCACGTGGTCGTGACGTTGTCGGCTGTTTTTGGAAAAGTACGAATTGACTCCCAATAAAATATTTCATTCGTTCTATATAAGTCCTCATAAAGTTGTTTCCCTCTCATTCCTTCGGAGATTTTTTGATTAAGTGATTTAAAAGTGATTAGTTGTTGTCTCTTAGAATAAATGTCCAATCAATTCTATGTATGGCTTTAGAAATTGTTTACTTTTTTTTTTGCGCCTTCCCTCTTTCTCCTATTAATTTTTTTACCCTTTTCCAGAGAAGAGTAGAAAAAATGAACCGGGTCAGGGATGGTACTTGTACCACCATCTAAAAAAAATCCGAGATTTATAATTATCGAATAAGTAATAGGCCGCGATAGTCACGAATAGTTTTCGCAACCCGTCCACAAAATCTCGGATGGCCTACACAGTTTTTTAAGTATTGTCTTATGTATGATGGTATGATGCAGGGCATTTGAAACGCCGTCGCGAATATAAAACTTTAAAGTAAAAAGCGAAGCATAAAAATATATTAGTTCTATTTCAATGTATAAAAAAACCTCACCAGATGAATCATGTTTATGTACAGAATTCTAGCACACGTCGAACTTGCACTTTTTACATCTGCACTGCATTAAACGGGTCACATTCATATGCATTGAAATCTGTTTTGCTCTCGGCCGCGAGTTCGGGCCAAGGTGATGCAAATGTGGCCCGGTCGCTCGGTTTCCTTCTGTTTACTCGCCGCCCCACTGCCGCCACTATGAAAATCTACCAGATGCATTATTCTTCTACCTAAGTGCTTAATAGAATACCCACTGAATAATTCACTAGTTGAAGACAGCTAATAAAAGCGTGCTCGACAAGACTGTGGCGGTCGATATGTAAAGAGATGAGATCTATTCAGGAATAATATCGAGGTTGTTTACGGTGGGGCTCTCGGTCGGATTGCGTCGCAACGGTCGCTAGTTTGCCCGCAGCTCAGACCGACGGGACCGGGGGTGTACACAGGTGGGATGGAGCGAGCGTCTGCGTCGGTGCTTTTTCATTCTTTGTTTGCGTCGAGGATTTGCATACAATCGGAGAAATTGCGTGGCTGGCGGCAGCCGGGAAAATAGGGATTCTTGTAATTTTATGCATATGACTTGTTCGAAGTGCGGGCCATATGCTCCCCTAGTATTCACTTCGGAGATTAAGATGGTTTTGAACAACTAAACACTTACTAACAACTTAGTTAAAAAAGCAAATTCGGTGATTGAGGTGCTGACTTACTTGTTTCTCTAAGCGACATATTTTTTATACAACTTAGCGGCGTTGCTTTTAAGACATTTACCTGATGGTAAGCGACGCATCTTCCCATGAAAAGTTATACTGCTATAGCACTGATTACCTGTGACATTCGAGTCTCTTAAGTATAGTAATTTCTTCGGCAACACAATTTTCACTTGCTGGAACAAAAATATCGAGTGATAATATACTTTAAAAAACATAATTAATCAAAGGATCACTTAGTTATTAAAGATTTTTTACACGATCATAAAACAACATCGGAATGCATTCTCATTTATGGAGTTTTGATAGTACATATCGTACACCGATAAGCGTGCCTCGATCGGTCATTGTATATAGTTTACCGACGCGTTTGTCATCCGAATCACGTGGCCTCCCATTCGGTATTCGGTTAAGAAAGACTCAACAGGCATCAGTTTCGCGCGTTACTAGTGACGGGCTGGCCGCGCCGGCACAGCGCGCTCTTATCGATGGCGAAGCGAACTGCGCATCATTGCGGCCACGTGTATAAACATTGTATCACAACAATAACACGCGGGTGACGCGGGCAAGGACGCGCTGGAGACGATGCCGACGAACCGCTCACACTAATCATTCAATAAACACACTCCGTGCTCATCCAAGCCGAAATAATACGATTTCAAACATCGAACGAAATCGATGACAGTGCTCGATTTGACGCTCAAATGGCGAACGTACCATACAGTGTGCTGTGAATTATGTGTTGTGTAGTGTTGTGCCAATTACGTAGTGATGGGTACCTACTGCGAAGGCAAACCTGCCGATAGTAAGTTGTTTGTTATTGTTCTCGATGTGCCGTTGTCGCCAGTTACGCGTCAAGGAGATCGTCTAATAGGTTACTCCGAAGTGAGGACAGAGAACTGCGCAGTTACATCGGACTTATTCGGTCGCGCATTTTGCTTAAACTTCTGTGTCACGGTGTTAATGTAGCCTTGTGCTTAATATAAGTACTTAGCGAAGTGATTGACATACATAAACTACAGTACTGAACTACTAGAATAAGTTAAATCAAATTATATTTTTTTTGTCTAAAATTGATTATTGTTTCTCTAAAATTCCAAATGGTGTATGCTCGTTATGTATACATATGATTAGCAAACAAATAACGTTATAATATACATAAAAAACGTAAAGCCTCATGCACGAGCACAAGACGGATATGTGCACTAAAATCACGAAAAGGTACCGTTTTAACAAAAATGCATACAGTGTGAAAGTTATTCACAAAATTGCAAATGCGGCGTGTAAACAGCAAACGATGGTATCTCGCGCCTCCCACACCGATGTACCGGCGACTAGTCGCATTCCTTGCATACCTGCCTCGGGTTGTCGGCCGGCACTGCGGCCGGTTTCAAACGGCTTGCACCGGCGGTGACGTATCAGCGCGTCCCCTCCTCCCACTCCGTCCGGCGTCGGCCCGAAGGTCCAACACACACTTTGCCCCGACTATGATGACACATGTCACACACATGCACACTATCAGTCCGGTCTCGCCTTGAGGTTGATGGATCTTTGCGGTGTGGGTTCGCGTTCTGATCTGGTGCTAAAGTCGCTGTTATTCGCTTTTCTGCCTTTCGGGCTAGAGTGCTGTAGCTCTCCCCTTTTGGCAGGAGTACATTAAGCTCCATTCAAAAGTCCTCAACACACAAGCATTCCATACTAACTTATCCTAAGTAAAAATTAAATAAATTTCTGATCCAAGAAAAGGAGTTCATAAACTGCTGACTACAATTTCATCGCATATAGCTTACTAAGTACCAGCCAGATTAAAACACCTTTCAAATAAAGAAATCTTATTCATTCATATCCATTCATCCTTTTGGGACCTTCGATATCACATACATAGGCATTTACATATACATAGGCATCAAACACATTAAAATGATTACTGGGTTAAAAACTATACTCAAACAAGGAACACTGTCTTGTTGCAGAGGTCTGATTGTCCTGGAGAATTGTGGTATTATAAATGAGTAGGACGAAGTTTGACACATGACACAGACATGTAGCAGAAAAAGTGGGAGGAAATGTAGTAAAGAACGTCGAAATAAAAGCGGAAAATGATGCATAGCTCTTAAATGAAAGAAGATGAGGTATAAATGCAAACTGGTTATATTATCAATAGTCACTCCAGTACAGATATCGCGTGCGCTTTCCCCGCGTGCCGCCTTTCTACGCCGAATTGTGCTATGGTTCTTATATGCATTGTTCATGTCATGAAAGGGAAACGGCATTTCTTTCTGTCATTGGCAGATAATCAAGCCTAAAAATAGATGCTTTGCACTTGATGGTAAAAGTGAATTGTAACGACTATTATTCATGAATTCATGATGGTAAGAACAAAGACAAGCACGCATAGGCTATTTTTTCGTGCTTACGTTTGTAGACTGCGTTTAGGTCCTTTTCGTGATAAACTCAAAAATTTAAATTCAAGTACGGCGTAGCGTAAAGCACGTTCTAACTCCAGCCAGATCGGTCGAACTCGATGCGTCTCGATTCAAATTCATCGTTTGCATCATGAGCTGTGGTCTTGAGTGCCATACAAAATTCGTTAGTAAAAGGAATTCTAACATTTCGTGAAATTTTCTCCGGATTTTTTTCCGAATTTTTCTTTTCAAACCTGATTATTACAACTAGGTACTATTACAAATATTTTAAAACAAAAATTGTCAAATTGGTCCATTCGTTCTCAAGTAAAGCGCCAATAAAGAGCATTGTATTTATATCAGTATAATTATTATATGGCCATTGGCCAGGCCATATAGTAGGTTGGCCAGGCTATATAGTAGCCTTCGGAGTCGCTGGACGCTCGGGGTGTGGGCCCTTTGAGCGTCCATTGAGTACGGCGGCGACTCCGAGGAGGACGGCGGCGGGGTTGAGACCCCCGTCCCCGTGAGCACCGTGACTGGTTCCCGGGGGGCTACAATGCGCCCCCCGGCGGCGGGCTCAAAGGCAAGACACTGAGGGGCCCCTGGTGCAGATTCCACCGGAGAGCCCTGGGGTCTCCCCTCTCATGTGCCGATGCGACAGCCGCGGGGGTTTTAGTGGGTAAGAATCCCACATACCCCGGTCGAGCCCCACAGCTCCCGGGGATCTTTCGAAGATTTCGCCCGCGTCAAAAAAAAAAAAGGCTATATAGTAGGGATGAATACGCAGAGTTGGGCACTTTCGGGATACCTCACAACGGTCGCAAAGACGGGGTAGACCAAGGCGACGTTCGTTGGCGGGAAAACATAAACGCCTTTGCGGGTCCGGGGCGTGGCCCAGGATCGAGAGTCATAGAAGGAAAGAGAGGAGGCCTTTGTTCATCTTGGGACATGGTGGGGCTCAATAAAAAAATATATATTGTATGTATATCGCATCAATTGATTCGCAACCGGCAGCAATGTTTATAATGCTAATAGGCGGATGCGGCCCGATTTTCATTCGGCGCGTCGCGCGACTCGCGCGTCGTCTTTCAACCATTCAGATGATCGTCCGGAGAATTATCCGGATGTTGATAATTTTAACGCTATTTATGTTTGTTACAAGAATGTTATTCTAATAACGATTTTAACGTGTTTATATGAAGATGCAAATCTGCGTAAAGTGTATAAGTTTTAGAGGTCAGACTTCCGAGGTTCAGTCGGCGGCTAATGCTTCCTGAATAATAATTCATGAGTATCTGCTATTTATCATTCGCCAACGTTATAGGGCAACATAGTACACGCGCATGTACGTAAAAAGAAATCAAATCAGATTTTTTTAAATCATGTTCGTAGAATTGCAATGAGCTCACTATATAGCACAAGGGTGTCAAAGGGCAGCATGGGCCAACATGATGGTGTTTTAAGAGATAAATGATTCGTTTAACTGGGCAAAAAATTTCATATTCATAGAAACGTATGTTTAAATGTATTAAAAATAAAACGGGTATTTGATTAGAAAAAAGCCTGTAAGTTAAAATATTTTTTTAAATCTAAAATTTGTACGTGAATTTAACGTTTTATTAGATCTGTGTAGATATTAACACAAGTGTTACTAATTATGGTTTAGAAGAAAAAAAAATAACTGTATTTTGCCACAAGAATTAAAATACTTAATTGTTGTACATGTTGAGCAGACCAACTTACTTTGGCATGGGATTCTGTTTCATGGTTCACTACATCCCGCACCACCGGGGATGATGGCCGTATAAATAATTTTTCTCTTGCGCCCTTAGCGGTTAGTTGGCTTTAATTTGACCTAAATGGTACTGAATATTGCTAGTCATTATTTGCACAACGTCTATGACCTTTCATGCAATAATTGACTAAAAATACGTCAATCACTATCGCGTCTCAGACGATTTTATCAGAGTAAATATGTTTATTTGCACTTAGATTATGCAAATATGTTCACTAAAAATCATTTTCGTAGGTTGCAATTTCAGAATAAATTACGCAGTTACGCGCTCTCGGTGTGACGATGACACATCATATATATACTTATTCGGTCACGCGCAAAGTTCACTCTTGATAATATACTTGAAAGGGGGTACCCATATTGATGCAAAGTGTTCTCTTCTTTTTTTAGGCGACTTGCACTGCCGCTCATTAATAATTAAGACTCTTGACTCCGGTAATTTCACCAGCTACAGTGTTCTTCATACCGGAACACAGTAATGTTTAACATTGCTGTTTGGCGGGAGAATATTTATTACTGCAGTGGCACACTAGCGCAAAAGAACTAACACCTATTTGTAGTAGTTTTATCATTTTAATGACTATGCATTTTTTTAATAACCGGAAACCATAAAACACAAATGTTCACTAATTATTTGTAACGAGAACGACACTAATTATCTTATAATAGAAATCAGGTGTACCACTAACCAATTACAATGACATACCAACCAACTATAATTGCATTTACAATTCAAAATAGGCGGCTTCTTTTATTTAAATCTCTCAAAAATATCATGTTACATCTATAGCTTCAATAAAACCAAACGACCCAAATTATTAGAGCTAATTGAAATTGATACCTGTGTAGGTATATTATGAACCATAGATATGTTACATCCCTACTCATGCACGCCAAAATTTGTGATCCATGTAATTAAAATTAGGTTAGCTGTCAGAAAACTCAATGTTTGGGTTAAGCACGCCTTTGTGCATTAATTTTCTTTATTTTATAATAATGTGTAATATTATTGTGTGCAATAAAGAAAAAGAATAAAATATTTTTTCATGTTATAGTTAAGGTATGATATTCCTTATTATTTACTTTTGTAAATTTTATAAAAAACCCATGACGGCATTTAACTGGATTTTTAAAAGGCACACGTGACTCGTTACATTTTACCGACGCGGGACTCTTTGTTCACCCAATTGGGTGAATTTCGTGTCTTCACTTTTCGTGCGCTAATGCATTGTATGGCATGTCTTGTATAATAATATCATTGTCTGTGTATATAATGTAATAAGAACTTAGAATACAGACAGTGAATATATGAAATGTCGCATCGCGGCAGACGGTACATAAATAACAGAGAATCAACGTGTCTGCGACCTTTGAGTACAACAGTATGAAGTTCATACACTTCGGATAACATGTTGAAACCTTTCTCTTATAAACTAAAACTATTAAATCTTTCTCCGACACGTCTCAACACATCTTGACCAAAGTTTTATAGTATTATGTGTTAGGCGAGTTACTTTAACCGGCCCAGTTTATTTATTTTTTGTGTTAAGACAATTGTTATGGAAATCACTATCGTGAAGACTCGAATTAACTACTTTTGTTAGAAATATTACTAGGCTGACGTTAATGGCTAAGGTCCCGGGTGCAAGTAGGCGTACAGTGCAGTGCAACCATCTATAGATAGACGTGTCGCTTACCATCAGGCGAACGTCTTGCTTGTTCACTTAGTTGAATAAAGATTGGTCGAGAGTGTAAGATTTTCATAACAATTTAAGTCGTTGAACACTTAAGGAAAATGGCGACGATCTCTCTGGTTAACTGGATTACTGTGTCGGAGGACTTAAACTTATCTAACCACATGGTCTACAGACTTCATGGTATCAGCTGAGATTCTTGCATTGGTTCCTTACGCTTAGGAAGAGCTTGCTCGTTATCCAAGTAACATTGGATAAAGTCGTGATAGAGATGGAGCGACCTTGCAAAACATGTTGACAGTTAGTTCGCAATAACCCCGTAGTATTCAAAGAAAAAAGAAGATGCGATGATATATAGTGGCGAGGCATGCCAGATGAATTGGCTTTATACCCCGAATTAATATAAAATTGCGTTGCTGCGAGTATTTGGGTAGATGACGTCGTTCGCCGAACGAGTCATGTTTATAGTGATTCATTCATCCCTTAACACACCTAAATTTTAAGATCCGGTCACACGTGGGCGGCGATCAGGTGAGCAAGGCTCATTCACCCGGACAATTTGAGATATTATGATACCACAGTGATTGAGATGCGACGCCCATACGGTCCATCGATCCATTAATGACGACAACAGGTATCCGGTAAATTGTCACTGTGAACCTTCAAACTTGAATTCCTATACAATTTAAAATATTTATGATGTCAATTTGATACAGTAAAACTTTGATAAGTAATTTAAAATTGATTCACTACCCACGAACGTGGCCCAACGCCTAAATATAACCGTTTGTCTACGCAACGCCTTTATAATACATACTGCCAACCTAGGCAGAGCCTGTACTATGTTTAAAACAAATATTCTAATTATTTGTAACAGACACTGATACTAAATACATTTGTTTATTTTTGTAAACTCATAACTATGTACTTGTATACATAAATAACATCCATACACAAGACTAATAGATGTACATGCACCCAATCTCTTTAGCCTTTTCTTGGGTGGGAATAGGAACCTCAACCTTTTGGGTAGTGTCTAACTAGGACCAACAGGCCCATCAAAGCAGCACTTTTTAAGTTTGTTTACAAACAATTATGCCGCACATGTGCGGACGCTAACAGTGTAGCGCTAATGATATCTAACAGCTAAGTATAACATGTTTAACGGTACGCGTCGTTTGTTGCAGTGGGCGTGGTTGGCGGCGGCATGCCCGATGCCGCGGGCGGCGAGAGGCGGCACGTGCCGCTCTACGGGAGACTGGTCGCCGAAGACCAGCTGGCGTCGATGAGTGCGCCCTCCGACATTCAGGTGAGCGCCGCGGTGCGCGACTCCCGAGCTTTCTGCTGCTACCGTACCCCCGCCCAGGTAAATGATGCACGAGGCAGTTTGGTGGGTACTTACGTCACGACGAAAGTAAGAATCCGAATAGACTTTTCAATATTCAAAGTCGCACCGCACCTATTGTTTTATTAAAAGAGCCATTTGCCACGCGCCTCTAGACATTACGCGCAGGTAAATAAGTTAGTAAATTGCCACTAATTACCTACGCTACAACTAAGTTCTCTTTCACTGGAACGCCGCTGATGTATTTAGTTACCGTCGAAAATGAACCAGCGATCGATAGACACTCGTCTAGACTGGACTAATGAATAAATATGCCCGAATACTTTACTCGGGCGAAAAGATTCGGTTTCCTTCTCATCGTGTCAGAATTAACTTGTTTCAATACGAACCTTGTCAAATATTGGTATGGTTTGAGTAAATATCGCGGTGTTTTCTGGCAAATGGACTGTTATTAGTGTCGTGTGATTGAGTTGGGGACGTATTGTGGGTTCGGCTCAGTGCATCAATTGTTGAACATTTTATTCAATAGAATGTTTATACAAACCGACTCGTGTATTAAGACTTGTTAGCGCGTCTCTTATTCAGCTTTATAGTGTTACGTTA
Source organism: Furcula furcula (assembly GCA_911728495.1). NCBI lineage: Eukaryota > Metazoa > Arthropoda > Insecta > Lepidoptera > Notodontidae > Furcula > Furcula furcula. Next base: position 19,245,997 of record OU452255.1, read on the forward strand.
ATTTCATTTTATGTTGTTTTCACGTAGTTATCATCCTAACGTATGCAAAATCTTCTAATAATGCACATTATTCAATCAAGTTCATACATCTATGCTTTGTTCTGTTAGTAGTGTCACCCATTCAATAGAAAAAAAGCTTTATTTTCCCTTTGCTTTTATATTCGTTGCTTTGACTCTATTCTGTGAACTAATCTGTATTTCTCGCTTGCACAGGCTATGCAAGCCCGAATACCACATCATTTTCGGGACCCCTCAACGGCGCCACTACGGAAACTCAGCGTAGACCTCATCAAAACCTACAAACACATAAACGAGGTTAGTACAGATTATTTTAATTGTGATCGCACGAACTCGGCAGGACATCGAACTATAATCGATCATCGCATTGAATAACATCCGATTGTTCGATTAATCCGGAACCAACCGGTGTCGCTTGCGTTTATTAATTTACTTACTCGATACCATATATGCAGCCGCCATTGTTGATGGTCGTTCGTGGCGATTAAACTGTCGTCAGTAGTTTGGTAATTATTGTTTATATGTTATACGTTGAAATTGTTCATCAGCCTTGCATTATGATTCCATTTTAAGCTACTGCTATTTTTAAAAGTGTTTTTGTGTACGTGTGACGGTTTGTTTTTATGCCTTTCTTGTGAGGAAAACGACTTGGCCAAATCTCTTGCGGCACGCGCATTGTCCTTTTTTACATTGTATGCTCTTTGCTCAATCAATATATGAATCAGTACAAGTACTATAGAATGCTTAATTCAAGTAAGAACACATAGCCACGAGTAAGAACATCAAAATACATAAATATCAGGTACACGACAATTGGTAGGAAGTACGCCGTCAGCTATATTTATCGACATTTGCGCTGGTGACAGATCAAACCCATCGCTACTTATCACGTACATATCAATATAAGTCTTATAATATAACTCCTAACTATAAATATTTCATTTCACCTGCCTCTTAGAGGAAAATTTGCCTACGCTTTGTTGAAGGGGACCATAGTCAAACGCGTGCTCTATTCTTAATATATAAACTCTATGTTGCCAACTATGTGTTTAATGATTTCTGATATTTACGCGAATACTACACATTGAAATGAAACTAATTTTACGGATTATATCGCGGTTTATTCTTGATTTTAATTACCCGACGTTTCGAATACTTTACAGCATTCATGGTCACGGGCGGACTGAGGTGGTAACTGTCCAAATGTCATAGTTGTCTTAGGGTACCCTCAGGTCTTCTAATTATTATTGTTAGTCCGATCTACGCAGAAAGAGCTTACAGTGTCTTGAGGTCTTGCAGTGAAATCAAGAATAAACCGCGATATAATCCGTAAAATTAGTTTCATTTCAACTATGTGTTTATTTCATTTTTCCGTCCTTTTGCCGCCACGGCGATCGGTAGGCGAGCGGTTGCTAGGAGGCGGTCGGCCCGCGTGGGAGCGGATTTATTGCATCGTAAATAATAAAATTCAATGAACTAGTATGTAGGTAATCTTCAGTACAGTCGGTGACCCGGTTAATATTGTTGCCATATTAACACTGCACACATGGCGTGTTTTGCCTGTGCCACCTGCAGCGCTTACCTGTTCATGATGCAAATAATATTCTAACTTTGCATAGATATAGATGCTACTAGATAGTGATGACATGAAAAATGCGCAAATGGGGCCATAAATATTTTCTAAAAAAAAACTTTATATTCATGTATTTCATTATGTCTTAATACTATTATTGTTTACTAGCCCCGGTTTCGCACGGGTATACTACAGACTTTGTTTTATTATACTATGTAAAGATATGTAAAGAAGATATGAAATAAGCCCCCACGTAGTCAGAATTCTCTAGCTCATAGTTACGAGAGAGGAGAGATCAAGCAAGCGCACTCCTACGCGATGGACCGTTCAAATGTCAACACCTGAACACACAGATCTCTGACGCGATACACTGTCACATATACTGTGATAGACCAACACTGGCTATTGAGTAATAACTGATGGAGGAGGTAGCAGTTAGACCATATTGGTCACTGCTATGGATGCCCATTCATGCTACAGTGTTTTGCACACCGAAACACTGCGATGTATACACAATTCTGCTTTGTGGCAGGTTACTTAACATGTATGTAGCCTCCATGGCGATGCGAGAAACAGCTCGCTTTGTAAACCGGAGGTAGCGGGGTCGAATCCCGGGGGGAGCAACAAGTTTGTGTTAGTTCTGACTGGCTAGGACAATGCAGGCCAATCATCCGATTGTCTGAAAAGTAAGATGATCCATGCGTCGGATGGGCTTGTAAAAATTCGGTCCTGCGCCTAGCGTCTCCCCGGTCGTGTCGGTCTTCGGTCACATCGGATTGTGAGAGTAAAGAAAAAACAGTGCACTTGTGTCTACGGAAGCACTTGTGCACTATAATATTTCCTGACTAGTTAGTAGTAGCATATCGAGACGTTCATAGCCAGTTGTAAACCACTGTCCGGTAAACGATCAGTTGGGTAAGCAACGTCGGGCAAGGTCAGTCCTTAGATGGGTGACCATTTAGTGGTATTTGAACTGAGCGTCTCCGTGCTTCGGAGGGCTCGTAAAAAGTCGGTCCCGGCTATTGTCATCTAGACAGCATATACTTTTAGACTTTCGCGTTCCATTATCTAACTTTATTCCAGTGATCAAAATGACAAAACCTCGCTATTTGCCGGCGGTTAAATATACAGATACTGTGAGTGTAGTGGGCTTAACGTTACAAGTGAAAGAACGGGGGTAGACGAAGATATTTCTGCCTCGCGCACGGAGCCGTCTCGCTGAACCAGTCTGCTTGTGACCACGGCTGGTGCAACCCGGCCGAAACGTCAAGCCAAAATATAAGGTAAATCGCGTTAATTCCCGATTAGAATAAAGTTAGATCTAGACAGTAGTCGTTAAGCTAAGTCAGAAGCCTAAGGGCAGCTTGAAAACTCTGACACCAGGTTGGCCACTAACCATACGACAAACAAAGAAAGTAGCTAATCGTGTTAAAAAAAAGATTGGCCGCCGTGGCCGGGAGCATTATGCATTATTATAGGAAATTCTTACCCACTAAAACCTTTTCGGTGGCTTTCTTATGAAAGCTTTGGTTAGAGACTCTGGCAATTCCGTTTGGACATCGCTAGATTCTCTCTAGATAACACTTGTTTACCACCTAGAAAACATATCGCTGTCTCTTATCGCCCAATTATTTTATATTCTTCCCAAATTAATTCTAACCAGTGCAGCAAGTCGCCGCGCGTCGAATATTCTACAAAAGTCAATCACGTCGTAGCCTCGTGACCGCAAAGAGGTTATTGTTCTAGGAAAACGATTTTCTCGCTACGCAAACGACTTATTTCGCCATTAACTTGTTTACGGCGTATATATTACGGCTTTGCATATTATTATGACCTTTGCAGTCACGTGTATGAGTACCATGGAGCGCTGTAAACTCCGCGTCATAGTTTAACTCGTACACATGTTGCTGATGCCGATTTATTAAACGCACGTACTGACGTTTAATATTGTTAAATGATCGTGTACGTGAAAGTATCAAGTTTATATGAATGCCTAGCGATAGAAGGCTTAGATTGCTTTAGAAAATATACTACGTAGTAATTAATATCCAAAGGCAATTCATGTACTACACGTTCTTAGTTTGAGATTTTATCTGCTGAACCTAACACATCTTTCAACAAGTATAATTTGAAAAACTTGCCACACGAGAAAAAGAAATTATAATAAACTGCTCGATAGATTTTCACCAAATAAAAACTAAATAGTTAAGAACTATACCAATATCATCAACTTTCAAGTAAAAAAACATTCAAGTCCGTCCATTCGTTTCGGCGACAGACATAGGCGTCAAAAGTGTACCCCTCATCATAAATCACACATAATTTACCCGAAACTGAACCTCATAGACGACTCCAGGATAAAATGTCGTCTATTTTTGGCTCCGAACTAAACCGGAGACGGATTAAAATCTATAAATACAAATCTTGTTTACTCAAGGGAGCTCCAAACTGTTTTATTTTTACTTCAATTCATTGACAAAGAACTGGCTGTGACGAAAAGTTTTACATCAATCTTGAGCTTATTTACCACCTCACCCTTATAATTTCAAATTTTTAAGTTTATTTTTAGTTTCAATAACACATTGCTCTGTTCCTGTGTAATGGGCACTGTAGCTAGTTAAATTATCGGGCTCAAGATTCTAATGGCTCGGGTGAAGAGCAACAGTGCACTGTAGCTTTATATGAGGCTGCTGCCACTTACCATCGGGCTAACAGATTAAAAAAACTACTAATAACTTAAAATTCGATGATTCGTGGTGAAGTGTTCAAAACGTCGGAGTAAAATAAAAAATAAACCGCGATATAATCCGTAAAATCGGTTTCATTTCAATGTCTAATATTCGCGCAAATATCAGGATTCCTTATTTTCTACAAGAGATTTGAAACATCATTGCTCCGGCACAGGAGTGGTAATTAATCTTAGATTCTAAAGACACGTGTTGCGCCCCTCTCTCTGTTTATTTTCGAACGCGATTATTAATAGAAAATATTCTATTTACGGTTGCGGGATGGTCATTGCCCTATTTGGTGGTGTGTTTACGTGGCGTCCTGCCAGGCGCATGTACCGTAACGGGCGGAAGCTAAAGGCGCGCATGGACATCGGGAATCTTTAGAACTGCGTGCGCTTGGTTTGCTATTTAGCATGAATCGCGTTTGTACACATTTGGCAACGTATTTCTTTTGTGCGGTACTGGCAGCTAAGGCAAATCCGTTTGGTTCCTTTTGCTGTCAGCGCAGCGTTTCCTCTGCGTTAATAAGCTTTTTTCTTTTACCTTCCACACCTGTATCGCCGCTTACCACTGTCTTATTATTAAAAAAGAATAAGGAATTATTAAAAAATGAAGGACGACTCGGAATATCGATATTATTTGCAGAATGCAGCGGTCAATTGTAGGTGACATTCGTGATTTGTATAACATTGAATGAAAATAAATTGGTTCATCGAAATAGATTTTTGCGAGCCGCGTGTTCCGAATTCCTGTCTTACTATGATAAATAGGATAGATCCGAATTCCTCATGAGTTACAAGAATAGAAGTGTTTAGTGAGTTACATCTTAGTAATCGTTTGATATTTCTTCTTTCCAAGTTATATAAATATCATCTTGATTATTGTATAGAGCTCCATTTTAATGCAAGGTTTCTTCAATAATTAGATTAGTAAATAGTTATAAAAATATCCAAGCTATTCATCCAGCTTGTGGTTTCTATTTATGATATGACAGCATCCTTGCGATTTGCGATTATGGTGGAAGATAGCCTCTTTAATGCAAATTCAAAAGAACACCTAGATAAAACTACCCGAAATAAATAACCCGTAAACATTGAGGCAGCTTCAATAAAAATTAATATTATGCTAAATGTAGGTGTTGATATTGCATTGTCAATATCGTGTAAACAAAGAAATTCCATAGCGCTAACGCTAACTGATCAATATAAGGCCAACACTGATGTTGTAACAAGTTTATGAGGTCACTCGCTACGTCATTTCTCCGCGTGTTTCTTTACTTTGTACCAACAATTTATTATTGTACTCCAGCAACATTTGAACCAAATTGATAGATGATCAAAACAAACTGACGGACGATGCTTCGATGTAAATCAATCTTGGTTTCATTGGCGTCTAACTGTTGCCAATATCATCTCGTAAAATTTGTTTTTATTATTTTTACAATAATAAAGGAACGAGGGTCTTTTCCCAGAAGTGAGACAGAACCACGATTTCACGTGACGATCAGTGAGAGATTGTAGGGTAGACTATTCTCAGATAGAAGCGCATTATCTTATTGACTTTTGTTGTTAACACGAGGTTGTTGCACGTTGTTGCTGAGGTATCGCTGTGTTAGCAGCAAAAGGGACGAAAGATAGTCTCTCAGCCATGATTAAGTGTGAAGTCTCGAAAATGGTCAAGGAAATTAGAATCAAAGTTTGCGCTTGTCGTTAGTTCGAATTCTTATTTGAAAATGCTTTGAACCTTATTTTGTGGATTTTAAGTTTAATTTTTAAATTAATTTAATTTAAACGTTTATCTATGCAACGGCTACCAATCTTGATTATAATTTTCGATTATTAATAGCTATTTAGACAACCGCAAGAACAAAGCGAGGTGTTCTTATTTTTCTAGGATTTTCTTCTGCTTTAATTAGCTCTCTTTACCACTTATTATTTATATTATATCATTATCTGCATTATTGACGTCGGTCGATTCCGTTGTGTGCAATTTTATTTGAATTGACATTAGTATTGTGATGAGTTTAATATCTTTATGTTATCTTGATTCTGCGTCTGTTTAATCTATGTAAATGTCTATTAATACCACATTGCGGTCGCGCCGACCAAGTTATCGGTTTCAAATGACCCAATTGCGTCATGTTTTTTGCATTCCGCTGACGGACAATAGATTTGTACATTTGCTTCAGTGAAACTCGAAATGACCTGATAAATATTTCTTAATGTTTTGTCTACATATTTTATACTAAGTTTATAACAAAATTGTTTACATCGATTTATCTATACTTAAATATTTAAAAGGGTAAAGTTTATTTGTAAGAAGGTGTACTCTGGAAATACTGATTCGATTCTAAAAAACCTTTTGTTAATGTATGGTACAATCATAATCATTCTAATGGCATGGAATTTCTTATAGCTATATACGACCTCTAAAAATTTGGTTGTTAGTTAAAAATAATCAGTTTGAAAATGTAAAAATCCCGAACGGATCAGAGGTGGGATGCCAGTTTAAAAAAAAAGGTATTAGGGACATTTACACAGCAAATTTCAACTAGAGTTTCTGTATCGAGAATACTAAGACATTATTGCGTCCATTATATCGAGGTAATACGCCGCGCAACGAGCTTTATCTAAACAGGAATCAGCGGCTACTATTCAAAACACTTCTGAGACATCTGGTTAGGTAACACAATACCTAATCAATATAGTATCAAATGGAACACATAACAGTGTGAAGCAATGGCTGTCTGTATGCACTGGATGCAATAGACGACAATGACTAACGCCGCGGGCTTGTGGGCGCATTTCGCAACGCCACTATCCGATGCCAATACCAGTCGACGAGAGTTAAGGCCTCCTCCATAGTAGACGCGTGTATTTGCGCGAGTGCGTATAGACGCTACAGTAATCGCCCGAGCGCGCGTTTTCGTCGAGAATTTCAGGATTCTATTTATTCACTCCGCCTGTACCTTTTACAGAGTTTTAGAGAATAATTGAGAAGCTACTGAAAACACGTCAATTTACGCTCGTAGTTCCGTCATTATGGTGAACATTACGACGCCAAAATGTTATCGACCACACCCGCTAACGCGCTCGCTTGTTCTACTCTGAAGGAACACTAAGAGATCGAAATGTTCTATCTCGCTGTACATTTCACAAACGCGGTTGCCTTTTTTATCGTAACGTCTAGACTTCAGTTAGTGCTGTGATTCCGATCGATATTTTTATCTATTCAACCTGACAAGATCAGAAGGACTATTGTCTTATTGCCAGCGACACAATTTCTGGTCGGTCTATGGTTACACGACAGTGCCCAATTGGGCAGCCAGGTCGCCTAGACCTTTTTTGACGCGGGGGAAATCTTCAAAAGATTCCCGGGAACTGTGGGGCTTGAGAAGTTAAGAATCCCACATACCCTGGGTATGTGGGATTCTTACCCACTAAAACCCCCGCGGCTGTCGCATCGGCGCATGAGAGGGGAGACCCAGGTCTCTCAAGCCTTGCCTTTGAGCCCGCCGCCGGGGGGCGCATTATAGCCCCCCCGCGAACCTGACACGGTGCTCACGGGGACGGCGGTCGCAACCCCGCCGCCGTCCTCCTTGGAGACGCCGCCGTACATAATGGACGTTCTAAGGGCCCACACCCTGAACGTCCAGTGACACCGAAGAGGTCGTATAGACACCAACTGCACCAACTGACACGACATAGTGTTCGTGACTTAGCCGCAGGAGACGGAGACGGACGACAACTCTATCTAAACAACGGTTGAACTGCGCGACGGTTTGGGCAAGCCGAAAATGCTCGCCAATGGCGGTTGACGAAACGAGACATAATATAAATAAAATCTAATTACGTACATCTATTCTTTACAGAGCTACCTGATGCGATAGAATAGTGACAAACTTATAAACTATTTTTATAGCTACTTTAAATGTTATATTCCAACTCCGGAATTTGCACAAAAAGTTTCACGTCAGGTAGCGCGCTTTCGCCCCATGAATATAATCGTGCTGGTACGAATGGCAGAGCATCAGCTGTTCGAGTTATCTGCGCGCAATTAAATGCGATATCGCCTATTCAGACACCGCTAGTTTCACAAGAAAGTATTCAATTAATCTTGAGTGTTTACAAATACACGTTTGAAACAAATTGATACTATCGTTGCAATATATGTATGTAAATTGTGTTTTAAAAAGTGACCTCGCTTTTGGGAAATTTTCGTAATGATCGATTTATATATTGAAACCAAACTACTTTTACAGATTTTTACAGATACGCGGTTTATTTTAGATTTTACTATCCTGACGTTTCGAATGTTTTGCAGCACCCATGGTCCCGGGAGGACTGAGATATTGAACGTCCTTATGTCACTATTATGCCGGTGTACCCTCAGGTCTTCTTAGTTATTATTGTTGGTCCGATCTAAGGGCTCCCACACATAACTGCGATGCGATGCGGCGCCGCATTGCAGGAATTTGTATCGAAAATTCATTTGTTTCTCGCAGATATTTGCGATGCGATGCGAATTCGCAGTTATGTGTGGGAGCCGTAAGAGCTTACAGTATCTTGAGGCCGTGCACCGTTTTGCTTGGTATTGGATTTAATTATATTTATCACAGGATCCCAAGCCGGTGGTAACATCCAACCACAGTAGTTTGATTTCAATGTGTAATATTCGCTTAAGTAAAAGAAAACATTATCGATGTACACACATCAAAAGTGTCTAGGGATCAAGCATTTTTGGGCAAAAAAATGGGCAGAAGAACAATGGCGTTTCGTGTGCTTTTCTGATGAGTCTCGTTTTGGTATGAGACCGGATACAAGACGTATACGACACTGGAGAACCCCTGGACGCCAACAGCGATTAAAATCCTGCCAGGAAGTCCATCCTTATAGTGGTGGAACCATCATGGTATGGGCGGGTATTTGGATCGGCGGAAGAACTGAGTTGATTTGGATCAGAGGCAACCTCAACGCTCAAATTTATGCTGAGACGATTGTATCAGACGTCATCGTTCCTCTACAAGTGCAAATCGGTCCCTTATTTCAGTTAATGCATGATAATGCACGACCGCACACCGCAAGAGTTGTAAGACAGACTCTCGCCGCAGCTAACATCAATGTCCTGCCCTGGCCTGCTCAGTCGCCAGACTTGAACCCGATTGAGCATGCATGGGATATGCTACAGAGAAGAGCTCTGCCGAATATGGAGGGTATCCAGTCGCAAGAAGACCTTTTTTTGTTGTTGCAACGAACATGGGCGGCCATTCCACAGCGTGATTTGGATGAACTCATTTTGAGTATGCCAAACCGATGTTCTTGTGTTGTTAGTGTTCGCGGTAGAAACACGGATTATTAATTGTTTAAGTTACCCAATAAAATTTTAAAGAAAACTGTTATTTCAGTCTTTTTTTCGAACTTTTGTGTTAGTGGTTCAAATGTCAAAAATCCCTTTATTAGGAAAATGGCAAATTTCTTTATTAATGCAAAGGTGACTTGGTTTATCGTTACTGTGACAAACGAAAACACTTTATTTGATGAATCCTTAAAGAAAATTTTAATTAATATCAATCAGGAGAAAAGTTATTGCAAAAATATATGTTGATCCCTAGACACTTTTGATGTGTGTATATTGCAACATTTTAATTTTCAATTCTTATATAAATATTAATTTGTTTTGCGGGATAAAGGTTGGTTTGGGTTTAACCCCAAAATAATTTTCCTTGATAAACAGGACAAACCGCTACAATACAACTAATCGTAATTTATTTTTACGAACCGATGTGTAATTATGGGCGTAAGTTGATAACTGCATACATGACTCTTTCTCTTTGCCAATCACGAGCACACGTCAAGTAAATACAGTAATGTAAACGGGACAACTAAAGTAAGTCAAGGTGAGTGCGCGTCACGCCCGCTGTTGCTACCCGGATCATTGTGCAGGGTTGCCTACACGAAAATTTAATCAACATAGCAACATGTAACAAAATCATAATAAATACATATGGCCAAGATTTTATTGAAGACTATTTCGCCTAGTAAGTTTACGATCCGGCGCAGATTTGCAGGACATTTTCAACGTGTTCAAGGTATTTACACACATTCCAAAAGTAATGTTCTAAACGATGGTGATAACTGCATTAATATCCAGTGTGTAGTTTAGAAGGAGTAATCAAACAGCCCCCGTGGGGTGTCCGGGTAAGAATAGCACCCACCCATCTCCTACTGTTGTGTGTTCATGAGAGGCGACTAAGGTAGACGGGCAGCAGCGTCTTTCTATTGGATTATCTACAACTTATACTGTGACTTCAAGACGCCTGCCAAGCGTGGATATTATGGCAACGCCTCCCTTCTAAGGGGAGGCCTTTGTCCAGCAGTGGACGTCTTTAGGCTGTTAATGGTGATGAATGAAACAAACGAATGCGAAGACCGACATTTTTTATTTATTTATATTTCTGTTTATGTGTTATTCCTTGGATATGATTGATTTAAGATATAAATCTAACTCTGTTCTGACTTTCCATTCAAATATGAACGTTGATTTCGTACATGGTCTTTCAGTCATTTTGTATGTATGTTACAGGATATTTCATCCAAAAAGTGTATGAGACAGTATAGTGAATGTGACAACCCTTCCTATAGACAGACGGCGCCGGTCCGCCGGGGTGCGGTCCACGTACTCTTGGAAAGTCTCGCTCGGTTTTCCATCCACAAGACACAACGCCCTTCAACCAAATTGAACTCAATAATACGTGTAACTACAGAACACATAACTCCGCGATATTTTTCTCAGAAACAATTTGTACGTACATGTTTTATACGCCGCAAATAGTACTTAGACGCCGACAAATCCTACTGTAATATTATGCAAATGCGAAACTTCGGTTAGATTTTTGTTACACAATCGTGTTGATATGACCCCATCGGTTTTTGTTTTGTAGAGATTATAGCCCCACATACAAATTACTTTGCGTAAAAATAACGAAACTGGTACAATATAACTTTGACTGACTATTTTTTACAATTTAATGAAACTTTCAATTGTGAGAGTATGTTAAATTGAAGTGATAATAACAAATTAAATGTTAACGTAATTACATATAACTATTATGTAATAAAAGTAGTTCATGATATTACGACGGGCCCGTTGGTCTAGTTGGCAGACACCCTGCCTGCTAACCGATGGGTCGTGGGTTCGATTCCCGCCAAGTGTCTGGGTGTTGTTTATCTATTTAAGTATGTATTTACAAAAAAAAAAAGTATATAAGTATTAGTATCAGTTGTCTGGTTTCCATAGTACAGGCTCTGCCTAGTTTGGGATCGGATAACCGTGTGTGGATTGTCCCAAGATATTATTATTATTATATATTATATATTTATTTTTTTCATGGACATAAGTAAATTGTTTTATTGAAGGTGAAGCCTCTTTTACACGATGGTCATTCAAATGGTAACTGGCGCCCGACGTGATTTTATCGTCTTTCACACGATGATGGCTATGTTCACTTGTCGTACTACGTATGCAAATACTTCTTATTTATACTCCTCACACTTGCGTATTTAAATCACCTGCATTAATGTCCAATGACTGTCATGGTGCGTACAACCGCATCAACCGAATAATAATAATAATATTCTGGGACAATCCACACACGGTCATCTGATCCCAAACTAGGCAGAGCCTGTACTATGGAAACCAGACAACTGATACTAATACATATATACTTTTTTTTTTTTGAAATAAATACTTATATAGATAAAACACCCAGACACTTGGTGGGAATCGAACCCACTACCTATTGGTCAGCAGGTAGGGTGTCTAACCACTAGACCAACAGGCCCGCCAATTGCACTGTTGTCATGCTTAAACTTTTTTTTTTGTATTTTTTGGCTGTATGTCCAGTGCGTTGGCATCACGCAAAATGTCCTGAATGCTGGATGGATTTTGAAAAAAGAATGCCTGACGTTATGAGCCAGGCTTAATTTCGGTACTTACATTATGCCCTGGAAAATAATAAGGTTGCTGCAGGAAGGACATATGTTTTGATCAGTACAGTAGTCAGTACTAACAGACGACCGACGACATTATTGTCAAAGTTATTTGATTCTTTGTCAATTATAATTTGAATTTTAAAAAGATGATATATCCTTCGGCCTATCCAGTGGTGATCTGTGCCAAGATGTCCAACGAGTTACTAATTGCGTGTTAAAATTTACTTGACGTCGCTCAACCTTCGCCGATCGCCATCCCATCGAGACCTCCTCCGCTCGCTCGTCTCGGACGAAAACAATAAACATCCACGTCTCACTCGACGCTGGTTCATAGTTTGCGATTTACTGGGAAACGTGTTCACAGCGGTTCTCAGGTGGTGGTCCTCTGCCTACAAACTTGTCAAAGATAACCCCAATAGCGAGGTATTGAAAGTTTCGCGGGAATGGGAACGCTGTCTGTCGCCGGCTCTAGTAGCTTTGTTTAATTAATGAATTGTCGGCCGGTGTTTTCTTGCGTGAATGTTCAAGTAACTGCTGATCGATTACACGATGTGTCATTTTACTGTTTCAATTGTGTTAGAACACACTGCGTTTGTATCGTTAAAAGTGCAAACTGATTATTTGGAAAGAAAAACGCGGTGTGAATTGGCCCTTAGTGTGGCCATAAAAAAACCTAAAACGATACGTTTGGGTTTTTTGGCTGCTCGCTTATCAACCACGGTAACTGTTTTATAGAAAATATTTGGATTAGATACAACTTTCTTTACCCGACTACGTCAAATGGAAAAGGAAGCGTTACGAATTTATTCTTCAACAGTTTACGAATGTATGTTTGTATTTACAAATGTTTCACGCTTTTTATGCATTCAATTCCTTATTAGGGTCCGAGTGACAGGCTACATTTCTATTCTTTTTTAATTGTTTTTTAGTAGTTTTCTATTTACATTATATCTGCCTATTTCTCCACAAACTTTGTTTTTTTTTATGTAGTTCCTTAATAGGTATACAAAATAGGTTATACATACGTAATGAACTCGCCAAACTTTACAGTTTGATGGCGAGACACGCTCTGGTTTATACTAACTACTTAACCTACTTAACATGCAATATGGTGCATGCTTTAAAAATTAAACATTGTCTTTTAACAGAAATTCCCGGAGTTTGGATTTTAACATGCTTTTAGATAATTTAGCCTTAAAAAGATTATTTCATTAAATAGTTTTGGTATCAAATACTTTGACATTCTTCTTCCATAATAATTTGTTGACTTCTGTTGAACTGACATAGTACACAGTGCAAAAACCTAAATAAAAACACGATACACGTTAGTTAGCAATGTTTACCGTAAAATCTGTGTCGCGCCCATAACCCGTCTGATAATAAAGTGTTTCAAGGAGACGATTAAGTAACTTTATGACATATTACACGTTCGCGTACACTACCCGATGCGACATATCATTTGACACTTGTTAACGTACACGTAAGGGTCAATTTTAATTGAACTCTGTACCCTACACGAAAATTAACTGTCAATCACCGTTTTTATCATGTGTTATTTACCGTGAGCTGTACAAAAATATAGTAAAAATTCTATATAAGTATAAAGGGGACGGCCCAAAGATTGACAGCGAAGATAGTTACATTAATAATTAAACACGAACAAATTCAGGTCTGTAATTTTCTGCGGTTTGCACATGATAAATATAAATTAATTGTACGTTATATCATGTAGTGGTAATGAATACCGTGTTATTACAAAATTCAAATTACCAAATAATAAACACGAACCAATCGTATGTTAGTGTAACGACTTCGCTGTAATAGCTAATATTTTTTATTTCAACAAAATCATTAAAAATGCATAAGAACTGTTAGTTAATGTAGCTATTGATTGGTGGTAAGCAAGCGTGCGCCTGATGGTAAGCAGTCACCGCAGCCTATAGACGCTAGCAATACCAAAAGAATCACTAGCGCGTTGCCGACCCTTAAGACGTTATATATTAAGTCTTTGTGTCCGGTAATTTAAAAAAATAAACCAGAAAGACAGGTTTCACTACAATCTCCCATCGGCAAGGATCGTCACATTAGGCTGCCAAAATCTCGTCAGCTACACGTGGCCCTAACTAAACAACCAATTGCTTCCACGCGTTTATAGAAACAAGAAAATCATTTTAGAAATTAACATTTCAAAACAACCCGGCAGCTTGTATTTCACCCCCGAAATTCAATTTTGTCGGAAATATAATTTGTCCTGCCTTAATTAATTTCTAAGTTCGTCGGATATTGTGCCGTCGTCGTTCGTGGCTAATTTCGATTCTTTTTGTCATGCGAAAAAATTGTGGTGGCTACTTCATTTATATAACAGTATTGTTAGCTTTGTTTTTTTTTTATTGGACGCCATGTGTGTAGTAATGATAATAAGAACAAATGAATATGCTTTTATTCCATTTGCAAATGCACAGGCCTCGAGTTCGATTTATATATTTATCTGACATTGTGTGAATGTTTCAAAAGGCATATTTGAAAACTAAATTAAATTTCCCAAATAACTTTGTTAAGTTCTCCCGAAGCCTTGGTAATAGTACTTATAAGTTTTCTTTTTAAAAACCACAAGTTTGTTTAGTAATTGGATTGCGTCAGGAACAATAGGACATACAAATGGAGTGGAAGAACAATCCTATGCAACTTGGTCCTGTTTGTTATGGTTCTAATCTACATTTAATCGTTTGAAGACACGAGAAAAATAGGCATAAAACAAGCACTGAAGATTGGTTTTCTGATTTTAACTAGTAATAAGAAATCTAATTACTTTTAAAAAAGATTAGATTTCTTATAATAAGGGTAGTTTTGTTCCTTCAAATGTTATAGATTTCTTACTGTACTTTGTCCTATTTTTTTGACAAAACCAACATATTAATTAACAAACCTGTGGTTTATTTTTCAATATTTCTGCTACGAAACTATCTATTCTTCCAGGTTCATGGAAACCTAACTCCTAACTGAAACTAAGATTTCAGCATTTGTACGGATGCTAGCAATTAGCCAGCGTTACAGCGTCGCTCTAGCTTGTCAGGTGCCTCGTGATCACCAATTGGTAAGGATTCAGCTTTGTATATGCACTTGGCTGAGTTCATTAGCTGTGCTCCCAGCTTTGTATTTGGGAACCCTTCAACTGTCCTCTTAATGTTTGGTACCTTTTGCTTTCGTGTGTTGTTTTTGGCATTCCAACTCAAGTTAAGCCATGTTAACTCTGTTTGTCTTGTATCATCAGTTGTCTGGTTTGGGATTAGATGACCGTGTCTGTCCTAGAATCTTATTATTCATTGGCCAAAATCGTACAATTGTATTAATCTACTTATCGAAGACAACACTCACTATTATTATCCAATAGCTCTCTAGAACATCAATGGGCAGTTTCAAGTGCAGATTTTACGATGATTACGTAGTTGCTAATATAAATGTTATCTCGGCGTTTCTCCCTAATAAAATTAGTCTATTAGTGGCGTTGTAAAAGGAATAAAAGTCGGGTGGTAAACACAGCCCTCCTCGTTTAGTGCCTCTACACTGAGCGTTAATCTCGTTTTTCGCAATTAGTTGGCTGCCTCTATTGCCCACCCCGGTGGGGGTAAATACGGTTCTTCTTTTTATTTTTCTTTTAAACCAAGTGTTTATTCATGTTGACCACATCTTCTGTTTTATTTCAATAGTTTTTGTTCGATTATCAACACACGAACAGTGGCATTGACGAATAGATTTTCTTATAATGCCATTATTTTTTTAGTACGATTTTAATGGATGGTTTTTGTTTTAGAGCAGCTAAGTATACAAGTTTTTCTCCATCTTTACACGCCACTAGAAAATCCAAACAAGAGTCGGGTTCGACAAACTATTTGTCTTAACCGAGCCCGGGTCACCTTCAGGTCACTGATGTCACCTTGTTTCCGAAACTTGAACGGCAACAATTATCGGCACACACCAACTTACTGACTTTCATTCATCATTGTTGCAACATTGTTTCACTTTAAAACGTTCGTTCATAGATGACCTGTCAAAATTTATCTCTGAATTTAATCATCATTCGCGTAACCGATTTATCGTTCATTTATTTTCCATCATACATACATACATTAGACCTTTAGATCACTTACACTCTTACGTGGTGAACGTGCCTTCAGTCAGAAGTGATTTGCTTCTTCATTTATAATACGGACAGATAAGGACTGGACTGGAGTAGTTGGCCTGTGTCGGTAGTTCCGCCCGATTCTTATGTGGATGTCTTCAAGTATAGAGTGAATAAGCTCTTAATAGACTAGTGTGCTTTACTATCCTCGATTGCGTTGCCGTTTTCAGGCACTGGCTTATGTTGAGTTTAAGCAAAAACACTAATTGCCATCTCCATGTTCGGGAGCTACGTTTCTTTACATTTACCTCGAAAATATCTTTCAGTCGAGTGGGTGATTAACGTTGCTTGTGTATTCATTCTCACAGTCGCCGCTTGCAAGGCCGCTTACCCGAGGAATGAATCAGCTGATGCTAGCGTCTGATTCACTGCTACGACGCAGGCTGCATTGTCTAACAGCTGACTTTGACGTACCGCGCGAAATTTCCGTAGTTTCTATTATTTGCAGTTGGTATATATATATATATCTCTATTCTTGAACGGTTAGGTTGCTGTATCGAATACAGATAACTTTTTTATTATTATTCAGTAAGTAATAGTTATGGATTAATTAGCATTCGCATTCATTGTTAGTATGCTACTGCTTATTTAGCATTTCACAAATTAAATGTAGTTGCGACATTCTGTGAAATGCGAATTCATCGCTTCATACTATCTATCATACAGCGGCGGCAAAGCGCGCTTTCCGTCGCATTCACAACCACGGGAATACTAAGTCTATCTGTTTCATCTACCTCGTTCACGAGTGAAATTAATTTTAGCAAGATGTAGTGTTGCGAAGAATGATGGTAAGCAATTATTGTCTTTGGTATGCCTGTATTTAGGGTCGTATATTGATTGAATGTTTGTGATTGTTAAATTCGTTTAAATTATTAGCAGGGTTTTAATAATAATTTTTGTGACACTTGCGTGGCGCGTGCCGTATTGTGTCAAAGTTCAGTACGATTTGGTAAGTGATAGTGAGAGTGTAGTTCACATATTCGATATATGTATATAATTACATACTTTCGTCATGCTTAATAAAGTACATGAAACAGATGCACAATAGGAGACTTGCGTCTAAAGGTAAACGCGCTCTTTAATTCGCATATGAACGAAAATCATTATCGTGATATTAGCAAATAGCATAGCAATAGCAATTAACAAGCTAATACTCATGAATTCGCATGCTTATGAACTTAATACGAAATCGCAATAATTGCCATCACTAGAAAGTAAGATGATCCATGCGTCGGATGAGCCTGTAAAAAGTCGATGCTGCGCCTAATCTCTCTACGGTCGTGTCGGTCTTTCGTACCATCGGATTAAAATACTATAATATCTCCCGCGTAGATGACTGATCTTGTGAAAGATTGGCCACTGTGGCTGTATCGACCGAGGACATTTTTTTAGTATTTACTTTGCTTTCTATTAGACTAACACTAATTATGTAGCTCTAAATGATTTATGGTTATGATGACACATTATTGCCAGGGTCGGTCGGTATACACTTCCGACCAGAGTTAAATACGAAAATAGGTTTGACCTAGCTACTGTAATCGCGTGGGATAGCGGAAGTGTCGCATGGGCTTACCCGGCCGGAAAAAAATATGGATACGCCATGCTTAAAGGCAACTGTGCACTCATTCGTTTCATATTCATTTATTAAAAGCAGGTTGTTGTCCTATTTCCTGATATTTCATTGTTTAGCGGTCATCCTAAAATTATTAGAGAAGATGTCAGATTATAAATATCTGTCCTAGTATCCGTTGATGTGCTATTTTTCAGTTTTACCGAATTTTGTAATCGGGTAAAGCTACATCGTTTTTTTTTTATGAGCCTGTCCCAATAATAAGCAAAGGCCTCCGAGCCACTTCTCTTTCTATTTAGTTCTATCTTGAAAAATATTATTGTTGAGCAAATTTAGATAGCAAACAAACTGCACGCGCATTTTTATCTAGTTAGCTTTGGCTGCTATAAATGATCAGGTAGTATTTCTACTACCTAGCAGATTTCTTGTGCAGTAGACAGTATCGGGTATTTTGGTGCAAAAGCATGTAAACATTGCTGTGACGTGGAGGAAACTGTACCTGGAAAAGTTACTGAAGGCTGGCTTGACGCTGTAGCTCGAGGGACTTAATTAATCAATGTTTCCGAAGACGATTGGCGGTGCAATTTACCATTAGACTACGCCCTGCTTGAATCAAAGTTAAAAAAAAATACGGATGAAAATAAAAAGTTCTGATTTCAAACACTTGTTATCAATCTTGCTAGCCTAAGACATTCAAAGGCGCTTGTAGACAGTCGTTCCACCCCGCTGCACGTCGTGACATAACACGAGTGGATCTAAGGACGGTGAAACAATGGATTTCCCATTCCCACTCGCCGGTGCCGCCGCTCAATGAGTCAGCTGATGTAGCAACGGCCTCTAGTGACTCATTGCTGTTCACACACAGATACGAATTGTTGGATACGACATGTTGTATCTAATGAGTGATAATTCGTTTATCAGCTCGGATTGTTTTTTTATCACGGTGACGGCGACAGTTTAGAATACAGTTATGACTCGGTTTTGAAATTGGAACACAGCGACTTTGACGTTGAGATCATTTCGGAAAAATAATCAAGTTTTTTGAATATTATTAGATCGAACATAAATTATTATGATACTGAATTTTTATAATCCACCATAATCTGGTATCATTTGCTTGGAGACTTTTAAATATGGAAGCGGGTATATCATGAATTGATCATACTGTGTATGATAAAATAATTTATTAAATATGTATTAACCAAAACACGCAGCAATACAGCAGCAACATTTATGTTTTTTTTTGTAATTCGTGTTTTTTCTTGTATTGTGTGTTTCGTGTAAAGACGACTAATAAAAAGACTTGTCTTTTAAATGTGACATAATCTGCAGTAATCCAACTACACCCATCACAATCAGAGGCATTATATACATAATCGAAGACTTTATGTCCTAGATAATGATTGACTAAATATTTTGCCGTATCCATTGCAGCTCGTGGGTTAGATCTTTGTCCGCAACAGGCGAATGCGTCCGGCGCAGATTTCGCCGCGTCCTTGTCATTAGCTACGTACTTGTACTTATTATTGGTTAAAGCCGAATAATTGCCTACTTAGTTTTTAGTCTTACGTGTAAAATAATAATGAGCTCTTGTCCGATGCGGTCACAACGGCCAATCTACGCGGGAGATTACAATATCTCTACAAAGTGCTTGCGCACACAAGTGAACTTTCTCTTCCTTTACTCTCACAATCCGAGGGGCCGGAAAATCGACATGATCAGGGAAAGGTCAGGCGCAGGACCGCATTTTTACATACCCATCCCAAACATAGTAAGTATAGTTTTTTTTATATATCCGAGAATTGTGTCGACAAACAATTTTATGTGAAGGATTACGTTAGTTTGACGTAAGTTGCTAACGCGTATCGAGTGCGACGTGACGCGTTAGGTCGCGGGCGCCACAGATATCAAACCACTTTCGTTTTCACAATGACGTCGGCACTGATAAGTTGATTCGCCTTCAGTGCGCACGTAACTAAATCTAAACGCTTAGGCGGGCGGATACACCTATCAGCGATCGATGTGCGCGCCGATTAAAATCAAAGACCGTAATCGCCAGTGACTAATAATTCCACGAAATTGTGACGCTCATCTTAAAATTCAAAGAATTATCATCTGTCGCGTTTTTAGTCCTTGAGTAGAGGTGCCTCTACACCCACGTTACTTGGAGATTGGCAAATCAATGGAAGGTGTTAAGTAGGCATACATCGCCATTCTCCTGAAACATTATTAACTTCACGTCTTTCCAACTTTCATCAAAAGTCAAAGTGAAATTATCTTGAACATGTATAAGCCCTATACATGTTAATGACAGGATGATAATGTAATTTTAAAACTAGGTACCACCGCATTATAACGCGGCCGATAATAAGATCTGGCAAGAAACTCAGTGGGCTTGTCTCTTTTGGTCATATTTTTTTTTGTAAATACAAGTAACCTTTATGGGTTGCGATCAGTGATATTATAAAGTAAAAAGAGGTAGATAGGTATATAGGTGACCCGAAAATGGCGGAAAAAGGTGAGCTAATTAACACAACTTGAATCAGTAGCACACCACACACGGAAGCATTCACACTGTCATTTCGTTTCAATTTTGTTGAATAACCGCATCAAATAAAACAATCGAAAATACTATATAAACCACATTTCGTGTGTATAATTAAATTCTGTGCCACTTGTAATCGCCGCCGCTGATTGCTTAGTAGGTAACGTATCTATTAGTAGCGATAGAATTTGCACACTGTTTCTGTGTCATGTATATACAAAACAACTGTCGCAATGTCCCCGCAATGTCGATGGGTTCAATAAACTGAGGAAATTTTTACCTATCTGTTTATACAAACATCCGTCGCGGGGCGATACGTGGAGAGCACCTTCGCAACATGCAGCGGTCAGAGCAACGTCTGATAGTTAATCGCGATAGGTATTCTATATTGCATAACTACGATTATTAAGCTTTATATACAGGGTTACAGGAAAAGTCGTGCTAGATCCGTTGAGGGCGTGGAGTACCCATCATTTCTGACTTATTTCACTATGAAACACCCCACCCTAAACTTAACCAAAATAAAAAAAAAGTAAAACAAAAAAAACCTTAAACTTAACTTAAACAAAATAAAATTTAATAGCCTAAAAATCGGCAATTTTCAATAAAAAATTTAAAGTCGAAAATCTCGAAAAGGGTTAAGTTTAGGGTGGGGTGTTTCATAGTGAAATAAGTCAGAAATGATGGGTACTCCACGCCCTTAACGGATCTAGCACGACTTTTCCTGTAACCCTATATAACGTTCAAATATTTGAGAGACGGGCAGGAAAACTGAGGCGGCAAGCAAGCATGCGGCCCGCCTGATGGTAAGCAGTCACCGCAGCCTATAGACGCAGAAGAATCACTAGCGCATTGCTAAGTCTTAAGACATTGGATATTAAGTCTTTTGTGTCCGGTAATTTCATCAACTACAGTGCCCTTCACACCGGAACACAGCAAAGTCTACACACTGCTGCTTGCCGGCAGAATATCTGGCACTGCGGTGGTACCTACCCGGACGGTTTCTTGCACAAGGAATCTACCACCTAGTAAAACTTTCCAAAAGTTAAGAAAACAAAGAATGTCCCGTAAGATCAAATAAAACTTTGAGTAAAGGTAATTCAGAGGCATCCCAAATTGTGTTGAGGATAAAATTCCTCCCAACTTAAGTTTCTTCTAGGTGACGGGAATACGCAATTTCGTTTCTAATAAACGCGGGGGCGTATCGCACAAAGGAAGCGGTTCAGTTCGTTTTGCTGTTTTATAGAATATACGTAAGTAGTAAGTTCTATATTAATAATCATGAACAGAGTGAAATCCTAAACATAGTTCATGTACATATTATATATATCTGAAATTTAAACTATGGGTGGGATAAGGTTAAAAATGATTGCACACAATTCCAAGTTAAAAAACGTGCGTAGTTTATGTACTAATTTTTGTGACCGTTTTACGAGTCATCACACGATTGATCTAGTACTACAAATAGATAGATCGACTCGGTTATAGATCGATACTGATTTCGATAACGGGTAATCAACATTCTATGGCGGCAATGCCTGTATCCGGCTGCTGTGTGTTTAATTTATAATATTGTAAAATTATTTAGCAGCGAATAATAAACGTGCAGTCAGACATCCGGTAGGTGTAATTATTGTCACTAGCTCAGCTCGATTGCCATTTTGACCTTTAGTTCCAAAGGGCGAATTATTTAACCGCTTTGACCGCACGATCACCAAATAATGACAGCAAAATTGTTACTTCCTACAGAAAATGGTACTTATTGAATCCGTACTCGTTGACATACCAACTACAAGGACGGAAGTTGAACATTCAGGAAATCATCGATACAATATCGCTACAAATTTGTAGCCCCCATGAACGTATGGACTAACGCTTATTGTCTTTTTAATCTCAGCATGGCGAGTGTGCCAGTGTGAACAATGCTACATATGGCCAAACATCCGGTTGGTTATCGCGCGAAAGTTCCATAGAAATGCGGCACGCACACGTACCAATCTTTTATGAATGGCATCGTCGGTATTGTGACCGCAATTCTTTTAGTTTCATTCACAAATTTTGCGGACGATTTCAACCCCGAGACCTATGAATTAAGAAATGACGAAAGTGTAATAATATCACTGAGGATGATGGCTGGGTCAAAAAATAAAAATTCTAATTGGTTTTTTTTATTTAACAAATCAATAGTAATTGCTAAAGATACAGACCGTCAAAGTTCGGTAGTGGAGGCTCGTGACTTCACGCCTTAGTGAAAGATGTATACCGGCGTGACGTCACGCGGAATTTCATCGCACTATATCTTCGTTTTTTATTTTATTTTTATATCTTCGTTATTTTTTGTTTAATTGACAAAAGAAAAAAATACGTGCTCAATATTTTTGACTAAATGTAATTTTCTTGTCATCTAGCCTATTGTACCCGATCATAAATTGTCCGGTGAAGCTGTAATGGCCATCTGCGGCCAACAGCGCCTATCATTCCCAAAAAAAAAAAACACACTACTCCTTATTAAATGGAAACACATAAAACGCAGTTTTGTTTGACCAGCGCTTTGTTAGTGCCTCCTCGGTACCGTCCACTCGCTCAGAGCAATAAAACCACGTCACCAAATATTTTAACGATATATCGGAAATGTGGTTCTAGATCTTGTGAATCTAGTCTGTTGCTAAGCGTCGCGGCCGGATGAATGGCAGTCTCCATGCGCGTGAGTGGGTTGCGCAACCAATGGTGACGCAACTTGTCGCGCCTGCGCAGCACCGGGCCGTATATAGGGTTGCCACTTGCTAGACCGCCGAATTTCACCAAACTGTTTTCACACTGCTAATAATTACTTATTAAAAAAAAAAGCTAGTTCGAAGTAAATGCAAAATCCGATCCAACTGTGTCATCAGGTGGAATTACTTGGATCTCCTGTAAAAGCGTCTTCTTCCTCCTTTTGTGTCGACATACTTAATGTAGCAGTGGATAGATTGTTCCAGGAGCAAGATCTTTCAGGACTGATTCTCTAAGGAATGCCCGGTTAACATTTACTATGACGTTCTTTGTGATGGCTGTTTCTGCGCTCCGCAAATTTTATATCAATTTTATTTTTAACCGACTTAAAAAAAGGCGATTCTGTATTCGACGCGTGTCTGTTAATATTGTAATTTTTGATATCAGAATAATAAAAAAAAAATATTCATTGTATGACGTTGACCTTGTTTATTTTGTGAAATTTGTAACTACGTATGGTAAGCTACACAATAATGTATTGTTATTGCAACTACATGTACTACTTCCCACATGTTATATAAACATAACATATGTGAATATATTTTATTAATGAAATCGTACGTTAAGTCTCTCGCGCAAGACCTTTTTTCGTGGTAAAATTACCCATGTATGGCATCGTATAAATAAAAGTATTTGGAGTTGAGCATTTTTAGGTTCATGCTGTAAAACTGCCCTGTATGAGCGAGCAAAGCCAACAGATAGATCCAAAAAAAGGTTTCAACCAATGTATAAATTCCACCAATCACTTGGTTATGCTGTAATATTCTAACCCAGCAGAAGGGCTACGCGCTACATGATTCGCAGACACTCTACTCCAAAATCTAGTATCCCATACCTACTTAGAAAATTTCAAGGTAAGCAATCACCGTAGCCTATGGACGCTAGCAACACCAGAAGTATCACTAGCGCGTTGCCGACCATATAGACATTAGATATTAAGTCTCTTGTGTCCGGTTATTTCACCAGCCACAGTGCCCTTCACATCGGAACACAGCAATGTATTGCTGCTTGGCGGCAGAATATAATGACACTGCGGTGGTACCTATACCTGTCATACAATTGCCATTCCAGCGACATACTATTGAGGCTCAATTATGATTATTACAAATTCGGTATTCTGCTAAAATAACAATAACCAGTGCTGTCACACCACTAAGACGCCATTATCGTTTTAGGTCTCAATAGTTGTCGCTGAAATGGCAATTTTGTAATTTTTAATGACAAGCCACTGGTCTTACAAAATTAGTAGACTAACAAATGTGTAAAACTACTACTACTGTATTAAATAAGTTAGATTTAAATGTCGCTGAATAAATGTTTTTCTTTCTTTATTTCTTTATTTCTTACACTATCGACACTCAATTAGAGAATTTCTAAATTAGCAGACTTCGGGCCCTGGACGGTCCCTTTCACTATGGACCTACCACTCTTTTTTTAACGTGGGGAAATCATCATGGATACATGACACCGCTACTGGGGTAGCAGTGCGGGTTATGTCGGACTGTTACCGACAAAAAACCCACGGTGTCATCAACCTGCTGTGCCGACGGGCCCCGGGAACGTACCTCGGACACGTTCGGGTCCATGGACCTAACACCTAGTACTCTTAGTAGACGTTATTGAAGTTATGACGACTTACACAAGATTGTGTTAACCAAATTCACACAGTTACTTTCAAATAGATATCTTTCGTCATTACCATCAACCTCATGCAATATTTTGACGTCAATCATGAGGCAGACAAAGTTTCAAAGGTTGTCAAATGTTTTACATAGTCACACACGTGAGAAAGTTGTTTTAAGCTGTAGCTTGATGAACATACATCACGTCATATGTTTTACGCTCCGCCGAACCAGATTCGAAGACTCGTCCGCCTTGAGTTGCTTTCATCGGATTATGCTACGTTGTATTAAAGAACTTATCTTTAGAGTGTCAGAATTGGGATGGCACGACTGTAATGGCGGTATTGTTGAAATCTTGCTCGAACATGAATTGATTGCTAATATGGCTAGCGCGCATATGACTACACATATTAAGCATTCAGTCATATGTGTAGTCATATGACAGAGTTGTTTATTGTTTTAAGGAAGATATCTCGTGGTCTTATAAGTAGATGTTTATGCCTGTCTGTCCGAGCATCATTGCTCCCAAAGGAATAGACGGATTTTTTCTGTATAATTGTGTTTTTTCGGGGCCCTCACAATCAGTATTACAACTGCCATTCGTTATAAATATACTCTTGCTAGAATATCCAATGTGTTTGATGTTTAATGATTTTAGCAAAACAATGAGGGACAACTTTCTAATATGTACTTGCAGGGAATAAGTACTGTTATAAACAAAATTGTAAACACTGAATCATGCGTAAGATGATTCGCAATCACGTTCGCATAGCGAATTTTAAATACTTGTATCTGTGGTGTAGGCTACACAAAAACAAGTTTAATAACCTCATGGTCGTTGCCATTTTTGGGGGCCAGGTACCTGGTCATAAACATCTTTCGATAGACGGCGACAAATCATGCCACCGTGAAGGATTATCTGAGCCGCCCATTCCTTTTATATCCGTGTGGGTTCACAGCATCCTTTACACTGTACGTTCAAAACGTCACTATTTGAAATACGATCTAACTAACAGGAAAAGTGCACCAAATTGACTTGGTATAACATACAAATATTGCAAAGCAGACCGATGCATTCCACGAACTGCATCGAAGCGCACTGTATTGGACGCCTGATCCAACTATCTCGTTTCACTTCAAGCGACAACGAACCTTGCGGTGTTTGATATTGGTATCATATTTGATTGGTATCGCGGAGACGCACGGTGGGGCGTTGGCCTGTTGAGAATGCTTGCCGCTGACCTAAGTGGTCAATAATGATCTGTATACAGTTTATACTGCGTATTTTCTTTACTGTTTCTCGATAATGCGAAAAGACGTACTATGTATTTTTAAGAGTCCGCCACTCTTTGATGTATTGCGATAGCGGCATTTTTAATATTAAAACGAAGCCGTTGCTTTTACGGTTTGGTGGAATTAAAACGGCATCGTAAGCCAACTTCATTATGAGATTTAATCAGTGCAAAGCAAGACAGTTATCTTACTGAAAAGCGAGTACATAAAACGATAGTTTCGCTTTTATGAGCCTACTCTGATCTCAATGCGCGAAGAGTCTTCATTAAATTTTGACGTTCACGTCATTAACGCAGAAGTGAATGGTCTGCGGTTAGCCAAAAAAGAAAAATTCTTAATCAGTGGGCCTCTTTTTTCACCGTGTAATTAAGTATTAAGCAAGCCAGTGCTGTTAGTTTTGTCGTCGGCTGTACGTGGGTAGTACAACGCGTCCTAGATTGTCCGTGCTGGGTGGTCGCTGCCGATCCGGACTGGATTGTTCTCGATTCGCCACTTTTTACCTGTTCTTCTCCAATGAAAATGTTCAGTGCAGTCAGTCGAGATTGCTTTTAAACTTTTAAATCTCTGAATATTTTTATTTCTTTCCTGGACCGATTAACTCCGACGGCCGAGTTTGTATCGGGAATAGGAATAGGGCATTGAATAATTAAATTCGATTTCTTAGCCTCCAGCTTGCAAAGTTTCTTTACTAACCTAAGTATTGTAAGGCTACAATATTTTTCATCAATACTCGTTATAACTTCAAATAGCTACATAATAAAATTGTAAATATCCGCTTCAACAGTTCGACCTACTAAGCCGTTAATGGCTTCTCGGGTGGTCCGTAAATTAGCGGTTTCTTGCTCTGTCGTATGTCGTCGCAAATACGTTCTTGTTCAAATTATTTTCTCTGTAGCACTGTAGGTGACAACATAATTTTATGTTTTCAGATATTTCTCGTGTAGACTTTTTTTTATTTCGTCTACAAATTAACGTTGTAAATAATATTTTAACGTGCGTTGCAGAGAATTTCTAGTAAATATTTCCCTTTGTTTGTGTAAACGAGTTGATACATTTTTGTAAACACGTTATACGATTATACCTCTAACGGACGTGTCATACTGTCTGTTCAAAGCAACTGAGATTCCTAACACGCATTTTTTGCTAACGAATTGAAATATATACAAAATTGGAGTTAACGATGTTTTATTAATTAAAAACACTGCTTTTGTATCACTTACATATTACGATTCAGTTTTATTAAGTACTTTTCAAACTCCAATAAATTATTGTTTCTTAAAATTTTCTTATCGAACAACGTTTAGGCGTACCAAGTTTCAAGGACATGTTTTGCCGATGGAAATAGATATTGGGTCCCAGTTCGAAAACACCTTTACGTTGCCTTGGGTTAGGAGAGACGAGACACGCGATCTGAGAGATGCGTAGGCGTTGCCACGGGTAACCATTCAATAAGGCTACATCTATTTATAGACTATAAATAAACAGCGAAAAATAGACTACGAGATCGACCTGTTATTGGGTCCGTGGTTGACAGTGTGCTAGAAGTAATCTGATGTATGTGCTTACTCAATCTTACGTATTTGGAGCTGCTGTCATGAGGTTACATCTTTAACTGACTTTCGGTGCAGTTTGGTTTTTGAATACCAATTTCTTTCTTTACTTTAATGAACGGTAAAACTTGGCAGGACAAATTTCTTTCTTTGAATAAACTGTAGAATGTGTTAGGCATAATTTTACATGATGAAATAAACAGGATGTACGCCTAATGGTAAGCGAATTGCATTTACATGCCATTTCCTGACCTTAGGCACACTTAATTAATATTCTTAGGTCTAGTAACTACATCAGCTACTGTGTACTTCACGCTAGAACACAGCAATGTTTAGAAACTGCTGCATTGCGGCAGAACATCTGACGCTGCGATGGTTCATACCTGGACGGCCTCCTACTTTTTTTTCGCCAGGAGGAAACCTTCAAAAGATACCCGGTCCAGGTAAGTAAGGGTAAGACCGGGTTATGTGGGATTTGAGCCTTCATTGACGTTATGGGGAGACTGGGCACTTCGTTCGGACCTCCCAGAGTCTATCCAATGATAGACTGCTCACTAGAGCACGTCCCGGGGAAGTAGAAATGCACACTCCTCCCGGTACTCTTGCGGTGCTTGCGATGACGCAGGGCCTACTATGCCCCGTCGTCTCATTTAGTAGGGACGCCTAGAGCCCCCACCCTGTACGTCCGCAACTCACGGAGAGCCTATCAACAAATATAAAATACCATATCAGGTCGTTATCGATTATGTCTGTCGCTCACTCCAAACGGACCGTATACAAATCGGATGGTGGACGTCTCTCGTCGTCTGTCGCCGTCTTGTGACAAATCGTTAGGAGATTTTATATGGCCATTGGTCTGAAATCCCCCTGTCCCGTCATCGCCCATTGTCCGACGCATAATCCTATCTCTCATCGATACACGTGTCGTCTAATTGCCGGGCCGGTCGCGAGGGCCGGTAAGCCTACGCTTATGAGTAGCTTACGATTCCGCAAACCATGCGCCATGCACTCAACATAAGTGACGTCTAAAATTGCTTATTATATCGACATAGCATAAATATGGCGTCAAGAAAGCCACAAAATATCGATGGAACTCGTATTTCTAAAGGAAAAGAAAATATTAGAGGGGGTTGTGGGTGGATGCCAGAGTATTGGAAGTGAAACTAGACTACTTTCAGAATTTCTATTTACACAAAAGATGCAATAACATTCATTACCTGACTGCCCTAGAATGAGAATTCATCATCATCAGCAGTAGCCGAAAGATGTCCATTGCAGTACAAAAGCCTCCTCCTCTTTAGAAAGGAAGATCGTAGTATAGGTGGTAGGTAATCCAATAGAAAGACGCCGTCCGCCAGTCTTCTTGTTTTGCCTTAGTCGCCTATTACGAACTCCCAATGATAGGAGATGGGAGAGTGCTATACTTATCCGGACACCCCACGGGTCAACGAGAATTATGTCTCGAAATTATGTAAGTATGTGCGTCTATTTTTTTGGCACGCTCCGACTTACTGAAAGGGCTGATTATCTCGTCAGTTTACGTAGTTTCCAATACAAAATGTATGATAGTAGGGGATAAGATGATAGCGGTCTCTTAGCGCGGTTCCAGTTCTATTTTGGTCCTATGCTTTAATAATTTTGGTATACTTTTTGTAGTTTATGGTTTGCCCGATAAGCACCAGTGTAGTACACACATCGATATTTCCCGGATGATATTAAATCCACTGTAATTGAGGGCAAGCCTATACCCATTTACCGGACGTATTACCGAATCCAGGCTCCATTCGTGACGTAAAACCCTCAGACCCTCAAATATCGGATTCCGAAATGAGATTCCAAACCCCACGATCTGTATGAGCAGTGTTTTCAATTCCCTTATTTATAAAGGGTTCACGAACTTTGCTACAACATCGAAATATGACCGGAAACATAAATTACGATTTGTTTTATGTATACGTAATATTACTATAAAAATAATTGGGTTATAAAGATTGTATTCGATTTGCTTGATTGTACAATTTATATTTACAAGGCTTCTGTAACCAACCGTAAAGTGTTTGTATATTCTCTCGAAAATGAGGAACGCTGTTTGAAATTCTGATCTACAATTACATATACATTACGTGTAGTTAATACGATACTAATATTTTTATGTTTATTTTCTTTCTCTTATTTACGTATACCTCGATAGATAGTTTGCTCAGATTACACGATCGTAATCATGTCTGTACGCCGCATAGAAATTACCGTGTACTACGCACTACGTATGTAAGATTCATTATGCATTATGTCCTTCGCGGCGACTGTAATTTGTACAATGACGTAGGTAAAATGATGTCTTGTATTTTTATTAAGCTTTATAACTGCTGCTCGATCTACCGCCGGTCTGACCTTAAAATGTTGAGGCCGATCTTCAGATGTTATTTCTTTTTCGTCTAACATCATATATGTACTTTTTTTATTCAATCTAGTGACCACACAAAGTTTGACCAACCGTTTAAAAAGTTTCACCCCAAACTCAAGTTAGAATACCCCATAAAAAATAATAATCGTAGTTATAATTATGCTGCTACTGCTAAATGTCCTCAACATGTTAACCGACGAGGTATTCCGAAGTAGAATTTTTTAACCTACTATATTTTAAGTATTCAAAATAACCCCTAAAAATATTATACCTCTAAGAAAACTCTTACAGACATTTATTCCCTCTAAATCTAGGAGCCTGCAAGCAAGACGTTCAACACAAACCATTTTGCTTTAACATATAGGTAATACACCTACGTGCACTTACATACTAGGGCGCATGTCACAACCACTTTCCACGTGATAAGGCCGCGTTCTAAGAATCGGATTACCACATTGGAAATAACCAGTGACATACGCAGTCGTAATTCATTTGATTTTTTCCTCAACTTTTATTTACTCGAGCTTATTTATAACGTAAACATACATATAAGCCACAGTTGTAGGTTTTGATTGGTATTGGTGGTGGCGTTGAAACATTATTTTATTATTTTTTTCATAGAGGATTACATTGGCATTGTTGATTTTTACTTTACTTGATCGTAGGCAGGTGGTTGCAGAGATATTTTTTATTGAAATAAATACATACTACGCGTAGGAGTATATCCATCATCATCATCAGCTGGAATACGTCTACGGCCTCCCCCTTCAGGGTGGGGGCGTTGCCATAACCCCCTAGGGCAGCCGTCTGATGCTGCTGCCCGTCTTCTAGTTTTCCCTTGGTCGCCTCCTTCGATACCCAACGAGATGAGATAGGAGGGTACTCCCGGACACCCCACAGATATAGCATAATATTGAAAACAAAATTAGGTATATTATAAAAAATGTTTTTGTTGCTCGGAATAAAAAATATCACACATTCAGTTAGATAACCCTGTTGTATGGATTACCAAGAAATACGAGGGCGTTTTGTTTATAAAAAAAAGCAAGCGCGGACTTATCATTTCCAATAACTGTTTGCATTACCTGTGATTCAACATGTTTACTAAATGTCTTTTTTTACTCCCTTACAACAAACCTTCTAACAAACAACATTTTTGAGGTACGCTACTACAACCTTTAAAAAAACAATTACAAATTGCATTAAAGTTCCACTTATAATTTGTATTACTAAAACGGAATAATTATGTAGGTAGGCAAATTAATTTTAACGCTGCTTATCATTTGCGTCAATACTGAATACTAAAGCGAAAAGGTTCTAATATAATTTATTATTGACACATTTAAAAGTAGGCAAAGCAACAATAATATTATGTTGTTTTTTTTGCACATTCTCGATCCTAAAGTCGTCTTATCGGAGCGTATTTCCCGAACAAACACATCGTCAATGTTATTTACAACTGTTGTTATGTATTGTGCCATTGCTTGTTATGTCCTTCTGACCTATATGGCCACATCGACCAATCATCAAAGAAATAAATTCACTAGGTGGCCTAGGGTCCGAGGCGGGCGACGACACAGGGCGTAGGCAATGCGTCGTCGTCACGAGCACCATGAAGGTGTCGGGGGAGGATGTATTCTCTGCTTTTAGCGAAGGTGTTCTAGCGAGCGTCTGACACTGAAAAGACTAAAGAACTGCAAACGGAGTGCCCAAAGTCTTTGTTCTTTGTAACCGGGGAGGTTTTCCGTTTTAGTAGGTAAAGATCACACATTCGACGACCCCGTGACGGGCCCGTTGGTCTAGTGGTTAGTGACCCTGTCTGCTAACCAACAGGTCGTGGGTTCGATTCCCACCAGGTGTCTGGGTGTTTTATCTATATAAGTATGTATTTACAAAAAAAAAGTATATAAGTATTAGTATCCGTTGTCTGGTTTCCATAGTACAGGCTCTGCCTAGTTTGGGATCAGATGACCGTGTGTGAATTGTCCCAGGATATTATTATTATTATATTCCCGGCCTCCACCTCTGCGGAGACCGGATTTCAAAGGTCTCGTCGCCGAAAAAATAACAGGAGGACTAGGGTAGTCCACATTGTGTAAGAGACCGTAAGATAGGTACCACCTACTACCACCACATTGACAGATATGCCGAGCAGCGAACATGTGAAATCATTGCTGTTTTCTGATGTATATGGCTCGATAGTTGGTGAAATTACACGCCTCAAGATACATATTATCTTATGTGGAATTAGCGCGAATTACCTTATATTTTGTCTTGACGTTTTGGCCGGATTTCCACCGATCGACACTTATTATTCCAAAGTTGTTCATGAAGCGATTGAAATCAAGAAATAGTACAACGAACCAAAAATTTCAACCGGACAGAGGGCTTTAGATTATCAGCTGCATGGGAACCAGTGATTAAAATAACAAAACCTCACTATTTGCCGGCGGTTAGTGTAGTGTGTAGTAGACTTAAAGCTACGAAGTGGTAACCTAAACACGGGGGTAGACGAAGATATTTCTACCTCTCACTCGGAGCCATCTCTTTGAACCAGTCAACCAGACCGACACGTCAAACCAAAATATTAGATAACTACTTCCCGATTAAAATAATGTTCGATAACTAATCTCACGGGTGACGAACGGCAGTACAATGCAGGAAGACCAATGCAGTGCATGCAGTGCATAAACCAATGCAGTCCATAGGCAGGCGTATCGTTTATCATCAGGCGAACGGATTCCTTGTCGACGAATTTGATGGACATTTCTGTATTCGGCAGTAAGTCATGCCGCAGTACTACATTCTTCTTAGACTACTTACAAATAAACTATAGTTTACTTTCTACCAGTCCGCTATGAATCTTCTTAGCAATTTACCCGTCTAGTAAATCGGACTTGTCTCAGTTCGTTGAACACTAATTCCAACAAAGTCTAGACGAGTCAATAGCTCAGATATGCAAATGACCTGTGTAAGCTCGCTCGCATAACTGTTTTACCCACACTTGACTCAATGAAGACTGCTGTCTCGGTCGAGATACTCGTAACAGGTGATATTCCTTAGTTATAAGCGTGTAGTGTTTACTACCTTGTGGCTGCGAGTTTATGTATGGGATCATATCTGTGTATAGAGGGAGACTGGATGAGCGTATTCTGTATACGGTGGATTTTGAGGATCACAAATTTTTAGGGTTCCTTACCTAAACCGTAAAAAATAAACCCTTATTGTGCGACGCCGTAAGTCTGTCTGTCACACTAATATAAGCGCCGAAATGGGGCGTCGAAATTTCAAAGTGTGTACTATTACATGGGTTTCATTTGCACATTAAAAACAGAATTTAATTTCAATTTCGACATTTTTAATGTCGAAAAATAAATACTGTTTCTCCATATCTCTGAAGTTTGTGGAGGGAAAAAATCTGCAATGGTTACAAGTATTTTTTAAGAAATCTTCAATAAGCTTTCAAAAACAGCCTTAGTGATATGCGGTTTGGTCTTTCCGCTACCAGAGGTGGTAGCAAACTAACTTCATACGTCCATAAAAGGTACCCTACCTCAGTGCGCGATTCCGACTCGCACTTGACCGGGTATTTAATGTATAGTTTCAGTGGGTCACGAGCGCCGACATCGGGTGACGTCACCGAATTGAGCAAGACGTAATCTAGAGAACATGACTATAGGTCCTCACTACGGCTAATGAAAATGGTTACGTAATTTACCTATATTTGGTCACAAGAATACGATATAGGTACAAAGGTAGCCGTTTTTATTCGAGGTTTTAGTATGATTAATTTATTTGTCCCTAAAATGTTTTTTAAGGTTTTGGGTTATCTAAGATGTCCCAGCTCGGTCGTCTCCCAATCACTCAAATACATTACTTTTCTTCAAATAGAGTATTTACGAAATATATTCGCTAAACTAAATGACAGAGGATCAAGTCGTAATTATGTGTGATGAAAGCCAAGAGCGTGACCTTTAGTTGGGGTCCCCTTAATGGAGATTTGTCTGGCCCAAATATGACCTTTAACCGCAAACGATACATAATTAAATATTTATATGCAAACGTATACAGCTTTAAAACCCCCAGACGAGAATTAGTATGAAACTTGTCGTAAATTAAGATTTAATTACGGTTTTGGTTTTTAAGTGAGGTAGGTCATAGCAGAAATCATCATCATCAGCCCATAGTCGCTAGACATTGCTAGACTCTTGTGACCGGTAATTTCATCAGCTACAGTGCCCTTCACACAGGATCACAGCCTTGCCGGCAGGATATCTGATACTGCGATGGTATCTGGACGGTTTATTATACAAAATACCACCTAGTAATAGTACAGCACTGGCATCTTCGACGATCCTCATCCAATTCTACTCTGCTACTTCAAGTATCACGTTGCTCAGTCTAGTAGTCTAGTTTTCCAATTGTCGGTCTCCACCCAAGAACTCCTGACTGACTGGGGAAATACCTCAACTGGGCTGAGCAACATTGTCAGTTTTCTATGAGGTGTTTTTCTTTGCCTGAGCAATGATTACTCCGATTCACATACTGTTCTTCCCACTCCAGGGAGTCTACCACCATCTAGAGTAGAGCAGTATTATTGTAATATTATTTGCGAGAAATAAAGGAACAGAGCTGTGTATATCAGCATCACTTTCGTACGGAAAAGTAAGATTATTAAAACACTACCATAAAAGCTGATGGGTCCCAGGTCTGTGATTTTTAAGTTTAGAAACTATCGGTCTTATTCATAAAAAAAGCTTATCAAAGGTTTTAAGCACTGATTAGTTATAGTGTTCTATAAGGTTATAAAACGTTCTATAAATTTGCTTATTCATAAACGTTTCATAAACCATCTATAACTAATACGTCTCTATAGAACGTTTTTCAATCAAAGTATTGCCATTATAATGAAGTTGGTCAACAAATTGACCGAATACACCCAATCGCCCACAGATAATATGTGTCTACACACCGCCTAGGTGTGATCATAGACATTATTACAGATTATAAAACATTTTATTGTCTACGAAACGATGACGACTGTCGATTTGACGGGCGTGTTGGTCTAGTGGTTGGACACCCTGGCTGCTACCCAATAGGTCGTGGGTTCGATTCCCGCTAAGTGTCTGGGTGTTATTTATCTATTTAATTATGTATTTACAGTAAAAAAAGTACTTATATAAGTATAAGCTTCAATTATCAGGTTTCCATAGTACAGACTGTGCCTAGTTTGGGAACAGATGACCATGTGTGTATTGTCTCAGAATATTTATTTATTTATTGTATCTCAAACTCAAACTCAAACTCAAAAATCTTTATTTCAAATAGGTTTAACGCTAGCATTTTTGAATCGTCATTTTTTAGAAGCTACCACCGGATCACAACGCGGCCTCAACTGAGAAGATCCGGCAATAAACTCAGCGGGCTTGTCATTTTTTCACTTTTTTTTTTTAAACATTGTTTTGTTACAAATGAATCGACATTAGCGATATTTTGTCCTGCCGTTCGAAACATAAAGCAAGGGAGAAAAGAAGAAAACAATAAATTACGACAAACTAAAAGGCCAAATGGATAGAAGTCGGACCAGTCCCCCCAAGTAGCACCCGCACACGAGTTGACTCGAGCAGCAGCCATCACTCCCCTCAACCATATTAGAGGGAAGGGGGTGACCCGCCACACGAAGCCGCCACAAGCAAAGACTTTTCGCCCATGCGGAATTCGTCATACATCCATCGATCATTGTCATTGTTATTTGATTGTTAAATGTTTGTTTGGTAATGTTGTAATAAGCGCGTAATAATAACTAACCTAAAATAAACTAACTTATATTAAAATATATTAAATTGTATAATAATAATAATAAAATAAACGTTAAGTACTGAATAAAATAATAAATCGTAATAGTTTGTAGTGTGTATACTGCTATTTTGATTTCTTACGAAATTGAACGGATATGAAACCTGTATGGGCTATAACTCTTTGCCTTCCTAATGAGGCTCGACTAAAGAAAAAAAATTGAACTGATGGATGTGACACTGCCACAAATGTCATTTTCTTAATAATTAATAATCAGCTGTTGAAAGTCGGCCATTTTTTACCTTATATCACGCTTATAGCACTGTTATAGTAGGGGTCTGCCCTCTATAACTTTATAACATAGCTAAAGAACGTTTTAGTGCTAAAATGCGTTTATGAATAATACTTTTTGAAAATCATACTATAGCGAGCCTATAAGTGTGAGATAACTTTTTATGAATAAGACCGTATGTATATAATTTTTTTATGTATATGATATGACTGTCTAAAATAAAATAAATAAAAATAATTCATGTAATCGTGGCAAAGGACTTTGCCTTTAATTATAGAAGTAGCCTTTTCACACCCACGGATATCCACACGACGGAGACACTTACATAAAATATTTACCGTAACCATCCTATACATTCATAGAGTTGGCCCATAATGTTCAGATAATGTAAGGGGATTAAAATTGAACTGGTTCGTTGATTCTGACGATGCCGGCGCCAGACGTTTTGTGATTCATCATTCGGAGAATCCAGATCGAATAACAAGATTCGTTGGTGCGCAGTTTCAGTTAATCTTTACCTTCGTTAAAATACTAGCTAATACGCTCCGTCTTCGCACGGGTGGTCTTTAAGTTCTAAATAAATGTAAGGTATTTCTGCTTGTTATTCAAATAGGCATAATGACTGCAACACAATAACAATAAATCTGTGGTTTTGAGTATTAGAACAGATTGCACTGATTCCAATAATAGAGATTTTCGTGATATTTAAGCAAATAATTTACTTAAATACAGCTAATCGCCATTTTGTAATAAACGCTGATCAGAGTGAATGACGTCAATCCGGTATAAATAAACAACTGTCAAACTGTCATCTCAACTTTTTCTTTCATACAATGATTCACTTTTATACCTACAGACAGATGTTTATTTACACCGTAGTGACGTCACAAAATGGCGCCATGCACCCGCCATCG
The DNA here is from genome assembly GCA_911728495.1 of Furcula furcula. Lineage (NCBI taxonomy): Eukaryota > Metazoa > Arthropoda > Insecta > Lepidoptera > Notodontidae > Furcula > Furcula furcula. The sequence goes on from OU452255.1 coordinate 19,283,246, forward strand.
TTTTGGTACGAAATTCAAACTCTATTTTAAAAATTGAAAATATTGCTATTAATTAATAATAATAATATCTTGGGACAATCCACACACGGCCATCCGATCCCAAACTAGCCAGAGCCTGTACTATGGAAACCAGACAACTGATACTAATACTTAAATACTTTTTTTTTTGTAAATACATACTTAAATAGATAAACAACACCCAGACACTTGGCGGTTAGCAGGCAGGGTGTCTGACCACTAGACCAAAGGGCCCGTCACAATTGTAAATTTAATACAAAAATATGATTATTTTCGGCAATAGTAGAGTAAGTACATTATAGAGTATTATTTCAAAATTAGTGGTCATGCCTATTCTCTATGGTGCGCGTACAGGCATAAATATGGGAGCACCTTCAGAAAAAAAAAAAAAAAAAATCTCACTAGCGCTTACTGGCGCCGAATTCAGGGCTGCCAGATTAGGCGATTTATCGCCATTTAGGCTACCTTGGGGGGTCAAATGGCGACCAAAAATTCCAATCGGCTACCAGTAGCCATTTAGGCTACCTAGAAAAAAGGAACGGGCGCTTTAGGCTACTTCATGATTACCTCAAAATTAAATAATTTCTTGTTAAGTACTTGTATGCTTAGACGAAACGTAATATGCAGATCCAACGTTCTTTCGTCACTGAGGAAAGAAGTCTGAGGAATCCTCAGGTTCTTTCCATACTACTTGCTATAGTGGTTAGACAGCCTGGCCGCTAGCCAATAGGTCATTGGTTTGATTCCCACCAAGTATCTGGGTATTTTATGTATATAAGTATGTATTTACAAAAAAAAGTAACTATAAGTATAAGTATTATACTTAATCAGTTGTCAGGTTTCCATAGTACCAGCTCTGCCTAGCTTGAGATTAGATGACCGTGTGTGGATTGTTTTTAAAAAAACCTATCCTTGCCAAGAACTACCAAAATGAGACGTCACGAATCTAGGGTCTGTATTCACAAACCTCGGAAACGTTCCGATCCCGAAAATATCTACTACCCGGTCGGGTTTACTTGCACCTTTAGGCGAACACGTTCTAAACTAGCGAGGTGCAAAGTTCCCGAAAAGCTCGAAAAAGCGAGCTTGTGTCAATTTAAGTTAGTCATTCCAACTCGCTGTATGACAGAGACGGTTACATGTTTTTTTTTCAGTGTGCTCTCTATTTTCGGCTAAATATACTATACAAAATGTTAGGCGAATTAAGCTATTTGTCAAGAAAAAATACATCGGGCGATTTAGGCTACTCGGTAGGCAAAATTAGGCGAATTGAGTTAGCAGATATCTGGCAACCCTGGCGCCGATACGAGTACGTATTGGAATCTGCGAAATTATTAATAGAAAAAGAAATGTAAAAAATGCTGTGTACGTAGTAATCACATTAACCATTAAAACCTTCTTTTGTAAATGTTTGCAGCGCTATTTTAGATCTCCCACACATAACTGCGAATTCGCATCGCATCGCAAATATCGGCAAGAAACAAATGATTCGATACGAAAATTCGTTTGTTTCTCGCATATATTTGCGATGCGATGCGAATTCGCAGTTATGTAGGGAGCCCTTAGATCTAATTATATCTGTCTAATAACATTAATTAATCATATTATCTTATCCTTGACACTATTATTCGATATTATAAACGAATATTCTTAGAATAAGCATAGGGCGTATGATTAAATTTCGTTTTTTTTTTTTTTTATATTTAACAATAACCAACCAAAATGTACCGTTGGCTAGAGAAGAAGTTGGCCATAAATCTTCATTGTGAGTTCTTCAGTTATTCAACCCAGGAAAACCAAGGCTCGAATATTACACCGACTTTTTCATTACTGTTGAACCATAAAAGAAAAAATAAACCGAAACAAAATTTTACTGAATGAAGAATTAATATTACATAGGTTTTACTTAGGTATTTAATATTCGTAACTTAACAATGGCGAAGTTGTGTTTGAATTACGTTAATCTTAAATTACACTCACGAAAGTAAAAGTACGAGTAGGTGTTGACCGTAAGGATAGAACACTATTTCTGACACAGTTCTGAAAAACTTTATTCTCGCAAGGATAATTCTGGGGGATGTCGTCAAACTGGGTATGTGTGATTCTTACCCACTAAAACCCCTCAGGGTGTCGCATCGGAACTGTTTTTTTTTTCATGAGAGCTGAAACTTTTTTTTTTTTTTACGTGGGGAAATCCATTACGGATACCCGCACCGCCACGGGGCTAGCGGTGCGGGTTATGTCGGACTACTGACAGAGTGTCAGCTACCGACTAAAACCCCACGGTGTCCTCAACCCGCTGTGTCGACGGGCCCCGGGAACGTACTTAGTACTCGTCCGGGTCAATGAGAGCTGAACCTGGGTTAACCGTTGAGATATGCACCAGCTGTCTCTCAGTGCCTTGTCTTTGAGCCTGCCACCAGTGGGCGCATTGTAGCCCCCCGGGAACCTGTCACGGTCTATGACAGAGCTTAAGGGGACGGAGGTCGTAACTCCGCCGCCGTACTCGATAGTCGTTTAGGGTCCTAAACCAAACCTGCAGCGACTATAAAGTAGTAAAAAAACCCTAAACTATCGGCGCTTTGCGGATTTAATTTGGGTCAAATGTATAAAACATGTTAATGACCAGATTAACCAGAAAAATAATAGCGCTAAAAGATTATGCCGACAAATTATTCATGACATGTGTATGTATTCGACGTTAAAGCAATACTTTTCGTGATCCTTGTTTCTTACATGTATATGTTGTTTCCTGTTTTTATTACTTGCTTAACTATTATTACTAACTTATTATCGACCAGGCCACTAATTTTCCTGCGGGGAAACCCAAAAAAATATTAATACTGAGGGAATTACCTCAGTTAATGAAGTCGGTTATTGTTATCTGTACTATTGTGTTCATTTCAATTACAGTTTTCCTGAGGGTTTTTAATGTTTATTTTTTTCTAGATCAGAATGTTTGTTTTAAAATTTGTTATTCAGCCAATTAGGGGTCGGGCATTAATCACGTGATGTTTTTTAGCAACATTTTAACCCCTCCCCCCCTCCTGGTGATATGTGGTGAGGTTTTTAAACTAACCCCCTATCCAAAATCACGTGTATTTTTTTGTAAAAAATTTCAATATAGATTATATTGAAATTTTCGGAATATTATCTTTAAATATAGGTACTTAACTGATTAAATTTTGAAGGGGAAGTCGTTGCCGGCAACGGTGAGTCAAGGCCACGTGCCGCTGTTTGGTTTCGAAACGCATTTTCGCATTCAACGAAAAATAAATACACGTGATGTCTCATTATACCCCTCCCCCCTCCTGGTGATATTTCGTGATTTTTTCGGAACCCCTCCCCCCCCTTTCGAGCCTCACGTGATTAATGGACGACCCCTTAAGCTCGGATATTTAAAAAACCTTGTAATAAAGAGCTTATAACTGTATTACAATTTGTAGAATTATCGCTTTTTATTCAACGAAGCCTATCAAAATATTTTAGCTGATTATTCTTTTTTTTATTTCAGGTATGTACCTGTTACCATTCGTCGTTGACGTAAGTGCACGTGTAAAACATTGTTTACAACCTTCCAAGGGCGCTGCAAGATATAAAATAGATAAAGATATTACGCGTTAAGTACCGTAGTACTAGATACAAGGAAGGGATTCGAGAATTCTTCCGCCTCGATAATACCAATAAACATTACATAGCATAGCAACAGGCGTAATGTTTTCAACTGAAATGCGATAGTATAATAGTAATAATATTGTCCTCCTGGCCGATACGATAGCGGCCAATTTTTCACAAGATCTGCCATCTACGCGGGAGATATTATAGTGCATATTTGCTTATGTTGACGCAAGTGTACAGTCTCTTCGTTTGTTCTCACAATTTTGGACAAAAGACCGACACGCCCAAGGAGAGATCTGGTGCAGGACTGATTTCTCATATGACCGTCCGACATGGATCATCTTACTCTCCAGACAATTAGGTGATCGGCCTGCATTCTTCTCACTAGTAGGCCTACAACGTGTCGTCGCCCGTCTCGGGGCCGCATTCAGTAGAGACTCCCAGAGGAGCCCCCTTTAAGTCAGAGGGATACCTCGTCTTTCAACTGGCCTCTGACGATAGGGCTGGGAAAGACCTACCACCTAGTAAAGCTTCCTTACTAAGTTGTATTATAAACATATACAAAAGAACACCGACATTAGTGCCGCGAGTCTTCGTTTTGTTTCGATATGACTGGTATTATTATTACAAGGAATTTCGATACCAAACGCGTGTCGTCGTGATAAAGCGTTGTGGCAACAGGTCGTCGTCAATTGTTATTTTGTTTGGCGATAAATTTTATCAGCACGCGGCGAAGAATGTGTCACCAAGCGGACAAGTACCGATTCCGGTACCGTTCAGTCGTTTTTTTTTGTGTGTAGGCATAATAGCCAATTCGCGAGTAGCATCTGTCTACGATTTTTCTAGTAATGCGTGCTGCCGGCTTGACAACGCAAATTGCTTGTGTAATTTGTGGAAACTACGCGTTAATGGGTGTACGCGTTGTAGCTGGTTAGTTTAAATTTGTTGCTATGCTGTGATTTTGAAATGACCACCTTATTATCTTGAATATAAAGGTATTCAAAGATTTTCTTCTTTATTTTTTCATACGCGCTTGGCCGCGATCGTAGCTAATACTTTTTTTCTTTTTTGTGTCAGCATTAATACCAACAAAAGCTATTCAAAAGCAACCCTACTCACTACAGTAAGCACAACGCCACTCGATGAAGTTCCACAAGATGAGGTCTATCTCTTTGTGCTATTATTGCCGAACTGACATACGTCAATTAAGGTTAATAATCATTGCTCCCGTTCTTGAAATCGGATTTCTTCGACACTTGGAGCCACTTAATAATTTATACTCCACAGCTGGCCATACACGTTCAGGTATACCTGACAGGTTAACCGAAGTGTGAAAGGCCTGGAAACCTGCACAGTTATGCGACTTGTATGCTCCGATACAGGCAAAGCTGTCAGCTATACCTGAAAGAGTATGTCCAGCTTAATAGTGAGTAGAGATGTCGATTACTCTCGATGGAAAGTAAGCATAAACATGATTAAAAAAATGCTTAGATAGAATTAACGATAACCGACGTTTGTGAGTGCGACAGTTAATGAGCTATTGCGCTTCTACCCATGCTAGTATCGCCGCTTACCATCAGGTCAGAATTCGCTCAAGCACCAGTTTATATTGGAGTAGAATAATAATACCAGGCTTTATCAGACATGCAGGTTTCCTCACGAAGTTTTCCTTCACCGAAAGCTAGTTACAATCGCACAAAGACGATTTACTTACTTACTTACTCCGCTGGCGCAGCGACCCAAAGTGAGTCTTGGCCTCCGACACTATAGAATGCCATCTGTATCGGTCTTGCGCTCTTACTCGCCAATCGGCCACTTGTAGCTCGCGCAAGTCCGACTCCACGGCGTCAATCCAGCGATATCTAGGCCGTCCCACAGGTCGGCGGCCGTTTGGATTTCCAAGATACGCCTTCTTGACGTTCCGATCCTCCCCCATTCACATGATTAATTAAAGTAATCAGAGGTACAAGCCGGGGTTCGAACCTGCGCACCTTGTTTCCAAGGCAAGCGCTTGCCCGCTTCGCTATTACTGCTATGCTGGAGTACAATCAATCTGCCATTTACCACCATTTCGTTTTGCTTTCTCCAGCGAGTAGTTCGTTGTTCGTGAACAAGGTGCATGAGTCACCGTTCCTTATCGTCTGTCGGGCGATGCCACTCCTTGCTTCGACCGACCACACTTTGTACCCGCTCCGCCAACGGTTGAGTTTAATCTCATTGATTACAGAACTAGGTAGACATTATAAAGTAATCGCTAAGTGGATTGCAGTATTCTTTCTGTGTTAAACAATAAGGTATTATTTTTGCACTAAACTGTTGTGGAGTCGTTTTCTGTTTTGCTGACGATCTAATCACAGGGTGAGTTGAGTCTTATTTGGGGGGTTTCTTGTCAAAACTTTAGTGTTCTAACGTTTTTAATAGAATCCCGGCAATAGGTCTATATCTGGTTAACGTCAAATAACAATTTCTGACTGTCTGACAAGGGATAGTAAACACTTCCTTAACCAGTTGGCTAAAATTTCAGTAGGATGTTCTTTTGTAGTAAATTAACGGGACCAAGTGAGCGTACAAGCCAATAGTTGCAAATATATTCGTTTATTGAACTATCACTTGTTTATTACATAAAACATTCCCTTAGTTATGTTTTATACGACACACTAATGATTATTTTGTGACTCGGTGATGTTGCTTTGTCAATGTTTTAATTCACATGACACGCCCTGTCAAACAGCTCAGTGGGCGAACGCTTGAGGTCCGAACATTCGCACCTCTGATTTCTTTAATTAATCAAGTGCGAATCGTTTTTGTGACTTTTGCAAACTAAATAGTATCTGACCTGGCGATTTCATGTTTTACATACTTTTTTACATAATCTTAGTTATATAATAAAACAGGATTACTACAATCCATATCCGCAATGAAAAATGTACATTCCTTCGATTGCTCACCGTATCTAATCGATAATACTTGTTGTATTATATTAATTGCATCACGACGCGACAGAGTGCAGTGATCGGTACAAGTGTACTAGTAGCCGTTTTATTTTTAGATAAGTATACTTATAATTTTACACTGTGTCTGCTTTCATAATATCAATATGACCTATTACCATAATATGCGAAGCAGTCAAGTAAGGGCCACGCTTAATTTTTTATTTTTTGTTATCCCGAGGGAAACGTTTAAAAGTTCCTTGTTTTAACCAGGGATGTGGTATTCTTATACACTATAACACCCGTGGCTGTCGCATCGGCACATATAAACCTAGGGCTCTGGTGGCAGGTACCACTTCATGGCTCGCCTTTAAGACCCCCGAAAAGCCATTCCGGTGCTCACGGGGAGGCGAGTCGCAACCCCGATGCCGTGCCTTTCTCCTCGGTGCGGCCGACGAGCTCAATGAGTCTCTAGGGCCCACGCTCCGAACGTCCAGCGACCCCGAAGAAGCGCCACTCTTACCTACTGACAACAGCATTACACTGTCGCTTGTCACCCGAGACATTATGTTATTAACTATCGAGTCCAGTAACTTTGTCATTCACACCGGAGTACAACTATCTTTGTCACTGCTTGACAGCACTTGCTTGACCTACAGTACGCGACAGGTCAACATGGCAATCGGGGAGGGGACACCCCGCACGCGTACACATCGCCCGTGTAAGGTAGCGCGGGTATGCGGGGTGCCCCTCCCCCGCGTCTCAACTCATACCCCGATTGCCATGTCGATCTGTCGCGTACAGTACCTGATCCTCTACCACCAGTCAGTAACAGACATGCTCACCATGATTGCTCCTAAAATGTGTATGTTTTAAATTTCGAATGTTTACTCGAATGTCATAAATAATTCCACTTGTTTATAAAACCTGATATAATGTCCACCGGCAAGTGATAAAAGTTCTTTGTAAAAAAAGTTTGAAAACGAAAAAAAAGTATGGTTTTTTGCGTGACCTTTAGAATAATTAATTTGCAGTAAATGTAATATTCTTTTTTCATCAGCGCAATTCGTGTAGGTAATGCAATTTGGAAATTGAATACTTTTACCTTAATTGCTAAGGTAACCTAACGCGTGTCGCATAACGCCCTAAAATTTGTGCATTAATGAATTAATTAATGTCATCTGCCTACGTACCATTATTACTTACGTACTGCCCACTATTGTCTTAAAATTTTGAATGAACAACCCGTGGGGTGGGTGTCCGGGTAAGAACAGCATCCTCATCTACTCCGTAAGCGGCGACTAAGGGAAAACAGGAAGATGGGCAGTCAACAGGCCCATCACGCAGGATATATAGAATAGTTACGCAGAATGACGCGGCAAAATTATTCGGCAAAATTATTCTATATGGCGCCAGAATTAATCTTATCAGATGTATGTCATGTATACCTGGAAACTAGTTCATAAGATATCTTTAAACGTCAAGGCGAACGTTACCAGGTAACAGGTGATGATAACAAATGTATTTATTCGTTGATAAATAAATACATTGTTGCGACCGATACAAACATTGATATACAACGCACTGTTAACAATATACAGTATTTTTATCGATACTTACTTGGTTTCCGAAGTAAAGTGTTAAGTAAACCGCTACTGCTATTTAATTTAATGAAAAGGAAAGTATAAACGGAATGGAATGTGACCTTAAGTGAGTAGTTCCGGAATCTGGGGTTTTCTTTTTTTATTGATATGTTTTACGTAATTAAACGAAATTCTGTGGTTCTTATGTCAGCACTGGTCAACAATTATGAGTTGACCATGTCAGAAGTAAATAGAAAAACAACAAACTTCTTTTTCTTTTATTTTTAAGCGTTTGACGTTACAGATAATAAATTAATATCGCATTTTTGATTTATTTGTCTAAACTAACCAAAAACTAACAACAAAAAATGTTAATAACAAACTTTCTCGATTTTTTATTATATGCAGCAACTCAGTGCTGACCTACAACTGTAAAAATGACGAAATAATTATCAGATTAGAGAGGATCGGTGAACCTTGAATCAAAACTTGAATCCACTGATAATCGGTAGATGCATAAATGCCAAGCCCGGAAATGCTCATTAAGATGTTTTTTGCTAATCGTCTTAAAATCTAACATTAAGATTTAACCCTGATTGTAATACAACTATGTCTCTATAATTAGTAGCCAGACACTGTTTTAGCCTTGAGTTTAAATTAATCTCGCAAACTAAACTTAAATATAAAAGAAAAACAAAACACATTTCAATGTTAAATAAGCTTACAAATATGTTATCGTTTAAACATTAAAATTGTATGTGTGGTTTCCAAACATGACGAATTTCCTTTGTGCCTGTTCCTTTCGTTATCCTTAACGTCTTCCAGAATCCCATATAATTTTCTCAAATAACAATCTGTTCAGGCATTTAGCGACTATTCGGGGCTGACAGGATAATATTGATGTTTCCTATCCCATCTATATCTGTCGTCATACAATGTAAACAGACTGAATACATCTCGGCGGCTCCACGTTGAGTTTCCCACGTCCCTGATGACGAAACCACAAATGACAAGTTGAAGCGAAAACCTTGCCTTTTCTACACTAATATTATAAAGAGGAAAACTTTGTTTGTTTGGTTGTAATGAATAGGCTCAAAAACTACTGGACCGTTTTTAAAAATTCTTTCACCATTCGAAAGCTACATTATCCACGAGTAACATAGGCTAAATTTTATTTTGTAAAAAATTAGGATTGGGTTTTTTCGGACACAAGGTGTAAAAAATCAACCAGAAAAGTTACTTATTTTGCGTACGCTGCCTAAACTATAAAAGATAGAACCATAAAATGTTCTAATTAATTGTAGATCTTATAAATATCTACAAAAAAGTCCGCAGCACACGCGCGTGTCTATGTCGAGTGAGGCCCAACAACCATTTTTTTATTTAAAAATCTTGAATGTTGTTTGGACTACATTTAAACGCATTTATTTTACTCATGCCATTAATCCTTATCAAAATTTAATTATTTCATCATTAAGTACAGTTTATGTAGATAATATTTGGTCTTTGAATGATTAAAATTGGACATTTGGTTTTGAAGTTATGGCGACATTAAAATATTACTGCTTATAAATTAAAAGATTTCTGCTGCACGGCCCGTTGCGAAGTGAGCGTCACCAAGGCGGGGATGCGCATGCGGGAGGGGAGTTTAGATCTATGAGTAAGGTACGCTCCTTACGCAGCGGTCATGCGCGAATTCTAATAATTCTCGTGCGATTTTTTTTAGATTTCTTTCTTAAAACTACACCTACGCAAAAGTTCTTCTCAGAGCTAAACAACAGTTCTTCTCAGAGCTAATCAACAGTTCTTTTCAGGGCTAACCAACAGATTTTTTCAGGGGTAACCAACAGTTCTTTTCAGGGCTAACCAACAGTTCTTTTCAGGGCTAACCAACAGTTATTTTCAGGGCTAAACAACAGTTCTTTTCAGAGCTAGAATATTACACGCTATTAGCATTTTCTTAAACATTTGAAAATGCCTAAGAGAGCCAGGTCTCAACTTTGTAAACATAGTTCTCAAGCACGGGCAGCAAGAATACGTCGTATGGGAGAATCTTCACCTGAACGTTCACAATGCCTTGCTGAACAAAATCAGAGAAACTCTCAGGTACGCGCACGAGAGTCGAGTGTAGAACGTTCGCAACACCTTGCACAACAAAATCTGAGAACCTCTGAGTTACGTGCACGAGAGTCGGGTAAACCGATATGTATGAAATTTTGCGGGTAGGTCTGAGAATAGGTTATAAAGTATATTTTATGCCGCTGATACCATGATTGACGAGGATATATAGAACGAGAGGAGAGTGCAAGAGAGGGAGAGGGGAGGGTGATGGAGTGAGTGATCGGAGGAGTTAGGTGGAGCAAGGGGGGGGGGAGTGAGAGGGAGCAAGTTGGGAGAAGAGAGAGGAGGGAGAGGGTTCAGAGAGGACAACGGGGAGAGGAAGAGGGGAAGTGTGACGGGGACCGAAGCGGGAGGGGAGAGAAATAGCATAGAATTAGATTTTTATTATAAGAGAGAGAGAGATGGAGAGAGATAAATCAAGGAAGTAGGGAGAAAAGGGGAGCAAAATGTAATTAAAGCGCGGGCGGAGCAGCGGGGGTCAGCTAGTATGAAGATAATTATAATGTACAACTTTCAAAGAGTTTAACTGTTCAAGATGCGCCATTATCTTGTTTTGTGTGGAGTTACGGTTTTACGGTTGGTTTCAGTTGAGTAGCAAGTCTAAACAATATGTTAATATCCGCTGCTCGTCTATTCCTTGGGTCCACATCCGCCATACGTCAAACCGCCCCCGGGAATACCGCGTCGCCTAACAGTTCCTAGTGCTAGTACATAATGTAATTAATTTCAAACATAGTAAAACAATTGAAAAGCGTTCAAATGTTCCTTTAAACAAAGGCAGCTTTTTTTTCGTTTTTCATGGCGTCTAATTTACTTTAAAATGTTAGACTTCTGTTGGATTAGCTTGCTTAGTACTCTAGGTGGTCTTTTGTCAGAGGCCGTTGAGTTATAATAATAATATTCTGGGACAATCCACACACGGTCATCAGATCCCAAACTAGGCAGAGCCTGTACTATGGAAACCAGATAACAGATTTATTTTTTTGTAAATACATACTTACACCCAGACTCTTGACGGGAATCGAACCCACGACCTATTGGGTAGCAGCCAAAGTGTCACCACTAGACCAACAGGTCCGTCGTAGTTAGTGTCAGATATTTAGTCGTCAAGCAGCAGTAGTATGTAAATTAATTCGTTCAGGTGTACGGCACTGTAGCTGGTGAAATGACGGTGCTCAAGCGGCAGTGCAACGCAGCTCTCTTTGGTCAGGCGGGTCGCTTACCACGTCCTGTCACTATGCTGTTTAAAAATCTGTAACGGTACATGTTTGCGCTCATTAAAGGTAGCGATATATCGTTAACAACATCGATGTCATTGAAATGATATCAACAATTTCTTATAATTAGCTTGTCAATACTTACAGGCTGAGAAGCCGCCAACCGACGGCACGCTTAATGTCGCCACAATTAAAGAGGAAACTAAATAAAAGAACGCACCTCCCATAGATAGGCTTGACGGGCGAGAGACACCTGTCTCTATGGAAACAGGTTTGGTGCGCCGTTCGCCTCTACACCGTGTGAATGGAGGTGTTGAATCTTCTCATATTTACCGAAACTGGTTTTAGGTAAGAATGTTATAATCAGCACGCTTTTGGATTAGACGATAAAGTCGTTGTGTTACAGATAGAAATATTTTGATTGTGATATATCGTTTGTATCGCCACAGTCGATGAATGAAACTGAATCCATGGCCGGGTTACGTCAACATTAAATGCGTGCAGCGATGAATTGGTTGAATAATATTAATAAATGAATACTCGAGATAATATAAAGGTTATAAACATGAAGTCTAGGCCAACATATTTTAGAATTGCTTTTGCATGATAAAAATCAAACAAATCAACGATTCGAACTATTAGAAGGACCACCAGAAAAAATATGAACAGCATCTAGCAAATTAATTATGTTAGTGACTTTTAAAAGGTGACATTACTTCGTATACAATTCTTGGATGGTGTTCATGTTTGGTTATTGCAATTAAAAATTTACTTGAGCGGTTGTCGGGTGAAGTTTTTGGTATTATTAATCCCCCACAGCCAGTGTTCATCTGATGCCGGAACTGTGTAAAGTAACCATCTTGACTCAAAAAGGGACGGAGCACTATTGAACATAAAATTATGCCGCTCAGACGAAGGTATGGCCAAACAAATAGTTTGGTATCCATGTTTATGTAAAATAGGTGAAATATTTATCTCTAAACATGAGTAGGTAGGTAGATACAGTGACCAAGCTTTAAATATCCTTTGCAAGGGATCAGCGAGCTAGTCGCTGTTGATTATCCGCTAATACGAAACCAGACATGTGTAATTTGGCTAAAACACCAATTAAACACAGCGAGTCACCAATACTAAAATTATCGTGTTTTCTTTGGGCCCTTATTGAAACCTAACAGTCGATGTTGAACACGTTGCTTGCGAGGCTTATGTTTTTATAGAGTCAACAGTAAATTGCACGTGCACAATGTGAAATACCGATTGCTGGGAAAACCCAGAGGCGGCGCGCCGCTGCGCTTGTCGTGTGGCGACGACGGCCTTAGGGTCTCCATTAACCGTCGCGGAATTTATTATTTTACTCGAATGTGATCCCACTGAATGATAGGTGATACAGTCCTGAATGAATACGCAGCAACTTATTAACAACACAAAGAAAAACACCCTTTCTCAGAGTGTCTGAGGTACCTACAGCTCTGCCAGCACTATGGAGAGTGGCTGTTACTGCGGCTCCTTACAGAAGATTGGCAACTGCTGCTAACTTCTGTAAGAGTGTTCCAGATGAACTCTACATTACCTAAAGTTTCAGGAATAAAAAGTGAAAACTAATTACTAAGCGTTGCTATAATTGTTACTTTACTGTAATAAAGGCGGTAGTCTGCCATTAGCATCGGCTGTAATACTTAAACAATTCACATTGTTTGTTTGAACGTAGTAATTAATTTTTTGATAGTAATTAAGTTTTTGTATTATTTAAGTCAGCTGCATTGTAAGTTAAAGATATTTAAATTTTTGTGCCTACCGTATAGTTAGATCTACAGCCAACCTTTAAAACTATTTTTTGCGACCGTCTACAAACAAACGCCTACATTTTTTACATTCATCCTTAGATAAAAATTCTTAGAAACCTGGGGGTCTAGTACGCGTTCCGATAGTTTACGAGCTCGATCAAAGTGACAGTTTTTTCCCGTACAATTTACTAGTTCTTGATAGTTACCGCTAGGGGCGCTGGTGTGAAATGTATGGAGAAAACTCGAGATCGTAAACTATCGGAACTCGTACTAGACCCCCAGGTCCGTCTAGGTATATTCTTGAACTTTTTTTTTTCAATCAAACCAAAATCACTGTTTATAAGGCACAGACGATGGCATTCCATTATGTGGAATCTGGTTACTGAAATCTAATATGTTACAAACACCTGAAGACAAAGGTTTTTAACCAGTGTGTGTTGCCAGTGATGACATATGGTACTGAGACGTGGTCCTTAACAGCTGGCCTTTTTGGAGAAGCTCAGACTCACGCAACGAGCTATGGAGAGAGCTATGCTCGGAGTTTCTTTGCGCGACAGAATCCGGAATGAGGAGATTCGCCGAAGAACCAAGGTCACCGACATAGCTCGAAAAATATGCAAGTTGAAGTGGCAGTGGCCAGGCCACATAGCTTGAAGAACCGATAACCGTTGGGGAAGAAAGGTTCTCGAGTCGACCACGAACCGGAAGACGCAGCGTAGGCAGGCCTCCCACTAGGTGGACCGACGACATTGTTCGCGTCGCAGGCAACCGGTGGATGCAAATGGCAAATTGTCGTTCATTGTGGTGGTCGAAGGGGGAGGCCTTTGTTCAGCAGTGGACGTCTTCCGGCTGATGATGAATATGTTACATAGTTCAATCCGCCACGGACTGGAACAGTTTATCTGCATACAGATTTTCCCGCGCGATTGAGATTATAATGTGAGTGTCTTTAAGACTAGAGTGGGCTTTAAATTACAGTACGCGACAGGTTGACATGGCAATCGGGGAGGTAACACCCCGCACCCCCCGCACATCGTGTGCGTACGTCGACGTGGGCGCTGTGCGGGTATGCGGGGTGTCCCCTGCCCGCGTCTCAACTCATACCCCGATTGCCATGTCGACCTGTCGCGTACTGTAGGTGGTACGCTTTATTATCTCTATTGTACGAAGCAATAACTTTACTAAGAAAAAAACTCCGTTCGGCAGTCGGCATAATTCATGTCGTTTTTTATCTGTCGATAGTTATATGACATCGCTTCATCGATGTATTGTGAATTTCATTACCAGTAAACAGTTGCCAGACGCCACTAACAATTTATTATTTAAAAGAAGTCTGATTAAAAAACATAAATATACGTTTACAGCACGTCTAACTGCCGATCCCAATATCCTATCGATCCCTTAATATAAGTTAAAATAGTTACCATCGATAGCTATAATGACATATTTCCGTTTCAATAATAACGTATTAGCAGCTTACTGTTGGTTGTTCAAATGACAGTCTGTCAGGGTTTTAGTTATCGCTCCATTTCGGAGGTTTATCGCGGGATATCGATGATTTTAACTTATAGTTAGGGATCGATAGGATATTGGGACCGGCAGTAAGTCGGTGCATCAGTATTATTTTATGACAGTAATCATCGTATTGGTTAGACCACAGTGTTTGTTTGACCAACAGCGCTCTATCCAATTGCGTGTTTCCATTTCTACCTTATAAAGTATTAACACTTAATAGTCTGTCCGTGGTAATTGTCTTATTTGTATTCCATTGATTTTCGCAATCGGTAACTTGGATGCACACCACAGGTGTGTTTCTTTGTACTAAAAAACGTCAAACCAAATATTTTGCACTGTGGTTCATTGTGTACTTTTCTATGAATAGATTTTAACAAAATCAAGCTCTAAGAGTGAAAACTTTTGTTTGACGGTCCGGATAACTGAAGTTACTGAAAAGCTAAGCTTAAATAAATAAGGATGGATGGATGGAAATTTCGTTCTTTACAAAAACGTTTGTTCTTTCTTGGTTTGGGAACAGATATTTACGTAAAGTATCCGACATTTTAATTAATACGTAGCGTATAGACCTCTACTTAAGATCCATAACTAAGCGATGCCACACACACAAGGTTTACATATGTATTTATCGCGCGATAACAACACATTATTTTCATCGAAATTCCCTCCATTCATTCATCTTATTAACAGTAAGTAACAGCTCAGTGGGTGAGCGCTTGCCTTGGAAACAAGGTGCGCAGGTTCGGACCCCGGCTCGCTCCTCTGATTTCTTTAATTAATTATGTGCAATTGTTACTAGCTTTCGGTGAAGGAAAACACCTGCATGTCCGAGAAAGCCTAACCAGCTTTCGTCATTCGAAAGTGTTGTGAAGTTCGCCAACCCGCACTTGGCCAGCATGGTGGCCCATAGTCCACCACGCTCCCTCAACATGTAGGGGTCTACATGTTGAGGGGACGCCTTTGCCCAACACTGGGACAAAAACCAAGGGCTGGTATTATTATTCGTTTTATTATAACGGTTCCTCGGGTTGTATATAATTATGAAAAGAAAACTCAAACGTGTGTTTCATAATACCTTCATAGCTAAAGGCAAACATGAATACACATTATATAAGGTTCTAAATATAATCTATCGGTTTGAATTACACGTGTTTATAGAATGGTGACATTATGTAAAGGACTTTTTAATGTTAATAAAGGTTAATTGCGAACACGTGTATGTATAATACATATATGTACTGTTGTAACGGTTCAACGACCTTTTTGTGGGGTATTTCCAATAACCAGATAAGAAGGACGCGAGGTGGTAAGTGACACGCTCTCCCATGGTAACCAAAAGCACTAACTATTAAGTATATTGAGCTTTGAGTAATTTCTAATTACAGTGCCCTTCACACGGAACACAGCTATGTTTATATACTTTAAGTGGCAGAATATATAATACCTACTGAGGTGGTACCCAGACTCCTGTTTACTGACATGATTCAAGCCTTCGTTATTTTTCGGTATAAAGAAGTTTATTATTACTCAAAGAACATTACAGTTCACTTGAAAATGAGCAATATCAATTTTATAATAAGTATACAGACGGGTTCGATTAATGTTTATTAGTTAGGGGACCTCCTGTGACCGTGGGTGCTGCAAAGCATTCGAAACGTTGGGATAGTAAAATCTAAAATAAATCGTGATAATAATCCGTAAAAGTAGTTTGATTACAATGTGTAATATTCGCATAAATAAAAGACAACATTAATTATTAGTCAGTAGAAAGTTATCATTTAGGATTAGTAAATCTAAATTGATCAATTAATAAAAGATTTTAGGACGAAAATACAAGATTTAGGTTTTTCATTGAGTTGTCTCGTTGAACTTTGTAATGTTTGTAGTAAATTCTTAATTTAAAATGCCGATGGGAACTCGAATCGGCACCCTCCCACTCCCACTTCAGAAGTACGGAGATTCATTTATCAACAACTGTCCAGTAGAAGTGGAAAAAAATAGCAGATAAAAAATTGTATAAAGTTAAACGCATATTCCTGTCACCGTGCATTTCTGCCTTGAAACGAGATCCGACGTATTTCTTCTCGGAAAAATACACGGACTTAACATACGACCTTAAAAGGTACACGGCAGTTGTAGCTTGCAACAATGTAAAGAAATGTCCCATCAATTGCTTGTACAACATAACAAGGGCATGTTTTACTTTGTCGTGTGTACATTGAATTGTGGCCAGGCGGCGGGAACTAATAATTTAATCAAAACCGTGCCTGCTGTGGTCACAGGGAGCAATTGCTTGTGTTGCCAGATGCACAGATTTTTTTGTAACTTGTATTTTACTTTATAGAGAGTGGGATAAAGAACTGTTCAATCTTATTCTAGATTTCAATAAAGTGGTTTGTGTCTGTCACAATAAATAATACACAATAAGAAAAAATAGTTTAAATCACTTGCTGATTGTTTCATTTGAGGCCTGAGTGATTATAAATATACTCGTATGACGTTACATTCATGCACATTTTTGTTTATAAGATCAAAATCGGACGAACAAATGTATGAACACAGGAGTGATGGCTAACCGGTGGCCAGCCAAAGACTGTTGGTAGGTTAAAGTTAAAATATCTTTATTATGTATAGGCCTCACGGAGGCACTTACACAAACATCATTTTTTTTAAAACTTCCATTAGTATATTACATATTTAACCTGTCTAATTCTCTTTGTCTGGTCACCGGTTAGCCATCACTTCTGTGTCCATATATTTACTGTCCGGATTTTGATGTTGTAAAGAAAAACAGTAGGTATATGTAATTATAATAATAGTGATCACTATCTCAAAATTTGGCATTGCAATACTGGCAACACTGAAAATGAGGGTGTGGGAATATTGGACGCCAATCTGACCCAGACCCGAGTTGAGGCTATGCGTTTGATTATTATTGTTGTGATGTCCCACAATTGAATCTATGCGCTTGCGCTTCTCCTATTGTGCGCATTTACGCTTGAGCTGCAATTGCAAATGAAATGTGTTTTATGTGTTCTATTGGACTTTCAGACTTTTGCAAGGCATCTTAGTGATGAGTCCTGCAAGAAGTTATTGGCTTATGATAAGCAATGCAAATGTTTCTAAAACGTTGGAAGTCCGTTAAGAGGCGACTAAGGAAAAACAAGAAGACAGGCAGCAGCGTCTTTCCATTGGATTACCTACCACCTATACTGCGATCCCAAGACGCCTGCTAAGCGTGGGGACAACGCCTCTCTTCTTTCTTAGGCCTTGGTTTACCAGTAAAAATAGGCATTTCCTCCAAAAATCTTTTAGTCGGCTTAGAGCGTTTGTACCTACACTATTTCAGTTTGTATGTCTTTCTGATTCTTTTTCTATGTTCTATGTTTTTGCTTGGTGTCGAATAAAGTTTAACTTTACTACAACTTGTTACCCGTGTAACAAGTTTTGCTATGATTTTGTTCACTATGGCCGGTCTATTCCAAAGTAGTTAAATGTCTTTGGTCTAGTGTCGGCTATCGCCACTGAATTAGGGTAACGTGTCACGGTTTTCACGTCATTCGATATTATCGACATCGATATTTTTTTAACAATTGGGTGTCTAGTTACATGTTTGTCGCACATTGGGGGCTTCTCTCTATTCCTTTGTTTACGTTTAAGCTACTGTAACGACTTTGTACGGGTGAATGTAAAACTGTCATCTAAAAATATCTAAATTAAAATAAGTTAAATGTCTATAATGTGGTAATATTTATCCGATAACCGATGGGGAAGAAAGGTTTTTGAGTGGCGACCGCGAACCAGAAGGCGCAGCATAGCCCGATTAGTTAGACCAATGATATTGTAATAGCTAACTGTCGTTCATTGTGCCGTTCTAAGGGGTAGGACGTCTAGGGCGTCTTCCGGCTAATGATGATATATCCTGGGATATTACAGACCTATTGGGTAGCGTCCAGGGTGTCTAACAGGCTCCTCAATAGACATAGATAGGTATAATATGGCACTTACTGAGGTTTCATTAAAAGGAGTCCATTTTGACCTATTCAATACTCAAATTTATTTCCTTATAAAAAATTACAAACCTCCACCTCACGTAGATCGTCGCTTAAGCTAATCCCCCATATTCAATATCCTCACTGAACGTAGTCACGGCGACGCCATGTAAATTGAGACGGTGACGCGGCCTGATGGATTAATTCAGCTACGTAACTTTAATAGGAATCCTCTAGCTAAATGTACGCACGGGTAAGTGGTCCGACGGCCGCCGGGCAAACACTCGCGTCCGACCCAGATTGCCTCTCACTTGTCACACTACGAGTGCCCAATTCGCACTTCACTAGCAAAAAAATAAATACGTGTTACTGGGCCCTTATTCGCGCAATTAGCTACTAAGTGATCGGTGTTCGATATTAGGTATTTGTTTTTACGTGAATATTACACATCATCATCATCATCATCACCAGCCAGAAGACTGCTAAACAAAGGCAGTCTAAGGGGGAGGCCCCTTAGACTGCCACAATAAACGACAATTTGCCATTTGCATCCACCGGTTACCTGCGACGCGCACAATGTCGTCTGTCCACCTAGTGGGAGGCCTGCCTACGCTGCGTCTTCCGGTTCGTGGTCGCCACTCGAGAACCTTTCTTCCCCTACGGTTATCCGTTCTTCGAGCGATGTGGCCTGCCCACTGCAATATTACACAGTGAAGGAAAACTAATTTTACTAATAATAAGTAGAATGCGTTTAATGACTAAAGTTCCATAGGTTCAATGTCGTATGAGGTGATGCGAGAACACCAGCGATGTCTAATAAATATGGTGCAGCAACAGCATTCTGTTTAACCCTACACAACTGTATTTTTTTTACAATAAATTAATAACTTTTTTAATATGATTTTTGAAAAATTATAATAATATGCATTTAATGCAAACATTTTCATAAGTGCGATGTGAAAGCGATAAAACACCTAACCTACCTCGGGCCCCAGAGAATTCGCTCATCGTTATATTTATAGACCAACAGGATATATTAAAAGTGCGTTGACATGGGGACACAGGTGCCAGATCAATTCATTTTCTGCATCGTAATCGCCACTTATTTAAAGTATTCACGACCCAACTAAGAAACTAGTTAGACTAACACATCCAAGTAAATGTACCGCTAATGATCTGTCTCAATTAGTACGCGTGTTGAATAATCTATGAAATAAATTACGCAATTTAAAATCTTTTTCTTATTGCAAAATTATTTTGGAACTGCATATTTTATATTTCTGGCATCTTCTAAGGTGAGGGTTTGTTAAAATTAGCATTAACATTAAATAATAAATTAATAATAATACATTGTAGGACAATTCAGCCATGGCCATCAGAGACCTGTATTATGGATACATGTATGCATAAATGTTTATCCTAAATGGGAGTCGAACCAATGACCTTTTGGGTAGCAGCCCAGGAATAAAATCACAACCCCAGCGGGCATAGTTGTCTCCAAATTAGTGCGTAGAGAGAGTTGCACTGTCCTGTTAGGTAAAAAAAACTTGCGGTCTAAGCGGTAAGTATTATTGTTTTATGATTAATACGTCATGCGGTTACCACGATTTGGATAATGCTAGGGGTAGGATAGACAGCGTTTGTCGCTGTCCCTTTCACATTGGGCCTAACGTTGTCAAACGTGGGTGTTAATACGCGACTGCTGAGTGCCGGCTCGCTTAATCGTGTTGCTATATTTGTACAAAAAATGTTGTCATGTAAATGGTATTGTCGATTCTCGGCGCTGTCACTAGGCGGGCGGGCGTGTCCTTGACTTGGCGGGTCGTTGACGCGGCGCCGCGGGGCCGCCGGCACTTGGCCCTACATTATGCACACGCGAATGCCTCCGCTCCCTTCTCTGATCGTCCCAAGACGTGTTAGGGCACCGCAGACACGCGCCGCATCGCACCCACCGGACGCCTATTACAGCCAAGAAAAAAACCTCGTCGATTCCGCCCGCGCCGACTTTGAATCGCTCAACAATATTAAGCGAAGTTATTACAGTGCTGATTTATGATACAATAAATTTAATCAAATTGCCGTTGATATATCTAATAATAAAATTATCTTTCTCTTAGGAAATCGGATAACTGTTTCGACGCGTCTACGTGTCGTTGACGTCGTTTTTATTACACTCTCATTAAAATTTTAGATTTTAGAAAATTCACTTTAATCTGAACGTAACCGCGCAACGTCTATAAACAATTTTATGTGAAATGACAGAAATACTGAGTTAATCTTCGAGCTGGGAAAAACGCGAAGGTAACAGCTAATCCGATCGACGCGGCCAATACACCAAGGACAAACACACACGTAAACAAAAACAAACTCCGCTAATGTCGCCGCTCATTGACGTCGACGTCCATAGACGAGGATTTCCCGAGGCGGAACTCATCCCAGAGGAAATTAGCTTCTTATGTTTCACGCGTTTCCACCGCGAACAATTGAATCTTCCCAACGCAAATTGATATTTTTTGCGACACTCCGATTGCCCGATGCAATTTCCCCGTAGCGTCTGGCCTCGTCTACGTCGGTGCCCCGTGAATCAAAAGATGCTATGTCATTGCATGTTGTTTATTTTTTAAAACAAACGTCTAACCTACATCTGTGTAACGGACCAAGATTCGCTATCTGGTTATTTTATGTTTGATAATAATCTCGGCTTCAGAATTTTTGTTCGAAAAACAAAATTTCATCTCAGCGTCTTGAGATTTTTGTAGAGAACTCTGGCAATTAAATAAATAAGATAGTTAACAGTTTGCCAAGTTAAACACATAAAACCGTGCGAGTAATAGTTCCCGTTGACAAATATCATTATGACCCGACCAAACTTGAAGTAAACGCTGCTGGGTGTCGCACAATTATCCATTGTATAAAACTTTCGACACCTTAATATTAGGTAGATGAATTATGACACGTATATTTGTTGAGATAATAAATTTAACGCTTCTCAGTCTTATTGTCGTCGTCTGAAACCACTACATTTCCCAACTCCTATCATACGACACATCAAACGCAGAATTATTTGATCGATGCTTGTTACGTTGGTACGTAGCTCGTTTTATGGTTCATAAATTATTATTTTTTTGTTCCGTGACCCGTCTCAAATACCGGAATAACCATAGGATAATCGATTCAGTGCGCATGTTACGTGTTTTAGGGACCCCATAAAGCTGGGTTTCCGCAGTGCGCCTATTATAACTGGTTTACGACTGTCGACTAGGCATCCTCAGCGCATGCACGTATACATGACGGTCTTCATGTACACCCAATGGTGGTAAAAATGTTTCATTCTTGTGCAAAAACAAAAAGCTGCTATTTGCATCGCAACATTTCTATTGAATTCTGACGAGATTTGTACTTCAAGTTTCTTAACCCTTTGTCGGCGATTTGTAGGCGGCTACCACTATTTATCGGCGTTAGATCGCCCTATAATGGTTGTAACTGGCCGACAGTGGTACTTGTTCGACCGTTCAGGCACTATATCAAAGTGATTGCCGAAACATTAAGTCCGTTCGCGGCCGAATCGCCCTCGTCTAGACGTCTACTAATTTTGACTAACTACTTTTCTGCCAATACAGACTAATTCCATCGATCGGTAAATAAAATGTGTATTGTACTTTGTTCAGGTCTGCTGATGTTTTGCTAGGGATATGAAATGAATCGTATTTGGTCTAATAGAGGGTAGTTTCTAGATTGATCTGATCTTGATCTTAATAACAGACGATTACAACGTTTACGTGATTTTAAGCAACAGCCCATTGACTATTGTATTGCACTTCTGCTCTCCACCTTAAACATCAGTTGTTAAGTCTCTCAGTCAGTTATTGGTCCGGGTACCATTTATACCGGAACCTAGCAGGGCTACACACACACTGCTTTTAAAGCAGATTTCTGTCACAAGTTATAAGAAATCCAAAATATGGATTATACGAATTCTACATTTTAGACAGTTAACGTCAACGAAGACACTTGCCACATTTTTATCATATTGTTTGTGGTCAATCTGGTGTCAGAGGTATTCAAGCCGCCCATAGGCGTCCAACATTCTTCCCGGCTGGCTGCCTAGATGACAACAACCGCGAACAACTTTTTACGTGCCCTCCGGAGCACGGAGACATTTCAAATGGCCGTTGTAAACGGCCACCCATCTTATCATCTGACCTTGCTTTACTAGCTGATCGTTTATCGAATACTGATTTCAACCGACTGTGAGCGCCTCACCGGCTCACCCGCCACTTAGAAATCAGTATTCATCTTCGATGAAATACAGTATGGGCAGGTTAAGGAAGTCTGATTGCTATTTTTGGAATGCGTATTTGGGAAGTCCTGCTTCAGGCACGAAACAAACTGTAGGGATTACGCACATAGTATTAGCATATAATGGTGTTATTTGCATTCGGCCACGGGGCCATATTATACGCTCGTTTATTTTTCAGAAATCCAACCCGTTTGCTGCATTGTAATTTATGCAAAATACCGCGCGTGATTGGACGGCGGCGGCCCCCTTTTACCTTTTTAAGCCTCCTCGTTTATAGTTTCGTTATAATACGTTCAGACTTGACGAATTATGTGGTTACAGGCCAATTTACGGTACGTTGGTATATTTTAATCTGTCGCGACTCGTTACTGGCAACCCAATTCTTTTCCTTTCCTCTATGTTTCTTAATTTAAATATAACTTGTGGCATCCACGTTTCGGGCCGGAAATTCTTAAAATGTTTATTGGCTATTTTTGACTCTGATGTAACCGTATCAACTGTCACACAAATAAAATGTGTGTCGTTTAGAAAATGATGTTAAAATCTAAATTACTTACACGTAGACTACCCGCCGAGCTTGCAAATTTAGTAGGATCTGATGCCGTCTCGAATATCGTAGATGCTTCTGGCTGGGTGCTCTCGACAGGCGGGCCGGGAAAGAATTTCAATAAGTTGTTTTCATTTGCAAATTGCGCGCCGCGGCGACACCTAATAGAATAGGAATCTAGGGGACCGCGTGCCGCTGCACCAGTACCGCTTATTGGATTATAAAGGTTCTTAGATATTTTAACCCCCGATTAAAAAAGGAAGTCTGTCTACAGTAGCTTTATATCTACCATAAGATATCAGGGATTTGAATACGATTTCTTTTTATTGAAAACTGATTAAATGTTTGATGAAAAGTCTTGTTTCAAATGAAAAAGAATTGCTCCCACCCATCTCCCTCCATTGGATGTCGTATGTGGCGACTAAGAGAAAACAAGAAGACTAGCAGCAGCGTCTTTCTATTGGATTAACTACCACATATACTGTCATCTCCAATACGCCCGCCGAGCGATTAAATGCGTTGCGATTATAACAACACCTCCCTCCCAGTAAGCGACCCCTGATGATGATTGAAGGAGCTAATCGGCATATTGTTTTTTAGAAGCAGCCTTAATATGTGTTTAGGATGCTATTGTATTGCAGTTTAGTGTATTGTAGTTGTAGCTTAAGCCGCCTCATGCTTTGTCTTCTCTTGTTCTTCCCCTCGATGGGGAACGATCATTATTTGGAGGTGATGAAAAATGCGAGTGTCGCGTTATTGCCCTCCCGAGGACGAATTGGTATGCCGCGGGCATGTTCCGTTCAACCGCCATTATTCATTTATTCATGGGGCTCGTTCACTAAGCGCCGGCGAGAATTCACTATGTATTAGTCGACTATGTAATAAATAGCCGCTAGTTTATCGAGGGACCTTCGACGGCCGTTGTTTCAGCGAGTGTTTCCACTATAAATCCAATTATACCCAAGCATAAATAGTTTTGCAGCTTTTGTAATTATATTCGGAACGAAAACACGGGAATGAACTTATATACCTCTTTACACGTGCTGAAAATGTAAAATTAGTACAAAATTATCTTTAATACATAGCCGAATAGATTCTCACCAAACACAGCTAATAATCATCCCGATTAAACTGCTTTCAAATAGAAATAACGCTTTTCAAATCCCATTGTGAGCTCCGATGCCACATACAGACAGATATTGGCGTTAAACTTACAACAACCCTCGGGCTGCGGTGGGAATTCAATATGGGTTATAAAATTATCAATGTCTTTATGATCAACACAACTAAGTAGAAAGAGCTAGAATAGCGTAATAATAAATTTAATTAGAAGATCTGTCCTAGGAGACTAATATTTTTACTACAACATAAACATCCCGGTGGTATTAAAGCTAACTCGAAATCAAAAGATTTTGATGTTACTACAGTTTCAGCGCACTCGTAAGACATTGTTAACTCAACATAATGACGAGTCTTACATTATAGTATTATGCTAATGCGTAACGGTGAACCTTTGCGAAGGAACGCGGAAGCTCGGTTTCCAATAACTCGAGCAGTAAACTGGCGCGCTCGTCACCACCGCCGCCGTGTGGCTACTTGCCCGGCAATGGACTGCGAACTCATTGCTGATCACCGCGAAAATGGTAGAACATAAATGACTTAAAAATAAATGACGAAATGAGAGATGGTACTTACATGAGATACATGAGGGATGGATGAGATGACATTCTTCTACCGACAATATAAACTTTTCTAGGGAGAAAATTTGCTCTGGCTCATGTCTAACATAGAATACTCAAGTGTGATAATTTTCGCAAACACACATTACTCCCATATTACGCGTGATTACAAAAACTAATCTCGCTCCGCCAACAAGCGTCAACAAGAATGCATTCGCGGAAGTTATTTTTCTTGCAATAAACACTGCGTTACAAGAGGGCCGGTCGTAAACATGCCGTCAATAAAGTTCCCGAGTGACCCACGCCCGGGGCACAACATTGTTCCCGGGTTTATAAAATTACCCCGTTAAAGGAGTGTGCGGCTCAAAGGACTCGGAGGTACGCGGATGTTAACCGTATGTTATATGTGTGTTGACGGAAGCGGACGGAATGACGAAAAGTGAGTAGTTGTCTGCGACCGGACGCGACCGCGGGTCGTTCCTGTTTGAGCCACTTTTATTGTATCCTGCTGTGTTTAATTTGATAGTTTGTATTTAATATGTCATAGTTGTCTCAGGATAATCTCAGATATTCTAATTATTATGGTTAGTCCTATCTACGCAGAAACAACTTACAGTATCTTGCGGTCTTGCGGTGGAATGCTTAGTATTGGATATAATTATATTTATCACGGAATCCCAATCCAGACGTTGCACCAAGCCATCTCTTCTCTATTGAAATTTGTTTTTTTTTCAATAGCCTCAGGAATCATCCTTGGTAGGAATCGGTGTTCTTTTGCGAGTATTTATGGTTTGTCAAATCTAATATAATGGTGCCGATTCTGTTGTCACACACTAGACTAAACTAGACTAAATTTTAGTTTAGTCGTGTCTTTCCTATTCAGTGATCCATGAATTAAACTAAATTAGGTATAGTTTGATAGAATATAATGGTTTTAGTTACTCAACTTAGTTTTAAACGTATTTTGCTATTCTGTTGTGCACAGTTTACGTCATTTATGCCTAATATTAGAAACTTCAAACTAAAATTAGATCAAAATAGTCGGCATCTAAAAGACGTCGATTAAAATAAAATAGAATAGACTAAAATAGAATGAAATAAATATTAAAATTAATATTAAAATAAATATTAGAATAAATATTAAAATAAATATTAATATAAATAATAAAATAAATATTAAAATATTAAATATTTTTTATAAATAAATAAAATAAAATGTTAAAATAAAATAAATACTAATAAATATTAAAATAAATATTAATAATTATTAAAAAAAATATATAATTAATAATAAATAAATAAAATATATTAACAAATATTAAAATAAAATAAATATTTAAATAAATATAAGAATATTAAAAAAATAATAAATAAATAATAAAATACATATTTAAATAAATATTATAATAAATATTAATAAATATAAAAAAAAATATTTAAATAAATATTAATAAATATTTAAAAAAAATATTAACAATAATTATTTTTATTTTAATATTTATATATTTATTTTTTAATATTTATTTAAATATTTATTAATATTTATTTTATTTTAATATTTGTTAATATATTTTTTTTATTTATTATATTATATATATTTTTTTTAATAATTATTAAGATTTATTCATATTTATTTTATTTTAACATTTTATTTTATTATTAATAAAAAATATTTAATATTTTAATATTTATTTTATTATTTATATTCATATTAATTTTAATATTTAAATGTATTAAAATAAAATTAATATTAAAATTAAAATTAATATAAGTATCGTAGCCGGAGAATTATTTTAGTTTAGTTTAGTGTAATCAGATGAACAAGAGAATTGTTTTCAACTAACATGATTTGACCAATGAAAACCTCACTATCAACTCAATTTAGTAGCTGTCGAAATCAAATTAAGCACTTAATCATTGTTTGACACCACTAAACTAAAATTTAGTCTAGTTTAGTGTAGTGGTGACAACAGAATCGGCACCAATGGCAGGTACGATCCTGAACATGTTCACAGACTTCACATAAAATAAACCGCGATATAATCCGTAAAAATATTTTCATTTCAATGTTTATTATTGACATATCTCAGTTAATACGAGGTTACATTAAATAAACATAACAGAGGTAATAAAATTCGCGAGAACTGCTATTGTAAGTGCGTTATTATAATTAATGTCAATCACACCGGTAATATCATTAAAATAAATGGCGAAATGTACGCGGATAAAGACTTTATTACTCACATTTACAGACAACCCCGCGCCTCGATAAGTATTCAATTCACGACTCCTATATAAAAATACCAACAGGTGTGTCTCCCTGAAATGAACATAAATAAAAAGCGAGACAACTGTGAGTAGAACTCACGTGCAGCTGGTTCCGTATCACATAACTAGAATTCTATATAATATAAAGAAAGAAAGAAAATACATTTATTTCGTACACAGACACGGCAAGAGAACAAAACAGTAAAAAAAAACAAACAACAAAGTATAAACTGAACTAATAAACAAATAACGAACTTCAAAATATGTATTTGTGTCAGGACTAAATTAGCCCATGTCTCAGCTTGTCGTGCTGCACCAATAAAATTGGTGTCAGCGCTGATATACCTGCAGAAATCAGTCTTGTTTACAATTTCTAACAAAAACAACTCCTAAAACGACTCTCCAACTTCAACGATATTTTTAATGAAGTTCGGGTATAGGAAGATAAACTCAAATCTCATAGTTTGATTATTTACTTATAAATTGTCCTTTTGTTTTTACACATACAGAATGTTTTTTTGAAAATACAGCACTGATTAAAAAGAGCACTTCTTTGTATTATTTATTTATTTTAGAACCCTACAAAAACAGATCAACCTCGAAACATCGACGTATGCAATAAAGAATTCAATACACATCTGTTTCTTTTGAATAAGTACTTTTACTTATGAAAAGCTTCGTGTTTTTTGGAGAGGCTATAAGTACGTGGATTATTCACGTTATGGAAGACATTTTATCCAGATTCAATGTACATTTCGTGGAATCAAAAATAAGTATTGTTTTTTCAGTCGCCCATTTAGGGATTACCACCGACTTTTTGTCTCGTACCCGGGTTGAACCCTAAAAACAGATGGGAAGCGCCGGTTCCTGCCTTTATTTATATTTAGTAACTTTATGTATGCCCCGTTTGGTGTATGCTAATGTCACAAAACGGGATGTAGACGACCAGAAATAGCTCCTGACTTGTCACGACAATCCTCCCCTAAAGCAGCTCCATCGTGCACGAGGTTTTGTTACGACATTATTTCTACTTCGCGTTTGGTAATCCTGTTGCATCGATATTAAGGCTAGAACATACACAATACTTTAGGATCAGAAATAGTTTAAAAGGTAACTGCTAAAATCTATAGTTTCGATAAATAATATACAAATACTATATCATTATTGGGATTATTGAAATTCTTAATGTATCTCATGTTCAATGATCAAACCCCACCCAGGTACCATTATAGTGAACCACTTCTTTCTAGTATGCAAGTATATGAGCACATGCAGAAAGCAGCATCATTTTGCATTTACTCGTATAATAGTAATGAATGCTCAAAGTTTGTAAAATATCGGGCTTTCACGTCAACCGCTACTACTTGCTTAAACTTTTGCTAAGGGAGAAAAATTTGCGTAGTTTTAATCAAATTATAACTTGTTTTATTAGCTTCCTCTG
Organism: Furcula furcula; assembly: GCA_911728495.1. Taxonomy (NCBI): domain Eukaryota; kingdom Metazoa; phylum Arthropoda; class Insecta; order Lepidoptera; family Notodontidae; genus Furcula; species Furcula furcula. The sequence continues at coordinate 19,312,259 of OU452255.1, forward strand.
AGTAGGGCAAAATGTTCCAGTCTACTTAGAAAAAGACCTGTTGCTGCTCAATTTTCGTGCGGTTACACTAATTTTGTTACTAAAATTTACTTTTAGTTCCTAGTTCTAAAAATAACGACGCAGTATTCTATTTGTACGTCCGTTTAAACATAATTTAGTACTCTCCGTCGCGTGACCCGTTTTGATATAGAAATGCATTTCAAACGTCGCCGTCGTCGTCTCGAAAATACTTTTACAATTTCATTCTCGAGGCATCGAAGACTTTCCAAAGGATAGATTCAGATTCGTGACATTCGCGACGAGTGCTAATTGTTGTACGTCGGCTGTGGCAGTTATAGGGAACGGCCTGTATCGACGGTGCTCTGTGGATTTCTCTTGTCTACATCTGATTTGTATCGATGCAACTTTCGCTCTAAGCACGATCTGGTTAACGACGTTATGTCGCGTCGCCTCGTCCGCCTCGCGTGTTCCTTCCTTATGATTCATGATACATTGTTTTGCTTTTTGATTTCATAGTTGCTTTTACGCTCGCGGCTGAACGTTCGTCTTCAGTTTTACTATGGTTATATTGAAAAATATTAACATTTCATGGGGTATCGTTAAGTCTATTAATTAAATCTCTGGTGGCAACACTCTATCCACTAGATGGGATTTCGAAATGGCTGTCTGTTAGTGACAGAGCTGTTTCGGGATGTCGTGAAGGATATTGCATTTTTTTTTCTGAGGTTACACCATCCCTGGTGCATGTAGCTAGATTTCTTTGTGGACGGCCAATTAGGACTAGCCAATGCTGTAACTCGTGCGCACCCCCCTAAGGTTTCTACACAGTTGATGAAAACACGTCAAAGTGGTATCTAACTGACAATTTGAAACTCTAGGGAACACTCGCCACAAGCTGTTTAGCAAGCTCATTTATTAATATCTCTCGCATCACTTCTGTTTAATTCATCATATTCATTATGCCTATTAATTAAATGACTTTGTTGCCAAGCGAAATTAGTGTGCACTTCGATCGCGCGCCTACTCCTTGGTTACCCAATTGGCCCAGAATGCGGTCCGCGTTGTCGTCCACTTGTGACTCGCAAACGCGTGGGTTCACATGCGCCAATAACAAGTTCCTACCTATTTATAACAGGCTAGAATGAATTCCCTGCAAATAGAAGCCTTTTTGCCTTATTTATTTATTTTCTCAGCCTCTACGCCATTATCATATTCATATACAGTACATTACTTCTACCAGGAATTAAATCGGTTAACATCATAATTTGATGCTTGCTGTTTGATGTGGTAAATCGCATTAATTCTGGATTAATAATAATCTAATAGTTTAAACATGTATAGGATCATCTACAGTAGTCACCGGTGAAAACCCTGTTATTTGACTCTCCTCGGCGAGAACCTTGAAACGCAAAAAAAGAACTTGGAAGCAGCTGTAGCTGCTAACTATGTATAGTTAATTAGAAAAGTAAATAGGAGTTAGCCTAAATGTTTTACTTACAATTGAAATATTCAAGCTTACAAAACATCCCGACTACATTATGAAATATTATTTCTTTTTTTTAACTTCGACTTCGACTTGTTGTAAATTCGACTTTTAATCCGATCTCCTCCCATTTATTATTATTCTGATACTGAATCGGTATCCATAATTAGTTCCTGTATGTTGATTATAGAAATACTGAAATATTTCTACTTAATGCTCTCGTTACGGCTCATAGTCGGCACGCTAGCAACCTGTCTGGCTTTATATTTAGCTTGTATAAATGGATGCAATGCAAAATTTCAAATAGACATGATCCATTGACATTTTCATTTCGGACACCCGGTCTTTGCTTATTTTTAGAAGAATGTCGTCTACTATTCAATGATTGTTTTGTTTTTATTGAACACTCTCTCTCTCTCTCTCTCTCCTTAGCATTTATTAATTCCATCTGCTGGTGGGGTCAGCTGAACTCATGGATTTAATTTAATTTCATTGCGCCTTGCCACTAAATTATCAACGCTGCAAATTCGTATAACAACTGTGGCTAATTTAAAAAATAATATTTAGCATGGCCGACCGGAAATCAACTCAAATTTGCACCAATAAATAAACTATCAATAATTTATGTGCTGCTGCTGATAGTCTATTTAGGAAGATGTGAGAAATGTGTGACATAATTAACTCAACAGTGAATAACGGTAAGATGTACGCTAACCGATGGGTCGTGGGTTCGATTCCCACCAAGTGTCTGTTTGTTATTTATCTATTTAAGTATGTATTTACAAAAAAAAAAGTATATAAGTATTAGTATCAGTTGTCTGGTTTCCATAGTACAGGCTCTGCCTAGTTTGGGATCAGATGACCGTGTGTGGATTGTCCCAAGATATTATTATTATTATATACCTCAAGCATGATTATGAAAACTACATAGATTCCACAATCGCAAAGGATTCTTTTTATAGAAATAGGTATGAGCCACAATCTTCTTGCCTACTAAATTACCTTTATAGATTGTAATACTCAGAAGAGGTATTGTAAAAATACGTATTTCATTGGAAACCCGTGCAGAAAAGCCGCAAGCGTTGGATAGTTCGAATAAAATGAAGATATTTAGTAGTTGCGATCAAGTTTCCCCAGTTAGCGATCATTATATTGTGTTCGTGCGAACTCTTTGCCGGATCGCCGCGGGCGTGTCTTGCAATATCGCTTTCTTTCCCACAATCTTTGGCTATAATTTAAAAACGTGTTTGCGTACCACCGGAAGTGGGGAGAGGGCGCCCAGCCCTTAGGTCCGAAGAAAGGAGCGACCTCGAGAATAAACCTTAATGCTATTAATTTTCCACAAAATGAAACCCCATTAGCGTTCGTTTATAAACGAATTTCGCTTATCACAGGATACGAAAACTTGTTTGTGTTATACAATTATTAGCTGAACTGTAGCGTTGTTTTTTTTTAATCTATACTTATAATAAAACTGTAACAGGTCCAATTCTGTACATTGAAGTTATTTTGAAAATTATATTTGGAGGGCATTCTATAACCGATACTGAAGCCGAAAATGTAATTTTTTAAATTATTGTCTGTCTGTCTGTCTGTATCACGGCTGCGCATCTCGCCGAAACTACTGAATGGATTCAAATGAAACTTGGCATGATTTGAGGTCTTACTACGAGGTAGGACATAGGATGCTTTTTATCCCGTAATCTAGCACGGTTCTTTTGGGATAGGGGATTAAAGTCAAAATGGGTACTTGGCTATACGCTTGGTCCGATTTTATCAATTTTTCTTTATAATATAATAGATATTAGTAAGGGAACACTCATAGAGAGTTGTTATCAAGGTTTTGTAATCGATCGGGTTAAGCAACGTTAGGTAAGGTCATTAAACAGATGGGTGAACGTTTAACGCCATTTGAACTAAACGGGTCCGTGCTTCGGAGAGCAAGTAAAAAGTGGGTCCCAGTTTTTAACAGACTATAAAAAGGAGGTTATGTATTCGATGTGAATGTCTGTTATTAAAAGTTTAGTTAACGTAAAAATAGCGCAGGCGGAGCTGCGTGGGTTAGCTAGTTCAAAATAAGAGTATGAGGAGCACCTTACAGTACCTATATCACGCTACTTTCGACGAGGGTTTAGCAGTGAGTATGGTTTGCCAGTTCCTAATAAAGGCGCTCATAGCCACTGTTCCGTGAAAGATCTGTTGGTTAAGCAATGTCAGAGAAGGTTAGTTATTGAATGGGTGTCCATTTAGAGACATTTGAACTGACCGTCTCCTTGCTTCGGTGAACGTCAATCCCGGTTGTTTGATGTCACAAAGACAGCAGTCGTTAAGCCAATGCAGCTTGGACAACTCTCACACCAGGTTGGCCACTAACCATACAACAATCAAACAAAAGTGCTTACAACAGTAACTATGAAAAACTAGTAATATGTACAGGACAAAACTACAGATTGATAGATTTCGTTTCGACCCTGGGACCAGCATTTGTTCATTTTTCTGCCCTCACAGTGATACTTCTGATGCAGGATCCTTTTCTTTTAGTTGTTAATAACCTTGTTTTCTCCCACGGCTGTCTCCTGCTGTGAAATACTTGCAAGCATTATCTGCGTAAAAAGCTAACTGGAAAAATAGACTCAAGTCAGGTAGTGATTGAACGCGTGCCGCACGACAGTTACCCTACTCAGCAGAGACAACTACTCATTTCGATTTGATGAGCCCCACTTGATTGGAGAGATATAAAAAAACCTTATACAGAGGATATATATCTGCGACGACTAATAAAATGTCGGTTTATATCGAACGTGTGATTGACTTGATTTTTGCGCTTGACAGCAATCCCGACTAATTGTAAGCGGTAATTTGGTCTTAGATTGTGAAATACTTTTTTTTTTTTTTTTGACGTGGGGGAAATCTTCGAAAGATCCCCGGGAGCTGTGGGGCTCGACCGGGGTATGTGGGATTCTTACCCACTAAAACCCCCGCGGCTGTCGCATCGGCACATGAGAGGGGAAACCCCAGGGCTCTCCGGTGGGATCTGCACCAGGGGCCCCTCAGTGCCTTGCCTTTGAGCCCGCCGCCGGGGGGCGCATTGTAGCCCCCCGGGAACCAGTCACGGTACTCACGGGGACGGGGGTCGCAACCCCGCCGCCGTCCTCCTCGGAGTCGCCGCCGTACTCAATGGACGCTCAAGGGGCCCACACCCCGAGCGTCCAGCGACTCCGAAGGAGATTGTGAAATACCTAGTGCAACAGTAATTGCTCCGTTAGCAGCAAAAAGTACAAACGCAGTGTCAGATATCATGCTGTAAAGTAGCAGTGTGTAAACGGTTCCTATGTTAACACGAGAGCAGTAATGGTAAAGAAAGTAAAGTAAGTAAAGATCACTTAGTTGTATTTATTTCTCAAGCTATTGAGGTCTGAAGACGACACAAGTGTATTGTTGTGGTCAAGATAATGTCTACTAATGTCTCGGGTGATGAGAAGCAGTACAAGTGTCTATGGGCAGACATCGTTTTCCATCAGACCAACATTCTCTTTACAGAGTTGCTTAAAAAAGGTTCACTTTTTTAAACGCGTAAGAAACTACGCATGCAGTTAAACCCTCTGACCTTATGGTTTAATTTCTTTTACCTCTAAATTAATATGAAGATGATATAGCTGTGTCCAGCGGTGAGATGTAAAAAAAAATTAAATCATTGTGTCAATTAGATGTAATGTCAGAATCGGTAGGGTCCAGATTTAGTGATGGGGGTGTTAAGCGAGGGGCCGTTCCTGTGGGGTGTCAAAATCAACCAGGATGCGGCCACATGGCTTGAACATTGATAATAATGTAATTTGACTGTCGACATAAAAAGAAATCTGTGAACGGAATTTTTATTTTTTCATTTTGTTGCATGCGGCGGTCGGTGGAACTATAAGCCTTGTTTGAATAATGCTATTCGTAGTAGTACGAAGCGTGCGGTTACCCGCATCGCAAGCCGGTCGACCGCAAGCAAGGCAGTGTACCTAAACCGCTGGATATGTTTGATTTGAGTGAAGCCGTATTGTGTACAAATCGAAATAAGTTTTACACACGTTTATTGGCTTGCGGATGTAATACTTAATACTTACAGGACCGATTGGCAGGTTGGTCGGTTCTATCCGATTACTGAAGCGTTCCTTAAAGATTATTATTTATTTATTTTATAATTTTTGTACACACAATAGTATTACAGGAAACACGGAAATATAAATAAAATAATAATATATATAAATATAATGGTACGAAGGCACAGCTTATTTCTAAAGAAATTTCTTCCAGCAGGCCTGCGAGTGGAAAGTTGAAAAAGAAGAAATGGGACGTAGATTAGTTATTATTTATTAAACCGATGGTTATATTATTTATATATAGGCCTTCTTTATAGTATTAATAATGTACATAACTTACACGCTGCACAACTTGAAGATCGCTAATCCATAACAAATACACACTCGATAGCGCATCGATGATATTCAGTAAAAACAGTTGTTATTCGAAATTCATGAATAAATCATTCATGCGCGCCGCCATAGCAAAGAAACTAGGCGGAATCACTGGCTGACCTTTGACATAACCCTGGTACATGTAAGTGAAACGTAACGAAGTCTTAGGCTATTAATAAATTAGCATAATTAGCGCTTAATGTCAGATTAACGTATTAAAACACCGATATCATTTTGTTATAACGTTATTTCAACCTTACGTGTACGTTTGACGTTAGAAAACATAATATTGCGTACTACGTTAATCTTACAGGAACATGAAAACCAGCAAAAAGAAATGAAATGAACATAAAATATCATTTAGCGCGTTCTGATGGTGCAGATCAACTTTGGATTCTATTGTCGAGATTATTCAAGGTTCAAAATTGTTTACAAGCGTGTGTGGATATCGATTCAATTGTATCCTCCGTGACGCAGTGGGAAACCTCTTGCTTTGCAAACCGGAGATCGCGGGTTCCAATCCCGCGAGGAGCACCAACTTTGTGTAGTTGTTCCTTACTGGCTAGGACAATGCAGGGTGATTACCTGATCGTCTGTAAAGTAAGATGATCCATGTGTGGGTAAACAGTGGTCCCTGCGCCTGACCTCTCCCCGATCGTGTCGGTCTTCCGTCCCAGCTTCGATTGTGAGAGGTAAAGGAAGAGAGACTGCACTTACGTCTACGCAAGCACTTGTGCACTGTAATATCTACTGCGTAGACGGCTGATCTTGTGAAAGATTGACCGCTGTGGTCGTATCGCCAGTCGTATAGGCTCATTATTTGTTATTATATCGAAAATTGAATGGATCAACGGTAATAAAATGGATTTTTACTCACAATCTTTTTATTATTTTTAAGCGTAACCAAATATTTCATTCTCATTATTGTCTCAATCGAATAAGCAACACGGATAGCCCTCCCAATAAGTTTATATTAATATAATGGGGGCCAGTAATGTTTTGTATACAAATTGGATGCGGGCGCGTCGTTGCCTACATAAATCTCTAGTGATAAATTAGACAATCCATAAGATAGGGCGCACGCCCGCCCTACTGGCCACATGCAGCGCTCGCTGGGATAATCGGAGGGACTATTGCAATTTGGCATCGTGTTTATCACCATACTATATGGCTCATCGTCTGCGTCGGAAATTAGTGATTTACATGGGTTTATCAATGACCGATGGACGGACTGTCTTCGGAAGTATACTTCCGAAGACAGTACGTCCATCCATATATGGATCTCAGAGGCCTGCGTCGACGGGGCCTGTTAATGATTATTTTTAATTAATGAAAAATTTATTATTCTTTTGCAATGGAGTAGTGTGTAAATATTGATGTGTTCCAGTGTGAAGGGTGCTCTTGGAAATAATAATGGGTACATTAGACTAACATTTAGTTTAGCACACTAACATACGTAGGTTGCACTGGTCTCGTTATCAAGTAGTGTCCGTAATATCATTAAGATAACAGATAGAAAGCTTTATCCCACTGGACTGGCGAACGAAAACCTTCTCCGGGTTGGGGTTTGCCATGTTTATCAGGCGTCTTGGGGATACATAATCCAATAGAAAGACCTGCCTGCCCATCTTAGTGTTCTACCTTAGTCGAATCTTACGACACCCAATGGGAGGAGATGGGGGCTTGCTGTACTTACCCTTTACGACCATGTTATACCTGTTAAAAAAAAACTTTGAAATATTATTTATTAAGTTACTAGGTAATTTATTTACTACCTTATTTATGGTCCAAAAACCTTATTTCAAAGAGGGGGAAAAAAATGTACACTGAGATATTGTTGATTGTTTTTCTTTAATTCCCAGATGAACGCGAAAACGTGTTTTATCTCCGATCACCGTGGAATAATTTGCTTTTATGTTGCCGGCCAGTGTTTTGGTGCACAAATTTTACGAGCGTAGCGTTCGGTGAATAGCCCAGCACACGATCGATAGCTCATCGAAATGTTGAACAGTTCCGATACTTGCTTGCCATCGATTTCATAGCGGTGTCTTCAATTTTATGGGCTATGGCGTATACGCCATGATACTAAATATGTTGCGGTTCTTAAGATACTAAAGCTGTCAATAAAAACTACGTCACTTGTGGAGATTGCGTACGCGTACGCAGCCTACGACGAGTTAGCGACACGGCACTGCCGCTCGTCACGTACAATTATTATCTTTTTATTATAAATAACTGGGCTTTGGAGACCGCCGAGCAACCGTGCCCCTTACACAACTGTTCGAAAAAATCTGACACTGCAGTGGTATCGCTGGACGATATTTTGCACAAGAAAATTGGAGTACTATACTATACATGGTTATAAAAGTAGTGACGGGGGCTTAAAGTACATTGTAGATATTTAGATAAGACATGCAAGCTTTTAAATACGACAAATCGGTGTGTGACGTCACTATGACAGTTTTCTACAAAACGTCAGGTTTTACAGTCAATGAACTTTCTGTCTCGAAAACTACGTCATACTTCTCATCGATCTGTCAGAACTTGCTTTATGATAGGCTTGCTCCGCAAAGAAAGACAGAGCAGACATACAGACAGGACAAGATAGACGCTGGGCCCCTTTATCGTGCGTTCTGTATCAAATCTACGTGACTGCAAGCAGATATACCACCGCCTCGAAACTGAGAGTTACACGTGCTTTGGTCTCGCAATGTATACGACATAATAAATGTTATAGGGGTCCATGGATAGCGCCTCCCTTGGTGCCGCCACAAAATATCCTGATAAACTAATGTTTCCAGTATGACATTGACCGAAACTAAAAGAAAAAGACAAACAAAACACAAAATTCACAAGAACTATGATTAAGTCCAAATGAATCACGACAGACCAAACTAATTTATGTTAAAAAAAATCTTTCGCCGTAAAGCTGATTCAAAATAATGGCAGCCTATTTACTTTAGGCGTCATTATGACGGTGGGTACGTCAAAACACGGCGATGTTGATGACCCCGATGACTTGCACGATTCTGGCGATCTCGTATCGATCCAGCTCCTGCCGCCACAAGCCATTCTTCAGTTTTATAAGCCGATATAAAAAAAACGCGCGCTAATAAAACATTTTTTGTTTGTTTCAGGTAAGACACGCAATTGGATGATAGAGAAGCCCTTTATTTAAGCCAACAACACGTCACGCAGGTAATCTGTATGATGGCTCTAAAACAATTTTGCCATTGCCACACTAACATAAGTATTTATTTTACAAATGTCTGACTTCCATATCACGAAAGCACTCAAGTTTATTAAATCCGATGATCATAAATCGGTAATGAGTTTCACGAAAATGTCACAGGCCTCGATATCGATTTCCAAATTTAAAACTAGGTTTATGTTTGAATGTTGGTAGCCAATGACGAATATTGGTATAATTTGACCAAGGAAACTGGGGTTTAAGCTATGTTCTTAATACTTTATGGAATTCTAAATCGAGTAGTTATAACCATGGAAAAAAGTAAAACCGGTACTGTATTTCGTAATCCGTTTAATCGATGCGTGAACGGTGTTACACAGTTTTCAGCGTGTATTTTTAATCCGCCCAGTATTGTTACTGAGATTGCATCGATTCGCTTCGTCATGTGAGATTATTTTGGCCGCTGCTGTGACGTGGTCGGTTAGATATTTCAATCAGCCGGTCAAGGAACTATTACATCGCCACCGCACCACCATTATCTTGCCCCGGAGATTGATGGCCCAATATTGCGATGGACTGCGCCGCGTATATGTACAACGCTTTCCCTAAACACCACGCTAATAAAACACGCTACACGTAACTGGAAATGTATACTAAACATTGACAATATTTCCGTGTCGTGTAGATATAAAGAGCATCAGATATTTATAGACGGTTGTAAAAGCGGTTCAAATCAATCTCTTTGAATGAAAATTTTGAGTTTTCTAGTTTAAACTATAAATTCTATTTTTAGTGACATTAGGGTTCCACGCAAGAAACAGGGAGAAGTGATATGAATGAGACCTTTCTTGTGCATTCGTGAGGCCTTCTCTAATCAATTGATATAGAAAGCGGTAACTTGATACTGTTACGTCATTGGATATGCAAAATGCTGTGGAGTGAACTTGTTCATATACATGATTTGTTAGCTTCAAAACTGACCCGTGAATGTACCTAAAACTTGCTTTTTCAGCTTATTTGTTTAGATATAGATTAGATAACGCATATATTACTAGTTAGCCCGTGGGGTTTCTGGGTAAAGAATAGCACCCTCCCATCTCTTCCCGTTGGACTAAGGGAAAACAAGAAGAGAGGCAGCAGCCTCTTTCTAATGGATTACCTACCTGATACTAGACGCCTGTCAAAAGTAGTTATTATGGCATCCCCTTCCTTCTAATGGAGAGTCCTTTTGTTCAACAGTGGACGTGTTTTGACTGCTGCTGCTGCTGATGATGATATATTACTTACTAGCAATTTCCTGCGGCTTCGCCCGCTAATTTTTTTACAGAGTTTACCAACTCCTAACACACCCCCAAAGGTTGTTTTTGAAAATTCGCGAAACACGTATTGATTTATTTTATTTAGAGAATCTTTTCAGTAAATTTCAAGTCAATCGAACCATACAATAAAAAGTTTCATACAAAAGAAAACACCCCATTTAACCCCTTTAGGAGTCGAATTTTCAAAAATACTTTCTTAGTGGATGCTTACGTCATAAGAAGAACCTACTGTCCGAATTTCAGCTTTCTAGGTCCAGCGGTTTGGCCTGTGCGTTGATGAATCAGTCAGTCAGGACAAGTAATTTTATATGTATAGATAGAAGATATTCGATCAGTTATGTTAAAAGTGTAGTTATAAAGTTCCACACGAATCCACCCTGTAACACGACAAATACATCTCTATTCGAATAAAATTGATGGGGAAGCCAATACGGTAATGCAAAACACGGTCGGGGCACTGCCGGACGACTATTTCGAGACCGTATCGCGGGCCATGATCTATTTGATGGAGTCCGTGGCGTGGCGAGGAACGAACCCCCCTATGCCATAGACCCTAATCATGTTATGTGATCTGACATTGGTGTTTTGAGTAATTGGGGAATTCCTGTTATGTTGTATTGATACCTTTTTAAATGCAATATGTTATATGTATGGCTTTCTGGAGTGCTGCTATTGGGATCCAATGGTTTTGATTAGCAAAAAATGTTTTTGAGTGTTGTTATGACTCGTTGCTGAAATACTCCCGTAAATAGGCTGAGATACATACCTATTTTCAGTAGAGATTAAGTGCTTTTTGCGCCAGTTACACTCAGTTATCGCTTTAGCAGTGACTTTTTGTGCTGTGTGGATGGTATACATGTATATCTTTAAGAACTAGCATTAGTACCTGTCCGTTTATAATCTCTGCTTAAGTGAAGATCTCCATTCAAAATCTATACTTAAGGGTAAGCTGACTGACACTGAGTACGGCAGTTAGTTGCTCAACTTAAAAGTCTTTACCGTCGCTGTCAAACCAATTTCTGCTATGTGCATAAAATATGCGGTGTGCATGTTTGTCACAAAACAGTTGTTATTTGACAATATTACTGGCTATTGCAAATAACACTCAAGATGTAGTAGCATTCAAAAAGTGCACATAGCAGATATTGTTTTGAACAACGACGATTATGTTAAAATGTTGAAAATTCTCCAGAATACGAGTTCATTTGTCCCGTAAATATCGAGTCTTATTTGTATTAATTGCATCAGACTCGGGCATAACATAATATGCCTGTAACGTTATAACATTGTAATAATCAGTGGTCAGATCAAACTTTCCCTCGAGCGCGTTAGCGTAATGGGAAACTTTGTGTCTACAGTACCGTCTCTTGCTAATTATGCGTGTTTTTCTCACATAAAACAGCTAGGAAGTTACCGTGTGATTTATGCTGCGCTCGATTGCAGCGTAACGGGCCCGTATGCGTTATTAAACATTATAAAATTGTATTCGCAAACATATGCAATTTGAATTTCAAAATAGACTGTCAGACTGTGTTGCCATAACTTTGAGCGGGCTGTAGTTCTGTTTTGTTTGAACTTATTCAGACGTGGTTAAAACATCAGCTAAGTTAGAGTAGACTAACTATGTGATGATTTCGAAAACGATTGACATCTATAAAACAAACTTCATTTCTTTGTCTAATATGTTGTAACCAATATCTACACGATTTAACCATGATAATTACTTTTGTGCACTGCTTTATTTTACCCCTAATCTTGTCCATTTCACTCTATGCCTTTGGGTTTGCTGGAAGGAAACTCACAGAATAGAGTTAAGCTCGCCCATTGTAACACCTTTACTAAAACATGCATGTATTGTCTGTGTATTTGTGTACAATAAATAATTATAATAATGGTTAGCGGTACTTAATTTTTCCCTTGTTAAAATGAGACAATTAAATTATCATGGTTAAATATTATCTAAGTGTTTAATAATAGAACGTACGTTTTGTTTTTGCTACGTTTGTTTCAATTACTAAACCTCTCGACCACTGCCAAATGTTTGGCAAGGCGATTAAATTCTCGTTCTTGAATAAATATTTGTTATTATTAATTAATATATTTGCCCATTGGGTGTCCAGGTGAGAATAGCTGCTCAGTCCGGCTGCTTACATTTTTAACCGACTTCAAAAAAGGAGGAGGTTCTCAATTCGTCTGTATATTTTTTTTTTATGTATGTTCGCGCATAACTCTGTCAATTATGAACCGATTTGAAAAAATCTTTCTTCCATCCATTCTTCAATCCATTGATTGGGTCCCATAAAAAAATTATTGCGTAGTAATAAGTAGTTCCTGAAAAACAAGAATGGTGACTGCGCACTGAGAGCTGCAGGAAAGCCTATATCGATGACTTTATGTCGCTTTTTAAGGACAAAAATGGTCATAACTCTGGCAAATATTTACCAATTTCAATGATTCTTTTTTTATTCGAAAGAAGAAACCACTGTATTAAATCTGTATGAATTTTATTACAACCGGATAAGAACTTCCTGGAGGACCATGAACGATGTGGAGGAATTTATCTGGTAAAAACCATAAAATTGATGTTCTCCATTACATTGCTCTGACAATTATGAACCGATTGCGATGATTCTTTTTTTATTCGAGAGAGTAAACTGCTATGATGATTCCATGCAAATTTCATTACGACCGGATATTTTTTTCTGAAGAAACATGAATTATGTAAAACTATGTAGACGATAATGTGATCATAACCTATCTAGATAATTTTACGGTTTTCGATGGTTCAATCTTTATATATGAAAATATCACTAAAAAGTATAAAATAAAATCTTTTTAAAAAAAAATTGAACCGACTTCAATATCACTGAAAAGTATAAAATAATTTAAATATTATTGAAGTTGGTGCCAAATATACACAGCCGGTAAGCTAACACCAACTTCAATAAAATTTAAATTATTTTATACTTTTCAGTGATATTGAAGTCGGTTCAATTATTTTTAAAAGATTTTATTACTGGTATTTTCAGCGGCGCCCTACTTCTCTTATTCTTCATACCAAATCTAAAACTACACCACTGCACCATAGATAAAGATGTGACGGGACGCGATATAAAAATAACAATGGAGACTACCCATTCCAATACTGGCAACACTGTCCATATTAATAAAGTAAGCAACGATAGAAGATGGAACAATATAAAATCTTTTTAAAAAAAAATTTAACCGACTTCAATATCACTGAAAAGTATAAAATAATTTAAATATTATTGAAGTTGGTGTTAGCGTACCTGCTGTGTATATTTGGCACCAACTTCAATAATATTTAAATTATTTTATACTTTTCAGTGATATTGAAGTCGGTTCAATTTTTTTTTAAACAGATTTTATTTTAACCTTTTTAGTGATATTTTCATATATAAAAATTGAACCATCGAATACCGTAAAATTATCTAGGTAGGTTATGATCACATTATCGTCTACATAGTTTTACATAATTCATGTTTCTTCAGAAAATAATATCCGGTCATAATGAAATTTGCATGGAAACATCATAGTAGTTTACTCTCTCGAATAAAAAAAGAATCATCGAAATCGGTTCATAATTGTCAGAGCAATGTAATGGAGAACATCAGTTTTATGGTTTTTACCAGATAAATTCCTCCACATCGTTCATGGTCCTCCAGGAAGTTCTTATCCGGTTGTAATAAAATTCATACAGATTCAATACAGTGGTTTCTTCTTTCGAATAAAAAAAGAATCATTGAAATTGGTAAATATTTGCCAGAGTTATGACCATTTTTGTCCGACCGAGCGAGTCCGAGCGACTAAAACGTCATCTATATAGGCTTTCTTTGCAACTCTCAGTGCGCAGTCACCATTCTTGTTTTTTTAGGAACTACTTATTACTAAGCAATATTTTTTTTTATGGGACCCAATCAATGGATTGAAGAATGGATGGAAGAAAGATTTTTTCAAATCGGTTAATAATTGCCAGAGTTATGCGCGAACATACATAAAATATATATATATATATATATATATATACAGACGAATTGAGAACCTCCTCCTTTTTTGAAGTCGGTTAAAAAGGTGCGCGTGCGCCGCCTGTCGCGCACCGGCCGTTGGCGCCGCAACGCTCCAGTTGCCCGCGTCTGCGCGCCCGCCTAGCAGACCAGACACATCATTATGCCACTGCAAGACTACCGTCATTTGCACACACAATATACCCTGTTATTATTGCGTTTAATTTTAAAAAAGTACTGCTGATTATAAATTGACTTTATCAGCTCGTTACGTCCTAATTAAGTTGCCATATTATTGTATTGGAAACATAATTTTTTTCATGGCGTTCAAATTACGATTTGGTATTTGAATGTAACTCATACATATATTCTAAGCAGCAGGCTTGATGTATAATCTCATCAGGCCCACAGCCCCCTTACGAGATGAATTTTCAAATATAATTTCGGTGCTGACCTATATGAAGAGCTCTATTGCAAAATTTCATGCTTCTAGACAGATCGATTTTGCTGACTTTAAAATTGCATTCTGTTGTCAAAATGCATCTACATTGTAGTCCAGTGAGTCAGAAATTGGACTCTAAATATACTCGCCAAACGTGTTATTAGTTTTAAATAGAAGAACTTGCGGCTTTGAACACGCAAATCTAAATAAAGAAATATTAGTTGAGAGCTCGCTCTCATGTAGTGTGCCTACTTACAACGCCGACGTTGCTTCTAATCAAATTGTGCCGTCATGATCACCTACCTGAAAAGAGTAAGACTATAAATAGTTCATTATGTTACTACAGCTTAAGCCGTCCAACCAACTTACGCTACGATTACTTCATACGCTTCTGGAACTCGAATCATTGCAACAACCATCTTCAGAATTATTCTCGTAAAACGCTTACTGTTCTGTGTATTGATGAACCCTTTGAACCTTAAATATACAAAACACTAACTAAAATTCAGACGCTACAAAAAATTTCACCGTGGTGTGTGCAAAAATATTCTTCAAAAAAATTATGGTTTAACCGCATGACAAAACAAGTGGTATAATTACTGAAACAAATTAACTGCCATGTGTTTACGTCATACATTTTTCGTAATAATATATTTTTGCTTGTCGGTGACCGCATTACGGTTTTAATGGACTGGAGACTGGAAAAATACCGTGACGGTCAAAATATCTCTCTGAAGCGATTGTCTGAACTCGTCAGTGGGAAAAATACTGTTTGATCATCGGTTTCTAAACAAACAGGTTTAGTGAATCCGCATGTTTTGTCAATGCCCTATATCTAAGCGATTTCTTATTAAATGAACATCAAACCAACAGTTTATCGATCTTCCGAAATCACACTTGTTAGCCAAGTTCGCAGGCCCAGTTGACACGAGTCACCGCGACTAACTTCCGGCCTCTTGCAGTTCTTGGAAACTTTCACATACCCGCAAATGAATTTCATATCAGAGTGACACTAAGTGCATTTTAAACAAATACGTTTGATACACATTACGGTCACAACTCTAAATATGTTTGGGTCACCTTTTTCAGCTATTTATAACGGTATAATCGAAAAGGGGAATCTATATAGATTTGGGACATCGGTGTATTGGCTAGGCTTCGGAAATCATTATCAAAGATCTGATCGAAGTATAAACCGGTTTCAAAGGCACCGTAATAGTACGCGATGGGTCATAAAAGGGGCACAGGTCGGATGGCGACCTTGTGGGTATTCCGAGCGACCACGGATTCTATTTTGGCGCGTCGACATCGATCCGAGCCAGAAAATTGGAACAGCCCCATTGGCACCTGAGATGCACCAGCGCGAAATCAACGATTGCGAGATCGACGACTTCGGGCTTACGATGCCAATGTTCATTGCCCCATTTCTAAATATACTCACGTGTGGCGCTCGGAAAAATTCATTGTCGTCATGTCTCACGCGCGTAACTTCGGAATAGAGAATAGTTTCGATTTCATAGCCAAGGAATCGTTGTTTGTCCCTCCTTTGTATTGCGCCGCGCGATTTTCTTGCTACTTAATTGGCATAAAAGTTTCATCGCTTCTAGACAATGATACCAACTTGTTTTCGACACAATCGTAGTACGGACCTGGTAACAGACAGTCGCATTTAATTATACGATTACGTCAATGGTGTCTGCGCGCAGACGGCACGTAAATTATGACGTTAGCATGTAGGTACACATGATTACGATAAGCTAGCGCGCGATATTTTCTTACGTTCATCATGTTACGTCACTAGCGTCAAGCACTTTGTTGCTAAGGCTAAGTGGAGAATGTTTACTCACGTGAAAGTCTAAAATCGACGTCATTCAATGAATATCTTCCAATAATGTTTGCGCATTGTTATCAGTCTTCAAGTACTGAAATTCGGCTTCAATGTGTACTCATTATTGTCTACTTTATAGCAAACATTCACACCTGAGCCACATTGCTCAAACTTGTCTGCTAGGCTCCATACCGAATATTGGTCGTTCCCGCGCCAAAGTTCCCCGTAACTCCGTCAAGCGTAGCTAAATTACGGCAAGATAGTATGACATTGGCCAAAATTCTCTCGCACAGTTGAGCGGCTCGGCGGCTCAAGGTGACCGGCGGGTGCGTTGACATTCAGACGCCTTTATCAGAACGCTCGGGTTCACGACGCGCCTATGTTTATTAGCGGTTTGTAGCCAGTTGCCAAGTGCCATCAATACCGATACAAAGAATCAACCGATGATGAAAAATAGTTTTATGCTGCTGTTCTGAAGTTGATATACACTTGTGCAATCCGAACGGAGTGCCCACTGCCTATAGCTTCTTCACAGCGTGCATGAAGGGCAGCGGGAATGTTTTAGTGGGTAAAAATCCCTCAAAACACGGCCTGCATCCTGGTAGAGACTGGATACCTTTTGAAGGTTTTCCCAAGTTGGTGTATTCCTGCGTAAAGAAGGGGCTGGTCTTGTGTGTCTCGTCACTGAGGTGTTTACAAAATATTATGCAATTGCGTCTAGAATTTCAAATAAAAGCTGTAGTTTATGTATTCAAGTTGTAACATTAAATAAAACACATCTACGTGTGTCACGATTAATTAATAATTTTATCATTAATACGCGCAATAATCATACTGATCGCTGCATTAGACGATCGGTAGCTTCGCACGGAGCTGTAATCGTCATTAGATACGCGTCTAACGTCGCGTAATTATGTAATAACATTCACGTCTAGCGTTGATAACTGTTGTGTATTTGCATTTCTATTTTGGTACGACGACCCAAGGCCGGTTGCACTGCGGTATTCGTCGTTGAGGAATTCACTACGGTCATGCCTGGAGCCAGTGTGACAGCTCGAATTGTGCGGTGCAACTGAATTATTGATCGACATTTAGCGTCTAGTTGTTCTGCTTCAGATTAATAATGTATAGAGGTAAAACACATCCGGAAAGCCTTATTAAAATTTGAGTATTTCGAGCAACATGACGACGGGTATGTTCCAGAAAGTTCGTTTCGCAGTTGCAGCCAATTAACGCCACTGGAAGGAGGCATTATATTTTTACGGTCAGTGAAGGTAGCTAGTGCTCTTTGAGGTGTCGCCATACTGAAGGCTGCGATACACTCTTAACACAGATTTATTAAGTGGCAGTGGCAGAACCGGAGTCAAGCACTAACTTCTTAACATTAATTTGGCATTAAAACAATTGATGTTTTCTAAAGCCAGACATTTTTAACCGAACTTCAATTTGGTTTCTCGAACTGGGAATGTCTGTTCTGATTGCAGACAGGCTGTGCCAGTCAACTGACGACGCAATTATTGGTTGTACTGAAAATCTATTAAACTAGAGATGCTATCTTAGCGCTGTCATTTGATCTGATCGCCTGCGGCCCGTGGCATCCGTGCCAGGCTCTGTACGCTTAAAGCGGTCTAGTCTTGCTATTAGGAATTGGCAGAGCGTATTCCGCAAATCTATAAGCAGTTAAGAGGATATAAACAATTTTCTAGTGTTATTTTTTACAAGTACTTATATTTTATTAATACCAAATCACTAGGTTTCCTTTTGCCCGAAGGGTTCTCACTAGCTATATTAGGTCCCTTGTAATAAGGTGTGAGCTTATTGCCACTTAACGGACACGGCTGTAACTCCGGACTTTTAGGGAGTATTCTTTGTCAGAAATACTGAGTGAAATGTTGCCCGGACGTCTGACCTAGGAATTGGACCCAAGTCACGATCGGGAATCGCACTTGCCAATACGAGACCACAAAAACCAGATTAAAATATAATTTTGAATCAGACTTTTGGCATCTTCCTGGGCTAAGTGTTAGGCCTGCCACTTGTGGATGAGATTGGATGATATATAGAGTTACCACCGAAATGTCATGTATATAAGCCGTAAGCAGTGGGTAAACACGGCTGTGTTCCGGCGTTGAAGTTGGAACAATTACTAGGGTCAAAGACTTTGTTTAATGTGACTTGCGAAATTGCAAGACAATTAAGCATGCTCAGCTATGTTGGTAACAACTTGGCGATTGGCCTTCTCGTCTCGATCCTAAGTACTTATATAAACATACAAAATTAACTCGAAATCCTTGATTCTGCGTTGCACACAGAAAACAAATAAATTCACCAACTTGTTATATTTGTCGCACTCCATATGTTTACTTGGCAACAATTCTGTCGTCTTCGTCGTTGGGGGTAAAAAGGGTGGCGACTGAAGGAATAATGGGAATTATTCGCGGCCCGCGAACGGTTATCGATGGGGGCAATTTGGCGGATAAATGGCGCGGTAATGGGCACCTCGTGGCAACGGGACCCACTTGACGGGAGGTCTGTTTGCTCGCCGCGGAGATCTGGCGCGCGATGATGTGGGGACCCTGTATTTTGAGAGAAAATTTGCTTTATTGCCGCACGGTGTACTTAAACGTTTTTTAAGTCTTTTTTTATTTATTATTCCAAGTGTTTCTTTTTTAAATGTATGTACTATGAAACCGAAAAAAATAAAATCTTTTTAAAAAAAAATTGAACCGACTTCAATATCACTGAAAAGTATAAAATAATTTAAATATTATTGAAGTTGGTGTTAGCGTACCTGCTGTGTGTATTTGGCACCAACTTCAATAATATTTAAATTATTTTATACTTTTCAGTGATATTGAAGTCGGTTCAATTTTTTTTTATAAAGATTTTATTTTAAACTTTTTAGTGATATTTTCATATATAAAGATTGAACCATCGAAAACCGTAAAATTATCTAGGTAGGTTATGATCACATTATCGTCTACATAGTTTTACATAATTCATGTTTCTTCAGAAAATAATATCCGGTCGTAATGAAATTTGCATGGAAACATCATAGTAGTTTACTCTCTCGAATAAAAAAAGAATCATCGAAATCGGTTCATAATTGTCAGAGCAATGTAATGGAGAACATCAGTTTTATGGTTTTTACCAGATAAATTCCTCCACATCGTTCATGGTCCTCCAGGAAGTTCTTATCCGGTTGTAATAAAATTCATACAGATTCAATACAGTGGTTTCTTCTTTCGAATAAAAAAAGAATCATTGAAATTGGTAAATATTTGCCAGAGTTATGACCATTTTTGTCCGACCGAGCGAGTCCGAGCGACTAAAACGTCATCTATATAGGCTTTCTTGCAACTCTCAGTGCGCAGTCACCATTCTTGTTTTTTTAGGAACTACTTATTACTAAGCAATAATTTTTTTATGGGACCCAATCAATGGATTCAAGAATGGATGGAAGAAAGATTTTTTCAAATCGGTTAATAATTGCCAGAGTTATGCGCGAACATACATAAAAAAAAAAAAAAAAAAAAAATATATACAGACGAATTGAGAACCTCCTCCTTTTTTGAAGTCGGTTAAAAACGAAGTTTTTATCACGAATTAAAGGTTTGACTGTAAATGTATTAATCTAACTCCTCATATTTTTAATTGTTTTGTAGTTAAAAATATCCAGAAAATATAGAAATTAGGACGTCTTTATTAGGTAGATTGGTTGGGTGGACTTATAATTCAAATCAATCTAGCCTACAGAACACGCCAAATACATGCATACAAACAAACATTCTAAAAACCTATTTCTGGCTTTGTCGGGATACAATTAATATTTACGTACAAATTGAACCTCGTATATAATTCAAAGCACACAACACACCTTCCTATCGGGTTAAAGTTTTTCCTTCCACACACGGGTCTCGTCACCCAAACCCGTTATTTATTTAATCACCATAATTTTCTCCCTCTACATATTCACAATCGCATTATAATTAACTGTTACAGCGTTATTGACACGTACCGCCCGTACCCGTTATTTAAGGCACCCGTTATTTAGGGTGCGAAGCGACTTGGTGACGAGAAAAGTAGCAAGTTCGCTTGATAATAAGCGGCACGTCAGGGCATGGAGAGATACAGTGCACTGCCGCTCGTCACCCGAGACATTAGTTATTATGACTTGAGCCCGGCCCTTTACACTGGAACATAGCAATTGCCCTTGCACACCCAGCTATTAGTGGTAGTCTGCCCCCTCGGAGACCGGGTTGAGGTTTTCTTCCTCGAGACCAACGCACTGTCAGAAATTCCGCCGCCAAACAACACTGTGTAAACATTGTTGTGTTTCGGTGCGATGGGCACTGTAGCTGGTGAAATTAACGGACACAAAAGTCTTAATATCTAATATATTAAGGTTCGGCAACGTGCTTCTGATTCTTCTGGTGTTGCCAGCGTCTATAAGCTGCGACGACAGCTTACCATCAGGCAGGCCGCATGCTCAATGCTTAGGTCAAAGCCATGGAGATTGTTGCTATGTGTTTTGTTGAGTTCCCGCATGATAAACGATGCGATTAACACGCAATATTTTATAAACGAAACGTTTGCCCTTCACCGCGACCTATTATTTAGTTTTAATCTCCATGTCAATAAATCAGAAGCGAGCGGCGTGTCTAATGAGAGAACCGGTTTATAAACGATGATTTTAAACTTGAATGATTCTATCAATCACAAGAAAAAGGAATTATTTTATTTATTTAATTAAGTGGTTACTTCCCTACTTACGTGGTTAAAAAACCTCGACTCTCAATGATATGCACGAAGCGAGTTCTCCAATACTTCGGCCACATATCCCGAAGGCAGCCTGGCAATCTGGAGAAGCTGCTAGTGACCGGAAATGTAGAGGGGAAGAGATCGAGGGGTAGAAGTCCTATGAGATGGACAGATCAAGTCTGCAGCCTAAACCGCTTGATGGTCTGTGATATGATGTCAGATTCGTCGTAGTTGTGGGCGTGACACAAGCAATAGGTATATAACAAAAAATTGAGGCCACCATTTTGTTTTTTTTTTACTTCCAAAAACATCAATATATGTATGTAACAAATGAAAGGTCTTAACGAGACGAGTTGAAATATATATACATGTGTATACGTGTCCATTTTGTTGGTTCGCTTTTTGTGCTTTTATAATTTATACTCGTTACCAATCGTAACAAGATAATATAATATTTTCACCAATATTTTCATTGGTCTACACATTTGCTTATTTTTTTAATTATCGCTCGAAAACTTAAATAACGCTCGTTAAGCTGGCCATTCGACCGAACAAACTTTAATTTGTACGCACCGATAGCTTCACGCGATGTCGCCAAAGAAAACACATTTCCGAATGGCGTAAGTACCTACGTAAACAAACTTATATATAATCATTAATTACTGTTAATCTGCAAGTTGAAGTGGCAATGGGCAGGCCACATCGCTCGAAGAACCGATAACCGCTGGGGAAGAAAGGTTCTCGAGTGGCGACCACGAACCGGAAGACGCAGCGTTGGCAGGCCTCCCACTAGGTGGACAGACGACATTGTGCGCGTCGCAGGTAACCGGTGGATGCAAATAGCCAATTGTCGTTCATTGTGGCGATCTAAGGGGGAGGCCTATGTTCAGCAGTGGACGTCTTCCGGCTGATGATGAATTACTGTTAACTTATTCACTTTGCCACACACACACAACAACAACAACAATACCAGCCGTTGTTTATGTCCCACTGCTGGGCACGGGCCTCCCCTCAATGTGAAGGGGCTTAGGCCATAGTCCACCAAGCTGGCCAAGTGCGGGTTGGCGGACTTCACACGTCATTCGAAAGCTAGTTAGGCTTTCTCAGACATGCAGGTTTCCTCACGATGTTTTCCTTCACCGAAAGCTAGTAACAATCGCACAAAGACAATTCGCACATGATTAATTAAAGAAATCAGAGGTGCGAACCGGGGATCGAACCTGCGCACCTCGTTTCCAAGGCAAGCGCTCGCCCACTGAGCTGTTACACCTATACCACCAGCTATATATAGCCACACACACACAGAACGTAAAAATAGATATTTTTAATTAAAGAAGGTTTACGGATTCCTTTGCGGGAAATTTACAGATAATTTTTATTAACTGTGTCGTAAGTGTATGTAAGACGAAAATCCCGCATTATCTGTGTCCGTCTGTAGCAGGGATAAAATGTATCATGCATCATCATCATCATCATTAGCATCGAAAGACGTCCACTGCTGAATAAAGGCCCTTAGAAGGGAGGGGTTGCCATAATCCCCACGCTTGGCAGGCGGCTTGGGGATCCCAGTATAGGTGGAAGATAAAACCAAAAGAAAGACGCTGCTGCCCGTCTTCCCGTTCTCGCTTAGTAGCCTCTTACGACGCCCAACGACAGGAGTTAGGGGGACGCAATTCTAACCCGGGTTCCTCACGGGTAATAAAATATATAAAGTATATATAACATTACTAACTGCCGCAATCACAACCGTCGTCAGTAAGCCTTTTTTTAAATCTAATTAATTCGACTCTCGGAGTCGTTAATGCTCCATTACTGAGAATGAGATAATCGATAGCTCTACTCACTATCATAGTATTAATTACTTGAGTGTCGACAAAATCCGATTTCAATAACTGGATTAATGATCATGAACTCTCATTGTCATTTATAAGTGCGGCATTTAATGTCTCACTGACGATAACAGATTTCTTTCCAGTTTCAAACTCAAAAAGAAAACTGTTGTAAATAAAGCATTCACTATTCCAATGTTTGTCAATATAAATAAACAATAAACTCACAGACTATGTAATCGGAACCGCACAATGAAAATTGAATTCCGGTTAATCTGAAAGCGAATGAAATTAAATTCTCTAACTGATCTATATAGGAATGGTTGGGACGCACGGCTACGACACGACGCGGCGCGTCTCTTATGCACTTCCTTTATTTATGCACTTCTGTGTTCGTCTATACCGATTAAACATATTTTACGCAGAATAGGACAAATGTGAAACCACAAATTTATGTGAAACTAATTGTACGGATTATATCGCGGTTTATTTTTTATTTTAATTAGTTTCATTTCAATGTGTAATATTCGCGTAAATATCAGAAATCATTACACAAATTTATGATTTCTTTTAAGGGCGATTCTCTGTAAGCTCGCAATGGCCCATACAAACACTGTCCTGGCATATTTTTTTAGCATTTTCGCAGAAATATAATACCATTGCTTAGGAAAGTAACTATTATTGTTAATACATAAGAGGGCCAATTGAATTTATTGGAGTTTTTCAAGTTATTTGTCATTTTCTGAAAATCCATGACAGGGGACTGTTAGGTGCAACAGGGGACTGTTTTATATAGAAGTAAGACATATCATTAGTATCAATCATATTACTTCTATGCCATATTTATGCATCAACATACCGCTTAGTCTGGACTGAAGGCACGTTCAACACATAAGTACGTGTACGTGCCGTGCTTCTCGTCATCTGATGATGGTAGAGGGATGGTGGAATCAAGCCATGCAATTCCTGCGCACAATCTTTAAAATGCATCCTGTGAATACTAAGAGACTGGCTACTCTGCGCCTGTGCTCTAAGCTTTGTAAATTGGCCGCTACTAACCCTGCGTGACCAATAAATATCTTAGCACGACTCTCCACCGAGTTCAAAGCTGCAAGATGGCATTTTGCAGCACCAGCCTATATATGACTACAGTACTTCACACACGACCGGACTTGTGATTTATATAGCATCAAAAGCTGCCGAAGTGTGTAGTACCGGCAGACCTTTGCAAGGACACCTAGCTTCCTTGCAGATTCCTTGGCCTTGGACTCAATGAACCGCCCAAAGTTGAGGCTTGAGGAAATTTCAACTCCCAACAACTGAAGGCGGTTGGTGTATTCCAAGGGTACATTCTGAAAAGGAGCCGAGGTGAACGGACTCCTTTTAGCGGTGAACAGACACGCTTGAGTTTTGGTGGCATTGAATCTCACAAGAGTGGCATCACTCTATTGAGAGATGGCTGCAATTTCAGACTGGATAACATCCTTACTGGCCCGAGCACTCGGCATATATCTCTCCACAACAGTGCTGTCATCTTCTGTCATCTCCATCTGTCATCCAGGGAAACAGCAAACGCTTCCCCACTAGAATGTCCCCCGTTAACCGATTTCGGCGAAATCCGTAGATACTAGAAACGTGTTGTACTTTGTTTGTTTGATTTTTGACTTTTCATTGTTAGGGGTTTACATTTAGCTGGGAAATTAAGGATGAATCTGAAATAATCACCCGCAACCTGATGCACATTCAAGGTGCCTTTGAAAAGCTTCTGATTGGACGCTTCCATTTCTAACTTATCAATCATCGACACTTAGACTGTTGATATCACCCCCAGAATTAACAACAAAATCAGCTGTTCTTTTGCACGTTGCTTCGAAGCCGTCTGGTGCGCCTTTACCGTGATCACTTTATGTGTAGTTCCACGTACATTTTTCAACATCTGGAATTTCTTCAGCGAGTAGTTGCCGTTACAAAAAACATCGTTCTATTACGGTACTGTGTGACAGGGCCATCTCTCAAGAAAGGTACGCGTTTTATGCCATGTGGAAGAGTCCTGAAAATTGGTTGTACATGTGTCCAAATGGCAGCAGGTGAATGCGATATGTTTTCAGCGACTGTGAAAAAAGAATGGATTGAATCCCGTAGGTAAACTACGACTTCCTCTCGTGATACCTTTTTTTTAGGAGGCATCTTAAATGTATGTTAACATCCTGTAACGTAATTTACGTTCAGTAAGATTAATAACGTGAAAAATATATTTTTTTATACTTAGACGAGTGACGAATTTACACCAATAAAACTTATAAACATTGACCAATACATGAAATCTACAGTCCCCTGGCGCGGTTCACAGTCCCCTGCCACATTTTCAGCCAGGGGACTGTAGCCGGGGGACTGTGTTTTTCAGATTACTTCCATAATATTTGCAAAACTATTGAAAAATAGTTTGTTACGAAGCAACCACTACATTTGGACATAAATCATACATATAATCAATATTATACACACACAATAACACTAACTAACATCAGTAAAATCACTCATCAGAGGACTGTGTGTCGAAGTGACCAAGACGCATTTACCCTCACAGATGACGCTCGGACACTGAACAAAATGGCGTCCCGCCGCCATTCTCGACAATGTTACTTACTTCAGAATGATTGTGTTTCATTTCACTCCAAATTACGTTTGTAGACATAATAGATTTATTCTATTGCGTCTTTAAATTTTTGGCAGGGGACTGTTTCAAAAAACTCCGGACAAAATTTACATGGCATTATCAAATCGAAAAAATACATTACTGGACCATGTTTTATGAACAAATTATAACTTAAATATTCTATTTTTAGATATTAATTGCCAAATTTATGCAGTCTTGCTCACTGACTTTTAAATATTACTTCTAAGTGGGAATTCTTAGAATGGGACAGCCAGGGGACTGTATTTTTACAGCTTTGATAATTTCTAGAAAAATTGTTAAACTTGTTATGGTTCTAAATACAACTGCGCTGTAAAGTTTCAGTCTTTTATTTAATTATAGATTGATAGTTATTTTATTTTATTGTATTATTTAAAACAAAAATCGGTTCGGACAGCGATTTACGAGCTTACAGAGAATCGCCCTTAAACGCGTAATATCCCGTTGCTAGGTAAGGCTCTCGTCTGGGCCCTAGGACTCCATTGAGTACGGTGGCGACTCCGAGGAGGACGGTGGCAGGGCACCGTGTCTGGTTCCCACAGGCAAAGGCAAGGCACTGAGCTGTCGCAGTCTTATGCATGGCATGTCTTTTCAGTGTAAAGGGCACTGTCATCATCATCATCAGCAGCCAAAAGACATCCACTGCTGAACAAATGCCTCCCCTTTAGAAGGGAGGGGGTTGCCATAATCTTCACGCTTGGCAGGCGTCTTGGGGATTCGTAGATGAGGTAAATGATGAATGTATTAATTTCAAACTTAAGACTACTAAGACACGCAAACGTCCTGCATTCTCGTCAGTCATTAATTCTCGTCACTAATTTGCTTAAAATATAAAAACAAATGTACCAATCTTACAATACAATAAATCAATCAAACATTTTATTACCATTGTCAAAATCTGTACAATTTTGTAAATCCGTTTAAAGCCATTCAGATTGATAAGAAATCAACGCGCCGACTAGAGATTTCACATAGGAATTGGGTCAATAAGTCTAGACGAGTGCTATCCTTGCTGATAATGTCTGTGATTACGCCGTCGTCGCCTTGTATAATGCCGTGATTGTTGATTAAAAAACCGGTCAAGTGCGAGTTGGACTCGTGCACCAAGGGATCTGTGCCTTCTTTGGACGTATTAGTTAGGTTTAAAGAGCTGTAGCGTACATGGAAAAGCCTGAAAAGGCTGAGATCTCAGGTAGGCCGCTGTAAGCTCTTCTTAAACAGATGGGCATTTAACAGTGACGTCAGCATCAGTTGCGAGTGTGGTATCCCCTCAAACTATGTCTCACCTTACCAGTTGCTCCGCCTGTCCAACTACCTGTACTATATAGAACTTGCTCCAGGCAAACCGGGACTCCATTGATGTGGCTCTTTCTGGGCAAAGACCATATTATAGTATTTTTATTTTCATTATCGGCACGAAAAGAAGATGATTCCTCAAACATCTCAGAGTATTCTTAGTTACGGAACCTTAAGAATAAGCTTTATCTGGTTGTGATTCTATACTTGCTATTAAGCTGATCTGGGTACTGTTTGGTTCTGACGTGGGACACATGATTAGTAATAAGCTTTTACGTGTGTCAATGTATTTTTCTATTTACTCTGTTACTTTTTTCTATTGCTTGTATTTGTTTGAGTCTCATTGTGGTGCCTAAATAAATATATTTTCTTTCTTTCTATTCCGTTTATTGAAATAAGGTATTTATTGTTTTCAATTAAACCAGTGGTTAGTCAAGTCAGTTCTGCGCCTAAACTCTCGTATGGGTCTTCTATTCCTGCGGTTTGTGAGAGTAAAGTGTTTGTTTAATTAAGGACTTTTACAATACGCAATTGCACTACGATATCTCCTTCGAACTTCTTTTCAAAGATCTAATACCCAAGACGCTTTCATGTTAGGAAAATTTGATATAGAAAACAATAGATACAATTGAAACTAGGTATTACCGCTATTCAACTACAAACTCCAAGTCCTTCCGTCGGAATATTACTTCTCGATTTAGTGGGCGTAATAGACTAAATTTATGTAGAAAATACCTCCGAAGCGTCTCTTCGCTTGTTCTAAATACATAAGTTTGGACGAGTTACTTGTAGGTGTCGGTGTTGTTATCATAGTTTGATGGGATACATTCAAGTTTCCCTCTCCGAAATACCTACCGTATTATTGTTTAGGGAAACTTTATCTATGAAAAATCTTTTGAACATATTGGGCCAACTAGTTTATATGGCAAATCACCGGCCATTCCGTTCATTACGGACAACAATTTAAATCTATTTTTCTGAATAGATTTTTATGGATTCCACATACTTGTTGTGTTACAATTGAGTATTATTTTCCGCCAATTTCAATACAATACGAGATAATATGGATAGTTGAGAATTACGGAAAAATGTTCCTGTCAACGACCGAACACCCGATATAGTCCGAACTCGTTATATTACCCGAGTGATCGACCTGGACTCCTGCCACGATCCCGGCGCCCGCTAATTATAAACACTTGATCATAGAATAAACAATTCCACGGTAATCGCAGCAAGGAATAAAATTGCTTACCCTAAACCCCCACATCGTATGGTTAATGAGTTGTTGGGAGCTATCTTATGTCGAGTATGACGCGCTAATTGGCTGACAATTTCAATACATTGACTTGGTGAGGTCTTTGAGGTCAATAACTTATTACAGCGTTTCCTTGCTCCAGAGCACAGCACTAAAGTAAAAATCGCTGTTGTTATACAGATAACACGAGCCGAATTAGGCATCTGTTACACTGAGGACATCTGTCCAAAATCCTGCCACTCGACGACTTTTTTCAGAGTGACAATGATTAATCGTACGTTCAACTTCCACGCCCCTAGTCTGTTTCCATCCTATGTGTATTTTTGTCTGTATGTTGACATGAGAAATATGCCCCAACACCCGCAGCACATGTGGGACGCGCGTCAACTAACCAAAACAACGAGGTCGGTCTTGATTCACGAATGCGGAATCGTCTACTCCAACTGGAGAATAGGTATCGTTGCGATAACGAGCCAGTCGTGTCCTCGCAGCCGATTATTGCGGTTGCTATATCGATACATTTAATTTCACACATTACTCGTTGAAAGTACAAATCGCTCGCAAGGGTTTTGTTGACGCGTGTGGAGTTAAAACTGTCAAGGCGAGCGTGGACCGACTGCAACGAGTGCTTTGTGAACTGTTTGGTTTTAACGAGTGAGCAGTGGTGCAGTGACCCATCAGCCGTGCGTGAAGACGGGACGATGGTGCGCAAAGGGGAGAGGTCCACTCGTGCTATATTCAGGACTCTGGCCGACACGCTCCGGTGGCCATCTCTCCGAACCGCCGTCGCGCGTTCGGTAAGTAACGTACGATTTCCTTTGACGCATCCGCCGATTAAACTCATAACTACTACGAACTAATTAACGCTTACATTTCTGTAAACACGAACGTGAAATTATATTTAATTTAAAAAACATTCGGTCCCATGTTAATTTCTATCCGTAATTATCCTGCAGTTCTGTTTACATACGTACGTGTGTGAACAACTGTTGTACACGATATTGGTCTTGTACGTTAGCCTTTTGATGTAATTGACGTCACGGCTTTGTGTGAAACATGTGTGGAATATAGGTAGTATTTATCGGATTGTCAAGTGAAATCTTCTCGTATCTATAGACGTGCGTCGTGCGTAGTACAATGTTTTGACATGTGCTCACGAAGTGTTCGTGTGGCCAGCGCGGCCGTTCACGTGGCTTTATCGGAATCAAACACAATCTGTGACCTTAGGTGCGATCACGTGGAAAAATTACACCACAATCGTGACGATCTTGCTCTCAAATAATACGTTTATCTATTTTCTTAGAATTGCATATTTAAAGGGTTTTTATAAATACAGATTGGGCGCGTTGAAGTAGACAGTGATGTAGGTAATTTCTATACAACGACCATTCGCCGATAAATTTCTTACTATGTACTACAATACAGAGTATGTCATCTTGCTGACCGAATAAGCCTATAATATCTACTATTATCTAGCAGCAGCCCAAAGACGTCCACTACTGAAAAAAAGCTCCTCGTTAGAAGGGAAGGGTTGCCATAGTCCCCACGCTTGGCTTTGGTAGGTAATCAATAGATAGACGCTGCTGCGTCTTCTTGTTTTCCCTTAGTCGCCTCTTACGGACACACAACGGGAGGAGATGGGGGGGGGGGGTGCTATTCTTACCCGGACACCCCACGGACACATACTATTATTATTATAAGAGAATTTTTACTTCGATTCCAATATAAACTCTTCGTTTTGATTATATTTAGTGCTGTGGTCTAATAAATATGTTTTCTTTCCTTCTGTGGATAAGCAAGATTGTCATTTAAGTGGTCTTCATGTGATGTGATGTGGTTGATGTGGTCATCAACCTAATTGACCATCGTGTTATCTATCATCTTAATCCGATGATTAATCCTAGCCTGTCGCCACAATAATTTTACCGTTTAACTCAATACACAAACGCCGCCCGACGTCACCAGTAACCTACAACGTACCGCTTGATTATGTTAACATAAACTTGCACTTCTATATAGTAGACGAATAATACGAGGGTCACGAGACGCTTCACATCACGTGCAATTCGGAGTTTCGGACCAAGTGTGAATCGGCTATTCGACCCACATAGATTCCCGCCACTTCTTATCATTAGATTGCAGTTGAAAACGACCGCACTACTTGGAACTTTGCTTCTTTCCAGTGAACTCCAGGCGTGGGAGCAATAATACTTTGAATGCCGTCATTTAGTCTAACTTTAAACGAGTTTGTACTACTTTATTGTGAATCTAGATCGTAAAAATATCTTGAAAATTCCTCTGGTGGTTATAAATATAATTTATTTATACTATGCTCCAGTTTTGTGAATCATTTTAGTTTATTATTTAGTTAGCCTACTTGGTACCCACATACATACGCTGATTAATATAATGCTTTCTGTTCATCAGACAATGGTTACTCGTAAAATTTTCTAAGATTTATACCGTCAACGTATTAAATTTTTATCGCTTCCTTTCTTGAAGGTGAGTTTTATTTTAACGCTTTTGAGCTCGGTCATTGCACCTTCAATAATTCAATCAGTTTATTATATTATTCAGCTTATTGAGAAATGAATTATTTATGTATGGGCGTATTTTAATCAGCAATCAAGTCAATACACAGTTTTATTGTAGTGAGTCTGAAAAATACGTAGGAGATATGTCTGCCAAAAAGACGTTAGCAGATTATAAAATCTATTAACTGATTGTACATATATTCTTAGACTAGCTGACCCACGCAGCTCCGCCTGCGCTATTTTTACGTTAACTAAACTTTGAATAACAGACATTTGCATCGAATACATAACGTCATTTTTTATAGTCGGTTAAAAACTGGGACCCACTTTTTACTTGCTCTCCGAATCACAGACCCGTTTAGTTCAAATGGCCTTAAACGGTCACCCATCTATTTAATGACCTTACCTAACGTTGCTTAACCCGATCGATTACAAAACCTTGATAACAACTCTCTATGAGTGTCCCTTACTAATATTTATTATACTAGGTGGTAGGTTCCTTGTGCAAGGAACCGTCCAGGTAGGTACCACCGCAGTGTCAGATATTCTGCCGCCAAGCAGCAGTGTGTGAGCATTGCTGTGTTCCGGCGTGAAGGGCACTGTAGCTGGTGAAATTACCGGACACAAAGACTTAACATCTAATGTCTTAAGGGTCGGCAACGCGCTAGTGATTCTTCTGGTGTTGCTAGCGTCTATAGGCTACGGTGGCTGCTTACCATCAGGCGGGCCGTACGCTTGCTTGCCACCTTGGTAGTATAAAAAAAAAAAAAAAAAATATTATAAAGAAAAATTGATTGAACTACCCGTTTTGACTTTAATCCCTTCTCCCAAAAGAACCGTGCTAGATTACGGGATAAAAAGTATCCTATGTCCTACCTCGTAGTAAGATCTCAAA
The DNA here is from genome assembly GCA_911728495.1 of Furcula furcula. Classification (NCBI taxonomy): domain Eukaryota; kingdom Metazoa; phylum Arthropoda; class Insecta; order Lepidoptera; family Notodontidae; genus Furcula; species Furcula furcula. Next base: position 19,344,271 of record OU452255.1, read on the forward strand.
TCATGCCAAGTTTCAATTGAATCCATTCAGTAGTTTCGGCGTGATGCTCAGCCGTGATACAGACAGACAGACAGACAGACAAAAATTAAAAAAATTACATTTTCGGCCTCAGTATCGGTTATAGAATGCCCTCCACATATAATTTTCAAAATATCTTCAATGTACAGAATTGGACCTGTTACAGTTTTATTATAAGTATAGATAAGAGAATCGCAATACTGAAAAGAACTCTTGGGTAGTCGACTTAAGGTTGGCTTATTAATCAAAACAATCGCCCAAGGGATATTATTCGTTTGTCAGTAATAGGCTAGAACGGTATTTTAATTTACATTATCCCCAAATATTTCTGTGACGCCAAGTTCATAACCATTAGTCGTTCGTAACACGGACGGGGGCCAGCTGTTGTTTGGGCGTCTGGGTGCTATTAATAAAACTCTTAGGATCATCACACACCCACTGATGTCACTGGATACACGTTCTCCAGTGGGACGAAACTGAATAGTTCCCCAACAAGTTGACGGATTGACGCTTTTATTATTATCGTTGGTACAGCCCTCGGAAATCCCCCAGCTTTCATGGCTGCTTAAGTTATTATTGTTGTCTATTCTGGTCTCGTGCTATTCTTGACTCACAGTAAAATATTGTATGATAACCATATCATTAGCCTTTATTTACCATTATATATAATCTCCATGATTAATCATTTAGCGGTCGAATCTTTAGTCACAAGTCCCTATAACACATTTTTTTCCTTTTCCAAAACAAATTATAGTGCCGAAACACCCGTGTCTTTAGCTCTCACGACTGACCTGATCGCGCATTTGTGGCCTGGGCGATGACTACTTCTTAACTGTTACTAATTCCATTACCAATATTTCTTGTTATTTTGCGGGGTCGGTGCTACACCTACTTAAATTATATTTGGAAGTTGAAGGTGGTGTTTGATGAATATTTTGCGTGGTCTTTAAGTGACACCCACGTCTTCCATATACAGGAACGTGGGAAGTAAATTATTGCTAAAGCTCCTACGCACATCCGATGTTTTTGTAAGCCACCACATGAACCAGATACGCGTAATTTTTTCCTTAGTATATATATCTACATAATTATAATTATTTCATCTCAATGAACACAACCTTATACTCCTCGCAATATGTACACGTTAAAAAGCGTTTTATACTTTCAAATAACTTTATTCAATCTTTGGTCTTTTTCTAGCAAAATTGTCGCTTTTAAATTTGTTTCCAAACTTCGTTTACAACTTCCGAGATTCACCACTGTAGGGCGGGAACGGTTCATAATGTTGACTTTTTGTTATGGTCACTCGGAAGTAAAATTCTTGGCAATAACAGTGGAATTTAAGTCTATGATTGGGGTGTATGTTATATATTATAGTCTGGTTTGTTGGCCTTTTTTTCAGGATATTTGAAGCCATAATTAATAATGAGATCAAGTGTGACGTTAGCCTGTATGTAAGCGACCCTTCTGCCCGTTTACAACTGCATGTTGCTCCAGTAATTTCTCTAATCTTCTTTACTCTATTGCTTCATGTAGAATACCATGAATCTGTACATGTCGTAATGAAAGGAAATGGGCAATCAACAATATCTACGGTCGATTGTCACCAATGACAAGTGCATTTCACACTGCGGACTATTTGAAACTGCGGTGATGCTTATCTAGACTTCCTCTGGCTTGTTAGTATATATAAATTATTATCATCATGATTGTTAGAACCCCAACCAACGAGAATTGGTTTAAAACTCTACATAAATTCAACTCCAGTGGGTAGATCACTGTTAGGTCCTTTATGGTGGTGGGCGATACACTGGGTCGGCAACGCGGCGGAGTCGAGTCGGCGTCGGCGGCGTGCCGTATCGCCGGACCCGCCATCCGCAGAGATGACTATGCTCGCTCTCATTCATTAGAGGGGCGAGAGGGCCGGGGCGCAAGACGCCGCGCGCCGCCCGACGATATCGATTTTGTCCCACTCTCCTCCCGCGCCTGGGCCACCCCCGCACTCAGCATCCGACCTCGAGTGCTCCTCTCTCGCGCCTACCGAACACCTCCGACAGAAACTACGCCTTAACGGCATAACGCCACAGCACAAAATTCCTATCCTCGACCCGAGCCCGGCGTCCTCCGGTCGAACCTTAATGGACTCTCCGGCCGAAAGTCACTCGGTCGAGATTACAACGGACGCCGCCGCCGACTATGCCGTTGGAAAAAATAAGCTTTTTGTTACAATTAAAATGGTAAATCAAACCAATTTTAGTAATTGCGAGGTCAAACTTTGAAGAGGCGTCGCGTTGAGGGCGGGATTTTTAAAGGCGTATGATTTTTAATGGGCCGCTTGTTCTTGTGTGATGGGTTGATGCAACATTTTGAGGGACAGTCGATGGGCATCATCAGTAGCCGAAAGACGTCCTCTGCTAAACAATGGCCTCCCCTTAGAGGGGAGGGGTCCAATATAAAGACGCTGCTGCCCGTCTTCTTGTGTTCCGTTAGTCGCCTGTAAGAGGCGACATCCAATGGGAGAAGATGGAGGGTGCTATTCTTACACGGACACCCCACCGATGGGCATGCGCTATTAAGTAAATGAATAAAGCTTACTCTTGAAACCCACGTAATTTTGTGTGTATAGAGTGTATCGACTTCTCTTAACCATTGGTTGGTTTTTATCATCTATCGTATTAGGTTTTTACTGTATTTAATTTTGAAGGTAGATAGACAGATAGATAATTCTTTATTGTACAACCAACATAAAACATAACAAAACAAGAAAATTACAGCAATACAGCAAATGTACAATGGGCGGCCTTATCACTAGTAGTGATCTCTTTCGACAACCTTTTAATTTTGAAGGCACTTGAATAACAACCGAGTTTTATTTTTTTAACTACGTATTAGGGGTGGACGTTGAATGAAAAAACGGGTTTTTTTTTTCGTTTTTTTTTTTACACACGTAAACGAATATACTAGTTTACTGTCATCCGATAAACTAGTCTAACGATAGACTAGTTTATCGGTAGATTATAATCGTAAACGACATTCGACGTCGCCAACAAAGAATTTCGACAACGGTATAAGAAATAAAAAAACCTGGTTTATCATCGGTCTCATTTTATCGACGGTAAATGATTCGACTACCCATCACTAGGTAATGTATGAAAATTAAGTTTGTTAAGATTAAAAAGTTTTCTTCTTCTTTAATTAACCATGCTACTGACTGATTTAAGTCATCTATAGTATATCTTCAAGTAATATAGGGTACACACCCGCTCAAAATAGAGCAGCCTGTATAGGAAGTAGCTACGTCCACCTAACAGGAAATCGCTACCTAATGACGCCACATTTGGCGTCCTGATCCTGTGGTCGTTTACAATGCACAAACGTCAATTAGTGTTAATGATCATTAATCCAAAATCGGGTTATTTCGACGCTCGCAGGCAATTAATACTTAACCGATAAACGATGGGGAAGAAAGTTTCTCGAGCGGCGACCACGAACCGGAACACGCGGTGTAGGTAGACCTCCCACTAGCTGAACAGACGACATTGTGCGCGTCCCAGGTAACCGGTGGATGCAAATAGCCAATTGTTGTTCATTGTTGCGTTCGTATGTCGCGGAAGCAACATTACGTCAATCGATTAAGCACTACGGGCACATCACTGGGCGGTGCGGGACGTCACTATTCAGGAAACCGCTCGCCCTCTTCCTTCTACGCGTCAAAACGAGCGCACACACATTTTTTCCCTATAATTTAAATATTCCTTTGTTTGTATTTTATTGCAATATAATTTATAGACTATAGCGTCTTATCATTCATTGGACCCTTTACAATAGTGTTTAGTAGTGGACTTCTTCGGGCTGCTGGTTGATGATGTTGTATGTGTCTAATAGTGAGTATAGATATCGATTATCTCGTAAACAATAATTGAAAATAAGCAGTGGATTAAAAAAAAATGGCTTGGTATAAATATCTGGCATTTATGAGTACAGCCGTTGGAGCTCTATGAAAAGTCGCTTAATTATCGACGAAAAGCCTATCGTTTGTACCATTTTGCTGTCTGAAAATAGCAGAAAAAGCTCCGAGAGTCGAAATAATTGGATTTAAAAAAATGGCTTGGTAAAAATATCTGGCATTTGTGAGTACAGCCGTTAGAGCTCTATGAGATGTCGCTTAATTATCGACGAAAAGCCTATCGTTGGTACCATTTTGCTGTCACTATACATCTGATGAGTATTTCCAATAAGCTAGTAAGCTTAATCATAAATCTCCCTCTCATGAATGGTAACTAACCAGAAGATGCGATCGAGGTCATGCGCTACTTTAAATTTTTATTCTATTTGCGCTATCATAACATTAAGTTTAAAAAGGTCTGAACTCACTTGTTCAAGTCGGTTAGAAAACAACAACAATCTGATCGGCAAATTTAACTTACACCGTCTATCAATTCCCACGTAGCAACCACCCACGTTACGCTCTACTACGCGTACTACGCAACAAAATGTAGAAAAATGCATGCGGTTCTAGGCAAGAGTTATTTCTGTTACAGCCTTATCGACGTAGACCGCTTACGCTAAAGCCTCCGGCGCCTTTTACACAGAAAATAAAACTTTAAAAATAACCATCTCACAATAGAAGTTTTATTAAATTATTTTGTCATTTATTCCTGACCTCTTTGATAATAAAGGTTGTACATCGATTCATTACTAATCGATGTTTATTATACTAACTTAATACTACGATAATGCTAATTGATTATTTTAGATTACATACGTTCCAGTGCATCGCGAAGGGCTGTGGTTTGATAGCTGGGGAAATCGATAAGTGAAATCGAAGACTATAATATTAATACACAGCTTAGAAAACTTTTTTAGCATTACTTTCATTAAAGCAATAGATTTTTTAGCCACCGTAGCGCAGCGGGAAACCGCTTACTTTGCAAACCTGATATCGCGGGTTCAAATGTATGACACAAAACGTTACAAAACACATAGACCAAATAAGGTTAGGTACAGGGTACGTTACCTGCTGTATGTACTAGTACCAAAACCATTATAGAAAAACATTTCGAATTAGAATAAATTTAAAGTAAAAAACTTTTTAAAAAACAAGCTTTTATTTAAATGCGCTAAAAAGAATAAAATAAACTTTTCCTTTAAAACTTTTAATATCTATTTATAACGTCATTACACAATTTATATGATATAAAAGCTTGTCGCGAGATTATAGTACCTACTCGCACTTACATAGTTTGAAAATTATAAACTTAAAGTCAATAAAATCAAATAATAAATTATAGGTAAATCTCGCGACAACAACAAACACACTCAAACAAACAACACACAGCTCAAACTCGATGGGTTTACTAGTAGGCATTCCATGGCTCTGTTACTCTTACGAACCGTCTCGAGCGCAGGTTTGATAACTTCCAGCCTCCCGAACAAGCCGGGTTCCGAAAGGCTTTAGTACCGTAGACCACATTCATACGCTCCGCTAGATTATACAGAAGACCGAGGAATATAATCGGCCATCATGTCTAGCGTTTGTGGACTACAAGAAAGCCTTCGATTCAATCGAGACCTGGACAGTATTGCAGTCCCTCCAGCGGTGCCGCATTGACTATAGGTACATCGAAGAGTTGAAGTTTGTACGTGTGTTCGTACAACAACGCCACCATGTCGATCCGACTACAGGACGAGAGTACGAAACCAATCCCATTGCAGCGAGGTGTGAGACAGGGAGACGATATTTCTCCTAAACTGTTCACAAACGCATTGGAGGACGTTTTCAAGCTCTTGGACTGGTTCGGATTCGGCATCAACATCAATGGTGAATACATCACTCACCTTCGTTTTGCCGATGATATAGTCATTATGGCAGAGTCGCTGGAGGTCCTCGTCCTCAGTACGATGCTCAGCGACCTCAGTAGCGTTTCCCAAAAGGTGGGTCTTAAAATGAACATGGACAAGACGAAGATCATGTCTAAGGTCCATGTTACACCCGTACCGGTAGTTGTTGGGAACGATACACTCGAAGTTGTTGACCACTACGTATAACTAAGACAAACTATCCAGATAGGTCGGTCCAACTTCGACAAAGAGGTCGCCCGAAGAATCCAACTCGGATGGGCAGCGTTCGGGAAACTACTCGATATCTTCTCGTCCGAAATACCGCAGCGCCTGAAGACGAAAGTTTTTAACCAGTGTGTATTGCCAGTGATGACATATGGTACTGAGACGTAGTCTCTAACGGCTGGCCTTTTAGAAAAGATCAGAGTCACACATTGAGCCATGGAGAGAGCTATGCTCGGCGTTTCTATGCGCGGCAGAATCCGAAATGTGGAGATTCGCCGAAGAACTAAGATAACCGACATAGCTCTCACAATCTGCAAGTTAATGTGACAATGGGCAGGCCACATCGCTCGAAGAACCGATAGCCGTTGGGGAAGAAAGGCTCTCGAGTGGCAACCACGAACCGGAAGACGCAGCGTAGGCAGGCCTCCCACTAGGTGGACAGACGACATTGTGCGCGTCGCAGGTAACCGGTGGATGCAAATAGCCAATTGTCGTTCATTATGGCGTTCTAAGGAGGCCTATGTTCAGCAGTGGACGTCTTCTGGCTGATGATGATGTTACTCACCTTCCAGCTCCATTATCAGGTACTCATTATTAGGCAAACTGGATAGAACTCTTTATGAAGAATCAAGTTAGCTTAAACTCGATGTGTTTAATAATAACGATTCCAGGGTTCTGTCAACTATCTTCCAATTCCATCATCAGGTCCTCATTATTAGGCAAAGTGAATAGAACTCTTTAAGATGAATCAAATGAGCCTAAACTCGATGTGTTTACTGATAACGATTCCAGGGTTCCGTCACCTACCTTCCAATTCCATGATCAGGTCCTCATTATTAGGAAAGTGAATAGAACTCTTTAAGACGGATCAAATGCGCCTAAACTCGATGTGTTTACTAGTAACCATTCCAGGGTCCCGTCACCTACCTTCCAATTCCATCATCAGGTCCTCATTATTAGGCAAAGTGAATAGAACTCTTTAAGATGAATCAAATGAGCCTGAACTCGATGTGTTTACTGATAACGATTCCAGGGTTCCGTCACCTACCTTCCAATTCCATCATCACGTCCTCATTATTAAGAAGAATGAATAGAACTCTTTAAAACGAATCAAATGAGCCTAAACTCGATATTTTTACTAGTAACCATTCCAGGGTTCCGTCACTTACCTTCCAATTCCATCATCAGGTCCTCAATATTAAGCAAAGTGAATAGAACTCTCTAAGACGAATCAAATGAGCCTAAACTCGATGAGTTTACTAGTAGATTCCACCCGAACAAATTACATACATACATTGCAAGTTAAATAAAAGCTTTTAAAATGGTATGTGTTTTCCTGATAGCTTAATTTCTGCGAAATGGCTGACTCTTCAACAAACTAATGTTAACGGTACCACAGATTAATATACGCGCACATATGTCCGCACCGCACGCGCCGAATCGACCAAATTTCGGAGAATCGGCATTGTCTTTGCGATTTGTCAACGATAACGGTTGGTTCGCGCGTACATTTCGGCAATCAGTGTGTCGTCCAAACACATAGTATTTCGAGAAACATCGCTGGCGGCATTACGTCTGACGCGTGCCGTGCAAATATGTATGCTCACCTGAGTGCTGTTTTGCTAGTAGGTTTATTTTAAATTCGTTTTATGCGATTCATTCCATTTGTTGCGGACAGTTGTGTGGACACCCTAATAAAAAAAAAATTATGTTGACTTATTGACTAGCATTTAAAATGTTTATAGTAATTACGATTACGATCTTATATCTTACTTTTCCGTACTTTTATTACAATACAAAAAATATGTCAAAGACAAGACATATTTATCTTCAAACGATGTTTCCTATTCCAGATTTCTTCTAAATCATAGATTATTAGTTACTTTTATATCGAAAATGTAATATAAGCGTTCGGAAACATATTAAAATAGAATCGGAAGCTGTGCCAAATGTTCTCAATAAAGTTTTATTTACGACAGTTATGATTTATGACGGTAAGCTTTGGAGTATTATATCTACTCAACATTCTCTGATCTCAATACAGAGAACGTTTTAAATCCACATTTTACAAAATGTTTTAAAGGACTTTAATTTATTATCATAAGATCCAATTTTTGAATCCGGTATAGCCAGTTGCGAGATCGTTATACTAGTATACAACGTGTTACAAAAACCCCGTAAAAAATAAATAATAAAATATTATTATTTTCTCTGATGTGCAACCCCTATTTCAGTAAAATTAAAAAGTAAACTACGCAGAATGTACCTAGATTTCTACCTAATTCGCGGAACGACAAAATTTTTAAAAGAACTAACCTTACTAGGGTTGACAAAATTTTTGGCTTTGATAAGTAATTATATTGTTACGGGGTATTTTGTAACACGTTGTATGGAAACGTATTTTTGAGCTTAAAGCGTGCATAATGCGTCGGATGATACACGTATGATATATTGTTGGAGAAAGTAATTTTTAACTACGTACCAGCTTACAATACGAAAAAAAAACCAAAAGAATCGATAGGATTGTTGTCTTTTGCGATTACTGATCGTGTGTAAATGTTGTACAAATACATCCGACACAAACTTCATATCAGAAATAAATATCTATAGCATCAAAAACTACACTGTTATCATATACAACGCATATCAGTCCACTGATGGGCATAGGCTTCCCTTGGACAAGGCATGCTTAAACTGTTTACTCCAACATAAACATTATGTAAACTATCTCCGATATACACTATATATTTATAGCAATTTTTAGCTCAGTTATTATGGTAATGCCCTATCAAAGGCGTCTGCCCGGACCTACCCCAACGTGGGGAACGCTTCGGGTAGGTTATGGTGATGCACTCGCCGACTGCAAGGGTGGTTTCCATAAGTATACTGTTTATAGTTTCCAGGCCTGAATGTCTGTCTAACAGCTGGATTTATGAATGCGGGGCTGTAATTATGACGATTCCATTGCTATGTGTTTATGGTGCACTGAGATTATGTTGTATTTGTTCATGGAATATTTCCAGTTGGATTCAGTTATAGAATAGAATACTTTTTATTGTTCGTACACTTAAGATACATTGCAAAAAAAGAAACCTAAAATTAAGAAAGGTGTTTATTTGAAATGTTCCTTCAAACAAAGGTACCTTTTTTAATTCTTATCGCTAAAAGTAATTTCTTCCAGACAACCTGAACGAAAGGAATAATGATTACAAAAATATGGTAAAATTCGATTCATGTAAAATTACCAAAATAACATACAGTGTGGATAATAATTATGACTGTTGAACTGATGATAGATATGTACCTAATCTTTTTTTCTATCTAAATCAGACTTTGTGATTATACACTAGTTTAACGGGCGCATTGATTGTTTCATAACTGTCAAAATCTTTGGATTTTGCTGTTTAATTTAATTAACTTGGCAGTTAGTGCACAGATTTTGTAGGTACACCATTGTTCTCGATCAACGTATCCAAGGTTAATTTTGTATGTTATTAATTTTTTATTAGCTGTCTAGACTGGTACCGAATTGAAAATAAACAGTGATGGCTCCGACAGTCCAAACTTACTATCCCGAGTGTCAAACCCGCGTCACCAACCGCTAACACATTTTATTTATTAAACTGTTTAGTACCTGTTTGATTCTTTTTAATCAAGCTAGTAACGAGACAAGCAAACGTTCGCCTGATGGTAAGCGACACGCCTACCTAAAGACAGCTGCATTGCACTGCCGCTCGTCACCCGAGACATTAGTTATTAAGTCTCTTGTGTCCGGTAATTTCACCTGCTACACTGCTCTTAACACCGGTACACAGCAATCTTTACACACTGCTGCTTGGCGCCTGAAAATATGACACTGCGGTAGTACCTATCTGGAAGGACTTACCACCTAGTACCTAGCCAGTTATGCCGGCGACGACAGACGAAAGAACCGCCTCCTTTTTGAACTCGGTTAAAAAAGCGTGCGTGCCCACTCGACGCACCGCGTTAGCTTTTTTTGCGTGTGTGTTTAGCGCAACTAATGAAACAAGCCCCCTACATGTGCGTCGCGGCAGGCTACGTACGCCTGCCTTGCATTCGGTCGGGTCAGTGAACCCGCCCGCCCACTATCGGGGTAAATATGCCGAATGCACACAGATGCGCGCGCCGCACCCCCTGCATCCCACCCCGGTCGGTCGTTGCCGCTGCACTCTGCACGCATACAACCCCCTTCCCCAACCCCTCGACCCTCTTAAAACTCCTAATTGATTGCACAAATTTTCTCGCAATAACTGTCTTTATGGTGTTAATGATGTAAACTTGGGCAGTTTTTCAGCGTTTAATTGGATATTATGACATGATATACTGTTAGTATGTATAAGAGACGTGTTTCACATTCCCATATCATCACAATGTTGTCTGGTGGCATTAGGTATGAACTAAACACAAAATGAATTCTCTTTCTTCGGTTTTCGTTAACGGTTTAGGACCCTTTCCACCAATATACAGTGTGTTTAAAAAAACCCTGTCCAATCCGTGAGTCCTAGTCGGAGAGTATCAAAATAGGTAATGGGCTATACCTATTACTAAAAAGCATTATTTAAACATCCAAGCTTTTATTATAAAAGTGTTATTTAGAATGTTATTTGAAGCGATTCATATTTTCTATTCAACCAAGAGCAAGCAATCAACGGCTAAGCGTTCGCTATTATAGTTTCTAGTACGGACATAGAAAAGTTCTTTCTTTTTGCAATTTAGTAAAGAAAACGTGGATACCGTTTGCTTGTCTTGTTGCTGGTTTAAAGGACCACTACAATACTGGTCCTTGAGTACCGCAATATAGTACAGGTCACCATAACAGCTAATACTGCGGCAGTTCCTATCTGGACGTAATCTTACCACTCAGGCCCACAATATAGTTTCACGTGTTCTATTTATAAAATATTGTTTGTATAAAGAATTCGACACAGCTGTGTTGTCGCAGCGAGCCGATATCCCGTTATCGCGGCCGATACGCGAATGATCCAAGCATTACATCACCGAACGCGGATGATATCACAATGACGTCACGGCGCAATGCGTATAAATATAATGCCCACATGGCCGCTTGATGCCAACAGCCCACCATATACTTACACAATGAATTCGCGCAATAAAAATCGCATAAAATTGCAATACCCGTCGTAACGCGCGCGTTTTTGGCATGATCGCCGCGCGGACGAAGGCGGCTTAACGCTTTCAAGTGTATCCATATATTCTTGAAATGCGATCTCGTTCCGGCTTTAATGCCACTAAAAGGTTCCTTATGTTTAATATGTGATTGCGGACCGCTTTCAAAGTAAATGCTGTCAACAAAAGCTCAAGGCAATCTTTATGAGAGCGAACAATGATATTTAATAACCGTCTCGGTGATTTAGTGATTGTGTGGGCCGTTGATTGCGAAGAAGTTACATTATTTGATTCAGGTTTTATGTGATAAGTCCCTTATGATTCAGACTGTCCAGCTCGGTACCACCGCAGTGTTACTAATCAGCGATGCTACGTGGCCTCGGCTGTGCGGTGTCCGGCTTATAGCACCCAACCATCTCCTCATGTTGGGTGTCGTAAGAGCAAAAAAAAAGAAGAAGACGGGCAGCAGCGTCTTTCCATTGGATTACCTATCACATATATTTCGATTCCCAATTCGCATGTAACGGTAGCTTATCATCAGCCGAAGGTATTGCTAGTGTTCTTATTTCGGTAGAACAAGTTCTTATTAAGGCATTCTATATAGCAGCCCGGAGTTTGTCAAAGTTTCCATCAGTTGGCAATAGGCTCGCCCTTTATGACATAGAATGTAAGATAGATTCCAAACTGCAAAGGATTTACTAATGGGGTGTATTAGTAAATCCGATCCCTTGAGTGAAGCGGTGTGGTAATAATTATTTATATAAAATGTACAGAAACTTTTGGTTTCTATTTTCATTTCTGAGAATTACTGATTGCTTGAAACTGATGTAATAATTGTGAACAATGTTGATAATTAAATTGCTTAATAATACCACCCCTTGTTTTATCCCACTGTTGGGCACGGGCCTCCCCTCAAGATGAAAGGGTTAGGCCATAAACCAACACGCTGGCCAAGTGCAGGTTGGCGGACTCCACACTTCATTCGAAACCTACTTAGACTTTTTCAGATATGCAGGTTTCCTCACGATGTTTTCTTTCACCGAAAGCTAGTAACAATTTCACAAAGACGATTCAACGAAAGAAATCAGAGGTGCGAGTCGGGGTTCGAACCTGTACATCTTGTTTTTAAGGCAAGCGCTCGCCCACTCAGCTGATACTGAGCCGTATATTTAAATTGCTTGCTATTATTATTAAACAAACTTTATAAGTACATTTCTAAGAAATTCTGGTACTGACTTGGCAGCAGGTTAGTTAGCTACATGTGGCTCTGATTGGTAAATCAATAGTAAGTACCCTTAGGACTCGGATATCGTGAAAAAAAAACTGCGACAAATTACGTCCTTACATTGAAGTACGTTAATTTACTCCATATTTAGATTACGTAGAATTCTCCCTCTGTAACGAAATTCGGAACAAAGAAGGTCGTCAGCTCGTAATTTCGTGACAAAAAATACCCTTTCCTGGAATTTAACAGGTAATAATTTAGAGGACGTTTATCTGGCAACACGTGAAACATTTCTATGGCGAGACTTACTGTTGTTATGTTTTTGAGATATGTGTATTTCTTAATTTGCATTATAATTTAGATATTTGTGTTGGTATGTAAAATTGAGTATGGTTTAACGTAAAAACAACACCTTACTGCCCCAAAAGATAGAAAGTTATGGCTAAACAGAATTTAACTTTCTACCTTTTCGTAAATTTAATCGCTTGAGTTACAGATGGGTTGATATAAGTAAATATGTATTTTCAGTGTTCCATACATACCAACGCGTAATACAGTGACTAAGGTTACGTTTTTATTTGTCGTATGGTTTGAGGCCAAACTGGTGTCAAAGTTCAAGCTACCCATAGGTCTCTTAGCTTAACGACTGCTGTCTAGATGACACAACCGGGACCGACTTCTAACAAGCTCTGCGAAGCACGTCCATAGCAGTCGGAATATATAAACGAGAAGAAATAACATAAAGCGACTGGAAGCGTCGTGTCACAAGATATGTAGCGCACAAAGTAATCAGGATACGTACTAGGCTGTACCAAACACGGTGCCTTCTCTCGTTATTGGTGACGCGTTGTGTTAATTGAATGAATGCTGACAGACACAGACCACTCATATTCTTTTATCAACTAGAAGTGACTACTTTATTCAATTATTATAAACTCTAACTATACTACTTCGATTCTCTTCTTTTCTATTGTCAGGAAGGTCTGCTGGAAGAGATTCTGTTTTAAACTTTCATGGCGATTTCCAATATTATATTGACGGGTGTTTTTCTTACGGGTATTGTTCTTGGTGTTCCTATATTCCGGTACTGTTTGAAACACCATGACACGATACTTAATCTACATTACCGTGGCTATGATCTTCGCACTGCGTTCGGACCAGTCTTTCCAGCTCCGGACGTTCAGGCCACGGCCCGGGGGTAGCAGACACGCACGCTCCCCAAACATTGGTGTACCCATGGCATTTAGTACAAGCCCCAATATCAACTACAAAATTTCTTCAGAAAGCCGGTAAAGAATTTTCTATACATCTTGAAGATAGTAGGTATTTTATTCGTAAGTGTCAAGTGACAAATTTATGAATAAAACTAGCGATCCGCCCCGGTTTCGCACGCATAAAACTTCCTCTAGAATCACTCTATCTATTGCCGGAAAGTGCATTAAAGTCCATTGCGTTGTTTAAAAGATCTAAGCGAACAAACAGTAAGTGGGAGTGGCTTTGTTTTATACTATGTAAATAGCAAAATTAATTCTAAAAATGTGTGTTACAAATCTGGGTTCACCCGGAAACCATAATATTATGACGTAAAACTTTCATCACTTATTGTTCGTATTACGTAGTACGTAACCATCAAGTCCCCGAGCAATCGTAACTTGTGCTCTATGACGTTTTTATCGTCACAGTTTAATTGTAAACTAATAAATTACCATGTAAACGTAATAACATTTTATATCATATAACAGTCCAATATATTACCGGCACTGATAATGATCAACGTTTTATGGTCTGTGGTAGTTTTATCATAACAAAACATTTTATTAAGTTTAACACATTTTAATGGTTTTAGTTTTAATATCAAAACACAATCTTATCTTATGTGTAGTTATAAATAAAACATTTTAAAACACAAAGAAAACCCTGTAAACCATAAACACCACTACAAAGTTAAAGTTAAAGTAAGTTAGCTCTTTTGTGCAAGGAACTGTTTAGGTAGCATCGCTATATCAGCTATCTTGCCACCAATCGACAGTGTGTAGAAATTGCTGTGTTTCGGTGTAAAGGGCACTGTAGCTGGTGAAATTCCCGGCCTCAAGAGACTTAATAACTAATGTCTCGGGTGACGAGCGGCAGTGCAGTGCAGCAGGCGTGTCGCTTACCATCAGGTGAACGGCCTTGCACGGTCTATGTACTAACTATGTGTATACTTTAACTATAGTTAACCGCTATAGTTAACTATAGTTTTATACTTTACTATAGTTAACCATAGTTTCTAACTCCTCCTATATACTTTTTCTAATTAAATTTGTTGCGGGTTCCAAAGGGTCAAACCTCGGTGTCTTCACTGGTGACCACTGTAGATCCTGGCTAACAGGAGTCACAGTGGTAGGAATGAGTGGTGGGATTAGTAGGATTGCATTTCCGCCTGCCATCATGCGGGATTGCGTTTTAGCAGTACCTACTAACTGAAATTAATAAAAAAAAAGACAAATTTCTAATTTAGAAAGATGTATGTACCTACCAAGTATTCTTATAGCAACTTCGTCTCGTCCTTAAGACGGTCCTTTTAATTTATATACCCAAGTCAAGTATGAATTCTTTGGAAATTTCAGTGAAATTCGTATTGTTCTAACGAACTGCCCGGACGCCTCAGCTCTTGTATGGTTGGTTGTTCTCCGACTGTACTAAATTGGCTATATATTTTTTACTACATTATTTACGAACACCCGGAAAACTTGAGCAGTGTGTGGGTAAAAGCTTCATAAAAAACGATTGAGCCGTTCTTAAGCTACAATAAAAAAATAACCTTTTTTTTTCTTCATAGACTCTAGGGAGAGAATATAGAGCAAGTTCTGGTCCTATTTCTTGTGTTTTTATGTTATACTTAAGACCGTTGTAGTCGGTTTCCCCTTCGTATTCTACGATAATGGTGGCTTTTCCAGCGCGATTATATCGATGTAGAAAACAATCTCGCCCTCACTAAGGACACGGTCTCCGCGATCGGTGATGCAACTCTGAATAACTTTAGCCACTCACTCATCATTGGGGAACTTTGTTTGAACGCCTATCAATCTTATTTCGTCATCTACTGCATAAGAAAAGGTGACAATTGATTTTGAATCTTGATTCAACTGGATACAATCTTTGATGATGAGAATAAACATAATGAAGGTAATACCAGGGGATTGCGATAACACATGTAGCATTAGAAGTTCATTTTTGGCGCCCTATATGAAACGTGTAAAGGAACTAATATGTTCTGTGCAGATAATAAATCAGGCCAGGGTAGAACAACTCCTCAATATTTCACCCGTCGTCGCAATGTAAATATTGTCACAATATTTACATTTCACGTTGAAATTTCGTCAACATTACAAGGTAAACATTGTGCCGAAGGGAAACGAGCGTCGCTTGGGCAGAAACGATTCTGTTTAACTCACCTTGTCCGGATTAACTGAACATTATCTCGCAGAATTTGACATATTTCCCGCCAGCTAAAATAATGCGTGCGAGCCGCGTATTGTTTACAACAAATACAATTGTTTACAACAAATGCAATTGTTTACAATAAATGCAAATCTTTACAATAAATGCAATTCTTTACAATACATGCAATTGTTTACAATAAATGCAATTACCTATCTATATATATAAAAATGAACCCCTATTTCTCCTGATCACGCTATAACTTGAGAACGGCTTTACCGATTTCATTTAACTTTTTTTTTTATTAAGGAAGTTGTGCAGAATATTAGAAAATTACGCAAGCGGGGCTGCTAAGTACAGCTAGTTTACAATAAATACACTAAGCTCGTGAGCCTTGGTTAAGGCATAGTTAACAGATATGAATAGGTCTCGGCGGCTTGCCGTGCAACTTGTGCTCTCTATGCGTTTCCATTTCCGGCTTCGTTCATTATATAGTTATCCGTCGAATAGTGGATCACATCCCGGTATCAGGTGCAAACAAAACGCTGAATAGAGGCCGGGTTAAACATGCACGACGGGTGTACGGGTATAATTAAAGTTTAGGAGACGCTCACGTCGCCCGTTAACCTCGTTATCGGGCGCTGGATGTGGGTGAGACGCGGTGGGAAGGGAGCCAGCCTCGGGGCAGGGGGGAAACGGGGAAAATCAATGACAGCCGCCGCGCGCCGTCTCTCCCCGAACCGACGCGTTCATCTCGCGACCACGTGCCGCGGTCACTAGCCTGGCACACCACACCGACAGCATCCTATACCACGATGATTTTTCTCTGTTCTATGCTGGGCATCATCGCAAACTAGTCAGGCCAGATATTCTGCCGCCAAACACGCACAGTATTCCGGCGCTAAAAGCACTGTAGCTGGTGAAATTACAGAGCTCTGAGACTTAACAATAAATGTATGAGGTGGCAAAAGGTAGTGCCGCCTATAGGCAGGTGTGCCGCTTACCATCAGGCGAACGTTTTGACTGTCTCGTCTCTTTACAAGTTAAATAAAAATCATATCCTACTACTACTATATAGTTTTCCTCTCCATCCAAAGGTTGCCTGGAAGAGGTTGCTTTTAGTGCTAAGGCTGTCCATTATTGCATGTCTTATTAATTTGTACCTTTTCTTTAAGTATGTTTTTTGTGCGCAATAAAGAATTGTCATCTATCTATCTCCTGATATCCTCACAAAATGTTAAAAATGTAATCAATCATGAATGAAACCGTCTAAGTCCATGCACCATGTGACGCACAATTCCGTCAGGTTAAACAAGCTTAACACCGATCAACAAACAGTTTAGCCGAACAGATAGGTGTGCGGTTTCACGAAGCCTCGCCGGTCGTCGGTCGTTGGGGCGCCCGCTGGCCTGTAAAATACACAGCCGTAATATGTAGGTCGCTGTCACAAATGTGGGTTATCGTTTGGCGGCGTCGATATGCGACACTTCCGCACGGCCACGATGCGAATGCTATGCAGTCTGTATTATTGCTATGCCATGCTTCCCTGTTACGTAATAGCCATCCGAATGCCAAACACTGTGGGTTATGACGGGGACTTGCGTATTTGACGTTGCCCGTGTGACGTCCTCTAACGTGCAAATAACTTGGCCAATCTAATCTTTAACTAATACAGGGTGTTTAAGGTAAATATTCTCACTGTTGGTACAAATCAGGAAAAATATTTATGAAATATTCAACAAACGAGTTATATATGTATGATTGTATTGGACACTGAATATGTTATATTGACACTCTGTATAAAACAGGTTATGGTTACCATAGTTGTTGTTAAAAGTGATTACGAAATTTACCCATTACACTACTGTTTGCAAACCCTGAAAAATCAGCTTAGACGATTGTGCTAATTAACCAATTATCAAGATATAAATAACACGTAAATAAAAGAAATAAAAAGTTAACCTGGTGACTATAAAACACTACATTGGAATCAGATAGTCTACATAGTGTTACAAAACCCCTGTACGAATTGTAAGGATAATATTCGCATTACTAGTACAAATCAGGACAAATATTTATGGGATATTCAACAAATGAGTAAAGTATATGTATATATATACACGTATGAAACAACCAATAATCGAACAGGTTTTTTTTACACTCGGTACGTATATGTAGTAAATAGTGTGTGTGTGTCAGGATATAATAATTTTTATTAACCGACTTCAAAAAAGGAGGAGGTTCTCAATTCGTCTGTATATATTTTTTTTTTTTTTTTCTATGTATGTTCGCGCATAACTCTGGCAATTATGAACCGATTTGAAAAAATCTTTCTTCCATCCATTCTTTAATCCGTTAATTGGGTCCCATAAAAAAAATATTGCTTAGTAATAAGTAGTTCCTGAAAAACAAGAATGGTGACTGCGCACTGAGAGTTGCAAGAAAGCCTATATAGATGACGTTTTAGTCGCTCGGACTCGCTCGGTCGGACAAAAATGGTCATAACTCTGGCAAATATTTACCAATTTCAATGATTCTTTTTTTATTCGAAAGAAGAAACCACTGTATTGAATCTGTATGAATTTTATTACAACCGGATAAGAACTTCCTGGAGGACCATGAACGATGTGGAGGAATTTATCTGGTAAAAACCATAAAACTGATGTTCTCCTTTACATTGCTCTGACAATTATGAACCGATTTCGATGATTCTTTTTTTATTCGAGAGAGTAAACTACTATGATGTTTCCATGCAAATTTCATTACGACCGGATATTTTTTTCTGAAGAAACATGAATTATGTAAAACTATGTAGACGATAATGTGATCATAACCTACCTAGATAATTTTACGGTTTTCGATGGTTCAATCTTTATATATGAAAATATCACTAAAATGCTTAAAATAAAATCTTTTTTAAAAAAAATTGAACCGACTTCAATATCACTGAAAAGTATAAAATAATTTAAATATTATTGAAGTTGGTGCCAAATATACACAGCAGGTACGCTAACACCAACTTCAATAATATTTAAATTATTTTATACTTTTCAGTGATATTGAAGTCGGTTCAATTTTTTTTAAAAAAGATTTTATTAAATTCGGTACGCAATTCGCGGTGTTTCGTACAAAAAAACTCGACGGCAATGAACTTCCTAGTCCCAAATCCCTGCGTTCAGTTCGTCGTTGGTCCCGTTCGGTGGTACGAATGTTTTATACGAGCATATCGCGACCCGTCGTCGATCAATGTCAGCCGCATATTTGGGTCAACGTCCGACAGCCGGATTCCTGCGTTGTTCTACTCTTCATTTCCTATAACGCATGCGAACGCTTCATTGTTCGGGTATTTGTGGTTAGGGGTGGTTTTAAGGGGTTTTTTTTACACATTTTGTTTGATTTAAATTTCAATTTATCAATTAAACTCCATACTAGATTTTTTTTCAAGAGCTGTTAAAAATAAAACTTCACTCACATTCTTTCCGTCAAAATATTTCACAGTCAAATTGGCTGTCAAAGTTAGATAAAGTAGAAAAAAATACATAAAATACCGTTAAATGTTTTTCTATAGCAATCATAAAGAAAATAAATTAAAACGACTAAAAAACTGGGAAACAGCAAATCTATCGTCGATAAGAAAAAAGTGTTTGTAAATGTAATATGTTTATTTTGTTTGTATACACATGTAAAATCTATCATATAACATTTATGTCCAAACCGGACTTGCCATAATCCTATAGTTCAAACAAGATTTTATTTATTTACTGTCCGTATCGCCGTACTCGTTTTACAACAAGCAATTTCCCCGAAGCTGATAACTTAGTAATAAATCACAATATTACTGCCCACCCCTTGTTAGTGGTAACCGTGTAGTAATTTATCGAGCTACAGATTAGATCTGTGTTTATTTTTCCTTCAAACACTTATCCTAAAGTTACACAGTGTACAACTAATTTTGTTATGCTTTGTCACGTTTCAATAAACTACTCCGTAAAGACTTGGATGTACTTTTACTTTTAGACGTAGTTTAATTAAGACAAAAATTGCTAGTGGACAAAAATGGCAAAGGGACTTATGGATACAAACAGTAAATTAACTATCCTTACTAGGGTTTTTGGGCTCGCCTGTAGTAGGACCTCAAAGTTGTTGCTATGCTGCACCTGAAGGCCAAAGAACGGAAAAATTCCTTCAGTAGTCAGCAAAGCGACACCTGTTAGACCTGTGATCTGAAAGATGCTTAATATGTTATTGTTATTGTCCACAGGTATATTACGCAAAGAAGAAACGGAGAGCGCAACAGTACCTGGGCGAGGACGGCTCGAACAAGAAAGAGAGAAAGGTGTACAATGACGGGTACGATGACGACAACCACGACTACATCATTAAACAAGGCGAGAAGTTCCTCGATCGGTACGAGATCTCCTCGCCGATCGGCAAAGGCTCTTTTGGACAGGTCAGTGTGCTAAAAATAGATCTACGACTAGTGAAAAAGAATGACTGTCATTTGGCCCATAAGTTTTCTTAGTTCCTAACAAAATAGGCTAGGCATTTTGAGAATATCCTTTAGAACCCAGCACTAGCAGTAGTGAAAAAGTAAAAAAAGAAATAAAATATGGCTAGATATGCAATTACAGTCAGTGTTTGGATAGGGTGATTTCAATATGGAAATTCACCATAAATTTCCGTTTATAGAGAAGTATCAGAAATAGAATGGGTTTCTAGAATTCTATGCTTATTCAATAAATTTCAATTCATGTGTTATATAAAAGTCTTCGAAGACGATTGTATGGAAGGAAATCTTTTAAGAATAACACCCATCTTAGTTATTTCATATTTATTTATTATTAATATGTAAGAAGTAACTAGTTACTGCAGTGCTATTTCCGATTATGATTCACAGAGCTCTCTAGTATGTTATTATAGTACAAGGCCCAATAATTACAGTTTGATTACAATAAATAATAAGCTTCAAAAGGACGTGTCTTAATTATACATCGTCATAGTTAACTGATAGTTACATTACCAATACACGTGTCGATGATTACATAAATCTTATCTGTTTTCATTGCTATCGTATATATGTACATATTTTTACGTATTTGATTTTTCTAATATCTATTTTTATCTTCAATCTAATTAAATTCAATGCTTTAAAAATGATTTAGAGTTTTATGAAGGTTACTTAATTCAGAAATAAATTTATCGATAAGACTCACGGAGGGTCATTTACGTAGTTGCTTTGCTTTTAGATCTAATGATGACTATTCGAAACTATTATAAAATTGGCATCTGGGTACTTATTTCAATAGGAGCAATTTATTTTTACTTTCTTTACTATTATTTTTATCTACTCTATAATCGAACTCAACTACATTAAATTGATGAGCATATTCCTAAAGATATGCTGGTCCTAAGTGGTCTTTGAAGTTCAGTGGTCAAATCTCAGTATCTTTACTGGTTATCCCTGCAGGTTTTTAGGAGTTCAATGTCTCGGGCGGACTGAGGTGGTAGCTGTCCAAATGTCATAGTTGTCTTAGGGTACCCTCAGGTCTTCTAATTATTATTGTTAGTCCGATCTACGCAGAAAGAGTTTACAGTATCTTGAGGTCTTGCAGTGGAATGCTTGTCTTTGGATTTGACTATGTTTATCACCGGATCCCAAGCTGGTGGTAGCACCCAGCCATCTTCTCTATTGAAATTTGGATGCTTTTTAATTTCAATAGCCTCACGAATCATCCTTGGTAGGTAGCGCTGTTCTTTTGCGAGGATTTGTGGTTTGTCAAATCTAATATAATGGCGGGTGCGATCCTGAACATGTTCACAGACTGCAGACTTCGTGTAGCGTCGATGTTTAACGTCAGCTATATGTTCTTTTACCCGGGTTTTTACCGATCGTTTTGTTTGCCCGATGTGTTTGCCTCAAGTAGTATACTACTATACTATACTGTAAGCTCTTTCTGCGTAGATCGGACTAACAATAATAATTAGAAGACCTGAGGGTACCCTAAGACAACTATGACATTTGGACAGCTACCACCTCAGTCCGCCCGTGACCATGAATGCTGTAAAGTATTCGAAACGTCGGGTAATTAAAATAAAAAATAAACCGCGGTATAATCCGTAAAATTAGTTTCATTTCAATGTGTAATATTCGCGTAAATATCAGAAATCATTATAGTTCAATGTCTGATTAGTTCCATCAAATAATGTATATTATAGTTTCATTAAATCACAGTCTTAACATGCTTCTTCAAACTGCTCAACATTCAGAGCTCCTGCCTAACATCATCCCGCCGTGATGGTCAAGATTGCTCCTGACTTTATTTCTCGATCAATAAGATCATGGAATAATTTAGATAGAAAATAGTATTACCATGCATTACTAAATAATCATTTATGATCTAATCTAAAGTTAATTTCATGTTACAGGTTGTGAAAGCGTATGACCACGAGGAGCAATGTCAAGTAGCGATAAAAATAATTAAGAATAAGAAACCCTTCCTAAATCAGGCACAAATAGAAGTCAAGTTACTAAAAATGATGAACAGAGCGGATCCTGAAAATAAGTATTATATAGGTAAGTGTTTCGTACATCACAAGTTTCAACAACTTCTGTAATAATAATAAAAATAATCTCAAGCTTTCATCAGACGTCTCAAGCCGGTCAACCCTCACGTGAGTTGATGTGACCAAACTTGTTTATGCTACTTCCATGTCATATAAAGAGAATTCAATACGACTAGTCTTGACCTATCAAAAACGGTTCACTCAGCAACAGTATGAGACGAGCGAGTCACGCTAAGACAAAGATGTTGCTTTGCTCGGATGCTCGTCATCTGTAGTAGTTTTTAAAACTTAATAGACTCAGACTAGCTTAGCACCCAGCGTAATTGAACAAGATACCTACCATCTACTTAATCATGAAGTGTTTTCTAAATATGTGGTGGAGTTTTATTAAACACACTCACTATGCTATTACATGTCACATGAGAATCTAAATCTTCAATCTAGATGTTACTTACGGACTTACTGAAAGCTTCTAGGCTGTAGAGCAATTCTTATAATCTTCCTTGTTCAGGACTGACGGTTGTTTTGCGGTAGAGCAATTGCTCAATGTGGTAGTTTAAGTTGCCGTCTCTTGTTACAGTGAAACTGAAATGCCACTTTATGTGGCGGAACCACCTGTGCCTAGTGTTCGAGCTACTATCGTACAATCTGTACGATTTGTTGCGCAACACCAACTTCCGCGGCGTGTCGCTCAACCTCACGCGCAAGTTCGCGCAGCAGCTGTGCACCGCGCTACTGTTCCTTAGTCAACCTGGTGAGTACGTTTACATGCCTCATGAACCAATAACTGCAGTTTGTTCTTATATATGACTAATAGAATTAGGCTACCCAACTGTCAATATTTGACACACCAACATTTGAGTGAATCCTATCCTACTAGCTTTCTATGATGTTACCAATTCCAAAGTACTTTAAAATACTTTCCTACGGTTAAAAAACATGGTTTCCGGTGAAGAAGTGAATGTTTGGCATTGTAGTTCAACAGTATTTGTTGCGTTGGAGCAAAGGGACAATGAAATAATGTTTTCGGTTGGATTAGAATTACCAGCTCTTACAAATTTGGACACCTAGTCAGAATATTTTTAGTTTAAATTGGTGATAGAATCTTTAGTAATTTTTGTGTGTATAATAATATGTTTCATTATACTGTTGTTGTCAATGTCGTACGGTCACTGTGAGATTTGAATTATTATGAATTACGCCATTGTCAAACACAATTATTTTATGCCTAAGAGCTGAATATAGCTGATTTCTATGCATTGAGTCTTTGAGTATCACCTGCAGTCTTAGCACGATTTGCCAAGACTTCGTAATCTTGACAGTTCGGTGTGGAGTATGACGTAGTTATCGACGTAGAAACGTCATTTTCGGTATTAGCTAGGTCGATAACTACGTCATACTCCACACCGAACTGTCAAGATTACGAAGTCTTGGCAAATCGTGCTAAGCCTGCAGATTCCATAATAAAGGGATATACAACAGAAGGAAAAATTCCAGTTTCTTTAATACGAGTCCGTCTGTAATGTCCTCTAAGATGGAAGGATATACAATAAATGGATAAATGCCAGGTTGTTTTGCATGTGATCTCCTAATGTGAAATCTTATTAAATGACAAAGGCGAGGCTTTATTAAGCGCTTTATATATTCCAGACCAAAAATAGTACCATTATATCCAACTCCTTTTCATACGGCCAGGATTCTATTATTTTCGAAGTACTTATGAAATTGTCCGTTTGTGTCGAAAATGCTTATGTTTTCTCTTTTATGTTTCAGAACTAAATATAATTCACTGTGATCTTAAACCTGAGAATATACTGCTATGCAACCCGAAGAGGTCGGCTATTAAAATTGTGGACTTCGGAAGTTCGTGTCAGTTAGGTCAAAGGGTGAGTACTAATAATAGTCGAAACATATGAATGTAAACTGTTTCAAACAGCTTTCCTTTATACTAGCACCTAAGTATCCCAACAAAATAGATTTTAGGTTAGGTTTAAATTTCAAAGCATTTATGTTTAGTGATGAATTGGCAAAGGGCGTCAAAGGGAGGGTCCATTAGTATTTAATCTTATTATATACCTACAATCAGGTATTCCAAAAAGGTTCCCTGTTTAAACGATTCCTTTAATTGAGTGTCGATTGAGAATTCGACCCTAACACGTGTTCATTAAACGTAATGAATACACGTAGAACACGCATTATCGGACATTTCGGGCTCAATCAACAAACGAGGAAATATAATTTAAATAAATGAATATTTTATTTTTTTTTTTATTTTTTTTTTTTATTTTATTAATTTTAAAGAGACTTACAGACTAATAACAGGTGTATGGTTACTAAAATTAAATTACATAAATTGCTACTAACAAGTCCCAAGTATTATACAATATAGCCTTGTTCCGTCGGATCGTGGGCCAACTCGACCGATTTATGCTCGATTCCCGTATATGCTAATTGCTAAGATAAATCACGTTGGGGTCGCGCGGACCAATAGCGGCATCGGGGGTTATCGACGCCTGCGCTTCCGACATTATAACACGTAATTTTCAATACCGGTACTTTGATATTTTTTATTCATAAATATACAATGTGGCAATGTAATAACGTAAAACCTACTCAAGATTCGGGAGCTTTAAATAAGGTTTTTAAAAATAAAACTAATTAACTTAAAAGACGTCTGAGCTTGAAGAGCGTCCAATTTATTCTAATTAAAATACAACTCGTATGGCTAAGATTGAATTTTGCTTATTCCTAATGTATAAAAGTCTCTTATCTATAATAAGAAGTCATGCCACCCTCAGAGGTACCACCCAAGCTGCAAGCTTGCACTTTATAGTATGACTCTACAGTCTGGAGGTAACATAACTCCTCCATCCCCAAGAGCAAAATTATCGGAATTACCGTTTTGGCTGTTATTGCGATAATTTTGCAGAAATTGAGTAATTCTATTTTTAAATATTAAGTAAAAAAGAAATACAAAAATGCTTAAAACTATTAGACTAAAACTAATATATCCTAAACACCCACTGAAGCTAATATCTTTGGTATCAAGAACACTTTGAATCACTTCACTATTCTTGAGCGCGTGGGACATGTAAGTGAGTTCGTCTAAGTTGACTCCGTTCATATCGAGTGCACGTGCACTTGTTAAGGTGCTTGCATTCGTCCGAATCTGCGGTAGAGTCACGACAGGTATTGGCGTGACATCATCGTTCGCCTGAGTCGTGTAATGGTGACACATCTGAATCCCTTGTACTTCTAAGTCGCAGTTTTCATCGAGGGTCACGAGATAGGTCCCCAGGATAGGCTGCTTACTGACCTCCTTGTCGCAATTCTTTGCAAGAGTGGTCTTAACTCTAGTATACAGGATCCAATTGTCCTCATTGATGCGTTGGACCTTTACATCTTCGAGTTGGATTTCACGTTGTATGCAACTCGTAGTGTTGGTGTCGAACTTCATCAGTTGTTCCACACATGTAGGCTCCGGATACTGGGCTCGGTCGGCCTCAGTACACAGGAAATGGTCGCTGATATCTGATGAGCGGCACGCTTTCATGATCGGTAAGAATTTCATCCCTTTCGCCAATAGGTATGGATATTTGGGAAAAATGGCAAAGGTTTTATTAATGGATTCATGGAAAATCGGAATGGAATAAAGTTTATAATAGTTGTAAGTACAGTTATCAACCAATGGTATTTCCATTACAAAGATCACCTGGTTTTTCTTGAGATAAGATTTAACGCTTATAACTCCTTCTATTTTAAATAAGTTTTCTTCCAAAGGTGGATACAGTAAATATTCAGTATGTGATATTAATTTTAAGTGATATAATAATTCAGTAGAGTTTATTATCGACTGATGTAAGATAGAGACTTTGCTCAATGCTAAGGCAGTTTCGATTTCACTCAATTTGATAAAGATTGTTCGAAAACTGCTTATAAATATGTTGAATAATCCTAAAATATGTGTGGAGAAAACCCAATTATCCCCTTTTGTTGCCAAATCATTTAACATAGTCTCAATCTTTGATAAACGGTTTTCTATAATAGCAGTATTTGTACTTACAACTCTAGTGACATTAATGAAGCTATCCAACATTTTGGAGATTATCGTTAACTTTTTAGAGGTAAGTATTTGATCTTTTTGTAACTGAGATGTTAATTGGTCATATTTAAGTGCATCATTATGATCCAGGTTACCCGTGATAACCTTTATAATAGATCCTAATGGGTTGAGGATTCCTCTCTTGAAACGCTGCTGTGGGACTAATTGTTGATATTTATATAAGGTAGTATCGCGTATATAATCTGTATGAATTTGTATATTGGCAAAATCTTTTGGGTTACTATTTCCCACCAAATTGGTAAATTCCATATAATTTAAATTTATAAAGTTAAGGTCTTCGTAAATCTTTTCTAAACTAATAACTTTAATTATAGTCCAATAATCGGTTTGGATATGAGCTTCACCTATTTTGATTGGAAGTATTCCTGGGTTCTCTTCAAGTGAACGCAGATGAAGGCCCAGCACCGGCATCGCGATCACTATCGTCGCTATGCACCACCTGTGGAGGGCGTTTTACGTTTTTAATGGGGACCTTAGTTTCCCTTTGTCCTACCCTAATAGGAATAATATTTCTAACTGCCTTTCCCGTAGTCGTAGCCTTTACATACCGTGCTTTGTCTTTGCTTTTTCTTTTGTTGACGTATTTAGCAAAAATAATTTTCCCCTGCGGAATATCTATATCTGACTCACCACCTTTCTTTTCTCTTATCCTTTCTTTTCCTGTTAACATCTTTTGCGCTATATGTTCGTATAAAAATTTGGTTCGCTTGGCATGGTCCCTAACTAATTGCTGTATATATTGCTTTTCTAATTCAATACCATAAGGGTTACCTGAATCGGTATGGCCGAAGACTACCTCAAAAGGCGTTAGACCTGTGACTGAATGTATAGTATGGTTGTATGCCATAACTGAATAAGTCATGACTGATGCGGCATCTGTACATTTCTTTTCATATTTTGCTAGCCTATAAATCTCGATAATAGTAGAATGGAACCGTTCAATTAAACCCATAGATGATGGGTTATTAGGGGTACCAATGTGAAGATCAACTTTATGAAGGCTTAAAAATTCTTTTAACAGCTCATTGTTAAATTCGGTTCCTGGATCAGAGCTTATTCTTTTGGGAATGCCATAAAAGGAAAAGTATTTTGTTAATGCGCGAACTACTTCTGGAGTTGATTTATTGGAGATTTCGATTGCCTGCCCTAATTTACTAAAGGCATCAATCAGTGTTAGGTAGTATTTGCTTTCAATGGTAAACAGATCTATAAATAACTCTTGAAATGGGGCATCTTGAGTTTGAGTTAATTGAATGACGGGTTTAATGGGCTTCCTGTCGTATTTCATCTTACGGCATGCTTCGCATGCATTGATAATGGCTGAAACTGTTTCCTGCATCTTATCCCAAAAGTAATTCCTTCGTATCCTAACCAGTGTTTCCTTTATGCCACGATGACACGTTTTCCCTTCATGATGTTTCAATACAACTGCCTTCTGCTCGCCTTCATCCTCTATATAGACTACTCGCTCTGTGCATTCGTAGAACTGAACCATATCCTTTTTAAATAACTGAATGATTATCTGGCTAAACATTTTCCTATGTTCTTCTTCTTCAAAATAGATAAAATATTTAGTTTTAGGCTTTACATATTCTTTCAAAAATTGTTTTACTAACATTTCATTATTAATTGGTAAAAAGACTTCTAAAACCTTCTGCTTATCGCGGGATAAATCCTTGACTTGAGCTTCGTTTTTAAACCATGAGAACACCAAAATTTGATTTGGCTTGGTGTCGATAGCCTCATGTAAAATTGGTATTCCAGTCGATTCTAGGTGAATAGCGGAATGGATTGTTTGAGATGTACTCGATTCAGAGCGAACAGGATATTCATTATCTACACTTGGGATCGATAACGTTTCTGAATCGCTTATTGGGGTAACGGAAGCCGTGGCACTAGAGTCTGATATGGTTATGGTTGAGGAATCATTACGTTCCTTCTTTTGGGTTGAAAGCTGTTCTATGTCTTTCACGACATTATCTAGATGTTCTCTAAGTCTTTGTTCCTTATCGTCAACATTCACCACCATCGATAATTCATCGTCAGAGCCAAGAGCATTAAGTTTAATCCTTGACAAGGCATCGGCATTAGTATTTTGCTTGCCTTTCTTATAAATTATATCAAAGTCATAATCTTGTAAACGTAGCCTCCATCTAGTCAGTTTGCTACTTGGATCTTTTAAAGAGTGTAACCAAGCCAAAGGTCTATGATCTGTATATATAAAGAACTTTCGGCCGTATAAATATGGCCTAAAGTGTTTTGTAGCCCAGATAATAGCAAGTAGTTCACGTTCGATCGTACTATAACGTGCTTCAGTGTCGCTTAATGTACGGCTTGCGTATGCGACCGGTTTGTCACTGCCAATTTGTCCCTGAGACAG
The DNA here is from genome assembly GCA_911728495.1 of Furcula furcula. Classification (NCBI taxonomy): domain Eukaryota; kingdom Metazoa; phylum Arthropoda; class Insecta; order Lepidoptera; family Notodontidae; genus Furcula; species Furcula furcula. Next base: position 19,373,218 of record OU452255.1, read on the forward strand.
TACTGCACCCAGCGCAACGTTAGATGCATCAGTAGTCAGTATAAATGGTTTATTATAGTCGGGGTACTGTAAGAGTGGGGCATGTGTTAAGAGTTCCTTACATTTGTTGAAGGCGTCTATGTAGTTTTGGTCAATTATAAGTTTATTTCGCTTTTTCAAGCAGGCTGTCAGTGGTTGTGTCACTTTCGCGAAGTCTTTAATGAATCGTCGATAGTATCCAACAAGTCCAAGGAAACTCTTAATCTCAGTCGTAGTCTTAGGTATTGGGTAGTTTAACACGGCTTCAATTTTGTCATTATTGGGTCTTAACCCGTCCTTAGTTATAGTATGTCCTAAGTACAGCACCTCTCTGCGTAAAAATTCCGATTTATCTAACTGTACCTTTAAATTAGTTGCTCTGAGTCTATTAAAAATTAAACGGAGTTTTTGGATGTGATCGTCTAAGCTGTTAGAAAATATGATGACGTCATCTAAATAAACCATACAGTGTATTCCTTGCAGTCCTCTCAGGACAGAATCCATTGTACGTTGAAATGTTGCCGGAGCTGTTTTCAGTCCAAATGGCATCCTCAAAAATTCATAATGACCATTTTGCGTGCTGAAGGCTGTCTTCTGTCTATCCTGCTCTTCTACCTCAATCTGATGGTAGCCACTAGCTAAATCTATCGTGCTAAAATACGTGCTTTTACCTAATTTATCAAAAAGATCTGTGATATTAGGCAGAGGGTACTTATCGTCGATTGTAATCTCATTAAGTCTTCTATAGTCAATTACCATCCGGTACTTCACTTCTCCGGATGCGTCTGCCTTCTTAGGCACCAAGTGTACCGGTGCACTCCACGGAGAGTGAGACTCTTGAATCACATTGTCATTTAAAAGTTTGTCAACTTGTCTGTTAATTTCATCTAAAAGTATGGGTGCCTGTCTATATGGTTTTATATATATCGGGTCTTCATTTTTAGTACGGATACTATGTTTGACTTCATTAGTAAAGCTCAAGGGTAATTGGTCGCAATAAAATATGTCCTTGTACTCTTTACAAAGACGAAAAACTTTCTCACGCTCTTCGTCATTTGTATGGTCAAGTCTAATCTTTTGTAAGTTCGCTTCGAGTATTCTTTCGGTTTTTATGTCTGTACTATTTTCAGTGAAATGAAGGTCAGGTTCAGGTTTATAAAATTTTGTCACAGTAAAGGGTTGCGTCACAGTTAGTTGAAATTTTTTGTCAGAAGCGTTCTGAATGACTGTTGAGGCGTATCCGTTAACGCAATTCACTATTGCACTAGGCATACGTACGTCACTGGTGAACCTTTTAAAGTCGAGAATAGCATCACCCGAATGCTGGTCTATAGGTAATTTTACTCGTTGCTCTGAACGTGGGGGTAAATCAATTATGTAATTTAAGTTATTGTTAATTATGGGTATACTAGTCGTTTTAGTTTCTAATATTTGACGTTTGAGGTCAATAATAGCACCTAATTGCTGCAAAAGATCGTTTCCAATAAGACCATCATATCGCGAGTCTACTTCGTACAGGTAGAATTTATGCCAGTCACAGCTGTTAAATGTTGGCATCAATGGAATGTAAATTACCTCACTGTGTCTACTTGAGGCATGTGTGCTAACCACTTCAAACAGCTCTTGTTGGATATAATTGCCAAAATAATAGTAAGCCAAACGAGGGCTAATAAAGGATCGAGTACTGCCCGTATCAATCATCATTTTTGCATCGATTTCTTCTAAGTATATATATGGGAGTTTTAAATTGGGGTCACAATTTAACTCTATTATTTCTTTTCGGGGTTCGAGGCTGTCTCGCAAAAATCCTGAGCAGGTGGTACGTCAGTCTCTTCAGAGTCGATGTGGTCATAGTTGTAATTATAATTCTCATCGTTAGATTCATGGTCGTAGTACTGTCCGTCATAAGAATACTCGTCACCGTAATACATCCCATCATTGTCAACCAACTCCAATTCGTTCAATCTAAATCCCTGCTGCGGTCTAGGCGGCGCTGTTCTCATAGACACGTCAGTGAGCTGCATTTGCGGCTTTTGAACCTGGGGTGGATTGTAGCCGAATTGCTGCGGGGTCATTCCAAAAGTTTGGTTTTGTGGATGTTTATAGCCGAATTGTGGGGGTTTATAACCAAATTGTGGTGGTCTGTAACCGAATTGTGGCGGCCTATAACCGAACTGTGGCTGGGGAGCCAGTTGAGGGCGATAACCAAATTGTGGGGGCCGATAACCTAGTTGTGGTTTATAACCGAAATTTTGTTGGCCGAATTGGGGTCTAATATTCTGAGTATTTCCCGGAATTCCAAATTGGAATTTTGGCGTAAAACCATTATTGTTCGGCCTCGGGCCCATCGAAGGTTGTGACATCACAACCTGAGGGTTGTTGCCGAATTTAAAGCCTTGTCCTAATATAGCGGGTGGCCTCGGAGCTGAACTATTACTGCCGTGCATACGATTTCGCATTGTATACTGCTCGTGAAAATTGACTTCCTCTAGGACAGTGCTCAAAGCACTTTCTAAAGTGTCTGGCTGCTTTAATCTGACCAAACGGACCATATTTTCTGGGAGATTATAGAGAAAAACGTTTAATGACATGTTATTATATATAATGAATTTTGCCCGCCTAATATTTTCGTCTGATATAGTATTAACCTTCGAAACTAACAAAGATCGAACACTCTGTATACGGTTACAAAAGTCCAAATAACTTTCGCCGGATTTAATTTTTAATGATTCCAACTCTATACTGATACATTCCTCGCTACGAGGATCTCCAAAATGCTGTTGTAGCAATTCTTTCAAGGCGGCCCAAGACATAACATCCTCACGTTCAGATAAGAGTGCAGCTGCATTATCTGTAAGCCTACTCGTTATAGAGTGATAAACGTATAAATTCTGTTGGTCTCCACCTCTGTATTTGCTTATAACATATTCACTTTTGCGAATAAATAAATTTAAATGGCGTTTATCTCCGCCAAAATAAGGTATAAGCTTAATCATTTCCGCGGGAATCGCGACAATTGGCGATTCTGGAGCCATCTTGGTAGAGATAAATTATTTAATTCAGAGAATGCAACTTCACAATATCACAAAAAAAACACAATGCAATATAAAGTAACAAAGTAAAAGCAAAATGGGTAATATAAGAGTAAAATTGTATAAAAATGTCTGTAGAAAATAAAAATGTAAAAAGTATAAAATTTTCCTTTCTTATAAAAATTTGTATAAATTGAAATTAATAATTATAAATCTTGTAATTAATAATTATATTTTGTAAAATAATATACGTTATTCATGTAAGATAGTTATATTTATTTTAAAATTAAATACCTCATAGGTATGTTTCACATTAATATAGAGTCTCTGAACTTAAACTAATCTATGCGTTATAATGAGCGAGTTCTTATCTCAAGAATAACAAATGGTGTATTGCTACCAATGGTTATGTGCATAAAAATACAGGAGGGTATAGGAGGGAATGGCGAAAAGTTTTACTCACCAACCAACCGCTACTCGCATACTCGCACTTTTCACTGGTTTTACCCGGAATAATGAGTTATTTATTTGTTGGTTCGCGGATCGCGTCGCGTTAAGCCGTCGATAACTCGCGAAATGGGGTAAATTTTGATACCCTTCGGTTCACGGATGACGGCACAGCCTGACAACGATCCTACCGGCTGCGCCACTCAAGATTCGGGAGCTTTAAATAAGGTTTTTAAAAATAAAACTAATTAACTTAAAAGACGTCTGAGCTTGAAGAGCGTCCAATTTATTCTAATTAAAATACAACTCGTATGGCTAAGATTGAATTTTGCTTATTCCTAATGTATAAAAGTCTCTTATCTATAATAAGAAGTCATGCCACCCTCAGAGGTACCACCCAAGCTGCAAGCTTGCACTTTATAGTATGACTCTACAGTCTGGAGGTAACATAACTACCTCGGACACCGCACCTTTATTTTATTTTCGTAAATAAATAGTAATATAGAAAAAAAGAATGTAAGTAAGAATGTATATCAGAAGAAACACGTTGTATAGAAGTTGTAAGTATTTTTTTTAAACTTTTTAAAATAGTAATATAGAAGAGAACATCAATGCTCTTTCAAAATTTGAGCAGCTAAACTAGGACAGTACCTCCATCCTGCAGAAGATTGCAGCCATATACACCTCCAAGTGGTTTTGTTTGAGTTCTCGCTGTGTTTAAGGTTGTCAATCATAGTTTATATATTAAGAATAGAGTACGCGTTTGTCTATGGTCACCTCAAATAAATCGTAGGCAGCCTAGGCAGGTTTCTTTAGCCCTTCCTCCAAGAGGCAGGTGAACTATTTAAAGTTATATTGATATGTAAGTGACAAGTACTGATGGGTTTGATCTGACACAAGCGCAAATGTCGATAAATACAGCTGACGGTAGAGTACCTATTGTCGTGTGATATTATGCTTTTCGATGTTCTTACTCGTGCCTACGGTTCTTATTTGAAAAGAAGCATTCTATAGTACTTGTACTTCAACATATTCTAAGTTGTCAATAGTGTGCTGGCGGCTTAGAGACCATCGTTGGTCTCTTGTTGCTGACGTAGCGATCTGTCACACAGGATTCTTGCCCTTGTGTTAAGTTAGTGTAATCCCATCCAGGACCGCATAACCACTTACCATCACGGTCAAGCACCAGCTTATATTGAGTAGTTAGTAGGTAATAATCCTACATATCCGTGGGGTGCCAGGTTAGAATTGCATCCCCCCATCTCCTCTCGTTGGGTATCGTAAGAGGCGACTAAGCGAGAACCGAAGACGAGCAGCAGCGTCTTTCTTTTGGATGTATCTTCTACCTATACTGCGATCCCCAAGCCGCCTGCCAAGCGTGAGGATTATGGCCACCCATCCCTTCTAAGGTGGGTGGGTGGGCCTTTGTTCAGCTGTGGACATCTATCGGCTTTTAATGATGATGATGAATCCTATATAACCTGCCTTCTGATCCTATAAACCGCGATATAATCCGTTAAAATAGTTTTACTTCAAGAAATTTCTTTACTGTAGTCCTACTCCCGGAAAATATTGTCAAGAAAATGACTAAACCCTCAGAGATGTTTCATAACAAATACGTTATCGTAGGATTTCTGAGGTTATAGAATAATCTTTCCCCCTTTTATCTATTCATAAACAAATTCAAGGTGCCTAGTTGTAATATTCTATTTCCATTGATTCATGTGTAGAAATTTAATGATTGAAATCTTTATCTCACGCCTGTCCGTTCAATGTAAAGTTTATTATTTATAGCCGCTTATTATATGACAAGATAACTTATTACATTACCATGAGAAATCATTGAAAATAAACAGCGAGAACATTAAATTAACTTTTGCTCCGAGGTTGTAGTCGTGTGAACTGTCAAAACAAAGCTGTAATAATTTATGAATGAAAATTTCGTACGTATTGTTTAGTATAATATTTTTCTGGTACTTCACCAGATGATCTGTTTAAATTTTGTCATAACTTTCGTGATTTTCCCGTAATAAATCGTCCTAATAACCATACAATATGTAACTGTATATTCTCAGTGGACCGGCCTGGTAAGTACTTCTACCGCCAAGTAGCAAGTGTGTAAATATAGCTGTGTTCCGGTGTGAAGGGCACTGTAACTGGTGCAGCTGAAATTACCGGACACAAGGCTTAATGTCTTACTAATGTCTTCTGTGATATATAGGCAGTTAACATGCTGCTTGTCATAATATAATCGTTGTGAACCGGTGGTAAACTCATACTCTTTAAGCGGCAGCCCAAGCCGATGCCGTGCCTCCCTGAGGTGCCCTTGTGCTAGTCGCTACCCAACTGGCTGGAGCGCTTAAAGCGCTCGCCCTCTTGTCCGGTGAAGCTGTAATGGCCATCTGCGGCCAACAGTACTACTACTACAAAAAAAAAAACATAATATAATAAGGCTGGATTCAAACGCAGCGGACTGGCGTTAAATAAATAAAGTGATTGTTTTAAAACATTAAGTTTTGCTTGTTGGAACCGTGAGGTGTCCGGGTAAGAAAGCAGTAGGGTGTCCGTAAGAGGCTACTTAAGGAAAACAAGAGTTCTTTTTTTATCATATTAGGTGTCCCTTAAAAGGAGGAGCCATAATCCCCACGCTGGGCAGGCGTCTTGGGGATCGCAGTATAGACGGTAGGTAATCCAATAGAAGCAGACGAGCAGCAGCTTCTTTCTATTGGATTGCGGTAAGAGGCGACTAAAGGAAAACAAGAAGACTCTTTTTTTCCTTTAGTTGGACCCGTGGGGTGTCCGGGTAAGAAAGCACTCACGTATGTCCTCCCGTTGGGTGTCGGTAATCCATTCCTCCTCCATCCATTACCTGCCAAGCGTGGGGATTATGGCACTCCCTTTAAGGGGAGACCTTATATCAGTGGCGTGCACAGAGGGTAGGCAATGAAACGTAATCGGTTTGTTTAACTTATTATATGTAAGATTAATATACATATTATTAATACCCATAAGTTAGCAGATTCTATAGACATGTTAATTTGCATTTAAAAACTGTAATAAGATTATTCATACACACAAAAAGATTTTGCCTACCCTACGATTACTTTAAATAATCTTAATTTAAAAATATTTTGTACTGACATGGTATTAACGTGATGTTTTTAAATGTAAATGGATACGTCTGTAATGTTAGTTCATTTAAGGGTATTTGTGGTGACTAACAAGTAGCTTAGTTAGAGTACAGATAACTCACAGATATTTTTGCCTATCTTCTGTGCGTGCACGCCACTGCCTTATATGATAATGATATAGTCATTGTCTGGTACTTCACCAGCTGGTCTACTCCAATTTTTCACCTAACGTTTCTGATATTCCCCTTAATAAATCGTTCTAATAACTGTATAACTCTGTTTCAGATATACCAATACATTCAGTCGAGGTTCTACCGGTCGCCGGAGGTGTTACTGGGCGTGCCGTACGACCTCGCGATAGACATGTGGTCGCTGGGTTGCATACTGGTCGAGATGCACACGGGGGAACCACTGTTCAGTGGTGCCAACGAAGTGGACCAGATGAACAAGATCGTTGAGGTGCTGGGCATGCCGCCTGACCATCTACTCGACCAGGTATACCATCATCTTCTAGGTATCGTTTCGATAAGAATACTTCAACGTCGTGATGAAAAGATAGTCGTTTAGCAAGACTTTCCATATTCGAACATATATTACGCTATTATGGCGGGGTCCGTTGGTCTAGTGGTTAGACACCCTACCCAATAGGTGGTGGGTTCGATCCCCGTTGTTATTGTGTATATATGTTATTATGTATATAGGTTTGTATTTACAAATAAAGATTATAAGTATTTGTATTAGTTGTCTGGTTATCATAGGCTCTGGCTAGTTAGGGATCAGATGATATTGTGTGGATTGTCCCAAGGATATATTACCATAAATAAACGCATTGCAGCTGTCTGTGATCAGAAGTGTCGCTTCATCCTCATCATCATCAGCAGGAAGACGTCCACTGCTGAACATAGGCCTCCCCCTTGGAACGCCACAATGAACGACAATTGGCTATTTGCATCCACCGGTTACCTGCGACGCGCACAATGTCGTCTGTCCACCTAGTGGGAGGCCTGCCAACGCTGCGTCACAGTGTCGCTTCCCGTCAGGTTAACATCTTGCTTGTCTCGGCTGGCTTCCATAGTTGACACCCAGCAGACTGGTCCTAAATGACTCAAGTGAATATATTTTTCCTGTAATATTTTTTTTTTTCATCTTAACGCAGGCTCACAAAACAAGAAAGTTCTTTGACAAATTACCAGCGTCAGAAGGCGGTGGTTATGTGTTGAAGAAAGTCAATGGAAAGGACGGCAGGTATGTGTGAAAAAAAAATACGATTTTATATTTCCTAAGAAATAGAAATCAAACTACTTTTACGGATTTTATCGCAAAAAAAATAACCGCGATAAAATCAGTAAAAGTAGTTTGATTTCAATGTGTAATATTCGCGTAACAAAAAAACTAAAATTGTTTATTTACTATAGAACTTTTTTACACTATAGATTACTAACGGTCCTCGCACTAGGACAACCTGTGCTGCGGGTGACCAATAACACGATATATCAGGAGACAAGATGTCCCGGGTATATAAAAAAAAAGTAATAAGATCGTGTGACTAAGAAGAAAACAAAATAAAAATAATATTGAAAACTTAAATGCTATTATCATGCAATCCTGGAAGGAGTAGTTGCTTAACTATATAATTAGTAGTAGTAGTTCGTAGTGGAGAACGAATAGAATATTTATTTAATCAAGCATCTAATGAGTCCTAGGACTCATTATTATAAATAAATAAAAAATATAAACTTCTAAGATTTAGTCTAATATTAATAATAATATAGATTGCACACGTGAATCACCGCTGCAATAATCCGTGAGAAATTTTGCAGCAGTGATTCACATAAGGACAGTCCAGTCTACTTTCAATCAGCGATAGGATACTTTTGGGGCTGCCCCATACTCTGCGCACCAGGGAAATGAGAGCGAAATCTAGTGAAGCGAAGCGAAAATTTGTTTTGACGCGGGGGAAATCTTTAAAAGATCCCCGGGAGCTGTGGGGCTCGACCCTATGTGGGATTCTTACCCACTAAAACCCCCGTGGCTGTCGCATCGGCACATGAGAGGAGCCATCCCACTGGGAGGGACCCCAGGGCTCCGGTGGGATCTGCACCAGGGGCCCCTCAGTGCCTTGCCTTTGAACCCGCCGCCGGGGGTGCATTGTAGCCCCCCGGGAACCAGTCACGGTGCTCACGGGGACGGGGGTCGCAACCCCACCGCCGTCCTCCTCGGAGTCGCCGCCGTCCTCCTCGGAGTCGCCTCCGTCCTTCTCGGAGTCGCCGCTGTACTCAATGGACGTCCTTAGGGCCCACACCCCGGACGTCCAGCGACTCCGAAGGGAAGCCTAGTGCAACTGGCTTGTGTCTAAACAAAAGTCGAAATTAATCTAAACGATCACAGTCAGATAGTTCAATTAAGTATTGATGCTTGTTGCATCAGTAAGTACTAAAATGCGTCTGGTAAAATGTATGTTACTGGTGCGATATTCTGGTACGAATAGCACCCTCCCATCTCCTCCGGTTGGGTGTCCGTAAGAGACTACTAAGGGAAAACAAGAAACAAGAAGACGGGCAGTAGCGTCTTCCTATTAGATTACCTACCACCTACTGGAAGCCCCACAACAGCTGCCAAGGTGATTATGGCAAACCCTGTCGTCTAAGAGGCAGGCCTTTGTTCAGCGACGACGTCTTTCGGCTGTTGGCCATGGTTACATTATATGTGTGGTTACAGGAAGTACCGTGCGGCTGGGGCGCGGCGACTGCACGATATCCTGGGAGTGGAAGGCGGCGGGCCGGCCGCCAGACGTCGGGGGGAACCCGGACACTCCGTCTCAGATTATCTTAAGTTCAAGGTAAGATGTTATATAATACGCCAGATCTAGGGTACACTGTCTTCCATGAAATGACGGATAAGAGCGTTGGACCACTACGAGGACTAAGCGGGGATTGGTGAATCGAATGTATACCTGTATGTACTAATGCTACTAAATTAAATATCATGAATTTACTAGGTGGACCTACGTCCTTTGAGCTAGAGGCCGTCCAGGTAGGTACCATCGCTGTGTAGAATAACCTGCCTAGAATAGAAAGAATAACTACCGGGTTCAAGAGACTTAATAACTGATGTCTCAGGATATATATGTATGCGGCAGGGAAGTGTAGTTGTCTATAAACAGGGTTTACCAACAGACGACTGTCTATAGGTAAGCGTGTACTTGCGCTTACCTGCAGGTGAACGTCTTGCTTATTTCGACACAAAATGTGTGTATTGAAGTAAAAATCAGATAAGTGCAAAATTCTGCGAAAGCATTGTATATGCAAGACAGATGTGTGGAAATCAAGAAATGGATAATAATATGCTATAGAATAATGAGATATGGGTAATATAGTTAAAGGCATCGATATACTATACTTACCAACTAGATTGGCTGTCACGACCCGAAAAGTGGTCACGAAAATAGAGCTACGGAGACGGCTGTCGCTCTATTTCAAATTAGTACGAGCCAACAACAGGATGTATCGAAATTCCTTATTGCGCGTTTAGAAACTGTCCAAATAATATAATACTTATCGTAATACTAAAATTGCAGATGGAGATTTTTTTTTTCGTTTCGTGTTCTTATTACTACTAGTTTAAATAATAAATATAAGTAAGATATCATTATAATACGAAATAAAAATTATTTATTTGATATTTTATCCGCTAGAGACTGACAAAATTAATGTTGCCGATAGGCGTGTCGCCACTGTCTATACGAAACTGTTAAACTACACGTCATTACCATAATAAAAAAGTTAGTTCTCATTTTTGCCACCAGCACGGATAAGTTTGTAAGTCAGTACACACACAATGGAAACACAACTGTTTTGAACCTTATTTATAGTGGTTAAGATTTTCTTTTAAATGAGTACATTTTTGTATAAGTCAAAACAACTACTTTTTTTCGTATAGCTTTGGCGGTTTTATTGATTTTTCTTTGTCTCCGATGTAAAGGTTTTATGTGCCAACATTACTGCATACAGAATTAGACTTTATTACTACATGTGAAGGCTTCTATTAGTCCGACGTTCCGAATTATTTAAAACTATTTTCTACAATTTCTAGCTACGTGTATAGTTGTGTAAGTATATGTAACCGCAAGTGACCGCGACCACATTTTCGATGTCATTTTGTACGTGACAGCTAATCTAGTTGGTATAGTATATCGATGGTTAAAGGCTTTCAATGTAAGTAAGCGAATCACCTACGCTGTCTATACAGGAATACCTCCTCTTTTCTGTCTAATTATGGTAAGCCCTCCTAATGTGAAAACCTTTGTCTAACAGTGTACGCCTTTCGGCTGATGATTATAATTTTATTTATATTTATTCTAGGACTTAATCCTTCGTATGCTAGAATATGATCCCAAGCAGCGTGTGACGCCGTACTACGCGTTACAGCACAACTTCTTCAAGAGGACCGCCGACGAGTCCACGAACACACAGCAAGCGCAGTCGCATCACCAACACGGTCAGTACTTTACATTTTTGTATTTCGAACATTCAAAATAACAGGCAAAGTTTGTATCTCATTCTTGCATATTGGTTTGTCATAAGCAAGAGTTAGATACATGATGGATTATGCCGGGTATACCTCTTGCAATTTACGACTCATGGGCGTGTGAGCAAAATATAGCTAATGTTTTGATCAATCCCGCTTGCAACATTACCGATGGTCTTTAACCCAAAATAATAACCACATAAAGATCTTGTTTCCTCTTATTTTTAAACTTTGGTGTAACGCTAACTCTTGTGCATTTTATTTAAAAAAAAATTGTCTAGTAACACTTTTCTACAAACTTTGATGTCACTTACAAAATTTATAGACGAGCTAATTAACTCATTGGTGTTTTGTATGCTAATCCTATTTTATGGTGCTTGGGGAAGTTCCAGTTCATAGTCTAAATAAACTAATATGTTCATTATTAACTAACAACTAGACAATAAAGGACTATAATGTTTCTAAACAACCAATAGGACTACCTTCTGCAATTACAATTCAATACATTTTAATACACAATCTTCTTTCTCTTTTCGTGTCGCATTCAATAACTTTATTGTAGTTGTTTATTGTCTATACTTAGCAGAGGGTAACAGATTTAGAGAATTTAGAGAAAGAGAGAAGCGTTTTTATTGAGAGAGAAACTTTGTTGAACTACTTTATCATTAAGATATTTGAGGTTAAGTGTCCAGAGGGCATCTATTCTTGTAGATATTTATTGAATATACCTTAGCAGAGGGTTACAGAAATTTAGAGAAATAGAGAAGGGTTTTTTATGGCCGGTTTCTGAGGAATTTTTATCGATAGTTTATCTATTCGTTAGCGCTATTGGTTCGATAACTTGACACATTGCGTTTCTGAACCACACATTGTCAGATAAAGTCCGTTTCATCTTGGCTTAACTTAACTGACCAATGTGTGCCGTTTATTAGTTCGATGACTTTATTTGACGATTTGAACCAATGTTATTATTGTTTTCAACATTTAAATTTGACGTTATTGAGGTTGACGTCGCGGCAGCGGGGAGCGGAGGGAACGTTGCATTTTTGTATTCACTTTGTTTACGCGGCACTAGCGCCACTACTGTTGAGCGCGTTTGGTGACACTACTATACGGTGAATTTGATTGATTAATAATATCATTCTTATACACTTATTTATACCGGAAAAGTATTCTTAAAAATAATAACTGGTAATATTGCCAATACATAACTTTATATTAATTGTAAATTCGATCTGATAAAAAAGACCCATCTAGCGTCGAATTATTGCACTGCTTATCGGTCTCATAGTTATTGCATAGCTTGCGGTGTACTCAGAAACGCAGTGACAGTTAAACGAACTTTATCATAAACACAACTTTATTGAACCAATAGCTAATAAACAGTTAACTGAGATCTTCAGACACCGGGCATAAGTGATGCAAACATTCAACAAATAATTGTTGAGTGTCCAAGATGCGTCTGGAGAACATAATATTATTTTACCAATCGAAAATCCTAAATCTATGCTAAGAAATGTATTCTATTGGTTGATTAGAACTTGTACTTCCTCTGCTTTGTATATGGGGTCTAGCAGAATCATGCGCTTCTTAAGTGTTTGTGGCTAAATCATAACGCTTCATCAACTCATTCAATTACTATTAACGGTGTGCAATATCCTCTGTGTAAAATGTATATACATGGAAGTTACTTATACTTTTGGTGGACGATTGGACTATTCCAGTAGTCTTACTAATGCCTTGTATACTAGCAGTTCTAAATAAACACTACAAAAGTGTACAGATTGTTTAATAAACCCTGTCCGAAGGGATGTATTCGCATACACCAATACATGTCAAGAAAAATGTATTTATAACAAAAAAAAAAACAACATATAAAAGGATTAATACTTATTTATTTTTAACAAGATAACTTGCACATCAACATTGCGTGCACTGTTGAAAACTTGGCAGTCTTTGTGCATGTGAATTACTAGATGTCATGACGAAATGATGAACAATTGTTTTGAATAAATTTCCTTCATGAGTGTATTGTAGAATATGTATAAAATTATTAATAATCAATTTATTAATTAATATATCCAATAAAGGATAGCGTAATTGTATGATCGCATTACTATACTAACTAATCCCAGACAGGGTTTCTTAAACATTCCGTATAATTGGTAAATATCAGTCATGCCCGATGCAGTATAGGCAGTGACTTCCATGGCGATAATGAACCTTAATGTGATGTTAATAAAGGCGATGTTGTGGCGGCAGATGGCCCGTCGGAACCGCGATGACTAGAGAGGTCCGGCGGCCCCGCGGCTCGCCACTAGTCACCACTTGCTAACATCTTCTGGCCAGGTCGGCACACACTCTAAGAATGTTTAGCCCGCCCTGTGGACTTGTGCCTTGAGCCTTGTGCCCTTGTATGCCCCCCTGTGCCCCCTAAATGACTCATCCGAAGCATGTTCATTGTTATTCACGCATGGCTTTTTGTAATATGTATAGCCTACTTAATTTTGTATGTGTGCGTATGTCTTAGATTTTCATAAAAGTGATATTTATTACGTCATTTTTGTTACGACCAGTCTTGTAAAGCATATACATTTTGTTATTTTTATTCCTTTGATTCAAAGTCAAAATATCTTTATTATTTATAGGCCCCACGGAGGCATTTAAACAATAATTATTTTTACATACTGCCACCGGATTGTAAAGCTTCCTGCCGGATCTTCTCAGTAGCAGCCCTACTGAGCAGATCCGGCAGGTAAATTAGCGTGCTTGTCGTTTTTTCTCATATTTTTTGTTAAACCAGTTTGTACAATGTTACAAAACGTAAGCTTTAAAATACTAAGCTTGCATGTAGGGTGGATACAAATCGCCAATTTTGTCGTTCATTGTGGCGTTCCAAGGGGGAGGCCTATGTTTAGCAGTGGACGTCTTCCGGCTGGTGAAGATGATGATAACCTATTTAATTTAAATATTGATCAATGACGCTTCAAAATTACTTTTCCTATAATAAATTTATCACTTGTTCAAATATTTACTGGACGGAGGCCATAGAGCACCGGTACATTATCATCCCTAGTGAACGATAAAATTCCTCGTAGATTAGTATGGTATTCCTGTCAAACCTTCGTAAAGGTATTAAAGCTTTTTTCTAAGTAAATAGACTTATGGCGGTACCTTTACTCTCGAAAAAATATTGACCATGGTAAGCAAATCGCTTGAAACAGTCCGACTATTAGGGGACTAGTACCTAGCCTTACAGAAGATAACGCTACTCAAAGTTGGCGCTAATTGGCTGCTGTGTTCCATGAGGAGGAGGCATTCTATGAGGAGACGGTGTACTGCCTTCCAAAGGGAACCCCGTTTGTCACTTGCTGAGCAAAACCTCTGATACAAGGTCCTTTTCGTTGTGTTGTCCTAATTATTATCGGACCATCCATATATAATTTTGGGTGAATTCGCGAACTTCAGTTCAGAGCTTCAAGTGCTAATTCGACGACAATCACACACAATCACGTTGTCAGTCGAATATTGCAGTAGCTAATCGAATTAAGCATGCCTGAATATTTAATAGGTTTTTCTGTCACTGTAGTAAAAAACGTCTAAATTGACAGCCAGTAGTTTTGAAATCCAACTGACCCATAATTCCTAGTAAGAGTTAGTATCCCTCATGACACTAGTAAGAATGTTTATAGTAAAAAAATTACATAGTTGTACTGTTCCAATCGTAACTCATTTTTCCAAACGTTTATTATATTCTTTCAAATATATTCCGCAAGAGGCGCTGTTACGAAATGCATGTAATTTATTAAATTACGTTTATCCTGTTTAGTTTACCAAGTTTACCAGGATTACTGATGTCTGATATATTTTCTGTAGGCCACCACAGCTTTGCGAGTTTTGACAGATGATTGTCGGGTGCGACGTCACCTTGATGGGATTTTCAACATGGAAACGTCATTTATGTTGATCATTTTCATAGAATTACAAGTTTTCTTTTTATAATTAAATTATTTTGGTAGCTTATAATTTATAACTAGTTTTTGTTTCCATTCATTATCATCCGGTTTCACTCAATACATGATGCTCCACATCGATCTGTCAAGGGTCGCAAGCCGTGCTAGGTCAGCCATTAGGGTTATATTAATTGTTGTGTCGTTTTACACAGTGGGAGGAGCGAGACTGTGGGGCGGCGCGGAGCGTATGGACGTGGAAGGCGTGCGGCGCGACGATGACCTGCTGCCAGTCTGTACGCTGCAGCACAGCCCTGTGGCCATACACTAGCCGGGGGCGATGACCTCGCGTCCAAGCCGACGGTAGCCGGGGTCGACGACCTCGCGCCCACTCCGACGGTAGCCGGGGCCGATGACCCCGCTGCCGCTGACGCGTGTAGCTTCCAACATAGTAACGTCCTCCAACATAAAGACGTTTTTATGTTGGACGAGCGGTGACGTCACACCGGTTCAAGACTCGCTCGCCTCCAGCTCGCTGGGACTTACTGTGCGCGCTGTGAACGTTGAACGTTGGACTGTTGTGTTGGAGACGTTGTCGTCCGCGTTCGAAACGTTCGTCCCGTTGCTCGGGGTACTGTCACAGACAAAAGTGACGGTGCATAGTGAAGAGCGTGGTGATATTGTGACGGTATCGATTTCTTGACGCGAGGTGTATGGTATATACGCCACGGTGTCGTCATGTTAGTGCGACAATAGTGCGGTACGAGTGTGGTACTAGTGCGGTATTCAGTGACTCCAATTGCGCACTCGCCGCGGGCCTCCCGGACTGTGAACCCGATATTTATAATTCTATATTTTTATTTAATACGATAAGTCTGACTGTAAAGAAAATATTATGGTGACGATTTGTTACGTTGTAACGTGTATTTGTATTATTTGTTCTTAATCGCTTCACACGACAGTACTTAGATAATGTTCCGAGTGATCGCAGACGATCCCGTTCACCACATCCGGACGCATCGAGAGCATGAAAGCTAGGTTTTTTTATTGTTACGCAATGCATATCAAGGACGCAATATGGTAGAAAATAAATACTGTATATATATATATATTAAATTTAGAGGACAGATTAATCGATACAGACTGCAATTTAAACTGGATAACTTATAGTTTAGTTACGGTCTTGCTGCCGCACTCACAAATGTCATTTATCTTTAATAACTAAGTAATTTTTTTAGATCTATTTATTTCGACTCTTAAAGCCTGTTATGATTATTTATTACGAGATAATTGATATATCTACTCACTATCAGAGTAATATGAATTAATTGGATTTTAATGTCGAAATAATTAGACGTGCCCGTTGGTCTAGTGGTTAGACACCCTGTCCGCTAACCGATGGGTCGTGGGTTCGATTCCCACCAAGTGTCTGGGTGTTATTTATCTATTTAAGTATGTATTTACAAAAAAAATGTATTAAAGTATTACTATCAGTTGTCTGGTTTCCATAGTACAGGCTCTGCCTAGTTTGGGATCAGATGACCGTGTGTGGATTGTCCCAAGATATTAAAAAAAAAAAACAATGTCAACAAAATAGCTTAATGATGATTAAATATAATTGACGTTTGTAGGTGCGGCGGTATGCTAGTTAGGCTTCCTTCGGTTTAATTATCGCAAGCTTATACACACTAGTGTCGGCAACTGATGACTGAAATTCAAAGGGCCAATGACGAGTTGTTAAACAAACAATGATATAGATTAAGTATTTTTGTTCATACACAAACTGAACCGACTCCCGTTGTTTGATCAAAACTGCGCCCTCGCATTTCAGAGTTGTTGTATATATATAAAGAAAAAAAACATTTAGTTTTCAATATAATGCTTGTGATTTGATTCGCAAGTGTTTCGACGCCTACGGTTCATTTTTGACCCACTGAAATAATCTGACGATGTGTAAAACAGAGAATAGTGTATACATAGATAATTAAAAACACAAAATGTACATTTTGTGTACTTGTAGGTTTCGAGAATGTTGAATTATATATATAAACATTTTTTGAGTATTTCAGTATAAGACTTAACGACTTCAACCTTTTTGGATTTGAATCTACAATAGACTAACCTCATCGCAACAGACTGGTTGAAAACTTTTTGAAACGGACATATTTTGTATAGCATACACCGAATCACTGCCTTATTGTGCCCGAAATTTATATGTGTAATATATAGATTATAATCACGCCTGTATCTCAAGGACAAGTAATTTGGTGACTAAATAACTGGAAGTAACTGAAATTATTTGTCATACTGAAGGTACAGGTGTAATATAACTTCAGTTCCACTACGTAAAATAGTATACTCAACTTTAAGGCTCGTTAACACCAAGTCAGGTCGCTTACTTCTGCTCGCTCAGTCTAAACACTGTCGAGCGACAGTCGACTTAGTATAAATGCAGCATTATTACTCTTCTTGCCTCGCCCCAAGTTGGCAGTCGACTCTTATGAAAACATACTTTGGTTGCGCCTCCTATGGAAAGCCGAAAACGCTGGACGACGCGACGGTCGCAGTCGCGGTGAAATTATTTTGTTGGTATATCATTTTAAGAATTCATGTATTGTGTAATCAACGTACTGGAAGTGAAGGTAATTTATAAAACCATTGGCCCGCTACTGAGTAACGACTTTTGGTCCAAAATATATTAACATGATTCGTAATTATATTTCACTGCATTAAGTTGTATCTTGTTACAGATTACCACAGTCGGTAGACGATTATTAGTGAATTTTGTAATCGGATGTTTTACGGATTGAGTCGCGTCGCTATACGAAATGATACGCTAACGCGGCTTAACGGATTAAGTAATATGTCGTATGACAAAAGGCTTGTTAGTAGCGGCCGCACGGATTAGCTCCTTTATTCTGATCATAATTGTGATATACATAATGTAGTGAATTTTTTTATTTCGAATTTTTTTAGTTACAAATTGACTGATAGCGATGGTCAGAATGAAGAAGCTAAAAAATTGCAACTGTAGCAAATGATTTTATCGCAAATTGTACTTGCGAGTTTTTTTTTGTATAGCAAAACTTTCTAAAGCGGATTTATTTTAAAGCAAACACATGTATGGTTCAGCTATTTGTTAACATGAAGCATTAAAGTATTTGTCTAACGTTTGATTTGTCAACGGATAGTACAAGCTGTCACTTTCGTTGAATTGTAGATTTGAATCTATTTCTAATCTTGCTGTTCTGTACTGTGTAAATTTTTCAAATATCTTGTATAATATTTAATGTAATACTTTTCTGCTTCATGAGATATAGGATTGTTAGAAAGATTATAAGAAATAGGTACAGGATACACGTTTAATTTGATCATTATATAGAGCAATAATAAAATAATTGAAAGGCAGGTTTCCAAAATGTATGTATTACATTTATAAAAATTGTGTTCATGTGTACCTAATGTACATTATTATATTGTTTAGTTCCTTTTAACATAAACTATAGTTATATAGACACTGTATCCACCGTATAAACTTATATGGTCGTTGACTGTACACAAACTGTGACATAGATACCTACGTATAAATTGACGACATATTGTTATGTTAAGGTGATCGCACACTTGGCCGCGCGGAGAACTAAAACCCATGACACAAACAACCCTTGACGGACTCTTCGCTATTAGCATTCAATGAGGCCCTGTGATTGGCTAAACTGCATTTACCAATCACAGTGCCGCATTATTACTATTGCTCATATACGGGTGTACGTTTCTTTAGGCCCTTTACACCTATCTGCGACTAAAGAATCTACAGAGCCGAAGTATGTAATGTGTGTTTTTTCTAATGTTTTGTCAGAGTGAACAAAATCAGTCTGCGCTGTATGTCATCCGAATTCGTCTGAAATTTGGGTACTCTCCGAATTCATCCGGCCAATCGTCCGATTGCGCGTGGATGAGACAAATTTACAAGTGTGCGTTCACCTTTAGAGAGCATTCCCGGAAATCTGCCGCGTTACGTTGTATTTTATTATAAACTAGTCGGAATGCTAAGTGATACAGAACTCAAAAAAAAAAAACACCAACCAACAGTTCTAAATCCGTTACTCAAGGCCCTGGATGTTCGCTTGAGTATGTAATATACTATACTATTTATTTGTATTGTGACAGAATGTGGCATATGTGAGATGGATTGTGGTGTGTGACGCGGTGAGCTAATAATGTTTATTTCCTATCGGATTGTCAGTACGCAGGCACTGTAACAATAAAAGGATAGAGCTTTATGTCACTAAGTTTTGTATTTTAAATCAATAAACGATAGCAAAGATGCTGCATTTTATTTTACCCACCATACCTTGTTTCACGGGATAGGAAGCCCCTTGTTTAGTCTTAAGTACTTATAACTAGGGACCGGATTTATATGTATTTAAAATTCCAAAATATGTACATATATTTTTTAATACAAATAAATCCTGTCCCTACTCATAAGCCAAACCCTTGAATGTTATATTGATAAACAAGTATAAATTATGAAAGCACAAAAAGCCCGACTGCAAACAAACAAAATGGGCTTAAATACATTATACATATAAACATGTATATATAAATAATAATAAATAATACCAGCCCTTGTTTATGTCCCACTGCTGGGCACGGGCCTCCCCTCAAGATGAGGGGGCTTAGGCCATAGTCCACCACGCTGGCCAAGTGCGGGTTGGCAGACTTCACACGTCATTCGAGAGCTAGTTAGGCTTTCTCAGACATGCAGGGTTTGCTCACGATGTTTTTCTTCACCGAAAGCTAGTAACAATCGCACAAAGACGATTCGCACACACATGTAATTAGACAATCATTTCAACTCGTCTAGATAAAACTTAGAGCATTCAATCAACTTTGGTTGCGTTGCTGATTGGCGGCCGCCATATTCATATATTTAGTCTGTCACTCGCACAACTATGAAGAATCTAACGACATATTATAAGTTTAGGCTGTAAACCGTGCCAAAGAAATAGATATGCATACAAACTTACACACATACTCTCGAAAAACATCTTAACCCTCCTCCTGGGGCATTCGGGCAAAAATAAAACATTCGCCGGAGCGACTCGCGTAGACATTAGGTGGTCTAGTACGGTTCATGCTATGGAAACTTAGAACAAAGTCACTGTGTCCGTCAGGATGACCGGACCACAGCACGGATTCACGTGAAACTTTGCCAAGATTTAGTACCTATTTTGTACTATTTTGTACCTATGTTTAAATATTTTGTACCTCAGTAATAACAAAGTTATTTAATAAATAAAGTGGGAAGCCATTCTGACGTCAGGATGGCTTCCCAGTTTTTACTTTGGGTACTTACGGTCCATATATTGCTGAAATCTTTGCATAATAATTTAGTACCTTTTTTGTACCTACGGTAAATATATAAATACTTAATGTATTCCATTTAAAATTACTTTTATAACATTATAAACAATTATATATGGAGCATCATTCATCTGACATATTATATTTCACAAACCATGTAAGTAGTCCCCTTTCCTGCATCCAGGCAGAGGAGTAAAACCCATACATTTGTTAGTTCTAACATTGACGATAACAACTTCTGCCACCTGTTTCTCTGGGAACTTAAACTTTGGCTACAGTTTGGGACGGATGCGTGAACGGCCGTGGGGCGCGTGAGCGACCGGTTGTGTATGTGTCGCGGGCACTTACCGCAGCTGAAAAACGCTATTCTCAGATTGAACGCGAGGCGCTGGCTATAGTGTTTTGTTTAGAAAAGTTGCACCAGTATTTATATGGGAGATGTTTTAAATTGCGTACCGACCACAAACCGTTGGTGACAATTTTTGAGCCTAAGCAGGGGGTTCCCTCGATGGCTGCGAGTCGGTTACAGCGGTGGGCTATTAAATTATCAGCACATACATACGACATAGAATATGTAAAGTCAAAAGAAAATAGAGCAGATGGGTTATCACGATTGCCAGCTTTGACTAAAACTACACAAAGCGTTTGCGTTCAGGAACAATCTTATTTACATTTTGCGCAAAGTTCCATGTTACCAGATTATAAGGATATAAAACAGCAAACAAGCCGTGATCAGTTAATAAGCAGAGTATTAAGATACATACGGGACGAAGGGCCCACTGAGAATGAAATAATGTCTCTTCGGCCTTACTTCAATCGCTGGAAAAAACTGTATGAAGAATTAGGTTGTGTGATGTGGAGCTATAGGGTTGTTGTGCCAGAAACTTGTAGATATAAAGAAATCTTTCTCTAGGAGCTACGTGTGGTGGCAAAGTATTGACGAAGCTATCGAAAGAATCTGTTGCGATAGTTGGATCTGCATTGCAGAGAGTGAAGCGCCGCCCATGCCCTGTCTCTGGCCATGGCCAGAGAAACCCTGGGCTCGCATACACATGGATTTTTTGGGCCCTATCGAGGGACGAACATTTTTGGTCATTATCGATGCATATCGATGAACTCGATATAAAATGCACACTTTGAAATTTTGACAACCCATTTTGACCTCCATTGAAAATAATTTTATGTTTTTTATTTGCTTTGAGGTTGGGTAAGTACGATCGAAATTACAAATCGATAGCACCAGTAGTTCCTGAAATATATAGGTGTGGCAGACAGATAGACGAAGTCATACCATGCACAACCATAAGGATTCCCTTTTAAACGACTTCAAAATGAGTAGTTCTGTATTCGACGCGTATGTATGTAATATTAATAAAAATAAGTAATATTTACTGAATATGTTAATCTATGTGGGCATAAACCAAAATTTACCCAATATCATGAGTGTGCGTATGTATGTAGGTTTATCCCCGTATTTCTCAGAAGCTACAAATCCTATTGCGATCGAGTGATATCAAAATCGGTTCAGTAGTTTAAGAGATATAGACTGTTTAAGTTTCCAGTAAATTACTCTGTCATAGCCAGCCATAGTTATTGTAAGTCAATATAAGTGTACTAGTTTATGTTCTTATTAAATAAATGTTTTGTTGATTTTATCCTAGTAATATTTTTTAAAATAATTTCCTGAAGTTTACAAGCATATGAGAATGTGCCCTTTACATCGTATAAGATTATATACTATATTGCTAGAATTCTATAATAGATTCTGTATAAAATGCTATTCTATAGTGAATAATTTTTAATTTATACATTATATTTTTTTTATTTATGTACTTATATTTATATAAAACTAGCTGTCCCGTGCAGCTCCGCCCACCTAATTAACTAATTTACTGCGCAACTTTTTTAATTTTCTTTTCGTAAGAACCTTCGCCTCATAATAATGTAATGTGGGTGTCTTCAAGGGAGTAAATATCCTTTTAATAAGTTTTCGATCAGGTGGGATTGCAGCCAAGCTAGTGCTTATGACTACAAAAAAAGACTTGCCGCCGTATTTGATGGACGTTTAGGACCCACACTCGAAATTTCCTAGCACCTCGGAAGTGCAAAACTTACCTAAAGTAGGGCCAATTTAATAGATCACATTTAATATCTGTCAGTCTCTTTTGTCATTATTACAATAAATATGTATGACGGGCGTGTTGGTTTGGGATCTGATGACCGTGTGTGGATTGTCCCAGAATATTATATTATTATAAGTAATCGTAATTGAAAAAAGTTAAGAAATTGTGCAGTTCTAACTTCAAAAACAATAATATTATTTGCCTGCCGTTACCAGGTTACGTTGTTAAATTTTGATGAAGTTTCAAATGTGATCTATTAAATTTCATCAGAGAGGGTCGAATGTAGCACATGATTGTTACTGCATGAATGTTTGCCGTGATGGAGAATTATGAAACGCTAAGCGGGGTCGGAATATCCTAAAGAAAATATGCACTGAATACTTGCTCTGTTTCGCAGGATAGGGGACTACATGTTACATTATAATATGTCAGACAAATGTCAGATGAATGATGCTCCATATATAATTGTTTATAATGAAATAAAAGTAATTTATAAATGAAATACATTAAGTATTCATATATTTATCGTAGGTACAAAAAAGGTACTAAATTATTATGCAAAGATTTCAGCAATATATGGACCGTAAGTACCCAAAGTAAAAAGTGGGAAGCCATCCTGACGTCAGAATGGCTTCCCACTTTATTTATTAAATAACTTTGTTATTACTGAGGTACAAAATATTTAAACATAGGTACAAAATAGTACAAAATAAGTACTAAATCTTGGCAAAGTTTCACGTGAATCCGTGCTGTGGTCCGGTCATCCTGACGGACACAAGTCACTGGGTCGCTGTTTACATTGCTCTCTAGTAACACATTCAGCAAAATAAGCCCTTTGTAAATAGTTTTAAGCTATCTAACACTAGATGGCGTTGAATAACAATAACAGAATTTCACACAGAAAGGTCTTTCGAAGTTACCAATGTAAAAAGTAAATCCGTAGGTTTTCTCTAAAATTATTTAAGCCAGGTTTTCATTCTAATATCAATGTAATGTAATTAAGAAAAGACAATGAAAAATTATTATTATTTATGTTACGGCCATCAACTATTATAGAACAACTATTAAAAAATGGCTGTTGTTTTTTTTTTTTTTTATTTATTATCATTATAAGAAAAAAAATATACAAAAACATAAATAAAATAGTAACACTTAAGCCTCTTGGGCTTGTGTGTGTTACTTCACAACATTCGTCATCAGCATTGGATTTTTGTTAAATATTACATAGTATTATATATCTAAGTTATTACTTAAAGGTTAATAATTCATAATTTCGTATATTGCATTTTTACGGAAGTTTATAATTGTGTTAAAAAGTACGATTTTAATTTAGTTTTAATATTACTTACATTAATATTTTCTCGCAATGAACTAGGCAAAGAGTTAATTAGTCTCGGAAGCATGTACGCGCTCGTTCGTTCGCCGTAGCAATTTTTTGCCGCCACGGTAACCAGTTTGCTTTGAGCGACTTGGCGTGTATATACAGGAAGATCAATTTTTTTTTGATATTTTTGGTTAAAGAACTGTTCTTTAAGCATGTGAAGTTTTACCTTGTCAAAGATTGGCAAGGTTTTACAGATTTCAAAAAGTTTAGAATCATCTGAAATATTAGACCTGACTTTTGGAACAACAATTAACTTTAGTATTCTAAGCTGCAACCTATATATTGATTCAAGATATGTTTTATAAGAACGACCATAACTTGATAGACCATATCCCACGACCGAATCCACGAGTGCATTGTACAGTAAGAGTCTACTTTTAAAGGGTAGTCGGTTATTTATGACATAGAACTTGGCTAGAATCGCACGAAGCTTCTCGCATACTCTTTCAATGTGCGGGCCCCAATTAAATTTACTATCTATGATTAGACCAAGGTAAACATGGGTGTCAACATTATCAATGATAGGGCATTTGAAGTCACATTGTGATGGGTCATGTAGACAAGCGTGGGTATGCGCTATTATTTTTAGTTCATCGGATTCATTTTTTAAATGTGGTGATTTAATATGCATTACCTTCGTCTTTTTGGCATTCAGAACGAGCCCTACATCATGACACCACATACTTAACCTGTCGAAATCCTTTTGCAGCAATGAGCAATGTGATATAGTATCAGCGTTGTTAGATCAACAAAACTGTGTCCATCTTTTTAGTATCGGTCTTTCGTCGGCCTTTGAGTCTTTATTAGCCATAAACCACAGAACATTTTTGACTAATAATTGGGTCAAATATTAAGTACCGTAAATGCGGGTTACTTTAGCTCTAGCAGGTTACATTGGCTCAAAACGGAAAAAGATTGAATTTCCTACCTTTTCGTAACTATGACAGAAAACGATCTAACTTTAGACGGAAATTAGAGATGGCATAGTACTGCCATCTCTAATTTCCGACTTACTTGTTTCTTATTGGCTGCACAAATGTATAATTTCATCCATTTTTGTTATAAAGTTCTTACATTAGCTCTAAAATAGAAAATGTATGGTTTTTGGTATACAAAAATCCCACGCCAAAGTAACCCTCTTCATAGAATAACTTTGGCTCAAAATAAATAAAAAATATTTAAACATGTATGTATTGTATTGTAAGTACATATTATGTATGCATACATTTTGAGGACAAGTGTTTATTACTTGCTTAGATACTGTCATTATTTATGAAATAAAAGCACTAAAAACTTTACTAGATAGGAACCACACTTCACAACAATTTCTGAAAATAACATTAAAAGAAGCCGAAGTAACCCGCCGAAGTATCTACGGTACCCATTTTTATTACATATTTAGGACGAGAATCGAGTACCGAGCGCTCTGTATTAATATGCTCCATGTTCAACATTGTAGTGTAAAAAAATGTAAATACATTGAAGTATGTATGTTAAATATAATTCGTTCAGTTCGGAGTTTCTGAATAAATTATTGTACAAGTTTTTTTAATCCCTGGTGATGGTAGTGGTTATTTACGAATTGATCGTGATCCACGCACTAGCTAAATACATATATAAACTTGAAAAACATAATCCTCATTCTGACGCAGTTAAAGGTTTATTACCTATAAACCTTTTTTTAATATTTCCTTTTTCTACCAAAAAACGTCCCTTTCCAGTACTAATTTCGCGACCTCGGCCATTATTTTAATTCAGTTGCTGGCAACACTTGCAGTAGTAATATTCCTCAGAGGTTATAGTTTGTTTTTATGAAAATTTCGGTTTACTGTGAATATGGAAGCTGCTGTAGTTTCCTTTTTAATACAATATCAATGTTTACAAGTGTTTTTAGGGATATCATAAAGTGAAACTTAGTCTGAGTGTGATTAAATTACGTCTGTTGTGATATGTTGACTTCCGTTCGTGACTACATGGAAACTTTAATTCTAGCTTAGATTAACTTATATTTAGTGACTTGTACCATTTATGATATTAAATACTATATTTCACATGTTGTGTTTTTTATTTTATAACTAAATAACCTATTTGGGTTTTGGTTGGTTTGATATAGTATAGCACTATACGTACAAATAGTAGGTATGTAGCTAGCTATAGGTATGTAGTAGCAGAGCCGTAGTTAATGAATGAGCTACAGGCGGGCAGCACTTTAGCGTCCTCGAGCCACGGGAGAGTTTCCTATCTATTTCAGTATATACTATTCTTATCTATGGCGGTAACTATTAAAAACTACTTAGTCAAATGTACGGAAAAAAAACTGATACATAGTTGGTCGAGCTCGTAAACTACTTTACTCATAGATTTAAGATTTTTTTCACTACGTTCAAAAAGAAGAACATAGCGTGGGAAGGAGAAGTTCTAATCAAATACAAACTGCACGAGTGCAACAGAGGCAGAGATAAAATTCTTTTTTTTTATTCCGCATCACTTTTGACATTAGCCACTGCAACGCTGCCTCGCGGTTTGTTTACTGTCAAAGTAAATCATAATAATTTAGCACGATCTCAAATTTATAATATGAAATATCATTGTTCCATTAGGGTGGCTTGTGCAATAAGTGCATGTGATGTTACAAATCGTAATAAAAACGAATAAGTAAACATTTCACAGGTAATTGATTACTATTCCTGACTGCATTTTTGCTTGCTATATTTTTATGGTTTTGGTTGAAACTTTGGTTGAAAATCGTAATAATATCGTAGAATACATGTTTTTCTTCAAACTGATCATAATTTATTACTTTGTGGCGACTAGAACCTCTTTGCCACTTGTTGTATTTTCTATGTGTTTTGAATAGTGAACAGCTCAGTTTAGAACGTGCTGTCTTAATAGTATTTGACACATTCTTTGTTATGGTCTAGTAGTGTCAACAGTGTAAATATTATTCATGTTATAAATCTAGTAAAGAACGGTCGTGCTGCTTATAGACGAATAGTCAATGTACATATAGTTAGTGATCGTGGAATCACTAGTCCTAATATAAGAGATCAGTGCCTTCAGTGATTTTTCAGGATAATAAATGTTTGGACCCTCAACCGTCTAACTTATTTTCGAGCAAATTAACAATGAAGGGTCAACCGACCCTCATTTGGTGACTCCGAAACTAGAGGATTACACGTAAGACGTTAAGCACTTAGACAAGAAAAGGATAACAAGGTAACCAACACAGTACCTATCAATAAAAAAATGAAAAATTAGAAAAGAAACGGTGTTCGTTTTATTTAACGGAATTTACGTCGGCCATTATACAACGGAATTTTATTGTCTAAATATTGAAAAATAAATAACGAAAACATTCGTCGTGGAGCGACATAGTGGAATTCTACGAGCAATCAGCTCGTTTCTCGCCGTGTTCGCCGTGTTCGTCGTGGTTCCTGCCTGCGAATTTTCGGCGATCGTTTTTTTGTTTCGCAATGACTTTTAGTGAAACATTTGAAGGTTTTTATTTTAAAACAACAAATAAAATATTTAAATAAATTTTGTAAAGGTCCTGGTCGCCCCACCACCAAGCCACGTAGGGAAAATTTTTTTTTTTCATTAAATTTAGGGTTCCGCGCCATCCGCACCACCATCCACATGGCTGAAAGCGAAAGTGTGTCCATCTGTACGCCGCCCATCTGCAAGGATCGTGCAACATTGATTGCAGAGCTGTACCTTAAGTTAGAGGCACTTACTCGCGTAGTGGCTTCTTTAGCCAACCGAGGTTTTGACCAACGGGGCCGCTCGCGAGAACGTAGCTTAGGTAGATTTAGGAACCGATCACGCTCGCGCAATAGCGAGCTATGCTATTACCATGACCGATTCGGAACGAAAGCTAGGAAGTGCGTCCAACCGTGCAAATGGTCTGGCCCTCCACCTTCAGCGGCTGGTGGCTGCAACCAGTCGTCGGAAAACCTGTAGAGCGTCCGGTTTTGGCGACTGCCCAACGCTCAGCCACAAGTCGCCGTCTTTTTGTAACTGACCGGTATACCAACAGAAAATTTCTGGTGGATACTGGTTCAGACGTAAGCTGCGTACCAGTTAGTAGTGTTAGCAAACTGAAAAGCCAGCCGCAGCCGTACGATTTAGTGGCAGCAAACGGATCAAAAATTCAAACTTACGGTTTAGTCACGCTATGCTTAAACTTAGGTCTTAGGCGCAGTTTATCTTGGAATTTTATAATTGCGGATGTGGAAACTGGCATAATAGGATCAGACTTTCTGTCGCAGTATAACCTACTTCCTGACTGCACTCATGGGAAGCTTCGCGACGGGACGACAGGTTTGTCATCTTTCGCGGAACTCCAAGACGTTAGCCAGTCCAGCATTAAAATTATTTCCATCCCCGAATCGCCTTTCTCAGCGATCCTTCAGAAATTTCCAAGTATCACGCGCCCCCCTGGTGTACTTCAGGAGCCCAAACATTCAACGGTACATTATATTAAGACAACTGATGGCCCACCGGTATCATCGCGGCCACGTCGTCTGGCTCCATTGAAGCTTCGCGCTGCACAGAAAGAGTTTGAGGACATGGTCAAGGCTGGGACAGCCAGGCCATCTTCTAGTCCTTGGTCTTCAGCTTTACACCTGGTGGAAAAGAAAGATTCAACGTGGCGACCGTGCGGCGATTATCGCACCTTGAATGCACGCACTGTTCCGGACAGATATCCGGTTCGGCACATAGGTGACGTTTGCCAGAACCTTGCTGGAAGTACCATTTATAGCAAAATTGATTTAGTGAAGGCATACCAACAAATCCCGGTAAATCCTACCGATATTTGCAAAACCGCAATAATCACACCGTTCGGGTTGTTCGAATTTCCATACATGAGTTTTGGACTTAGAAACGCAGGTCAAACATTTCAACGTTTTATCGACGAAGTCGTGCGTGGCCTTGATTTCTGTTATGCCTACGTGGACGATATCCTGGTGTACTCAAATTCCAGCTCCCTGCATGCTCAGCACCTGGAAATACTTTTCAGAAGGTTGCATGAGTATGGAGTCGTAATCAATACTGCTAAGAGCGTTTTTGGGGCTAAAGAGGTAACCTTTTTGGGGTATCACATCGATGAGGCAGGTGCTAGACCCCCCGTCGACAGAATCCAAGCCTTAGTGGATTTCCCTCCCCCCAAGACTGTTGAAGGAATGCGTAGTTTCCTTGGCATGGCCAATTTTTATCGGCGATTCATTCCAGCTGCCGCCAAATTTCAAGCACCGTTAATTGACGCAGTAGCTGCTATCCAGGGTAAAGGTGCCAAGCCTTTCGTTTGGACTCCTGAGCTTTTGGCGTGTTTCGAAGAGTGCAAGAAAAGTTTAACATCTGCAAAGATCCTGGCGCATCCAGATTGCAGCGCCTCACTCGGTCTTTTCACTGACGCATCGAGCACTCACGTAGGCTCTTGCCTGCAACAGCGTCGTACCGAAGCAGATGATTGGCAGCCCATCGCTTACTTCAGCAAAAAGTTGAACACTAAACAAACATTATGGCCAGCTTACTACAGAGAGCTCCTCGGCGTTTATGAGAGCGTTCAGCATTTTAGGCATATTCTCGAAGCGCAGCACGCAACAATTTTTACGGATCATAAGCCGTTGATTTACGCGTTCGCCCAGCGAAGAGAAAAGCTTCCGCCTGCACAGCTGAATCAATTATCTTTTATCAGCCAATTTACCACAGACATTGTCCACATCAAGGGCGTCGATAACGTTGTAGCGGATACATTGTCTCGTATCGAAGGTATTTCCTTGGAAGCAGACTACGCCGCACTTGCTACTTCACAGCGTTCTGATGAAGAATTAGCACACGCTCGCGCGAGTTCTTCGCTTAAGCTGGAGGATGTATTAATTCCCGGCACTGATGTAAGCATCACTTGCGACATGTCGACTGGTAAAGCTCGTCCATACCTAACGCCACCATTTCGTAAAGCAGTATTTAACAAGTGCCATAACCTTAGCCATCCTGGTGCGCAGGCTTCTGCACGCATGGTGGCTGAGAGATACGTTTGGCCTGGTATCAACGCAGATTGTAACAGATGGACTCGTTCATGTTTAGATTGCCAGCGTTGCAAAGTGACGAGACACGTTAAGTCACCGCTGAGTAACTTCAGCAGTCCGTCGGACAGGTTCAAACATGTCCACATCGACATCGTCGGCCCGCTTCCTCACTCTAACGGTTATAATTACTGCCTCACCGCGATTGACAGGTTCACGCGGTGGCCGGAAGCTTGGCCGATGACATCCATTACTGCCGAAGAAGTCGCAGACACCTTCGTGAACGGCTGGGTGTCTCGCTTCGGCGTTCCCAGTATTTTAACATCGGATCAGGGACGCCAATTCGAATCATGCCTCTTTCAGCGCCTTATGTGTGTTTGCGCGACCAAGAGGATTCGTACCACCAGCTACCACCCATGCGCAAATGGCATGGTCGAGCGGTTGCACCGCCAGCTTAAGGCGGCATTAATGTGCCATGCTGAAACGTGGTCGAAGGCACTTCCATTTGTTCTCCTCGGTATGAGATCGGCTTTTAAAGAGGATATCAAATCTTCTTCAGCCGAGCTCGTGTATGGCGAATCGTTGCGTTTGCCAGGAGAGTTCCTTGTTCCCGCCGATGCCTCGGGTAGCCCTGATTCGATCATTGATTTTGTAGCAGATCTTAAGAAGCGAATGGAAGCAATGCGTCCAGTCGAAGCTTCGAATCATGCACGTCCAGCAATTTTCGTTTTCAAAGAGTTAGCATCAGCGTCTCACGTTTGGCTACGAGACGATACCGTTAGGCGTTCACTTCAACCACCGTACTCCGGTCCATACAGAGTAATTAGGCGTAAGGACAAAACCTTAACTTTAGATGTTAAGGGGCGTGAGGTTACAGTTAGCATTGATCGCGTTAAGCCTGCTTTTATTGAGGCTGATTTAGAGATAGGGCATCACGAGTTGCCAGCCTCGCGAGGATCAATGTTGGACGGTCTAGCTAGTGTTCCGTCGAGCAACGATTCGGATCATCCGTTCGTTGAGCTTGCTCCGCCAGCTTCCTTTTCCCCTCCTGCCCCCATTGTCACTCGGTCCGGTCGTAAAGTTAGGTTCAGAGATATTCTTGACTTATAATTTAACTTCAGGCTCCTGCCCCATGTTTGGGGGGGGTTTCCTCTCTGCGTGGGGGGGTGATGTGGCGACTAGAACCTCTTTGCCACTTGTTGTATTTTCTATGTGTTTTGAATAGTGAACAGCTCAGTTTAGAACGTGCTGTCTTAATAGTATTTGACACATTCTTTGTTATGGTCTAGTAGTGTCAACAGTGTAAATATTATTCATGTTATAAATCTAGTAAAGAACGGTCGTGCTGCTTATAGACGAATAGTCAATGTACATATAGTTAGTGATCGTGGAATCACTAGTCCTAATATAAGAGATCAGTGCCTTCAGTGATTTTTCAGGATAATAAATGTTTGGACCCTCAACCGTCTAACTTATTTTCGAGCAAATTAACAATGAAGGGTCAACCGACCCTCAACTTCTATAAGAAGAATAGCGGGATATTTTGTGTAAAATGTTAAACGATTTGTTTACAATAGGGCTTGAAAAAGTCCTGACGTCATGAGTATCGATATCGATAATAAAGCAAATAGTTTTAATAGAACAAATATTAATTCTACGTCTTTTTGTTTTAGTTTCAAGGAGTTTATATTTATTCGGTCTAAAAATATTTTGCCGTCTCTATATTCTTTATGTAAATTGATATGATAATAATAATAATTCAAATGTATTCTTTCAGATTATCAAAATAATTCTTTGTTATGACAAAAATAGATGCGGATTAAAGACGAGGATGCGCGGAAACCCTACAATATGCCAGTGTCTGTGATAAAGATTTTGATTTCTGTCTGTGATATCCATCCATATCATCGGTTCTACAGCCAATATGACCAGCCACTCCAGTCTGGTAATTAGTTGATCTACGTCGGCAAGTTTGATTCTCTGGTGATAACATTTCTTATTCGATCCTTCACAACAAATAATTTACTTCGTGTTCATGTGGTTTAAATAATATTAAGATGTTACCAGATAAAACGTGCTCTATTACTGTCGTCACTAAGAAGCTGAAGTATATATTTACAATATATTTTTATGAATGCTGAAATAAGTAAGGTAAGGTGCTAACATACTTTACTGTCGGACAAACAAACTGTATTTTTCTGACTTACTTTTATGCCCTACCTTTAAGACAGTAACGCCACTGGTACATTAATCGAAAACAGGGGTGTAAAACCTTTGAATTGTTTTTTTTTTTCGACATCAAAACCTCATTGTCACTATGAAATAGTTCAGCTATTAAAGTATAAAGAAGGAGCAAACACAAACTCTCACAAACTTTCCTTTAAACAATATAGGAAGCTTTCGAAAGAATGCTATATGCACATTTATAAATGCGTATGTATCTCTGTCTCTCTGTTGTCATCAATTTTCTTAATTGTATACGTGAGTAAAAGCGCGGGACATCGCTAGTAGGGTTATTACAATTAGTTTTTCTAGGTAGCAACTAATAATTATTTTTTAGCACCTAGTTAAAGCCGATACCCGCTTTGAAAATGTTTAGAATATCTGACTTGGGGCAAGACTAACATACGTTTGTCTTGCCCCTGGTAAACTCATAGTCTTCCCCCACTTTGACATTTTTATATTATGGTTTTATTTTGTTAAATATTAAGGAAACTTATTTGTTTTATGTGATAATAACAATATAATTTTAAACTCTATGTTGGTATGATGCTACTTACAGCAAAGATATCTCAATTTAACATTTAATATCACAAATTTTTTAATGTTTTTTTCAGATCCACCAACTAGCCTTTTTTTTCTTACAGCTGACATTTTAATTGTGTGATATTGACCAAATAGTTCAGCAGAAGTGACAACTGTGTTTTGAGCCGAGAACCATTTCATGATAACTGTTTTTACGACAAGTTAAATTGGAAAAAAACGCAGAATTTTTCGAGTTATTTGAAAGTGACAGTCTTACCCCGGTGACAGTCTTAGGTGGGGACCTTACCTTATGTATTGTACAATAGAAGTATATTGTTTGCCTTTTTAATAATAACCTGGTACGATCCACACATGGTGATCTGATCCCAAACAAGGCAGAGCCTTTACTATGGAAACCAGACAACTTTTACTAATACATACTCATATAATTTTATTTGTAAATACATACTTAATAGATAAATAAAACCCAGACACCTGGTGGAAATCGAACCACCAGCTGGCTACCCAATAAGCCAGCCAGGATGTTGAACTGTTAGACCAACACGTCCGCCAAATGTTTTGGTTTTATACTATTTAGAAATATTGCATACTTCTCAAGGATCTCAGGGGATATTCCTTCACCCATACTGAAAAACGTTAATAATTATTGTTTATAATGCATGCTGATTTGAGTAATTTTATCATGCGTAACGATAACTTATTTACATGATCTAATTTACGATGTTTCAAGCAAAAAGAAACTAAAGGAGTTGTTCCAGAAATGTATGGAGCCTTTTTTTTTTTTTTTTTGACGCGGGGGAAATCTTCGAAAGATCCCCGGGAGCTGTGGGGCTCGACCGGGGTATGTGGGATTCTTACCCACTAAAACCCCCGCGGCTGTCGCATCGGCACATGAGAGGGGAGACCCCAGGGCTCTCCGGTGGGATCTGCACCAGGGGCCCTTCAGTGCCTTGCCTTTGAGCCCGCCGCCGGGGTGCGCATTGTAGCCCCCCGGGAACCTGTCACGGTGCTCACGGGGACGGGGGTCGCAACCCCGCCGCCGTCCTCCTCGGAGTCGCCGCCGTACTCAATGGACGCTCAAGGGGCCCACACCCCGAGCGTCCAGCGACTCCGAAGGAGAAATGTATGGAGCCTGGGCCAACACCATGTACACTATATGTATAATAACTATTCAATATAGTAACTGTTTTGTAATGTTATCTTTTTTTAATATTGCTTCGTTTTATTGTACATTTAAGATATCTTGTTCAAGGAGAGCAACACCAAAGAGAATATAATACTACTGTAGCAACACCCCACAATAATATGATGGATCGGAAATACGTAACTAAAATGTAATTTTGACAGTTGACTATACCTGCGATTGAACTTGTTGCGGATTCCAATCCAAATCACAGGCGATAATCAATACAGTAAAGCCCCAGGTCTAGAAAGAAACAGTCAATGAATGTCCGCAGACATAAATAATCACTAAAAACTCCGAAGTACATTATGTACTCCACACGTAAACAATCTATTATGAAACGTCAACTATAGCATTAACTGTCAAGTAGTAAACCAACGTCAAACGCAACTGTCATGGCTGCCCTAAAAACAGGGTGGACATACTAAATAACTGCAAAAGTAATTATTTTTGTACAATTGTACTCTGCTTCAAATTAATTTATAAGTATTTTTATGAAACTCTCCTATGTTTTTCCTATTTTTCCATGTAGTGTACATAGTGTTGGCCCAAAATGGAACATCTCCTTTTTTGTTTAGAACGACTGTTTTACCACTTTTGACAATTTATCATTATAAGATTTGCAATACTAAAGGTTATTAGTAACTTGTTATAAATCAACATCAATTTTAAATTAAACAGATAATCGTGTAAATCTTCACACAAAATATCATCGATATCGATTACGTACGTAGTACTTTTTAACAACATTTTTTTTCCTTTACACATAAACAATTCACTCACTCACACATAGGTTTTTCTTTTTTGGTTTCATTTTTTATCGGACTATGTTTATCTTCTATATATAATATCTTTGACTTTACTAGACCCCCAGGAGAAATCTGACATGTTGATCGAGCTCATACACTATCAAAACCCGTAAGTATAAGTACTATTGGTTCGCGGCCGCCATCTTGGTCGACCGCGAACACAAGTTTTCCAATGTTCGTTTTCTTGTTATTACTTGATAATAAAATGTATTTTGCAATTGCTATTTTACACTGGCGAAATCATCAATAATTGATGGACGCCATATTTTTGTTAAAGAAGAAGAAAACCTGTACTAGACCTTCAGTTCACTAAGCCGATGGTAGTATTTTATTTAATTTATTTGTGAATGCAAACAATTGTACATTATATATTAATAACTTATGTAAAGAAAAACCATTATAAACTAAATGTACAATCCACGGCGCTATCCACAAATTAATTACTAGTAAGTAAGTATAGGTATCTAAGACGACAATAAACAAACATAACGTAAAAAGTGAAGAAGGAAATAAGAAAAGAAGATGTTTGCGAAGAAGAAATACATTATGACGGTAAATTAAGCGAATTGACTGACTCTAAAATACATTTTTTAAATTTTGAAAGATTTAAATTAAATATGTCTATATGCTCAAAATATGTGTTATAATTTTGTACTAGCGACCGAAGCGGGGAACGCACACCAGCATTCGAGCGACAAGATATTGTACCAAAAAAATTATAAGTGCGTGCTCCGCGACGGTTTACAGTTCGAGGAATTATATATAACAATTCGTTAGTAAGTAACATACAATCTAATTTACTATGACATAAATTATAAAGAAAATTAGCTCCAAGTAATATTCTTCTACTTTGAAGCGGAATTATGTTAAATAGTTTACACAGTTTTTCATAGGATGTATTCCTTCCAAATTGCCTGTAATGAACAGTACGGAAGAACTTACGTTGGACAGCTTCAATAGAGGTTATATATTTTTGGTATATTGGGTTCCAAATGGCAACTGCATATTCCAATTGTGGTCGAATAATTGACATAAATATTTGACGATACGTTGATAGCTGACGAAATCCATACATATTATAAGCTT
This sequence comes from Furcula furcula, assembly GCA_911728495.1. NCBI lineage: Eukaryota > Metazoa > Arthropoda > Insecta > Lepidoptera > Notodontidae > Furcula > Furcula furcula. The sequence goes on from OU452255.1 coordinate 19,409,067, forward strand.
TACTGACTATAGTTGATATATGCAAATCTATTATAGATGAAGTTTAGTATCTAAGGTAACACCAAGGTCTCGCAAGGAGGTTACTTTATTTAATGGCAAATCACAAAGATAATATGTATTATTACAATACAATACAATACAAGTACTCTTTATTGCACACAAAAGAAATATACATTTGAAATTAAAACAATTAAAAACAGTGAACAACAAGGCGGACTTATCGCTAAAGCGATCTCTTCCAGTCAACCTTGGGGTACAGGACAGAGCATTCTTATGGGCAGGTGCAGTTATATAAATAAATTAAGTGGATTAAAAATAAAAATATATATTAAAAAAAAAAAAAAAAATAATAATAATAACAATAAAATAAAAAATAAACTACATATTATTATTATATATTATATTATTGATAGTCTTTTTATTTTTAGTGAATGTTATGGAGCAGCATTTATCAATATTCAAGTACTTACAGCCTATTGGCAATACAGTATTCAGATAGCCTTTGCAGATCCTCTTGAAGTAATTCACAATCGCTCAGTATAAGCAGCCATCAATCTTCTTGGAATTGTATTTATATTCATAGTCACACGCAGCATCCTCATCAGAATGAATGTTCTTTTCCAACTATCGGAGGCTTATCGAATCTTATGCTGCATCAGGCCTAGCACAGCTTCTTTCCAAGTGTATGGAATGTGATGTGGTTTTTAAAACAAAAACGCCATTTTCTACTTATACAATTTTTTTTAGGAACGTTTCTATATGGAATACCTGTTACACTTGCATCAGGAATTTTGTAAAATTTTATAAGTAGGTAGGTATAAAGTACGTACGTACTTTATCATTGTAAATATAGAATAATTCATTTGAAATTGTGACGTCGTACTCACACATCTCAAGATTTGCACGTCATGACGCGTCATCCTAAGATCGTGGATAAATTATAATTGGCAGGGGTATTCACAGAGTGCATACTTAACTAAGCGTCGGTCTTTTCTACATGTTTCATTTTAGGTATGTAAATTAAAAGAATGAAAATCTGTGCCGTTTATGTGTACTTACCTAGATACTAATATTATATAGGGTTTCCTGTGATACCTACCTAAATAATCATCATCATCATCACCAACCAGCTCCACTGCTGAACATGGGCCTCCCTCCCTAGGAGTGGTAATTATTAGCTCTACTAACAGCATCCACCGGTTACCTAAATAATCGATATATTATACAATGACCTAAATATTGCCTAAATAATAATAAGTACTTACTGTATTATTTTTTTACTAAGAACATGTCAAAGTACTTAGTGTCTTTTTAAAAATAAACTGAGGTGCGTTTTGTAGTTTTTTTTATTAGACACTATTTATAGTCCAAATCATTATTCATCCATGGTTCAAAGTTATTACTTAAAGAAGATAGGTGTATCTTTTTTGCTGGACGTACTTACCCAGATCGTCAAGGACTGACAATTCTTATCCTCAACCATAGGTTGTCCTCTTTCAATAAGCTGAAGCCATGAAGAAATAGGGTCATTTCTTCATGGCTGAAGCTCTACGATTTGATTGACTAGATTGTGTCATGGCACCAATGAGATTTTTACTATTGGTGAAGATCGATCTACTGGAAATCGATTTTCAATTTGCTGCTGGTGAAGAATAATGAAAGAAAAAAATCAAGACAAGAGATTTTTCATAATGATCTAATTCGTAAAATTAAATAGGCATCTTTCTATTTATTAAATTGTATAATAGTAAAAAATAGCGGTTGAGGTGTGAAAAAATAAAAGCTGTGGTATGTGTAATCTTTTTTTTTTTAGTGTGTAGATGGTATTTGGCAATTTGGACCAACTAACCACCCGCTCCGATAGCCGTGATCGTCTAGTGGTTAGGACCCTACGTTGTGGCCGTAGTAACCCAGGTTCGAATCCTGGTCACGGCAGTGTCGAACACTGTTACGGCGGAGCTTTCTTTTTTTGATTAAATTATAATGTTTTGTTTACAAACAAAAGTAATGTTTATAACAAAGTAAAGTAATAACTATACATTTGTAAGTAATCATTAAAACCGTATTCAATATGCTATTTTTACAAATGGCATGATTTATTTAGAAAATATTTTTAATTAGTTTTTAAAATAAATGTTTAGCCAAAAATAATAATTATGAGCTATGTATGTATGCATTTTATTTAAATATTTATTTTATTATATAAAACGTATACCAGCGCCATCTGTAACACATGTTGATTATTAAAACAACCATTTCATTATAAGTTGTGTCATCTAGGTAGTACGAGAACCGCCGAGAACCTTGTTCAAAATCACTGAACGAGTTCTTTTTTACCATGAACCAACAGATGGCACGAGTAGTATTTGTTTTGGTTCAACTTAGTCACGCCGCAGCTGTTCGCTATCACAGAAATCCGTGAGAGAAAAGGAGTGGTGATTAGGCCTGTCTTTGCCTAAAAATTTCGTTTTTTCTATGGTCCACGTGTTCCCAGGTGCTTGTGGCCGTTATATGTGATAGGTAAAGTGGTTCTGCTTGTGATATATTGTTGGCAATGCCGAAGAACAACGTTTAATAGTGTAATTAGGGACGTAAACGTTCGTTCTGACGTTTATTACGGTGTATTTCTGTGTGTGCGTTAGTGACAGCATTGCCGCCGACCGTTGAGGCGAATCTTGTAACGGAATGGGTACATGTTGGATGTGAAGGCTGTTTTCGGTAAGTTATGTTTTGATGTTATTCCTAACCTATTTGGCTCATGCTTTTGTAACAAGCCTGTACAAAGTTGGTAAGTATGTTATATTGACCTCGACACGCAGCGTGATCCCGTAGCTATTTCCCTTTGAAAGGTAATTTCTCGTGTATTTTTTTATTACGACCGCAGTTTCCGCTGAATGTTTGATTTGCTAGTCTTTTTTTTAAATAATGACGTGAGTTTTCGCATAAAGTTGTAACTGAACCTGTTATCACCCCTATGTCTAGCGTTATAAAGACTACAGTTTTCTATTTACACCGTTGATACGAACGGTTACATGTGCAGGGTGCATTCAACTTAAAGCCGCCTAAGAAAATAAATAAGTAGGCACCTACCTTAGATCATATAAAAGAATCTAAGGCACCTACCTAAGTACATTAGTTGCATAATGGTTACATAACACATACCTTAATTACACCCAGATTTATTAGGTTATGCACCCAGAATCAAATATAGAATCACAGATTCTTTGGATGCTATTTAACTAGGTACCTACAGTATGATAACATTGATAACCAATGATGGCAACTGAAGAAATGGATGGGCTGGCTACGGATAGCAGTGCCCTTCTCTGGTTGGGTGTCGTAGGAAGCGACAAAGGGAAAACAATACGACGGGCAGCAGCATCTTTCTATTGGATTAACTACTACTGTGATCCCCAAGACGCCTGCCAAGCGTGGGGATTTTGGCAACCCCCCCCACTTTAAGGGGAAGGCCTGTGTTCAGAAGTGGACGTCTTCTGGTTGATGATGATATCGAGATTAGCAACTGATGATGATCAAGGTAAGATTATACCATTGACAAATGAGTAGCCACGTCAGCCATTTTTTAGATATTTTGGAATAGGTAATTATGTACGAAACCAGTTGTTTGCCCTGGTAGAAGACCTCGAATCCTCGAAAAATTTTGTAGGTCAATTGAAAACCTTCCTATTAAAACAAAGAAACAAGAAATTCTAACAATAATTAAATTGGCAATTAGGCGCGCGTTTGAAGTTTTGTTACTACGAAACCTGCTTTTAGTTAATGTAGACTGTAATGATTCTTACAAGTTCTCCAAATAACCCAATTAGGCTTCAACATTGTATGAATTCGAAGAAGGGTTTAATGTTAAACTAATCAATAATAACGAGCGTCAAAACATGTTCTGTATAAATCAAAGCATTAGGTTTATTTTTAAAGACTGATTTCAGTATATAGATCTTCCAACGCGTCAATATCCAAAAAACTGTCCAGTTTGATCAGTCTAATCATCTAATGTATGACGACATGCTTTTATTAAAGCGTACCTAAATAACGTCCGTTAATAGGTTTTTATAAAATTTATTTGATTTGTAACTTTTGCATGCACCAACATTAATAATATAATAAAGTGTCACGTTTGGGCACGGGCCTAATCGGATTTAGGCCATAGTCCACCACGCTGGCCAAGTGCGGTTTGGCGGACTTCACACGTCATTTGAAAGCTAGTTAGGCTTTCTCAGACATGCAAGTTTCCTCGCGATGTTTTCGAATGTACCAACATTAGATAAGTTTTTATTAATGCAAAAATGCCTTTCCAAGCATTTAAGTACATAAACCAGTACGTACCGTACTGTACGGTTGCGACAGAGAATCTTACAATGTAATGGTACGCGAAATGAATCTACCTAGACAATCTCTGATCAATGTGTGTGGTGGTACTACCATTGGAACCTGCCTGCACTATCTCTTGCACTAACCTTTTTTACTAGGTGGTAAGTAGGCTCCTTGTGCAAGGAACCGTCCAGGTAGGTACCACCGCAGTGTCAGATATTCTGCCGCCAAGCAGCAGTGTGTAAGCTTTGCTTTGATCCGGCATGAAGGGCACTGTAGCTGGTGAAATTACTGGACACAAAGACTTAACTAGCGATTCTTCTGGTATTGCTAGCTGTGCGTTTGCTTGCCACCTTGGTAGTATAAAAAAAACCTTCCAACTAGCAAACAAATTAAGAAAATTTCAAAGTTACAGATTTGGATAGACTCATTTATTTAATCGGCTTATGCTTCATGTAAAACCGTGGACTTTCCAATGAGAGCGCTATAACTTATAGATAGGTATAAGTAACAAGGCAATGAAGTATTATAACGCCTCTATGAGTCTCGTCACTACGCTCAGTTAGTGATAGCTATTCACAATGGTCCGCTTATTATTGATAACCAATTGTGCCAATTGTGATACTGCAATATGAACATAGTCCAAGATATTACGACGCGAGATATTATGACTACTATATCTATTTCAATATTTTCGAAATGTCATGTTCCAGTTATGGATTCGGTAAACGTGATATTTACGCCAGTTGCTTTGTTGACGTCACAAGTAGGAAGTTCTTCTGACGTTAAGCGACGAGCCTTCCTATCAACGGCTATCACTGCTATCCTATCCTGAGACCTTAGTTATTAAGTCTATTGAGCCCAGTAGTTTACCTGTTTTAGTGTTCTTCACATCGGTTCTAGACTATACATACAGTAATGTTGACGCATTACTGCTTAGCACCAGAATCAAGGGCGTAGCTACTGCCGTATCAGCCGTATCAATGATATGGGGCCCTCGGGCTACAGGGGCTCCGAACATGTGTGAACAACAATTCGTAAAATCCACGTTCTTACATAATCTCCTTTAGGCCGTACCATCATTTGGGCCCCCCAACAAATTTTGATACGGGGCCCAATATCTATGACTGTGGTGTTAGAACTCTATCTGATAGTCGACACGAAGTCACCACCCAATGAATTGCTACTACCAGACTAACCATTAATTTCTACGAATCTGGCTTAATTAAGATCAATCGTTAAATTAAACACGTCTTACTAAATTCACTACAAGAATGTATGATCCGATAACGAAATATAATTGATTATGGTCGTGCCTATTTCGATATAAATAATTATAAACGTGACTTCACTAAAACCGATTAGAACTCGCTCGTTGGTTTGTGTTAAATTAATTCAGTTAACAATAATTGGCGACTAGAATAAAGTAATTATCGGAATAATCTAGGCAATGTATTCACGGCCCACACCATAATAACGGCAGTATTAACGGTGGGAAGCATGGTAGGCGGTGTGTAGGCGATCACAGCCTTGGACAGCATTCATACTGCAACAACTGTGCAATAATTTCAATGTTAAAAATTGATCGAAAATGCAGCGCTTTCTTTAACTAACTAAAGAGTTTATGCTGCTTGTAACCTTTTTAAAAAGCACGGTCTTGTCAAATAAATAAAAGAAAATTATACATCAAATTGTCATTGGCAAGAACATCAATAATGACGTGAGAAAAATAACAAAAAATAAAAATCCAAAATAATATATTTTTACTTCAACCAACAGTTCTTCAAAAACATTCAAAATTTTACGTCTCCGGGCAAAACGTGTGCAAAATATCGTCTCTAATGTTTTAAGTTTGCTCAAGCGAAAAACTGTTAGTATGGCTACAAAGAGACCTCCCGTTAAAAGGTCCAGAGAAGTCCCTGACAAGAACATAGAACTGCCCGAGGTAGCCCTCGCAGCTATTGTTTCATATAAAAAGCAGAGGGAAGTGAGCGACTTCATCACCTTCTTGCTAAGTGCTCTCGAAAGAAATTCCTATTGGTTAAACGGCATCGTCAGCAAGCAAAATAACTTTAGATGCGCTCTTATGGTAGGCGCTGGTCCGAACCGTTTCCAAATCCAAGAGCTCATATATCCATCGGGTGATACGGACATCAAATTAGAAGTCGAATTGAAAGACTCTGAGGATTACGATAAAATTGCAATTGCCGCTTTAATCAAATTACCTAATGCAGAATTAGATCAACTTCTAAAGTTCATCAAAACTCGTTTATTTGAGAACGTCTCCTTGAAAGAAGATCTCTTGAAAGGAAAAGCGTTGGGTATAAGTTTTGCTGTATTGAGGCCCTTTTCTGAGAAGCAGTATCGTGTGATGGAGAGGATTGTCATCGGAAGTTCCATGAAATGTGTCGTGCCCATGAAAAAACGACGTAGGGACGAGAAAGTAATAATGGGACCTTCATTTAAGAAGACCAGAAAAGTCATATAATGTTCCCAGTCACCAATGGGTATATTCCGAACGTAAAAATAGTATCAAAGCAAAATGGACAATCGTTATGGTGGACCACAGTGCCATGTAGCATGTAATGGCAGCAATTTAGGTCGACTGTAAAATGCGAAGCTCAGTAAATTATACTCATTTTTGCAATGATCGCTTCCGATTACCCGTGATGGATGGGGTCGCATATGTGGTAGAACGACTATTACAATACAACGAATATACGCATATACATCATCAAGCATCGTGCTATGTATCTTGTTATTGCTACAATAAAATAATACCTTCATTATTCTTGTCGTTTTATCTTTGTTTGGGTCGTTGACTTTACTAATTTAATTGCTCCTTTAATTAATATGTTTAGCGAAATTGTTTGCGAAGCGAGTTGAAAAAGTTAAAAAGGAAAACATAATTAGATTTTGCTGTTCCCTTTCGCTAAACTGTGATCGTTTTTCTTCCGTCGGCGGAGCAAGCGTCCGACTTGGAAAGATCAATATCTCTGGAATCAGGGCAGCCGTGCGCGGGCTAACTTACAGCCACAAATCCTTCCACCTATAACTTATTACAATAGCACTCGGCGTTACGCAACTGTGAGGAGTAAAACAATAGTTTTTCACACACCGTGTGAGCGAGCCATCCCGAAAAATGGCTAGTTGTAAAATTTTTCGATCTGCTTATCGTCGAGCATAAATCAATTTGAGTCATGGAGGCTGAGTATAAGTTGGGTCGCTTCGCTTTTGAGCCCTTTTTCTTACATGGGGGCTGGGGCTGACCAGCCTGACCGTTGGGTAATTGGCGTAATAGTTGCTTGATTTATTTCTGTCATGTGTATTCTATATTCATAGCATGAACTTAGGAGTCTTTATTAGCTTAATTATTTAGTCAGCTTGAGGTTTCCATTTATGGATAGAGATAAAATGTGAAAAAGAAATGAAAAGTTGCAAGTTTTCCCCAATAGCTTGCTAGAACCTCTTAAGTTTTTTTTTGTGTGATATGTACCACTAACTCTGTCATCATCACCAGCCGGAAGACGTCCACTGCTGAACATAGGCCTCCCCCTTCGAACGCCACAATGACCGACAATTGGCTATTTGCATCCACCGGTTACCTGCGACGCGCACAATGTCGTCTGTCCACCTAGTGGGAGGCCTACCTACGCTGCGTCTTCCGGTTCGTGGTCGCCACTCGAGAACCTTTCTTCTCCAGCGGTTATCGGTTCGCCGTATTAATCCTTAAATTCTGCCTTTTTTTAAATAACAACTGACAACTTCTTATTTCATTTAAATAAGTTTACAATCTTCGACAGTCCGAAGAAAGAAGGAAAGGAGTTGTACGAAACACGAACGAACGTGTGAATTTAGCGACAACAACTGAATTAGCGTCAGGTAGGTACGATACCATGTTTAAATGCTAGTTAATATTGACTAAATTAAACCTCTTCAATATCCTAACACCTATTTCAGTCCATCCGTTTATTATGTAACTTACATTTATTTCTGTTTCTAAGTCACTGGAGTTATACGAGCTGTTTTCGTCGCAACTGGCAAGGGCAAACACGAGCCTTAAGTTACTTACACAATAAACATCTTTTATATTGTTTGAGCTAGTCTAGGACCACGTAATAAAATAACCGTTGAGAAAAAGCCCTTAAAAGCGTCCCTTTCTCTCAATATTAGAGAATTTTAGCGGCACTATAGAATATTGGAATGAATATTGTGTTTAGAAAGGAACCAATTTCCAATATTGTTCAACTTGACAATGCGATAGGGAATTTCGGGAATGGCGTTATTTGAATGCGGTGATTGCATTTGTGTTGGATTTTGGAATGTTATATTTTCCATAACCTACCTACTTGTAAAACTAGATGGACAAAATCATAATGGAATCCATTAATCATATTTATTATGTGTTTTCAGATCGCTATACTAGTAAGGTTTTCAAATCACCTTTGGAATGATTAATAGTTAGAATTAGATTGATACGCTTACTTATAGACAACTTCATTGCGCTCCCCTTAATTAAATATGTCATTTTTCAAATTTTTAAGCAATATTAATTGTAATTTCTCCAGCTACAGTAGTGCCCTTTACACCGGAACACAGCAATGTATTGCGGCCTATTCCTGACTCTGAAATGATACATCATCTACAAACTAAACTAGAAAACATCTTTGTTAAGTTCATTTTATTTTTCATTTCATACTTATTGTCTTCTGGAATGATACTAGACACTTGAACTAACAAAATAAAATGTAGAACTCGTAAACACAGAAACGTGAACAATTGTTGAGAACATTTCTTCAGCCGGGTCCCGAGAGCGACATATTACATTTGGAGTGTCGTCAACGATGTCTCTTACAAATGCCGTGTGTTGGATTTTGTCGTTTGTGTTTCTGTGAAATGATGATACACTTACTTACGGGTTTAATGCCAGAATTATTATTGGTTTTTCGATATTTCGATCATGGTATAACTAAAACCAATTATAAATCTGGTGTCAGACCCGTAAGTCAATATAATGATGTAAATCGCCATGAAAGTTTAAAACACTCACATAATGTTTATGTACTACACTTCTATATCTTTTTTATTAGTTTTATCAATATTGCATTGGTTAATTTAGCTTGTCTCCAGTCCTTGGAATCCTGGCTTAGAAAAGTGTTGTTGATATTTTCTGTATGTACACGATGCGAGTGCAGCTCTCCCATGCAGCTACACATATACTATATGTAGTAAGTATAACAATTAGGTTTTCAAAAATGGTATTTATTAATTAGTTATAACTATATACACAAGTTTCTCATATAGATTAACTTTGTGACACAATCGCGTGGTGAAACCACTACAATTGGTGCGCGGTGAAATGTAAAAGTATACATTATTATTTGATTGGTAGCACTCTCTTCAATTATATTTAATACGTTATAGTATAAAATTATTGTATAATTAAAGTAGGTATCCTCTCCAGAACCGGGACCTTGGGACCTTGTAATAAAATCTTATGCAGTAATGAATTTAATATTAGCACTGGCGGCAGCTTTTTGCGCTACATTATTTTCAAAGGAAATTCTCTCGGAGGAAAAAAATTTAACGAGATTTTGACCAAAGCCTAGAATTCATTAATGTTCCCTCTTTTGGTGGTCTCGGATTCAGTCCTATACTTTCAGATTATACGAAATTTCACAGAACCATTTACTTATTTTACTATCTCAAGATAAGTAGCTCACGGGAAATTAATAAAAGTACTTCCATGAAGGCAATTTTTTTGCAATAAAAAAGGATCCGAAACAAGACAAAGCACTGCAAATATGGCGGCGAATCTTTTAAAAATGTAGAAGCTCGTGTAGTATTAAAAGAAGCCCGCAAAGTTTAATACCGAGCGTCCCACAGACTTAATATAAACCGCCGGTGAAAAGAAAGTACGAAATTGTGGAACGAGGTAATAACAATATTATAAGAACAAATAAATGCATCTGCGATGCCGCGGGGCATAAAGTACCGACATAAAATGAAACTGCTTTTAGGGTTGAATTTTTATTTTAAACATAGAAAGGGATTTTGATGGCCCTCCCACGTCGTTCGGGAGCGTTATCGTTAGATTTAGGGTTTGTTCGCAATAATAAAGCGCTGTCATCCCGCTGGTGATTCACATCGTCAAACATTGCCGATGTCATACAATGAATTTCATCAAATGCAGTTTTTACAAATGAGCGCTGCAAGCACGTCAAGGAAGCTTTATGAACGCGCTGTAAGAATTAAATCTGTGCTTAGCTTCCTACATGGTTTCCTGCATCGCAATCTTATAACTACTTTATTTTTATCTTGCACATTGCATTGACATGATGAACTGTATTTATTTTGGCGGTTAAGCTACTGTACCAAGAACTTAGCGATTTATGTAAGTACTACATTATCTACAGTGATAACTGTAGGTCTAGTATGAGTTTGACAGTACGGATACGATCAATCTTTTCTTTTTTCTCCATACCTATCACACCAGCGTAGTGCATCTAGCGGTAACTAGAAAAATGGTCCAGTATCTATGGGTATTCTATATGAAACCCAAAAAATAAAACACAGAAACAAACAGACCAGAATTGAAAACACAAAATTAAAAAAAAAACAACCCACAAAAAAACTGACTATAAACAACGAGTGAAGTACTCAAGAGAAAACTGAAACTTGTACCAGACCTCCTGAACTATATTTAGCAAATAATAATATAAAATGTTTATCACCATAATTACCACAAAAAGGCATTTCAAAATTGACGCTCATAAAATTTTAATACGGTGAATAGCGACATAGTGATTATAAACTAGAGTCTCTTAGATTGGTAACTGTAAAGTAGACTATCTGTGTCCCTATCAATTCCCAATGCTACATCAAACGAGCTTATTTAAGCAACCAATTACAAGTATGCCAGGGTAATGTTCCCTAAGTGACAACTTGCTACTTAATGTTGATATTAATTCAAGTGTAATGGTTATTAGATCGAGGGAACGGGCGTGGCGGCCATATTTGTTTGCGTGTCGTACCTGATTTGCAATCAGAGGATTGAAATTTTTCTGTAGTCTCATTTCCATTTTTTAGCTATTATTTGGTCATTAATTAGCTTGGGTTAACAGACCTCATATTTTTTTAGTATTACAGAATTTTAGTTTAAGTACCTACATTAAGTTCATGGACAAAAATTTGTGTCCTAGACTGATAATTCATTCATTCATCATCAGCCCACATCCTCCCCCAACGCACGTAGCTGACTCCGATCTTCGGCTCTCCTCGTCTAGTTTTTGCCAACCGCTTTACGAATATCGTCGCTCCACCTGGTCACCACTCCGTCTCCACTCCAGAAACAGTTTACCCCAACGGTCATCGGTTCTGTGGCAAACATGACCACACTGCCACTTCAGCTGGCTAATCCTTTGGGCTATGTCGGTCACTTTTGTTCTCTGGCGAATCACTTAATTCCTGAACTAGATGGGAATCAAATCCACGACGGGGTATTCAATTCAATTTCAAAAATATTTATGTCAAATAGGCTTAACGCACTTTTAAACCGTCAAATTTTTTAAAAGCTACCACCGGATCACAAGGCGGCCTCAACTGAGAAGATCCGGCAAGAAACTCAGCGGGCTGTGAAAGTGAAAAAGTGAAAAAATGACAAGCCCGCTGAGTTTATTGCCGGATCTTCTCAGTTGAGGCCGCGTTGTGATCCGGTGGTAGCTTTTTTTTTTTAAAAAAACATGACCTTTCAAAGTGCTAGCGGTTTGAAATAAACTATTTTTGACTTTGACTTGTCATTTTTTACTTTTTTTTTAAACAGTGTTTACCTTGTTACAATTTGATCAGCATCAGCGACAGTGAGGCCTGCCATACGAAAGATAAAACAAGAGAAAGAAAAAAAGAAAAATTACGACGAAAATACAACAAACTAAAAGGGATAGTAGTCGGACCAGTCCCCCCAAACAGCAGCAGTATTGGCCAGGATATCTAACCGGTACAACTGAGCCGTCATGACTGCTTATACTTATATGACACTAGGAAGAGTACCATATCTCAAAGATCGATTCCTGTGCTGACAAAAAAAAGGGTAGCACTGCTACTTCTCATACAACACTGTCAACATTACTCACTTTATTAGCATACTTTACTTATTGTAGATCAAGTTTAGTTGAAATAAAACCACTTATATAGGTATACTTATTACTAGAAGACGGGGCAACAACGACATTCTTTGTCTTTTGTTTTATCCATCTCCACCTAAACTGCGATCTCTTAGGCCTTGTTTACGGAGGCGCGGGGCGACACGCGTCTAAACGCGATAAACGCCGCGTGAGACGTGACGATGCCATCCGCGGGCTCCGCCGTAAAACACGCTCCATTTCAAGCAAACGCGTGTAAAATCGCTTCTCCGTAAACGCCCTACATTTGAATTTGGTGCGGGCCGCGCAGCAACACGCGCGTCGCGTGTGGCGTGGTGTCTCGCGGCGCGTCGGACGTTTTTATTGTTTACGTAGCGGCGGCGCGTGAAGCGGCACGTATCATCGCACGCGTAAACACAGACCTATAGCAATATACGATTTTGTTTATAGAGACGCGAGGCGGGAAGAGTGGCGGTGCCCGCCGTTGCGCCGCGTCGTTTCTCAGCGTGTAGCGAAGCACGCGGCGGGCATCGCTGCGGTGCACGCAGGGTTCTCAGTTAAACCGACTTTAGTTATTAGTTTTAGGTTATTATTATTACTTTATTAGTTTTAGGTTACCGAGAGATGGGAGCTCACGTGTCGCAACTTACAGCATGAATGACGAAAAATTGGAACGTCATTTCTGCATCGCACATCGCATAGGCATCGCTTCATCGAGAATCGCCGCTGCGTTCGCCGCCGCGATAACCGCCGCGTGAGACGTGACGATGCCATCCGCGGGCTCGGCCGTAAAACACGCTCCATTTCAAGCAAACGCGTGTAAAATCGCTTCTCCGTAAACGCACTCATCCAACGCCCTACATTTGAATTTAGTGCGATCCGCGCAGCCACACGCGACGCGCGACGCCCCGCGTCTCTGTAAATGAGGCCTTAGACGCCTGCCAAGCGTGGGGATTATGGAAAATCGCCCTCCCTATAAGGGAGGCCTATGTTTAGCAGTGGACGTCCTTCAGCTGATGATGATTATGTAGATTACTTTCCTGACGTTTTACTTCACTTGCAGTTTTTGCGTATATACTCGTATAAGTAAGCATTAAAATTTTGTCGTCTATCCAGCAACTTTTTCTTTCTAACCCTGTGGCATTTTATTTTGTCTGTACTCTAAAATAATGCAACGTTATCACCTGTTATGTCGTCACATTTGTCATTTGTATCGCCCACTTACTCCGACTCGCCGGTAATATGTTTCGCATCTGTCCTGGGGTTGGTAATTCATCGACCCTCGCGTCCACCTGCTTCCTGCAGGTACTTTCTGTCAGACTATGGGGTGAGCTATAAGAATATTCAAGTGAATATAACTTATTGATTTCAGATAGCGTTCCAGCTCATTCAAATGTAACGTAGGAAGTGTCTTCTAATATATAGCATATTTTACTGCATTAAATACCTACTTAGTGATTCGTCACGTTCCGATGACAGCATTATGTTTGATCGATGCACATCGGACGACTATTGGCGAAGCAGCAATAATAAATTAGGTCACACGGGTAATTGTGCGACTTAACCAGAGGGCCTAGACAAGATGCAATCGCTTCATAGCGATTCTATTTCTTCATTCGCTAACGGTGTCAATTCCTTATAATTTGTCACGTGATTTTTCTATGTCTTATGTCATTCTCATACATTTTTATACTTTCTATTCTCGTTAACGCTTGTAGAATGTTACATTGTCTAGAGGGCCAGGGCCAGGCCAGGTATATTTGTACGGTAACTGGTGTGTGTTTACTTTCATAAAGTGTAAAATAATAATTTAGCATATTAATACAATAAGCTGTTCATCTCTGATCCTGCGTACTAACGTACTGTCACGGTCACAAACGGTGTATTACCTTTAGGACGACAATCGCTTGCACGAGCCGGCCCAAGATACGTGCGGGCGGAGTCAGCGCACGTAACGCCGTTCAAACGATTTTGATTGAAAGCTGGCACTGCGTTCGTGTCCCCAATAGTAAATTGTAGTACAATGTGTCTTACAATTGTATTTATTACAGTAGGGGAAAAGGATATTATCAGCCGTACTCAGTTAATACATCATTATACCGTCAATAAGTGTCCGAGTTTATATTGAAATCATCTGAACTCTGAATGTGGAAGGAGTTGTAAGAATAACATCTATTCTTGCTGCGAATGAAATTTTCGTTCCACCCATAACGACTGCGTATTAGCAAAGTGTTTGTCAAAGTGGAAATACATTATTCCTGCATCGCCTCCAAAGTGCGGGATGACATTTTCAGGGAGCGTAATAAATTCATCCAAGGACCTGCCTTTAAAAGCCCACCAATTCCACCCGACGTACCCTTTCCCATTTTTTGATAAACGATCCGCTTGATCGGACCGTTGTCCGTGTTGGGTCCCGGTTTTTGATAATATCTCGTCACTGGACAAATTTGGATGTGATGTGGGCTTAACTGCACCCCGCTGCTCGATCAACCTTCGGATCAGTTGGATAGTAGCGTATGGTGAGGAAACGATGGGGCTGTTTCGTAGAGATAAAAGGGCAGAAAATTTACGCAGTAACAATTTCGTCTTTCTATATAATTTGTAGTTGTAGGCTTGGTGTTCAATAAGGTTAAGGCTTCTGAATTATTTAAAAGTTTCCTTTTTTTGTTTGACTTTTTTTAAGTTGTTTGACCGCGACTGAGTGGAAATTTATAAACATTTTGGCATCTGATAATCTGATTTTAATAAATTTCATTGTTACTTCGTGACGGAATATCTAACTCTGCGTTGGTACCTAAATGTTTCTGCTATGTAACTGTAATTGTAGTTTAGTTGACCTAAACTTAAGTCAGTAACTAAACTAGGCATTGTGAAGTTTTGGTGCTATGAATAAAATATTCCAAATAGGCTATTTCAATAACCACCACTTGGCGTTATTTTGGCATAATCGATACAAATCCCCAAAGTTCTTAAACTGCAATCTATCTGGAAAAGCTTGTTTCTTCCCATAAACTATTCGGAATTTAAATATGAAAGAAAAAGAGAACTTTGCGGTCTTTTTTATGGGGCCCATAAATATTGATACGTAAATTATGTATCATTGTTCCTTGTCACTTCCCCAATAGAGTTGTTGGGGATGCCAATTCTTGCAATTGCGAATTTAGAGACTTCATCATCATCATCATCATCACCAGCCGGAAGACGTCCACTGCTGAACAAAGGCCTCCCCCTTAGACCGCCACAATGAACGACAATTTGCTATTTGCATCCACCGGTTGCCTGCGACGCGAACTATGTCGTCGGTCCACCTAGTGGGAGGCCTGCCTACGCTGCGTCTTCCGGTACGTGGTCGCCACTCGAGAACCTTTCTTCCCCAACGGTATTTAGAGACTTGATACTTCCAAAATAACAAAAAAAAAAGGGGAATAATAATAATAATAATAATAAATACACTTTATTGTACACCAAAAGTTACATGTAAATTTAACAATACGTTGTAGATATCAATGTACAAAGGCACACATCACTGACATTTAATATACCTAAAATGTAGCCACACGCAATGAATTCGCTCATAAAAGCTATCAGAATTCAGCTTGAGCTAATAATTTCAGTAAGTCTACATCTTGTTCGAAGAAGATCAGACAAGTCATAGCGTATCACGCAAGACCCTTTGCCACTAGGCTACCAACAAAAAATAATGATAGCTTTGTTTAATCCGTAAGTAGTTAGTAGTCCGTAGTTAACAATATCGTCCGTAGTTCGTATATCCGTAGTTTAGTTAATAATCTCGCACAAGAGAAATTTAGTTACGTACGTTAAATTTCATCCAGTCACGTTTTTAATTAAGTCAAATTTATCAGGCTTGAAACGGAAGGTTATGTTAGTCACATGTGACGTGCTCGTGTGCACAAATCGCGTTGTTCTTGGAAATTGGCGCACAACGTGGGACTTTGAACAGAGTTAACGTTACGGAAATGTTCTCATTATAGAAAATTTGGTAGAGGTGGAAGTATAAATTAGTTTTCTACTTTACTAAATTAGGCATCAAATAATAGTGTTACTTTACAGATTTGTACTGATTTTATATATCAACGATATTCACGCTAGAATCAAATAATTAAATTTCTTTAAAAAGAAAAGTCAGGCCGCGGTTATTAAATGCGTTTGTAGGCACCAATCCGACAAAGCAATCAGCTTCTATATCATTTTAGAAGTCATGGTCGATGAACTTCGATGGCTATGTGATACTGCTCGGTGATGTTTCCTGATTTCGGGTCATGTCATAGTAATTTAAACTATACAAGTATATCAAAATAAACCAACGTTCAAAACTTATATTGCGCTGCGCTGTATCATAAATCCATAGCACCTTTTTCTACGCAACACATATATAACATGACAAAAACATATAAATCGAGGGGCCTGTATAATTTATGTGCGGAAAATAAATCTGTAAGCGGATACAAGTTTATCCGTCCTTTCAAAATAAGGGAACACGGCGGAGGTCCGTCGCGCTCGGAAGTTGGATGACGAATGTCCACATTTCTGCCGCGGGACGGGTTATATAACGCGTAAAATTACTGTCTTCAACTATCTTCATATGTTTCGCGAGCATTCTCTTTCTGATATACGTTTATTTATTTAGGCGGGTATAAATCAGTTTTGGGATGCACATATATTTTTAGAGGAAGCTCGTTCCGTAGGACAGCCGTTTTATTTGAAATATTGTTTGTGGAAATCTTTTTTTTTGTGTACGTCTAAGGAGGCGATACGTAATTTTCTCTTTTCAAGCCGTTTCTTATTTCTTTTATTAGTCGTCTTGATGATATTATTAAAAGAGCCCGTGGATGTAGCCATTGAGCCGGAATTAATTTCACTTTTACGTCATCATTGCGAATATCCGAATTATCTATTTCATTCACCCATCTCACATTATAGCAATTATTTTCACAGTTATGTTTTACGTTTTTTTTATACAACCAACGTGGCTAGCAAGCATGCGACCCGCCTGATGGTAAGCAGTCACCGCAGCCTATAGACGCTAGCAACACCAAAAGAATCACTAGCGCGTTGCCAACCCTTAAGTCATTAGATATTAAGTATTTGGTGTCCAGTAATTACATCAGCTACAGTGCCCTTCACACCGGAACACAGCAATGTTTACACACTGCTGCTTGGCGGCGGAATATCCGGTGGTACCTACCTGGACGGTTCCTTGCACAAGGCACCTACCACCTAGCAAAAACACTACGTACGTACGTGTTCTTATTATAAACATTCTATTTGGGGCCTTAAAGAACCGTTCCTGGTGGTTTATTAAAACCAAATAAACTATATTTAACCCTCTATCACACATAAACTAGGATTTATTTGATTTTTTAAGATTGGAGACGCAACAAAGAAATTAAATATACTTATACTTACGTATTTTAGGATTTATATTTTTCTTAATATTTGTAAAAATAAACATATAAAAGTGTTTTCTAAGCATCACTGACGTTTTTAAATCGCAGCCTAACAAATACCAATTTGCAACAAGTAGCTATCTATTGAAATCAAACTACTTTTACGAATTTTATCGCGGTTTATTTAAAAACAAAAAAGTAGTAAAAGTAGTTTGATTTTAATGTGTAATATTCGCGTAAGTAAAAGACAACATTAAGTAGCTATCTAGTTGTTTTATTTGGTAGAAGTTCGTTAGCTCAACGTGTATATACCACGGTCTACAGTGCGTGATTGCGTCAAAAAATCAATTCTCTAGATTTTAGAGGCGCTAGAACGGAATGCAACCTGCAGTCTACACTATGCTACAGAGGGTTAAGTTGACTTAATTTATTGTCCACTTTCCTTTGCTTGCAATAACCAGGCTCCCGCTGAGTGGGTACTCTGGGCGTGTGCAGGTCTGTCCGTATATCACGTACCGTTTCAGTTAATTAAGAGGTGATTAAAGTTTTGAACTGGAAGCCACTAGTGGATGTTGTGGATAGCTTTTTAATGTTCAAGGCTTGTTTATAAAGTCCGATGCGATCGTGGGGTGTTTGCCGAAGTTGGAGTTTGAATTCAGGATTAGAACTACTTACTTTGTTCTATTGAAGTTTAACAGTTTTAGAATATGTATAAGCACTATAGAATGCTTATTTTTATGTAAGAACCGTAGGCACGAGTAAGAACATCGAAAAGCATAATATGTAATATACACGACGATAGGTACTCTACCGTCAGCTGTATTGATCGACATTCACGACATCACTACTTGTCATTTACATTATCAATATAACTTTAAATAATTCATCTGCCTCTTGGAGGAAGGACTAAAGAAACCTGCCGAGGTTGCCTACGATTTGTTTAAGGGAACTCTATAGACAAACGCGTCCTATATTCTTAATATTACTGTGTGTTAACAGTATATAAAATCTTTGTCTTGTCACCCAACGTGGGACTTTATAAAACTAAAAGTTAAAATTACGTTAACTTTCGTCTATTATAATTAGGAACATTGAATCAGCATAAGCAGAATTATTCCCTTTATAAAATAGCACCCAATTTCAAATGATCTATATTAATAAGGGGATATTGTAATTCAAAAGGCACACGCTGAAGGAACTCCGAAGTCTTCCGTTCAAAATATATTTATCGTTTGCCTAATTAGCCATTAGGAGGTCCCTTTTTCCTGAGAACGCAATTAATTTACAATTATGTACGAAGGGCTGCACAAAGTCTTATTAAATAAAATGTTTCAAAGACCGCCTCCCCATTCATCTTCAGGCAATTTTCTTTTTACACGAATCTAAATTTATCAAAGATTGAGAAAATTGTGTATATTATCATTTACGCCTTTTCAATGTAATTAGTTTAAATTTTGATTGCGAATTGGCGGGTCTAGTAGTTAGGCACCCTGGCTGCTGACTAATTGGTCTAGG
The DNA here is from genome assembly GCA_911728495.1 of Furcula furcula. NCBI lineage: Eukaryota > Metazoa > Arthropoda > Insecta > Lepidoptera > Notodontidae > Furcula > Furcula furcula. The sequence goes on from OU452255.1 coordinate 19,428,460, forward strand.
GTTCGATTCCCACCAAGTATCTGGGTTATTTGTCTATATACGTATGTATTTCTTGTTCTTCTTATATAGTAGATAGATAATACTTTATTGTTCCACCATTATAGAAAAACACAAAAATACAAAAGAAAAACAGTAAATAGAATGAAACAATGGGCGGCCTTATCACTAAAAGTGATCTCTACCAGGCAACCTTTAACCTTATATAGTATTAATTGTCTGGTTTTTCATAGTACAGGCTTAGCCTAGTTTGGGATCAGATGACCGTGTGTGGATTGTCCCACATTATTATTAAATAAAAATAAAAATATTATTAATTTATTTATTTAACCGGACAAATGGTCCAAATGATCTAAATGGTCTATGTTTTCTAGTGTATGTATGTCTCATTTCTTTCGTTAGTATCCCCTGCAGCCTAAACCGATTGATGGTATTTAACTTATGATGAGGTAACAATTTAGTTTCGTCTTAGTTGTGGGAGTGCATACTATAATATTCTTAGGGAATGCATTAGATTAATGTGAGAGCGACATATATTTTTTACGCTTCTTTTTTAAAGGTAATGGCAGCCGTATAGCTATATTAATATAAACTGCTATTTAATCTGTAAGAATATCTGTTAATTTAAATATTGAATCTTTACATTTTTATACGACTCCTGCCGTAATATATGTACTACTATGTAAATAAAATTGTCGTTCATTGTGGCGGTCTAAGGGGAGGCCTTTGTTCAGCAGTGATGACGTAAGTAAAAAAAAACTAAATAAACATTATATCAAAGTTCCTATAAATGAGTATCGCATTTAATCAAAACTGTAAGCCTATTTCTTGTGCAAAGTAACCGCTAGCTTATGCCGTGGTGAATTTAAAATGCTCAATCATAACCTCCGGACCGCTCACAGGCCTCCTCACCTCAGATGCTCGGTTTATCTTCGTATTTGAATTTCAATTTTTAATAAACAAGAACCCACCAACTGCTCATAAACCAGAGAAATGTTCCTAAAATATCCTTTTAAGGTGTTTTGGGAGGGAGTACAAGAACACTCTTGTGAAGTGATGAAGTGGTTTTTCATCTTCCATTTTAAAATGAATTGCAAAACTAAAATATGTTAAACGCACCTTTAGAACAAAATCGGCATAATTAACTAATACTGGGTGTAATATTGTAGACAAGCACTCATCATCGGAGCCAATGACAACTAATGCCGGAGTTCCTCAGGGGTCCGTTCTCTCCGCAACCCCCTTCTTGCTTCACATAAATAACCTGCTCAAGCCCGGTATCTATGGTTATGCGGATGACAACAATGTTGTGGAGAAATATCTGCCGAATTCTCGGGCCAGTAAAGATGTCATCTAGTGTGAAAGAGAGGCCATGGTAGAGCGTGTAAGTCTCACACTTCAGGCAGTCTCTGAATACTGAATGGGGCGATGCCAATCTTGTGAAATTCAACGCAGCCAAAACACAAGCGTGTCTGTTCACCTCCTACTCCTACCTTGGCTCCTACTTTCCAGAATGTATTCTTAGATCGCCTTCAGTTGTTGGGAGTTGATATTTCCTTAAACCTAAACTTTGGGCGGTTCATTGAGTCCAAGACCAAAGTAGCCGCAAGGAGCCTAGGTGTCCTTGCAAAGGTGCGACGGTACTTCACACCGGGGCCGCTTCTGATGTTATATAAAGTGCAAGTCGGGTCGTGTGTGAAGTACTGTAGTCATATATGGGCTGCTGCTGTAAAATGCTATCTAGCAGCTTTGGACTCGGTGAAGAGGCGTGCTAAAAGGCTAATTGGTGACACTAGGTTACTGGAGGTCAATCTACAAAGCCTAGCACAGGCGCAGAGTAGCCAGCCTCTCAGTATTCTACAGGCTGCATTTTGGAGAGTGTGCGCAGGAATTACATGAATTGATCCCACCATCACCCTTCTATCATCGGACGAAGAGACGCTCAGCGCATACGCACCCATTGTGGTGAACGCGTCTTCAGTCCTGACTAAGCAATTTGCTTCTTCATTTATAATAAGGACAGCTAAGGACTGGAATAGTTTGAGTGCGTCGGTTTTCCCGCCCGATTATAATGTGGGTGTCGTCAAGGCTAGAGTCAATAGGCTTTTAATGAGTGCTTTACCATCCTCAACTGCATCGCCGCTTTCCATCAGGTGGGACTGCAGTCAAGCAGAAGCTTATATGGAATTTAAAAAAAAACATAGTCATTTGAGCTGTTAGCTCCATTAAAGTGTTCCCATATTTGGCATTAGGCTTTTTTTTTATACAACCAAGTTGGCAAGCAAGCATGCGACCCGCATGATGGTAAGCAGTCATCGCAGCCTGTAGACGCTAGCAACACCAGAAGTAGTAGTATAAAATAAAATCACAAAATCACGCAACGGATTTTTAAGTGGTTTTCATCATTAGTTAGATAATTCTTCACTGAATGTTTATGTAAGTAATATAAAAAATATATACATAACACTCCTGTGCGTAGCCGGGGTGGGTCGTACTAATGTATGAAATTAAAATTTTGTGTAAAAATTAATATAAAACTGAAATTTTACGTACATAATAATATATTAATTAGGTTTGGAACTTGGGCGACGTTAAGCAAATAGAACGTTATAAATGTTCTGCAAGGTTTTTGATTTCTCGTCTAAATTACGCGTGGTGAAAACCCTAAAAAAATCTCTCCAAGGATTACTTTAACGTGAATCGAAGAACAGTCCAGTGCCAATGAGAATAAGTACAACATTTAGTTTAGTTTCTAAGCAAATAAACAGCCTACCTTGATACAACCTTCGCAACACAAATTAAGTGATATCCTCACTGCATCAAGACAGGAAAATGCTGAGGGAAACTGGGGAAATATTGGATTTCTCACCGCGAGGTTTCAATCGCGGCTGTATTTAATTAAGCGCGGCCCCCCGGGGCGGTCTCTGTTCTTTGGCATTCGTCGAGATTTTATTTACTTCGCTACCCTGTCCAATTACCGCGTAAAACAAATAGAGATCGTCGAGACTGTCTTTACTTTCAAATGTTAGGATTATGATTCTTGGTGTGCTTATTACTTATTTATTACAAACCTCATGAATCAATTCTTATATATATACTTCTATAACAAGGTTCATATATTGGAAACGCTGTCTGTCTTAACCCACCCTTGCCTTTCCTATGCGGCGATAACTTCTAGGAAGTTAGTTTCAAATATGTACATATATTGTTATTATTATAATTCCTATTTTCTACAAAAGAAAATACTTTAATTAAGTGAAAGCACCCAGTAAATTTATTTGCAATAATTTACAATACGTTGAATCAACGACACCATGGCAACAGCCAATACAGTTCAGCCAGTATATAAAATAGTTTGATGTTACCTCTTTGCAACAGTTATTATAATATTTTGTTATTGAAATCATATATCATCAATAAAGCTTTACAGCTCCTGGGCTTTATAACTAGATCTACCAAAGGTTTTAAGAATCCACAAAGTTTCCTTATCATATATTATAGTTTAGTTAGGAGCATTCTAGAGTATGCAAGTGTCGTTTGGTCCCCCTGCTATTCTGTTCATTCTGAAAATATTGAAAGCGTCCAAAGGAAGTGTCTTAAAATCCTGAGTTATCGATGTGGTATCGGTCGAACTCTTTCAGGCTACAATGAAAGATTAGCGAAGTTCAACGTACATCCTCTATATATTCGTCGCAAGGAACAAGACTTGTTATATCTTCATAAATTGATACACAGTGCACTAGACTCACCATATTTGTTAAACTTACTAAACCTTAACACTAAACGCAGTTACAGAATCCCTGATCAAACTTTTCACTTGCGTATCTACAAAAATAACACGTCCTTCTATAACCCAGTTTCAAGAATGTGTCGTCTTTACAATGAGTTGTCCATGAAATTTCATAGTTTGGATATATTTAATCCCCGCATCAACATTCTTAAAAACTCATTTAGATTCATATTTAAGCCCTCCCATATCACTACGTAATTCCTGTACTAGTAATACAAAAAAATATTGTTACTACACTGATTAATAATCGCTCTCCGTTGGTACCTATTTCTCGTTATCATTATTTCAAACAATAATTTTAAGTTGCGTTCTTTATTTAAACATATTACCTCTATGTGTCGGCATCATAAGGATTTCAATCTAGAAATAAACTGTATTAAGTAGTAATAAGTATATTGTTGATTGTTATCTGTTTTGTTGACCAAATAAATAAATAAATAAAAAAAAAAAAAAAAAGAAATAAAATAATCATTGTAGATTGGAATAAAAAGCGGAAAAATGTTTCGAGCTTCAAAATAGTTATTTTTAGAATATACAAAAGAGTTTTCAACAGTTTTTTAAAACAAAAATCCTATCTATTGAAGTAACAGCACTTTCGAATGGCGAAATAATGTACGTGAGCTCCTGGAATTTCGGCGTGAGAAGAACATTTTAAACTTTTTAATGTTGTTTATACTTGTACTATATGGTTAACTTTCGCGTTTCATAATTGTACCTTACTTAAACCAGAATTAACTCGATTTACCTTATAATTTGTTGTTCCTTTAAGTTACAATATATAAAGATAACAAAAAACTTTTACTTTCTCAATTTTATCACTACCTATCACTGTTCTCATGTTTCTATAATGCCCCACTAGGACCGAGCGTTCTTTATCTGCCCCAACACGCCACTTCTGCACTAACGGTCCTTACTGAACGTGTATAAATGAAAATATGTGTTTTTATATAAGAGTTTCTATTATAAATGAAGCCTACGCTAGCAGGGACTATGCTAGCAACTTAATTTATAAATCAGGGTAAATACGAAGGTAAATTTACATATTTTTGTTTGCTTGTTATTCATATTTTGTTTTTCTCCATTTATCAGACTTTGGATAAGCCTTTTCTAGATAGACTAATCCATTTAGCTTGTTTCTTTTATTACGACTTCATCGTATAAGTCAATTTAATTATCGTGAAACTCGCATTCGTAGTACAAAATAAATATTTAAATCCGAGACCGAATGAGACGATTGAAGAATATCTTCTTAAAACCCATCTAAATTGAAATGCTATCTCGTAGCATCTTCGAACGCGAACGTTATAACTAATACATAAATAAATTACTCTTCAATTTCGTCAACCAACATTATATCAACATTACTGAGCCCATTAAACTACAACAAACTATTGTCTTTTATGAAAACAGTTCTTGGAACTAGTTCTTTTTTGTTCTATTCAAATTGAATCGGTACGACTAGTGCTCTTGGGAGCTCTGGTAGATTAATACAGGCCAGTCCTTTGTTGAGACGAGATATGAAATATTGTTTTCTCTGCCGTTTAGGGGTCACCTGTTTTGTAACTAATGTTAGAAAAGATATAATGGCAGTGACGACACCGTTAGAATATTCATAGGACTTGCCAGTGAAAAGGTTAAGAGCTGGCAATAACTTGTAAATAAAGGATGGTAAATCAGTGAAATTGATTACTGGGTTTATGAGTAATCTCAAGTCAAATAGAAATTATAATCTAGTAATAAACTTATCAAACCTTAAATCAGGTTCGTATTAAACATGGAGACTGCTTCGAAAATGTTATTATAGTGCGGCATTACAAAAATATGTTAGTTCGACATTATATAAAAATGTTGTATGTTATATAAAAAAAATCGCTCGTAAAATCTGATCCAAATCGAAACATGCCGAAGGAGCATATTTACTAGCAGTAAACACCCTCATATAAGAAACTACTGCGATTAGCATTATTTACGATAAGTATGAAAGTATATACTTTTAGACTTTCGCGTTCCATTGTTAAACTTTATTTTTATCGGGAATTAACGCGATTTACCTTATATTTTGGCTTGACGTTTCGGCCGGGTTGCACCAGCCGTGGTCACTTATATCGATAGTGTATGGAGAGAGAGAAGATAATAATTATAAAGGAACGAAAAATAGTATAAACTTACTAGAATTACTTATAAATATTGTTAGGGACCAAATAAAAGTAGCTTTTCCAAACTGTTGCCTTTATAGGATTTTTTTCTTAATGTCATATAGCAACATTGGCATTATATTTTAACTCTATTAACTGCATCCCACTGGGGTAATACAGTTCACCATGGACCGGGCTCAGGTGTCTACTGAACTGCTCGATCGAAAGCTATTAAGCTGCTACAAACAGGTCACTCCCTAAAGGCTGTTTTAAGTAGTTTTTTTATTTGTAGCTACATTTTATTTTACCCTTGTCTTGATTTTTTCTTCTTATTTGTTCGGAGAGGAATTAAAGTTACGTAATGGACTGATGATTTTTGCGACTTGGAATGATTATATTTTTTGTTCTCGTTATAACATACAAAATTATCTATTTAAAGTAGATATTATGATCATTGACTCATTGTGACCAATGCTATCGTTACGAGATACATTTTTCGAATTTGTTTGTTAAGATTTTATAAACATGATGCATCATCGATATAATGTGATGCATTGTATTCCATCGATTCATCTTTTTAAATAGATCGTCGATATCTCCTGTCAAGGGCTCTCAGGTACGCTGTACAACACAAAATGAATCCGTCAAATTTTCTTCGACCGTAATCTCTTGATTCCCGGTGAATACGTCGTGCACAACTTCAGATTCTATTCATCTCGTCGCCGTACCTTCGTTTGAAATCTAACGCTTGTTCCGTTTCATTTTCCTGATTTATATGGGTTCTTGTCAGTTCTATTTTCAAAGGATATTTATGTGATTGAATCTGAGGTACATGGCGTACACTAGAGTCACGATAAATAGGATGTTTTTAGGGCTCCGCACGAAGGTCAAAAAGGAAAACTTATGATGCGACTTTGTGACACGAAAATTTAAAGCACGACTTTCATCCAATATGAACTAGCAGTTAGTCCTGCGTCGGCAACGTAACGAACGGGACGTAAATCAATCAGTACAAGTATAAATTTTTTTTTTTTTTTAAATCCCCGACATATGTAAACGAACTCTTAAAATGACTGTCCTGTGCTATTATCCCTGAGCACCATTTTTCTAGCAACTGCTCGTCGAGACCTACCTAACCAGCCCAAACTCGGTGGGTTTACGTTTATTGGTGAAGAGATCCCGTGACCACCTTTCTGCTCCATCATCAGACCCTGATCACCATTTTTCTAAAAACTACTCGTCGAGACCTATCCAAGGAGTCCAAACTGAATGGGTCTACGTTTATTGGGGCCGAAATCCTGTTACCACCTTCTTGCTGATCATCATCAGACCCTGGTGAAGGTTACCATTTTATTTAGTATCATCGAATTTATTATATGTTCTAAATTTCAGATCTTTCGGACTAATAGAAGTAATGAAAAATGTCTATTGTATACAAAATATCCCTACCTCGACTCGGAAAAGAGCTGATGGTCTTCAAACGGCTTGACCGATTTTCATGAAACATAGCTAAGAATCATCTCGATTAAACTAGCTTTCAAATAAAAAAAAAACTGCATGCAAATCCGTTCACTGGTTGGACCGCTACGATGCCACAGACAGACAGACTTCCGGACATAGGCGTCAAACTGATAACTCCCCTCATTTTTAGACAGGGGTTAAAAATGTCGTCGGACAGGGCAATAGTCACGATTATTGTTGTGACTACATCATCGCCCTGTCCGGTCCATAGTAAAAAATCGCTACACTTCTTGGTCAGACGCCGTTTGCAGCGCTCCATGGATATATCTAGCAGCGCGGTGATCCCATCTGACCGTCAAGCTGGGTTTTCTACTAAGTGGACAACTTTCTCCATTTTACACCTGGTTAGCTATTTTCTAGAGTTCTTTCGTAGATCTATCTCTGTTTAGGGTTTTAAACGACTATTCACTAAGAAATTTTCTTAATATTGAAATGAAACTAACTTTACGGATTATATCGCGGTTTATTTTTGCATACCTACTGTAAACCGCGATATAAGTATAGTACAGTTAGTTTCTTTTCATAAATGTTTTTAAGATATCACAATAGTATCAAGTTTGCATGGAGTCTAACGCTGTTCTATTGTAGACCACTTCTAAAAGTCTAACTGCCGCACTCACAGACACAATTAACTTTAATCGCAATTAAGTATTTTTTTGTAATCTATTTATTTCGACTCTCCGAGTCTCTTATGATTATCTTTTAGTATTAATTACGAGATTATTGATATATCTACTCATTATCCGCGTATTATGTATTATATACCGATTAACAAAACTGCCGTTTATTGAACACACCGTTTTGCCTTCGCGAAGCTTCTGAATGCACTCTCCAAATGTATTGTGCGATATGATTTGAACGATTCTCATAGAACGAGCGTCAATGGATGCGAGGCCACCGTTATTGAGGGGCCTTTGTGAGTGGAAACCTGTTCTGTATTGAGTTTTTGAACGAGTTTAAATCTGTGCTTTGTTCGAGTTGACGGAATATAATGTGTGTATGTCACGTTTAATTTTTCAATTAATTCTTTCTTTTTTTTTAACTCAACATAAGCCAGTGCTTGGCTGCAGTCCCACCTGATGGAAAGCGGCGATGCAACCCAGGATGGTAAAGCACACCACACACAACTGCTCACGTGTAGACACAAGTGCAATCTATCTTTTCTTTTTACTCTCACAATCCGATGTGATGGAAGACCGACACGCCCAAGAGAGGTTATGTTCAGGACCGACTTTTTACATGCCCATCCGACGCATGGATCATCTTACATTCCAGACAATCAGGTGATCAGCCTGCATTGTTGTGACCAGTAAAGAACAACTATACAAAGTTATTGCTCCCCGCGGGTTTTTACCCGCGACATGCTGTTTGCAAAGCAAGCTGTTTCCCGCTGTGCTATGGAGTACAGATATTAAAACGTATATCGAAGGGCCGAATTGAATACGAGTGTCTTTATGTGGCCCGTGCCTGTACCATCAACTCTATAGCAATATTATTTTCACCTTACTTTGTCGATAGAAAGCGACAGAGCTATAAACTACGTATATTGACGTCTCAACCTCATGTCAAGTAAGGTGATAATAATACTGCTAATAGAGGTGGTGGTAGGGCCCTTAGAACGCGGAACTATTTGCTGCAGAATTCTTTAAACTTGGCAAGTGTGTCGACTTTAGAAGCAGAACGTTTTACCATCCTCAGCTTAATCGCAACTTACCATTAAATGGAATCACGACTAAGCAACTTGCTTAGTAAAATATACAGGGTGTCTCAGAAATCGGTGTCAAGCCAGAACCGAGTAATAGGCTAAGTTATAAAACTAAAAATCTCATTTATAAAAAACTACACCAAACGGATTTTTTTTATTTTTATAAATGACGATATTTTTTAAACACATAAGTAGCAAATCTTTTTTTATATTTTTCTGTTTACAGTCACGACTTAGCCTATCACCCGGTTCCGGCTTAACGTCGATTTTCGGGACACCCTGTATACTTACTTATATTAAAAGAAACCATAAACTTAGATCCATTTCAATTCCACTTCGATCAACCCATGAACGACGTCTCAATTACGTTTATATTCTATCATTTATCAAATGTTGATTTTTATAGATCACATAAAAACTATCCCGAATGCTAATAATGAACTTTAATCAAATATAGTGATTGATGGTTCATCAAAACAGTCAAGTAGTCAAATAAATTACATTTACTAGAACTTTATTGATCATATTGATTGGGTTTGGGCCTGTTGGTCTAGGGCTTACCAACCGCGATGGGGGGCGTGGAGATATCCTAGGAGGTGTGCTAGGACGTCGATTGCGTACGATGGCGACTCCGAGGAGGATGACGGTGGGGTTACGACCCCCTGCCCCGTGAGCACCGTGATAGGTTCCCGGGGGGCTATAATAAGCCCCCCGGCGGTGGGCTCAAAGGCAAGGCACTGATAGGCTCTTGGTGCAGATCCCACCGGAGAGCCTGGGTGTTTCCTCTCATGTCCCGACCCGACAGCCGCGGGGGTTTTAGTGGGTAAGAATCCCACATACCCCGGTTGAGCCCCACAGCTCCCGGACAACTTTTAAATGTTTCCTCCGCAAAAAAAGGAGGGCGCGGAAAGATTAAGGATTTCAAAATATCCTAAAATGTAAAAAGGGGAGGGGGGTGACGTAAAATAGGTTGGTAGACATCCTGACCGGATCTTGGTCGTTTTGTATCTTTATGGATTCAATTTATTCGATGTACCTATTTTTTAACAATAGATGCGTTCTTCTTCTATAACTTGCACTCATATCTAATACACCGCCTAGACTTTATTGAAGGTTGCACTTAAAAAGTTCCGTGCAAGATAATCTTTAGTCCATAAATCCGGAGCTCAGGGAACCGCTGCGAGTCAATTTGCTGCAACAGCTGGGACCACTACCGTAACAGACAGTTTGCCTACGTTTTATATTATACTGGTTTTAAAGGAATGCATGGCAAGCTTCAAATAAAATATTGTGTAGTATTCGTGTCAATATACGAAGCAGTTTGAATTCAAAGACAGTTTATTTTAGGTCAAAATTCATCAAGCCGTTTAATCTGTTTAGGCCGTAGACAGAATATAACAAGACATCTAGCTAGCGTGCCGCCGATAAGGACAGAAAATAATCATTCGTACACTTAACACACGTTATGGATATTTATTCAAATGCGCCTATTATGTAATTTAAACGATATTTCATAATGCAATTCTATTTAAAACTCCAAAGCAAGGTCGTGAACTAGAAAATTTCATGAGTACTCAAAGAAAATGCACCGTAGGTGCGCCAGATTTTGAACACACGCTGAGGGACAAAAAATAATATGCTCTGTTTCTTTCTATCACATATAATATATATAAATTCATCCTTTTCTTGCGCGAATGAGAAAGAAAGTGCCAGCTCTCTATTGGTTTCTTTCTCTAAGGTTTAGGCTGTGCCGATGAAATAGACAAAAACGTACCTAGGCCTCCTTCTGGAGACGTCCTTAGAAATAATCATTATTTTTAACCGACTTCAAAAAAGGAGGAGGTTCTCATTTCATCGTGTATGTATTTTTTTTTTAATGTATGTTCACTCATAACTCCGCCAAATATGTACCGATTTGGATGATTCTTTTTTGTACCTAACGGACGTTCCATCAAGTTGGTCCCATAATTTTTTTATCCCTTATGAACCAGTAGTTCCTGAAGAAACATGAATGGAATGTTGGAATTATCTGGTAAAACGCCTAAAAATAGATGATGTTCTAATCAATAATGGTTATAACTCTTACAAATGTTTACCTATTTCGGTGATTCTTTTTTTATTCGAAAGCATGAACCATTAGGATGGTTCGGTCTGAATTTCATCAAGACCGGATAAGAACTTTTTCGAAGAACATGAGTGATGGGAAGGAGATATAACTGGTAGAAACCATAAAATAGATGATGTCTTCGTCTACAAAATGGTCATACACCATCCAGATCATCCTACCGAATTCAATGGTTCTGTGGCGACGAATGAATGGATGGACTGCGCGCGCATAATGAATGAAGAAGAATGAAGTGATACATGCGTGCGCAAGACGAATGAGTTTGGTGTATGGTACAAGTTATGGGTATGGTGCAAGTGAAAATCACGACGCCACATAGTCCCCCTGGCCAGACCGTAACTACGGGCGATAAAAATCTGGAAACCGAACACGACGTCCACTTCTCGTCTTCTTCTCATCGCTGGTAGTACCAGTAGTAGTAGGCGTTGGTACTGTTTTTGTTACTGGTTCCGAACTCGTAGTTTCCTTCATCATATAAGCTGGCTTCAGCCTGTCAATGGAGACGTTATTTGGCTTTCCTCGAATATCCAGAGTGAAGAACTTAGGATGCCTTTCCACTACCTTGAATGGTCCAGCGTAAGGTGGTTCTAGTGAGCTCCGGACGCGATCTTGCCGAAGAAACACATGTGAGCAAGTATTCAGATCTCGAGGAATATAAAATGGCGAAGTAGTATGCCACGAAGTAGGTCTCGGGGTCAGCTTAGTCATGTTCTGGCGCAGCCGAGTAGCGTACAATGTAATGTCAGCTGCGGTAAAGTCATCTTTCGGACACAGAAACTGACCAGGTAAACTAAGAGCTTCTCCATACACAAGTTCGGCAGGCGTAGTCTGGATATCTTCTTTCCAGGAGTTTCGCATACCAAGGAGTACCAAAGGGAGAGCTTCAGTCCATTCCAATGAGTCGTGGCACATGATGGCTGCCTTGAGTTGACGGTGTAGACGTTCTACGATGCCATTCGCAGCAGGGTGATAGGCTGTAGTGCGGAAGTGTCGCGCACCAACCAAAGATGTGAGAGCTTGGAAGAGATGGCTCTCAAACTGGCGACCACGATCTGTAGTCACCCGAGCAGGACAACCAAACCTGGCTATCCAACCAGATACTAGAGCAGCTGCACACGTCTCAGCCGTTATGTCTTTTAGTGGAAACGCCTCAGGCCAACGAGTAAATCGATCGATGACGGTGAGGCAATACCTGTAATCAGAAGAAGGGGTTAACGGCCCTACGATGTCGATGTGAATATGAGAAAATCTGAAGGATGGAGTCATGAAAGTGGAAAGTGGAGCTTTGGTATGACGAGAGATTTTTGAAGTCTGGCATTTTAGACACTGCCTAACCCACTCTCTACAGTCTTTGCGAATCCCTGGCCAAACGAAGAGTTGCGTGACCAGTCGCACTGTAGCTGAAGCTCCAGGGTGATGTAGGTTGTGCAGAGAATCGAAGACTTGCCTTCTCAATTGCGGCGTGATATACGGACGAGGCGTCTGCACGGAAACATCACAATATACAGGTAAGTTACAATTTACCGTAGTCATCTTCTTTAGCTTCAATGCGGAACCGTGGCGAAGTAACTCTTGCAGTTCTGGATCGTTATCCTGAAGTTTTGCAAGTTCGTTATAATCGATAGCAACTGATATTTCCTCCACCCGTGATAACGCGTCAGCTACAACGTTCTCTCTACCAGGTAGGTACCTTAAGTCTGTCGTAAATTGTCCAATGAAGTCAAGGTATCTAAACTGACGCGGCGTACAGTTTTCGCGACTTGATTTAAAAGCAAAGGTGAGTGGTTTATGATCTGTAAACACGGCGAATGTTCTAGCTTCGACCATGTGACGGAAATACCTTATAGCTTCGTATACAGCCAATAACTCTCGATCATAGGGGCTATATTTTCTTTGTGCACTAGATAATTTGTGTGAGTAAAAAGCTAAAGGTTGCCAAATATTGTCTTTGAACTGTTGGAGTACAGCACCTAAGGCTGTGTTCGATGCGTCAGTGACAATTGCTAATTCAGCTGTTGCATCTGGATGGGCAAGAAGTGTAGCCTTTGCAAGTGACGATCTACAATCTTCGAAAGCTTGCATTAGCTGAGGGGTCATATTTACTGGATGTGATCCTTTAACTTTTGGACCCGAAAGAACAGCATGCAAAGGGGCTTGCAATTCTGCAGCCTTTGGAACGAAACGGCGATAAAAATTTACCATTCCTAAGAAACGCCTTAGTTCTTTAACAGTCCTAGGGATTGGATATTCCTGGATAGCTTGGATCTTCGACTCCAGAGGCTTCGTTTCTTCTGCTGACACACAGTAACCAAGAAAAACGACTTCAGACTGACCAATGTTGCATTTTGAGGTGTTAATTACAACGCCGTACTCTCTCAACCGTTCGAACAACTGGTGTAGGTGACATTTATGCTCCTCTGGGGTCGCTGAAAACACCAAAATGTCATCGATATATCCGTAGCAGAAATCGAGGCCAAGTAAGACTTCATCCATGAACCTTTGGAATGTCTGAGCAGCATTCCGCAAACCAAAGGTCATGTACGGGAATTCAAAGAGTCCAAATGGTGTTGTGATGGCTGTTTTTGGTATATCCTCTGGATTGACAGCAATTTGGTTGTAAGCTTTGACTAAATCGATCGTTGAGAAGACTGAACATCCTGGCAGCTGGTAAGAAAAGTCATGAATGTGACGGATAGGATACCTGTCGGGTATCGTTCTTGCATTCAGTGCTCTGTAATCTCCACAAGGTCTCCATCCATCGTCCTTTTTCCTAACCAGATGCAATGCAGAAGACCATGCACTTTCTGAGCGCCTGGCTACACCACTAACTAGCATGTCCTCAAACTCCTTTTTTGCAATTTGCATACGAGCTGGATCGAGGCGTCGAGGTTTACAGTAAACTGGAGGACCTGGTGTTGTTCGGATATGGTGTAGTGTACTGTGCTTGCTAGGTGAATGTCTACCTGGAGGACGTGTAATTTCAGGATACTGTCGAAGTATTTGATGGTACTCTGTCTCTCCTACCACTGCCTTTACAGACGCGATGTCTTCAGCGGATTGACAATACATCGCTGACACTGTGAGTGACGTATGGTTATCGATCAAGCGTTGGTTTCTGCAGTCTACCAGCAAGTTATAAAAAACTAAGGAAATCAACTCCTATTATAGGTCGAGATACGTCCGCAATGGTAAAATTCCAAACAAAGTTTCTTCGGAGACCTAAGTTGAGTTGCAGCTGAATTGGTCCGTACGTATGAATCACAGTGTTATTAGCAGCTGTTAAATCATATTTTGACTGAAAGCAGGGCGTCCTAACTGCTGGTCGGGGGAAAACACACAAGTCAGAGCCAGTGTCCACAAGAAACTGCATTTTCGAAGTCCGATCCGTTATAAATAGACGGCCTGTTGAAGAAGGGCAGTCGTGGGCCGCTACATGCGACCGCCCTGTTTGTTTTCCGAGCTAAAGGAACAGGGCTGCTTACACTTGTTCGCTTTACTACCGTAGGTGTAATGGTAGAAGCAGTGCGGATGGTTCGGTGGTGGCTGTTTAGGTCTAGACCTGTAGTAGCTTCTTTTGTTCTGACGAGAGCGTGAGCGTGAACGTGAGCGTGACCGTTGTTCATTGCTATTATTCAACTGCGAAGTAAGTAAGGCTACTTGCCTAGTGAGGTCACTTAACTGCTTACTCATGTCAAGCGAAGCGTCGTTAGTGAAGGCAGATGCAGTAGCCACTTGAGGACATGATGGAGCTAACTCGTACACCCTGTCGGCAATTTCAGCAAGCTTTTCTACCTCTAAATCAGCAATCTGTGAAGCAATAACAGTTTGAATGTTCTGAGGTAAACGATTTGTCCAAATGCTTTTAATGAAGTCCGAAGCACCCGATGGACCGGCTAGATTTTGTAAGTGACGCAAGAATTGCGATGGTCTTCGATCGCCAAGCTCCTCCTGTGTTAAAAGTTGTTTAATCTGCCTCTCCTGTGATGCGGATAGTCGACGTATAACTTCTGTCTTTAATTTTTCGTATTTATTACTGTCTGGTGGTTTTGTAATGATATCCTTTACATGCAACGCATATTTAGTATCGAGCTGCGTAGTTACGTAGTAAAATTTGCTATTGTCGCTAGTTATTCTAGACAGTATAAATTGGCCTTCTAACTGTGCAAACCATAATGCAGGCTCGTCGGGACAGAATGTCGGGCAACGTATAGGCATGCCGACTCTATGCACCTCCCGAGAAACACAGGGCTTATCATCTTTGCCTTCTGCATCACTAAATTCATCGTCCATCATAATTTGTAAATTTGTAAAAAACGCTCACCGCTTATAACTTGGACCAAACGTTATCCAAGTCTCGAACTCTCTAAAACAAATTTTTTTTCACGGTTGTCTTTTCTTTTTTTGTCGGATGTCACCACTATATGGGGTTTACCCCTATGAAATATATACACAGCATACCAGATTCGTGGTCATATTCATTTATTTGTATACACAGTAATCAATTACGCCAGAATAACAATAATTCCCATCCAATCTCCGTGTTCCTCTCCTGACGTTGACGTCCCGCCAACGAAGGAATGAATGAATGTATGAATGAATGGATGGACTGCGCGCGCATAATGAATGAAGAAGAATGAAGTGATACATGCGTGCGCAAGACGAATGAGTTTGGTGTATGGTACAAGTTATGGGTATGGTGCAAGTGAAAATCACGACGCCACAGTTCCTTTTGAACCCCCGACGAAAAACGAGGGGTACAATAAGTTTGACACCTATTTCGGGGGGGGGGGGAATGTCGTGTCTCACAGGATTACCACCAATAAACGTATACCCACTGAGTTTGGGCTCGTTGTGTAGGTCTCGACGAGTAGTTGCTAGAAAAATGGTGATTAGGGTCGGATGATGGAGTAGGAAGGTGGTCACAGGCTTTCTGCACCAAGCCAGGCCAAACCAAGATAGGAGCAAGCAGGAAGGTCGTAACAGGAACTCTGCTCCATTAAAGATACACCGAATTTTTGATCTATGGTTGGGGGTTTAGAAAATTTAAATTTATACCAGTTAGTGATAAAACTATATATTATCCAAATCGGTTTATAGTTGAATAAAGACTACTCAAGAGAATATGACTAAAAAGTATAAAATAAAATTTTTATAAAAAAAATAAACCGACTTCAACAGACACACAGGCACACTAAAAAGTGAAAAATAACTTAAATAATTTTGAAGTTGGTGCTCAAATAAACACTATACGTACGCTACCACTCGAATCGTCTAACCAGCACCAACTTCAATAATATTTAAGTTATTTTTCACTTTTTAGTGTGCCTGTGTGTCTCAAAAGTCAAAAGTCAAAAATAGTTTATTTCAAATAGGCTTAACGCTAGCACTTTTGAAAGGTCATGTATTTTTTTTTTTTTAAAAGCTACCACCGGATCACAACGCGGCCTCAACTGAGAAAATCCGGCAAGAAACTCAGCGGGCTTGTCATTTTATCACTTTTTTTTTTTAAACAGTGTGTCATGTTACAGTTAGATCAGAGCGACAGTGTGTCTTGCCGTTCAAAAGATCAAATAATACAGGGAAAAAAAATAATAAAATACGACGAAAGTAGGTACAACAAACTAAAAAGCCAAAGCTAAAAAGCCAAAGTCTGTTGAAGTCGGTTTATTTTTTTTATAAAATTTTTTACCTAATCCGATGAGTACAAGTATAAATTATATAAAAGCATAACAAGTTTTAAAAACTAAAACCCGACTACGGATAAAATCGTAGTCTAATAATTGATATTATATAGCCTATAACCAGCGGACAATCAAGACGCTTCTGACGACACCCTACTTGTCAAATTATGTTAAGTAGATTAGAAGATATGCGGGAACAGATGAACATACATACATACATACATTCTTGTTAAAATCATAACCCTACCTCCGTTCCGTAGTCGGTTAAAAATCCCGACTCCGAACAAACAAAATGGACTCATCTCGTTTAGAATTTTCATTTGATACCCATATTGTAGTTTTTGGATGAAAAAAAAAGAAATAAACAATTTTTTTTTTAAAATAATAACCGTCTTCAAAGTAAATTATCTAAAAAGCATGTAAACTATTTAAAAAAAATAAAAACCGACTTCAAAGTAAATTATCTAAAAAGCATAAAATAACGAAAATATATTGAAGTCGGTGCTAGCCTTACTCAAAGGTGCTAGCACATCATGTTAACTAACACTAGCACCAGCTGACACCGACTTCAATATATTTTCGTTATTTTATGCTTTTTAGATAATTTACTTTGAAGTCGGTTTTTTTTTAAATAGTTTATTTAACACTTTTTATTAGTAACTTATTTTACCAAAATAGGTATCAGCACTATCACGCAACTCGAACGTCTACGTTACAGTAACTTACTGAAAACATAAAAAGTTTATATCTACTAGACCGATTTTGATGAAACATGTACTCTACCCTAAGTTGAAAAATACTCTAACTATTGCAAAAAGAATTTTCAAAATCGGACTTGTTGAAGTATATGTAATTGTATTCCGCTCTTAGGTTACAAGCGCGGTTACTTTGTGCTGACATAGAATAAGTTACTAGTTTAAGTAAACGCTGTAAATTATATACACTTCAATAAATGACATCAAACTGGAAACATGTCTTTTAAATAACACTTCGACTATACCAAGATCACACAATATCATATGGCGACCTAATGCCACTTACCATGGAGTTACATATCTAAATAATTTGAAGATCAAGAGCCAAGACAGAATACGAAAAAAAAAAGAAGACTATATTTTGAAAAAACGAACATGGGGAAAAATTACTTAAAAGAAGAAGTTACTATCGCCCGGAACGAGAATGCGGACCTAACAAGAAGATTAATTTAATGAAATGGCGCTGAATGTCTCTCAGCCTAATTTAACGTAAGCAGTTTAAAGAAGAAGAAACAAGAAGAGGTGTCCAGGGATAGCCCGGCCCGAAGAGGTGTCCAGGGATAGCCCGGCCCGAAGAGGTGTCCAGGGATTACCCGGCCCAACTCAAGAAGATGACAGCATTCCACTCCAGAACATGAAATTGGAGACCCACGCCACGCCGCGTTGCCGTCACCGCGTCGCCACGTTGCACCGCCGCCGCCGCGCCGCGCCAGCGTCACACCATGCAACATGACTCCGCGTGCACATGTGCCGCGCCATGTTAGGTACATAAAGTATTTGTAAGTTTAAAGTAATAATGTCTATATAATGAATACCTACTAGTTTAAACCATTTAATAAGCCTTAGATATATTTTTTCTTTTGTTTTGCATCAGTATCATGATACGTGAATTAACTCGTATACATAATGAGTTAAAGAATATAAAAGAATATTTAATTAAAGTCGGTCCTGCACGAAGGGATAAGTCAGCCACAGCTAAGAGTAAAGTTATAGAAGCTAATTCTATATATGACCGTTTGGTGTGTACTTTGTCAGAATTACATGTTAAAGTAGAGAGAAATGAGATAAGCTCTAACGACTTGACGTCCATAAACAAGATTATTAACGAAATTCACACTTTATATAGTCGAATTTTAAGTTTAAGTGCAAAAGATTTAGAAAGTTCAGACACAATGGCGTCGGATAATTTTGATATAAAAGTAGCTATTTCCTTGTTACCAATTATGACTGGTCAGGAACATATTACTAAGCAGTTGATCGATGGTATACAGCTTTACAGTTCCATGATAACTGATACCACAAAAAGTAATTTAATTAATTTTGTCCTAAAAACTAGACTTTCGCCAAGTGCAAAGCTGCGAATGAAATCTAGTTACGAAGATGTAAATAGCTTGCTTGTTGATATGCGTAAGTTTTTATTGCAAAAGAAGTCAGCCGTAGCCATTCAGTCCCAACTTCAAACTTGTAAACAAGGTAACAGGTCAATAGATCATTTTGGGTCAGAACTTGAAAACCTGTTCGTGAATTTGACACTCACACAAGCGGACGGTGATGATGACAAATTTAAGGTTTTGCGTCTGATAAATGAATCTATGGCGATCAAACGTTTCGCCGATGGATTATCTAATACGAGACTCAGTACGATAATTGCTTCTCGTCACTTTGAGTCCTTGCCCGAAGCGATTCGAGCAGCAGCAGATGAGCATACGTTGTCCAGTAGAGAGGATCACGTAATGTCAATTAAACGTTTTAGGGGGAACAATCGTTACCTCCGTAATAATTTTACTTCCAGACGTGGAAGCACACACAGTAATTTTCATAACGATTCGAAAAGTTACTACAAAAATCGTAACAATCATTATATGCCAGATTCGAACCTTGAACATTACGATAGGAGACCGGTAACTTATTACAATCGGTCTATGCGAGGTAGCTCGCAAGCTACTGCACGTGTTCAGCCACCTGCAATTCGCGTAAACTCGACGCGTCCAATTCCGCGTATTCAACATACACGGTGTGATACGATACAAGAATACACTAACAATGCACCGAATAGTGAGTTTTTTCGTGCCCATAACGAATGAACCATTTATATTAAATTATAACGTAAGTAGTATAGTGACTTTGAACTTAGATAATAATAATGTAGTAAACTTATTAGTCGATAGTGGAGCAAGTATTTGTGTTTTAAAATATGAATGGTTGCAAAATAGTAAGTACTTAAAAAACATTAGCTTAGATAGGATACCGATAAAAGGTGTCAGTGGACAGCTGATATCAGAAGGATATGTTTATTTAGACTTAGAATATAACGGTATTATTTTTACACAGAAGTGTTTTTAAGAATTTATCGTGTTATGCGGACGGAATTTTAGGTGAAGATTTTTTTAAACGTTATAAGGCTACTATTGATTATAAAACAACAACCTTGCAGTTGTCGAATCATAACGAGTCTGTATGTATAAGGATAAATAGTAATAATAGGTTTATGTATTCGATACCACCACGATGTGAAGTTATCAAGTACATACCTTGCGTCTCGAGTGAAGATTCCGTTATTTTAGCAAATGAAATAAAAGATGGAGTATTTATAGCGGGAATGATAGCGAAACCGGATAATGGTTATATCCCGGTACGAATTTTAAATACGAAGGACGAAGAGATGGTTATTGATTTATCAAATTTAAACATTCACTCTTTGAATAGTTTCGAAGTTTGTGCTTTTAACGATGAGTATAATTCAGTAAATCGCGTTAAGTCATTATTCGATTTATTGGATCTTAGTTATTTGAATAAGGAAGACAAGATAAGTATTGAGAACATATGCGCAAAATACGCAGACGTTTTTCATTTACCAGGAGATAAATTATCAACTACCAATTTAATGCAACATTCGATTATTTTGAAAGATAACGTAGCGCCGGTTTACGTCAAACCTTACAGAATTCCTTACGCGCTAAGAAAAGAAGTAGACAAACAGATAAAGGACATGTTAGATAATGATATCATTGAGGAAACTGTATCGGAATGGTCAAGTCCGGTATTGTTAGTCCCAAAAAAGTCGATTAATTCAAATGATAAAAAATGGAGGCTTGTAGTTGATTACAGGCAACTAAATAATTTAATTAAAGACGATAAATTTCCATTACCCAATATATCAGATATTTTAGACTCTTTATATGGTTGTATTTATTTTTCAAAACTCGATCTTTCGCAGAGTTATTACCAATTGAATTTAAATGAAAATTCCAGAAAATATACGTCATTTAGTTTAAATAAAATGTATCAATTATCATTGGATGAGGATTCGCGTAATTGTACAGCATTTTCCGCCGGAAAACAGTATCAAATGAAGCGTTGTCCTATGGGTCTTAAGACTAGTCCAAGTGTTTTCTCTCGCCTTATGACAGTAGCAATGTCAGGCCTAAATTATGAAAAATGCTTCATATATTTAGATGATTGTATTGTGATAGGAAAATCGAGAGATAGTCATAATAAAAATCTTATAGAGGTTCTTAACCGATTACGTAAAGTGAATTTAAAATTAAATCCAATTAAATGCGAATTTTTAAGACAGGAATTGATATATTTAGGACATAAAATCACGCCGGAAGGAATTTTTCCAGACACTAGTAAAATAGAAGTTATGCGTAATTATCCAGTACCAACAAATAACGACGAAGTCAAACGTTTTGTTGCCTTCGCAAATTATTATCGACGTTTTATTTCTCATTTTGCAGATATAGTTTACCCATTAAATTTATTAACTAAAAAAGGAACTAAATTTAAATGGACATCCGAATGTCAATTAGCTTTTAATAAACTCAAATCAGCCCTTATTAATCCACCAATTTTGCAATATCCAGATTTTTCTGAAAACAATGTTTTTAAATTACAAACAGATGCGTCTAAAGTGGGTTTAGGAGCAATATTATCAAACAGCAATGGAAAAGTAATAGCATACGCTAGCCGAAACCTTAAACCAGCAGAGTCTAGATACCACGTGATTGAATTGGAATTGCTTGCCATTGTATGGGCAATCCAACATTTCAGGCCATATTTGTATGGTAGAAAATTTAAAATTTGTACAGATCATAGACCACTTGTATATTTATTTAATTTGCATGATCCATCTAGCAGATTAACAAAATTTCGATTATATTTAGAGGAGTACGATTTCGAAATAGAGTACGTACCAGGTAAAAATAATGGACCAGCAGATGCACTTAGTCGACTGCCAATCACATGTAAAGATTTGAAAGAAATGCGTGAAAAAGTAGTCTCTGTTTTAACTAGAGCTCAAACGCGAAAATTACAAGGACAAGACAGTATTAGTCACGATTTTGAGAACCCTGTCCTGCATAGGCCTGATCAACCTACCGCAGTAGAGGTACTCAAAAGACCAAAAGATATTATAGAACTTATATTTTATGACTTTAAGGGAAATGAGTTGAATAAAGTAGAAAATGTTATATCAGATAAAAGGTTTTGTATTTTTAAGCCTTCGCAATGTGCTATATTACTAAATACTCGATCGTTATCGACCCCAGAGGTGTTAGCGAGAGATTTAGAAAAGTTATGCAAAAAGATTAATATTCAAGAAATATTAATAATAAAAGATAAAAATAATGCACAATTTATAGAGATATTATTACGAGAATTTAAAAATTTAAATATTATACTACCAAAATTTCTTATAACTAGAGGAATTTTGAAAATAACTGATAACGACACGAAGAAAGTAATTCTTAACGACTTTCATTTATTACCCACAAGTGGCCACGCGGGGGTTAATAGAATGGTAAATAACGTGAAAAAATATTATTACTGGCCAGGAATGAGTCGCGACGTTGCTAATTTTGTGAAAAAATGCAGAAGTTGTCAATTACATAAGTATACTAATCGAAGCGTGAAAGAACCAATGGTTATCACCTCGACAGCGAACTCAGCGTTCGAACGAGTTAGTTTAGATCTAATGGGTCCCTTAGGTATAGATAATTATAGTTATAAGTATATATTAACTATCCAATGCGATTTGACTAAGTTTATAGAAGCGTATCCATTAAGAACAAAAGATTCAGAAACAGTATCCAGAACTTTTGTCAAAGAATTTATTTTACGCTATGGTATACCAAAAGAGATAATTACTGATAATGGAACAGAATTTATGTCTCAAATTATGACAGAAACATGTAAATTATTATCTATCAATAAACTTAACTCGACTCCATACCATCATGAAACCTTAGGAGCACTAGAAAATTCACACAAACAATTAGGTACATATCTCAGGATACAGTGTGAAAATAACAAAACCAATTGGAGCGATTGGATTCCGTACTGGAGCTTTGCTTATAATACAACAGTACATACTATGACCAAGTATACACCATATGAGTTAGTTTATGGAAAATTATGTAGCTTACCTAATAATTTACAAAGAATAGTAGAGCCATTATATAATTACGGTGATTATCCTTTAGAATTAAAATATAGACTACAAAAAGCCAATGCCGATGCAAAGCAAAATTTATTAGATTATAAGGAACTAAGAAAATTTATGTATGATAATAATTCAAACCCAATTGTTTATAGGAAAGGGGATTTAATTATGTTAAAAAATCAAACTGGTACAAAATTAGACAGTATTTACACAGGTCCCTATATTGTAATTGAAGATTTGTCACCTAATGTTAAGATATGTAAGAATAATAAAGAATACTTAGTTCATAAGAATAATACAAAATTGTTTTATGAATAAATTTTATAGTAATTTTTAGTATTTTTAAGTTGTTATAATTATTAACTAATTGATGTTTAAAAAAAAAATGTATTTTCGATCATTTTTTTTCCCTTTAGCAATAGGGGTAATGATGAGACTTTTTCGGGGGAGATGAAGTATATGTAATTGTATTCCGCTCTTAGGTTACAAGCGCGGTTACTTTGTGCTGACATAGAATAAGTTACTAGTTTAAGTAAACGCTGTAAATTATATACACTTCAATAAATGACATCAAACTGGAAACATGTCTTTTAAATAACACTTCGACTATACCAAGATCACACAATATCATATTGTAGTTTCTGAGAAATCCGTGGACAAACCTACATACCTACATACATACACTCATAAAATTTGGTAAATTTGTTTAGAAGCCCACATAGACTAACATATATTAATATTACGCATTTTTATCAATACTACATACATACGCGTCGAATAGAGAACCTTCTTTTTGAAGCCGGTTAAAAATGGTGACGGACGCCCGACATATTAACTTTTTATATTATATAGCCTATGTCTCTCCCACGACTGGGATGAATCTGAACACATATTATTAGTCAAAATCCATTAAGCCGTTTAAGCTGTAGGCCGTGCCAAAGAAATAGGCATACATACATACTCTCGAAAAATAATCCGTAAAAGTAGTTTCATGTCAATTATTTTACCTTTTGGCGTTCGTCCGCTTTTGGCTAAATACTGAATTAAAATAAACTATTTAAAAAAAATAAAACCGACTTCAAAGTAAATTATCTAAAAAGCATAAAATAACGAAAATATTATTGAAGTTGGTGTTAGCGTACCTGCTGTGTATATTCTGCACCAACTTCAATAATATTTTCGTTATTTTATGCTTTTTAGATAATTTACTTTGAAGTCGGTTTTTTTTTTTTTAAATAGTTTATTTAACACTTTTTAGTGACTTATTTTACCAAGATAGGTATCAGCAGTATCACGCAACTCGAACGTCTACGTTACAGTAACTTACTGAAAACATAAAAAGTTTATATCTCTTAAACTACTGGACCGATTTTGATGAAACTTATACTCTACCCTAAGTTGAAAAATACTCTAACTATTGCAAAAAGAATTTTCGAAATCGGACTTGTAGTTTCTGAGAAATCCGCGGACAAACCTACATACATACATACATACATACATACACTCGTGAAATTTGGTAAATTTGTTTAGAAGCCCACATAGACTAACATACATGAATATTACGCATTTCTATTAATATTACATACATACGCGTCGAATACAGAACCTCCTTTTTTGAAGTCGGTTAATTACTTAGCAGAGTCACCTGATCTGTACTAAGTGCAATAAGCCAATGGGAGCTCTCCAAGTAGCAGTACGTAGTAAATTATCAATGGAATACTTACTGCCAATACAGAAGTAAGGCGACACATAAATCGCTGTGACTTATTGGGGGATGGCGGTGACATGACTCCGACGGAAGAAAAATTGCTAAATACAATTACTCAACTAGTATGGCAAGGATTCAGATATATTTTACTAGATTATATTTTTTTGTTACGAAACATAGTGACAAGATGAGCTAGACGTAAACGACACTCTCTCCTGAAGAAAGTTGCATTGCACTCTGCTCGATATTTTAGACATTAATTTGTTAGGCGTCTTTAATTTAGTAATTCCTTCAGCTGTAATGCTGTTTACATAGCATTTTTTACATACTGCTGCTTGGCGGCAAGTATGAATTAGTCGGCAGATGCAGCAGTGCGCTAAATTTGTTGTAAAATCGATTGTTGAACATACTGTTACGTGCGGGTGGGTAATCAAATTACGTTAATCGTAAAAGAAGATTTTATTCCACGTACACTCACTCTGTATACACTTTACACACAGTATACACACAAGGCACAGTAGTCCGAGTCGCACAGTACTTCTCAGTAGTCCAAAGGCTTCGCAAGGGTCGCTGGTACAATTCTCTTCGATCGCTTCCTTAAGATGTTTCCGCTGTCGCTTGTAAACACAAACTGTCTGGGCGCCTCTATGCGTCGGCTTATATACCTAAATTAACAGAGGGGTGGAAACTTCTAGATCATTCACGTATATACCTACTTCTAGTGTTTTCGCGAGCGGATACAATAGCTTGTTCGAGAAAACGAACAATAGGCGGGGTCAGTGAACCGAGAGCGAGCGAGTGGTAGGTACTTACACAAGTACTTGCCGAATTACTTTCTATTGAGAATTCCAGATTTTTCGGTACGAATCTATAGTAGACCTATAGACTAACAATGTGTTTTGAGATCATTGCAATTAAGTAATAATTAACAGAGTAATTAACATTTTTATGTCGCGGTCGTAACAATACTATATAATAGGCGGGTGGGTCACCCTTTCTTCCAATATGGTTGAGGGGAGTGATAGTTGCGGGTGCTGCTTAGAGGGACTGCTCCGACTACCGTCCGTCATTTTTATTTCGATAGCTACATAATGGCACTCATGAAATATATTTGTGAGGACACGATGGTCTATCGCGTACCCGAACGCTTTACTGGTTTTCTATCTAAATCATTTTAACGACGTTACGTGTAAGTGATTATTGTCTTCAAGGTGCTATACCGTTCGTGACCGCGAGAGTACATGTTGAAAAAAAAAAAAACATAAACCAAGAGAAAATCTAAAAAGGCAATTGGCAATTGAGGCCGCGGTGTAATCTGCTGGTAGTTTTATAAAAAAAATGACAATTCGAAAGTGCTGATTTTGGCCTATTTGAAATAAACCATCTCATTTCAAATCTCTTCCACTGGTATCTCTATATCAGTAACTCGTAAAGTATTTTTGGATTCATTAAAAAAATAATGAAAAGAAAGCCGGTTCCTTAGTTTTTATTATAGAACTATTAACCGCGACGAAGCCTCCAGTCCGGGTAAACACGCCATTCCATTACGAGAATGGGCGGCACAGATGCGAGACACTGGCCATTCTCACTGGAAAATACTCCAATGAGCTACTGGTTCGTTCGTCGCCCCGAGTTATCATTTCAAACTTCTTTTGTCGCTTCGATCTTAATTTTTTTCCTTTCAAATAGGCGAGTCCATCTCGGAATATTTTCATGAATGAAAACTGCCCTAATTCTCTTTGAACGGTCCATTTTTATGTAGATTTTTTTTATTCTAAAAAGCCAGTTCAGACTTCATCGCTTGGAGCTCGAAAATTCGGGTCAATACGGAATCCAGTGAAGCGTGTCTTAGGGTGTTCCGTTGGCAATGTCGTAAGCCTCCAGCTAATTTTGCTCTGGTGAATTTCTACCATTAATAAGTCTTCGTGTTGTTTCAAGAGGGGGTAAATTTGCGTTAAATTATAAAGCTTATTAAGCATCGTTCCCCGGTGTGTCGTAACCAGCCGCAATGAAATGTTCCGTACTAGGTATTACTTCATCCAAGTTTCTCCTCGACTTTGCCTGAAATACATATTGTGTACTTGTTTGTATGCGCGGTAAGCGCGCAGGTAGATTTTGATTAATTAAATCCTGAATCAGTTTTTTTTCCTTTATCTACCTGTCTAGACGGAGTGATGAGTTCCATCTCCATATTGTTATTATTAAATCCTACTGGAATTTTAAATGGTTTTTCTGGTGTAAAGTACAGAGTATTGTTTCTCTGTGAATTAATTGCAATCTATGAACTAAACGTGAAACTTAATCCACCTTTACTAAACTAATTATTGTGCTAATAAAGTTGAATCATTTACATCCAAATATATTTTAAAGACGTTTCTTTCTTGTTGTTTGTTAGTGTATTTTCTGCAGATTTTGCCAAAAATAACAAGCTAAGTGCTGAGATGGAACTTATGAATGTATACATAATTATATCTGTGATCGAACTTCACTTCAGAAGTGCATTTGATCGTGTATTATATAAAAGCTGCTTGGTATTTATTGTAACTTTTAACTAAAACGTAGTGTAAATACTTATTAACTTTGCTGTCAAGTTATGATTTGAGCAAAAATAATTTAAGAATCACAGATCTGATGTCACAGAGTCTAATGTCCGATTTGCGCGCTAATCGCAGCGATGGTTGTCCTTGGATTCCTGATTTTCGTAATGTTTGTAGCTATTTCTTAGTATTGTTCCTCTAGCATTTTTTTCTGTATTAATCAGGTGCACGCGAATTTGGAGGGCGGCTATTTCGCGCGTCGTGGATCCTTTGACATTAAAGAGGATTAAATATTGATTAAATACTACGTTTTAACATGTCAGACCAAAGCGTATATAAGCAATACGTATATTTGTCCTTATGTCAAGAAAGTCTTTAATACAACATTTTGTACAGTTCATTTTGATACATCAGATATATTATGTTAAATATTATTGAATATAAATATATTTAAATGGAAAAATTAGAAAGTGAATCATTAGATAAAAACGAATCGGTTCATGATAATCAAATTGAAGATGAACAGGCTACGACTTCTAGAGGTCGTGAACTCGAACAAATGTCTCACAACATGAACGATTTGAAGGTACTAGATTTCAATTCTGCTGATGAAATAAGGTATCTCTTACATAACTACTAATTGGCTTTGACTCTATACTATCCTATTTTTTAAAGACCACCACGCTATTATTTTCCGATTGGCTGTATATAATAGCTGTAAATATGTTATAGCTAAGTAAAAGGATTTCAAAACTTGACCTTGAATTTTACTGGGCTTGTCTATAATAAAAAACATTTCCCTATTTTTGTTATCACAAGTATATTTTATTTACACTTTACTTGAACAAGTTATGGAGATCAGGACTTTATGTATTGTAACATTGCCCTGTGATTTGAGAATAATATTTTACGTAGATGGACATTTTAGTTTGGTTGGTTTTGTAGTCTTAACTATTTTTTCTGTGAAAATGAAAATTCATTTATTTCCAGGCAAGCAATGAAAGCGGTTTTGTCTGGTCAAACGCCACAGCATTTTAATGACAATGTTGATCAATTCTCTATGTTAAAGAACCATGGTAACATAGAAACAGTTAAGGTTGATGATGTGGAACATAAAAGTGCAGAGGATGCCCCTAAAGTTAATAAAAACATAATGACAGAATGTAAATTTCCTACATTGGGTCCTAAGACTTCGTCTCACAGACCTAAAACTGATGTTTCTAAAGCCAAAAAACGTGGGAGGCCGCCGAAACCAGGCCCCTCGAAGAAGATTAAAAGAGAGCATATATCTGTAATGTATGTTGGAAAACTGTCTAACGTTGTGCCTTTTACAAGCCGAGGAGATACAGAAAGCAACTCCAGCGGGGAATCGTCGATATTGTTTTATTAAAGTTCTTTTTGACGGATGTTTTTTTTTTATCTTACGATGGGTAGGTGGGGTTCCGATTTCATTTGGATCTATTATTTATTTATTGTTCTAAACTCCCGTAATGGTATTATCATAATAGGGCTGCGAACTGCGAATTCGCATCGCATCGCAAATATCTGCGAGAAACATGAATTTTCGATACAAATTCCTGCGATGCGGCGCCGCATCGCATCGCATCGCAGTTATGTGTGGGAGCCCTTAACGGATACAAAATCAGCCTTTAAATATTTACGGTATTCTAAACGTTAAGAACAATATTATAGTTAGTCTTGCTTGTCTTATTAGGTAAACCCGAATTTCAGTGGCACGAATTTGAGTTTCCTTTTCAACCCGTGAGCTGTCCGGGTAAGAATATCACCCTCCCATCTCCCTTTGGGTGACGGTAAAAGGCGACTAAGGTAAAACAAAAAGGGAAGCAGCGTCTTTCTATTGGATTACGTAGCACCTATAATGTGATCCCCAAGACGCCTGTCAAGCTTGGGAATAATGGCCATAACTTCCATCCTTTGTTCAGCAGTGGACGTCTCAGCTGCTACTAATGATAATGATGATCCTATTTAATTATTTTTATCATTTATTCATCCAAATTTTGCCAATGTCACTTCAAAGAGCGATACCCAGTATCAAATGATTGGATATTTTTATGGCCTATTCCCAGTAGTTCTACATTTTGTTCTACATGTATTAGAACTAATAACGTTGCCCGACTTTGAAATTGAATTCAGGCCGCGATTTGAAGCAACAATTTCGAACTTGTTAGGAAAACTTTGATTAAATTCTTTGTCATCACATAGGGATCAGTTCGGTTTATCAGGTCGTAGAAGGAGCGCTTATGTTCGTTGGGTTATCGGTGAGCGTCGATATCGTATTTCAGCAATCTCTTAGCGGATCGTATCATATCGGAAATTGAATTTCCGATTGGCTCTCGGCTGCACAGCAGACTCGCCATAATGGATGGTCCCTGTTTCGCGAAGTTCATGAGAATGATAGATAGAAATACTCCGAACGCGTATTTCAAACGTTCCGATGTGGAAATTGAGGAATATTGATGTAGTCCCTTCCTCGGTTCTGTTTATTTTGCTTTTTTATATGGCGAATAAATAGTGTTTATTTGGGCCATTTCAAACTTGGATGATTTTTTCGTTTTACGGAATGAACGTTCCTTATTGCTTGTCCGTGTAGTTGACTTTTCTGGCAAATTATGAATGAAATTCGCTTATACTTGAAATTTTTGTATTAACTTAAGTCATTTAAACGTAGGACAAAGTATAGGCGTATCGCTCACCGACAAATGATCCTTTTTGTTTCCTCAATACTCGTACAGCTTGACTGTAATCCCAACAGAAGGAAAGCGGCGATGCAATCGGGAATGGTAAAGCACTAGCTCGTTAAAAGCTTATTCACTCTAGGCTTGAAGAAACATTACAGCAACGGCTTCAAAACAGAAAAGATCTTCAAAAAATGCTTATATTACCTAATAAAAAAATGGTGACAGATTTATTAACCAAATATCCATTGAGCTATTATTATACAATAAAAATATCCAACAACAACGGCTTTAATATACACAAGATCTCCAATACATCCCATATTTTATGGACATTATAAAAAAAGACTTGCCGCATTACGCCGACACGTTCGCGCTCAATTCGCAACACGCTACAACACGTCGTAGCGTTGTTTGTACACGTTTTGACAGGTAATGTAATATGTAGTGAGAGAAATTGGGTTTGAGCTGAGAGCCGAAGTGACGCGGGCACAGATATTGATGTCGACATGTTGGAAATAAAACAGCCTGAGTCCTTAGCTAAGCCGTCCCGTGGTCTTGTTTTAATAGAACAGATAATATTAGGATTGTAAAGAAATATTTTTAGAAATAATAGCGGATTTAAGGTATTGTTAACTCGAAGTCTGGTGCACTAAAAAAATACCAAACAAACGAATAATATGCAGATTCAATTTAATTTAAGTACTTTTGTATATCACTAATCTTGCCATCTTGCCAACCTACCTACCACAAATTCTAATTGTTACAGTACCTATAGTTGTTCTAATATATTGACGTGGATTTCAGAAAATCGTGGCATTTCTTCTTCACCGGATTTTTTTAGGTGTCAAAACTTAACAAAAATATTTAGTAAAAAGTTAGCGAACAAATACAGACAGAAGAGGACCTAGTGACGAGACAAGCAAAACGTTTGCCTGATGGTAAGTGTCACGCCCGCCTATATAGAGCTGCAATTTACCTCCGCTCGTCACCCAAGACATTAGTTATTAAGTCTAAGGAGACTCGTTGACTGGTGAATTTCACCAGCTACAGTACTCTTCACACTGGAACACAGCAATTTCTCGGCAGAATATCTGATACTGCGGTAGTGTCTACCTGGATGTTATGTTCCCCTGTACAAAGTATCTACCAATTAATAAAGATGTAGAAAAAAATCTAGAAATGGAGATTGTAGTCGTTTTAACGGATGACAAAAGAGGAGAAGAAGATACATTTATTTGCATAGCACGACGCAAATACTCTGTTACATAAATATTCCTGCTTAGCTATATTAAATAATAAATAAAAATAAATAAATTATAAAAGTAATGTTTTTTTTGTTTAAATATACAATTTAATAAGTAGAACAAATAATTAAAATCTGTTAAGCAGTAGGCTGTTGGGTAGCCTATCATATCTATAATTTGGCCATGTCTGCCAGGTTATGCTAATTACACCACTCGCCGCGGAATTCGGCTATGGAATGAGTTGCCCAACTCTGTTAATGGTACCAAAGCTGCACATTTTCAAGTTTCCAAGGCTTTAAGTTGTTTTGGACGGCCTCGATTTTTGAAAAGTCTATGAGATTGTATAAGAGTTTTCAATATATCCAATACTTTGTTGTTAACGAAATAGTTCATAATTCATAAATTGAAATTAACAATCGGCTGGCACCGACACTCATCCTTGATTAACAGAAAATATGTTACGATTTCAAATGTTTTGTTAATAAACAATAAGTTTGTTCTGTTAATAAACAATATACCCCTCTCGTATAGGTAACTTAATCCAGTCTTCGCCAACTGTGATTTTTGTGGCCCCATCTACTTGAATTTCTGCTTCCAACAAATTAAGTTCCTGTAGTGAAATTACCTCTAATAATGAACTATGGTACCCTACAGGGTCTTATTCACGGACCCCCACTAGAACAAGTTTAAATAGTATCATTCTATCTAATGAACATGTCACGGAATGGACAACGCCTGTAATAGTTCTATTTATCTCATGGTTATCCCTTAGAGAGTTCGTCAGGAGTAATTAATGGAATTTGTTGTAAAATTTCTATAAAATTCTTGAGATATTTATGTAACTGACAGATTCAACGTTAAAACAATATGCTATCAGTTTGTTATCAATTGAGTTGAATTATTATTTTCTCTAAGAAAAAACATTTTAATAATTCTAAGATTTCTTAAATCTTGTTGAAATAATATCACACATAATACACACAGAATGAAGGAATAAAGTTTGAAATCGAAATTAGCAATATCGTCTGCAGTTACCTGCGCTTGCTCGTTATAGAATCTTGCTAGCGTGCTAGTATTAATAATTAATTAGTGCATTACTCAACCAAGTTTCGAGACAGAATTCTCAATGGTAATTTACAAAGTAATGTCTCTGTGGAATAACACTTGGCTATGTTTTGGTTGGTGCACTGACGTACGTTGTTATTTTTTAAACAACAATCCAGTATGTTGAGTCATTCCATCTTAACAATTTTGACAAATTTCATCATAATTTATATGAGAAACATTAAAAGTTCAGCCAATTATATTATTTCTTATAATACTACTAAATTAGTACTGAAGAAACTAAATTAGTGTTATGTAGGATAGAATATGTTTAGTGGGCTTAGGAAAATAAATCTTAGACGCTATTTACCTCGTGCTTTCCAGTTTTTCAATTTCCATAAAAGGCTTTTGAAAGTACAACAAATCCTTTTCAACCCTAGTCACGCGAAAAAATCAGTCTTCAGAAGACCCTTCAAAAATGAGATGTTCAGTACACCTTCGTATAGGATTTGCTTTTGATTGCCTTCCTTATTATGGGGAAAGAAAAACCAACCCCGGCCTTTCGTCGGGATAATCAGTTACTATGGGGCCCCATAAAAAATATTCCATCATCCCAAAAAAAGCCTGTTTACTGAGTATATCTATACAGCCTTCTTCACCATATGAAAAATTGTTTACGGCGCTTGTGACACGCTCACGACTCAGGGTTCCGTAGTAAAAATACCCTAATTTCCTGCACCCTTTCATTTATAACCCGGCAATCTGGAGGCCCCGTAGCTTATTTATAGGGGTCTCGGCCATTTGATGGGTGGGAGTCAGAATGTGTAATGATAAAGGTTGTAAAAAACTACGCAGACGTGCGACTAGCGGTGAAGCTTTTGCAATTTGCGATTGATATTTATGACCTCTTAAAGCCGTAGTCTAAAAATATTGTTATTTACGTGTTCACTGAGGTAAAGGCTAAGTAAACTCGTTTTGTTTAAATTTTCTTTTGTTAATAATAAATTAGTTGATTCTCCATTCTCTCAGTTGCAAATCACTTTTTACATATATGTAAGTTTCAAGCACATTGTAATTTTCTCACCACATAAATTAACCGTCCTAAAACTAGTAAGTAGGTAAGTACGTGGGAGGCCTGGAGTCTTAAAATACAGAATTTCCCTAGTTTATGCTCCAGTTCATCCCTTTTTTTGTCTTAATAAGGTATCACATTGTTGTCTTAATCATTTTGTGTTTATATTATTGTTCACGTGTGTTGTGAAAAATGTAGTTAATTTCATTATAGTCGATAATGAAATTAACTACCGGACTTATTTCGTTACTATCATCATCGTCATCATTAGTCGCCGGTCTGCAACTGTCCGCGGGACGTACTGCATTTTCATGTAGAGCAAGAAGTTTACGAGTTAGTTTGGCTGTTTGGCCGTCTCAATGATATGTTATCATCGCCTCGGTGTTATGGTGCGCCGCTCTAAGCTGGTCGCGGGGAACCCTTTATCTGGGCACCTTATTGTGTGACATGGCTCATAGATAAACCTTTCTGAGTTGCTTTTTTCTTCGTTCATACACATGATTCCTAGGTTTTTATGAAGGTTCACATTCATTACTTAA
This sequence comes from Furcula furcula, assembly GCA_911728495.1. Lineage (NCBI taxonomy): Eukaryota > Metazoa > Arthropoda > Insecta > Lepidoptera > Notodontidae > Furcula > Furcula furcula. The sequence continues at coordinate 19,462,455 of OU452255.1, forward strand.
AAATACTTAAATGGGTTTTTCGTGTCGCGTTTTTTTTTTTAGTATGATCTGAAAGTAGAAGGTATTAACATTGTATAGTTTCAGAAATTAAGTTATGGCGGTTGATCATAGGAGCTTATATTACAATAATTCAACCCAACCTGGATATTTGAGATAAAAGCTTTAGACGTTTGACGCTAATGCTTAAAATGCAAAGGCAATTTGCTTTGATCATTCGGCTGGTGGTCCCGTGGGGTGTCCGAGTAAGGATTCCCTCCCATTCCCTCACATTGAGTTCCCATAAGATGCGACTAAGAGAAAAAAAGAAGACTGGCAGCAGCGTATTTCTATTGGATTACCTACCATCTATACTGCAATCCCCAACCCGCCTGCCAAGCGTGTGGGGATTATGGCAACCCCTCCCTTCTAAGGGGGAGTTCTTTTGTTCACCCGAGAACGTCTTTCGGCTGCCGCTGATGATTTGGCTGGTCGGATTCGGCTACTTTATTGTCTGAATAGTTCTTGTACAAGTTTGATAACGGTCTATTTACCGATGTTGCTGAGCTAGGACGTTTCATTTCTTTTTTCTATTTTAGTTGTTCTACTGTTTTCAAAACCTCATGATATTCCAAAGGCAGTATTTTTGTACTTGACTTGCCTGCGATATATCCCAAATAAGTTACTTGTTAATTACTGGAACATTCTTTCTTTCTAACCGATTCGTTTATAAACCATCACCATTAATTAGATTAAGATCTTTTGGTCGTCCACGTTTCCAATACATTTTTTGTAATAGCTACTATATTTTTAGTGGTAAGTCCAGAATCCATTAGGGCTAAAATACCGATGAAATTTTTAGTCCATTTCTCACTATCCCTAAGCCACTATTTATTTACTTGACTCACCCGAGGTGGCTATCGCAAAAAGTATTAAGTTGGACCTTTTTCTGAAATCCGTTCAGATTACTATATTCAGAACTCTAATTGAGTTGAGGGCGCGATTTTATTGTATTTTGTACGTTAAAAAGTTTTACGGTAAAGCGATTGCAGTTTTTACGAGTTTATAATTTTCATGAATAATAATTACATTAAATTTTATCCAATCATCATTTCTAAGATTGATGCAGAAAGTCTGGTAAGTTGGCTATGAATGTTGTTTCTAGTTCTTTATATACCTACTTAAAAATAATAATAATAATACTTTATTTCAGACACATTGATTGATCCATAATAACAGACAATAAAAAACAAAAAAGAAAATTTTGCATAATTAAATAAAATATGTATAATATTTTGCAATAAAATTTTGCCTAATAAGGTTTCGTTTTTTCTTAGTAAAGCTGACTATTGAAATAAAGCTATTTTTAAGCATGAGGTATATCGAGGGTTCCATAGTTTTGTAGCACGCATTATCGCTTCTGCAATCGCGAACCGCTATATTATCCGCAAAAGTTTGGTAAAGCCAATAGACAACTGACGAATTTTCTATTGCTAAAGCGGCAAAGTCTATACTTTCTTTCTTTCTAAAGAGGCTAAATTATTGCATTCAGAAGACCCAATATAATAATGTTTTAGATTTAGACGAACGGTACTGTATTGCAATTGACCATGGGTAGGCGACGTCGCTTATCATTAGGCGAGTTCTGTTCATCTGATCGCTATGCAGAATGAAAACAACTTTATGTATCTACGTCAGCATGTCATAGAAGGAAATGTATGTAGGTACAATGTATAATCATAAGACATCTGTCAGCGTAGGACACGAGGGTCGAGGGTACGCATGAAGTGCCACTGATAAGGGCGAGAGATCAGCGATAACGTCAGGGCGTTTCCCTTTGTCTCGGAATCCGAGGATGTTTTGTCAAAGTTTTTGTTTTTTTTTCAAGATAAAATTCATCAGGCTTAATTGTTGTGTGTGTATTTTTTTTAACACTGCCTACGTAATATTGTATTAGTGACGGAAGTGATTAAGCAGTTAATAACTAGTTAAAGTCTATCTATCTCTCGGTAAAGGGCAATATTGCTAGGAATCCTACATGGTTTACGTGGTTTATTTCTCGTAGTCCGATTGGTAGTCCGATCATCAGACAGAAAGGATTTTTTTTTCTGTCAAAATTCGCGTCTGTCCGACTGGCTTCCGCGATCGAACAGTTAGGAAATAAATGTTGTGTAAATATTCCAAGTAATACCGGCTGAATGTGGCTCTAGAAGGAATTCTTATGAAACGAAATAGTGCGTCAAATAGCAGAAGTACCTACTAGGGCAACAGAGGGCAGAAGGAGGCTGCCCCTTTCGTGAGACATCTAGTATTATCAAACTGTGACTACTTAGCTTCAATATTTATACCAGAAGTACCAGGGTAGCATAGGACATAAGGTGGTATCATTATAGTCATAAATAATTTACACTAACCTGTATGTCGACGTATTTATCATCGTCGAAACAAGACCGTTTAGCGTCCACGATAAACCAGTCACAGTTTTCCTGAAGGCTGCCAATGTATGGGCACTTTGGAACTTACTTTCAAAGTTGTGTAAACTTCTTTCCGTCGTTAGAGTTATAATATTGTGTGTCAAATAAATTGCTGCTAAATAAAACATATCTTCGTGGCTTCGTGGACAACAGACCCTTTGCAATGCTAATTTCCATTTCTGCCGGTAAGGTAATACATTCGGTACGAAGGTGAATTATTCGGAGGTATCAGAAGAGAACACGCTCCAATGATATCAGCGGGGGCCTGTGTTCTCTTAAAACTCTTGATAAGTGGCAGACTATTCTAATCATGGTCGTCAAGCGAAAACTTTAACGAGCGCCCTCTTATCTCGGTACTGCACAATAAATCATCTTCAACCGACAGGCAAGTTAGATTCACTTGGTAATTTCATAGCAAGATAACGCTCTCCAGTGTTGGTAAACGGTCTAGATTTCAGTGTGCCCACTTAACTATAAGCTTTATTAGCTATAAAAGTGTCGTAAATAGTGTCTAAGATAGAGACGGTTGGTGTGAGTTGCACGTAGAGATAGTGCGATGGTGACTCTGACTAGGGTTGTCACGTGAAAAGCCGTTTTTAAGAAAAACATGTTCACGACTCCGTATAGAGTGGTGAATTAGCGATGCTGTATAAAGAAGTATGTATATTTAGCCGGCAATGCATGTTGGACGAGTTTAAGCCATCCTTTGATTAGTCTTTCGGAGTCGCTGGACGTTCGAGATGTGGCCCTAGGACGTCCACACGACAGCGGCTGGTTCCCGGGGGGCTACAATGCGCTCCCCGGCGACGGGCTCAAAGGCAAGGCACTGAGGGGCACCTGGTGCAGATCCCACCGGAGAGCCCTTGGGTCTCATGTGCCGTTCGACAGCCGCAGTGGTTCCCTCGCAAAAAAAAGCCTTGGATTAGTGCGTAAAAACCGACACAGCTTTGAAGAGTCGCAAGTGAAGATCGCAAGTGTCTGCGAGTTGTGATAAGCTACGGCAAATGAGTTGTATCCACGTTAGCGCATGCATTTACTCACCAATACACCAATAGAACCAAGCCATTATCTGGACTACTTGGTGTTTGACAACCCTAATTCCTACTACTAGGAGTGCATTAAACACATCTCTTTAGCATGCTTAATGTACGATTGTACACATTTGTAAACATTATTTTATGTATCTTTCTACTAGGAAATGCGCACAGCTTAAAATTACACTACAGCTTAATTAGAAGGACACTTTTTTACACTACGCCTCCCGGTTTCAATCCCAAAGTTCTTAACCGTGTGATCCGTATAATTAATATAAAAATGTACTATAATGAATCTTCATCATCACCATAAGCAGACGAAAGGCGTCCACTGCTGGACAAAGGCCTCACCCTTGTAAGGGAGGGGTTGCCATAATCCCCTCGCTTGGCAGGCGGCTCGGGGATCGCAGTATAGGTGGTAAGTACTACAATATAAAGACGTTGCTACCCGTCTTCTTGTTGTCCCTTAGTCGCCTTTTACGAACACCTGACGGGAGGAGATAGGAGGGTACTATTCATCTCTGTTAGATATACCTGTCCTGGAAAGGGTATATGCCATCAAGTCAATAGTTATGGATAATAAAGATCCCGAAAAAAATGGCAAAAACGGCAAAAAATGATTTTTGAATTTCGGAAAAAAAAAAAATATATCGTATTAAAACTGTTTCTGAGCAACCCTGTGTCATCATACGTACCCGTAATGAGCCACTGTTTTTATTCATTGCCTACCTGCCTTGATTAATAAGAAATTCATCCGTTTTCTGTTAAATCACGAACAAAATATCGAGTTCACTGCACCAAGACTGTTGAGCTTTTTTCATAATTTTATTTCACAAATTGATTACTTGTGGGTTACACATTGCGCCATTACCGGCTTGATACCCTATTTCTGGGACACCCTGTAGAAAGATTTTGTAATTGATTTCATTGTGTATTTAAATCGTTTTATTGCTGTTGTAGATTTTTATTGCTATTTAAAACAAATATCTGCATTTAATGTACACAATTGCTAAAAAACTTGAATAATATAACTTTCTTGTACCGGTCCAGTTAAGTATTCTGTCACATTTTGTCTGTACGTACTTTATATCTGAAACAACAAAAAATATGTCACCATTGCAGTGAAACATTTGTATACTTTTGAGGTAACAATTTTTTAAATCATAAGATTCTAAGTTCAACCAGTATATAATGTGTACTCTTACACAATATAAGTTAGTGCTTGACTGCAGTCCCACCTGATGGAAAGCGGCGACGCAATCGAGGATGGTAAAGCACACTAGTTTATTGAAAGCCTATTCACGCTAGCCTTGAAGACACCCCATTATACTCGGGTGGAAAAACCGATGCAGGCAACCGTTCCAGTCCAGTCACGTCCAATGAAGAAGCAAATCGCTTAATCTGGACTGAAAACCCTACTTGTGCTAAACGTTTTTAATTTTTGGTATTACCCGTGGAGTAATAAATAAATTACCGTGGCTGCCGATTTAGAATTGTATCCCCCATCTCCTCTCATTGAGTGTCGTAAGAGGCGACTAAGAGAGAACAGGAAGACGGGCAGCAGCGTCTTTTTTTGGATTTAATCTTTCACCTATACAGCGATCCCCAAGCCGCCTGCCAAGCGTGGGGATTATGGCAACCCCTCCCATCTAAGGGGAGGCCTTTGTTCAGCCGTGAACGTCTAACGGCTGCTAATGATGATGATGAATTTATTTATTAAACAGCTAATCTCATTTTGAACATCTCTCTTGATAAAGTCCATTTAATAGTCCGACTTAAGCCTCTTACATCTTTTTTTAACTCAGATTACTACCAAATATCAGGCTAATGTACTATTTAGGTCGCTCATGAATATAAAATAATAATATCTAAGGATAATTCATCCACGGTCATCTGATACACTGACAACTGTTAGGAATACTTACATACTTTTTGTAAAATACTCCCAACCAAGGAAGGCACAGACATGTTTATAAACACTTCTTTCTATGGGTATCGAACCCAAAACCCATTGGCTAGTGGTGAAGGTGGCGTCTCTTTTGTTGACGCGTGGGAAACCTCCAATAGGTCCCTGGAACCTGTGGGTGTCAACCGGGGGATTCTTACCCACTAAAACCCCTGCGGCTGTCGCATCGACACATGAGAAGCACCCAGGTACCCTGGACTCTCCGGTGGGATCTGCACTCCTTCGTTGCTTTTCAGCCCGCCGCCGTGGGGTGAATTATAGCCCCGTGGGAACCTCTCACGGTGCTCACCTCCACGGAGTCGCCGCTGTACTCGATGGGCGTCGAGAGCCCACACCCCAAAAGACCAGCGACTCCGAAGGGGTGTCTTACCACCAAGCCCAATAAGCCTTTCATACCCATCTTAGTTACCTCATGTCTCTCTCCATCAGTAGCCTTGACCATAGGTCTTTTTAATGCCGTTCCCCGCGCCGCCGTAAACTCCTCCTTCTACTTGGGCTCCAAATCCAAGGTTAAAACCCCCTCTTACTCCCGCGCCGCCGGATGCAGTACCTCCTGACCCGTACCTAGATCCATAGCCACTCGCTAGAAACACAAAACAAAGTTATAAATCATATAGGTACCTATTTAAAATTGGTAAGTGCTAATATGAACTTAACAATTTTATTGTGTTAACTTTAGCGCGTTAAAAAAGGTAGGTAGAGTATAGTCCCCTCTAATCCAATCCAAGCCAATCCGGATGACCCATCGATAGGTATAATAATGACCTTACCTATTTAAAATTGGTAAGTGCTAATATGAACTTAACAATTTTATTGTGTTAACTTTAGCGCGTTAAAAAAGGTAGGTAGAGTATAGTCCCCTCTAATCCAATCCAAGTCAATCCGGATGACCCATCGATAGGTATAATAATGACCTCCTGGCCGATACGACCACAGCGGCCAATCTATCACAAGATCGGCCATCTACGCGGGAGATATTATAGTGCACAAGCGCTTGCGTAGACACAAGTGCACTCTCTTTTCCTTTATACCTCTCATAGATAGATAGATAGATAAATATACTCTTTATTGTACACAAACTCACCTAAACATAAAAACACTTAAAAACTGAAATATGTATAAAGGGCGGCCTTATCGCTATTCGCAATTTCTTCCAGGCAACCTTGGGATGGAAAAAAGAGAGAATGAAACATAAAAGTGGGGTAGTTAGCTAGTGCAACAATTATGATATTTAGAAAACAAAAAAAAAGAAAGAAAGTAAAGAGAATATAACAGAAAAACCTATAAATTATAAATACCAATATTAAAACCAATATAATCATATATACATATTTATATATATATATATATATCTTAAATTTATACGTACACTATGTACTACAAAATATATAAGGACCTAAATATAATAATAAATAGCAATATAATTATAGTAAAATATATAATAATAATAAAAACAATAACAATAAAGACAGCAATTAAAAAGCAAAAAACAATGACTATAAAGAAAGATAGTAACTTTTCAAAAGATTTTTAAATATATGTGAGGATTTGGCTTGCCTTATCGAGATAATCCGATGGGACGGAAGACCGACACGACCGGGGGAGAGGTTAGGCGCAGGACCGACTTTTTTCATGCCCATCCGACGCATGGATCATCTTACTTTACAGACAGTCACTTTACTTAGTAATGATGAACATATGAAAACATTTATTATTATAATGTCTAGAAATACATGTATTTACCTAAGATATCTTCTTGTTGTTCGCTCTGTACCTAAACAAAATAAATGCATTATCAAATACGTCTACAAGTTGTATATATTTTATGTTTACAACACTAACACACAATACAACAATTAGTCCTTATAGGCACTTCATTAAACCGATCTTTTTCTCTCCTCAACAAATAATTCTAATAATAATTTAAAAAAAATATGACATTGGGACATTGATGACGCAATCATTGTACCTATGTATAGTCGTTTCCGCCCATGGCCTTATGGCCAAGAGCCTCGATAAACACCTCAAGAGGCTTACGTTAGACGGCTGGATCAAGGGCCAGATACAGAAGGCAGTGCTATTGGAAACGGCACGCATAGTGAGGAAGTTCCTCTCTCTGGAGCCTTAACCACCGTCTGCTAGGACCCTGTTCCCGCAGCCGGTTGGAAGGTGTTTTTTTTATATTTTTAAATGTAATTGTGTTTTATATTTATATTTAAAAATGTAAAGAATAGTTTTAAAAATAAATAATTTTTTATTTTTTTATAGGGATATAAGTTTATTGAAACAAAATATTTACAGTTTATTTACAAATATGTACACTTAAACTAGGTAAAAAACTTCCTCGAAGTTGTCGCCGCACTGGGAGGGAAGGGTACCTAAAAGACTGGCGGCATTACCCCTTTATATGGCCAAGCTTATACGTTGGCAGAAAAAGCTACCAGCCCGGCGGTCTCCTGAGACTTCGATAAGTTTGGATGAAATTTCTGCTGCGTCCCACACCCCGGCAACTTGCAGGGCGGCTGGAGGGGCTGCGGCGACCGCTAGTAATGCAAAGCGACGCAAGTATGCAGCTCTAGGTTCGAGCTATTTGCGCCCTTTGCGGTGGAGACCATGGGGCCTTGGTCTCATGAGACGCACGCTTTGGTAAATAAATAAATGGAATAATATTAAAAATGTTATATACATATATATATATTGTATAACATTTTTATATTATACTTACATGTCCAACCATTATCACAAACACTATAATTAAGATTAATTTCGCAAACATTTTTCAAATAATTAGGCGTCTGATCTAAACAAAAACATTTATATTAAAGTGTGCACCGAACATGTAACTCGCTCTTATATTCCGTCTTAACTCTAATTTCTAAATAGTATAAAAAACAAAGTCATCTGCGTTTCTCTGTCTTTTTGCTTACTATTAATACGGTTTTCGCCATGTTTAAAACATTTTATTTTAATTATGGTTACGATTGTTTAGGTTCTTTTGGAAACTTAAGTTTGGACGTAGCCACTGTGGGTCGAATACGAGTAGGGTATGCATCTACATTTAAAATATAAAACCAATGATATAATATACAATAGATATACCATTAACGCACAAAAAGTGAAACAACGAAATTCACCCAAATTGGGTGAACTATTAGTAAGTCACGTGTCGGTAAAATGTAACGAACAGACATTTTACTTGATTTTCAAAGGAAAATCAAGTAAAATGTCTTCATGCGTATTTTGAAAATGCACAAAGTATTGTACAACAGGAACGGAAATCATATCTATGGTGGATCTAGGATATCCGTAACTATATATGACAAAATATTTTAATTAGGTACATGAGTCACAATTTTTGGCGTGCATTAGTAGGGATATACCTAATATCGTTTATAATATCATTGTATAAAACTTTTAGGCCCGGTGCACATTATTCTGTTCAGTTTAGTATCCAGTGAGTAATCAATCCAATAATCCATCGCTGTATTGGACGGATTGATATTGTATACACTATTTCGGTAATTTAGAAGCCGTTGAAATAGTGGTTCGCTATGGTGACAATAATTTGAAGAAAGCAATTAAGTAAAATTAATGCTAGCACTGGACCATTCCAGTCTTGGCAAGGCTAGATTAGAGCCAATCCAGTGCCATCAAAGGATTACTGGAATGCAATTGACGTGCTGATGCTGATTGAGTAGACCCCCAATCCAGTAGTTGGTCTGGATCTTTCACTGGATCCAGTTCAATCCGGTACTTGTTTAGATAGCCAGTTGCAATCTTGCAAGGACTGGATCTCGCTGGACTAGAGTTCTACTGGAATATTGTAAACTAGCCCTTAATCTAATCAGTTATTTCATGTGAATATAGTTTATCTAAGTCTTAAATTACAAAAATATGCATATGTATTATTTTTAGTTTTTCCACTATTAATATATTTTTGAATAGTGTTATTTGTGTTATTTTAATTACTTGTAATTGCCTATATGATGCCATTTTCTTTATCAAAAAATGTGTTACAACAATACATACGTTTGCAGACGGTTTCACATATTTTTATGTACCAAGGCATATATGTACACAAAGGCAACAAGCATGTAACAACGTCCATTATACCATATGCTTTATTACAATAATAACAGAATGCATGATTACTTACTATTGTCTTATTTACTAAGCGTCAAATATAACGTTATTGATGCATTAAAAAATCATAAAAATAATAATTAAGGATCAAACGAACTTACCCTTACGTGAAGTTCGATCATAATTATGTGAACAGTTCGGTCCTTAGCAACTTATAATGTTTACTTATTGTAGTTATGCGTCCATACTACTAGCCTTGCACGGTGTTATTTAGTTTTTTTTTTTTTTTTTTTTTCGGGTACTTTATTATTTTATCACTTTGCCTACCACCACCACACTGACACTCCTATAAGACGGCCCACCCGCAGTTTATCTTCATTATGTTTAGAGTAGGAAAAACATTTCACATTTTATACTTGGGACGGGGGATATGTAAAAGGGAGGGGAGTATATAAGTTGCTAAGGACCGAACTGTTCACATAATTATGATCGAACTTCACGTAAGGGTAAGTTCGTTTGATCCTTAATTATGTTTCACAGTTCGGTCCTTAGCAACTTATAATGTTTACTTATTGTAGGATGTTTAGAGTGATGATCTATAAAATGTGAATATTAGCTATTATGATTTGGGGAATGTTGTTGGTTGTACATTTGGCTATACTACGCATGCATATTGTGTACTGATACTAAAATATATAACTGTTTGTTTTCCCCAATAAAATAAAATAGAATAGGTAATACAAGATATGCCCTAAAAATCCAAATTCATTTATCTCTGCAATTATTATAATCAAAAAACAACATTACATAATATTATGCACTAGTTTTTTTTTTTTTTTTCCTTTTTTGTTTTAAATATCAAATGAGTTTTCTAACAACAACCTTGATACGAGTCTTATAACACTAATATTATATTACACGTAGCCAACAGTAAAATTCAGACGTAAGTATTAAGCCCGTAATAAAGTAGATTATCTTCCCTGACCAATCGTAATTTATACTGCGGAGGAACCGCAAGCAAAATTATCCATTTATAAGGTTAAGTATGTAAGAATAGAAAGGTCGAATCGAGAAAAATCTCGCTTCAAAACCTGTCAACAGTGGCAATAATCATTGTCTTGTAAAAACGCGCAAATGCACCAAGCTTACAAAAACAATTTTAAAGGAAATATGCAAAACCTCACCATTAGACAATGACTGAAATTGAAATCTATTTTCGTAATTATTTTATATAATCAATAACTGAACAATATAATAAGGGTAACATGTAAGTAAATATCAGTTTGTGAACGTAAATGTTCCCAAAGACCACACAGGCCACATAGAATAGATAGAAAAAACCTTAAATTAATTATTTAATTAACATGATGCATAACCGAAACATTATTGAACTTTGACAATAGGTAAGCAATAAATTGTAATTAATGAACAATCCTGTATTAATTTCATCCATAATAGTAAAAGTATCTTTATGATTAATTAGTTGCACTTCAAAGTTACTGCGTAATATATATATATATTTTTTTTTTTCTTTTTTGGATAACAAGTATTGGTTCAAGACTTTATGTCACATTTTATAAGTTGAGGGTAGATAAGGAGATATACCCTCCAAATATTATTTATTGTGTCACCTACCCTCATATGTATGGTTCAAGACTTATGTAACATTTTATAAGTTGAGGGTAGATAAGGAGATATACCCTCCAAATATTATTTATTGTGTCACCTACCCTCATATGTATCTACCAGCTGTCAGCTGATTGTAATGTCAACGACCGTTAGCTTATCTCATAAAGGGTATTATGTACAACAGTCATATAATGAACTTAAAGTTTTTATTTTTATTTTATAATATATATACAGCCCGTATGGCGCCAATAACCCTAACGTTATTGCTGATTACTGGTGATAACCACAACCTGAAATTGCGTGAATGTCTTTTCAGTCAAGAAGTATAACTTATTTACCAATCTCGCAGTCAGACAAATAAAGAAGATTGTTAGCAGATCATGGTCGTGATCGGTATTTATTTAGTACATTTAGGTGCTATAGAGGTAGGTAGGTATATACACAACAGTCACAATCTTTAATTAATGCACTCATTAGATATCGAACCTAATTTTAAATGTATCTAGTCATTGTTCCAAAAAGGATTTAAGTTCTGTGTTACAACAATTTTTTTTTTTATTTTTTTTATTTTATTAAATATAGGAAGAACTCGTAAATCCTCCAAATTACAAATATATCTATTTCTGGTGTACTTAATGTATTTTTTTTTTTTTTTTTAACAAATACGCCAAGGTATGATTTATATTCTGTATAGACAAATAACGCTCAAAATAAGCATGTTCACGCAGACAAATGTGTTTTGCGTGTGAATCGAACCCGCAACCAGGGCATAAAAAAAAAATTAAAATTACCCAACAATATTTTTTTTTTAATTATTAATACTAAGGGATGGTAATAGTGACGTACTAGTAAACACAACTAATATATTTGAACTCAAGAATAGTTCCTATCTCCAAAAATATAGTAACAATCAAAATTAAAAGGTAGTAAAAACTAATAATATGGTCGGTGTAAAATTATTTTGTCGATCTCAAAAATCTTAAGAAGCAAAGACATTGAATAGAGAGCGTAAACTAGATAGTTTTGTGTATATTGTAGAAAAAACATATAAGTTACTCAAAACAAACTTGAATGTGGTGTATTACACATTAAAAGGCACATCAAACTTATAAGAGGAATATTCGCAACGCTGGTAGATATATCAGAAAAAATCCAATGAAATATTCAACAAAAAATTACATAAGTATAATCGTATGAATTCTGAATAATAATATCAAAGATCAAACAGGATGTTTTTTTTTTTTTGAACGCGGTTTATAGGGTTTTATTTATCTAAGTATATAAAAATATATACCTTAGATAAAAAAATATTACGTAAATATGATCGTGTTAAGATACTTTATAACACTCACTGTGATTGGACAGGGTTCTTGAAACACCCTGAATATATATATATATATATTAGAAAATATTGAAGTTTATAAATTTACTACACAGATTTAAATGTAGTATTCAATCCTTTATAGCAATAAATGTAGAAATTAGAATTATGTATGACAAAAATTCGTCCTTAATATTGTCACATTCAAATATTGCAACTTGTTCATAAAGTTATACCGTAAAGGTAATTAATTTAGCTAAATTCGTCATATTGTTATGTTCTCTAGAACAGATTTATCAATAGTTACTTTCCACTAAGTACTTAGGTATTTATAATAAGTGTAGGAGGCGGCCGGCGCGGCGTACTGTCCCATAAGTTCAGAGGCTACTTACTGCAGCTCCACGGTGGCACTCACGGATGCTCCGGCTGTAGGCCGGCCAGGATCTCGTCGAGCTTCAAGCCCGCGGCGGCCAGTCCCCCTCGGCTCTGCTAGATACCACTTTGCAGTACGAACTATGAAGTCTTGAATTCATTCTACTGTGAATTATTATTATAATTATTATTACAAGTTTTTAATTATTTACTCATCTCGTCGAGTGGCGCACGACGCATTCCGCTAATTAGGAGTACCTACACATCGAATTATATCTGACGATATTGTAAGAATCCCAGGCAACCGGTGGATGATAATAGCAAATTATCGTTAATTATGACGTTCCAAGATGGACGTCTTCGTATATTCAACAGTGGAATTTTTCTGGCTAATGATAATGATCGGATTATATGTTCCCAGTTGTATTGGCAGCTTGCATTTACTAAACACAGCGTTAAGTCATAAGTCATAAAAATTACCCGCAATAAGGAATGCGCAACGCATTTATTCGTACATCTGTACATTGTTTGTACAAATGAGACGACACGGCGTGGAAACAGGTATCGTAAAGATACCATCGTAAACATGTCATACTGACATACCAGCAGCAAGACCTATACTCACATGAGCATTGTGTATCGCACAATGACGGTAAAGGTGTTCATTATCTACGACAGAGACGACCCTGGTTGTATTGGAAGCTCGCATCGTATGAACACAGCGAAAGCAACAATTACCCGCTGTTGGGTGTGTGCATCGCAATTAACCGTAAATACTCATATATATATGTATACTCACATCAGCAGAGCGGACGTATCGCACTATAACGGTGAACGGCTTTTGTTTAACGCACTATACGGTTAACGTGTTCAACACTACGACAGAGACGACCCTGGTATTGGAAGCTCGCATCGTCTGAACACAGCGACAACGTCAATACCCGCTGATGGGGTGACAACTACCCCTGTTGGGGCATCGCTGTTAACCATAAATGTGTTCTTTATGTACGTGTGAGACGACCCGGTATGGAAGCTCGATTCGTACGAACACAATAGTGCACGACGATCCATTTCCCGAAGCACGAAGAGACGTCCGACGTCACCACCGCGGCGGCACCTCTCCGTTGTCCCGACATCGCGGCGTCGCCTCTCAGTTGTCCGGTTCTTGATTTTCACTTTTTATTTAATACTGAATACACTTGTAGCTTTGGATTGGAGACGTGCGAAGGCTTGAGCACGGAAACAAACAATGAAGATAAACTGCGGGTGGGCCGTCTTATAGGAGTGTCAGTGTGGTGGTGGTAGGCAAAGTGATAAAATAATAAAGTACCCGAAAAAAAAAAAAAAAACTAAATAACACCGTGCAAGGCTAGTAGTATGGACGCATAACTACAATAAGTAAACATTATAAGTTGCTAAGGACCGAACTGTGAAACATAATAAAGGTATGTTATTGCTTTTAGCTATTTTGTTATCTATGGACTAAAGGTCAAAAAACGTCTTGGTTTTTTTATATCTGACCTTTAGAATGTTTGTCCGAATAGTCCGGCGGTATTTTAATTGACAAAATTATGCAAAACAATCTTCAACCAATGTTCAATATTGTGTATTAGACTTATAATGTGCTTGTAGGTATATGCTATAATGGCCATAGTGCATAATCTATGGTTGCACAGTGCCGTGAATTCGCGGCGTAAATTAACGCCGTTTTAGTTTTTTTGCTATCGTATGGTTCGTAGCCAACCTGGTGTCAGAGTTTTGAAGCTGCCCTTACCCCTTAGGCGATGTCCTAACTAAACGCGATCACGCGATCATCGCGCGAACGAATGACGCGACCATCGCGCGATGAAATCTCAAACATATGGACGTCGAACATCGATATACTATACCAACAAGATTAGCTGTCACGAACAAAATGACATCGAAAATGTGGTCGCGGTTACATATACCTACACAACTATACACGTACACGCAAAACAATAATATGTTCATATAAAAAGATGACTTACATACTATAAAATAAGGTTCAATAATAATTGCAAGACAATTGAGCGACAGCCGTCTCCGTAGCTCTTATTTTCTTATTTTCGTGACCACTTTTCGGGTCGTGACAGCAAATCTAGTTGGTATAGTATATCGATGACGTCGAACGAGTGTCCTAACTGGCGGTCGCGCGACCGCCATCGCGCCAGTACATTCGCCAGTCATCGCGCGATGGTCGCGTCGTTCGTTCGCGCGATGATCGCGTATTCGCTTTTAGTTAGGACACTTCCTTAGGCCTCTGACCATCCTCTGACTTAGCTTAACAACAGCTGTCTACATGTGACATTTTTTTTATCCCTGTAACTTCACCAGCTACAGTGCCCTGTACACCGGAACAATTGTTACCATAGAGTTTGTATATTAAGACTAGAGTACGCGTTTGTCTATGGTCCCTTTAAATAATGTGTAGTGTAGGCAGATTTTCCTCTAAGAGGCAGGTGAATTGAACTATTTAAAGTTATATTATTAAGAGTTATACTGATATCTCAGAGAAAGTACCAAAGGAGTTAGTATCGCGTCGATTCCCCGAACAAATTTTTCGTGGCACTTTTGCGGG
This sequence comes from Furcula furcula, assembly GCA_911728495.1. Classification (NCBI taxonomy): domain Eukaryota; kingdom Metazoa; phylum Arthropoda; class Insecta; order Lepidoptera; family Notodontidae; genus Furcula; species Furcula furcula. Next base: position 19,477,909 of record OU452255.1, read on the forward strand.
GTGCGGGAGGCGAAGTAAACACACACAGATACACTTTCACGCATACCCACACTATAATAAACTCGCAACACATTCAAAAATACACGCACACAAATAAAGAATGACCTGACCATATGACCAAAAATTTGGCAGAGGGGGTTAGCGCATCATGCTCTCTCCAGTGGTATCTCCTCTAAGACTGATATGTAAGTGATAAGTAGTGATGGGCCTGATCTGTCACAAGCGCAAATGTCGATACATACAGCTGACGGTATAGTACCTATTGTTGTGTACCCAATATTTATGTATTTTGATGTTCTTACTCGTAGCTACATGTTCTTACTTAAAAAAAACTAAGATTTTTACACATTGCTTGACGGTCGAATATCTGACAACTGTGGTGGTAGTGGTGGTACCCGGACCGTCCCTTGCACAAGCGACGGTCCACTGGGGCCTATTCACAACTGTAAGATATTTCCGTATTCAAATCCGGCCAAACATTTTCAGTGATATCTTGTAAACCAAATCAATCATCGAAATGTTTTGTCAATTCTAAATGGAATGATGATGTAATTTCATGGAAACAATCGGATTTGTCACAAGTTTTTGGCCGCATATGAACAGGATGACTCCACCGGCCAAGATACTAACTGCCGCACTCACAAACGTCAATTAACGATAATTCTAATTAAGCCATTTTTCAACTCGGAACCGTTAATAATTATTTGAGTACAAGAGTGTATGGGTGGCTTGTTGGTCTAGTGGTTAAACACCCTCGCTGCTACCCAGCAGGTCGTGGGTTCGATTCCCACCAAGTGTCTGGATGTTTTATCTATACAAGTATGTATTTAAGTTTTTTTTCTTTTTTTTATAATTTAATATTTTTGTATATTTTTTTTGTTTTACACGGGCTTTTACACCCGGACTTCGAAAAGGCTTGCGAGGGGACGAATCCATCACGTAGATGCCTGTTGTAAAGAATTAATGACATCGAACACATCTGTCAGGATCAACTGCTGGAAATAAGATATACATAGCAGTTGACCCTGGCAGGTGTAGGGACTATTGTAAGTATGTGGACAGATTTCCAGTTTCTTTATGAGTGAGCATTTGGTGGACTGAACCATGGGCTATTGCAAAAGGCCGGGCTCACTTGCCATAATTAGTATACTAATTATATTTTGGCAAGTGGTGACTACCCACTAGATGGGCTCTCCATATAGCCGTCAGAAGACGGCGGAGTGCAACACCGGTGTGAGGCTCAGGGATGTCGAGAGGTGTGCTGCGCTTTCTCTGTAGTTACTCGCGGCGTTATGCCCTTTAACACTTCCACCCCTGGAGCATATAGCTCTAACATCTCCTCTCTGGACGGCCAATTAAGGCTAGCCAGAGCTGAGAGTCCTGCGGGTCCCCTTCGGTTTCCACTCGGCCGACGAAGCCACGCCGAGGTGGGTGGTGAGACGCGCCCTGACCGAGTCTCTGGAGCGCTCAGGTCCGTGGTGTCGTTACGCACTAACAGCTCGCCACAAGCTGCCCTGCGGGCTTATTATTATTATTAAGATATCTCCAATCACGATCAGCGTATTGAGTGCCTATTTCATCAGCAGCCAAAAGAGGTCCACTGCTGAAGATAGGCCTCCCCCTTAGAAGGGAGGGGTTGCCTCTATTGAATATATTCATTGGCTTCGAATGTCGAAATAATCCGATTTTAAGAATTGGTTTAATGTTTTTTTTTTTTTTTTAATTAACTATAATTGACGTTTGTAGGTGTAGCAGTTAATCACTGCTACATAAGTGGGTGCTACATTTATTGGAATAAATAAAGAAACCTGTTTTACATCTTGATTTTATTGAAACAAAATATTCTTTTTTGGAAGAAATATAACATAACATCGTTTTGGTTTTCCAAATCAACAATTAACTGAAACAAAAAAAGACATATTCAATAGACAGTTTCAGTTAGTCAGTATTCTGGGGATTGGCTGGTATGATCATAGATTTAGAATTTTACTAGCTGACCTAATTTTTCACTACGAATTTACCAATTTTCGTGTCTCATTATACCATATAATTGATTTTGCAATTGCTTTTCAACTACTTGACACTGACGAAATCATCAATAATTGATGGAAGCCATAACTTAGTAAAAGAAGAAGACGGGGTTTTCCGAGGTTTTCGCGAATAATTACAGCATGGTTTTTTTTAAAAAGGGAGTTAACAAATTTTTACGGGGTCTGCAACGCGCTAGTGATCCTACTGGTGTTGCTAGCGTCCATAGGCTGCGGTGACTGCTTACCATCAGGCGGGCCGCAACGCTTGCTTGCCACCTTGGTGGTAACGGACGGATTTGGTTCGCGGCCGCCATCTTGATCATCAAAGAAGAAGGAATTTTCATATTTTATATAACTTTTTCTTTTATTTATCATTTCTCAATAAACCTACCTTTCAAAATTGTTTGAAGTAAATCGAACATTTTAAAACTTACTAATCCATATTGAATCTGTTCCGTGGTGCTTGCGTGCTCTGGCCACCACTGTATCCGCCGCTAAACCCGCCTCCTGCTTGAAACCCACCTGATAACGGTAAAAGGTCTTCATTAAGTGATTGTACTAGGTCGTACGGTGAGTGTACTATGTCGTACGGTGAGTGTACTAGGTCAGTACCACATTGTCAGACTATGTCTATTGTCAGACTATATAAGCTGTGTAAAAATTGATTTGTTTCCGACCATATGTCTCTTGTAATTTCAGCAGCTACAGTGCGCTTTACACCGGAACACAGCAATGTTTCACATTGCTACTTAGCTGCTGAATGTCTGACAGCGATGGTAGCTACCTTTTTTTAACGTGCGCCGATATGGGTGGTAGCAGCGCGGGTTATGTCGGACTCTTACTGACTAAAACCCCACGCTGTCCTCATCCCGCTCTATGTGACGGGAACAAACCATCGTACTAGTCCGGTTCCCACCAGTGGTCGTCTGCTTTGCAGCGGACTCTTCCTCGTCTGTGGGTGTATAAAGCCCACAGGCACGTCCACGGGTGTATAAAGCCCGCGGGCTCTTCCGCCTGCAGGCGTGCCGGGACACGCCTTCCTACAATAGGGCGATTACTCGCAGTGCGCAGGCAGCAGTCCACCAGTTCCTGCTGCCTGCACAACCTTTCTACGGGGGCTTGAGATCGGCGATGGAACGATGCTATCTATCTGGACAGTCCCTAGGAACAGGGAACCTCCCACCTAGTATTAATTTCTTGCGGGTTTCAAGATAATTTAGCGTTTCACCGGGACCATGCCGAAACGCGAGTCTCAAATCTCAATGTGGCCATTGTAGATCCTAGCTCATAGGAGATACAGTGTTGGGACTAGTCCCTTTACTTGCAATATACTCATACCAGTACCAGCGTTAGCTCCAACTCCAAAGTTGGCTGATGCTCCTGAATCTGCAAAAAATAAAATTGTTTTCATCTTTTTATGGATGTTATTATTTTAATATTTACCCGTGGGGTGTCCGGGTAAGAATAGCACCCCATGTCCTCCCGTTGGGTGTCTGTAAGAGGCGACTAAGGGAAAACACGGCGCGGCACATGAGAGGGGAACCGCGGGCTCTCTGGTGGGGTCTGCACCAGGAGACCTATGCCTTGCCTTTGAGCCCGCCGCCGGGGGACGCGTTATAGCCCACCGGGAACCAGATACGGTGCTCAAGGGGGTCGGGGGTCGCAACCCCACCGCCGTACTCAATGGACGTCCTAGGGCCCACATCCGGAACGTCCAGCGACTCCGAAGTGGCTTTTGCTAACCTACTGTCACCAATTTGCTTCTCACCAATTTTACTAACAGCAAGGGTGCAGATTAGCGGCCTATACCTCGGCTTACACAAATATACGTAGATACATACCTACATCACTGGATGGATACGGCATGCTCTGAAACAATAAATGCTTTTATAACATTTTAAATTTCTGCTTTGCGAAATTGACATTATATTCATATAGGTAGCTGTTGTTGGCTTTCTTTAACGATAATCTTTACGACCTGTTGAAAATTAAGAAGTAAAGTATTGAAAAAAAAAACCAGTCGAATTGAGAACTTTCTCCTTATTTGAAGTCGATTAAAAAAGACGGGCAGCAGCGTCTTTCTATTGGATTACCTACCACCTATACTGCAATTTGAAAGATGCCTGGCTAAGCGTGGAGAATATAACAATCCTTCCTTCTAAGGGGGTCTTTGTTCAGCAGTGGACTTTTGGGTCTGAGGTCTTTTGGCTGATCTTTATCAGAGAGTTTAAAATTTTGGACAATAACAACCGGGACTAACTTGTACGTGCACTTCTGAAGCACGGAGATGCTCAGTTCAATTGCCACTAAATGGTCACCCATCTATGGACTGACCTCGCCAGGCGTTGCTTAACTCACTGATCGTTTGCTGAACAGTGATTACCACTGGTTATAAGCTGGCTCCCAATAGACCATGTATGTTTATATATTATACTCATATGAATATATATTATTATAGTTTACAACATATGTGTTTTTATGTGTCTTTGTGTTAATGTTACCTATTCATGTCGAGTGCGCGCACTCTCTGCTCTTTGTAACTTCTTTATTTTCCTCTCCATCCAAAGGTTGCCTGGAAGAGATCGCTTTTAGCGATAAGGCCGCCCATTGTTGCATTTTTTATTAATTTGTGTCTTATTCTTTTTGTATCTGTTTGTTTGTGCGCAATAAAGAATTGTCTATCTATCTATCTATCTATAGTATTAAGTACCAAAAGTAGACAAATATCTACTTACACTGGTGAAACCTTACTATTATTTCGGGGGCAGTCGGGCAGTCGGCACGGAATAGTGAAAATACGTATTGTATTTTCACTATTCCGTAATTGACGAATGTATTTCCAGTTAATATTCTATTTGCTTTTCTCTTGATATTTCTATTTAATGACGAGTTCTTGACGTAAATTATCGAAACAATAACAAATATGTTATTGGAGAACTCAACTAATACTCGTAACATAAGGGCGGGTTGCACTTGGCCAGCGTGGTGGACTATGGCCTAAGCCCCTTCATCTTGAGGGGAGGCCTGTTCCCAACAGTGGGACACGAGGGCTGGTCAATGATATTTTATACAATAGATATGCCAGTAGCGCACGAAAAGTGAAACAACGAAATTCACCTAAATTGGGTGAACTAGCAGTAAGTCACGCGTCGGTAAAATGTAACAAATGTGACGTGTGACTTTGAAAATCAAGTAAGATGCCTTCAGGCGTATTTAGAAAATGTACAAAGTACTGTACAAAAGTAAATAATAAGGAAAGAATATCATAACTAGTACTAAGTATATTTAAGAGAAGTATTTTAATTACATGAGTCACAATTTTTGGCGCGCATTAGTAGGGATATAACATATCTAAGTTGTTTAAGATCATTGGGGCTGGTTAAAAAAAATATATTGGAAAAAAATAGACTACCAATCTATATGTTAACCGATCTATATTTTAACAAGTACTCACGTTGTCTGTTACCAATAAAATAACACAGAAAAATAAAATCTTCTTAATCATTTTGCAACTTTTTTTTTTAAGTGAATAGAACGAGCGATGGAATTTTTCTGTTCAGTCCATACATTGGCGCGCTTTTATAAATAAGTACTCATATATTTTTTTGTTAACTTTATGACGCATGGCATCACCCACTTAATGACATACTAGCGACCAGATATGGCTTTGCTTGGCCCCTAAATCTAAATGAACGTATTCATAAAAATATAGGTGGATTTTCTTCTTTATACTTACACAAAAAACTCAAAAGTAGTAGCCGGATTGACTTTGTGTGTAGTGGCTGTGTGTAATGGAACGAGAAGAGATTATTCGTATGGAATCATTGCCAAATAAAAGGTCGCTCTGTAGCATAGATGAATAAAATGCCTTCATGCGTGTTTAGAAAATTCACAAAGTACATAATGTACAAAACTAAATACTTATTATGGAAAGGATAATAATATCATTCCTTAACTTTATTATGAGAAAATATTTTAATTACATGAATCACAATTTTTGGCATTAGTAGGGATATAACACATCTATGGTTTCATTGAGTATAAACTAAAGAAATAAGCAAACAGACAGACGAATATAGCGTCTTTTAGAGTCTATCAAAGCTGAAATTATGTATTTATAGTATTTTTTATTACACAGCCATTGTTTTGTATTTAAGTATCATTATTTTAAACACAGTGTTCTGGTAACACCTTATCGTCCTTAATGCTTATGACAATGTTGACTATTATTAACTGACTATGATTGACAAAAACTATTTTTAAAAAAATAAAAACCGACTTCAAAGTAAATTATCTAAAAAGCATAAAATAACGAAAATATTATTGAAGTTGGTGTTAGCGTACCTGCTGTGTATATTCTGCACCAACTTCAATAATATTTTCGTTATTTTATGCTTTTTAGATAATTTACTTTGAAGTCGGTTTTTATTTTTTTAAAAATAGTTTATTTAACACTTTTTAGTGACTTATTTTACCAAGATAGGTATCAGCACTATCACGCAACTCGAACGTCTACATTACAGTAACTTACTGAAAACATAAAAAGTTTATATCTCTTAAACTACTGGACCGATTTTGATGAAATTTGTACTCTACCCTAAGTTGAAAGATACTCTAACTATTGCAAAAAGAATTTTTGAAATCGGACTTGTAGTTTCTGAGAAATCCGCGGACAAACCTACATACATACATACATACATACATACATACATACATACATACATACATACATACATACATACATACATACATACATACATACAAACACTCGTGAAATTTGATAAATTCGTTTAGAAGCCCACATAGACTAACATATATGAAAATTACGCATTTTTATTAATATTACATACATACGCGTCGAATACAGAACCTCCTTTTTTGAAGTCGGTTAAAAATGTTTTGATCGTATTTAAAACCTCATTGCCTTCACAAACAGTTAATGAGTTTCATTTGTTGAAATTACGTTTCTTTAATATTTTGGGAAATAGATTGATTAAAATAGACTAGGTTTATTACAGCAATTGGAGTAATATTAAAAGTGAGTGAGTTTGATGTGATGGCTTTTGACGGGCCCGTTGGTCTAGTGGTCAGTCACCCTGCCTGCTAACGGATAGGTCGTGGGTTCGATTCCCGCCAAGTGTCTGGGTGTTGTTTATCTATTTAAGTATGTATTTACAAAAAAAAAAGTATATAAGTATTAGTATCAGTTGTCTGGTTTCCATAGTACAGGCTCTGTCTAGTTTGGGATCGGATGACCGTGTGTGGATTGTCCCAAGATATTATTATTATGTATTTCATGTTTTCTTTACTCACGGGCTTAACCCGGTCTTTTAGAGGCTTGCGTGGGGACGAATCCAACACGTAGAGGCCCGTTTTAGAAGAAGTAAATGGTGTGTAATACACCTCCCGGGATTAACTGCCACAATGATGAAATTACCGCAGTTGACCTCGGCAGGTGGTAGGGACTATTGCAAGTATGTGAAAAGAATTCTAAGTTTCTGAGGTTGAGCATTTGGTGGACTGGCGACTTGGCTATTTCAAAAGGCCGGGGTCACTTGCCATAATTTTATTTAAAATTATTTTGCGGCAAGTGGTGACTTGCCACCCACTAGATTATTATTATTACAAAAATATTCATCGGAAAGTCATGGCTTGTAGCTTCGTGTGGCGTGTCACCCCCTTCCCTCCAATATGGTTGGGGGTAGTAATGGCTGCTGCTCGAGTCATACTCATGCGCGGGTGCTGCTTTCATGTTAAAAGTCGGAGCGGTCCGACTTTTTGGCCTTTTATTTTGTTGTATTTTACTTGTATTATTTTTCTCTAGTTTTATCTTCCGAACAGTAGGACACACTGCACTATGGCTGAGGCAAAAGTAATTTGTAACAAAAAAAAAATAAGTTGACCGATCGTCGGGGAAGGCCTAAAAAGCGTTGACGTGACGACTTAGACGCATTTAAGAAGGATTCGTCTAAAATGGCTCACGACAGGGAAATCTGGATGGTCTGGACCTTTGCCCAACAGTGGGACAATATAGGTCAGAAAAAAAATTACAAGCCCGCTGAGTTTCTTGCCGGATCTTCTCAGTTGGAGCCGCGCTGTGTTCCGGTGGTAGCTTAAAAATGCTGTTTAAAAGTACTACCGTTATGTAGCCTATTTGAAACAAATACTTTGAATTTATAAGCACACATATTATATTAGGTCTTACTTCCTATTCCCAACTGTAAGAGAACTTTTGTAAGGTAAACAAGGGATAGTTGTATTGGCCCTTTGCTTTGCAAAGAATTGATTGGAAATAATTGTACATCTAAAAAATTATAATTATCGATTCGAAGTCACTTAGCATTTCATCATATCCAATAAGTGTCTGGGTGTCATCAAAATTAATCACTGTAGGTACATGTTATTATACTAGCTGACCAGCGCAGCTTCGCCCGCGCTCATTTTACGTCGACTACCGATACTAAACCGTGCTGGATTACAGGATAAAAAGTATCCTATGTTCTACCCCGTAGTATTCATCATTTGACTCCGTTCAGTAGTTTTGGCGTAATGCGCGGCCATGATACAGACAGACAGACAGACATAAATGAAAAAATAGAGTTTTGGCTTCAGTATCGGTTATAAATTGCCCTATGATTGTCCTCCAAAAATAATTTACAAAACGTCGGCTTAAAGTGTAAACCTGCTAACTAACTTCAACATAATTTTACAGGGCGGACAAAAAACTTCTTATAATTTATATTTGTAGCGTATGAACCAAACCCAAAATATGGGTGATTTATTATGTAATATTCTATAGTATAAACAATAAATTAATAAATATTTTTTTGTATTTACTGGTTTAAATAAATAAAATAAAATTTATTGGAACTTAAAATAAATGTACAGAGAATAAGACCGTTGGCATTATGCAGAAGTTAAAAACTGTGTCGCAGTGCCAACGCCCACTACCAAAAATTAACATAGATCCAACAAAAGTTAAATACAATTTAAAAACTAATTTTTTTATAGACTAAGTATAGTAGGTATGCTAGATGTGTAAGAGTGGATGTGTGTGTGTTTAGGTGTGGGTGTGTGTGAGAATGTGTGCGAGAGGTAGGAACATATAGTGGAGAAGTGTAATGTCATTTAGCCATGACGTTTAAGGAGCTCTTCGGTATTTTCGTAGGTTAAGCTTAGAAGCCATTCAAAACATTTGAGTTTGCATTGTCTAAGTGGAAGAGGATAGATTTCTAGGTCTTTATTAACCCTATTATACAGGAGGCAGCTGAGATAGAAGTAATGACGGCCCGCAGCAACTGTTCTCCTGGGCTCAGTAGGACATACACGATTTGCGCGACGTTTTTCGGTGTTCATATTGGGGTTGTACACAAGCTGGGTATGCTTTCTTAAGATCGAAGATAGTATATAGAGTTGTCGTACTGTAAGAACCTTACAATGAGAGAAAAGTAAAACTGTAGGGAAGCGTATCGGTTTATTTATCATTACTTTCAGAACTGCTCGCTGAGCTCTTTCTATTTTTAGCATTAGAGTTTTAACTGAACCACCCCATGATGTAATGCAATAGCTTAGTATTGATTGGGTCAGTGCGAAGTATATCATTTTAAGGCATGAGAGATCAGTAGATTTTCTTAAAAGTTTAAATGTGTATATTAATTTCCTGACTCTAGCGACTAAGCATTCAATATGGGGCTTCCATGAAAGTGAAGTATCCAACCAGACACCAAGATATTTAATTTTAGAAGTACGTTCTATCTGAAAACAAGGACATGATTGAATAATATTTGAGTTTGGACCACATGTATGGTAATGGAGGATTAACGAAGTAGGAGGTAAATCCTGAATGCGATTTGCAAAGGCAATATATTTAGTTTTGTCGAGATTTAATGTAAGAAGGTTATCAGACAGCCAGTGAGCAACAATGCGTAAAGCCTTCTCTGCATGAGTGTAAGTCTCTGACCAAGTATTCCCAGATATAAGAAGAACTGTGTCATCAGCGTACATAACAATTTTACACATAGGCATAGATAGTCTACATAGCTCATTTATGTAAATGAGAAATAGAGTAGGTCCTAAAACACTACCCTGTGGTACACCAAAGCTGATTTCTTCTTCATTACTTATATAGTCATTAATTTTTAATAATTGACGTCGTCCGGATAAATAATCTTTAAATATATTAAATGCGATAACCCTAATACCAATCTGATGTAATTTTTTTAGGATAATGGAAACTGAAACGGTATCAAAGGCTTTGGTTAAGTCGAGGAAAATGGCTAATGGTTTTAGCTTTTGATCTAAATTTTTGACTATAGCCGTAGTAAGCTCCAGAACCGCGTCATCTGTAGATTTTTGCTTTCTAAATCCATACTGATTATCAGATATAATATTATACTTATTTAAAAAATTGAGCAGTTTATTATTAAGAATTTTTTCAGTTTATAAGCGATTTTGCGACATAGCAGGTTTTATTATGTTTAAATTGTACATTGCGATGTAATTTAGCAGGTTTTGTGGTTTAAATAAAGAATTACGTTACTATAGGAAATAAGTATAATCAAGAAATAAAGTTATGTTTTCATTCAATTAGACTTCCATTAATAAAAATAATCATACATATCAATTAAATATTTTGGAAAAACATAATAAATTAAACGTAAGTTTTGGTTTTATAAAGATTAGGTACCTACTTTATTATTACTTTTACGCGTACTTAGTTACTGTTGATGAACAACGGTTTGATGGGTCTGTTGGTCTTGTGGTTAGTCACCCTGGTCGGCTGTTACCCAATACGTCGTGGGTTCGATTCCCGCCAAGTATCGGCGTCTCTTTCTCTTTCGAACGGTATTAATAAGTCAGAAATTATAAAAAATGCATTTGGCAGGTTTACACTCTAAGCCGACGAAAATATCTTAAATGTACAGAATTGGACCTGTTACAGATTTATTATAAGTATAGATATGTACGAGTATAACACGTAGGACTAGATCCTTGACTGCAGGAGTGATCACTTGTAAACTGAGAAATCCTTTTCCTAAACCTGAGCTTGGCTTAGAGGCACCGAATTGTCAAATTATATTGGTTGAATGAGTCTCACGTTATACGCTACTTTACTTAAGGAAAGTTATTTCGCGGTAACATTTTGTACATAATGTATATAAAATATTATATTTGTTCGGGAGCTTTTCGATCCCTCACCCGTTTGTCCTTTGGGTAAAAGCTATTAAGTCCTACCAAAAGGTTTCTATAATGGCCTTTGGGGCATTAGTGACCCCGCGCTAAGGACCTTCGACGTTTAGGCCCACCCGGAGTGCTTCCGGTGGAGTCACTGTGACGTACATCCGGCATCTTAAATCGTCGTCAATGATTTCTTTTTAACCGACTTCATTAATAGGAAATGCTCGAAGAATTGTGATATAAAATATTGAAAATCATTTCTAAGAGTCTTCAACTAAATAGACACCAATAGTTATATTCTAAGCCATATACCTATATATATCACCAATACCGTTTTATGTCATAGGTCCGAAGTTGCCAGTCGAGAAAGTTCGCTTCTCAGTTTTCCTCTCACAATAAATTGTTCGTCCCAAGCATAAAAGAAAAACTTATGAAGATTGTTCTTCAACTACCCGCAAAGGGTAAAACTCCCAAATAAAACATTGATCTGTATAAAATATTCCATATTACATAGCACGTTATGCCTCCGATTCACAGCCGATTCCATCGAATGCAATCCGATATAAACTTTTTATTTCCGCATATCCCTTTGCCCCGAACTTTAGCAGGGCATAAGCGTATATACAACCTAATATACAATTTAAATTGTGTCCCAAAACTCGTAAATGCGGGGCTCCGGTCTCTGAGACCGACCCTGTTTTTACAGCCCTCAATGTTTGCCCCTAAATAACTTTCGCGATATACTTTTGATGAGCGATTTACATTATTTTATAGTGATAGCGGGTTTTACCGGTTTTTTATGGCTGTCAAAAGTGTTGACCACAGCTGATGATAGAGTTGTTAGCTTCTTTGTTTCTGTTCGTTCTTACGTTCTAGATACGTAAAACTATGATGCTAAGTAGTTATGGACGCTAGCAAGAGCAGAATAATCACTAGCGCGTTGCCGACCCTGACGATATTAGATACAAATCCGGTAATTTCACCAGCTATAGTGCCCTTTACACCGGAACACACCAATATCTGTAGGAAGAATATTTGACACTGCGGTGGTATCTACCTGCACGGTTCCTTGCACAAGGAAGCTACCACCTAGCAAAAATTCAAATAAGAACTTATAATATTTCGGCGTGGTTTTCTGTATAGAAACTATATTTGTAGAGAGAGAAGAAAATGTTAGACTGTCTAAAGTAAACTTTTCGAGTAAGAAAGAAAACATTTCATAAAACTTCAAATAGTTCAACCACGAAGTCTGCTGGAACGGCGAGGTTGTCGCAACCCTGTGTACGTACTTCCCTTCCTGCGTTGGATAGCAGAACTTAATAATTACTGTAACAGTCTAACTTTACCAATGATAGTCTAGAATAATTAAAATATTGTCCTTGTATATGAAGGGAACCAGTGGCTTCTTGTTCTAAATTTTGTGGTGCAAGCTACGAGTTCGAGGGCCGTGAATAAACGATTACTTCTCGCCCGCCCCGGGTTCGAACAGCTAGAAATTATATTTTAATGCGAACTTCTTTTAGATTATGTGTTTAGATTATAGTATAAAAAGGTAGATTTTTTTAGGATACCTATTTTATTTGAGAACCCGTTGTCCCGATGTTCTGTGAGTTTTGTTCGAGCTTCAGTAGTTTCTGCTCTGCGTTGATGAGTAAGTCACGCGAAAAAAGCCTCCCCCTTTATAATATACTACAATAGAAATAATAATAATAAAAAATAATTATAATATTAAAATAGTTAATGTTTTATAAGATACGGTTATAGTAAGTTTCATTGAGCTTATCAAAATTCTAGTGCTGGCTGTGAATTCGAACCGAAAAATCTTTAAAAGAGTGAAAACAGCATTAAAGTAAATTGAGTAGATTGAAAGAAATATGCGAACAGACAGACTTTATACTATTTAAAGTGGAAGTACGTACTAGTAAGTATCTATTACATTTTTAAATCAATATCTTTAAACAGTCTCTAAAGTGTCTAATATGCAAATTGTTGATGTCATTAAAAAATAATGATATTTTATGATTATTCTGAAGTTTTCGTTTTTATTATAATATTTCATTTTGGAATAGCATTGGTGAAGAGATAAAACCCCGCAGTTTTCTTGGACCAACAGCCAAAGGGTAATCCTGTACCCTTTCGTAAAGTTTGTCAACTGCTTCCCAGGGAGCGATGGCTAGAGTTCAGTAATTTTAACTAATGACTCTTCGTGAAGGCTGAGCAAAGCGTCCAGAATTCGCCAACGTAGTGGAAGGACTCTCGGAGATTAAGAAATTACGTTCTGTTGAAAACTGTGGAAAGAATGGAAGATGACGCATGTTGTTATTAAATATTTAATTATTAGGGATAAATTACTTTATACGTTATCTGGTTGTAGGTATATTCTTTTGTCTTTTATTCCTAGTTATCAAGTAATCTCAACGATTTTAAGCACCATATCATATATGATTGCAGTAATCTTATATGTTAACATTTACGACTGGAACTATAAATTTTACCACATTTTCCCAGAACGCGTTAGTGGAGAACACCTACAATATGCTAAGGCTTGTAGCCTTTTACCAAGCAACCTTTGAAACTTTAAGCTACGTAAAATTTTGATCCAAAAACATCTCAACTCAATGTTCAAAGTTTCAAGGTTCTCTGTCCAAGTTGGTTGGGTGACCCAAATACACATCTATTGTTACTACAAAAATTTTCTTTTAAGAATATTCTTACCTCGTAATGCTGCCTCGTTGACAAACAGATGGCAGTGTGCAGCTTACTGTGAGAGAAGGTTGCGGGTTCAAAATCTAGAAGCAAAATATCTATGTGTAAATTGCACTGGTTTAGCTATTACTGGGATATGCCCTTGTCCAGAGTCTCCCAACCTTTTTTACATCACGGGCCATAGCTGAAATTTTCACGCCCCCCGTTCACGCCCAAGTTCACTTAAAGCTTATACCCAACTTACGTATTTTTGCATTTGTGACTTTGGATTTTACTTTTGAACCCGTCAATGATCCCATGCCTTGCGATCTCTCTACGCCTCCCCTAGGGGGGCGTGCCCCCCTGGTTGGGAAGTCCTAGCCTTAATACTAGCATTGATTATGTGTCGGCATCATTAGGATTTAAATCTAGAAAAAATCTATATTTATTAGTAATAAGTATATTGTTGATTGTTATCTGTTTTGTTGACCAAATAAATAAATAAAATTAAATTGATTATTTTGAACCCATATGACTCGTTTATTGGACCAGTCATATTTATTCCGTTGTTGATGCCTGAAATGTCTCGTTATTCCATTATAACTGACAATATGGTAAACTTCTCTAATTTACATACAAATAAATGTAACAGATTGAGTTTCTCCAGCGATTTGCATCCACAAATTGTATTAATTTGTAAAATTCGTTAGGTTTGCAGGATTCGTTTACGTGTCTTGTATTAAATTGATTTGATTTATTGCTATCATTCTAAATAGGTTCTAAATTATTTCGTTTCTTAAGTGTGGCTGTGAGATAACAGTGTGTTGGCAACACCCAACACTATGATAGTTAATTATTTTATTATTGTAATGGCAACACTTCTCCAACTTCCGCAAACTAACTGACTTTGCATATGTAGTGTAATAAATTATTGTAATCTCTAATAACATTAAAATAGTGAGTGTGCCAATAGTGACTTATCTATTACAGTTCCACCGGCTTACCACCAGCCCTATCTACAGTTCAACGAAGGCCAGCTTTCTACAACATGTGTAGAGTTAACATTCTGATCATTGCTTGGTAACGGTTATGGCCTAATAAACGTTTTTTACGATCAACGTTATAGAAATGGTTAAAAGTTTCTAAATTGAGTGATAAGATATCGACGGATCCACCAGAATTGTAACAAGAAAAATTTGATCCACCAGAATTGTAACAAGAAAAATTTCTGTGAAATATAAATCTGGGTGGTAATCGTCAGCTGTAATCGCTCTTGACCAATGATCTGGCAAAGTCAGCCCAAATGTGAAAGTTTAATGGCATTCGTACCGAGTCTCTCCGTGCTACGGAAAGCATGTTGAAAGTCTACCCCGGTTGTTGTAGACAAGGCCTAGGGGCAGCTTCATAAACTCTGACAGGTTGGCCAGTAATTAAACAAAAGAACATAACAAAGAAAACGGTCAGTTAAAGTTATAACGTAAACCCTGTTTGTCTTTAGGTACAAGATCAAAATCGTAGCAATAAACGTATGAACACAGAAGTGATAGCTGACTTGCGATGTGTCCTGCCCCAAAGACAAATGGTTCTGTATGTCATATTCAACCCTACCAGTTGTCTTTGAGTGGCCACTGAATATACATAATGTATATCACTCTTGTGTTCATACATTTATTGCTGCAGTTTTGATCTTGTAAAGAAAAACAGGGTAAGTATAAGTATGTTGTATTTGTAAGAATCAACATTAAGTTAAAATTAAATTTCATCTCATTTGTTCCAGATGGCCGCACGCGGGCTTCCTTTGTGAGTACACATTATTTTATTTACTCAAAACAACGGCGGAAGTCTTTCCACAAGAACTATTTTCATGGAAACTTGTTTTGTTTGATTCTCATTTTCTACTATTCTTTGTCTGAGTTCCGGAGCGTTCCCCTTTCTTTTGTCTGGCCTTTAAAATCTTTCCTGTTTCTTAATGGTTCCTAATAAATGTGGAGTTTATTGTTTAAGATTTATTGTTCCATTTTGCTTTCTCGTTGAGATATCAAGTTTTGTATTTGTTTATACCTATCTCTGTAAACAAATTATTTTCTTTCTACTAGCAAACTTTTAACCTTTAGCACATGTAAATTCAAAGTGTGTATAGTAAAATATGATTTGACATTGAGTATCACTATTAAAATCAGGTCTTACAAGCACATGAAAATTCAGCTTTAATCGATACTATTATCTTCTTAATCACAATTAATAATCTATTACCATAAACTTAATGTTGCAAAATATATATATTTTTTAACTTGGCTTCATTGTTGAATGTTATTCTAAAATCACTGAAGCGAACAAAAACAGAAATGGAGCAATTAGCGCAACCGGACACATCTTATAATTGTTTACACAGAAGTACTACTGCCGGTCCGAAGCTGGCGGTAATGAAAAATGTTTCCAAGACTTTGTCCTCCATTCTTTACGGCCGAAGTTTTGCGGGCTCTGTTTAAATTATTTTAAGTGCAGCAATTTCTGCGCGCCTTGCGGTTATCGTCTCCACACCGTGATTAATGTAAGCCAACTGGGAATCTGAGGGATTTGCAGTTGGAGCACGTGGTGGTGTGCTTCAATCAGCCGAGTGGTCTGTTCGACACTGCGGTGCTCGCTAATTGTTCAGCTTAATTTCTAATTCATGTTCGTCGTTTTGAAGCTTCTCTGCTTTATTGTGACGACTCGTATCTTTATTTACTTGTAACATGATTTGTTCATCGTCTTTATTTATTGACACATGTTTAGTGACTAGCCACCTAGCCATACCGAGCTGCACTACACTGACGCTTGTTGCCCGAGCCATTGGTTATTGAGGCTCTTGTGCCCGATAATTTTACCAGCTACAGAGCCCTTTACATCGAAACACAGCAAAAGAATATCTAACGATGCGGTGTATTAGCCTGAACAGCCCGTTTCACACGTTACCTACCTCCAAAGCAAATGTGGTAATAAACTAAATAAGGTTGCATTTTCTTACACTTAAAGATTTCTGATATTAACGTCGGGAAATTAAAATCAAAAATAGTCCGTCAAAAATTGTTACATTTCTTACACTTATTAATCGTTTCTTAAAGTTCATTTCAAGCATGCAATTAGTCTTTGTCTAAGCAGTCATGAATTCAAGTAGCTTTTTTACCCACGAGCTCGTTTTAGTTTCAAACATAAATAATCTCACGGTCTTTCAATTTCTTGTTTTTGTAAACAAGTACGAATGATGGTCAAACAGTCTGGTGAAAGATTATATAAACAAGTAACATGAGTATTTTCCGTTTATAATTCTTAATCGTTCATTTACACGTTGTATTGAGGATGAGTAACGACACTGAATACTCGAGGATAGCCTAAATATCTTCAAACAATTGTAAATGTACATTTTTGTTAAAAAAAACAAACCACTAGTGGCTGGTTGGTTTGTATGTGGAGCTGAAATTAAAAGTACAATAAATCTTGTAGATATAAAACTGCAAAAAGTAATTATTATAACCCCAAAAGATTTTAACTGAAAGGACCCCAGATTCAGCTGAAAATAGATAAGCTGCCCGGAAATGCTTAATTTGAAACGGATTTAAAGCCAACCATAATATTTTTCCCCGAATCTGATATCTTGTTATCTAGAAACAGGTTTTAATTATTTTTTTCAACTCAGATGGGGCCTGGGAAAAATACGACTCATAAAGCCTCTGTTCCGCTTATTTCAAGCGAAACAACGCTCTCGTTGATTGGCGAGCCTATAAAAATAGACCATTTAATGAATAATCGTAAAAAGAACCGTGGTTCCAAATGTAAAACGGATAGAATTAAAATTTTATTTGTCCGGACCCTGTATAAAACTTGTGTATTTTAATAAAACGAAATTACTAAGGACGGTTGTAAAATTTGAAGACCTCGGAATTAATGGGGGGAAGTGTAATTGAGTGAGTGGGATTTGTGTACCGAACATAATTTTAGGTATTTTAGGTTTAATTCAGTTTGTCATGTTTGGCGACTCTTCTGTTTTATTTCTGTGTTGGAAGTTCTGAAAATGTATCATATTTTCCTACTTGGTCCGTGTAATTTGTTTAATGAATTCAACAAACATATCGTAAACTTGATTCACTTTAGAATTACGCGTCAGGCAGTTCGTTTTTCGAATATTTATTCTGTAAAAAAAATTGTCTAATGAGCAAATAATTCTTAAAGAACGAGAATGTAATATCGATTTTCTACAAGTTTATATATTCTACTATATTACCTTTTAGATTGTAGACGTTTCCAAACATAATGAACACAAAATAGATATTTTTCTTTCCTTCTTTCAAACATTGACAATTTCTAGATCGAGCAATCAAGTCTTAATTATATTTTTCTTATATTGCGACAAAAGTTTGACCAATAACATTTTGACTACTAATAGATATTTCATTAACCTAGATTCTAGTTAATAGTTAGTCTAGTTAATAGTTAGTAAAAATAAACTAACTAAGAACAAACTCTTCGTATTAAATCTTCCCTACCCTCGGCATTATTTACAGGCTGAAACTCTGCAGTGGTAACAGTAACAATTATTAGTTTTCTTGTTTTGTTTAGTGCGGAAACTTCATACATTCGAGGCTTTCTTATAGTTTTTCTGATTTATGAAGTCCAGTTCACGAGCGAAGCAGTGCTTACGGTACGTGATGAAACGGTATTATATTTTGTTTTTTTGGAAGATTTTTCGAAAGTTTGTTGCCTACATTGTGTAGTGGGAAGCTACTTCCGTAGCTCACAAAGCTGTCAAGGAATAACTTTGTGTAGCTGTATTTTGTACACTAAATTTATTGTCTCGTAGCTAAAGTTCATAAGTGCATGCTACTTCATCGAAATAGTTCCACAGTGGCACCACAAAAACTTGCATATTAATATTTATGAAGTAATATCCTTAGCACCAAGTATCTATCATTCCTCCTTCGTGTATTGGTGTCCCTTCCCTGAGTCGGTTAAAAATATTTTTAAAGAATAGATTTAACCAGTTCTTAGCTATGTTTGATGAAAATTAACATCCACTAAGAAGGTGAAACGTCTTTCGAGTGTTTTTATTTTTGTCCGTCTTAATAGTTTGATGAATTACAACGTTTGAAGTATCATTTTGTTGACTTAGGAAATTATGCATTTAACATCTGATATGGCAGTCACTACAATAATACGCTTACAATAATAATTTGTAACACTGTATAGACTGGTTTAAAAAAAATTATACAAAAAAAGACAAGCCCGCTGTGTTTCTTGCCGGAGCTTCTCAACAGCAGCGGCCGCGTTACGATCCGGTGGTAGAATGTAAAAAAATATTTTTTGTTAGTGCCTCCGTGAGGCCTATACATAATACCAATATTTTGACTTTTACTAGTCGTAATTTTTTTTTAAACATATTATTATTATATTGCATATATTTCCAAAAATCATTCCGTATAATGAATATAAAACAATACTGGTGGTGTTATTACCGGACTTTTTTATATTTCATAAATGATATGAATCTAAGTAATATACAAAAGTAATGGCGGTTATTCCGGTATCACGCGTTATCGGTGCGTCCTGTACCGCCCTTAATTACCTCCCGTTTCGTACGGGCACGATAAAATAGCCGGCGGTTTGTTTTATTAAAGCATTAAGGTCTGCGTACATTATACCGAACCAACGCTGTCTTCACTCCCTCCGACTGGACAGTTAAGCAAAAGGATTCGAGCTTATGTCGTATTTGTCACGGTGGAATTTTGTAGGATACGGGGTTTCCGCTATTTTTTTGTTTACAGATGACTGTCGGGTATTTCGCATAGTCGACCTCTAACCGTTTTTTGTTCTTACGGGATAACCAAAATCATGAGACCCCCTCCCCCACTCTAGGTCTATATTGGGATCTAAACCAGGTACCCTAGGTCTAATCTTCTCCAGCCTTCTGTCACGGTGCTAACGGAGACGGGCGTCGCATCCCGCCGCCGTCGTCATCCTCGGACTCATCGCCATACTCGACAGTTGAAGTGTGAACTGCTTGGCTTGGTGTTGTGTAATGTGCGAAGACCTTTATGTACTCTTAGTAGCATAGAAATGTACCTAATATATAAAAACATTGTTTTCTATAGTACTTAATATTTTTTCCATAGTATAGGATCACCTACCAGCAGTTCTTATTGCAGAGTTAATGTAATCTAACTGATGGGAAAGAGATGCAGTTCAGAGCTCCGTTCCTTTCTCTCTCGAAATTCGAAAAATACTACTCTATCAGGTGGTGGAAGCACCACTTGCGATCAGGTAAAATAGCTTAGATTGAGTCCTTAGGTTTAGGCACTGCGTCTTTGGGAGCACCTCGAGGGTGCCGGGGGAGCGCAGACCTCTGCTTACCCCCGAGACGTGCTTCCGGCGCTGGAGAGACTGGCATGGGGCGAACGACTCCGTTCGTCCAGAATTTCTCCGCAGCATCGATGAACGCCACCGGGGTTAAAATACCCCATTACCCCATCCTACCTACGGGGACCTTTTGAAGATTTCCTCTCAGACAGTAAAAAAAAGGTGATTAGGTATCTTGTATAATCCCTTATAGACAGACCGTCCAGGTAGGTCAGATATTCTGCAGAAGTGTGTACCCTGCACATTGCGGTATCCGTTCACAAAGACGCGAGCTGTATCAGCTGTAATGATAAAAAGTAGAGTTTCTGCTGAGGTTGTCTGTCGAGATAAGACACGACAGAGATGGATGTTGTTTTACGGACGCGGGCTTTCTTATCACTGTCCTTTACTGTCTGTGAGTTCTGTTTCTAGGCGATGAGCTTGCAACTTATTTCTAAGGCTTTGGTATCCTTTATTGCGAACTGAACAAGATTTCTCTTTATGGAACTCAAACAAAATTTGTTGGTTATTGGGGTTCGCGGAAAGAGGTTCGACAGATATTTGGAATATACGCATATTATGTTACACGCGATGTACGAGTGTGTAAGCAGTGTAGTGTACATGCTCGTACACCGCGTTTATTTTCACATTCCCATCTCATTTGAGAATAAACTGCACTACTAGAATTACTCATTCAAACTATTAACAACATACGAAAATGGTCTTTAAAAGATTACTTCAGAACTAAGTATTACTGAGATCAAAAACTACCAGCTCCAGCTTGTTTGGGACTTTAAATAATTTGTTTATCAACCTTCTCTAATGGCTTCTCGTTTTTCAAAATCTTTCTTAGTCTATATCGTACTGCGCCTGGTTAAAAGTTTCTCTAGTGCCTCCAATTGTCTAGTTTGTCTATCATCTTTGTGTTCGAAATTACTCTTTGCAGGCTAGGATATTATTATAGTCTCAAGTTTTCTTACAGAATATTCAAGCACTACACTTTACAACTCTTTCATATAGAAACACCGAAGTTGCGATCTTTAACATCCCCACATTGAAAGTTCGAACAATATGCATAAATCACAAGTCCTGCGACTTGGCTCTGGCAAGTTTCTGCACTTCCAGTAGTTGCCTACAATGGAACCCTGCGGTCTACAATTGAATAGTCTGACTTGTTCTTGGCTTCCTGGTTGATGATTAAGTGCTTTTAGTGACCGCTTTTGATGTATGTACGTTCATATGTTTTAGTCCGTTAAGATTTTACAATCCCAGTACGGATATGTATACTCCGCCGATATTTGGCAACTTAAACCTAATGTTACAGATTCCATCGCGGTTTATTTTTCAGCAGCAGCGTCTTTCTTTAGGAATACTTACCACCTATACTGCGATCCCTAAGAGGGAGGGAGGGGGGTCTTTGTTCAGCAGTGGACATCTTTGGGCTGCTGATGATTATGAAGTTGACGCTGATTTAATTAAATTGGTTAGCTATTCTCTAATATTTCCACCTCTGGAACATATAGCTTCAAGAACTCATTATTTAAAATAACTTATCAGTGAGTCAGTAAAGAAGATGAAAAGAGAAAACGAGAGTAAGTTACATGAGCCAAATAAAAAAGTTGTGGTCATTTCGTATAGTGACATAAACGAAATGGTTGGACCCCGAGAAAATTACATACATCAAGTGTCCTGAAGGAAATCGTTATTATTATATTAGAATAGAGCAAAATCAGAAGAGAGAAAGAGATCAGTAAACACGCAGTTCAACAAAGCTTCAAGAGTAATAATTGGCACCTAAAGCCGGCGACATACAGAGATTATGATCTCTGTACTAATCTCGACTGTGGCTCGGCTCAGGATCAGTATTACCGGCGCGTATTGCATCTTGTAATCCCGACATGCTTCTATACGGATTAGTGCTACATTTGTATACACGTAATTGTGTTTCCACTTTGACCTTAGCTGCAGGCTAAGCGATGGTCTTGTTCTTACTAAAATAACAGCTCTGTCACATGAGACATAAGTTATTAAGTATATTGAGCCCGGTAAGTTCACGGGCAACAGTGTCCTTCATACTCACACTGAATACAATGTTTACACAATGTTTCTTGGCGGTAGAATATGGGTGACATCTGCGGGAGGTCTACCTTGAACTTCCATTGCGCAAGTGTTACCACCTAATCAAAATATTGGACCTACACTTAGTTGTTTAGAAAATGTTGAAGTGGCAACATCTAGAAATATGTCTCAAGATCGTTTTATCCGCATTGGCATTTAAATAACTTTGTTAGCGAAGAAAGTTTTGATTTCCCCATGTGTCCCTGGGGGCCAACTATTGTTTTTAATTAAATAATTCTCTCGGGGTTTTATTTTTTAAATTGCCCCGTATGAATAGCTTATCTGAGCTATCTGATTAATAAGCCGTTGTTAAATATACAAACGGGGCTTTGAACGAATTATTTTAGAACAATATTTCAATTCAATTCGAATTTTATCATTCGCGTGGGTATTTTGTAAAATAATGTTTAGCATGTTTGTATTGTATTTGCCTATTTAGCAGTATCTATAAATTTATTCATATTGACATTTAATCTATTCGTGTTAAGCTCTCTTACTTGTTTTTTCCGGACTGCCCCAAAAGGACGGTTAAGTTTTTTCGAGAGAATAAAATAATAAATAAAATAAAGAATTTGACTTATAATTTTGAGGTATGTCTTTAGATTCGTCTTAATTGTGGGAGTGACATAAGCTATTGTGGTTCTGCATTCTTGCCATATTTACGGAGGTTGATATATACGTTTTAAAGAACATAAATCAATCATTATGATAGACGTAAAATTATGAATTATTTTTTATGTTTGGTACGAAAAGAAATCTCGTGTGCAACCGTCACTATAAAATAACCCCGTCTGGCACCGCTCTTCGCGCAAAGTAGGTAAACAAGAGCACGCGCGGAATTGCCAACCTTGGGACCTATACTGAGCGCTCGAGAGCTCTTATTCTGGTTGAACGTTAATCATGAATCATTAATTATATTTTATTTATTAGCCACTGAATTATTAATCTATTTCTAATCAATTAACATAATCCTTAACTGTTAGGTCTACAAATATGGCAAAAATATATATGTCGGTCGTCAGTCGCCATTTCAAATTAAAATTCAAATGACTTAATTGCGGTAGGTACAAAAGTCGTTCTACACAATTTACCCATTAGGCATGCAATAATATGTCTAATATTATAATCTAATTTATTTTAATTCCCTAAATGTATTTTATGTAATGTTAGTCATGTGACCTAAGATCCGAGTTCCATTCGAGTATCCTTGGTGCACCCCAAATCCACTTGCGTGGCTGTTTCACCAGCGTGTCTTGAATAAAATTAATTGTTGTCTATATTTTACTTCCTAAGGCGCTCTGAAATATTTATTATGTTTCACAGTTCGGTCCTTAGCAACTTATAATGTTTACTTATTGTAGTTATGCGTCCATACTACTAGCCTTGCACGGTGTTATTTTTTTTTTTTTTTTTTTTCGGGTACTTTATTATTTTATCACTTTGCCTACCACCACCACACTGACACTCCTATAAGACGGCCCACCCGCAGTTTATCTTCATTGTTTGTTTCCGTGCTCAAGCCTTCGCACGTCTCCAATCCAAAGCTACAAGTGTATTCAGTATTAAATAAAAAGTGAAAATCAAGAACCGGACAACTGAGAGGCGACGCCGCGATGTCGGGACAACGGAGAGGTGCCGCCGCGGTGGTGACGTCGGACGTCTCTTCGTGCTTCGGGAAATGGATCGTCGTGCACTATTGTGTTCGTACGAATCGAGCTTCCATACCGGGTCGTCTCACACGTACATAAAGAACACATTTATGGTTAACAGCGATGCCCCAACAGGGGTAGTTGTCACCCCATCAGCGGGTATTGACGTTATCGCTGTGTTCAGACGATGCGAGCTTCCAATACCAGGGTCGTCTCTGTCGTAGTGTTGAACACGTTAACCGTATAGTGCGTTAAACAAAAGCCGTTCACCGTTATATTGCGATACGTCCGCTCTGCTGATGTGAGTATACATATATATATGAGTATTTACGGTTAATTGCGATGCACACACCCAACAGCGGGTAATTGTTGCTTTCGCTGTGTTCATACGATGCGAGCTTCCAATACAACCAGGGTCGTCTCTGTCGTAGATAATGAACACCTTTACCGTCATTGTGCGATACACAATGCTCATGTGAGTATAGGTCTTGCTGCTGGTATGTCAGTATGACATGTTTACGATGTTATCTTTACGATACCTGTTTCCACGCCGTGTCGTCTCATTTGTACAAACAATGTACAGATGTACGAATAAATGCGTTGCGCATTCCTTATTGCGGGTAATTTTTATGACTTATGACTTAACGCTGTGTTTAGTAAATGCAAGCTGCCAATACAACTGGCAACATATAATCCGATCATTATCATTAGCCAGAAAAATTCCACTGTTGAATATACGAAGACGTCCATCTTGGAACGTCATAATTAACGATAATTTGCTATTATCATCCACCGGTTGCCTGGGATTCTTACAATATCGTCAGATATAATTCGATGTGTAGGTACTCCTAATTAGCGGAATGCGTCGTGCGCCACTCGACGAGATGAGTAAATAATTAAAAACTTGTAATAATAATTATAATAATAATTCACAGT
The DNA here is from genome assembly GCA_911728495.1 of Furcula furcula. Lineage (NCBI taxonomy): Eukaryota > Metazoa > Arthropoda > Insecta > Lepidoptera > Notodontidae > Furcula > Furcula furcula. Next base: position 19,502,873 of record OU452255.1, read on the forward strand.
AGAATGAATTCAAGACTTCATAGTTCGTACTGCAAAGTGGTATCTAGCAGAGCCGAGGGGGACTGGCCGCCGCGGGCTTGAAGCTCGACGAGATCCTGGCCGGCCTACAGCCGGAGCATCCGTGAGTGCCACCGTGGAGCTGCAGTAAGTAGCCTCTGAACTTATGGGACAGTACGCCGCGCCGGCCGCCTCCTACACTTATTATAAATACCTAAGTACTTAGTGGAAAGTAACTATTGATAAATCTGTTCTAGAGAACATAACAATATGACGAATTTAGCTAAATTAATTACCTTTTACGGTATAACTTTATGAACAAGTTGCAATATTTGAATGTGACAATATTAAGGACGAATTTTTGTCATACATAATTCTAATTTCTACATTTATTGCTATAAAAGATTGAATACTACATTTAAATCTGTGTAGTAAATTTATAAACTTCAATATTTTCTAAAATATATATATATATTCAGGGTGTTTCAAGAACCCTGTCCAATCACAGTGAGTGTTATAAAATATCTTAACACGATCATATTTACGTAATATTTTTTTTATCTAAGGTATATATTATTATATACTTAGATAAATAAAACCCTATAAACAGCGTTCAAAAAAAAAAAAAAAACATCCTGTTTGATCTTTGATATTATTATTCAGAATTCATACGATTATACTTATGTAATTTTTTGTTGAATATTTCATTGGATTTTTTCTGATATTATATCTACCAGCGTTGCGAATATTCCTCTTATAAGTTTGATGTGCCTTTTAATGTGTAATACACCACATTCAAGTTTGTTTTGAGTAACTTATATGTTTTTTCTACAATATACACAAAACTATCTAGTTTACGCTCTCTATTCAATGTCTTTGCTTCTTAAGATTTTTGAGATCGACAAAATAATTTTACACCGACCATATTATTAGTTCTTACTACCTTTTAATTTTGATTGTTACTATATTTTTGGAGATAGGAACTATTCTTGAGTTCAAATATATTAGTTGTGTTTACTAGTACGTCACTATTACCATCCCTTAGTATTAATAATTATAAAAAAAAAAATATTGTTGGGTAATTTTAATTTTTTTTTATGCCCTGGTTGCGGGTTCGATTCACACGCAAAACACATTTGTCTGCGTGAACATGCTTATTTTGAGCGTTATTTGTCTATACAGAATATAAATCATACCTTGGCGTATTTGTTAAAAAAGAAAAAAAATACATTAAGTACACCAGAAATAGATATATTTGTAATTTGGAGGATTTACGAGTTCTTCCTATATTTAATAAAAAAAAAAAAAAAAAAAATTGTTAAACACAGAACTTAAAACCTTTTTGGAACAATGACTAGATACATTTAAAATTAGGTTCGATATCTAATGAGTGCATTAATTAAAGATTGTGACTGTTGTGTATATACCTACCTACCTCTATAGCACCTAAATGTACTAAATAAATACCGATCACGACCATGATCTGCTAACAATCTTCTTTATTTGTCTGACTGCGAGATTGGTAAATAAGTTATACTTCTTGACTGAAAAGACATTCACGCAATTTCAGGTTGTGGTTATCACCAGTAATCAGCAATAACGTTAGGGTTATTGGCGCCATACGGGCTGTATATATATTATAAAATAAAAATAAAAACTTTAAGTTCATTATAATATGACTGTTGTACATAATACCCTTTATGAGATAAGCTAACGGTCATTGACATTACAATCAGCTGACAGCTGGTAGATACATATGAGGGTAGGTGACACAATAAATAATATTTGGAGGGTATATCTCCTTATCTACCCTCAACTTATAAAATGTGACATAAGTCTTGACCCATACATATGAGGGTAGGTGACACAATAAATAATATTTGGAGGGTATATCTCCTTATCTACCCTCAACTTATAAAATGTGACATAAAGTCTTGAACCAATACTTGTTATCCAAAAAAAAAAATATATATATATATATATTACGCAGTAACTTTGAAGTGCAACTAATTAATCATAAAGATACTTTTACTATTATGGATGAAATTAATACAGGATTGTTCATTAATTACAATTTATTGCTTACCTATTGTCAAAGTTCAATAATGTTTCGGTTATGCATCATGTTAATTAAATAATTAATTTAAGGTTTTTTCTATCTATTCTATGTGGCCTGTGTGGTCTTTGGGAACATTTACGTTCACAAACTGATATTTACTTACATGTTACCCTTATTATATTGTTCAGTTATTGATTATATAAAATAATTACGAAAATAGATTTCAATTTCAGTCATTGTCTAATGGTGAGGTTTTGCATATTTCCTTTAAAATTGTTTTTGTAAGCTTGGTGCATTTGCGCGTTTTTACAAGACAATGATTATTGCCACTGTTGGCAGGTTTTGAAGCGAGATTTTTCTCGATTCGACCTTTCTATTCTTACATACTTAACCTTATAAATGGATAATTTTGCTTGCGGTTCCTCCGCAGTATAAATTACGATTGGTCAGGGAAGATAATCTACTTTATTACGGGCTTAATACTTACGTCTGAATTTTACTGTTGGCTACGTGTAATATAATATTAGTGTTATAAGACTCGTATCAAGGTTGTTGTTAGAAAACTCATTTGATATTTAAAACAAAAAAGGGAAAAAAAAAAAACTAGTGCATAATATTATGTAATGTTGTTTTTTGATTATAATAATTGCAGAGATAAATGAATTTGGATTTTTAGGGCATATCTTGTATTACCTATTCTATTTTATTTTATTGGGGAAAACAAACAGTTATATATTTTAGTAACAGTACACAATATGCATGCGTAGTATAGCCAAATGTACAACCAACAATATTCCCCAAATCATAATAGCTAATATTCACATTTTATAGATCATCACTCTAAACATCCTACAATAAGTAAACATTATAAGTTGCTAAGGACCGAACTGTGAAACATAATTAAGGATCAAACGAACTTACCCTTACGTGAAGTTCGATCATAATTATGTGAACAGTTCGGTCCTTAGCAACTCATATACTCCCCTCCCTTTTACATATCACCCGTCCCAAGTATAAAATGTGAAATGTTTTTCCTACTCTAAACATAATGAAGATAAACTGCGGGTGGGCCGTCTTATAGGAGTGTCAGTGTGGTGGTGGTAGGCAAAGTGATAAAATAATAAAGTACCCGAAAAAAAAAAAGAAAAAAAAAAAAACTAAATAACACCGTGCAAGGCTAGTAGTATGGACGCATAACTACAATAAGTAAACATTATAAGTTGCTAAGGACCGAACTGTTCACATAATTATGATCGAACTTCACGTAAGGGTAAGTTCGTTTGATCCTTAATTATAGCATTTTGTTTGAATGTTTTCAGTTTATACTTTTGAGAGTATTTGGACAGTGTGAGTGAAAAATAATCTCTGCCCGATCCGAAGGGGCATCATCATCACCATCATCAGCTGCTGCTGCCGAAAGACGTCCATTGCTTTGTTCAGCAGTAGCAGGCCTCTGTATTAGAAGTTGCCATAGACCCCATGCTTGTCAGGCGCCTTGGGGATCACAGTATACGTGGTAGGTAATCCAATAGAAAGACGCTGCTGCTCGTCTTCTTATTTTCCCTTAGTCACCTCTTACGGACTCCCAGCGGGAGGAGATGGGAAGGCCTATTCTTACCCGGACACCTCACGGGTGACCCCAAAGGGGCATATAGGCAGGAAAAATATTTATCAGATAATTAATTTATATTTTTATTGGACATTATATAGTCGTATTGGGACCCAAAAAAATCCTCTTAATCGGACTGGGTTATTTTACTAATCTTTCTACAGAGCTCTCTCTCTCTCTCTGTGTAGAAGATTAGATTTACAAAAAGAAATATTTTCTTAAATTTCGAATAGGCAAATGAGGCAAATAATTTGCGACAGGTCGAAAGGGCAATCGGGGTATGAGTTGAGGCGCGGGGGAGGGGACACTCCGCATACCCCGCACATCGCCCGCGCCACCGTACGCGAACGATGTGCGGGGTGCGGGGTGTCCCCTCCTATGCCCCTTCCTGATTGCCATGCCGACCTGTCGCGTATTTACATTTGTAGACGTTAGTTCCTTTATGCAAGACAATTCCCGTACGTACTACCGTAGAGTCAGATATTCTACCCTAGATTATAAACTACTGTTTTCCGTGGTATAGGACACTGTAGCAGAAAAAAAAATAGACTCGATTGCACCTAGTCAATATTAAACAGTTTATAACACGCACGTGAAGCTAAAAATAACAATAACAAATATATATTTAATTCAACTAAATTGTAACATCCAATCCGTCTAGTGTACCATAATAAAACCATCGCGTGTCACATAGTTATTAACACAAAAACAATTACTGTAATTTGTGACCGATATGTAGATAGAAACGAATTTATTGGTTATTTCTGGCGTGGAAATCGTGAATTAAACAATTTCCGTGTGCTATGTTACTGCCCGTTACCCGTGGGGTGTCCGGGATAGAATAGCCCCCCCCCCCCCCAAATCTCCTCCAGTTGGGTGTCTGGGCGAATAAGGGAAAGCACGAAGACGGACAGTAACGTCTTACTACTGGATTATTACTTACCTACCACCTGTTCTACTATGTCAGGCGTGGGGATTAGGGTAACCCCTCCCTTCTAAGGGAGAGGACTCTGTTCAACAGCTGCTGCTGATGATGTCCCTGCCCACCACAGCGGGGACGTAAATCAAAGATACGTAGATCAAGGATACGTTTATCGACAAATATGTAAAACACTTTAAATAATACAGTAGAAACCATAGATTTAGAATTCTTATAGTAGGAGCAGTACGAAAAAAAAAACTGCTACAACCACCTTAGTCAGACAAGCAGCTTGACCTCAGTTTTGTAAAGCGACACATTTTCCATGAGATGCACAAATACTATTATACTACTTTAAAAAAAAAAACACGTTTAATTATTTTCTTTAACCCTCTCGTCGCTGCGGCGCGGCGGCGGTCGCATCGCTCAGCGCGGGAGCGCAAATCTTAAAATTGTATTGTGCGCGTTGATATTTCAATTCGTTTCTGTCCCGGGGGCGCGGTTGAATGCTCCTTTTATTCCGTAAACGAACGACGAAATCAGATGGATGCGGTTTGTGACGGCGAACGTAAAGGCGGATTAATTAAAACTGGGTCTTTGTGAGACAGGAGATTGTGAGTTGTTTAATGATGATTTTAATTGTCTATTTAATTGGTTCTTAGATTTATACTTTTTAAGTAATTTAAAATGTTTAGAGGATATGTTTTTTTTTGGGCAAAAAGTTTTTTACCGAGAGGGTAAGATTTAAGAATAGGTAAACCAAGTGATAAAATCCGTAGAATTTGTATTTTAATACGTCTCATGTTTCTATAACTACATAACATTGGCCTGACACTTTCCCTATATGAATTAACATGAATCTAAGTAGCCTAACTTCACAGATCATAATAATATTCTGAGACCACACACGGTCATCTGATCCCAAACTAGACAGAACCTGTATGGAGACCAGACAACTGATACTAATACTTGTAAATAGAATAAAACACCCAGACACTTGGTGTAATCGAAACCACGACCTATTGGGTAGTGGCCAGGGTGTCTAACCACCAGACCAACAGGCCCGTCAAAAAATCTCTTCTTTAAAGTATTTCTTTGATTTACTAATATGTACATATATGAAGTTATTTAATAGTCAATATGATAAAAATCTGTTACCACATCAGTTCTTCTACACTTGATGTACTTTCTATTACCAACACAACCGCAGTCTGTGTCTGACTGGCGATTAGATACGCGGAATCGTAATGAATCTCTGATGTTTTGCTGTATAAAATACACCCTCGGGTTCCATTCAATCGCCTTAATAGGGTGCACCGCAAATCTCTTGAACATCATTGTCTCGGTTTAGGTTGTTGATGGATTTTCAAGATATTAGGAGCATTTAGTGCTCCTTCAATTTGGTTGAGATATCCGAAAATATTATCTGATCGGGAGTTAATAATAGTTTGACGAAAAAGATTATTCGTTGAAACGTAATAAGTTAACCCTGTTACGAGGAACCTGGAAATATAATATTAACTCAAGTACATATTAAATATTGTATTTATGTATGTACGAACTTCTTATTCTACTTTTTGAGACGTAGTCCTTGATCATGTTCAGTTCAACTGAAGATAATAGTTATTATGTCTCGTGAGCCCAAATCTCCAGTTTCAGTACTGTTCATACTAGAGCATACTGCTGCTTTTCAGCACACCTAATGTCTGTCTGAATGTCTGGGCAGCGTTCGGGAAACTACGCGATATCTTCTCGTCCAAAATACCGCAGTGCCTGAAGACGAAGGTTTTTAACCAGTGTGTGTTGCCAGTGATGACATATGGTACTGAGACGTGGTCTCTAACGGCTTTCCTTTTAGATAAGTTCAGAGTCACACAACGAGCCATGGAGAGAGCTATGCTCGGAGTTTCTTTGCGCGACAGAATCCGAAATGTGGAGATTCGCCGAAGAACTAAGGTGACCGACATAGCTCTCAGAATCTGCAAGTTGAAGTGGCAATGGGCAGGCCACATCGCTCGAAGAACCGATAACCGCTGGGGAAGAAAGGTTCTCGAGTGGCGACCACGAACCGGAAAACGCAGCGTTGGCAGGCCTCCCACTAGGTGGACAGACGACATTGTGCGCGTCGCAGGTAACCGGTGGATGCAAATAGCCAATTGTCGTTCATTGTGGCGTTCTAAGGGGGAGGCCTATGTTCAGCAGTGGACGTCTTCCGGCTGGTGATGATGATGATGATGATGAATGTCTGACACTGCAGTAGGATCTTCCTGGATGCGGGCTCTTGCAGAAAGACCAACCACGTAGTATTGTTCTTATGTTAAGAACTAAAATTAATTAGTTCCTTTGTTGCAACGTAGTTTTTGTACCTATCCATAGTTAAGGTTACGTGCAATAATTTTCCGCCCTGGGAACTCTTAGGAAATCGCCTGCAATTTACTTTGCACCTGCCACCTTCTATTGCTCACATTTTACAAACATATATGTGAGGTATTATTTTAAAGAACAATTGTGTGAGAAAAATATAGCGGTAATAAAAATGTGGTACGCAGAAATATAAATAAATAAATATAGCAGAAATATAAATAGCTTCCTCGAATGGCAAAATGATACATGTTCGCCCGAAGCACGCTGGACAGTCACCCAGAAGATCTTCCTGAATTCCTGATTGACTGTACGCATTTAGATACTTATGTCATGGCGGAAGGAATAAAATTGATTTCTGGCTACGTTAGCCGGCGATTAATTTTAATATTTTTGTGTTTTTGGGAAAAAAAAAAAAAACATAAAATAAATATGATAAATAAGAGATAAGTTAAAAGTGTTAGAAAAATGCGGTTCATAACGACGTAAAAAGCTATGTTTAGAAGTTATTTTCAACAAACTATATACATAATTATAGTATAATAATAATAATATCTTGGGACAATCCGCACACGGTCATCCGATCCCAAACTAGTCAGACCCTTTACTATGGAAACCCGACAAATGATACTAATAACACCCAGACACTTGGTGGGAATCGAACCCACGACCCATCGGGTAGCAGCCTGGGTGTCTAACCACTAGATCAACGGGCCCGTCAAGTCAAGTCAAGTACGTGTTACATAGTGTGATTCATATTTACAATTTCTAATATTTAATGTCTAAATCATTTAATTTATCAGTTATGTATCCATTTCATTTCATACATTTTGCAAAATCGATACTAAGGGATGAGATAATGACTCATTAATGGACTCTGATTACGGCAGTATGTATGTTAAAAACTTACCAGATATAAAAACAAGGATGGCTTCCATTTATAAGATGCGCGATGAAGTAGAATAAACAATTTGATACATTTGATCGCGCGGGCGGTAATGCTCCGCGCGATGGAGGGTTAACAAACGAGGTTCAAACAAATGGGGCGCATTCGTCAGGCGGGCGCTTATTTGCACGGGGTCTAACGGACCGCCCATGCATAGCGTAGTGTTAAGATACAGACGAATTTGAATCTCAAGGTAGTGGAGTGTATAATATTGCGATCGGTCTCTGACACCCCAAGCTTCGCCGGAGAAGAACTCTCCCTCATATATTTATACCTTTTACTAGGTGGTAGGTTCCTTGAGCAAGGAACCGTCCAGGTAGGTACCACCGTAGTGTTAGATATTCTGCCACCAAGCAGCAGTGTGAAAGCATAGAAATTACTGGACACAAAGACTATGTAATGTCTTAAGGGTCGGCAACGCGCTAGTGATTCTTCTGGCATTGCTAGCGTCTATAGGCTGCGGTGACTGCTTACCATCAGGCGGGCCGCACTCTTGCTTGCCACCTTGGCTGTATAAAAAATTAATGTGCGTGCGTGTAGTCCCTCCGCGCGGAAGAAGTGAACGACACTGAAATGACACTGAACGACACTGAAATGACACTGAACGACACTGAACGGCACTGAACGACGCTGAATTACACAATGACGGAATGACTGAAGACTGAATGACTGGGTCACGTGAGCGCTTTCATACCCTCCATGGTAGCGTTTAACGTTAAACGTAAAAACTTTTTGGAAGTTGCATTAGAAGTTTCACTTCAAAAAACAATTTTATTCAAACTAGCCTCCCTTTGCATCAGCGTCGCAGCACGCTTGCGCCTGATTGCCACAAGCAATCAGTGCAGCGGCCGCAATGAGTAAAGTGTGATATTAATTGTTCAAACAACACTTTTACACTACTAATAGAAGTTCTATTTGATCTCAGTCAGTTCAAAAGACATAAATCGAACTGTGAAACGAATGTGTTGACACTGGTGTCGATATTATATATTTTGATACATATAAACTCCAAATTTACCGCAGTTCACAGTTGATTCATTTTTTACGATTCCATTGCGGATCGTATCTAATATCGTAGTGTGGATTTATAGTTCATCAACTGCTGGAATGAATGTTTAATGAAATGTGACGATTGCGAAGATATTATTATATGCGTTGTGAAATATTTTATTTTATAGCATTTTGTGATAGCTATGCTCAAGCGTGTTCAGGACATACATTTTTATGTGACAAGCTTTCACTCGTCGCGACAGCTTTTTGTCTCTCATTATACTATTTGGAACGCAGCAGGTATGTCGCATATATCACTTTTAATAGTTTAAAATCTTAACTGTAGATGACTTTAGATTCTCGGCAGAAATTCAAATTGGACAAATCTCAAAAAGTCGGCTTTTTTATGTAAGTATGTATATTCTTTTTTAAAATGAACTGCAGAATCAATTTTGGTGGTATCAATATACTACCATGCATAACTAACCATATGTATACAGCATATGTATAAGTATAACTTTAATACAGTCGTGTACCAAGGTATAAAAGGTATGAAATATGTAAATAAATGCCAGCAGTGGGAAAAAACTCATCTATCATGATGCAAATTTCAACAACTCCAACCAAACTCGTTACAAAAATACATATTCATTTTAATTTACCGTTTATCGGCGCACTTATAGAGATATCAAATGAATTCGCTTTTGATAATATTCGTATAACTAATCTCACATATACAGCCAAATCTGATAAAATATAAATTCTAAAGTATTCGTAACGGCGTGACTTACTGCTAGTTCACTGCAACTTGGGTGAATTTCGTTGTTTCACTTTTCGTGCGCTAATGGCATATCTATTGTATAAAATATCATTGGCTACGTTTATTTAATACTAGCTGACCCACTCAGCTCCGCCTGCGCTATTTTTACGTTAACTAAACTTTTAATAACAGACATTCGCATCGAATACAAAACCTCCTTTTTTATAGTCGGTTAAAAACTGGGACCCACTTTTTACTTGCTCTCCAAAGCACGGACCCGTTTAGTTCAAATGGCGTTAAACGGTCACCCATCTATTTAATGACCTTACCTAACGTTGCTTAACCCGATCGATTACAAAATCTTGATAACAACTCGCTATGAGTGTTCCCTTACTAATATTTATCATATTATAAAGAAAAAAATATATAATCGGACCAAGCGTATAACCAAGTACCCATTTTGACTTTAATCCCATATCCCAAAAGAACCGTGCTAGATTACGGGATAAAAAGTATCCTATGTCCTACCTCGTAGTAAGATCTCAAATCATGCCAAGTTTCATTTGAATCCATTCAGTAGTTTCGGCGTGATGCTCAGCCGTGATACAGACAGACAGACAGACAGACAAAAATTTAAAAAATTACATTTTCGGCCTCAGTATCGGTTATAGAATGCCCTCCAAATATAATTTTCAAAATATCTTCAATGTACAGAATTGGACCTGTTACAGTTTTATTATAAGTATAGATTAGCTGCTCGGCAGCAGAATATCTGACACTGCAGCGGTATCTACCTAGACGATACCTTGCACAACAGACCTAGTATTTTTTTTTGGACAATCTACAATAGCTTTTCTGATGCCAAGCTAGACAAAGCTACAAGGTACTATGGTAGGTAACAGGTACCCGTTTTTTTTTAAATAAATACATACCTATACAGAGTGTTATAAATCCCTGTCAGATCCGTCAGGGTATTAAGAAAAACATCGTGAGGAAATCTGCATGTCTGAGAAACCCTAACTAGCTTTCGAATGACATGTGAAGTCCGCCAACCCGCACTTGGCCAGCGTGGTGGACTATGGCCTGAGCCCCTTCATCTTAAAGGGAGTCTAATGCCCAACAGTGGGACAAAACCAAGGGCTGTTACAATTGCATCAAACTATTAGACGCGTCAAGTACGAAAAAGGGCCCGTCAAGTATCAGTATTACAAAATGATGTCCCTTTTTCTAATTGGCCGTAAAACCGTGGCGCATTTTTCCCTGTAATTAAAATTCCCTCCAGCCATCCCCAGTGGGGGGCGAGGCGAGGTTCGAAGGAAACTATTTTCCTGGCTGCGTCGTATTTTCACTTGATAAGATCTCGACATGATTATTTATGCCAGCATTGGGGGAACTAACCCCATCGATATGCCGTTTTATATGCGCTGTGTGTACTGTTGCAGTCAGAATTGGTTTGGTATAGTTTGCAGAATTAAAGCTAACTGTATTAAGTTCCTGTAGATATATAGACAATAATAATTCTTTATTGCTCACATAAAAACAGATACTGTAAAAGAAAAGGTACAGATTAATAAGACATGCAACAATTTTTGCATGAATTGCGTGAATAGGTATAATAAGTGGTCATAGAATAATTAAGGGTGACTAAGTTTGTCGTGCTGCAGACGCTCGTAAATCCACATAAATTGAAAACGCGCGCAGCATCGTTGCTGTCGCGTTGCAAATTTGAAGTCATCTCTAAGGCCCTGAAGTGAATTATTTCATTTACTTTTGTGATCAATAGTACTTGTTAGTGGATAGGAGGCTTTCATTCGCTATATCACTTTCGTTGAACACTGTACTAAGTTAGATAAGTTTTTCATTTCATTCGTTAAGTGGGGCATGAAGCAGTTATTTATGGTGTCTTAACTGTTTAACTGATAGTTTGCCGTTAAAAAGGGTAACCGGTTACGAAACGAACCCGTTATATATGTATATACTCGTATATAGGTAAATAAGCCGACCAAAGTTTTGCTTTTGTTCTTTACAACCTATTATTGGAAAATGAATTCTCGGAAGGCTGCGAAGCAATTTCGATGATCATGAAAATTCCCTTTTAGAATTACAGAGCTAAGGTCTGCGGTAACATCAAAAGGTAAATTTCTAATTAGGAAATTATAATGTCAAAGTAATTTCTTAGTAGACAGGTCGCCCTGAGGTCTGTTATAAAACCTTTGACTTCAGAGGCGAAAGGTCTAGGTTTTTACTTGCGGTTAGATTATCTTTTATCTTACTTTTTATATTTAGCAGAATTTATTGAGTAATAACAGTAACATATTATGTATATGTGTATGTATAAAACTAATAGGTACTGAAATATAATGGAATCTAGTGCTGTAATTTCTAATATAGACTTACTTTTTTACATTATCAAGGTGGCAAGCAAGCATGCGGCCCGCCCGATGGTAAGCAGTCACCGCAGCCTATACACGCTAACAACACCAGAAGAATCACTAGCGCGTTGCCGACCCTTAACACATTAGATATTAAGTCTTTGGTGTCTAGTAATTTCACCAGCTACAGTGCCCTTCACACCGGTACACAGCAATGTTTACACACTGCTGCTTGGCGGCAGAATATCTGACACTGCTGTGGTACCTACCTGGACGGTTCCTTGCACAAGGAATCTAGCACCTAGTATTGTATTAGTATCAGTTATTTGGTTTCCATAGTACCAGCTCCGCCTAATTAGGGATCAGATGACCGTGTGTGGATTGTCCCAGGATATTATTATAGGATAGAATAGAATATTTATTTTCTCAAGTATCAGAGACTCATTATAAATAGGTAGGTAAATAAAAAAAAAATATAAACTTCTAAGATTATGACTAATATTAACAATAATATACACACATGTTTCCATACGTGAATCACCGCTGCAATATTCCATGAGAAATTTTGCAGCAGTGATTCACATAAGAACAGTCTAGTCTACTTGCAATTAGCGATAGGATACTGTTGGGGCTGGCCCACACTCTGCGCACCAGGGACGCACATCTTTTTCGCATTGTGGTGTAAAAACAATCTACTACTGCTTCTGCGAACATCCCTGATGCGCTACAGAATCGAGGCAGCCGCAACAGTATCCTAAACGCGTTATTGTATTGTATGCGGAGGGCATTGTAAGCTCTTTGAGTGAATCTGGCCCACAGGCTACACGTGTAGAAAGAAGTGCAGTATGCTCTGAACAGGGTAATTTTAACGTTATGTGAGCAACGTGCAAACCTGCGAGCCAGCATGTTCACTCTTATACACATTGCCCTCCGCTCCCTTTCGATGTCATCATCATCCTTGAGGTTGGTGGTTATTATTATTATTATAACTTTTCAACAAATTTGTATACCTAATTACATATTGTCCCACAAAACCGTCATTCGGTTTGACTGTTAATATATGACCCAGATATTTCACTTTGTATACCCTCTGTAAGGGCGTCCCACCGATTAAAACAGAAGGTGTAGCTTCAGTACATTTCCCCCCAGTCTCAAAGGCCATGACTTCACTTTTGGTGCAGTTATATTGGAGTCCGTGTTTTTTAACGTACTCCTCACACTGCACCATTAGTTTCCTCAAACCACAGACTGATGCACTCAGCAGCACCATGTCATCTGCATAACTGATATTATTTACAGACTCCATCATTATATTATTATTATTTACAACTTGCTGTCACTAGGCTTATGGGAATATATTTTGTCCGGAACATTTTTTTTTATTGAAAAACAAAGGCTAAGCTTCTATTGCCATCGCTCGCGCGATGATGCGATGCGATTTCATCGTGCGATGAAACCGCATACGGGCGCATCGCATGATCGCACGACCTTCAATAGTCCATTCATTGAACGCACGGTCGCACGATCATTTTCGTCGGACGCAACGCATCATCGCGCGAGGGACAGCGCCTAAGCCTTAACATAATCACATAATCGATTCAGTCCTTTTTTAAGCTCAGTGTCTAGACGTGCAGGACGTTCGCGTGATGGTAAGCGACCCGCCTGCCCATAGTTTTCGGACGATTTAGACAGGGTTTTATTAACACACATTAAATAGAAGACTGTTCTTCACCATAGTGAACACCATAGTGAGCTTGAAGCAGTCGATCCTGACTGCTTTAAGCTGCCCGAATACAGCCGCCCTTAAAGTACCTAATCTTTCTTATACGTGGGAAATAGACTTCATCATTAGTAGCCGAAACGTCCACTGTTAAACAGAGGCCTGCCTCTTAGAAGGGAGCCATGCCCACGCTTGGCAGACAGCTTGGGGAACGCAGTATAGGTGGTAGGTAATCTAACAAAAAGACCTCTTGTTTTTAACAGACTTCAAAAAAGGAGGTTCTGTATTCGACGCGTATGTATGTAATATTAATAAAAATGCGTAATATTCATATATGTTAGTCTATGTGGGCTTCTAAACGAATTTACCAAATTTCACGAGTGTATGTATGTATGTATGTAGGTTTGTCCGCGGATTTCTCAGAAACTACAAGTCCGATTTCGAAAATTCTTTTTGCAATAGTTAGAGTATCTTTCAACTTAGGGTACAGTACAAATTTCATCAAAATCGGTCCAGTAGTTTAAGAGATATAAACTTTTTATGTTTTCAGTAAGTTACTGTAACGTAGACGTTCGAGTTGCGTGATAGTGCTGATACCTATCTTGGTAAAATAAGTCACTAAAAAGTGTTAAATAAACTATTTAAAAAAAAATAAAAACCGACTTCAAAGTAAATTATCTAAAAAGCATAAAATAACGAAAATATTATTGAAGTTGGTGCAGAATATACACATCAGGTACGCTAACACCAACTTCAATAATATTTTCGTTATTTTATGCATTTTAGATAATTTACTTTGAAGTCGGTTTTTTTTTTTTTAAATAGTTTTTCCTTAGTCGCTTTTTACGAAAGCTGCAGTTTTTTTTTTTTTGGGAATGATAGACGCTGTTGGCCGCAGATGGCCATTACAGCTTCACCGGACAATAGGAGGCGAGCGCTTAAAGCGCTCTAGCCTTTACGGCAGAAGTAGCGACGAGCTGAAGGGCACCTCAGGGAGGCACGGCCTCGGCTTGGGCTGTCGCTTAAGAGAGGGCTGAGTTTACCACCGGTTCACAACGCGCCCCCACTGAGAAGAACCGGACACCCCACGCTGATATACGCAATTAGTAGCGCTGTTGCTTTCCCTCGCAAAAATAATATTACAATAATACTGCTCAAACAGAAGGTGGTTGACCCCCGGTGGGATCATCATCACAAGTCAAAAATATGGAATTAAATACTTATTAAAGGAACGTGTACTGTTAAACTGAGTCGTAAAATAAAAAATAATAATTGAAGAATTTCATCATGCGCTAAACAGCCCTATAAAATACGCTCCAAACGATTCCCCTTAAGCACATAAAATCTTGAAGGACGTGAGCTGAGTGAAGGTAATAAGTCTGTCTTAAAAACGAAATTATTTCTTTCACACATCACTGCTATCTTCCAAAGGGGTCGGCAGAAGTGTCTCGCCATCTATGTTAGGTCCCGTACGATAAGGGGTTAGCCTATTCGCATCGCATTAACCAGGCTGCGATTGAGGCAGCAAATATGCGGGGGTGCTTGGGCTCTTCGGTGGGATCTGCACCAAGTCCCCTGTGAAACTATCACAGTGCTCACAGGGACGGGGGTAACAACCTGCCGGCGTCCACATCGGAGTCGCCGATGTACTTGATGGATGCCACATCTCAAACTTCCAGCGGCTCTAAAGAATATTGCTACACCTTTTTTTTTTGACGGGGGAAATCTTCTAAAGATCCCCGGGAGCTCGACCGGGGTATGTGGGATTCTTACCCACTAAAACCCCCGCGGCTGTCGCATCGGCACATGAGGGGGGGGACCGCAAGGCTCTCCGGTGGGATCTGCACCAGGGTCTGCCCCTCAGTGCCTTGCCTTTGAGCCCGCCGCCGGGGGGCGCATTGTAGCTCCCCGGGAACCTGACACGGTACTCACGGGGACGGGGGTCGCAACCCCGCCGCCGTCCTCCTCGGAGTCGCCGCCGTACTCAATGGACGTTCTAACTACCTAAAACAAGATGCCTTGGTCTCGTTATTAGCAGCCGTATTAGCGACCATCGACGAGCAGTCATTTTTCTTTATACAGTAATAGGGTACGTCCAAAACATCGTATTACTTCGAACGTCTACCCTCACCTTGTTAGTAATGAGATGACACTAATTAATTGGACAATTTTATGCTGTATGTTACAATTTACAAATATTAAAGATTTCCAAAATATATTCCAAGAATTTTTTTTAAATATATATATAAACAAAATGTATAAATATATGTTTTATTTGGAAAAGTACAACAAAACTGGAGTAACAAGGGAATAATAAATTAAATTAATTATACAATATATACAAATCGTCCTCACTCTTTGGCGGCAAAGTCCCCAGAACGCTGGCAGCATTGCCACGCTGGATGGCAATGCTAATCTGCTGACCGAAATAAAAGCCAGCGTTCCGGTCTCCAGATGTTCCTACGAGGAGTTCGGAAATTTTTTGGAACACCTGGTGGGCTCCCGACCCCCACGGACCCATCGTCTCTACACCAAACGCCTCAAATATGTAACCCACTTCAAGACATTCATATTTGCGGCATTTGAGGTACTCTGCGCTGTGTGCAGCAGCACCAGCCTCAGTCGATGTTACTGGAAGATGAGACGGCGCGAGTGTATCGACACAAGTTGCGTCCCACACAAGGGGCCGTCCCATCTTCCAAGGAACTAGAGTCATTCCATCAGGTCTCTTACCGTCGTCGCGATGTAGGCCGCAAGGCTCTAAAACAGCGGCCATGTTGACAGTGGCAAGAGCCCGATATATTAGTTGGTTGAGACTGGCGTGGCGTGCTGCTCTTCCCGCACTACTGCAGCAAGATAGTCCGTGGTGTCCGAGCCGGCAAACATTATGGCCACACCGACAAGAGTGAGGAGCGATGCAAGGTGTTCCTAAACGAAGGCAAATAGCGATCCGAAATGCAGTAGGATCTAACAGTGTTCCAATGTGTGTTGATGGTAAGGCCTGTAACCATAGACCTGACTCCCATCTAGACACTGCGAGAAGGCGTGCACGGTCTTTGGAATTAAGAGCCGAATCTACAAGACTCTTTAGTGTGATGATGCAAGCCGGACGGTCCCACTGGCTCTGAGAAGTCATGTCTGAGGGGTAAACCGCATTCGGGCAGGCTATGGACCATGCATCCAAGGCTTCGGTACGGTACGGAACGGCACTTCAAATAAATATTAGAACTTTATTTTTTGTTGTAATATGCATAAAGATATTTTGGTTATTTTTCAATGTTAAAAGTTTGACATATAAAATTTGCTTAAAAATATATGTTTTTAATAATAAATAATAATGTCCTCCTGGCCGAAACGACCACAGCGGCCAATCTTTCACAAGATCAGCCATGTACGCAGGAGATATTATAGTGCACAAGCGCTTGCGTAGACACAATTGCACTCTCTCTTCCTTTATATAATACCTCTTATAATCCGATGGGACACGGAAGACCGACACGACCGGGGAGAGTTTAGGCGCAGGACCGACTTTTTACATGTCCATCCCACGCATGGATCATCTTACTTTACAGACAATCAGGTGATCGGCCTGCACTGTCTTAGCCAGTAAGGAACAACTACTATTTATTGCCCCCCCCCCCCGCAGGATTCGAACCTGCGACCTCCGGTTTACAAAGTTTTAAATTCTGTCATTAAGTAAATAAACATGCATTTATGTTTTGGAATCTATACTAAATCCCTGCGCAATATATTTAATCTGAGTAATTGAAATGAACATGTCGTAACATATTGGCAAGATTAAGTGCGTCTAGACCTTTCATGACTGTAATATATGGGCGAACCGACTGTTCGACCTCGCGAATACTTTTTCTACTTTCAACTATTTTACATATTAATGTTTCTAGTTTGAGTTTTAGTTCATCGTCAGTATTCATTATGTTGAAACTGTGACTCGGCGTAATTTACCTTTCGTTTGGATGCGTCTCCCGATTAGCAGTCTCTGTTCTAACTGTGCATCCGTAGGGTGTCCGGGTTAGGACAGCACCCTCTCATCTCCTCCCATTGGGTACAGATATACCTAATATCGGTAAGAGGCGACTAACGGAAATCACGAAGACGGGCCGCAGCGACTTTCTATTGAATTACCTACCACCTTTACTGCGATCCCTAAGACGCTTGTCAAGCGTGGGGATTATGGAAACTTGTTCAGCGTTTTATGTCTTTCGGCTGCTGGTGATGATGATGATGATGATGATGATGTTCTAACTATATACTGGCTTAGCATAAGCGACACGCCTTCTTATTGACAGGTGAATAGCGCTGCCGTTCTTTAAATAAGCTAGTGTGCTTTTCCATCCCCAATTGATATAGGTACTGAGGAAAACAAATTACTTCCTAAGTAATTTCTGACTTCTCCAGCTCCATCAACGGAACACCTATATTCCTTTATTTCTTATTTAAAAACTGTGACAAAATAAACGACAAATTAAACAAAAAAGAAAAAAAAAGCAGTATAAAACTGCGTTGTTACAGTATCATCCCATCCATCCGTGTCTTGCAATACAGCCTAAAAGCCATTTTTACGAGGACCTTTCACGTGCCCCTTCGCACAGAGTCCCTTAATATATTAAACGTAGCAGCCAAACAGACATGCTAATTTCTATTGTTCATTAGTTTTTTGTGACGAATTCTGCAGTTAAGGGGAAGCAAAATGAATTAAGCAATTATGAACTCTTGTTATAAATGGGTATGTAATTTACATTTATAGTATTACTATTCCGTAGATTTAAATTTTGTCTATTTAGTAGGATATTTTCTGCTGCTCCGCTGCACTGTAGAATATTGGATGGTGTTAGATTGTATAAAATTGCTCCATCTGTGTCATTGCGGTGCCCGTAATTATAGTTGTTCTTTCACATTTATCTAATTTAAAGTCATCTACAGTCATCATTATAATAGGTTCAAAGTGCCGACAGTAACAATATACATAATAATATGTACACTATACTGCATAACTACTAGTTTCATGATTAATTTTCCTTTAGATTTTATAAAGGACATAGTAGAAAAATCTGTTAAAGATTTTAGTCGCTTTCTACACAATTAATTTAATATTGTGATTATATTATTTAAAACTAGCTGACCCGTGCAGCTCCGCCCGCGCTTTTATTACATTTTGCTCCCCTTTCCTCCCTCCTCCCTAGATTAATCTCTATCCATATCTCTCTCTCTTATAAAAAAAATCTAATTATATGCTCTTTCTCTCCTCTCTCTTTCCCCCTCCCGCTTCGGTTTCCGTCACACTCCCCCTCTTCCTCTCCCTGTTGTCCCCTCTCTGAACCCTCTCCCCTCTCTCTTCTACGAACTTGCTCCTTCTCACTCCCCCCTTACTCCACCTAACTCCCCCGATCCCTCACCCCATCACCCCCTCCTCGAATCCCCTCCCCTCTTTCTCCTCTCTTGCACCCTCCTCTCGTTCTATATATCCTCGTCAATCATGGTATCAGCGGCATTAAATATACTTTATGACCTATTCTCAGACCTCCCCGATATGCACACAAAATTTCATACAAATCGGGTCACCCATCTGTTTAATGATCTTGCCTTATGTTGCTTAACCTTAACCTAGCAGTATGAAATATACTGTATGACCTATTCTCAGACCTACCCGATATGCACACTTTCATACAAATCGGTTCACCCATCTATTTAATGACCTTACCTAACGTTGCTTAACCTTAACCTACCGGGATAAAAAGTCCTATGTCCGTTTCCTGGTTCTAAGCTACCTCCCCACCAATTTTCAGCCGAATCGGATAGGCCGTTCTTGAGTTATAAAAGTTCTATAGTGATTGTATGTCCAATTCCGCCGATAGATGGCGCTGTTCATAATGTAAATCACGCTAACATCGTAAATTACTGTCTAATGATATTCGAAAATGAAAGTTCTAAGTGTTTCGCATCTTTTATTGTTGCGGATGTGATACAATATCTATACACTACCTAGACTTGGGG
The DNA here is from genome assembly GCA_911728495.1 of Furcula furcula. Classification (NCBI taxonomy): domain Eukaryota; kingdom Metazoa; phylum Arthropoda; class Insecta; order Lepidoptera; family Notodontidae; genus Furcula; species Furcula furcula. The sequence continues at coordinate 19,522,621 of OU452255.1, forward strand.
AGACTCATTAAAATTTCATGAACTGGCTTTTAAATAAAATGAAATGTTATTTTTCCCTTGCCTATTTCTTTCCTAATCTAGTTTGGACTCGCTCGGGAATTACAGATTTTAACTTTTCTAAGATATATAATGTCATATTGCTATCAGCAAAGTACTTAGAACAATATAGAAATCTATAATGAAAATTTCCTGGGTGTACCGGAACGGCTTACCCCTCACAAAAATTGACCCTTCGCCACTGCCATATCTTATGCAAACTAAATGTCTGCTCAGTCCCTATTGTATATAGCGTAATAATATCTTAATGATTAACTGATCAGTCTATAATTACCCTATTCATATACAACGGAAATTACGTGGTAATATGTGCAAGTAATGTTTCACTGCTTAGCCCCTATGAAACATAGCGTGATGTTTTATATACCAATTTATACCCCTACTTCTACACAACACATCAGTGAAAGTCCTATCAAAATCCATCCACGGGTTTTCGAATGATGCCTGGACAAACAGAACGACAGACAGACAGACAGACAGACAGACAATAATTCCAAAAAAAATTGTTTTGGCCTCTATGTCGATAGTATAGTATCCCCACATAGAAATTTTGGAAAAATATTCAATGTACAGAAAAAGTGCTCTATGAGTTTTATTATAGTACTAGCTGACCCGTGCAGCTCCGCCCGCGCTTTTATTACATTTTGCTCCCCTTTTCTCCCTCCTCCCTAGATTTATCTCTCTCCATATCTCTCTCTCTTATAAAAAAAATCTAATTATATGCTCTTTCTCTCCTCTCTCTTTCCCCCTCCCGCTTCGGTTTCCGTCACACTCCCCCTCTTCCTACCCTGTTATCCCCTCTCTGAACCCTCTCCCCCTCTCTCTTCTACGAACTGGATCCTTCTCACTCCCCCCTTACTCCACCTAACTCCCCCGATCCCTCACCCCATCGCCCCCTTCTCGAATCCCCTCTCCCTCTTTCTCCTCTCGTGCACCCTCCTCTCGTTCTATATATCCTCGTCAATCATGGTATCAGCGGCATTAAATATACTTTATGACCTATTCTCAGACCTCCCCGATATGCACACATAATTTCATACATATCGGTTCACCCATCTATTTAATGACCTTGCCTTATGTAGCTTAACCTTAACCTAGCGGTATGAAATATACTGTATGACCTATTCTCAGACCTACCCGATATGCACACTTTCATACAAATCGGTTCACCCATCTATTTAATGACCTTACCTAACGTTGCTTAACCTTAACCTACCGGGATAAAAAGTATCCTATGTCCGTTTACTGGTTCTAAGCTACCTCCCCACCAATTTTCAGCCGAATCGGTTAGGCCGTTCTTGAGTTATAAATAGTGTAACTAACACGACTTTCTTTGATATAATAAATAGATTAAAGTTCTATAGTTATTGTATGTTCAATTTCACCGATAGATGGCGCTGTTCATAATGTAAATCACGCTAACATCGTAAATTACTGTCTAATGATATTCGATAATGAAAGTTTTAAGTTTTCCGCATCTTTTATTGTTGCGACTGTAAACATACATAATCTAGTTTGGATCCGCTCGGGATTTACAGATTTTAACTTTTCAAAGATATAATGTCATATTGCTATCAGCAAAGTACTTAGAACAATACAGAAATCTAATGAAAATGTCCTGGGTGTACCGGACCGGCTTACCCCTTACAAAAATTGACCCTTCGCCAATGCCATATCTTATGCAAACTAAATGTCTGCTCAGTCCCTATTGTATATTGCGTAATAATACATCTCTTAATGATTAACTGATCAGTCTATAATTACCCTATTCACATACAAAGGAAATTACGTGGTAATATGTGCAAGTAATGTTTCACTACTTAGCCCCTATGAAACATAGCGTGATGTTTTATATACCAACTTACACCTTGACATCTACACAACACATCAGTGAAAGTCCTATCAAAATCCATCTACGGGTTTTCAAATGATACCTGGACGAACAGAACGACAGACAGACAGACAGACAGACAGACAATAATTCCAAAAAAAATTGTTTTGGCCTCTATGTCGATAGTATAATATAGAAATTTTGGAAAAATATTTAATGTACAGAAAAAGTTCTCTTTGAGTTTTATTATAGTATAGATAGATGTCAAATGTCGGGTCTGAAGATCTGCCCGATGTAACACCTGATGAGATTTGTTTTGCGCTGCGCCAACTGAAAAATCGACGAGCTCCAGGCGAGGATGGCATTATTCCAGAAGTTTTAAAAATAGATTCGGAACCAGTACAACAAGCACTGGCTAAACTCTTTACGAAATGCTTAATCGCCACCAAAGTACCCGACAGCTGGAATAATGCTATTATCTATACTACACAAAAAAGGTGATATCAAACGGCTGGATAATTACAGACCAATCAGTCTATTATCACATGTTTACAAACTGTTCCTGATATGTTGGTCATGATTGAAGATCTAAAGGTGGAATCTGAAAAAGTTGGCTTGAAGATGAACCTATCGAAAACAAAGATAATGACCAACATACCAGAGGCGACTAACTATCAATTACCGATCTGCGTTGTAACAGAATACGTCTACCTCGGTCACAAAATAAAATTGGGCAGCGCAAACCAGCCAGTGGAAGCTGAAAGACGGATATCCCAGGCCTGGGCAGCATTTGGCGCAAATAAGAAAATACTGCGAGGCCAACTGCCTATGCAACTAAAGGAAAAAGTATTCGCGGAACGCATTATGCCGGCCTGTCTTCACTTATGGCTCAGAAACCATGTCTCTCACGGAACGATCAGTTGAGAAGTTCTGAGTCGCGCAAAGGGCAATGGAAAGAGCGATGCTCGGGATAACCTTGCGCGACAAGAAAAGAAATGAATGGATCCGGCGGAAAACGGGGGTGAGAGAAGTGGTGCAGGAAATCGCTGAGCGGAAGTGGAGTTGGGCTGGTCATATTGCCCGCATGGATAAGGAACGGTGGACTAGACGAGTCCTTGAATGGAGACCATGGGCGGACAAAAGACCACGGGGTCGCCCACCTAAACGATGGGTTGACGACCTGAGAGGGCCATGCGGGCCACGATTGGATGACGAAGGCGCGGGACCGGATTTTGTGGAGGAAATTGGGAGAGGCCTATGTCCGGAGATGGACCAGATAGGGCTAAAGAAGAAGAAGAAGAGAAGATTATTTAAAATGCGATATTGTTTTAACTCGTATTAAATGAAAAAAAATAAGCGTCTCGCGTTTTTATGAGGTCGAATATCGCCTTTGACACTTAATTGTCCTTTTTTAAGTAAGTACATTTCAGAGAATATTTTCAGGTATGTGCTCTGCAGTAATACAAACAATGGAACAAGTTTGAGCAAACATTGGCTAGGTAATTACAGTCAGTACGTACCCAGTTTAAGCCCCACTCAGACGGGATTATGCAATTCACGTTTACCGTGTCATATGGACTGCTCGATACCGCGCATCGATATAATTAGTGCGTTATAAATATTGGTTTTGAAAAGGACTACACATAAAAAAGCTTCCGCAGCTGGTCGAAAGTTCTACGCAAGTCCTAGGCAGTAGCTTAGTAAGGTTACTGACTTATAAGAGTCAGAAAATGAATGGCGGTATTAGTCACAAAACAAAATCTAAATAAATTTTCGCGATTTAATACGGAATTTTAAAAAGTTTAAACCAAAGAAAAAAAAATTCCATCTAATTAAACGGAGTTTCCAACAAATTTTTAAGCCCTCTTAGCTGAAGCTTCGTGCTGAATATAAAGCGTTTAAGGTTCATTATTGAACAGATCAATCGTTAGAATTTACTTCAGACTTTAATTATTTATGTCTCACTTACGAATACGAGTATATTGACTTTAAAGCCTTACAAATGAAGTTCAACAGAGTTTATACTTTAACACTTGATCGAGGAGAATGTGTCTCTAAGAAGGCTCTTGTCGAACTAATGTTTCAATAATGTTGTCTTTTATTTACGCGAATACTACACATTGTAATTAATTTATTCTAGTCCGCCCGTGACCATGGGTGCTGCAAAGCATTCGAAACGTCGGTAAACTAAAACCTAATGTTTCAACATTAGTTAGTATTTTTTCTAGCTTTTCACGCCGAAACACAGTGCTACTAGCTTTTCACATAACAAACACAGCATGTTTGCACACTATAGTTGCGGCAGAGTATCAGGTGGTAACAATTTGGAAGTTGTCTACAAAACAAACCTCGTTAAGGTTTCGAAGATGAAAATAGCTATTTCCTCATTAATAACATCTAAACTCGTATAAGCTATATTCTTCGGATTTAAGTCATAACTTACGCTGAACCAACATATTAATGGTTTTTGTTTTGTTTAGTAATTCATCATCATCATCGGCAGCCGTAAGACATCCACTGCTGAATCCCAAAGGCATACGTCTTGGGGATCGCAGTATAGGTGGTAGTCTACCACCTATTCTGCCACCACCCATATTACCACCTATATTACCTACCACTGGTAGGTAATCCAATAGAAAGACGCTGCTGCCCGTCTTCTTGTTTACCCTTAGTCGCCTCTTGCGAAGACCCAACTGGAGGAGATGAGAGAGTGCCTTTCTTACCCGGACACCCCACGGGTAGGTACTAATTGTTTTGTTTACTAGTTATTCTACTTTAAAACTTCTGGATCGATTTTAAGGAGTTTTATTTGAAAACTGTTTATTTGATTTAGCTATGGTTCTTTGTCAACTAAATAATGGAATCTAGTGCTATCATTTCTAATATGGAAGTGTCTCCTCTGGTTGCTTGTAAAAAGCTTTTTAAAATCCCCTATAAAAACACGTTCCTCTCGATATTCTAGAAAATAAATACATTGAAATATCGCAGGACATTTTTAAAATTTTTGATTTAAGCCGCCAATACATTTGTGCGTAATGTCGCGGTTTTATTGGCGAGAAGGTGGAGCTCGATTGGGCGTTTGCCCAATTGGTGATAAAAAGCCCAATTTTATTGAATAATACAATTGGGGCTTTAATCACCGACGCATCGGCAAACCTTTGGTACGTTGAATTGTATAAAAAGTCCTCGGTTTTATACCTTAACAACTTTACTCTCATCTGTCCCTAGCTATTATTGTAATCCATGGCACATGGGCTCATGTGTGACTTGCTATTTTCGATTCATCTTTTCCTCCTATCTTAGTAATGAACTATCTGTGTCCTAGTATTCTGTTCATTGATTTCTTTTTCCTATCCTATAAAATATTATCAACTTTGTCTTTTTCTGTGTTAGGCGATGTCCTAACTAAACGCGAATACGCGATCATCGCAAGTGAGAGTGTCCTAACTGGCGGTCACGCGAACAGAATTCGCGCGTTCGACGTCCATATGTTTGAGATGAACGAACGACGCGACCATCGCGCGAATGAACGCGCGATAATCTCGTGATCGCGTTTAGTTAGTACACTCCCTTATAGTTGTTTTATTAGTTGGTATGGTCCCTGGTGCTAGGGAGTACCGTACACCGCAGTGTCAGATAATCTGCCGCCAAGTAGCAGTGTGTAAACATTTATTGCGAAGGGCACCAGGTAGCTGGTGAAATTACCGGTCACAGAATACTTAAAAACTAATGTCTCGGGTGATGAGCAGCATTGCAATACAGCTGTCTATAGGCGTATTGCTTAACAATAGGCGAACGTCTTGCTTGTATCGTTACTATGTGAACTAAAATAAAAAAAAGTATAGTATTTTTTTCTGTTTATGTATCGATATACTATACCAACTAGATTAGCTGTCACGAACAAAATGACATCGAAAATGTGGTCGCGGTTACATATACTTACACAACTATACACGTAGCTAGAAATTGTAGAAAATAGTTTTAAATAATTCGGAACGTCGGACTAATAGAAGCCTTTACATGTAGTAATAAAGTCTAATTCTGTATGCAGTAATGTTGGCACATAAAACCTTTACATCGGAGACAAAGAAAAATCAATAAAACCGCCAAAGCTATACGAAAAAAAGTAGTTGTTTTGACTTAAACAAAAATGTACTCATTTAAAAGAAAATCTTAACCACTATAAAATAAGGTTCAAGACAGGTGTGTTTCCATTGTGTGTGTACTGACTTACAAACTTATCCGTGCTGGTGGCAAAAATGAGAACTAACTTTTTTATTATGGTAATGACGTGTAGTTTAACAGTTTCGTATAGACAGTGGCGACACGCCTATCGGCAACATTAATTTTGTCAGTCTCTAGCGGAGAAAATATCAAATAAATAATTTTTATTTCGTATTATAATGATATCTTACTTATATTTATTATTTAAACTAGTAGTAATAAGAACACGAAACGAAAAAAAAATTCTCCATCTACAATTCTAGTATTACGATAAGTATTATATTATTTGGACAGTTTATAAACGCGCAATAAGGAATTTCGACACATCCTGTTGTCGGCTCGTACTAATTTGAAATAGAGCGACAGCCGTCTCCGTAGCTCTATTTTCGTGACCACTTTTCGAGTCGTGACAGCTAATCTAGTTGGTATAGTATATCGATGTGTTTATGGTACTACGCTGTTCCGTCCATTTGAGTTTTCTATTGTTTCCTGTAATTTTTTGTTATTTTCATCAGTAAAAATTAGAGTAATATTTTATTCAGTCGAATCTATTTCGTCCAAATTGTACCTGTTAGTCGTATCATAAACGAGCGTTATAAGTATTTCCGAACGCACACATTTTGTTTTTAAACATCCCGCAATGTCTCCTCAGGTGATTCTTTATGGCGTCTTCAACTTTATTATACCCATGAGGCATTCGTTGGTCTGAAGTGGCTGCATTCAGTAAACACCTATCTTAGTTTATTGTTATTATTTATGAGGTTTCGCCGACGCCATTTCTGTGGCAACTAACTTGTGCAATAATGTTATAATTTGTATTCTCGTGAACATATAACAAAAATTATAGTATATCTTTATTATCACTTGCATCCTCTGCATTGAGGGATTCGACGAGACTGGATCCTTACTACATTTCGTGAGCAAATCTCTTGCTCTCTCCTTTTACTCTTACATTCCCATGGGACAGAAGACCAAGCCGATCGAAAAATGGTCAGGTGCAGGCCCCATCCAACGCATGGATCATTTTACTTTATAGACAATCGGGTGATCTCTCTGTCCTAACCAGTACCAGAACTGCACAATGTTGTTGCTCTACCGGGATTTGAACGATTTTGTTTTTTAGAAGAATAAGAAGAAGAATATTTTATTTATAACATACAAAGTACACAAGCATAAAAAAAAAACCGTAACCAAATCAAAAAGTAAAAAAAAAAAATTACAGCTAAATGCACAGTGTACGCCATAAAAAGGTCCCAACTCAGCGTTATGCCGGTCGCGGACAACCAGCGCTGATCTTCCGTTGGGTCCTCTGGTGACGCCACAGAGCATAACTTTAAGTATACAAGACAAATCTAAAATATTACAAAGAAAAATCGTTAACAGTAAAATAAATAAAGTTCTGAATCAGTTCTATCTATGGACAGATCAAAAATACAAAATAGAAAGCAATAATAAAAATAATAAAAAGAAAAACGCCAACCGTCATGCGCTTATTGTATTTGAGGTAGTAGACAATGTGACACTGAACATATTAATTAAATAATAATAATTAAAACCGAATAGCCAATTACAAATTTTTCGAGGGGAAACCTTTAAAAAGTCCCCGGGAAGCTGTGGGCCTCGACCAGAGTATGTGGGATTTTTTTTTCTTTTTACCCACTAAGACCCCCGCTACCGTTGCATCGGCAATTGAGAAGGGACACCCGGGCTCTCCGGTGGGATCTGTCAAGGAGACCCTCAGTGCTTTACCATTGAGCCCGCATTGTAGCCCCCCGAGAACCAGTCAAGGTGTTCACGGGGATGGGGGTCGCAACCCTGCCGCCATCCTCCTCGGAGTCGCCGCCATACTCATAGGACGTCCGCGCGGCCAACACTGAAGGTCAAGCGACTCCGAAGGAACAGCATTTGAACCATATCGTAACGTAAGATTGTGTGAACAGTGACGTAAGTCGTCACGATATGAAAAGCTTTAATAAAAGTCAATCATAAGTTACCGTATCGGTTCGTAATGCACTTGATAAATGGATCGTTCAAAGCGTGATTAACGATGTCTGTAATCGACCGGTTATTTTATTACAAGTAATAATTTTACCGAATTGGTAGCGAGTGAAGGTAGTCGATTCGTTGAGTAATTTATTGAGTGCGTAAATATAAGATGATCGGTTGAAAAAAATTACACACATAAGCGTTAAATGCTGTTTGAAAATGTGTCATAATAATCAATATTGGGACAGCCGCGGGGGTTTTAGTGGGTAAGAATCCCACATTTTTTTTTAGGAATTATAGTAACTGTTAACAGCTCAGTGGGCGAGCGAACAAGGTGCGCAGGTTCGAACCCCGGCTCGCATCTTAATAGTCTTTGTGCGAGTGTTACTAGCTTTCGGTGAAGGAAAACATCGTGAGTAACCTACATGTCTGAGAAAGCCTAAATAGCTTTCGCATGACGTGTGAAGTCCGCCAACCCGCACTTAGCCAGCGTGATGGACTATGGCCTAAGCCCCTTCATCTTGAGAGGGAAAAAGCCGTGCCCAAAAGTGCGACTAAAACAAGGCCTGGCATTATTATAGTTACTGTCAGCTGCAGAGGGCCATGACAACTTTAGCGGACATGAGGAAGCGAACTCTCTAGCCTGGCCTTTGGCACAGGGACCTTTTGAAGTTTTCCCCCGCGAGAGCAAAAATAAGGTTAGTCCGGACCACAGTTTAGCGGAAACATTAGAACTGTTCGTCTCTGTGCTTCGGAGGGCACGTAAAAGTGCAGTGCAGTAGTTAAGTCAAGTCAGAAGCCTTCTTCGGAGTTGCTGTACGTTCGGGGTGTGGGCCTTTGAGCGTCCATTGAGTACGGTGGCGACTCCGAGGAGGAAGGCGGCGGGGTTGCGACCCCGGTCCCCGTGAGCACTGTGACTGGTTCGCGGAGGGTTACAATGCGCCTCCTGGCGGCCGGCTCAAAGGCAAGGCATTGAGGAGCACCTGGTGCATATCCCACAGGAGAGCCCTGGTGTCTCCTCTCATATGCCGATGCGACAGCCAGGGGGTTTTAGTTGGTAAGAATCCAACATACCCAAGTTGCCCCCACAGTTCCCGGGGACCTGTCGAAGGTTCGCCCTGCGAGAATAAAAAAAGACTCCAGAAATGAACACAGAAGATCAGCTTCGTTGTTCCAAATAGGAGCAACGGCACATGCTGAGTGGATAACCCTTTAGCGGCATTGTTTAAAATAAAAAGCGTATTAAATAAGTTAGATTTAGATGTCGCTGAATAAATGTTTTTCTTTCTTTCTTTCTTTAAATGTAGTTATTATGAAGTTAATTTAACATTTTCCTATTGTCAGACAACTGTTTATAATTGCTTTTAAAATCAGTTGTGCAATATCCGTTACAATAATAGATCATTCACACCGGTCTGGCCGACGCTCACCTAACCCAGATCCATTTCCGGCCATAGTTAAACCGTTGCTAATTTTATTCGATACTGAATATTATTTATTCTGATAGAAGTAAATTTGACACGGGTGCTTCGATTAAAACCGATTTAGTTCGGTCTTGATTTATTAGAGTTTGCGTATAGAAAACTGGTTAAACGAGTACAAAAAAGTGGGGCAATGATGTGCGTGAATTAGGAAAAATCAATTTCGTGTGTAAGTCAGACTACACGAGTAATCGATAATTATAATCCTTTTTCGTTTTATAATCATCACAAAAGTGGATCATCAGAAGAATTTATATTTTTCTAACTCCAGCTATAAGTATATTTTTATACTAGCTGACCCACGCAGCTCCGCCTGCGCTATTTTTACGTTAACTAAACTTTGAATAACAGACATTCGCATCAAATACATAACCTCATTTTTTATAGTCGGTTAAAAACTGGGACCCGTTTAGTTCAAATGGCGTTAAAAGGTCACCCATCTATTTAATGATCTTACCTAACGTTGCTTAACCCGATCGATTACAAAACCTTGATAACAACTCTCTATGAGTGTTCCCTTACTAATATTTATTATATTTTATAGAAAAATTGATAAAATCGGACCAAGCGTATAACCAAGTACCGTTTTGACTTTAATCCCCTCTCCCAAAAGAACCGTGCTAGATTACGGGATAAAAAGTATCCTATGTCCTACCTCATAGTAAGATCTCAAATCATGCCAAGTTTCATTTGAATCCATTCAGTAGTTTCGGCGTGATGCTCAGCCGTGATACAGACAGACAGACAAAAATTAAAAAAAATACATTTTCGGCCTCAGTATCGGTTATAGAATGCCCTCCAAATATAATTTTCAAAATATCTTCAATGTACAGAATTGGACCTGTTACAGTTTTATTATAAGTATAGATAATTTAATTTGTTGCGGGCTCCAAGACAATTTAGCGATTAGCTAGGACTCGCCGAGAGTGAAACCTAGGTGTCTTCACTGGTGACTGTATATCTTGGCTGACTGGAGTCACAGTGGTGGGAATGAGTCGTAAAAATAAAAATAAAGTTACCGCTTGAAAGCGTCGAAACGTTTCTATCAAATTTCTTTTCATAATTAAACCCATGAAAAGGAATTTTTGCCAAACTTTGCGAATTTTGTTTATGTGATCGTATCATCTGCCAGACAGCTTGTCAAACGCTGACGTCGTAAACTTTAACGCTTGCGTTTATCACCAATTTTAGCATGGGGCCAAGAAATCGGCGGTTTTCATGTTGGAATTATTTATTCATTGCCGATCACACCAAATAATATACGTACTTTGTACGTATAATTAGATTTGTTTTTCATTTATAATTAATCTTACAGATATCAATTGATTTTATTAAGTTTTTATTGTTACTGTAGCTATTATCAATAATTTTAAACAGACAAAAACTAATGTTGTCTTTTACTTACGCGAATATTACACATTGAAATCAAACTACTTTCCCCACTACTTTTTCTACTGGTCCTGTGACCATGGGTGCTGCAAAGCGTTCGAAACGTCGGGATAGTAAAGTCAAAAACTAAATTTTTTCCCGTACGTCATGTAATTCAATTCTTCATTCCAATTAGTTTGAGAGAAAAATAAATGTAATATTCATTTTTATTACAAATTTTGATATCTTACAAAAATACAATGTACATAGATATATTTAATTTTTGATATTTCTGTCGCATAATTAGGTTGTTCGGTATGAACAAAGTTTACTTTCATGAGTAGCAAGCTCTGAGATTTATTTTCTTATGTTAAGCTCTTCGCTTCTTGCTCAGGTCACATGTGTTTTACATCTCTCTCAAATAGCGTTTTAAATAAATAATTGAGTACCCTTTTTTTAATAAATAGATATTGTACTGGGTGATATCACTCACAGACGAGAACATTTACTTAAACCGTGGAAACCCTGCGCGGTCTCGCTACATCTCAGCTCCCCGCTACTTTTGTGGCCCAACTTCGTCACGCGGCCTCATCAATCATTGGCGCCGCGGACATTGTAAACGGCGCTTAATTCCCTCGCCTGCCAAATTAACTTTTACTGAGCGAGCGAATTGCAGGCGCTGGTGTGATGTGCCAGCGGGCTGATTACGATGTTGTCTTTTAGTATAAGTTGAGTTTGTGTACCTACAACTCAACTCACATACGTAGGTCACACACACATCATTTACTTTTTCGAATAAACTGTGCATCATATACATTGGATGTGTGATCTCTGGCGCAATGAACGTAATTTTATGTTGAATAGTTTGGAAATAACATCCGGAGTTGTATATTACTCGGACCTTGTGGCGACTACGGAAAATTTTTGCTTCAAGCGTTTCTGCCATGCCTATTATTGGAAACAAGTCAATAGAATTCTAAATATACCTAGGTCCCATCAAATCTAGTAACTTTCGTGCCTTACAGGTGGACTAACTCTAGTTGGTGCACCTGTAAGAATCTTTCGTTTTGAGGTTATATCGACGGAAGTAGAATTTATATTTTTCTAACTCCTCCTATTTACTTTTCTAATTCAATTTGTTGCGGGTTCCAAGACAGTTTAGCGTTTCCCCGGTCAAACCGAGTCGCCGAGGGTCAAACCTCGGTGTCTGGCTGACAGGACTCACAGTGGTGGGAATAAGTGGTGTAGTCCCAAAAAATAATAATCATTTACATTTAATATGCGACTGACTGCCGCACTCTCAATCTTCGATTAACGTAATTTGGAGGTGTTTATGGTTATCTACTATTATTGAGTATAATAATCGATACGTCCTCACGCTAAAAGAGCATAAAGTATTAAATCTAATACTAGAGTTAATAGTTACGATACTATTGTAAACCGAACTGATACAAACACTTCAGATAGAAATGGAACCCACGACCTATTGGGTAGCAGCCAGATTATCTAACCACTAGACCAACGGACCTATCAATTTGTAGGTATTAGGTCTTCGGAGTCGCTGGACGTTCGGGGTGTGGGCCCTTAGGACGTCCATTGAGTACGGCGGCGACTCCGAGTAAGACGGCGGCGGGGTTGCGACCCCCGTCCCCGTGAGCACCGTGTCAGGTTCCCGGGGGCTACAATGCGCCCCCCGGCGGCGGGCTCAAAGCCAAGGCACTGAGGGGTTGGTTCAGATCCCACCGGAGAGCCCTGGGGTCCCCCCTCTCACGTGCCGATGCGACAGCCGCGGGGGTTTTAGTGGGTAAGAATCCCACATACCCCGGTTGAGCCCCACAGCTTCCGGGGATCTTTGGAAGATTTCACCCGCGTCAAAAAACAAAAGTATTAGTGAAATGGACCTTGATAAATATGCCTTAAAATTATAAACTCCTATGGGAATAGCAATTTTTACCAGTTATTATCCATAAATAACAATGTCGTTTACATTATAAGCACAGCAATATAGATTTAACTTAATGAACACATATATCTAGTTATAACAAGTGCAAATCAAACACAATCGCTACAGTACAATTTACAGGGAAAGCAAAATACGTTACAGTTTGGATGAAAGATAAATACAGACGTAATTGAAACGCGCTCTCGACGCCAGGGGGCGCTGTTGCGATGTATCATACTACACACATATGTAATAATGTATCTACTTGTATGTATGTTTATTATATCATTCTCAAATAGAGTACAGAGGGTCTTGTCTTTTTAACCGGCTTCAAAAAGAAGGTTCTCTATTCGACGCGTATGTATGTAATATTGATAAAAATGCGTAATATTAATATATGTTAGTCTATGTGGGCTTCTAAACAAATTTACCAAATTTTATGAGTGTATGTATGTATGTATGAGTTGAAAAATACTCTAACTATTGCAATAAACTATTTTTTTAAAAATAAAAACCGACTTCAAAGTTAATTATCTAAAAAGCATAAAATAACGAAAATATATTGAAGTCGGTGCTAGCACATCATGTTAACTAACGCTAGCACCAGCTGACACCGACTTCAATATATTTTCGTTATTTTATGCTTTTTAGATAATTAACTTTGAAGTCGGTTTTTATTTTTTAAAAAATAGTTTATTTAACACTTTTTAGTGACTTATTTTACCAAACAAAATAGGTATCAGCACTATCACGCAACTCGAACGTCTACGTTACAATAACTTACTGAAAACATAAAAAGTTTATATCTCTTAAACTACTGGACCGATTTTGATGAAACTTATACTCTACCCTAAGTTGAAAAATACTCTAATTATTGCAAAAAGAATTTTCAAAATCGGACTTGTAGTTTCTGAGAAATCCGTGGACAAACCTACATACATACATACATACCTACATACATACATACATACATACATACATACACTCATAAAATTTGGTAAATTTGTTTAGAAGCCCACATAGACTAACATATATTAATATTACGCATTTTTATCAATATTACATACATACGCGTCGAATAGAGAACCTTCTTTTTGAAGCCGGTTAAAAAGAATTTTCAAAATCGGACTTGTAGTTTCTGAGAAATCCGTGGACAAACCTACATACATACATACATCACTACCCTTTCTCAGAAACTACAAGTCCGATTTTGAAAATTCTTTTTGCAATAGTTAGAGTATTTTTCAACTTAGGGTAGAGTACAAGTTTCATCAAAATCGGTCCAGTAGTTTAAGAGATATAAACTTTTTATGTTTTCAGTAAGTTATTGTAACGTAGACGTTCGAGTTGCGTGATAGTGCTGATACCTATTTTGGTAAAATAAGTCACTAAAAAGTGTTAAATAAACTATTTTGAAAAAAATAAAAACCGACTTCAAAGTAAATTATCTAAAAAGCATAAAATAACGAAAATATATTGAAGTCGGTGTCAGCTGGTGCTAGTGTTAGTTAACATGATGTGCTAGCACCGACTTCAATATATTTTCGTTATTTTATGCTTTTTAGATAATTTACTTTGAAGTCGGTTTTTTTTTTTTAAATAGTTTATTAGCAGTGACAGCTCAGTGGGCGAGCGCTTGCCTTGGTAAACAAGGTGCGCAGATTCGAACCCTAGTTCGAATTTCTGATTTCTTTAATTAATCGTGTTCGAATGTTACTGGCTTTCGTGAAAGGATTCCAACATGGTGTGGAGACCTGCATGTCTGAGAAAGCCAGCGCACTTGGCCAGCGTTGTGGACTATGGCCTTAGCCCCTTCATCTTGAGGGGAGACATGAGCCAAACTAGGACTGTTTAAAAAAATCCCAACCTATTTTCGTAGAAAGAATTTACTAATTACTATTATCTTCAGTTTTTTTTTTTTGGCTTTTGTTTCAGTTCTTGTAACTTCTGTCACTATAATTTACGAAATATCTACTGACTGAACGTTTCCATGCTGTATATTAAAATTGGTGCATACAAAATACAATACCGTGGCAAGTGCATTCATCACGGCCGGATGTGAATAAATTTCGCTAACTGTGCGTTGCGGTTCGTCGCCTGTCCATACATTTATATTCTGATGTCATTAACGCACGATACTACAATTTTAATACACTAGTGTTTCAGATATCGTCGCACAATAGACAGTCTAGTGTTATGCTTTTCAGTTTAAATCTATATAGGTACATATAAACACAACCGGACCTAACTCATAGGGTTCTATTATACTGCACTGCCCTATCGTCTTTTTCACTTTTGTCATGGCCGTCTTTGCATTCTTCATTTCGTTTTTTTTTGTGGTTTCATAAATACAATCGTCTTTTTGCGTTTGTCATGGTCGTTTTTCTTCTTTATTAAAAAATGGCGCCCGCTATCATCAAGTCTGTCTGTTAGTGATGAGTTACGAACCCAACGCTTTGAAATCACATTCTTATTTGATTTTAAAAAATAAATCTGTGGATCTAGAAATATTAAATTTTCCACAGGAGTTCAAAATTATGATAGGAAATTTTCAAAATTTCATAAGGGTTGCCGAATTGAAAATCTCATCGGCCGAAGGGCTAGTTAAAAATACATTATAAAAGTTACAAAATAAATTCCAAATGTGGGAAAACCTGTGAGTAAAGTCAGCGTGCGACTGATATCGCCAGTTGTTTTAGTCCCAGCCGCAAACTGAGTTGAATGCAGACAGACTGGCGCAAACATTCGCGCGGGGGTACAAAGGACAATGGGAGTCGTGGAGACCCCGGCGGCCAGTGCTCGTAATTAAAATCTGCCTTTTGGGTTTTGGTGTGCTACGAATAGTATTGTACAATGGAATATATATATTTAAAGTTAAGCATCTCGACTGGATTTTATTGATGACCTAATCGACAGGAACTTCTTAGAAAATATCTGATTGTAAATATGTGCCTGTGTCTGTTTCTATCTTTGGTTTGTTTTATAAAAAAAAAGGGATATTTCAATAGTGTATGGCAATAAAAACTAATATTTATTTACATTGTTTTATTTGAATAGTCATGGGATACTCATCCCAACTTACCTGTCCGGTAGTTCTGGTATAGTATACGGGTATGCGACCCCGGCTTCCCTAGCTATTACTGTCCCATTCCTTGCCCTCCTGGGCGGTAATATCCTACTTTTCCTATTTCCCACTCAAAGTTGCCAATCTTCCTTTTCACAACACCTATCCTTCCCTTTTCCTCCTTATTCGTGAGAACGCAATAATAATTTAATTAACCAAAATGGCGGCGATGTGGTTCGCCACCCATCACGTCTCGTTTTTCACGGAGGCGAAAAGCGGCCCTTGGGCTCTGCCTACCCCTACGGGAAAAATGCGTGATTTTTATGTATGTATATGTATGTATTTGAATGTTCTTTTTGGTTTGAAATTAACGATTAAAGATTTTAACAGTTATGCCTAGACGTGGTTGCAAACTCTAGGCTGCTATTATTTTTTTAGGACATTATCATAGTAACAGAATGAATCCTGATCGAGAGAAAGTAAAACTATATAAAATACAGACATGCATTTGGTCAAAATTTAATATCGAAACCACTTCATTCTTTCTTCTGAACGTCCAGATAACTTCGACGCAAACGTGAAATGGTATTTTTCCATAAATATTCTTCATCCCAAATGCTTCTAAGCTACAAAGTTTACGGCGAAAATCTGAGATAGAAATCAAGCTGATCCTTAATATTCATTACGTCAAACTTAAGTGTGAGATTACGGCTAAGGAACTGGGTGGGAAGGTTACCGGGCAAGATGCCAGATCGATCGTTCAGTGCTTCCAATGTGAATCTCGATACTGGTACTAAGATTAAGAGCCGATGGCCGCGTCAGTGTCTGAATATTGAAGCAGGTTGTATTTGGACGTTTGGTTTATTGCTGTAAAGATTTGTGTTGGATATTTCTGATGTTCACATTTTTTGTTAATTCATTGTGTTGATTTTGGTAATAAGGAATTTTATTTTTTGCATCACTGATTTACATTAAGTGGCTTAAAATTAGCGATTTTGATATGGCGTGCCTGTACATAAAGATTTCTAGAGTGACTTTGCAAAATCAATAATGCTGAAAATTATGGAATAGACGTCCGTATCGTCTAAAACTATGAAAGTGTCAGATAATCGGACAAGCAGCGGAGTATAAATACTGCGGTGTTGTAAAGGGTATTGCGGGCATTACAGGCTATTAAAAATAGTAAAAGTAGTACAAATCATGAAAAATATTTATGGGATTTTCAGCAAGAATCTCTTGAATTTATTGACCTTTGAATTTATTGCGACCTCGAATAATGCCCGATAATGATTTAGATTCTAGACCCAAAATCTGTGCAACCCTAACAAATGGTATATGGGTATTCAGCATTCGATGGCAGAACGCAAGAAGGGACGTTGCGGTCCACCCAACATTCACTTATGTTTAATTCATCTAACACTCTGACCCTTTGAAATATTTAATTAAGGGCTTCTGAATGGAAAGATTCTTGCTTGACCCTTGTTATTTGTTTTACTGTCGGGTCAGATTTGTTACATTTTATAAATTTCTCCAGGTAATGGTTAAATACTTCAGCGTTTGTTTTTTATCAAATTTATTTCATCTTTCTAAGAGTCTTTTTATTTTTCGATATTGTTTAAGTTCGACCGTTCAAATAATTTGAGCGGATGCTCTTGAAATTATAAGTAATTAGTGAATTGCTGAGGCTTTGTCGGTCTATGTACTGGTTTACTTCTTGTAAAGTACACATCAAAAAGTCTGTGTATCATTCTCACATGAACACGACCTTTAACGTAAAAGCATATCTTTTACATTAAAAGTCGTGTTCATGTGAGAATGATACACAGATTTTTTGATGTGTACTTTACAAGAAGTAAACCAGTACATAGACCGACAGATGCAACTTTGTCATATACATTTAATGATTAGACTTGTTAGGCATATTTCTCCCACACAATAAACTTACTTCAAAGTAAACTTCAATCTTTGATCAACTTAACCCAGTTCTTTGTCAACTTAATTCAGAATATTTCATTGTTTGAGTGATAGCCATTTTCCCGGTCCTGTAATCGTTTAAATTGCTTACGTCACTCGCAGACAGCCAGAACTCGTCAATCTTGTTCGGGTATTATTTACTTCCCCCTTTTTTCTACGCGATTTGGCGTTTCCTATCGAATTGACTGTTTTTATTGTGTTTGGATACGAAGAATTGACTGATTATGGTTTTTCATGAAATTTCTGGTTAAATAGAAGTGTTTGTAGTAATTAATGAATATTGAGGCATGAATAATCATTGAAATCAAACTACTTTTACGGATTTTATCGAATTCGAAACGTCGGGATCTCAATGTGTAGTATTCGCGTAAATAAAAGAATTACAGGAATACTCGTAATCATTTCATCTTGCATGTGATATGTATCAATTATCAAAAAGCTTCTCGAATTGTGAAATAATATATGAGTCGCAGAGCTCGACCGACAATCAACTCTAGAACATCTTGCAGGTTGTCCAATATTTCCATCATGACTTGGACAGCCTCGCAGTATCAACACAATAAGAATATGGTCTATAATAATTAAGTCTTTTGCGCCTCTTAATTTCATGAGATGAGCTGAGCTTGACTTAAAAAAATTATTTATTAAATCATTGACATTAAAAGTACCATGGCAGAACGAAGAGCTCAATTATGGTTTTTTAAGTGTCTTTAACTTTTGTAAATTGTTCTACATATATTTTATTATAATAAATTTCTCGTCGTCCATCTTTTTTTATTCAACATAAGCTAGTGCTTGACTGCAGACCCACCTGATGGAAAGTGGCGACGCAATCGAAGATGGTAAAGCACACTAGCTTATTAAAAGCATATTCACTCTAGCCTTGAAGACACCCACATTATAATTGGGCGAGAAAACCGACGCAGGCAAACTGTTCCAACCCTTAGCTGTCCTTATTATACACGAAGAGGCAAATCGTTTAGTCCGGACTGAAGGTACTATTACAAAAATATATCACATAAGCCTCCTTATCCCAAACGAAAATATTTCTTTAAGAATACTTACCCTCCCATAAACGAGTGCTTACACCGTAATTATTCCAACGTGGAACGCCATTAAGAACACTTGGAAGGGCTTAAAAAACGTCGATAAAGCTATCAACGATCCCTTAATATTGTTCCTCATTTACTTTCACCCTAGCGAAGGATCGATTACCCTAATTTCAGGGGTCCCTAAATATCTCGCGATACGGTTAGCCTATTTACTTGTATATCATGAGCCACCCCTGAAGCTCGTTTACCTCCAAGTATGTTCGTGATAACGTGATTGGCCTTATAAATAAATAGCATCTGTATCCTTCATCATCAGCCGGAAGACGTCCACTGCTGAACATAGGCCTCCCCCTTAGAACGCCACAATGAACGACAATTGGCTATTTGCATCCACCGGTTACCTGCGACGCGCACAATGTCGTCTGTCCACCTAGTGGGAGGCCTGCCAACGCTGCGTCTTCCGGTTCGTGGTCGCCACTCGAGAACCTTTCTTCCCCAACGATTATCGGTTCTTCGAGCGATGTGGCCTGCCCATTGCCACTTCAACTTGCAGATTCTGAGAGCTATGTCGGTGACCTTAGTTCTTCGGCGAATCTCCACATTTCGGATTCTGTCGCGCAAAGAAACTCCGAGCATAGCTCTCTCCATGGCTCGTTGTGTGACTCTGAACTTTTCTAAAAGGCCAGCCGTTAGAGACCACGTCTCAGTACCATATGTCATCACTGGCAACACACACTGGTTAAAAACCTTCGTCTTCAGGCACTGCGGTATTTTGGACGAGAAGATATCGCGTAGTTTCCCGAACGCTGCCCATCCGAGTTGGATTCTTCGGGCGACCTCTTTGTCAAAGTTAGACCGACCTAACTGGACAGTTTGTCCTAGGTATACGTAGTGGTCAACAACTTCGAGAGTATCGTTCCCAACAACTACCGGTACGGGTGCAACATGGACATTAGACATGATCTTCGTCTTGTCCATGTTCATTTTAAGACCCACCTGTTGGGAAACGCTACTGAGGTCGCTGAGAATCGTATTGAGGTCCTCCAGCGACTCTGCCATAATGACTATATCGTCGGCAAAACGAAGGTGAGTGATGTATTCGCCATTGATGTTGATGCCGAATCCGTACCAGTCCAAGAGCTTGAAAACGTCCTCCAATGCGTTTGAGAACAGTTTCGGAGAAATAACGTCTCCCTGTCTCACACCTCGCTGCAATGGGATTGGTTTCGTGCTCTCTTCCTGTAGTCGGATCGACATGGTGGCGTTGCTGTACAAACACTTCAACACTTCGATGTACCTATAGTCAATGTGGCACCGCTGGAGGGACTGCAATACCGCCCAGGTCTCGATTGAATCGAAGGCTTTTTCGTAGTCCACAAACGCTAGACATAATGGCCGATTATACTCCTCGGTCTTCTGTATATTCTGGCGGAGCGTATGTATGTGGTCTACGGTGCTAAAGCCTTTTCGGAACCCGGCTTGTTCGGGAGGCTGGAAGTCATCAAACCTGCGTTCGAGACGGTTCGTAATGACTCTCGAAAACAGCTTGTATACATGGCTCAGGAGTGAGATGGGTCTATAATTCTTCAATAAAGTGTTATCACCTTTTTTGAAGAAGAGAACCACCACACTCCCGTGCCATGCTTCTGGCGTAGTACCCTCGAGTAAGACGGAATTAAATAACTTCTGGAGGACTAAAAGTACCGGTATCCTTAGTACGAGCTAATACGTAATGAACACTATCAGACAACAAGTATAATTTATAAAAGAATAAAAAGCCCGACTGCGAACAAACAATATGGTATTAAATTACATTATACATACATAATACGTATACATATGTATATATATATATATATCAACTCGTCTCGTTAAGACCTTTCATTTGATACCCATATTGACGTTTTTGGAACAAAAAAATACGAAATGGCGGCTGGCGGCTAACTTTTTTTGGAAAAATATATAGCCTATGTGACTCCCACAACTAAGACGAATCTAACGTCATATTATACGTCACTGTTCATCACGCTGTTTAAGCTGTAGACCGTGCCAAAGAAATAGACATACTCGTACATACATACATACATTCTCTCGAAAAACATGCCTCTGCCTGGGGTATTCCGGCAAAAAGTCCACCATCCTTTTTTTTTTTTTTTTTTTTTTGACGCGGGGGAAATCTTCGAAAGATCCCCGGGAGCTGTGGGGCTCGACCGTGGTATGTGGGATTCTTATCCACTAAAACCCCCGCGGCTGTCGCATCGGCACATGAGAGGGGAGACCCCAGGGCTCTCCGGTGGGATCTGCACCAGGGGCCCCCTCAGTGCCTTGCCTTTGAGCCCGCCGCCGGGGGCGCATTGTAGCCCCCCGGGAACCTGTCACGGTGCTCACGGGGACGGGGGTCGCAACCCCGCCGCCGTCCTCCTCGGAGTCGCCGCCGTACTCAATGGACGCTCAAAGGGCCCACACCCCGAGCGTCCAGCGACTCCGAAGGAAGGCCACCATCCTGACCTAACTAACACACGAACCTCTCACCGTAGACGTTATTATTATTAGTTTTTCAAGCTCTGTAATAGCTTCAAGTACAGTGCTTTGCAGTCGCTTCACACCGGAACGAGCATATTTTATGGCAGGAAATCTGACAACCTTCCTAGACTTTTTAATTCGAAATATCTTTTTAGGGTTCCATACATAAAAGGTAAAAAAGGAACCCTTATGGTCTGACTTCGTGTCTGTCTGTCTGTCACACACCTATATATTTCAGGAACCACTGATGCTATCAATTTGAAACTTGGAATAGTTTTAGATCTTAATTACCCAACCCCATCGCAAATGAAAAAAATATATTTATTGTTTTACTTTTTTTATAATGGGGGTCGAAATGGGTCATCAAAATTTCAAAGTGATACTACTATATTGAGTGGGGTATCATATGAAAGGGTATTCATTTGCACATCTCACCCCTTATCTCCAAAGTTTGTGGAGGGAAAAATCTGAAATAATTATGGGTAATAATAATAAAAAATAATAATAAAATATTCTTTATTCAAGTAACCAAGACTCATAAACAAAAACAAACACAAGACAAAAAGGTATAACTTATTTCTAATTATAATAATTATACAAATACACCTATGATACGCAAATCATCGCTGCACCAGACCATGGGAAATGGAGCAACAATGATTCACGTATCCACAATCCAGTCTATTTGCTATCATGTCCAGAATACTGTTAGGGCTGCTCCGCACCCTGCGCACCAGGGACGCACACCTCTTGCACATAGTAGCGTAGAAGCAATCTACGTGTGCGTCCGCAAATATTCCAGATGCGCTACAGAAGCGAGGCAGCCCCACCAGCACCCTGAACGCGTTATTATATTGGATACGGAGGGCGTCATAAGCTCTTTGCGTGTAATTTGCCCACAGGCTGCAAGTGTAAAATGTTGTGCAGTACGCACGAAACAATGTAATTTTAACACTCAGTGAGCAGCGTGCAAACCTGCGAGCCAGCATATTCGCTCTCACTGACAACGCCCTCCGCTCTCGCTCAATGTCAGCATCATCTTTGAGGTCGGGAGTCAATATATGTCCTAGATATTTAAACTTATATACCCTCTGTAACTGAATACCATTGAGTACTATTGAGGGTATTGTATCGGGACATTTACCCGCGGCCTCAAAGACCATGACTTCAGATTTTTTAACATTATACGTCAAGCCATGTAAGTTGGCGTACCTTTCACACTGAGCTACCAATGTTCTGAGACCACAGACTGATGCACTCAGCAGCACCATGTCATCCGCGTAGCTAATATTATTAACGCATATATCGTCTATGTGACACCCCAACTTGATGCCGCTACAAATACATGTCTATCTATATTTTACAGGAAAAATAAAATGATCTTTCTAAGTACAGTTTTTTAGTAATCCTAAAAAAACCTCGACAATCAAACTTAGTTTTGCGGTTTGTTTTTTTGCTATCTGAGGTGTAAGACGACTAGTAAAATAACTTTAAATACGTCCAATGATGGTATGGAACCCTCGGTGGGCGACTCGTACTTGACTGGTATTTTTTTACTGAAATGATGGCAGTTACTCCTCATCGTTGGCTGAAAAGGCCAAAATGTTACTTGCTCTTGATAGTATAATTTACCACCAAGCTTTTAAAAGCTATACAATACACAACAACTTACCTCAAGAATAATAACTTGTAATACAAGTCTTGTATTCAGCTCTTTCACCTTAAGAGCCCTTCGGAACAACGAATGTCTTGAATACCTGCAAGTAGGCATGTTTGAGGGTCCCAGGGTTTTTGTCTACTGTTACATGGCTCATTAGTGTCTGTCACGTTGTTGCCACTCATTACTGTCTTCGTTCGTGTAATGGCGGACAGCAACGGTTTTAATATCTCTTAAAGATGGATCACAGGTAGGGAAATATTTCTTGAATGTTCTCTTGTTCAGTTTATGTGTAAAATATATTAATGCTCAGACTGATTAAATAGTTACTACAAACTAAATACGCATAGCCTCCAATGAAGACTACTACTATTATATACTCTCCTGAAGTAACGAAAAGATCGATTTCATATTTCATGTGTAAAAATAACTCTTGCATAAAAATAATTTACTGGCTGTGAGAGGGGTAAAAATAATTTACTAGCTACTAGTAGTAGTATATTTAAGGATCACAAGAGTATAAAGCTAAAATTACCCGTGGGGTGTCCGGGTAAGCATAGCACCCACCCATCTAACCCATCTTCTCCCGTTGGGTGTCCTAGCAGGCGACTAAGAGAAAACAAGAAGTCGGCCAGCAGCATCTTTCTTTTGGATTACTTACCACATAAACTGCGATCGCCTGGGGATTATGGCAACCACTCCCTTCTAAGGGGCAGGCTTCAGGAGTAGACGTCTTTGGCTGATGATGATGATGAAATGTAAAACAACCTTGAAAATATATACAACATGTATAGAAAAGGGAACAGATCTTTTGTGTTTTAGTTCACTTTTCTTTCTTATTTGTTTACATTGTAGTTTATTATTGACGCAATTAGTTCTCTCTGATGATGTGTTGTCCACCAAGTCCGAGTTTCTAGTTCACTATTACACTAAAGAACAAAGGTACTAATGAGAGCTGTTAGTAGCGACAAAAGCCTGTCGTTTGTCGCCTGTCGCATGCACTGTTTCGTAAGTGGCTGTACGTCATAATCACTGGGTTATTAGTCTGCAAGCTCAGCGGATTTCTGTGCTCATCCCCTTGAAATTCACTTGCAGTTATGTGTGTTCACATTTCTCTTTTAAGCCGGGATTACATAGGTTTCGGAGATTTCGGATTCGGTGTTTGCAAGGCGAATACATGGCTAAAACGAATCGTTATAAAACCAGTTTAAAAACTACATTCAAATTAGCCCATTCATCAACGCATTCAGACGTAGACTTTATAACGCTTCTTTTCGTCGCATCGGGGGTTAAAATTCTATACTTATATTCGATTCGCTCAGGATTTTTAACACAAACTAAATTGGAATACATTAAATATGAATTTCTTGGTGTCGGTTCCAAGGCAATTTCACTGGTTATTGCCCCCACTAGTTCAACGGTTGAACAGCGAGATTTTCTGTCCCGATAGGTAAACTTTCTGAGGGTTGAACCTCGGCGTCTTCATTACTGCCCATTGTAAATCTTGGGTACAGACTGTCTACAATTGTACTCTGTTCTTTAAAAAAAAAGTGAGCTATACAATTCTTCGAGAAAGGTAAAATTCGCTCTCTTAAGTGTTCTGAAGTGAGAGCATAAGTATTTAGGACAGAAAACATAATTCAGTACGGCCTCCATTAAATTCGCTACTCAACACATTCTTGAGTTGCAATTACGTCGCCAACAAAGCGTTTCGCCGGACGACATAAACTGTGTCTGTCTCTAATGAGACGCCCACCCATCAGTCATTAGTCCTGAACCCAGTTGAAGGGTAGGAGGGAGATATTTATGTTCTATGACTTTGCTACGGTTCTCTGTTAAGATCTTAATGTTTGTGGACGCAGCGCTATCAAGAACTTTAGTAACATCGTTAAAGGTGCTGTCTGTTACGCAAATATTTACATGACGATAATGTGGCCGCATCATTGCGTATTCTAAGACACTACGAAAATGTATCAACTGTTAGCTTAATAAAAGTCTGTAGCCTCCGCGGCGCAGCAAGAAACTGCTTGCTTTACAAACCGAAGGTTCAGATCCCGCGGTAAGCAACAATTGTGTGTAGAGTTGCTCCTTATTGGTCTACAAAGTGCCTTAGTTACGTTGTCTGACGAAGACGAAGAATATTCGGTCGTGAAATTTACTTGAGTTCACTCTGAATTCTGCAACAAATATAGATATGTAAAAATAGCAAAAAAACCCTTATTAACTCACTCTTATTAGTCAAACTAAGTCGCATGTCAAATGCGTCAAGCCGGTTTATGCACCGTACGACAAATCCTCAGTAAGCCAGAGCGGGTCTGCCATTGGCGTTAGTCGGCCATAGAACAGCGCCTGTAAGCTGAAGTGGCTGTTACAGGATTCAGAGATTATTTGTGTCTTTGTCATGTGTGTGCATTAACACCATCACGGTATTGTCATAAAGTACGCGTCTCCGTATCTCAGCTGCACGATACGGCTTAGTACGATGTGATTAGTTTCAGTATGACGTCACATGACGTATTATTTTACTTTTTGGTCTATACAAAAATGATATTTCGGTTTCGTAAACTACGTCATACTCCACACCGGGCTGTCAAGACTTGCTAGTCTTGCTAAGGTTGGTATTGTATTAGGTTTTGTTTTACTGGATTATGCAGTATAAAGTATATGCTCCGTGTATTTCTTGCCCGATCTTCTCAGTGGGTGCCACGTTACGTTGGTGATCGTTGGACAAAAATCTAAGAGCTTGCGTGGTTTTTATGCACATAGCGTTCTATGATACCTCAGACCGTGATAAATTTAAAACTGCCATCCGAAGTTATCTGCATCTCAAACAATAGTTCACGACCCTTAGCACTGATGTATCGACGTGAAGATCAGGAGGAGTTGTTTAGCGTAGTTTAGTGTGTAACTTAGTGTCGAAACAAGAGAGACATTTGCCTAAGTCTAGTACGAGTTTGATAATTACAGAAAACGATCAAACTTCCAGTTTTTCTCCATACTTTTCATACTAGCAGCTTTTAGCGTTAAATATCGATGATGAATTAAATGTACGAGAAAGATCATTTTGAGATCATAATTCGTTATAGGGGCACAAATGATAAGTGCCCGTCCTGACCATTGACACTGCCTCCTGTTACCTGTTCTCCGAAAATTACATTAGCTAAGTGCCCTGTACACCGGAACACAGCAGGTATAGTGTTTACACCCTGCGGCAGCATGTCTGACACTTCATTAGTACCTAATTACCCGGGCTGTCTCTATTATTTATCTACGCAGCGATTTCCCATATAGAATCTTAGCCACTTCGTCTTCAAAGGTTTCATCTTCGGCTGAATTTCTTTTTTTAGAGGTTTGTGTTAAAGGAGTCAAAATTGTGGTTGGTGTTGTCTATTGCCCGCCTGCAATTAATTATTTCACTGATATAGAAGCTGTTCTAGAATCTTTGGGTTCTGAATATGCACATCACATCATCATGGGTGATTTTAACACTAACCTCCTAGCACTTAACTCTTCTCGCTCCCGTAATCTTCTTCGTTTGATTGAGTCAGCTAGTCTGCATGTATTGCCTCTTCAAGCTACATCACAATAATATTTCTGATGACACTTGGCTTGATTTAATCCTCACCTCCAATCTCTCTCTTGTTTCTTCCCATGGCCAACATGATGCCCCTGGTTTTTCTCATCATGATCTTATTTTCCTTTCTTATATCTTAAAACCTCCTAAACCTAACTCTAAGGTTCTGTATAGGCGTTGCTTTGCTCGCATGGATGTCTCGAAGCTTCATAAAGATGCTGCTGAAATTTGCTGGGAGCCCCTTGTAGATGCTAGCACAGTTGATGATAAGATCAACATCTTTAATAACATGGTTAATAAGCTTTACGACGTGCATGCTCCCGTTAAGAAGGTTAAATTGAAGCGATTACCTGCACCGTGGATGACTAGGGGGATTCGGATGGCGATGAGGCGAAGAAACCGTGCTTTTCGGAAATTTAAAAATGATCGTTCCGAAGACAACTGGACTTTCTTTAAAACTGCTAGGAATTTGTGCAATAAGATGATACGCGATGCTAAACGCCGCCATATTCTAGATAATATATCTTCTTCTTCTTCTGCTGATGTTTGGAAATTCCTCGGAACTCTTGGCATTGGTAAACAAAGTCATTCTGACCTTCCAACCACAATAAAGTTAGATCATCTGAATCAACATTTCACCACAGCTTCTTCATTAGATCATCAAACAATAAACCAAACAGTAAATTATATAGCTAGTTTAAAGGCTCCAGCAATCAATTCTTTTAACTTCATTCCGGTTAGCTCTGAAGACATCAGGAAGATAATTTCGTCCATTAAATCTAATGCCATTGGCTGTGACAATATCAGCAGACACATGATTGTAACAATACTGGACTTCCTTTTACCGGCTATAACGCATATTGTCAACTTTTCCATTCAGTCCAGTGTTTTTCCGTCCTTATGGTGTAAAGCCTACGTTCGACCTCTTCCCAAAATCCCTAATCCCTCTCTTCCCAGTCATTTTCGTCCAATTTCTATTCTTCCTTTCTTGTCCAAAGTGCTTGAGGCTTGTGTCCATAAACAATTCTCTAATTTCATTCATCGTAACTCCCTGATTAATTGTTTTCAATCTGGATTTAGGCCCGGGCACAGCACTATTTCTGCGTTAGTTAAAGTGACTGGTGATATAAGAACTGGTATGGAGAACAATAAAGTTACTGTTCTGGTGTTGGTTGATTTTTCCAATGCTTTCAATACTGTCAGTCATAAAATTCTTCTATCTATCCTCTCCCACCTGATGGTGTCTGATGAGTCATTGGAATGGTTTTCTTCTTATCTTCGGGAACGTCAGCAGTCAGTTCGTGTAGATGAGTCGTCATCGGCTTGGTGTAACATTAGTACTGGTGTTCCTCAAGGCGGTATTCTTTCTCCTCTTTTATTTTCAATTTTTATAGATCTCTTGACTCCTGAACTTCAGTGTGCGTATCATCTTTATGCTGATGATTTACAATTGTACTCACAAGTGGATGTTGATAGCGTTTCTGACGCAATCAATAAATTAAACGTTGATTTAGTTGCTATTAAAAAATGGTCTGACAAATTTGGTGTGTCAGTTAATCCTGCAAAATGTCAAGCTATCATTGTAGGTAGTTCACGAAATTTCCGAAAAGTTAACGAGTCATCTCTGCCTGCCCTGCAGTTTAACGGTGCTGTCATCCCCTTTAGTTCTAGTGTCAGAGACCTTGGATTGTATATTGATAACACACTCAATTGGCAAACTCAAATTAAGAACATCAGCCAGAAGGTCACTGGAATTCTAAGATCTCTTTATCGATTAAAAAACTTATTACCATCAAATATAAAAGCAATGCTCGTACAGACCTTAATCTTTCCGATAATCGACTATGGTGATGTGTGCTATTATGAACTGAATGCAGATCTACTCAATAAACTTGATAGCCTTCTGAATAACTGCATTCGGTTCGTTTATAATCTCCGTAAATATGACCATATTTCCACGCATCGTGCCCTGTTGCAATGGTTTCCTATTCGTGAGCGCAGAATTCTAAGAGCTTTGACTACTCTTTTTTCTATACTCTTTTCACCTAACTCACCTCCTTATTTAACTTCGCAGTTTACTTATCTATGCTCTACTCGTGATAAAATTCTTCGTTCCTCTAATAATCGTCTTCTTCTATGTCCTTCTCACAGAACTGATTTTATACATTCTTCTTTTTTCGTCCAGTCCATTCTCCTCTGGAATGCGCTCCCTCTAGAACTCAGGATGGCTACAACACGTTATACATTTAAAACAAAGTTACAGGAATACTTGCGCAGTAAAATGGCAGATTCTTCTCGAAGATAATTATGTATATAATATATATATATTAAAATATATATTAGTATATTTTACTTTCTAATATATAAGTATTAGTATTATATTGTAAGTTAAATTAGAGTTTTAAAATATTTATCTATATATTTAGTTTCACTTGTTTTGTTTGCACCTACCACGATTTGTCTCTGCATCACCCTAAGGTAGACTGGTAGAGAATGCCTCTGGCATTAAGTCCGCCTATGTACTGTTTTGTGCATAAAGAATAAATAAATAAATAAATATTATCTCTTACTTAGAGATATCATTGAAGATAACCGAATCTTTATTTTTATTTCTATTTCTACTTCGCCCAGTTAGACCTGTCTTATCTAACATTCGTAACTCCATCCGAAACTGAATTATTACTGTTGTACGCAATTACGTTGTAATAGGTCGTCTGAAAACTTTGATACGCCGACATTCAGACACATTACTAAGTTTAAAGTAAACTCAAGTCTCATCAAACGTCTGACTTGCCTAATCCAATTAAGTGAAGATAAGTCACCTGGACACCCAACTTTACTACTTAGTGAGAAGCTATGACAACAGTATAGTCCCAACAGAATATAAAATGTTTTACTATCTTGAAGTTTCTTCAGCTGTTAAAAGTGTTTTATGTTAATCCCACGATCTGGATTTTAAATTAGTTTACATTTGTTTTTAATACACAGACTTTTAAACAAAACAGCAACTTCATTAAAAGTTGTTTGTGCTCTATTAAAAACCTTTGATTTACAAAATATTGAACAACATTGATGGACCTAAATAGTGTTTTAGGGTTTTAAGGTGTAACAAAAAGCTCGTTAAATACTAAAGTTGGAACTTCTGCGGTAGCTTAGTATTAATACATTAATCTAGACATTGCTGATATCCGAAAGCCGAACACTTGCTTGCAGATGTTACAGTGGACGTGGTTTCCAACATGACAGGGTTTAGGCCTAGCGCCAGAATAGCTAAGCTAGCAGCTAGACTATTTCTTGTAGGTATAGATTTTGAAATATTGGATTTTGAACATGATTTTAATACGTTTTTTGAATAAAGCGTTTAATATAATATTTTTGAAGTTTTTTTTCTTTGTTAGTGGATTTTAGATGTATCATAAGTACTCGTATGCACATTTCTTCTTTTCTTCAGAATTGGTTCTGAATGTGTTCCTTTACAGTAACTTTTTTACAGCGAATTAGTTCGTATATTTTTCAAAGTATTTGGAGGTGGAAGGAAGGGTTTAATGCCATTCTTGGACATTCAAGACTATCGTAAACTTGGCAGTCACAGCTACAATTTCTTTTGTATCTAGCAAAAGAGCTTAGAAGTAAAAAAGTTACGTAACTCAACCATCAACATTAAACCTTCGGCACAAAAGAGTTTCAAGTTTAAGAATGTTATCCATTCAAAGTTTCTAAAAATAAAAACGTCCAAGGATGCTCCAGTAAAAAGGGGTGCCCTCAATTTACAGGGTGTCCCCAGATAACAGGGTTGATAACATTAATCAGGGCGCATTGCTGCGGAGTTGGGTCCTCCGCCAATTTTCTGGTCAGCGCTCCGGTAATTTCACTTTCCTCTTAGCAATTTTTCAGTTCAACTGTTATATCATAAACATTATCGGATTTTCGGGGGACGAAAATAGAAGCGCGTTTTCTGAGATGGCAACTTAGGAGTAGATTACAATTATTCGTACCTACCTATTCGTTTGTTGCTAGGGATCAGTTTTATAGATCACGTAGGGCTGTTCTTTTTTGTGCTGAAAATAGGATACAATTATTCGTACCTACCTATTCGTATGTTGCTAGGGATCAGTTTTATAGATCACGTAGGGCTGTTTTTTTGTGCTGAAAATACGATACAATTATTCGTATGTTGCTAGGGATCAGTTTTATAGATCACGTAGGGCTGTTTTTTTTTGTGCTGAAAATACGATACTATTATTCGTACCTACCTATTCGTTTGTTGCTAAGGATCAGTTTTATAGATCACGTAGGGCTGTTTTTTTGTGCTGAAAATACGATACAATTATTCGTACCTACCTATTCGTTTGTTGCTAGGTATCAGTTTTATAGATCACGTAGGGCTGTTTTTTTTTTGTGCTGAAATACGATACAATTATTCGTACCTACCTATTCGTATGTTGCTAGGGATCAGTTTTATAGATCACGTAGGGCTGTTTTTTTTTTGCTGAAAATACTATATAATTATTCGTACCTACCTATTCGTATGTTGCTAGGGATCAGTTTTATAGATCACGTAGGGCTGTTTTTTTTGTACTGAAAATACGATACAATTATTCGTACCTACCTATTCGTATGTTGCTAGGGATCAGTTTTATAGATCACGTAGGGTTGTTTTTTTTTGTGCTGAAATACGATACAATTATTCGTACCTACCTATTCGTATGTTGCTAGGGATCAGTTTTATAGATCACGTAGGGCTGTTTTTTTTTGTGCTGAAATACGATACAATTATTCGTACCTACCTATTCGGATGTTGCTAGGGATCAGTTTTATAGATCACGTAGGGCTGTTTTTTTTTTGTGCTGAAATACGATACATTTATTTGTACCTACCTATTCGTATGTTGCTAGGGATCAGTTTTATAGATCATGTAGGGCTGTTTTTTTTGACATTAATATTGGTTACAATATTAATAAAATTGTACCTAGAACTATAGGTTTATTAAATTGTAGGTAATGATTATTTTATTGACTAGTATGAGTGTATCTTAAAAACTTGTGACAGCAGCGAGTTGCTTAAAGTTTTCTCTTCAACAACATACCATGAGGATGATTGTTTATATCAGAAGCATTTAATGACGACATGGGGTGTCCGAGGTGCAAGAGGCGACTAAGGGAAAACAAGAAGACGGGCAGCACCGTCTTTCTATTGGATTACCTACCACCTATACTGGCCGCCTGCCAAGAGTGGGGATTATGGCAACCCCTCCCTTCTTAGGGGGAGGCCATTGTTCAACAGTGGACGTCTTTCCGTTGCTGATGATGATGAATTAGAGTACTGCATCAAAGTAGTAATAAATTGAGAAAGGTCCTGTGGCTAAACTACTGCACTTTCTATTTTATATTTGGTGAACAAGCTTCGAATGGTAAGTTGTAATAATTGCGGTTTGTAAAAGTCACTTCCTATAAGGGTATACAACTTTTATACGTCGGACTGTCTTTAATTTTTTTTTAATTAAACGCATTTACCAAAGGAAGGGTTCCGTTTAAGAAGTTAAAAGGCCCGTCCTTTATCCAGAACACATTCCCAAATATAACGGATATCAATACAATTCAATTTTAATTTCAAAATGGCGCAAAGTACTTTAGAATCTCATTCATAAGCATAAGGGGATACAGAACTGGTATTTCTTTTCGTCAGCACCCCACCTATAATTCACTACGCTGCCATTAGAAATATAAATAAAAATTCTTTTGAATCCATTCCCGTTCAATGCAGTCGATAACTCATATAAAGACACTGGGCTTTACCTTCAGGGGTTCTACGGTGTGGGGGGATACCGGTTTTGATAAAAGTAATCAAAACCGACCAAAAGTTTTCTCCATATATTTCGCATCAGCGCCTCTAGCGGTAACTATCAGACTAGTTTAATGTACGGGAGAAAATTGACAGATGGGTCGATCAGAATCCGTACTAGATTTCCACATTCAATATGCTCTCTGTGGATTTGGTCAATTCCTTTTTTGATATAATTATAAGCTAGTGCTGCAATTACACCTGATGGTAAGCGTTAATGCAGTCATGGATGGGTTTTGCACTAGGTTTTGTACAGAAGCACCCTCCCAGCTCCTCCCGTTGGGTGTAGGAGGCGACTAAGGAAAAACAAGAAGACGGGCAGCAGTCTTTCTATTGGATTACCTAGCACCTATACTGCGATCCCCAACTTCCCAAGATGCCTGCCAAGCTGGATTATGGCAACAGTGGACGTCTTTTGGCTGCTGAAACTGAACGTCTCTTAACTCCAGTAATTCTGAGACATTACTTATTGGCCCTCGGGGTGTCTAGGTAAGAATAGCACTCACCCATCTCCTGTTGGGTGTCGAAGAGGTGTCTAAGGGAAAACAAGTGGTTTTTCTATTGGGTTACCTACCGATACTGCGAGCGTCACCCAAGTGCCAAACGTGGGGATTATGGCAACCCCTTCCCCGTTAAGTCTGAGGCCTTTGTTAGGAGGTATTCTTTCTGCCGTGGACGTCATCCGGCTGATGATGGTGATGATGATGACTTATTGTATCCCTTACGCACAGTACCTAATGGGCTAGAACATGTATATGCAAGTGTTTTTGAAAATTTGAAAATACTACTAATACTAATGGCTAGGTGGAATAAAAAAGGTTCCTTGTAGGTTAACCGCCGCAGTGTAAGATATTCTGCCGCCAAGCAGCAGTGTGTAAACTTAGCTGTGTTGTTATTGTGTGAAATTACCGGACACGAGCATCGATATACTAAAGTAGGGCCAATTAAATAGATCACATATGACACTTCATTAAAATTTAACAACGTAACCATGTAACGGCGGGCATAAAATATTAATTTTTTCTAAGTTAGAAAGATTGCGATATTACGATTACGTATTTATTGTAATAATGACAAAAGAAACGGACAGAACAAAGAAACTGACAGATGTCAATTGTGAGCTATTAAATTGCCCCTACATTACCATCAGGCGGGCCGCACGCTTGCTTGCCACCTTGGTCTTATAAAACGGTCTTTAATTTGTACGTAACTCTTATTGATATTGCCCTAAAGTATAATTTATGATTGTAACTTCAAATGGCAACTCATCATTTCCATAATTTTGTCAACTGTATGCAAACTTTCCATTTCGAGCAATCAAGTTGTAAAATGACGATCCCTTTTCCCTTTGTCCGCTTGAAAGTTTTCCGCGATTCTCTGCTTGCCCTTTGAGATATGGTGGTCCCTTTAACTTTCCCGGACGTGTTTTTTTTTTCTCAAAGGTAACAATAATTATCCACTTTTCGTTGTCAATCGTGTCTGCACGAACGGTGTATCAGTTTTCAATCAAAATCGTTTGAACGACGTCACGCACGTGCTAAATTAATATCACCGATGCTAACACGCGCTTATCCCGTCCGCACGTATTTTGGGCCGGCTCGTGCAAGCGAGTATCGTCCTAAAGGTGATAACCGCGAGAGTACGTATAAAAATTGAGTATTAAAGCTTACGCAATATATGTAGGTAGGTATATATATTCTTGTATTGTGTATTTCTTTACAAGATCAAAATCGGAACAATAAATGTATGACCACAGGAGTGATGGCTGACCGGTGGCCAGCCAAAGAACTGCCAGATTAGGGTGGGGGGTCCCCTCTCCTTCTGAGTCGCTGGACATTCGGGGTGTAGGCCCTAGGACGTCCATTGATTACGGTGGCGACTCTGAGGAGGACGGCGGTGGGGTCGCGACCTTCGTCCCCGCGAGCACCGTGACTGGTTCCCGGGGAGCTACAATGAGCTCCCGGCGGCGGGCTGAAAGGCAAGGCACTAAGGGGCCCCTGTTGCAGATCCCACCGTAGAGCCTTGGGGTCCCCTCTTATGTGCCGCTGCGAGAGCCGCGGGGGTTTTAGTGGGTAAAAACCCCACATACCCCGGTTGAGCCCCACAGCTCCCCTTATGAAGGTTTCCCCCGCAAAAAAAAAGAAGGTAAGTAGGGTTTAATCCTTCGGGGTCGCTGGACGTTCAGGGCGTGGGCCGTAGGACGTCCGTTGAGTACGGCGACTCCGAGGAGGACGGCGGCGGGGTTGCGACCTCCGTCCCCGTGAGCACCGTGTCTGCTTCCCGGGGGTTTCATATTTTAAAAAAAACAAAACACGAATTGTAAACGTTCTTCTTCTTATAAGTAGATGTACAGCCTATATATTAGTCAAATCCATAGTGTACGTGTACCTATAATATATGTATATGAGTGCTTTCTCATCATTCAAATGAGATGCTAGTCTGTTAAAGTATGCCGGCGGTGCAGTGGCTCTCAACATTTTCACTTTTGAATAAATGAATGTGTTTAGTGAATGAATGCCAAATAAAAGTTAAGTGCCGTGAACTGGTTTTAGTGGTTTTCATTTCGAGTAGTTTTAAGTTCTCATATTTCTGGACATTGAGTATTATAGATAGGTTTAATTGGTATACATGTTTTTATGATCCTTATTTTCTATCTTCTACATAATTGCAGAAGTTTTAATTTGGTTATTATAGGTAATTCGTGGCCTGTTTGTAAGCAGAAGACTGCTTCGCCCGGCAATTTTAATTACGAAAAGCTGCATCAAAATCAATTGTGTAGTTAAGAAGATTTAAGCGAACAACAGAATGACAGAGAATGACGCGGTTAGCGAGTTTATCTTATAGATTAAAAAATATCTGCGGGAAACATGTATGTATTTGTTTGTGAATAAAATTTAAGGAAAGAAAATAAGTATATAGGAAAGAACAGTACAGAGGCACTGCTTATTCTATATACTTTTTCGCGTTCCATTATCAAAAGATAGTTATATTAGAATAAAGTTTGATACTGCTTATTCTTCTTCCTTCTTTTTCTTTTCTATTATTGACTGAAATTTCTTCGGGAGTATTATGTCGCATGTATTTAGTGACTATTTAAATAACATTAATTAATTGATGTAATTAAAATAAACGAAGATGAATATTTAATTTATGTAAATTGAATACTACGACTGTTAAACGTTTGAGAAACACAGCGCGGAAAGGTGAGACGAACTAATTTTGAATATCAAAGACTTGTCTCGACGGTGTGTTTATTTATTGAAAGTTAGTTCCTTGCTCCGCGCTAGATGAATAACAAGCCTGCCACGGTCGTTTGTTTACTAAATATTAACTTTAAACATATGTGATTTGAGAGTGATTCTAGTGATGTTAACGGATACTGACTGTGTGGGCAGCTGTGAGGGCTTTTAAATTTGTATAGATTTATTTTAGCTAAAATAAAAAAATGTTGATTATCTATGCATTATGATGTTAATGCTTATTTAATTACACCTAATTTATTAATCCAAATGCCTGGCCCATCCATGATTAAAACTTTTTTTGCTTACTATTAAGTAACTTAGGTTTTAGATCAAGTTAAGTAAATATTTCAAAGTTGTCTATTAGTTGATTGTTATCTTTAAATACTGCAAATATCAGACAGACCGTTATGTTAAATGTTTAGAAAATGCACAAAGTGCTACACAAAATTAGATTATATGGAAGGGGTATTATACCTTAATTATTATATAGGGTAAACTAACCAAATATTGACACCGTACCAATTTATTGACACCTTACCATTTTTTATCTATATTAGGGTTACCAGGCCCCAATAATTTTTTTTCTAAACAGGTAATTATCAGTATATTTATACGTTAGAGTACTGGCATCACAGAAATAGATATTTCTTCAATAAGGCGTCGGAATATATACTTTTGTGACAAGTCTGTACGTGGATGTAAAAAAAAATCAAAATCCTGACTTCTTGCTAAGGTAAGACCCATTTTAATCTTTGTTTATATAGTTGATGTTTTGAATTTTAGCAACAAATGTTATTTGATTTGATTTATGAGAGCATAAGAATTAATCAGCCAATATTTTTTTTGCTATAACTGACGATTTTAATACTTTTTTTCTCGGTGCCAATATTAGGTATCGAAAATAAGTCATTAACCATTTTATTGACACTCATGCCAAAAATAGGTTTTATTATAAAGTTTGCCATCGCGGTAAAATATGCTTGATTTCTATTGTAATTCAAAAAGGTCATAAATAAATGTATGTTCCTTTTTGAATTAAATTAATTTATCTTAAAATTACATGTCCTGACTGACTGATTCAACGCACAGGCCAAACCGCTAGACCTAGAAACCTGAAATTTCGGCAGTAGATTCTTCTTATGATGTAAGCATCCACTAAGAAAGGGTTTTTGAAAATTTCACTCCTGTAGGGATTAAATGGGGTGGAAAAAATCGAATAGCGGGCGTAGACGCAGAGAATTGCTAGTATCTTAAAATATCTTTAAAAAAATTGGTATTTCTGCAGTGAAAAAAGTGAAGAAATGCCAAAGCCAGAATCACAGAACCTCAGCCCAGACATTGAACTAGATATTAGATCAGAAAATAGTCTTAATAGCCTTGATATCCAAAATATTGAAGTTATTTTCAATGATTCTCTAAGCCAATATGGCTATACCCAGGCATCAGACTATGAACATGTTTCACAATAAGTAATAGTGAAGTGTTATTTCTATTATAATGCACTTATGTTCTAACCTAATTTATGATAAGTGGCAATTCCTACAGTTTAAAAATAACGAAAATTTATTAAATACTATTTGATTTGCATAAATTTTAGTATGTATCCACATAACGAATGAGGTGACAATAATAGGTAATTTTCCCTGTCAATAAAAGGTTTACCTATGTCAACATTTGGTTATTTCAGACATTTATTTTTAACGTAGAAATATTGATTAAAGTGCTTTGATTTGTAATAAAAATAACCTTAAAACATTCTCTTAACCTTATTTAAGGGATATCGATTACCATGACGTTGCTTAAATTAAAAGAAAATGCCTTTTTTAAATGGTTTAGTACAGCTACTCCTTAAGGTGTCAATATTTGGTTAGTTTACCCTACATATGTGAATAAATATTGATATTGATAATTAATAAAAAAAAAATATTTGGGCCACAAATTTTGGCGTGCATTAGTATGGATATAAAATATCTATGGTTTATAATATTATTGTCTTGCGTTGTGTTACTTTCAAACATTTTCACGTAAAAGTCGTAAAATTTCTTTACGAGTGATTCGTCACCGTATTCCGGTCCGAACGAATGCTGAAGTATACCAAATAGACTTCTATGCGGACCGGTTAATGCTCTCGAAAATAGTTTTATTATTTACTGAAGCAGTTAAAACTGAGCTAATGTTACTAACCTATTTTCTTAGCGCGTAATTCCGTATCCACTATTGTGATTTGTGAGGTGTTATTTTCAGTTATTCTTATATGAGGTAATAAAATTTAATAGGTAACATTAAAAAGATTTTACTTACCAATTTACTTTTTGAAGAAAGTTTGTTAGTTAGGTTTTTTTGTCGTATAGTTAGTGGCCAACCTGGTGTCAGAGTTTTTAAACTGCCCTAAGGCCTCTGACTTAGCTTAACGACTGCTGTCTAGTCCCTCCGAAGCACGGAGACGCTCAGTTCAAATGCCACTAAACGGTCCCCCATCTAAGGACTAACCTTGCCTGACGTTGCTTACCCTACTGATCATTTACCAAACAGAGGTTACAACTAGCTATGAGTTAGGTAATGTAAAAAATAACTTTGATGGTGTATGGCTAGAGTGAATTTAATAAGCTAGAGTGCTTTATCATCATCGTTTGCACCGTCGCTTTCCATCAGGTAAGATTGCAATCAAGAACTAGCTTAAAGCTGGCCCGTGGGGTGTTCGGGTAAGAATAGCACCCTCCCATCTCCGTCTGTTGGGTGTCCGTAAGAGGCGACTAAGCGAAAACAAGAAGACGGGCATCAGCTTTCTATTGGAGTAGCTACTACCAATATGCCAAGTGTGTGGGATTATGGCCTTCTAAGGGAGGCGTATGTTCAGCGGTGAACGACTTTCGACTGCGATGATGATGATGAGTTATAGTGACTATAAAAAATATTTGTTCCTTTCTATGTGTAGTTAATTAAGTATAAGTAAATATACAAACTTTTTATATGTTTTTTTTTTCATTTATTCTTGGCAACAAGCGGTCATAATATAAAAAACTGAGATAACTTAATATTAAATTATAGACCTAAAGTACCAATTAAGTGTTAATTTTAAGAAATAGCAATATTATGGAGCGATAGAAAGACACGGAACAATAATAGGTACTTATTCATTTTCGTTTATGATTAATTTATGACAATATAAACAAACCAAGTTTTTAAAAGTAATTTAATTTAACTATTTCGGTTACTAATTAACAGAAATCTTACATGTAGCGTGCCGCAATGCTATTAGTTATCCGATTTATCTTACAATTAATTGCTTTAACACAGCTGGTATTCCAGCGCTGATAATAATCTTGTATTAAGTACTAAAAACATTTTCATTTCTATTTGTAGCTTATTTCTATTCGAATATTAATTAACAACGAACATATTGGCTGTTGACAGTGTCCAATATTGAAACCCGCCCCTTCTCTCTCATTCGCTACCGGTAATGTGACGACAAATTATTTTGACACCAACTCAAAATGTCGGCCGCAGCCAACGACTGCCAACGGCTAATTGCATCGCCTTCCCTAATTTCAAAGCACACCAGTCATGGTGGACACGTCAACTAATACTTATTATTTATTTTTCAGCGTTCTAAATACGGCGGCGGCGGCGCAAACGCAAATTAAACTGTGAAAAAGATCAGACGGGCCAAGATGGCGGCGGAGATTGCGCGCCAAATATCGCACCGCAGTGAGCGCCATCTATCAGCGCCCGAGTGGAACTTCCGCAGTTTGAATCATTCGGACCTTTCGAAATAGCCATTTGTGAAATAACTGTGACAGTGTTGAGCCGTGATGTGATATTGTTATTGTGTTTATGTGTTTGGGAGTGTCTCAATATGTCGGAGGAGAGGTCGAGGCGGTTGTCGCAGATATTCGACCCCCTGGCGAGGTTTACGGACCACAGTGGCGCTGGCCACTCGGCTAGCACCCCGAATAGTCCGAGACTATTGCCGAGAAGGGCGCGGGACCCGCCGCTTCCGCCTCCCAGGTGAGTTTTTATTTTTTAATGCTCATTTTCTATGAAGATAACATAAAATACAACCTTCAATTGAAGTACTTGCGACTACAGTTAATATACATAGATGTGTAAATCGTTAAAGTTGCGTAAATATTACCAA
This sequence comes from Furcula furcula, assembly GCA_911728495.1. Taxonomy (NCBI): domain Eukaryota; kingdom Metazoa; phylum Arthropoda; class Insecta; order Lepidoptera; family Notodontidae; genus Furcula; species Furcula furcula. The sequence goes on from OU452255.1 coordinate 19,562,575, forward strand.
AACGATGCATGTTTCGATATTGTTTGAATAAACAGTAAGACTGTAAATTATTGATTCTAGATTATCCTTAACTCAGTGTTGGTGTTTAGCTGTGGTTAGGGCCGTTGCACACTATATCGACTCAGTTGACTTGAATTAACATTTTTGATCATCAGTTGTAAGCTTGTCTAATAGAGAACAGCGCGACGGTAACGTGTGGATAACGCGTTTTTAAAGAGTCTACAACTTGGCAGCTCATCGGTCTCATCAGTCTGGCATTAAGTCCGCTTATGTACTGTTTTTGTGCATAAAGTATAAATGAATACAATGCAAGTGAAGGGCAACGTCATCATCACTATCAATTATAGTCAACCCACATCAGTCCATTGTTTGACATAGGCCTCCCCCAAGGCATGAGCACTGAGCCCAATCTCCGGCTCTCCTCTTCCAGTTACAGCCAACCGCTCTGCGAATATCGTCGCTTCAAAGGGAATCTTACGCTACGCTTCCTGATTCGTGTTCTTCAATCCAGAATCAGACCTGTCTTGCCCAGCGGGTTGGTCATATTTACCGCAGAACTGATGTTTGAAAAGCAACGTGATGCCTTATTGTAAGCGAACAGCGAACGCGAGGCTGACGACGCGAGTGTAGTTTTCGCGCACGCCGCCCGCACCCATATCGATAGCCTCCAGGTTATCCAGAATCGTTTCCTCCGTCGCGCCGTCGGTGCCCCGTGGTACATGCGGAACGTAGATCTGCATTCCGATTTCAAATTAGATCCCCTTCGTAAGTTCCTCAAAGAAGCGTCGAAACGCTACTTTGAATCCGCGTCCCGTCACGCGAACAGTTTAATCCGCGCCGCCGCCGATTACGCCGCTAGTCCTTCTGACTCGCGCCGCAGACCACGGCACGTACTGCTCGACCCTCCTGACCCCATGACGGTCCTATTGGACCGGGATGCGCCGACCCCTCCCCGACAACCGTATGCTACACTAGCTATCAGACACCGGTCTCGCCGGCGAGGCCGAAGGGTCGTACGTATGCGACCGCAACAACGTGCATCACCCCACTGAGTTTCTTGCCGGTTCTTCTCAGTGGGGGCGCGTTGTGAACCGGTGGTAAACTCAGCCCTCTCTCAAGCGACAGCCCAAGCCGAGGCCGTGCCTCCCTGAGGTGCCCTTGTGCTCGTCGCTACTTCTGCCGTAAAGGCTAGAGCGCTTCAAGCGCTCGCCTCCTATTGTCCGGTGAAGCTGCAATGGCCATCTGCGGCTAACAGCATCTATCATTCCCAAAAAAAAAAAAAAAAAGCGAGGCTGACGAGATGCTAACGCAAGCCCACCGGGCTGTAGGTGGTCAGAAAGGTTAATTCCAGAAATCCCGACCACCCGACCTCTTCCTCGCTGGGGTTTGAGTAGCATTTATGAAGCTTTTTTCCCACTATAACAAAAAGCAGATGGTCAAAAGATTGCAACGACACACGACACGACACGATGACATGTATCACCAGGCGACCCGATCTCTTCCTCGCTGTGGTTTGAGTAGCATTTATGAAGGTTTTTCCCCACTATAACAAAAAGCAGGTGGTCAAAAGATTGCAACGACACACGATACGATACGACGACATGTATGACCGGGCGACACGTGGCCGACGCGCGCTCTACATATCGTAAGCTCTATTTACAAAAGAATTACTATACTTTACATCGCAAAATAAAATCTCTAAACTATAACTCTAATATTTTGCTTATTTTGAGTCAACATGGTGTGCACGGCCTTTAGCGTAATAAACGATGCGGGATTCTAGTTCTAATCTCTTTACATAAATACACAATATTTGCATAACTATTGCAAAGGACCCAACAATACCGTCATAATGGAATGTAGCTTTCAAGGCTGGGTGGTAACTAGGCATTGCTTATTTCTGGCCCATCCGTGGGGTGTCCGGGTAAGAATAGCACCCTCCCATCTCCTACCGTTGGGTGTCCGTAAGAGCCGACTAAGGGAAAGAAGAAGACGGACAGCAGCGTATTACACTGCCACTCTATACCTAATACCATCGATATACTATATCGATGCCTAATACATAAGTAATTTACTGCCGCACTCACAGACATCAATTAACTTTAATCGAAATTAAGTCATTTTTTGTAATCTATTTATTTCGACTCTCTGAGTCTCTTATGATTATCTTTTAGTATTAATTACTAGATTATTGATATATTTACTCACTATCCGCGTATTAAGTATTAAATTTGGCTTCGAAAGTCGAAATAATTCATTTACAAAATATGACTTAATCACAATTAACTATAATTGACGTTTGTAGGTGCGGCAGTTTGTCTCTTAAGCCCGATAATTTCATCAGTGGGCCTTGACGGGAGAATAACTGACACTGCGATGTTGATGAAGCTTTTTTTTTGTTGACGCGGGAGAATCTTTCAATAGGTCCCCGGGACCTGTGGGGTCAACCCGTATATTTGGGATTCTTACCCACTAAAACCCTCGCGGCTGTTGCATCTGCATATGAGAGGGGGGAGGGACCTAGGCGCTCCTAGGCCGCTAGGAACCCCTCAGTTCCTTGCATTCGAGCCCGCCGCCGGGACCGCATTGTAACCCAGGAAACCTCACACGATGTTTACGGGGACGGGGGTCGCAACCCTACCTCCGTCCTCGGAATCGCCGCCGTACTCGATGGACATCTAAAGCCCACACCCCACCCAACTTCCACTTAGTAAATTATTTTCCAAACAAAGATAGGATACTGGCTTATATAATCTCTATGGTTCCATATAAACTATTGAATTCACTTTACATAATACATCTATAACGTCAATTTTGATAATTCCATCCTCACTTCCAGCCTTACTTATTAATCATTCAATATTAATAGTAGCTCATTTGTCCCGCGCGGTAATCCCATGGAACCATGGCTCTGTTGGCCGTTCAGATATTAATAGCAGCGGAAAATATTGTTCATTTAAATTAATGAAGCGCTTTATGTATTAATGATTCGACAGTCGCATTGTACATGATTGAAGAGAAGTTACACCAATAGGATCTTTTGCTGTAAAAGTATAATGCCCCCGACATAATTGCCCCCGACCAACGGGTTGAAGAGAGACTTCGTATATTATGTCTTGGGTTACGAGCGGTAATGCGGTGCAGCCTTTAAAACGCGGAGAAGCGGAGCAGAGTGAGGGAGTTAGGCTGCCTGTCCACCGGAGCGGAGCGAGGCAGTGGAGCGGAGAAACGGAGAAATATTAACCAATAAGATTGCACAAAATCTCCGCTCCAAAATCTTATTGAATCTTATTGGTTAATATTTTTCCGTTTCTCCGCTCCACTGCCTCGCTCCGCTCCGGTGGACAGGCAGCCTAATGCGGAGTACTGTCGCGGACAAGTTTTTTCTAATAAAGCGAAACAGAGCTAGGTCACATAGTATTATTGTAGTTGACTATTTTACTCCGCTTCCCCATTCCACGTTTAAAATTTACTTCGAAATCCATGTCCACTGAAGCCGAGCGGAGCGGAGAAGAATTTAGATTTTATGCATTTCTATAGGTCAAAATTGCCAAAAATCTACTCCTCTCACCTCTTCTCCGTGCCAGTGGGCAGGCAGCTTAACATAGAAACACAACACAACTCAAAACTGGTGTACTGGTGTACAGTAGTCACAACGGATCTCTAAAGTTAACTGCAAGACGCTGCGCAGTAGCTATTTTTGTGTTTTTGTATTCAAAAGTCACAACTGTACTTGCGCAACTTTTCGCCAAACCTAACTTCAGACACACAAAGATCCGCTGTGACTACTGTACTTTGTTGGTCGGGTTCCATTATTTGATCAAGCGTTCCAATCTTTATCTCAACCTTCACCTATTTGAATTCTGTTTCGAAATCAAGAACTCTGTTCCTTTGTGCAGGCCAATCGCACACTCGTCACGGGTAGATCCGTTGGAGTACGAGTTGGCTGCAGCGGATGTCGGCAGTATCAACTGGCAGGAGCGGTGCTTGGAGCTGCAGCTAGAGCTGCACAGGAGCAGGCATCAAGCCACCAGGGTCCGGGATATGCTGAGAGATAAGGTAAGACTTGATCTCTATTAGTGGCATGCCCTCATCAACACTCAATTTGTCTATTTATTTTTAACAGTTTTTGCATAGTATACAAACTTGGACTTAATTTATTCTCTGCCAATCTACTTATTTAATTATTACTAGCTGACCCGTGCAGCTCCGCTCGTGCTCTTTTTACTCAGAAACCTTTTAGGGCTCATGCACAACACTTTGCTGAAGATCACGACATGATCAAATGCATAGTTTACGATTCTATAAAGGACATACAGATAGAGATAGATATACTTATTTGCACAAACAATAGAAACAGGAAACAGATCACACAAAACAGATACAAAAGAAATACAGTGCAGATAGGCTGACGAAAAAGTAGCCTTAAGTATCGCTTGATAAGGCTACTTGTTTGTTTCTTTTTGGCGAATGTGTGGAGATTGTTTCCCTGGGATCGTCACTGACGATCTTGTCTTACTTTTAACAGCGTTTTAAATATTCCCAGGGATCTCTCGACTATATGTAATTGAAGATAGTTTTCTAGATAGTAGATCCCTTGTGCAAGGGGCCGCCCAGGCCCGCATTAACATTGCTGTTTCGCTGTAGAAAGCGAAAGATACTTGCTAAGATTATCAGGCCTTGCAGACTTAAGAACTAACGTCGGGTGACGAGAATCATTGCAGCTATCTATGGGCAGGTGTGCTGCTTACCAACAAGCAAACTCCTTTTTTAGTGACGCAAGCGAGGTCGTTATAAACAAATAGAAATGATTTATGACTAATTCAATTAAAAATTAACATTAAACTAATTATTGATACACTCACTTTAATGTTCTCATAAACCGCTAGATCCGGTGTATGCTAACAACAGGTTTGTAGAGCAGTGGTTTCCATGTAATTAATTTAATTAGGCTGACGGTGTGACGCAACGCAGCCGATCATATGACGTCACACCGAAGTTCACTATATACCACTTAACGCCAATTTCTACCGCTAGAGGCGCCACCATATTATAGTGTATTAATAAATTTAACTTCTATTGCTTGCACATCTTAGTTTTAATGTGTTTTTTTCTTTTAATAAAAGTGCCCGGGTAAGAATAGCACCCACCCATCTCCTTCCGTTGAGTGTTCGTAACAGGGCGACGGAAAATAAGAAGACGGAAAGCAGCGTCTTTCTACTGAATTACCTACCAGCTATACTGCGACTCACGTATAGTAATAAATCAGTAAATATTTTCTTATATACAGGGTGTAAGGGACATCGTACCGAAAACCGATACCAGGGATCCAGTACATTATTCTGAACACTGTAGTGTTGAAATTTTTCATCGGGTTTTTCATGATTTTCCAAAAAAAAAAACACTTTTTTAAATAAAATTAGTATAATATCATTATTGGTATAATAATAAAGCATACTTTTAATTTAAAAACAATAAATTACTTATTTGCGGAAAATTTATTTAATTATTTATTCTTTATGCATTAAAACAGTACATGGGCAATTAATTAACAGGCAATTAACTATTATTATTTTAGAAAATTAGCAATGTAATTTGAGAAATAAATATTATTCCGCATATATTCATTACACGCTCGAAAATTAATAAGTCAGTCATTTGTCATTTTCCATATAAATGGTTTCTGTAATGTTGTAACGGACATTATTTGACATCTTATAAAAAATTTTTTGGTACGATGTCCCTTACACCCGTTATAGGTAGTTAAGGTATGATATTCTTTACTTATTATTTACGTACAGTAATTTACTTTGTGCGTTTTCTAAAATACGCATGTGGTGACTCGACACAAGATGACGCCACATGTGGTAGCGTAGCAATGAAGCGAAGCACCACATACTACAAGACAGATGGCGCCACTGATTTCTGAATCGTGCAAGCGAAGTTTCTTAAACGTTGAGAATATATACAACATCCCGACAACAAAAAAAAAAAAAACTTCCGATTTCAAGTTAGATCCCCTTCGTAAGTTCCTCAAAGAAACGTCGAAACGCTACTTTGAATCCGCGTCCCGTCACGCAAACAGTTTAATCCGCGCCGCCGCCGATTACGCCCCTAGTCCTTCTGACTCGCGCCGCAGACCACGGCACCTACTGCTCGACCCTCCTGACCCTATGACGGTCCTATTGGACCGGGATGCGCCGAACCCTCCCCGACAACCGTATCACTACACTACACTAGCTATCAGACACCGGTCTCGCCGGCGAGGCCGAAGGGTCGTACGTATGCGACCTCAACGACGTGCATCACCCCACTGAGTTTCTTGCCGGTTCTTCTCAGTGGGGGCGCGTTGTGAACCGGTGGTAAACTCAGCCCTCTCTTAAGCGACAGCCCAAGCCGAGGCCGTGCCTCCCTGAGGTACCCTTGAGCTCGTCGCTACTTCTGCCGTAAAGGCTAGAGCGCTTTAAGCGCTCGCGGTGAAGCTGTAATGGCCATCTGCGGCCAACAGCGTCTATCATTCCCAAAAAAAAAAAAAAACTGACCTCGCTCGGTCGGAGGATCCTCCCTTTAGTACCGCCGCAGTCGCATCCCTAAACGCATGAAGACATTACTTGATTTTCAAAGGCACACGTCACGTTCGTTACATTTTACCGACGCGTGACTTACTGCTAGCTACACCCAATTTGGGTGAATTTCGTTGTTTCACTTTTCGTACGCTAATGGCATATCTATTGTATAAACATCTAGGGTGGCTCCCTCTAGGACTAGTTATACGTAGTTGATCTTATTGACACAGGTTCATATATATTACAGGCATAGATAAAAGTATATTACTTAGAAATAGATAACCCTTGAGCTCGTCGCTACTTCTGCCGTAAAGGCTACTACTGCTCCTATTGTCCGGTGAAGCTGTAATGGCCATCTGCGGCCACAAGCGTCTATCATTCCCAAAAAAAAAAAATATATATAACTCCCACGTCAAAACGTGCCCCCCAACACAAGCGCCTCCAGCGGTGTGATTTGAAACTCTAAAAAAATGCTGAAGCTGTGTAATACCCGATATAAAGCACACAGACGTCAATAGGCATAAAATAAAAAAAATAAAAACAAAGATTTCATTCGGATTGGGATTCGAACCCGCGCCCCCAAGAGTTCGTATGAATTTGATCCCAACTGATTTACCGATACCGCTATAAGTCTTATGATAACCGTTGCATAATCTTAGTTTCATTTCTAAAGTTAGCCGAATAGAGAAAATTTGCAAATCACGCCGTATGAGGGTGCCACTGGTAGCTTTTTCCATTTCTTCTAAGATACCATACCTACCTACCATAAGATTACATGTACAAATTGTTGAATGCTTGTTCAGGCAGAATTAAATTGTGATACCGATCGTACCAAATTGCTTATCCAATATCCAGCATGTAATCTACTTTGTACGTCTTGTAACATGATGTATTACATGCGTTACTATTCAAAACATGACGTGCTATGTAATTTATTGTTACACATTATAATTTATTGTGAAAAATGTTACAAGAACGTGTCTCTCGAATGAAATGTTGCGAGAGCTACAAATCCAAAAGTACTCGTTGAAGAAATATATTTTTATATTTATAATGTGATACGAGTATGTTCACCAAAGTTATCGTAAACTTAACAAACATGCTTTTCGTTTGCTTTCTGTGGAATAACTATGATAATAAAACTCTCTACTCTTAAGTCAAAGTCAAAAATATTTATTTCAAATAGGCTTAACGGCAGCACTTTTGGATGGTCAATTTTTAAAAAGCTACCACCGGATCACAACGCGGCCTCAACTGAGAAGATCCGGCAAGAAACTCAGTGGGCTTGTCATTTTTTCACTTTTTTTAAACATTGTATGTCTTGTTACAATTGGATCAACATTAGCGATAGTGTGTCCTGCCGTTCTAAACCAAAACAAGGAAGAAAAGAAAAAAAGAAAAAAAAAATACAACAAACTAAAAGGCCAAAGGGATAGTAGTCGGACCAGTCCTCCCAGATAAGATTTTATTATAAACCCCACGAAAAAACAGATTTCACTACGAAACTGTAATATTATGCCTAACTAATTTAATTTATAATGTAATTTAACCGGACATTGCATACACTTTTACGGATATTCTGTTACATGTTTATTTATTTTTTTACCTTTTGGTCTTATTTAATCGTAATAATTCTTAGATATGATCTGCTAAAAATCGTTTACTGGTTTATTTCGAATCGGTTTTTTTATGTCGGAGGTCTTTTTATTTTTTTATATTATACTTGAAATGACTTGTCTGTTTCAATGCTCGTCTATGGTAACAATGTCCAAGTTCCGCCCATCGCTGCCCAGCAGTGGCCCTGCAGCACGTCATCTGTTCTTTATAGCCCCGGGATTTAATTTCGTTGGACATTATTCACGAATCCCGGTAAGTTTTTGTGTTCTGCTGAATATCACCCCCGGGAAAGGAGTTTATGATAGATGGCTAATACATTTTTCATTGCTTATATAATATGTGTTGCGGGATCCACTATTACTGTCTTTGGAACGGTGTTGAAAAATGCAGACTTTTTGTAAAACGTACTTTAATTTAAATTCGCCATTTTTATTATTTTGCATTTTTTTAAACAATCATGTTTCACTATTAAAATCTTTGTGTTCTATTGCAGGTTTAAAATTTGTAAAATTCAGTTTAAGTTAAACTCTAACTTAGCAGTAATGTGTACATTTCCTAGACATTAAAAAATCATAAAACGTTTTTAGAAAGTACATATTCTAAATATACTACCTACCTATTAAAGTATGCGATTTACGGTCCTGCACGGCGGCTTGCTTGCAGGACGCCAAGTTACTGCAGGACTGTATAAATGACTTTGCATCCAGCGCGGCGTCCTGAAAACCGGTGTAAGCCGGGATATGATCCACTTATCAGCAGACCGCAACCCAGTAATACCACCATCGAATAGCGCGTTGCAGCCCCGGATCTACGATTTTTTCGAACCGGGGCAGAAACTTGATCGCGCCCCTCCCTTTAGCGTTTGAAAAATTACTTAAAAAAACTCAAATCTCAAAGCAGCATCACAAGTTCACTTGTGGTGTGGCGCCTTTTTCTTACAAGTCGAAGGTGAGCCAACCAGGCTTCCGTATGCTAGGCGCTTTAGTTTTATTTTTTATTTTTAATCATATTAATATTATATTATGATTTTAGCGCCCCCTGAAACTGCAACCCGGGGCCCGGTGTCCCGGTTTGCCTCCCCCCCCCCCCTTAGTTCTAGGCCTGTGTCTTTGAGATAGTGTTCTTTGTGTTGCGTGTTTATAATACTGCTTATTATCAGTCCAAAGTCCTGCTCCTTTCGTCTCTAAATCATTGACCATAATAATGGTCGTTTATAATTTGTTTATAACTTATACGAAAACTGTATTTATATCGGAATACTATTATACGAGTCAATCGTTGTTTCTATCCTATCATGACATAGCACGTACCATTGACGACCAAGTGACGTGCGAACGTAGTCTTATACTTCGAAATTCCAACCATGATACACCATAAAACTCAGTCGCCTATAAAAGCTGATACGGGAAACAAAGGGTGAAAGTTTGGAGCGTGCGCGAACTGCTACGGAATGACGAGGTAGAAAACGCCCATACCCTTAATTTTTACCATAACTCCCGGGAAAATTAGTTCAGCGATCCCGTTGAAAAATGCTGTGAACTTTGGAATATTGTGGACTGAATGCAGGCGAATTGTTTAGGCAACGAGATTTTAGTTTTGAATAATTGTATCGATCTTGTACGTTTGTCACAAGGTATCGATCTTGTACGTTTGTCACAAGGTTTCTGTAAGTATATTCTTACTATATATTTTATTGATTAAAATAATTAGTACCAAATACAAGTACCTGAAAAAAGCATTCGCAAAAGCCTCTTCTTATTATTAATGTGGTATTCTCATCTTTATTATTGTTTAAAAAATGTGTTACTTTGAAAGCCATGCACCTATGCGATTGACACAAAATAAATAAAAAGAGAAAATAAAACGTACATATAAGAACTTATACTAAGAAATACATATACCAAATTTGATGTAAATATCGTTTATTTATAGAGTTTTTCCCTTCCCTACGAGTATTTTGCTAAATATTTGATGGAGGTACAATAAGGGACGTATCGATAAATTATTTAATTTATATTGTCAATTACCATTTCTATTAAAATTTGTGTCAACATAGCAAAATCCTTTTTAAGAATCATATTTGTTTTTGTATAGATATCTCTCAAAATTACTTCTCCACTAATAATTAAATGTTTGTGTAGCATAGAAAGTTACAAGTGTATTACATCTTCAATTAAAAGACTTGTATAAACGACTTTGTGACAATACACAACAATCTAATTTACATTTACCATCCCCCATCCAACGTTATTTGCAACGAAATGACAATCAAACAATTCAGATTGTTGGACGACTTGTAAACTTATGGAGTTGAGACTTGAAACTTTTAATTAAGTAAAGGAAATTCGCGTAAACGTCGTTTGGGGTAATTCGAGAACTTCCAACGACTGTCAACAACTGGGAACCGCGCGGGACCGATTTGCCTGCGCCTGATCGATTTCAAAGCGAAATATATTAATTTTGAAGCATTCTTCCGCTATGGATATGGAATGTTTTGCGATATTTTTGCCTAAAAAGGAAGGCTATGTTTTATATGAGTATGGGTATTAGTAAGTATGATGTACTCTCGTGGTCACTAGCGGTGTACCACCTATAGGGCGATAATCGCTTGCACGAGCCGGCCAAAATACGTGCGGACGGGGTAAGCACAGGTAACGTCGTTCAAACTATTTTAATTGCAAACTGGTACACCATGTGTTTGCGATAGTCTATATCTATACTTATAATAAAACTGTAACAGGTCCAATTCTGTACATTGAAGATATTTTGAAAATTATGTTTGGAGGGCATTCTATAACCGATACTGAGGCCGAAAATGTATTTTTTTTTATTTTTGTCTGTCTGTCTGTCTGTCTGTATCACGGCTGAGCATCACGCCGAAACTACTGAATGGATTCAAATGAAACTTGGCATGATTTGAAATCTTACTACGAGGTAGGACATAGGATACTTTTTATCCCGTAATCTAGCACGGTTCTTTCGGGAGAGGGGATTAAAGTCAAAATGGGTACTTGGTTATACGCTTGGTCAGATTTTATCAATTTTTCTTTATAATATAATAAATATTAGTAAGGGAACACTCATAGAGAGTTGTTATCAAGGTTTTGTAATCGATAGGGTTAAGCAACGTTAGGTAAGGTCATTAAATAGATGGGTGACCGTTTAACGCCATTTGAACTAAACGGATGCTTCGGAGAGCAAGTAAAAAGTGGATCCCAGTTTTTAACCGACTATAAAAAAGGAGGTTATGTATTCGATGCGAATGTCTGTTATTAAAAGTTTAGTTAACGTAAAAATAGCGCATGCGGAGCTGCGTGGGTCAGCTAGTACATAATAATGTCTATGTTGTCGTCTTGGCCTTCAGCCTACACTGTTTGATAATTTATTACTAATGATATATCGTTAGATTCGTCTTAGTTGTGACATAGGCTATGTTTTTTTTTTTCATAAAATCAATATGGGTATCAAATGAAGGGTCGTAGTAGCACAGCTGATGCGCCAGCGTCTATTAGCCTCAATATTGCTCTATACCGGAAACTGCTAGAGTAGAGGCTGGGAAATTAGTGGTACCTACTTATACGTACAAAATGTCAAACTCAGCCGTCGTCCTACTTAGATCAGACTTGATCCAATGTAGTCGGTACTTCCCAGCCTTTGTCAGCGCCTACCTACGCTTATTAGTGCTTAAAATGTAAATTACTACTTATAAAAAGTCGACTTTAGAGCCCCTTCATCCTCTCCCCTGAGTGCAGTTTACGTGAGGTGCTCGATTTTACAAATCGTTCCATTGCAACGCTTTCCATGTTATATGTAGGGTAGGCGAAGGAAACAGAGAGTTGATTTATTAAATATTTTTTAATGTTTTCTTATTTGTATTTGTCCGATCATGGTATAAAATAGCCATTTGCGGGTAACAGTGCTGTTTTTTATATTACTTTGTAACAAGACCAACAGGACGATGCCCATTTACACCTGTGGTATTCTTCTTCTTCTTTCTCCTCCCAATTTCCCATTTCATTTGTGGTTGGTTCTCCTCGTACGTTTGCGCCAGAACAATCTGTCCTGGGTCGTCGAGTCATCCACATTGATTTGTTTGAGGTCTTTAGCCACGTTTGACCACCAGGTAGACACCTGTGATATTCATTTATTTATATATCCCTACAGTGTTCTTCACACCTAATGCGCTGTAAATAATTTGATTCATTGTTTATTGTCATTATTTGAATCAGCTGCAGCAGCCAAAAGAGGTCCACCGCTGGACAAAGGCCATCCCCTTAGAAGGAAAGGGTTGCCATAATCCTCACGCTTGAAAGGCGCCTTGGGGATCGCAGTATATAGGAGTTAGGTAATCTAATAGAAACTGCTGCTGTCTGCCGGCAGGAAATGGGTGGGTGCTATTCTTACCCAAACATCCAAGTCTTAAATAAGACTTTAGGTATCAGTATTAACGATTTCAAAATTCTTCACTTTAGTTTTCTTTGAAAAATGTGTGAACCTATTAAAACATTGCTGAATATATAAAGAATTGTTCCGTGATAGACTACAAAAAAAATATTATTTATATTACATTGTTTATACATAAAGAAAGAAGATATTTTTAAGGCACTTTGTACACATTGTATAAACCGGAATTCCTTGCTGACTCTGTATGCAATCCAGCTGCGCTGATCTCCATAGGGTCATACATCAAGGGTAGTCACGATAAATCAGTCGCTACTAAACTGTTGCTCGCTGGAACAAATATCTTACTTAGAAGATGACCGTTGCTTTTAGGTAATATATCACTTAAATGGTTAATGTAGTAGCACACGTTTGAAAGAAATTATGATAATATTTTATAACTAGCTGACCCGTGCAGCTCCGCCCGCGCTTTTATTACATTTTGCTCCCCTTTTCTCCCTCCTCCCTAGATTTATCTCTCTCCATATCTCTCTCTCTTATAAAAAAAATCTAATTATATGCTCTTTCTCTCCTCTCTCTTTCCCCCTCCCGCTTCGGTTTCCGTCACACTCCCCCTCTTCCTACCCTGTTATCCCCTCTCTGAACCCTCTCCCCCTCTCTCTTCTACGAACTTGCTCCTTCTCACTCCCCCCTTACTCCACCTAACTCCCCCGATCCCTCACCCCATCGCCCCCTTCTCGAATCCCCTCTCCCTCTTTCTCCTCTCGTGCACCCTCCTCTCGTTCTATATATCCTCGTCAATCATGGTATCAGCGGCATTAAATATACTTTATGACCTATTCTCAGACCTCCCCGATATGCACACTTTCATACAAATCGGTTCACCCATCTATTTAATGACCTTACCTAACGTTGCTTAACCTTAACCTACCGGGATAAAAAGTATCCTATGTCCGTTTACTGGTTCTAAGCTACCTCCCCACCAATTTTCAGCCGAATCGGTTAGGCCGTTCTTGAGTTATAAATAGTGTAACTAACACGACTTTCTTTGATATAATATATAGATTAAAGTTCAATTTCACCGATAGATGGCGCTGTTCATAATGTAAATCACGCTAACATCGTAAATTACTGTCTAATGATATTCGATAATGAAAGTTTTAAGTTTTCCGCATCTTTTATTGTTGCGACTGTAATACATACATAATATAGTTTGGATCCGCTCGGGATTTACAGATTTTAACTTTTCAAAGATATAATGTCATATTGCTATCAGCAAAGTACTTAGAACAATACAGAAATCTAATGAAAATGTCCTGGGTGTACCGGACCGGCTTACCCCTTACAAAAATTGACCCTTCGCCAATGCAATATCTTATGCAAACTAAATGTCTGCTCAGTCCCTATTGTATATAGCGTAATAATACATATCTTAATGATTAACTGATCAGTCTATAATAACCCTATTCACATACAAAGGAAATTACGTGGAAATTATGTGCAAGTAATGTTTCACTGCTTAGCCCCTATGAAACATAGCGTGATGTTTTATATACCAACTTACACCTTGACTTCTACACAACACATCAGTGAAAGTCCTATCAAAATCCATCCACGGGTTTTCAAATGATACCTGGACGAACAGAACGACAGACAGACAGACAGACAGACAGACAGACAATAATTCCAAAAAAAATTGTTTTGGCCTCTATGTCGATAGTATAGTACATAGAAATTTTGGAAAAATATTCAATGTACAGAAAAAGTGCTCTTTGAGTTTTATTATAGTATAGATATTATACACTTTTTAAAAATCAGAATCGTTTATTTATAGTAATGAATGTAGGTAACAAATAAAGGTGTTGTAGGCATTATACAATTTGAATCCATTACATTCTACCTTTTGGCGTGCAAAATATAATCGTAAGTAAATTTATTAATTGTTCATAAATAATTGAAAATGTCATATTTTTATCCTACTAAAATCCTATTTTAAATCACTGTGTTAATAATAACTTTATACAATCTAAACAATATAAATCATCAACAATAATAATTCATTTTAAACAATATAAATAAATAAATAATTAAAACAATAGGTCAAAAGAAGATTCAAAGTTGTCATTTAAAAATTCATTAACTAAATAATAAAACTTTTCAATTAGTAGTTTCGTTAGATTTGTTTTAAGATTATATATTGTCCCATCTTTAAAATCGTGAGGGTTTTATGTTTTTAATAATTTATATTTGTTATTTTATTTACTGCATGTCGAAAAAAATTCTGATATAATTCTCAGTAGGGTCATTCCTCACTAGTCAAACTATAAATCAAACGTTCTAAATGTTGGCAAATAGAACATGTGTATGTATTTTACGTTCACGTTCGGGATACAGAAATTGCATGTCATTCTTGAAATATAGACTTTGTGGTATGAATAATAAAATGTTGTTTTTATTTTTAATATCTTTCTCGTCAGTATCTACGTGCACTCCTGAAATTGCCATAAATAATCTTTCCAAGAGCATAATCTCCTATCTCGATTCCAAATTCTCATCGCAGAGTTTGCTATCAAATCTCAGCCAATGCGCTGAAGATACTGCAAATAGAATAGGTATTACTCTGTAACTGAAGTGCCTATCTTTGCAGAGTTTGTACTGTCTTACAGTTTAGTTATAGGAATAGATTTTGGAACTAACTAGAAACTACTAGGAAATATTATACTCATCATTTTGCTAATATTTGACAATTTAGTGTAATTCATGAGCATGATGATATGTGGTTCATAATGATGATATAGAAGAAGATGAAGAAGAAAAACATTTATTCGACCACACAACTTAAAACAAAACTAAGAATATCTAAGCTACAAAAACTGTGTGGGGCCAAAAAGGGCTCTGTCTCAGCATTTTGCTGCGTCATAAAAAATATGAGGTAGCGCTGTTATTCTGACAGCACCTTTAAAAGATGTATAATTCTAGTGTTAACTATGATCATCATTATTAGCAGCCGATGGACGTCCACTGCTGAACAAATACCTCCCCCTTAGAAGGGAGGGGTTGGCATAATCCCCACGCTTGCCAGTCGTCTTGGGGATCGCAGTATAGGTGGAAGATAAATCCAAAAGAGACGCTGCTGCCCGTCTTCCTGTTCTCGCTTAGTCGCCTCTTACGACACCCAACGAGAGGAGATGGGGGGATGCAATTCTAACCCGGCACCGCACGGGGTATACACGCCCCGCACGTAACTATGATATAATATGCACGTAAGTACATAATACCTCAATGAGTTTAAATCGGTCCTTCTCTTCTATCCCCAGTCATGTCGATCTTTCGTCCCACTTGACTCACTTTCGACCGACCACACATTTGCTTTTGGCTCGCGAGGCGCGAGTGCTTCCGGCCGGTGTAGACCCAGCTATTTGCTTTGAGGTTGGAAAAGCAATATTTAAACTATTTACAATTTCAAATCAAACGTTAGTAGTGACTGAAATAAATCGATGTGACAGACAGACAAGGTCGCACCATAAGGATTTTTGGTAAATGGTGTGTAGGTACCAAGTGTCTAAAAAAACCTATCATCATTAGCCGCCCACTGCTGGACATAGGCCTCTCAAATTGCTTGATTTTTCTCATTCAATTATTTCTAATCACTCTTTGGACCACTCCAAAATTTTCGCTTCAGGTGGAGCGTTTTTATTCATACTTATACATACATACATACATACATACATATATTCACGCCTTTTTCCCGTAGGGGTAGGCAGAGCCCATGGGCTACTTTTCGCCTCCGTGAGGAACGAGACGTGATGGGTGGCGAACCACCGCCATCACGGATAACGAGGGAAAGGAAAGGATAGGTGGTGTAAAAAGGAAATAGGAAAAGTAGGATATTATCGCCCAGGAGGGCAAGGAATGGGACAGTAATAGCTAGGGAAGCCGGGGTCGCATACCCGTATACTATACCACAACTACCGGACAGGTAAGTTGGGATGAGTATCTCATGACTTCATAATTATAGAAAAAAAAAAGTGCAATTCACCGTCCATCTAATGTCTGTCTAATTCTTCTGGTGTTGCTGGCGTCTATAGACTATACTGACTGCTTACCGTCAGGCGGCCCACATCCTTGCTTGTCAGCTTGGTATATACGCAGTATACCATGTTACTGGACAGAAAGACTTAATATCTAATGTCTGTCTAATTCTTCTGGTGTTGCTGGCGTCTATAGACTATACTGACTGCTTACCATCAGGCGGCCCACATCCTTGCTTGTCAGCTTGGTATATACGCAGTATACTATGTTACTGGACAGAAAGACTTAATATCTAATGTCTGTCTAATTCTTCTGGTGTTGCTGGCGTCTATAGACTATACTGACTGCTTACCATCAGGCGGCCCACATCCTTGCTTGTCAGCTTGGTATATACGCAGTATACCATGTTACTGGACAGAAAGACTTAATATCTAATGTCTGTCTAATTCTTCTGGTGTTGCTGGCGTCTATAGACTATACTGACTGCTTACCATCAGGCGGCCCACATCCTTGCTTGTCAGCTTGGTATATACGCAGTATACCTTGTTACCGGACAGAAAGACTTAATATCTAATGTCTGTCTAATTCTTCTGGTGTTGCTGGCGTCTATAGACTATACTGACTGCTTACCATCAGGCGGCCCACATCCTTGCTTGTCAGCTTGGTATATACGCAGTATACCATGTTACTGGACAGAAAGACTTAATATCTAATGTCTGTCTAATTCTTCTGGTGTTGCTGGCGTCTATAGACTATACTGACTGCTTACCATCAGGCGGCCCACATCCTTGCTTGTCAGCTTGGTATATACGCAGTATACCTTGTTACTGGACAGAAAGACTTAATATCTAATGTCTGTCTAATTCTTCTGGTGTTGCTGGCGTCTATAGACTATACTGACTGCTTACCATCAGGCGGCCCACATCCTTGCTTGTCAGCTTGGTATATACGCAGTATACCTTGTTACCGGACAGAAAGACTTAATATCTAATGTCTGTCTAATTCTTCTGGTGTTGCTGGCGTCTATAGACTATACTGACTGCTTACCGTCAGGCGGCCCACATCCTTGCTTGTCAGCTTGGTATATACGCAGTATACCTTGTTACTGGACAGAAAGACTTAATATCTAATGTCTGTCTAATTCTTCTGGTGTTGCTGGCGTCTATAGACTATACTGACTGCTTACCATCAGGCGGCCCACATCCTTGCTTGTCAGCTTGGTATATACGCAGTATACCTTGTTACCGGACAGAAAGACTTAATATCTAATGTCTGTCTAATTCTTCTGGTATTGCTACCACATTTATACCAAAAATCGTAGAACATACATAGGGGTGATTCAGATACCAACACAGGGCAGCTAAAAAAAAATTTTGGACGTCACTTTTCTGGCCATCCTGTATATAAAAAAAACATTCGCGTAGGTACGTATATTATCTAGATATTTTACACATTTATCTCTTTGTCTTCGCACATGTTTCATAACAGCAATTGTCACATGATAAAGTGATATTGAGAGCGGTAACCGGAGTGGGAATATTTTGCTCACGTCTGGAATAAAATCAGTATTCCCATTTACAACTGCATAACTGTAACAATAACTGCACCGCTTTATTTTTATGGTCCCTATCCAATACGAAACTGATTCTGCAGGTGATTTTGCGTTGTTCTCGCAATATAACTTTGGAAGACTATAATGGACCGTAAAATGGACTTGCACGGGAAAAAGAGATGTTTTTTTGCTGCAGATTTTTGTACTTATGTCATTTAGGATGTTAAAACAAGTAATAAGGATTTACCTTCCGCCCAAGGACGTCCATTGAATACGGCAGCGACACCAAGTAGGCCGGCGGCGGGGTTGCGAACCCCGTTTCCCTGAGCACCGTGACTGTTTTTTCCCGGGGGGCTATAATGTGCCCCCGGCGGCAGGCTCAAAGGCAAGGCACTGAGGGGCTCCTGGCGCAGATCCCGCTGGGTGTCCCCCTTCCATGTGCCGATGCGACAGCCTCAGGGGTTTAGTAGGTAAGAATCCCACATACACCGGTCGAGCCCCACAGCTCCGAGAACCTATTGAAGATTTCTCCCGCGAAAAAAAGGAATGAAGGTTTAAGCTCTAACAAATCGCTAAATATGTATTACGCAATATGTATATAATAATAATAATAATATTATAATAATACGATGACGGGCCCGTTGGTTTAGTGGTTAGTGACCCTGTCTGCTATCCAACAGGTCGTGGCTCGAACCCACGACCTGGGGTTTTATCTGGGTGTTTTATCTATATAAGTATGTGTTTAGTATTGTATACTAACTCTTTACTAAAATATAATCTACATTACATTATCTATGTCAACTCTCTTCCGGTTTGTCTGCGCCTTACAACGCACGCATTGTCTTTCACTATATTAATAATTTAAATAAAATAAGTGTATAAGTGTAAAAAGTGCCACAAATAAATATATATCATTAAAAGTGCAACCGGCGTATCCTTTATCAATCCACTGCTTTATAATATCAATCAGTATGTATTTACAAAAAAAAAGGTATATATGTATTAGTATCAGTTGTCTGGTTTCCATAGTACAGGCTCTGCCTAGTTTGGGATCAGATGACCGTGTGTGAATTTTCCCAGGATATTATTATTATTAATACCAGCCCTTGTTAATGTCCCACTGCTGGGCACGGGCCTCCCTTCAAGATGAAGGGGCTTAGGCCATAGTCCACCACGCTGGCCAAGTGCGGGTTGGCGGACTTCACACGTCATTCGAAAGCTACTTAGGTTTTCTCAGACATGCAGGTTTCCTCACGATGTTTTCCTTTACCAAAAGCTAGTAACAATCGCACAAAGAAGATTCGCACATGATTCTATAAAGAAATCAGAGGTGCGAGCCGGGGATCGAACCTGCGCACCTTGTTTCCAAGGCAAGCGCTCGCCCACTGAGCTGTTACAGCTACTAATATGTATATACATATATACAATTATAAATGTTAGAGAAATGACTAGTACATAAAGCAAAATAAAAACAACTCAATCAGGATCCTCAACTCTTCGATACGCGACACACTCGCTACTGCCCAGAAGCATTTCTCACAAAGCATTATATAAGCAGATCAAGGTCTGAGTAGGTGGTAGGTTCCTCGTACAAGGAACCGTCTAGGTTAGGCAGTATATTCTGCCGGCAAGCAGCAGTGTGTAACATTGCTGCTTTCCGGCGTGAAGGGCGCTGTAGCTGGTGAAATTACCGGCCACAAAGACTTCAATCTAATGTCTTAAGGGCTGGCAACGCGCTAGTGATTCTTCTGGTGTTGTTAGCGTCTATAGGCTGCGGTGACTGCTTACCACCAGGCGGTCCGCACGCTCACCGGCCACCTTCCGGCATCAAAGCCCTACCTCCCTAGTGATTGGCCTCCACCATATTAACTTCAAGCTACTTAGGAAATGGTCACAATACGCCAGGATATACCAGCGCACTACATGAAATCACACAGGATCAATACAGTTCCAAAGTGATTATAAAAAAGGACAGCAGCTCTCATTAGCCTTGGTTACTCTCACAGTCGCTGCACGTAGACTCTCGTTCGGATCCTCACAATGCACTCACTTCTACAACTACCAGGTTAGAAGCTTGGTGGGAATCACACCCACGACCAATTATATAGCGAAACGGATCAACGGGTCCGTCGCTTCTAAATAGTTAAGCAAAGACGCTATCCTAGTCGGTCTGTTTGTTGTCACACTTATTATATAGGGTTTCAGGAAAAGTCGTGCTAGATCCGTTAAGGGCGTGGAGTACCCATCATTTCTGACTTATTTCACTATGAAACACCCCACCCTAAACTTAACCCTTTTCGAGATTTTCGACTTTAAATTTTTTATTGAAAATTGCCGATTTTTAGGCTATTAAATTTTATTTTGTTTAAGTTAAGTTTAAGTTTTTTTTTTTTTTTTTTTCGTTAAGTTTAGGGTGGGGTGTTTCACAGTGAAATAAGTCAGAAATGATGGGTACTCCACGCCCTCAACGGATCTAGCACGACTTTTCCTGTAACCCTGTATAATAACCGCTTCAGCTCGTGAATTACGCCACCGTCGAAGACACCGCCTGTGCCGACTGACCGCGAGGCATGCAAATACGCTGCACTAAGCTTCGCTATTCTTAATTACTGCCGTCTGTCTGATGTACTGTGGCCATTTTAAGTTAAACATCATAATTTATTTGTATCCAGTTAGTAATTACTATCTGGAGCTAATTAAATGCCTTAATGTTTTTATTATTGTAAAGTAAGGATGACGTTTTAAGTGTCTTACGGCGTCGGCACACTAGGCTGACGTGTCGTGACTCAACGCATCAACAGCCAATCAGATAGCTCGAACTGCGCCACGACTAGAGAATACAGTCCCGGGATTCCGAATCTCGGGATCCCGGCCGTTTTCTGGCCCCGAAAATCCCGGGACTGCACTTGGCTAATCTCGGGATTTTCGGGATTGCCACAAACAGATCTAGTTTGCATTCCGTAGCCCGTTGCGCCTTGACAATAACCTTGCCTAGATAATATTAATAGTAGGTATTTATTACATAACGACAAAAAACAACCCTTAGGTAGGTACAGTCCTAATAATATTTATGTTTGTCCTAGAACTTAGAAGGGACTTTCCCGCTCGGAATACTTAACTCTCGTGGCGGGGCCTGCGGCCGATACCGCACGTCTGGCGGCCCCCCGCACCGGACACCCCGCGGGGAAGGAACAGATGCATTCTTTGGATGATTTCTCCAAATTTTGTATAACTTAACTACCCTCCAATATGTAAAATTTTTTGAATTCTTCATAAAATGCCCAACAGATTAGTATCATCATCAGCCGCAACCTCATGCTGCTGACGCGTTGAGTCACGACACCTCTTCCTAATGTGTTTCTGACTTTATCACTGGTCAGTTAAATTGTTCGTGATTTTAGACTGATGGTCAAAAGTTTACAAACAATTTATTGTTAACTGTAAGAGGCACGACGATTATTTAAATCTTTAGCATAATATTATATCATATCGTCAAATACACAAAGTAAAAGATCACCATAACTAGGCAGTAAAGAGAATAATAAATAATCACTTACAAGTTTAATTCTTCAAACCATGAAAATATCCTGATGAGGGTAGACCTTTGACTGTCCCGTGACCGCTGTATTAATGTCCTCGTCTCAGCTTGCACCGCGTTTATATAGGCACACTGGCTGGGGTGCTAACACGGCCCTCCTGCACAGGTGCCTGCCCTCAGGCACCATGAGCTTGAGTGGGCCAGATACAGTGCATATCAACTTTCTGTAAAACATAATTTTGTATTACAACATTATCCAGACATTACTAGGACACTGTAGTTTCCTCTAGACATTGTGCTCACATTGTCACAATGTAGCTACAAGACTACATGCCCTAATCAAATGACACAGTATATGTCACCAAGACACTATAGCATTCTCCGCCATTACGCTCCCACTTGTAATGCAGATACACAACTACATTGTCTTAAATGACAGCACACGTCACCAAGACACTATAGCATTCTCCGCCATTGCGCTTGCAATGCAGATACGCGACTACATTGTCTTAATGAAATGTTGCAGTACCTATATATCACCAAGACACTGTAGCTATCCCTGCTATTGCGCTTACACATTGTCGCAATACAGACATACACTACATTGTCCCGATGGGATGTTACAGTATATATCACCAAGACACTATAGCCTTCTCCGCCATTGCGCTCCCACTTGCAATGCAGATACACGTACTACATTGTCTTAATGAAATGTAACAATATATATATATATCCACAAAATATTAAAAACTCTTAATAAAATTAACAAGGATTTAACTCTACTGAGATTCTTATTTATTATCATTAATAACTTTTAGTTATAATTGAAAACTATTACCGCTTATCAACCGTTCGGCCGTCCCCTAAACATAACCATATATAATAACCAGTAAAGTATTTTATAATGGTAAAGGTAGGTCATTATACAAGTTATTATACCATTTCGTATAACTAATAGGTAGATATTTGACGAAAATGCACATAATATAAATATTACCACGAAGAACCATTCTTTTCTAGTTCAAACTTAAATATTTTCAACACAATTTGCTTTCTACCTGCCAACTTTATAATTTTCTTTTTATCATGACAAATTACCAGGTTAATTTTAAAGCACTTCAATTATTTAAACAATAATTAATTATAGAAATTACGTGGATACATCACTACAACATGCGGTACGTATATTTGCAGTTATGAATACTCACAGTTTCCGTATCACAAACAATTACGATTATTAGATATCTACCAGATGTGGGTAGTAGATTCCTTCATTAAGAACTTAATTATTCACTTTCTGTATTAACTGTAAAATGCTTTTAACACGGTCAAAAATATCAAAATTATATCAAAGGATAGACAAACACAAATATAGTAGTGCCTTAACGTGTTACAGTTTATACTTCACAAAAACAACAATCGCCGATATTCGATATCTATTATATGTGGGAAGTAGATTCTATCATTAGGCACTTCTGCAACTATTCACTTTCTTTCTGTACTAAACTTTAAAATTCTTTTAGCACGGTCATAAATTGGGACTAATCCCACCACTCATTCCCACCACTGTTACTCCTGTAAGCCAGGATCCACAGTGGTCACCACTGAAGACACCGAGGTTTGACCCTCGGCGAGTCCCAGGGGAACGCTAAATTGTCTTGGAACCCGCAACAAATTTAATTAAAAAAGGTAAATAGGAGGAGTTGGAAAAACATATATTCCACTTCCCTCCTTTGCAAAGCGGGAGACAAGCAAATAATTAATAAGCGGTCGATACAACCTTAAAAAGAAGACTCTTACAGGCGGACCAACGAAGGCTAGTCCACTCGTAAGGCACCACGGATTCTGCTAATATTTTATAGGGGCCTATTTGATTTTTCATACTTGTTTCCAATAATAGGTATGGCAAAAACGTTTGAACGCACGGAAGTTCTCCTTAGTCGCCACAAGGTCCATGTAATATACGACTCCAGATGTCACAACCAAACTGTCTAGCATAAGGCTACGCTCATGTTGCCAGAGACTGCACTCCCAAAGTATATGATGGGCAGTTTGTTCGTACTCATTATTTATCGTAGAACACTGACAGAGAGGCGAAGGCACTAGATTGAAGGAAAATAGTTTACTCTTAAAGTTGCCATGCCCCGTCAAGAATTGTGCGACACAGTGGTCCACCTCTATCCACGCTCTAGCAAGGCGTTCACGCACATTCGGGAAAAATAAGTACAAATGACGTCCCTTCGAAGTCGAATCCCATCTGATTTGCCATTCAGTTAGAAGGTCTTCATTAACCACCAATTGAGAATTAAACAAACGCGAGATCTTTGCGCGGTCACGTGTTGGAAGGAATTCAGTATTTATATTATCACGAGTGGAATAATACATAGCCGCACGTCTCTGTACCTCTAAGTCAACCGGAAGTACGCCCGCGAGTACTGGTAACGCTTCAGTACTGACTGTTCGGTATGCCTTACACAAAAATATCAACGCCAGACGTTGACTTTGAAGCAATTTACGGCGTGCCGCCCCTATCGTAGCCTTGTCAGCCCACACAGGGGCACCGTAGCACATACAGCCCAGATATGTGGCTACGTATATAATTTTCAACGTGTTGAACGAAAGTCCCCAAGTCGATGTCGATATTCTTGTGAGGGCATAGAAGTTACGTTCGGCTTTTTCTCCAACGGTTCTTATATGCTCAATAAACGAGAAGTTACGTTCCAATACTAAACCAAGGTAACATACTGAGTTTTTCTTTTTAACAGTCGTGCCGTTGAACTTTATCCGCGGTGGGCCTACCAGACTACCTTTTAATAAAAGATGATACGTTTTTTCCGGTGCAAAACTAAGCCGGTTACGTTTACCCCATTCGGATATTAAATTTAGGCAAGTTTCCGCCGAGTCTTCAAGACCTGATCTAGTGTTCGATTGTATTAAAAGAAGACCATCATCCGCGTATCCTGTTAAGGAGCACCCAGGTGGGAGGGGTATTTCTAAGAAATCATCGAAACCAAGATTCCACAGGTACGGGCTCAAGACAGACCCTTGTGGGCAGCCTATCGTTAGCGGTTTAGTTACGGAATGGTGACCAAGTTTAAGTTTAGTCGTTCCCTGAGAAAAATACGAGCAAATAATTAAAAAAATGTTTGCATAACATCCGCGAGATTTGAGTTTGAGAAGTAACATCGGCCACCATGCGTTGTCAAAAGCACCGGATATATCAAGAAATATCCCAAGCACGTACTTAAATTCGGAATTACTTACAGTTGCTCTAACCGAAATGGCCGCGTCGATAGTCGATTTTCCGGGTGTAAAACCGAATTGCCTCTGGTTAAACGTAGGACCACCCGGCAACAAGCGTGGGACTATAAGGCGTTCTAAGAGCTTTCCAAGCGCTGGCAGTAACGTAATAGGGCGATATGATTTCGGGTCGTCGGGGGGTTTGTCCCCTTTTTTGGGTATAATCCGAATAAACCCGCGTCTCCATACCCGCGGAAAAACGCCTTCCGCTATACATCGATTAAAAACGGTTAACATTGAGTCGCCTGCAGACCTACACGCTTCTTTAATCATTTTATTGGATATTTTATCTTCACCGGAGGCTTTATTTAAAGGCAAAGCTCGTACGACGTTCTGGAATTCAATAATCGATGGTAAGTCGGATGACGGCGAGAGAGGTGGCTCTGTAGCCCACGCTCTTATTTGGCGATGATAATCGTTGTCGCTTTCTGTGTCATCGTCAGGGATGAGCGTATCGAGTAGCGCTACCGTGGTTTCCTCTATACCTGTAGTATGTGTATCATTTATTTTAATGTTATGTATATAAGCTGAGTCAACTGATCGATTAGCTTTAAACTCATGGTACAAAGGAGACCACGGCCCCTCACTGTCTAATTTATCTACTACTCTCTGCAATAAAATACATTTAGACTTTTCAACCGCAGCTCTGTAACGAGATTTGGCAACTCTAAGATCACGTGACGCGTCCTCAAATGGGGCACCCGTGATTTTCGATTTTTTGAGTTTATTCTGTTTTCTACGCGCTCTACGATAACATCTGCGTAGATGAACTAGGTTATTACTCCACCATTCGCATCTTTTAACATTAGTAATAGCACATCGACCTATAGCTATATCGGCGCAGTATGTCATGGTGTCAGACATTATTTCGGCACTTTCTTCGGCTGACAATCCATTGCGAGTGAAGTCTCTGACAGACGACGCGAATAGTAGGCCGAAAAACTCCCAGTTAGCTCCTTTGCACTTGTAACGAAAGCTACTTGCGCAATCGGGAGAACCCTGTGACGGCCCAGGCAGAAACTCGTACACGATCAAGCGGTGATCACTACATGACGCGTCGGGGATAACACGCCACCTATCCAAGCGAACGTCGGCACTTGACAGTGTGACGTCAATAGAAGACTCGCCCACTGGGCTACAATATGTCGGTGGTGCATCTGGGGTATTGTGAATTGACAGGTTCATCTCGGCGATGAAGTCTTCTACTGCGCACCGACGATCAGTGTCGGTGTACCTAAACTTGCCATACCACAAAGTAGATGAAGCGTTTACGTCGGCTCCGATAATGATTTTTCGCCCAGCTAGGGACTGGAGAACGCGGCGCAAATGATGTATATGTGGAGTGACAGGGTCTGAATACTGAAAATAACAGCTAACTACGTAGACCCTACAGGATGGGGAAGTAACCTCCGCGACAGCACAGTGTGACGTCATAAGATCTTGTATTGACGTTATAGTGAATTTAGAACTCGACACGTAAATTCCAGCTCGTGATCCGCGATCAAACTGCACAATCCTATTACGCAAGTTGTTATTTTGATATTGTTCCTCGGTCATAAATATCAAAATTAAATCAAAAGATAGATAAACACATCTATAGTAGTGGGTTAACGTGATACAGTTTATATTTCATAAAAACAACAATCGCCGATATTCGATATCTACTAGATGTGGGTAATACATTTTGCAATTAATCAGTTTCTATGTATTAACCATAAAAATACCTTTAACCATTTAATATAAAACAAAAGTATATTATATATAAGAAAAATAAAAACAGCTATAGTTTGTGGGCTAGCGAGTTACTTATCACACTTCTGATGTAAGAGGCACGACGATTATTTAAATCTTTAGCATAATATTATATCATATCGTCAAATACACAAAGTAAAAGATCACCATAACTAGGCAGTAAAGAGAATAATAAATAATCACTTACAAGTTTAATTCTTCAAACCATGAAAATATCCTGATGAGGGTAGACCTTTGACTGTCCCGTGACCGCTGTATTAATGTCCTCGTCTCAGCTTGCACCGCGTTTATATAGGCACACTGGCTGGGGTGCTAACATAACTTTAACATGAATAGATGAATATATACTATTTTAACATAATATTCAAATATTGGTTTTGTATATAGAAAGAGCACACATTTTTTGGTTTTTAAATTATAAAATATTTTATCTACACAGCAGTCATAGTCATAGATAATGTCTCACGATGCCCACTGTATACATATCTTTTAAAATTTTACCGTAAACAGTTACCTAGAGTCTGTCTAGTTTTTGTTGACACTACTAGTTTTACGGTTTTAGAAACTGACAACATTGCGACAAATGTCATTTGTTGTTTACATAACCTCTAAAGTGAATTGTGTTGTGAATATTACTGCATATTTTAAATTAAATATTAGTTTAAACTACTAAAAGCAGTGTCAGAAAAATGTTATACGACATGATATTTAAATACTATCAAAAGAAAAGGGAATCCGATGCTGTATTTCATGAAAAGTTAAAATTGCCTATATCGACATCGGAAATTGCAGGTTAGTCTTGATACTTACTAATAAATTGTTGAGGATTTGTATGATATTGTTGTATTATAAGAATATTACTGTTATTAATGTGGAACTAAGTTGTGTATACAGCGGAATATCTTGTAATTAAAATGTTTCTATAATTCCTTATTGGCTTGATAGTTGGGTACATACATTTGAGAAAAAATCAGAACGATTAATAATAATAAATAATAATACCAGCCCTTGTTTGTGTCCCACTGCTGGGCACGGGCCTCCCTTCAAGTTGAAGGGGCTTAGGCCATAGTCCACCACGCTGGCCAAGTGCGGGTTGGCGGACTTCACATGTCTTTCGAAAGCTAGTTAGGCTTTCTCAGACATGCAGGTTTCATCACAATGTTTTCCTTCACCGAAAGCTAGTAACAATCGCACAAAGACGATTCGCACATGATTAATTAAATAAATCACAGGTGCGAGCCGGGGTTCGAACCTGCGCACCCTGTTTCCAAGGCAAGCGCTCGCCCACTGAGCTGTTACAGCTTACAGAACGATTATAGGATTTTTATTTTATTACGCTTTCTAGTACTATTTTGTTATTATGTATGTCTGTTGGGATAATGTAAAGTGTTGTATAAGTGTCTGTTGATGGAATCTCAGATATTACAAGTAAGGTTATGATCTGTTGGCATACAAATGAATTATAATAAAAAACTATTTCATGTTTTGTTCCAGGCGTTAGTATAAGTTCTCTATGGTAAATGAAAAAGGAGTTTTATGAAATTTCGAAGACAAGAATAAAAGAAAATATTATGATAAAACGGTGTCTCGTTAATAACAATCCAGTAATCCTGTAATATGACGATTAATAAATTAAACAAATATAGAAAAAAAATGGTCTATTCTGTTTTTATCCTATTCTAATGCATATAATAATGATAAGCATTAAGTATACGATGCAATCCAGTATTTAAAAAATAATATTTGACCTTTATTTATCTTATTTATTTTATTTTAATCGACTTAATGACGAAACAAGTTACACGTTTGCCTGATGGTGAGCGGCATACGTGCCTATAGTCACACTTTACTGCTTCTCAGTTAGTGTTTTATTTATGAAACTGCCGCTCATCACCCGAGACATGGGTTATTAAGTCTTTTGAGGTGGTAATTTTTGCCAGACTGCCGCAGAAGGAGGATTATACCAGCTATATAGCCCTTCAAGCCGGAACAAAACAATGTTAACACATTGTTGTTTGGTGGCAGATTGCCTGACGCTGCATTGGTACCTACTTGGAGGGTCCCTTTCATAGGGACCTATCACCTTTTTTTTTGTCGGGGAGGAAACCTTAAAAAAATCCCCGGTCTCCGTAGGGGTGGAGGCCGAGTTATTTGAGACTTTTACCCATTAAAACGTGGCCTTCATCGACACAATAGAGACCTTGGGCTTCTAAAGTATAACAAATATATTAAAGTATCAAGTATAATTATTCCTAGTTTAAACAGGGTTGCCCTACCTAATTTTTTTGAATTTGCCGCCCTTTTCCACTCTCAACTTTGACTAGACAGACTCTATCTATGTATATATTCCACGTTTGCAATCTATAAACAGGTTTGTCGCTTACCATCAGCCGAACGTCGTCGTCCTCTTCGAATATAAAATAAGTTAAAAAAACCCGATTACGGATAAAATTATCTGAAAACCCAAAAATAAGCTAATATTACTGAATTCCAATCAACACATTATGTGGATAAGGTATTTTGCAGGTTACTCATAGTCATAGCACAGGTCATAGTCGCATGCCGCTATAAACTGTAGGGGCTCAACATAAGGAAGTAGTTACTTTTTACTAACGGTTGCATGCGACTACGGACGGCTACTCCTAACCTTCTTACTGCAAAGACGAATCAATCAACACTTCATTTGTCAAAATCGGATAAGTAGTTCTCAAATTGCGATCTCACTTACAAACATAGACTCATACATACATACATAGATTGTCAAACTTACTATGTTTCCTTCTACCTAGTCAAACGCTGTCCAAATTGCCAAGATACGACTGCCAGGTTGCGGTTATCTATAGAGCGATTATTGAATAATAAAATCGCTTCGTCGTTTGCTAGGTACCACCCACAAACGCCTAGTATTCCGTTGACCGCAGGGCATGCAAATTTATACGACTGGCACCACAGAGCGTGCTCCTTTTAATTACTACGCCTAATGCTATTTCGATTACCAAAGCCCTTAAATTACACATGTGTGTTGCGCCCTTTATCTAGGTGAGATAATGACGGTGTGAGAGATTAGTGTTGGTTTGGATTTGGTATCGTTTGCTCGTGTACTATAGCGGACACGAATTGTACCAGTTTTCAATCAAAATCGTTTGAACGACGTTATGTGCGCTTACCTCACGTATTTTGGGCCGGCTCGTGCAAGCTATTTTTGTCCTAAAGGTGATACATACGTTTGTGACCGTGAGAGTACATACTCTAAGCTGAACTTCTGAAAGCGAAGGCCTACTCTGAACAAATCGGAAACCGAAGGCGTAGGCGTCGGAAGGTCTTAAACTAGCTTTATTTTTGACTTATTCTCGTAAGCCTACTACTTTGGATAGAACAGTTAATCCAACCCTGGAGTTAAAACGGCCATCCTGCTATCAGACTGTCAGTGCTGGTCAAGTAGACCGCCTCTGACTTGTCTTTACGACTGCTGTCGAGATCACAACAGGGACAGACTTTTTACATGCACTTCGAAGCATGGAGAAGCTCAGTTCAAACGCCACTAAACGGTCACCCATCCAAGGGCTGGCCTTGTTTGACGTTGCTTAACCAACTGATTGTTCACAAAACAGTGGTTACAACTTGCTTATGACAACATTAAATTAGTTTTTCTAAACAAAATTATCTCGTAAATAAGGTTACAATGTGTACCAACATATTTTCTTATGGGTATTTAGGTAACTTTTATACATCATAACTAAATATTTACAGTTTATTTACAAATATTCATAAACTAAGGCCTCTGATTTCTTTAATTAATCATGTGCGAATCGTCTTTGTGCGATTGTTACTAGCTTTCGGTGAAAGAAAACATCGTGAGGAAACCTGCTTGTCTGAGAAAGTCTAAATAATAGCTTTCGAATGACGTGTGAAGTCTGCCAACCCGCCTGTCATCCCCTCATCTTGAGGGGAGGCCCGTGCCCAGCAGTGGGACATAAACCAGGGCTGGTATTATTATTATTATTTATAAACTAAGTAAAAAACTTCCTCTAAGTTGTCGCCGCACTAGGAGGAAAGGGTGTCTAAAAGTCTGGCTGCGTTATCTCTTTGCATTGCCAAGCTTATACTTTGGCAGAAAAAGCTACCAGCCCGAGACGGTCTCCTGAGACTTCGATAAGTTTGAATGAAATTTCTTTCAGCAAACCGTGCGTGTCATGAGACCCCATAGTCTCCACCACAAAGGGCGGAAATATATAGCTCGAAACTAGGACTGCATATATTTGCGCCGCTTTGAATCACTAGCGGTCGCCGCAGCTGCAGCCCTACAAGTTGCCGGGGTGTGGGACGCAGCAAGTGTATCGACACATGTCGCATCCCACACCAACCGCTTTCCATGTTGCCATGTGATAGTCATACCAATATTAAAAACCATAGATATGTTATATCCCTAATAATGCGCACCAAAAATTGTCACTCATGTAATTAAAATATTTTCGCATAAATAGTTACGGTTTGAAATCCTTCCCTTATTATTTAATTTTGTACAGTACTTTTTTCTAAATACACATGAAGGCATTTTACTTGATTTTCAAAGGCACACGTCCACGTCACGTTCGTTACATTTTACCGACGCGTGACTTACTAATAGTTCACCCAATTTGGGTGAATTTCGTTGTTTCAGTTTTTGTGCTATGGCAATCTATTGTATACAATATCATTGAGTATTTCTTAAATCTAAAATACACATTTCCTGTTTTGTGTTCTAGTAATAATCGTCCAAAGAAATAGTACAGTCGGTCGCAATAAATTACTGTCACGCGTAACCGATAAACCTAATTCACTATTAAGTGGTATTTCTGTAATTAATGTTATACTGTCGACCGTTACACGGCTGAGTTTTTTATGAACTACGATTAGATTGTTGTAATATGGAAATGTTGTTTTATTTTTGACTCGAAATCGACCTAATACGACACACGCAGGAATGTTTATGAGTGCGAATGTTCGATTTACGTTGAATATTTTGACTATTACGGTTACTTTACTGTTACTATAAAAGGAATAAAGTATAAAAATTGTTAGTTTTCTTTAATTACATATAGTTTTATTTTACCAAGTTACCGATGAGAGAAAAGTATATCTAATTTACAATATGGGCATTTATGCTCTTTAACTGCTTACCGATCGCGACATAGCTTGACCCAAAGTAACAAAGCTTTCATGTTATGTGACTATGTATTTACGAATATATCGTAGTCGTCGTCGTATCATTCATATGTCAATTATATAAAATATTCACAAAAATAAATGAGTAAGTTCCAATTTATATACATTTCAAAGTGTAATGCTTTGTTGTGTTATGTATAAAAATGCCTCTAAATAATGATGTAATTTTTGGCACAGGCTCTAATAAACGGAAATGAAACCACAGTCCAAGAGGAATTGTTCCCTTTGAATATGTATTCATAAAAAAAAAACAAAGCCCAAACCGACCGTTCTGGTAAGCTTTTAAATAACAATAGTTACACGACACAAAAAAAAACCATGGAGAATCATTAGCAGAAACATTGCGAGTGTCCCACCCACCCCTGGAGTCGAGTGAAGGCTTTGTTGGCCACACTCATTTATTTGCGGAAAATATTCCCTTTTTCATTTTTAATGTGCAAATTAACCATTCACTGATTTTTTTACTTGACTGTACATTAGGTGTAATACAATGCGAGTTAATCAACATTTTTCTTTTTGAATTTGCTAAAAGTTTGAAGAGAAATATAAAATGTTTTAAGACCTATTTTTCACTAGAGCAAGAAATGCTAAATTAAAGTTTTTTTTTGTTGTATTTATGTTTTAAATTTTCGCTGGCTGTTAAACATTTTTCTACAGTGAAATGTTTTCTTTAATTCTGCTTTACTATTATAGTTAGTATGTTGGAGTTACTCTTTTACAATTCTCTATAATTCTAAAAGAGGATTTTGACTATAAAATGTTTATTTAATTAATCTTATCGTGAATCATTTATTTATTATTTATAATAATTATTACTTTTTACATTGTGGTTGGCTGGAAGAGATGCTTTTAGTCGTAACTGCGATGTATGTAATCTTTTCTATAATCGTGACACCAATTTCTCGACACGCTAAGTTAAATTCCTGTGAAAAACATTTTCAGAAAAATCATATTGCATAGAAAAACTTGAGCGAAGCAGAAAGGTCGATAATTGTAGTTAAAACTTGCAAAAACCAATTTGACATTTTCCGTTATTGGGGAAATTAAAAAAAAATCGCATTAAGAAAGGTTCCCTTCATCAAATTGAAGCCAGGCCCCGTCTGATTGAATTAACATGAAACTTCGAAGCCACCACCGACAAATTTATCACCATAGGATTTCGAAGGGTACTACGTACGTAAAAAAATCAGTTTTACTACGATTATTTTATTTGAGCTACACGGAAAGATTTTATGCTGTACAATTGTGTATTTTCATGTTATTTATTTATTTATTATATTAAAATATATATATATAGGTATATTAGGAACTACGTATAAAATTTAAAGTATTAACACTTATAAATTGTTAATATAAAATTTATTAAAATCAGAAAAAAACGAAAAATTCAGCACTTAATCATTACGGTTTTTATTTCCACTATACGGTTAAAAACCACAAACGTGTTATCAAATAAAAAAATAAAAAACAGCGCAAAAAGGCCCTAGCGCTTTTCGTCTGAGAAGGCATGAAAATATGGTTTGTATATCGCCAGTAAAAATTTTACAATTCAAACATTCTACGGACCCAAGAAAATATTTTCACGTAAGCAATTATGAAAATTTATCAATCTTTCCGCGACATTAGCGGGGGGAATCAGATTTTTTCTTTTCGGCGTTTGGAATAAAGGAATTCTTTACTGCAGGGTAGGCGAAAGGGGGGGTTAGAAGAACGTTTTGGCTATAAGGCGCCGGCCATTAAACATGATCGCTATCATAATTGAATTAAAAATTCCGACACGAGCGGTCTTAAGCGCTGGAGGGGACGCGTTTACTGCCACTGCAGTTGCCAGTTTGGGTCAACAATGTCGTGTAGAGAGATGTTTTTTATTAGTTGAATTTGGTTCGTCTTCAACGAATTTTTCGAGCACACATTCATAAGATACAAAGGGCTCGCATAAGTTTTAACTTTTGAAAATCTGATGATTATAAGTTGCAAGCAAAGACATTTAACTACTTAGGAGTAGACCGGACAAAGCAAGCAAAATTTTCATCACAAACTTATTACATGTGTAATGACTTATAAGCACGTCTCCCGGCTCCTGAGTCGACAAAAAGTATGCATAATTACTTGTGTATTTTTCAACTTTACTGAATCAGCAAGTTAGCCTAAAGGCTAATGTAAACATTACTTAGCCTTATTCTGTGCATGAGCTCGTACTAAAAAAGTGATACAAGAGCATTTACCTACTTAAAACAACCCTATAATTTCGAATAAACAATACAAGCATCCATATTGTATGTAGCAGTGAGCTTAGGGCGCTAGCGTCAAGCTGTCAAACTAAAGAGACACGCCTCGGGGCTGTAAGATAACAACTTCTGTACGCTCACTAATCGCTAGACTGTGTAGGTACCTTGCGGTTGTGTTCTTAGTTTAACTTAAAACTAACCTCTGCGGCTAAAACTACTGGCTGCAAAAGCCGGAGGCTACGGGTTCAGAACTTACAGTCAGTTGGTTTAGCAACGTTAGGCAAGGTCAGTAAATGGATGGGTGACCGTTTAGGGCATTTGAACTGAGTGTCTCCTACCTTCGGAGGGCTAAAAAGTTCGTGTTGGTGGTTGCCATATCGACACCAGTCGTAACAGGCTTAAGGGCAGCTTAAACGCTGCGGCTACGGTAACGGGCTTAAGCAGGGGTACGTGGGAATACATGTTACCATCTATCCCGAATAGCTTACCCATCAAAATATGCAATGCCCTAAATGCTAAAAAAATTAAAAACTTGTTAAAAGAACATTGAAGACGAAGGACTGAAGACGAAGGTTTTTAACCAGTGTGTGTTGCCAGTGATGCCATATGGTACTGAGACGTGGTCCCTAACTGTTGGCCTTTTGAATAAGCTCAGAGTCACAGCTATGGAGAGAGCTATGCTCGGAGTTTCTTTGCGCGACAGAATCCGGAATGAGGAGATTCGCCGAAGAACCAAGGTCACCGACATAGCTCTTAAAATCTGCAAATTGAAGTGGCAATGGGCAGGCCACATCGCTCGGCGAACCGATAACCGCTGGGGAAGAAAGGTTCTCGAGTGGCGACCACGAACCGGAAGACGCAGCGTAGGTAGGCCTCCCACTAGGTGGACAGACGACATTGTGCTCGTCGCAGGTAACCGGTGGATGCAAATAGCCAATTGTCGGTCATTGTGGCGTTCGAAGGGGGAGGCCTATGTTCAGCAGTGGACGTCAAATTTTGGACGAGAAGATTTCGCGTAGTTTCCCGAACGCCCATCCGAGTTGGATTCTTCGGGCGACCTCTTTGTCGAAGTTGGACCGACCTATCTGAATATCCAATCATAATAATATAATATTCTGGGACAATTCCGTACCGTCATATGATCCCAAACTAGGCAGAGCCTGTACTATGGAAACCAGATAACTGACACCAATACTTATATACTTATTTTTGTAAATGCATACTTAAATAGATAAATAACACCCAGATATTTGGTGGGAATCGAACCCACGACCTATCCGGTAGCAGCCAGGGTGTCTAACCACTAGACCAACACACCCGTCGCTGAGCCCAATCGACAAACAAACTGATATCATTAACAGCGCGCGTATTACGTGTCCCACTTTAAATTAATTTCATCAATTTAATCAATACAATTAAATACTCGTTAAGGCGCCAACACACGGGCTTTCATTACCATTTCAAATGGCACGTGTCGTTACCGAGGCGCGGACCGCAAGGCGATCTTTGCATACCCTACCCACGTCTTGTGGGATAGTTTACGTCTCGAACGCTGTGTGGAATTCAATTTTGTAAGCCAAACGCCCCGGGCAGGAGGGTGTGAAGCCGGCTTAAGGTACCGGTTACGTGTTTATTGATATGAGGTTAAATATTTTGTGGCAGCAAGTGTTTCAGATTATATAAGAATGGGTAGATACAAAATAGAAGAGACTCGGGTGCCGTCTTTAAAGAAAGCTCTGTAAGTTTCCGTTATGCATATAGACATAACATTACTGTGCAGTGTTTTGCTTGGTTTTTGATTTAATTATACTTACGAGTATTTATCACAGGATCCCAAGCCGGTGGTAACACCCAAACTTCTTCTATAATGAAATTAGTATGTTTTTTGATTTCAATAGCCTCACGAAGCATCCTAGGTAGGAATCGGTGTTCTTTTGCGAGGATTTGAGGTTTATCAAATCTGATGTACTGGTGGGTGCGATCCTGAACATGTTCACAGACTGCAGACTTCGTACAACGTCGGTGTTTCACATCAGGGGGGCGATTCTCGCTTACTTCGAATCGACTTCGATTTCGAATCTGCAATTCGAAGGCTATCTCTATTAAGAAATCTCGAAACTCGAAGTGATTTTCTCGAGTCTTGTATTCTGGGAAACAATCGACTTCCAAATAATCTCTAATCGAAGGAGGAAAATGTTGCCATTATGAAAGATAAACGTCGCGCGAGTCATTCCGTTCAAGAAGTTGATACGGTTTTTTTACCGGATGGGATGGTTTTAGTAGAAAAACATATCTATAAAGTTGTTCACGTCTATAAAATGGTAGAACAAAATTTCGTTCGATTTTTAACATAATTTATCACAAATTAATGAGTACTAAATACACAAAGCTGTATCAAAGTTAGTTCTTACCATAGATTTTTATAAATGTATGGTTCTTACTAAGTAGTATGTGGCTGTATGATCCTAGTACCCTTTGCCTGTCTTTCGGCGAAGTAAAATTAAAACAAAAATACCATATGTTTATGTTTACGATTTTGTTTTAGTATGCCCGAAAGGTTATAAAAAGAGAAGTTTTATTATTGTTGTCCGTATTCTTAAAGGCTGACTTAACGAATTGGTTATTGACTACTGTCTAATTGACAACAACCGCGAGTGAATTAACGCCTGCAGCACGATGACGCTAAGTTCAAATGACACAAAGCGGTCACCCATCTGTGGACTGACTTTGCCTAACGTTGCTTAACCAACTGATGATAATTAATATAACTACATGTTTCTTTTATTTTAGATAGTTAAGATCAACTAACAAAATCTAGTAGCTTCTTGGTGATCATTATTTTCAACAGTCCACGCCAGACTGAATTAGGTAAGATATTGTTTATTTTATTTACATACTTTATACCAATTTGTGCGAAGAGTTTCCGCCCCCAGGTGGACAACCATATCCACCTAGATATAATATGGGTGGAGGACCACCCCCAGGTGGAGGTGGATATAACATGGGCCCATGTGTCGTAACCCAACCTTGCCTATCGTGAAGGTAAATGCTATCGAAGGTTTCTTTCGCAAACATTTTATTAGTACTAGGTCAGAAATCTGGATAATATTTGGCCCAAAACTTGTGAACTACCAATAAACCTTTATCTCCTTTTGATACTAGTATTACCTAAATGGCAGTCTTTTTATGACTACGAAACACAAAGGATAGTGTTGATTCTTAAATGTAGGGTAGATGTCATTTTATAAATTGTAATGAAGAGGGAAACTAACGATGGTCTCTATAAGAAGTGTTCCGAGCGCGGAGAGAGCAGTCTGCTTGAGGCAGTCTGTCTAGAGCAGTCTGTCTGAGGTAGTATGTCTGAGTCGGTCTATTGTGATATTTCTGGGTGATGGTGACTAGTTCCTTGTGTAGGTTGAAGGTCGGAATAGGAAGCTGGTCGGTCAGGGTTGGCTGTGAGGGGATATGGTGGAGGCCAATCGTTAGGTGGGTAGGGCTTCGAGGCCCTACTCTAATCATGATCTGGTGGTATCCTTGGTGACTTTGGTGAGTTGCTTCTGGGTGCTAGCAAGTGTGTTGCGTATTGAAGAGATGAGTGACTGGGTGAGGTTGCGCTGCCGTTCAGTCTTGTTCTTGTTCCTTATGTACCTTAGCCGTGCTCCCGACACACTATTAACTGAAATTGTTGTGTGTTTAGTGTTTATTTAAAAAAAAAAAGCTTATAATTTTTTGTTTTATTATAAAAGTCCGTTCAGTGCAGTAGATAAGCATTAAGAAAATTAAGTTTAGATGCAGTACGTGTGTACAGGTATGTAATAATGTTATTACCCTGTTATAAATTCTTTTATGACTTTTTTTTACTTTTTAGGACTTAAGACCTTGCTATTTTTCAGACTTATCTATATAACACAAGAAACTTAAGCAAAGTCTCGGGTGAAGAGCTTTAGGGCAGTGCAGCTGTCTATAAGCAGACATGTTGCTTACCATCAGGTATACGTTGAGGTTCTCTTGCTATTAGGTTGTAATAAAAAAGTCTAATTATTTTTCATTAACACGCTTTTTAAATTCAACCAAGCTTCCCTTTGACAATCTATTCTATTTTTCAGACTTATCTATATTTAGATTAGACAATTTTAAAATGTGCTAAAAATATATCATTTAAACTTGCAGAATTTTCTAACTTACCAAAATTGTGTTGAGAAGAAGAAAGTCCTAAAATGTAAGTTGTTCATTTAAATAAACTGTTTACGTCCCTTACATATTTATTTCATAGTTTTATTACACACTGTTTACCAGAAAATACATAAAATTCTGTCATAAATAGCGTTCACTAACAATAACATAGCAACATTAATATGCTACGAAATTCAAAACGACTTCAATTTAATTACTCTATCAAATATTATGGTACCAAATTTCAAATTTCGAATGACATTACCGAGACAATAGTGAATGTCATCACGCGCCGCCATATTGTCGCTGGTACGTTTAATTGTCGGTATGTGAGCCCGCATAATGAGGTGAATGAAATCGGTCGCGCGTGTGTGCGGTGCCTTATGCCAGATTAAGATTGTCAAAGGGAAGCTTGGTTGAATTTAAAAAGCGTGTTAATGAAAAATAATTAGACTTTTTTATTACAACCTAATAGCAAGAGAAGCTCAACGTATACCTGATGGTAAGCAACATGTCAGCTTATAGACAGCTGCACTGCCCTAAAGCTCTTCACCCGAGACTTTGCTTAAGTTTCTTGCGCCGGTAATTTCATCAGCTACAGTGCCCTTCACACTGGAACACACCAATGTTTACATTTTGCTACTTGGCGGTAGGTACCGGATAAATCTAGTAGATCTAACTAAACCCTTTCAGATACATTTTAGTGACGTTGCAATCTATAAATGCATTGCTGTGAAAGGGAATTCGCCTTTGACTTGGAACATTGGAAAAATGCAGCGCACGCCGCGGCAACTAGCCGAGAATTCAATAAAGAAAGGATTATGATCAACGTTGTATGCAGGGTTTTGGATATAACAGATATAAATCCATGAATACGTATCCAACATAGTTTTATTCATTAATTTACTGGCACAATTCATCCGGAACACAAATAAAGCTGCAAAGCTTAAGTTCGTCTGTGCAGGTCATGGTTGTAGAATTTCAGAGGAGCAGTGGGTCCACAGACTTGGCCGACCACAGAAAAGATAGCGTGATCTCTTCCTTTTATATTGGCCTATAGAGGCGCGTGATTGAAATGGATGGGGAGAAATGATGGGAGGCCTTTGCCTAGCAGTGGGACATAATAGCTTAATTAAAAAAATAACTCACTAACGAATGCTAGTTACAAAAAACATTACTACAAAACATGATCCGGATCTGTTGAATAAATAAGCGGATGATACGCGGATCCGGATAATCCCCTATATATTCTCTAGTAGGTATGCATTCATATGCATCTCCGCTGTAAATAACGGAACAGACAGACAGATGGCACTAATAGCGACGATCGCTCACTGGGTGCCGCGTAAATCGTCTGGCACTTTCGATTGCACCGTGCGTACCCAGCTTTAAAAGTAGGATCATGCATCGTCAACAAGTAATATAATATTTCTAGCTAGAAGTGTATTTTTACATTATTCGATTCGATATTTGTATTGGATATCGATACTATATTGGGATGATAATTCGATACTTATTCTTATATGACAGGGTGTCGCCGTCGACGGATAAGTCTAGGATGTTATCATCATCACTACTTATTTACTGGTACCAAGATTGGTTCGTCGTTCGATAGAGCTTACTGCGACATCGCAAAGTGTGAAAACGCTCATATACTAGAAAGTGTTTCAAGTTTTTCATCTTCCGTATTATGTACAGTATTTTCGATCAATTTTAACAAAATATGCAGTCTACTCGTAAAAGACGACAAACAAATACTTTTTTTAATTTAAACATAAACTACTATATAAAAGGACCTAAAAATTTCAAGATTATAAAATTGTTGTGCAATTTTTTTTTTTTTGTTTTTATTTTTGTTGTTTTTTTTTTGGGAATGATAGACGCTGTTGGCCGCAGATGGCCATTATAGCTTCACCGGACAATTGTTGTGCAATCTGTGGGTATGGTGTAGGTAATGTTTTTACCATCAACTCAGTATTAGTTTCAGTATTTTACAATTTTAGTTTTTATTTCAGTCGATTTCATTTCTTATTACTAGGATATTTTATTTTTAATCGTCCTACATGTTTACATGACTTAATACAAAAAATACTTTTGGCTAACTACTTTATGTAACAAAGCGTTTCTTTTTACGAGCTTTGAATTAATTCCAAAGACAAGAAGAGCTGATGCATTTTATTCAGTACATTTTATAAAATCTTTTAAAAAAAAATTGAACCGACTTCAATATCACTGAAAAGTATAAAATAATTTAAATATTGTTGAAGTTGGTGTTAGCTTACCGGCTGTGTATATTTTGGCTTTGACTTTTTAGTGATATTTTCATTTGGCTTTGACTTTTTAGTGATATTTTCATATATAAAGATTGAACCATCGAAAACCGTAAAATTATCTAGGTAGGTTATGATCACATTATCGTCTACATAGTTTTACATAATTCATGTTTCTTCAGAAAAAAATATCCGGTCGTAATGAAATTTGCATGGAATCATCATAGCAGTTTACTCTCTCGAATAAAAAAATAATCATCGCAATCGGTTCATAATTGTCAGAGCAATGTAATGGAGAACATCAGTTTTATGGTTTTTACCAGATAAATTCCTCCACATCGTTCATGGTCCTCCAGGAAGTTCTTATCCGGTTGTAATAAAATTCATACAGATTTAATACAGTGGTTTCTTCTTTCGAATAAAAAAAGAATTATTGAAATTGGTAAATATTTGCCAGAGTTATGACCATTTTTGTCCTTAAAAAGCGACATAAAGTCATCGATATAGGCTTTCCTGCAGCTCTCAGTGCGCAGTCACCATTCTTGTTTTTTCAGGAACTACTTATTACTAAGCAATATTTTTTTTATGGGACCCAATCAATGGATTGAAGAATGGATGGAAGAAAGATTTTTCAAATCGGTTGATAATTGACAGAGATATGCGCGAACATACATAAAAAAAGAAAATATATACAGACGAATTGAGAACCTCCTCCTTTTTTGAAGTCGGTTAAAAATGTTATGTTAAATGTTGGTCATAATATACCCACGTAAAATGACACAGTACCGTTATTTTGTTTCCAGAAATTGCGGACTGTAAAAAAATAATGGGATAAAAAATAATGTTACGTAATAATATATTTTACAACCTTTTAGTCTTGACAAAACAAACATGTTCTGACAAGAAGCACAGGAACATTGGCGGACCTGGGAATTGAACTATTGATCCCCGACCCCATAACTGCTCCGCATACATAAGTCCTTCTTAGAGATTAATGTTATCAATAAAATAGAAGTGCATTAGATTGAAGGGCTCGTTATTGTGGTTAGCACCCCATTCCGAGCTCCGATCACTCCAGTATAACGAGGAGTTGGTTTATGGAGTCCATAAATCCATGGGTTACGTTCATATTTGATGCGGAGATATTTTTAACCCGGCGAGAGAGTAATGTTTGTTTATATATATCCATCATTTTGTACATAGGAGCGGCACTCTATGATGGCTAATCTGAAACCCGTCTCGTCTTCTCGCTGCTTCGCAAAGACAGGAACCTACTGCCATGAAACCATGAAGAGAAACGAACAAAGACGAGAAAAAGTAAACGTCAAAACGGCCGTTAGAGTCCCGGAGATAATTACTTGGTCCCAAGCTTACGTATTGTTACGCGTAGATACAACCAATGATTCAGTGCCTGATAGCAATGAGTGGTATTCATGGCGACTCCATGTGAGAACAAGACTGACGTAGTCGTCTAAATTAATCTAGTATAATATTTTAATATTAATTAGGTAAGAACATTCAATCTCCCCTTTACGTATTGCAACCGCAACCCCTGGTTCCACTGCAGGCGGAACGTGATGCGCTCAATCAAAAAACAATATCTGTAAAGTATTCATGACAAATTGCCGTTTAACGAAGAGAAATAACTGTGTAAATACTGGGTGTCTTTTGTAAGGGGAGATTCGGGTGTGGTGTTAATGCTAGCGTGGATTATTTAACAGTAGGTATATAGTCGGCTTGCTTATGGCATTTAAAAAAGAAACATGTGGATTTAAACTACATAAACAGTTAATTATTGTCATTTTAGAAAAGTTCAGAGTCACACAACGAGCCATGGAGAGAGCTATGCTCGGAGTTTCTTTGAGCGACGGACTCCGAAATGTGGAGATTCGCCGAAGAACTAAGGTCACCGACATAGCTCTCAGAATCTGCAAGTTGATGTGGCAATGGGCAGGCCACATCGCTCGAAGAACCGATAACCGTTGGGGAAGAAAGGTTCTCGAGTGGCGACCACGAGCCGGAAGACGCAGCGTTGGCAGGCCTCCCACTAGGTGGACAGACAACATTGTGCGCGTCGCAGGTAACCGGTGGATGCAAATAGCCAATTGTCGTTCACTGTGGCGTTCTAAGGGGGAGGCCTATGTTCAGCAGTGATCGTCTTCCGGCTGATGATGATGATGGAACAGTTAATGGAATAAATTAATTGAGAAACAACTTTCTAAAAGCGCCAGTGACGAAAGATTTGTTTACGTATCTAATTTTTTAGTACATTTTTGCATGCAATTTCTTAAGTATATAAGAATGATAACCGGTACGGGGAGGGAGAATCCACGGCTCTACCTTCCTTCCGTATAAGGACCAAACTAGCCTCCTAAGCCCTGGGTCACGTGGCATTACGGAGGAAACTGATGTGATAACCATCTAATGTTGTCTTTTATTTACGCCA
Organism: Furcula furcula; assembly: GCA_911728495.1. Lineage (NCBI taxonomy): Eukaryota > Metazoa > Arthropoda > Insecta > Lepidoptera > Notodontidae > Furcula > Furcula furcula. The sequence continues at coordinate 19,605,655 of OU452255.1, forward strand.
ATACTACACATTGAAACAAAACTTCTTTAACGGATTATATCGCGGTTTATTTCAACGTACTTGTATTCTTTGTTAAGTATATTACTGTAGGACGCGTCATTATGGGTTGTGGTATCTAAGCGACTAACGACTCTCAAGCAACTACAGTAGTAGTTAATCGCCATAAACGCAGTTCTTCTCAGTGGGGGCTCGTTGTAAACCGGTGGTAGAATCAGCCCTCTCTTAAGCAACAGCCCAAGCCGAGGCTGTGCCTCCCTGAGGTGCCCTTGAGCTAGAGTCCTATAACCGTTAGGCTAGAGTGCTATAAGCGCTCGCCGGTCCGCTCGGTATTGTCCGGTGAAGCTGTAATGGCCATCAGCGTTTACCATTCCAAAAAACAAACGCAATCAAGTATTCGAATGCAGTCATTTCTTTGAAACAGACTAATATTTTTTTTCAGTCCGCTTCTTCTTCTAACTTGGACTAAATAAGGCCACGTCTACCCCACAGTGGGGTGCGTAACTACATAACACCGTTTAGATTGATGGCTGATGCAATTTGCGACCGACTCGGATTTATAGTAACTGATAAAAGTACATTCGTGACGTATTTTGATAATGCGGCTCGTGATTCCACTGTAATGGCTTTGAATGAGCGCAGGTGCTTTGGCAAATGTATGCTATTAAAGAAAAAAGTTTAGAATGTGAAAGATGTAGCTTTAGTTAGAATTTTAAACCTTAATCCACGACTAATCGTAACGTGCCTTCAGTCCGAACTAAGCGATTTGCTGGGTGTTTTCTCGTGGACCCACTATTTTGTCCCACCAGTGGGTCCACGAGGGAGAACTATTTCTCGTGGACCCACTGCACTCTACGGTTATTAAATGTTCCTCCTGTATAATAAAGATGTTTATCACCTTTTTGCATTGTCAAAATTTATCTATCGCATAGTGAAGTGACAAGTGGCAGACAAAAAATATGTGCTTCCGCTGGTCGGTGTAAATCGTTTCATAGTTTTTTAGGCTTCCACACCCATTTTTTTAACTACAACTACATTCTTAAAGGGCATTACTAAGTTATAAACACGTTATAAACTTCCCAGTTAACCATCATTCATGATGAGACCACTTTATGTCCTATGCTACCCTGGTACTTCTGGTATAAATATGTATTGAAGCAAAGTAGTCACAGTTTGGTGGAACTAGATGTCTCACGAAAGGGGATGTCTCTTTGTGGCCTCTGTTCCCCAGTACTTCTGGTAATAATGTTTAAGAATGCGCAATTTTGCGGTTTTACGCGCTATTTCGTGGATGCCCTTTGAAATTCCGTCTGGAACTACCACGTTCAGCCGGTGTAACTACTTGAAATATTTACACAAAATTTACTTCTAAACTGTTAGAACGTAGAAGCCTTTTTGAAAAAAAAAATCCCATCTGTCTGATGATCGAACTACTAATCGGACTAATTGGAACGGATAATCCAATAGAAAGACGTTGCTTCTTGTTTTCCTTTAGTCTGTTGTCTAGTCTTCCCGGACATCCCACGGGTATAATAATCCATTCCATTAAACCATAGATAAGAATAGTATATATTGAAACATTAAACAACTCATACCAGAGCTTATTACTGGATGGCAAAATGCGCGAGGCCTCCTTGTATCTTATGCCGCCCTGGTACTTCTGGTGTAATATTATGTGGTGTTTAAAATGTCCGATAATATAGATTTCATTTAATAAATTAATTAAATTAATTAATTTAAATTATAGTTGATATTTATTTATTCATATGATAATTTCATACTATTATTGAAATCAAACATACTATTATCCCAACCCTTGCTATAACTATATATAGGATGTTAATAAACAACAGTGGGTCCACGAGAAATAGTTCTCCCTCGTGGACCCACTGGTGGGACAAAATAGTGGGTCCACGAGAAAACACCGGATTTGCTTCGTAATTCATATTAAGGACAGCTAATGACTGGAACAGTTTGCCTGCATCAGTTTTTCCGCCCGCTTTTAATAAGCTAGTGTGCTTTACCATCCCAGATTGTGTTGCCGCTTTCCATCAGGTGGGACTGCAGTCAAGCACTGGCTTAGATTAAGTAAAAAAAAGATTGCACGCTTAAGCCTCAATTCAATCATTGCTGTGTACCTACTATGGATGGAAAAAAATCCCTAGCGGCAGAAAGTAATTTTCCATTGGTAGACGTGTCGTTTACCATGAGTTCACTAAGGTGTATCAGATGCATTTTACCGTCAGTGAATCCCAAACTCTTCTATTTTAATCTATGATATAATCCTAACCGAAACGCTTACAGCGGCAAATAGTTATGTAAGCATGGGCATCATCTATTTCTGTCAGAGTTCTTTACTTAATCTAGGAGAGTTTTCACTTTTAATTTGTGATAATCATTTTTAATACCTTTTCATTAACATTAATCTATATATATAGATTTGTAAAGAATTCATTGAAATTCTCATAATTAAAAAATATCTAATTTAATAAATTCCAATATCCCAGGCTTGTCAAATAATATTGGATTCAGTATTCAGGCTGTTTTACAAAATGAAACATTCAACATTTGTTACATTCATCATCGGAAGCCTCAAAATGCCTTAAAACACTTAACCATTGCTCATACGGCATTTTTAGGTACGTCATTGATTGTTAGAAAAATATTAGTAACTTAATCAAGAACGTATTTTGAGGAAGGACACTTCTTAACGGCGAAGGTTTTAACGCCGTTTTAACACCTTTATGTTCTACATCATACTTAATTCCTTTTAATTTGATTTAGACCCTACGATGGTTCCTACCTGGGCGATCCGTTGCATAAGGGACGTGCCACCTAGTAAATTAACTTTATATTAATATTTACAGAAAAAACAACAACAAAAATTCTCAAACTCAGACCCAAAGATTAGATCTGATACTGAACAAACCTCCAATTACACTATATCCACACAGCCCATCCATCTTATTCCCTTCTCCGAGGCAAGTCAGCCGCCATTACCTTAAGACCACAGGACAATTTCTTAATCGTCGCGAGGGTAGCAGACAAATCACCGGTACCACGGTGCACTGAGTTGCGGTTCAGGCCTCAGGGGACGTCGGGCGACGAGACCAGCCGTGCGCTGCAACTGTATAGGGTGCAAGGCACGGGCGAATGGCGTAAGAGCGTTTTTGGAAACACAAAGCAAAATGAAGAGATGTTTTATAGTTGTCTATGAAACAGTTGCATAATAGGTGTTATTAAAACACGAGTGTGTGTTTATAAACCGAGCCGAGGGCTGGGTTTATAATAGTATCACACGAGTGTTTTAATAACTAATTATGTGCAGTTTCATACTTATCTAATAGGTAAAAAAAGAATGAATAACTGAAGACTTGGCAGTAAGGTCTAAGATCTTAGCCTGCCCAAAAAATAAAGTATTTTATAATAGAAAAAGCATCGTTTTATTCGGGACACTGTAGTCTTTGATTATATATACGTCATATAATCAAAGACTGTAATTAAAAAAAAACTTTTTTAAAGAGGCATGTGAATTAAACTTGTCAATAGAGTACTAGTTTTGAGTTCATAATTTGAATATTACGATATGAGTGTAGTAAAAAATTAGAATGTTATTTGAATGACACGAAGGTTATTGATTTAGAATTAGCATTCAGTTAGTTTATATCCTTGTACTGACTTTAACTTCACAAAAGACAAAATAAACTCATGAATTGTAACTCGAGTATTTGCTATTGACTATATAGCCTCGGTTTGTGAAAGACCTAAACAGCTGGTAAGGGTCACAATACAAATATAAAACTTATCGATTACTGAAAGAAAACAGTGTCAGTTCAATTTTTTAAATAATAAAATATTAAAAAAAAAAATTGAACCGACTTCAATAACACTAAAAAGTATAAAATAATTTAAATATTAAAGAAGTTGGTGTTAGCGTACCTGCTGTGTATATTTGGCACCAACTTCAATAATATTTAAATTATTTTATACTTTTTAGTGTTATTGAAGTCGGTTCAATTTTTTTTTTAATATTTTATTCTTTTTAGTGATATTTTCATACATAAAGATTGAACCATTGAAGACGGTAAAATGATCTAGGCAGGTTATGACATTATGATTTCACATTATCGTCTACATACTTTTACATAATTCATGTTTCTTCAGAAACTCAGAAACAATTTATCCGATCGTAATGAAATTTGCATGGAATCATCATAGTAGTTTACTCTCTCGAATAAAAAAAGAATCATCGAAATCGGTTCATATTTGTCAGAGAAATGTAAAGGAGAACATCAGTTTTATGGTTTTTACCAGATAAATTCCTCCATATCATTCATGGTCCTCCAAGAAGTTCTTATCCGGTTGTGATAAAATTCATAGAGGTTCATTACAGTGGTTTCTTCTTTCGAATAAAAAAAGAATCATTGAAATTAGTAAATATTTTCCAGAGTTATGACCATTTTTGTCCTTAAAAAGCGACATAAAGTCATCTATATAGGCTTTCTTGCAGCTTTCCTGCGCAGTCAACATTCTTGTTTTTTCAGGAACTGCTTATTACTAAGCAATATTTTTTTATGGGACCCAATTAACGGATTAAAGAATGGATTGAAGAAAGATTTTTTCAAATCGGTTCATAATTGCCACAGAGTTATGCGCGAACATACATAGAAAAAAAAAATTATATATACAGACGAATTGAGAACCTCCTCCTTTTTTGAAGTCGGTTAAAAAGTGGCCTTTTTTTGTTATTTTTTTTTTGAGTCGGGGGAAATCTTCCAAAGATCCCCGGGAGCTGTGGGGCTCGACCGGGGTATGTGGGATTCTTACCCACTAAAACCCCCGCGGCTGTCGCATCGGCACATGAGAGGGGACCCCAGGGCTCTCCGGTGGGATATGCACCAGGGGCCCGTCAGTGCCTTGCCTTTGAGCCCGCCGCCGGGGGGCGCATTGTAGCCCCCCGGGAACCAGTCACGGTGCTCACGGGGACGGGGGTCGCAACCCCGCCACCGTCCTCCTCGCTCGAGGAGTCGCTGCCGTACTCAATGGACGTTCAAAGGGCAAATAAAAAAAAAGTTGCCTAAAGCAACCCATTAAAATTACGATACGATAACGATAAATTACATTAAATTAAAAAATTTAAATATCTTTATTTCAGACCGTTAGTCCATAAAATCATTACAAATTCATTATAAACCAATACATATTATGTCAAATCAATCAAATAAACTAAAATTAAATTAAATTACAAACATTCAATTCCTTAAACAAATTCAATTAAAATAACATCATAATTTTATTAGTGTAGTGTTGGACTAGAAAATCCAAATCCTACATGAACTCTTGTCCAATACTTGAGTATAGGAGTATCCAGCCCAACCCTACCTGCGACCAGCTGTAAGTAGCTGTTGGAACTGCCTCGCATCCGACGCATCAGTGACGCCACCCTCCTGCGTATTATAACCTGCGGCAAAACCATCCACCTGAGCATCGGCAAACATTCCTGACGCGCTACAAAAGCGTGGCAGTCTCAACAGCGCTCGGAAAGCATTATTATACTAGACGCGCAAGGCATTGTAAGCTTTTTGCGTATGCTTGATCCATAGGCTGCACGGATAAAGCCTTAGCTTGTATTTTCCTTTGCAGAAGTTTTCTGCAAGGGCAAATACATGTTAAGGCCGAAATCCGTGGCTTCGAGGCTTTTAATAAGCTAGTGTGCTGTACCACCATCTCGATTGCATCGCCTTTTTCCATCAGTTAGGATTACAGTCAAACTTATTGAGATTAATAACTTATTGGACAAGAAAAAAACGCTTTTCCTGATACATTGCACCCGCGCGTTAAGGGAGTACTGCAAATTGCGGTAAAATGGGTTGTAACGCTCCCCGCTGCAGCGGACTTTGACGGATGTATAGACGCTTGTGCACCTAATAAAGTAATGCATTTCTCTATGTCCCCGCTCACACTAGGGGGGAGCCGTCCCGGTTAGTTAATTACGTCTGAAGATATTGATTCGTCTACAGTTTTATGGCATTTTTATCTTAAGTTTTAGAGGGGCAAGGCACAGGGAGAACGTTATCTAAAAAAAATTATACGTCATCTCCCTCTGCACCGAAATAGTCTCCTTATAAGGAGAAAATTTCGGTGCCTTTCACTATAGTGAAAGGCACCTTATCTCTCTTGAATCTATTTACTAGGAGTGTTATTGATTCGGCTTCATTAAGGGCTCCCACACATAACTGCGATGCGATGCGATGCGGCGAGAAACAAATGAATTTTCGATACAAGTTGCAGGAACTTGTATTGGAAAATTCATTTGTTTCTCGCCGCATCGCATCGCAGTTATGTGTGGGAGCCCTAACCGGCTTCAAAAAGAAGGTTCTCTATTCGACGCGTATGTATGTAATATTAATACAAATGCGTAATATTAATATGTTAGTCTATGTGGGCTTCTAAATAAATTTACCAAATTTTATGAGTGTATGTATGTATGTAGGTTTGTCCGCGGATTTCTCAGAAACTACAGGTCCGATTTCGAAAATTCTTTTTGCAATAATTAGAGTATTATTCAACTTAGGGTAGAGTACAAGTTTCATCAAAATCGGTCCAGTAGTTTAAGAGATATAAACTTTTTATGTTTTCAGTAAGTTACTGTAACGTAGACGTTCGAGTTGCGTGATAGTGCTGATACCTATTTTACTAAAATAAAAGTCACTAAAAAGTGTTAAATAAACTATTTAAAAAAAAACAGACTTCAAAGTAAATTATCTAAAAAGCATAAAATAACGAAAATATATTGAAGTCGGTGTCAGCTCGTGCTAGTCTTAGTTAACATGATGTGCTAGCACTGACTTCAATATATTTTCGTTATTTTATGCTTTTTAGACAACTTATTTTGAAGTCGGTTTTTTTTTTTAACAGTTTATGTATGGTTTCATACTAACGAATCAAAGTACTAACTCAGCTATACATAGCAAGATTATTTTTAACCGACTTCAAAAAAGGAGGTTCTGTATTCGACGCGTATGTATGTAATATTAATAGAAATGCGTAATATTCATATATGTTAGTCTATGTGGGCTTCTAAACAAATTTACCAAATTTCACGAGTGTATGTATGTATGTATGTATGTATGTATGTATGTATGTATGTAAGTATGTATGTATGTATGTATGTAGGTTTGTCCGCGGATTTCTCAGAAACTACAAGTCCGATTTCGAAAATTCTTTTTGCAATAGTTAGAGTATTTTTCAACTTAGGGTAGAGTACAAGTTTCATCAAAATCGGTCCAGTAGTTTAAGAGATATAAACTTTTTATGTTTTCAGTAAGTTACTGTAATGTAGACGTTCGAGTTGCGTGATAGTGCTGATACCTATCTTGGTAAAATAAGTCACTAAAAAGTGTTAAATAAACTATTTTTAAAAAAATAAAAACCGACTTCAAAGTAAATTATCTAAAAAGCATAAAATAACGAAAATATTATTGAAGTTGGTGCAGAATATACACAGCAGGTACGCTAACACCAACTTCAATAATATTTTCGTTATTTTATGCTTTTTAGATAATTTACTTTGAAGTCGGTTTTTATTTTTTTAAAAATAGTTTATTATATCGTATGGTTAATGACCCGTGGGGTGTCCGGGTAAGAATAGCACCCGATCTCCTCCCGTTGGGTGTCCGTAAGAAGCGACTAAGGAAAAACAAGAAGACGGGCAGCAGCGTCTTTCTATTGGATTACCTACCACCTATACTGCGATCCCCAAGACGCCTGCCAAACGTGGGAACTACCTTCTAAGAGGAAAGCCTTTGTTCAGCAGTGGACGTTTTAGGCTGCAGATGATGATGCTGTATGGCCAAATTGATGTCAGAATTATCTAAGCTCTACCTGTTAGGCCTCTGTCATGGCTAGACAACTCCTGTCTAGATTACAAGAACAGGGACAGACTAGTCTCGGGTTATAACAGGTCAAACAAGATTACTGTTATTCCTGTTACTCTATAATAACAGATGTCATTATCTGTTATTAAATACCTGCCTGTTATTTTTCTAATCACGATCTATCATTAAATAAATCACATACGGTACAAATATGAGTACTAGTAGATTATAGTTTGATATCATTCTAGAAATTATGAGTAGACGTGTAACCAATTCCCATGCGTGTTATTTTCTTATTTCAAACTAGACACTTTCATTCATGCTTTAAAACAGGCTTAGGACATGGGAAGAACAAATAACAGATATCACGAACATTTTTTATTGAGTACCTACTGTGACTGAAAAGTGTAGTGTAGATTGTGATTTAAGTATTGTGAATTATATAACAGAACAGATATTTTTAACAGATATTTGATATCACAGGAACAACTGTTATCTAGTATTTACGAATACTTGTGAGTAATTTCTATCTGTTACTATAAATACGCCTCACTCCTAGGCCTCCTGACCCCATGACGGTCCTATTGGACCGGGATGCGCCGAACCCTCCCCGACAACCGTATGCTACACTAGCTATCAGACACCGGTCTCGCCGGCGAGGCCGAAGGGTCGTACGCATGCGACCTCAACGACGTGCATCACCCCACTGAGTTTCTTGCCGGTTCTTCTCATTGGGGGCGCGTTGTGAACCGGTGGTAAACTCAGCCCTCTCTTAAGCGACAGCCCAAGTCGAGGCCGTGCCTCCCTGAGGTGCCCTTGAGCTCGTCGCTACTTCTGCCGTTAAGGCTAGAGCGCTTTAAGCGCTCGCCTCCTATTGTCCGGTGAATCTGTAATGGCCATCTGCGGCCAACAGCGTCTATCATTCCCAAAAAAAAAACAAAAAAAAACTAGACATTTTACGTGCCCTTCAAAGCAAGGCAAGTAAGCCTTTAAATATACCTTTTATTTAAGAAACTTTTACCTATTCCGTTTAAAGAAAAGAAGTACCTACAGTTAAGGCTGGTTTAGCCCTGATATACCTAGATCATTGCTCTAAATGTTATGGTATTCTAAGTAATGAAACAAATATATTGGTCTGGAAATCTACGTGTCCTTGAGCCCCCATGAAAAATGGCTCAATTGACGATAGGATGCAAGTCCCCCTGCAAGCGGAGTGATGGTACAAATCATTGCGAACAACATTGATATATTGCTTGAGAAGAGTAGAAATTGATGGGTAACATACCACTTTGATATAAGTGGTACTTCGGGTTAGTTATAGGGTGATAATATTTATTTATTTTTGTTTACAGCTTTTTGTCCCTACATTTTTTTTTATACTACCAAGGTGGCAAGCAAGTCTGCGGCCCGCCTGGTGGTAAGTAGTTACCGCAGCCATAAAATACTGAGAGTACAGAAGGCACGCTTCATACAACGGGCGCTCGAGCAACGCACACATAGACAGCGCTCACACACACGATATCTCGGTATATCTCGGTTTAGTGCGAGCGCGAATGCCGTCCGTTTCAAACACTCGTCTTCCGTTCTTCCTGTTTTATTCTTAACAATCAATCGAAAAACTAGTTAGGAGTGCCACTATCACGATAGTTTTTTCGGATAAGCCAGAGTTGATAGACAGAGTATGAAAAGCGAGGAACATACACCCGATTATCCGTTAAGTAAAATGAGCCATGCGTCGGATGGGCATGTTAAAAGTCGGTCCTGCGCCTAACCTCTCCTCGGTCGTGTCGGTGTTCCGTCCCATCGGATTGTGAGAGGTATTAATAAATAGAGAGTGCACTTGTGTCTAGGCAAGCGCTTGTGCATTATAATATCTTCCGCGTTGATGGCTGATCTTGTGAAAGATTAGCTGCTGTAGTCGTATCGGCCAGGAAGACATACTAAGTACCATCTTAATGATTTCTTTTTAATTCAGCATATTGGCAAACTAGACACGCCTGATGACGTCACACGCCTGACCTTAGGTCAGCTGAATTGAACTGTCACTCGTCTCCTCGATGCTCGTCACCCAAGACATTAGTTATTAAGCCTAAAAAGAAGCTGAAGCTGAAGCTTCAGTGCCCTTCACACCGGAAGCCACCAGATACTGATGTATGGTCTTTTTGAACATGGGCCTAGTAGTAAAAATTATTATTATTTTTATTCTCAAGCAACATGGGCCCATAGATAGATACATTAAAACTAATATATGTAAATCGTAAAGATGCTCACGTCACTCCCAGTTTTCAGTATTTATCCTTACTCGACACCCCAGAACTCTTCTTTTGTGAAAGCCGACAGATGTTCAGTCGGCATCCTCACCACAAAAGAATATAAATTAACGCACACGTACTCTACAATCTTGTCGACCTTTGTAGACAGTTGTAATTACCATTATAATGTCCCAGCGATTGATTCTAGACTTTTTTTTTATAGTATAGTACAGTCGTTTATATAATAAGTCCGTCCCCAAAGTATCTTAGTACGGTCGTGACACTCTCAATGGTATATCGCCCATTAGTTCGTTGCAAGGGGAATATATTGTTTGGATTTACGTTTGGAGTATTTTAGTGCGACGCACAAGTGATTCAACGAGACATGTTGAGTTGTGGAGATGCATTTAGTTCGCTGACGTTCATAGGAGTAGAGTCAGTTCATTTAAATAGAGGTTTCATCATCTTGAAGACGTTTACTGTTGACAACTTCTATTAGCATCGGTTGCTCGAGTCTCACACAACGTCATCGGTTTATCAAATGCCTGTCTACGCTGATTTTTCGTTCGGTTCGTCGTCCGCTACTCTGAATCCTTTCTTCCTTATCAATTCTTCGAGCCGTGTGGCCTGCCCACTGCATCTTTAACTCGTAAATCCTGAAAAGTGAGTGAGTAGGATAGGATGGTTACTTCAGCGAATTACATCATTAAGGTTATCATCACCCTTAAAAAGTTGTGTGAGTCTGAGCTTCTCTACAATACTTCAGCAGAAATGACTACGTCTACGCCCACTCAAAATTGGTGCAATTTCACTAAAAAAATACCTCCTTCTTACATAAAATCATGGCTAATATTTATCTAAATTTGATTTAGATGTCGGTGAATAAATGTGTTTCGTTCTTTCTTTGCTAATATCATTAACTTTAAGTAGCATAATGACATTCCTGCAGGGAGTAATGTTCCTGTGCTCTATGAGAAGTTGTGTGCTGGCTAATAAAATCCATCATTCACCTTGTGCCAGTGCCAGTGCAGTCAGCACAGCAGTACTTTAGACATGTGTCATGGGAATGGACCGTTAACGTGCCGTTTCTTACCATGGCTGCAACACCACTAACCATTCCGGGAGATCACGGTCTAACAATCAATATCATCATCATAATCAGCCTACATCTGTCTACTGCTGGACATAGGCCTCCTCCAATAGACGCCATTGAGCTCTGATTTTCGTCAAACCAACTGGTGACAGGGGTTTTCCGGTTCGTGGTCTCCACTCCACAATCAGTCTTCCCCAACGATCATCAGTTCTGCGGCAAATATGACCAGATCACAGCCACTTCAACTTGCTAATCCGTTGAGCCGGTAATTTTAGTTCTCTGACAATAATTGAAATTAACTAACTTAAAAATGATCGCACCTCTGATTTCTTCAATGAATCATGTGCGAATCGTCTTTGTGCGATTGTTACTAGCTTTCGGTGAAGGAAAACATCGTTTGGAAACCTGCATGTCTGAGAAAGTCTAACTAGCTCTCGAATGACGTGTGAAGTCCGCCAACCCGCACTTGGCCAGCGTGGTGCACTATGGCCTAAGCCCCCTCATCTTGAGGGGAGGCCCGTGCCCAGCAGTGGGACATAAACAAGGGCTGGTATTATTATATTATTATTATTAACTATAAAAAATATACCTATTTATTTATTGAAACAAAATATTTACAGTTTATTTACAAACATGTACACTTAAACTAGGTAAAAAACTTCCTCGAAGTTGTCGCCGCACTGGGAGGGAAGGGTACCTAAAAGACTGGCGGCATTACCCCTTTGTATGGCCAAGCTTATACGTTGGCAGAAAAAGCTACCAGCCCGGCGGTCTCCTGAGACTTCGATAAGTTTGGAAGAAATTTCTTTCACCAAAGCGTGCGTCTCATGAGACCAAGGCCCCATGGTCTCCACCGCAAAGGGCGCAAATATATAGCTCGAACCTAGAGCTGCATACTTGCGTCGCTTTGCAACACTAGCGGCCGCCGCAGCCCCTCCAGCCGCCCTGCAAGTTGCCGGGGTGTGGGACGCAGCAAGTGTGTCGACACATGTCGCATCCCACACCAGCGGCTTTCCATGTTGCCATGGTATTAAAGTGACACCATCAGGCCTCTTGCCGTCATCTCGTGTAATGCCGACTGGTTCCAGTACGGCAGGGACACCGGCAGTGACAAGCCCCCTGCGAATAATATCATTAAGGGCGGCATGGCGTGACATACGGCCAGCGCTACGCGAGCAAGACAGCCCGTGGTGACCATATTTATCTACGTACTCCCCACAGCGACAACGATGAGGAAGGTTGGTGCTGGCACCCACCCGCAAACAAACTGCAAGACTAAGTGTGGTATTGGTCAATAAGGTACCAATATGAGACGATGGCATAGCCTGCAGCCAGTGACCGGACTCCTTCGCAGAGACAGCTAGCAAACGCGCACGATCTAAATCGTTAACGCTGGATGTTAAAAGTGAATGCCAAATTGAATTACAGAGTGGTTTATCCCACTGTCTCTGAGAGCGAGTTAAGATTGGAGGGTCGGAACCCGTGCAAGCCAACAGCCAGGCATTTCTGGCCTCACTCAAATACGTCACCTCAACAGATCCTAAGGCTGAGACAATAATAGACCTGCTGAGGGTTTCCGTACTATATACCGAAGACTATACTATTAACTTATTATTAGACCGAAGACTATATTATTAACTTAAGAATATTACTTGTAGATTAGTATGTCTTTACAGATTTGTATAATTAGGATCTAAAAGTCGACTGTTTGATCAGACTCACACTAAAATAAAAAATAATAATTTAATTCAGAAATGTTAGCGAAAGAATGCTTCACAAATGAAGTAGAAATGTTGAGGAGACCAAGAAAAGATAAAATGAAATCGCAAATAACAGCTTGCATATTCATAAAATCCTTGAATTTTCAAGCGAACTCAATCTGCCAAGTAAACAAGCACTTTGCTTTTTCACTGATTACGTGAAATGAAGGAAGTTCGTACCAAAAATTTAGTATTGGGCGCTATACAAATTAATCCGTCTTATTACGAAAAGCAGTTTAACGACGAACCTAGGTTTACACTCAGGAAATCGTTCCTTAAACTTGGGTCTAAACCTTGGTTAAACTTTATTTTAATCAGGAATTAACGCGATTTACCTTATATTTTGGCTTGACGTTTCGCCGTGTTCACAAGCAAACTGGTTCAGCGAGATGGCTGACGGAGATATATCTGCCTCGCCCGTGCGCGAGGCAGAAATATCTCCGTCTACCCCCGTTCTTTCACTTGTAACATTAAGCCCACTACACGCTACACTCACAGTATCTGTATATTTAACTGCCGGCAAATAGCGAGGTTTTGTCATTCTAATCACTGGTTCCCAAGCAGCTGCTAATTTAAAGCCATCTTTATATTTCTTGATTTCAATCGCTTCACGAAACACTCTTGCATAAAAGCATCTGCTTTTCGTAATATAAGACGGAATATGATCATACCTAATAACAAACATGATTCATACACGAAGCGTACATTTAAATTTTCAATAGGAATCGAAGTAAACCATAAGAAATATAAAAGAATAAAGCATTGAGACATCTTATCAGGTGGCATGGAAGGATATCGGTGCATACAAGTATTCCTAGAAGCTTCCTTTGAAACTGCAATAAAGGTGCAATCACACGCGCTTCAAAGAATTCAAAGTGTCTTTTTATAACCGAGAAAATGTGTGCGAGGAATATTATGTGGGATGACAGAGAATGGATGTGGTTGGTGGAATATTTTATTTTTATGAAAGGGGAAGAGAAATAAATGACGTGTTTATTATATTGCCCCTATTTTTTGTTTTAGGTGCCTACTTAAGTAATTTATTTTTGTTGCTGTTACTATAAATATTCTGTAGAGTTTTTGAATACTGTTAAGCAGGCTGTGAAAATAAATTTATTGAGTGACCTGGCACGCTGTCCAAACAGCATCGGCACATGAGAGGGGGACTCCAGGGCTCTCCGGTGGGATCTGCACCAGGGGCCCCTCAGTGCCTTGCCTTTGAGCCCGCCGCCGGGGGGCGCATTGTAGTCCCCCGGGAACCAGTCACGATGCTCACGGGGACGGGGGTCGCAACCCCGCCGCCGTCCTCCTCGGAGTCGCCGCCGAGGAATATGAATAATCTAAGGCCTCCCACTAGGTGTACAGACGGCATTAGGCGCGTCACAGGTAACCGGTGGATACAAATATCCGACTGTCGTTAATTGTGGCGTTTCTAAGGGGAAGGCCTGTTCAGCAGTGGATGTCTTCCGGATGTTGATGATGAATAATCTAAGTCCTGTACGCGCCTGTTGCTCTAGGGTTTCTGGTGCGGATCCAACCGGAGAGTCCAGGTCTCCCCTCTCATGTGCCGATGCGAGGTCCGCGGGGGTTTTAGTGGGTAAGAATCCCACATATCCTGGTTGGCTCCCATAGGCCATAGAAGATTTCCCCGCGTCAACAAAAAAGGGGGCTTAACTCGCTTGCAATCCATTTACAACGTATCCAAAAATACAACTGTACACATCACAAACGACAATGCCGCATCCAAAATCCTACGCTATTCAACACTTCGTACCTCCACGTCAACCGGCTTTTGCTATGGAAATTCAACGAAGATGTGCGCTGAAAGCTGCATAGAAGATTGGATGTGAAATTTTGATTCAGCACGTCCTTTGTGCTAGACCTTGGTTCCTTAGTGGATTACACCACCCTGTTAATGTTAATTAAGTTGATGGATGAATATATTTCTCTAATTTTAGCAATTCATTTGTTTCTATCCGGAAAAATAGTGCTTTATATCTCTCAAGTATATCTAACATTCTCAAGGTCCTTGTTTGGTTCAACGTCTTTTGTAGTAGAAAATCAGCCTGTTACCATTTTAGCGCGTATATTAGATATTTAATGGTCACTATAAGGAGCTGGATCAAAGAAAGTAAAGATCGAACCCGGTATCGTGTTGCTGAAGATTATGTCCATATTTACCTCAAGAGCTGAACATATTTGCAGGACCGTTACATATTACCCAGATTAGCTTCAAAGAATATCTAAATATTTACAAAAATATGAACTGAAGTGAAATATGTACCCGTGGAAGGAAGAATAGAAAGAAAGAAGAAACCCTACACCCTACCATCTCCTCCCATTGGGTGTCTGTAACAGGCGACTAAGAAGACGGGCAGCAGCGTTGGATTACCCACCTAAACTGCGATCCCCAAGACGTCTGCCAAGCGTGGGGATTATGGCAACCCCTCCCTTCTAAGGAGGACGTCCTTGTTCAGCTGTGGACATCTTTTGGACGCTGAGGAACTCCCCATTCCCAACTCCCTTTAAATAAAATCGAACCGTGAAACCAAACATATGAAAATCGACAATTACTTTGGAAGTTAGTGGCGAAACCAATTAATTTCAAATTACGAAAACATTATTCTAAATTAAACTGTGGAACCACTAAAATACAGGTGCCAAACTAAAATCGTATAAATACAGGGCTGGGGCGAGGGTTGCAAATTTTCCAATCCTCAGGGTCCCATAACTACGCCCTATGTCGGCTAAGAATTAAACTAAGGACTTATGTTTCGGCCAGACGAGCGACTTTTAAAAACTTTCTTATCGCTCTATCCAAAAAACAGAGCCAGTATACGTTCGACTATGTCATAGTCATGTCAGCTTTCAAACGAATGTACTGATTTGTAAGCAATTTTTTCTTGAAAGCTGATTTAATCCAGACATTTTATGAAAATCTTTTCAGCCGTTTATTATGATATAATTTCTTTTATGTATCGGGGGCTTTCAAATTGTAAATTTACTATAGTCTTATATTTTTATTTAATTTATAATATAGCCATTAGCTATAGTCCTGTCAAGTCAAGTACCTATTATGACAAATCACTATAAGGACGTAGATAACTATTACGTTTATGGCCGCTAAGAGTTTCGAAGTAATTAATTACTTTTTTACCATAACTTGCTTTAAGCATTAGCTCATATCAAGTAAAGAAAATAACATAACACGTAATACAGAATAGATCCATTTTATACGGGCTTGACTGTACTTCAAAAGCTTTTTTGTAATAGTATTTTTCAGAAGATAATTATAATTTTTATAGTATTTCTGTTCCTCTCACTCATTTAGACAGACCTGTGTGGTTAAGACTTGCTTACTCATTATAAATTCATTTCCATATTTGCATTTGAAGCTTTTTAACTAATTCAGAACATTGGATACTAAGCTTAAAGATAACACAAACAAAATCCTCCGTTTTATTCCAACCACAGTGACTTCTGAAAGCTCAGATTTAACCCAGAAAATAACAAGCAAATAAACTGGTTATAAGTCAAATTACTCACCGACTAAACGCGACTAATCTAGTTGTTAATGGTGACAGCTGGCAAAAAAGTTGCCGGTCTGCACAGTTTCAGTTATAACTCACGAAGTTCGCAATATGTTTCGCTCCAAGTACCGGGAACTCGTGATTTTCAGCCTTGATTAATTGCCTTCGAAATATTGATTAAGCTGAAACGTGAGCTAAAGTATTAAAGTTCTGGATAAATGTGTGTTTATTGGAGTTTATGATATTCAGGGTGTAAATTTCTGGTATCATGAAAGATGTGGCCGGTTAAATACTGACGTAAAAATGCACTTTTTATGTATGATGTGTTAAATGAGAACATAACGTTAAGGTCATGTAAAAGTACGTTGCTTGTAGTTGTTGGAAGAGAGAAATATTTTTTGTATAAAAATATTCCCAAAGGCACTCCATAGCCTATATCTTGAATCTCTATGGGCACAGCAGTAAAGAGACCGGTTGCAGTTTCCCACGGCCCGCAAACATGCCAGCCTTATTGAAAGCAAACACCATTAAAGTGTGTGGCTTCAGGCGTAATTCTTTGCTACTACAGTTTTTTCAATGTGAGCCATGAAACGAGCGGTACGCTAAATAGTAAAAAGAAACTGTAATAAAAGAACTCGAATTACATAAATTTTGTTAAATTATTTTTTGACCCTTATATACCGTATTTGGTAAACACTTCCATATTTTTATCGAAATCTGTTTCTGCCACATGTATTTAATTAATTGTACCTTGGATTTTATATGTAACAAAAAAATATTACAAACTGACACAAAAGTGAGTTAGGAGGGTATATTACAACTTAGACTAGAAGGTGCTGAACCTAAAAATACCATAGATTTAGGAGTTTTTTCACCAATATCTTTGAAAAATACTGCAAATTAAAGAGATGACTGCACTTGTAACAGGAAACTAAAGTGGTAAACCAATGATATTTTGTACAATAGATATGGCATTAGCGCACGAAATGTGAAACAACGAAATTCACCCTGATTGGGTGAACTAGCAGAAGTCACGCGTCGGTAAAATGTAACGAACGTGATGTGTGCCTTTGAAAATCAAGTAAAATGCCTTCAAGTATTTAGAAAACGCACTAAGTACTGTACAAAAGTAAATTATAAGGGACGGATATCATACCTTAATTGTATATGAGAAAATATTTTAATTACATGACGATCCTGTTGGTCTAGTCGTTAGATACCCTGGCCGCTACCCGATGGGTCTTGGGTTGGATTCCCACCAAGTGTCTGGGTGTTATTTATCTATTTAAGTAAGTATTTATTTCCAAAAAAGTATGTATTTATGTATTAGTATCAGTTGTCTGGTTGCCCTAAGATATTATTATTACACTAGCTGACCCACGCAGCTCCGCCTCCGCTATTTTTACGTTAACTAAACTTTTAATAACAGACATTAGCAACGAATACATAACCTCCTTTTTTATAGTCGGTTAAAAACTGGGACCCAATTTTTACTTGCTCTCCTAAGCACGGACCCGTTTAGTTCAAATGGCGTTAAACGGTCACCCATCTATTTAATGATCTTACCTAACGTTGCTTAACCCGATCGATTACAAAACCTTGATAACAACTCTCTATGAGTGTTACCTTACTGATATTTATTATATTATAAAGAAAAATTGATAAAATTGGACCAAGCGTATAACCAACTACCCATTTTGACTTTAATACCCTCTCCCAAAACAACCGTGCTAGATTACAGGATAAAAAGTATCCTATGTCCTACCTCGTAGTAAGATCTCAAATCATGCCAAGTTTCATTTGAATCCATTCAGTAGTTTCAGCGTGATGCTCAGCCGTGATACAGACAGACAGACAGACAGAAAGACAGACAGACAGACAGAAATTTAAAAAATTACATTTTCGGCCTCAGTATCGGTTATAGAATGCCCTCCAAATATAATTTTCAAAATATGTTCAATGTACAGAATTGGACCTGTTACAGTTTTATTATAAGTATAGATGAGTCACAATTTTTGGCTCGCAGTAAATTATTTCATAAATAGAACCGTTCAGTGTATTTTGTGGCCCCAACATTAAAAAGGAAATGTTATTTTTGCGGGACGTGTTTCTGATTTTTTTTCTAGCAAAGACAACAATAAGTTTCTTGCTATCCCTATCCTCTCCGCCTAGGGGATTCTTTACTTTATATTAAAATATACATTTAATACTAATAAATGAACCAAGTTAATGATGCTACACAAAGGACACATAAGCAAAATTACTCAAAAGCAGAACGACCTGCGCGGAAAAAGTCCAAATAGCAAAATGACCAACGCGCAAAACGTCCTAATGCCAAAAGGTCCATGACACGTTTGTTGTCCGTGGTACCACCAGTAGTACCAGTGGTACCACAGACAATTATTTTTGTCCATGGTACCACTTTTTTAAAAAAAAACAACAAAAAACAAAACAAAAATGTTTATTTCATTAACTTACTTTAAAATAATTACATACAAGGCTGGGTCCCTCAGTTAAGCATAATAATACTTGTGTTTGAAGGATCCGCTCTTCTATAGCTATATAAGCTCTATTTAACAGTTAAATGACCACTACTTCTGATAAGAATTTGTCGATTTTATTACTCAATAAGAAAGAAGATAGAAAGCCAATAGAAGAATACAGCTGCGTTGGACAGCATTTGGGAAATTACGTCGAGTATTTTCGTCACCCATCCCACAGAGTCTGAAGACAAAAGTCTTCAATCAGTGCGTCCTGCCTGTTATGACATACGGAGCCGAAACGTGGACACTCACGGTAGGGCTGGTTCACAAACTTAAAGTCGCTCAGCTTGCTATGGAAAGGTCTATGCTTGGTGTTTCTCTGAAAGATCGAATTCGGAACGAGGTGATCAGACAGAGAACCAAAGTTATCGACATAGGCCACCGGATTAGCAAGCTGAAGTGGCAGTGGGCTGGCCATATCTGCCGTAGACCCGATAATCGTTGGAGCAAACGAGTTCTTGAGTGGAGACCGCGAGTCGGCAAACGCAGTGTGGGACGTCCGCGAGCGAGATGGAGTGACGACATACGTAAAGTGGCGGGCAGAAATTGGATGAGGAAAGCCGAGGATCGTAGTCAGTGGCGTGATATTGGAGAGGCCTATGTCCAGCAGTGGACGACTGTAGGCTGATGATGATGATGATTACTCAATACCACATCTCTACATAGGTATAAAAAATCACACTTTTGAAATTTCATGTGTAATGTTGTCAATACAACAATGTTGTTGTTGTTGTGTAAAAAGTATATAAGTATTAGTATCAGTTGTCTGGTTTCCATAGTACAGGCTCTGCCTAGTTTGGGATCAGATGACCGTGTGTGAATTGTCCCAGGATATTATTATTATTATTCCATTTATTTATTTTTTAACAATTGTTTTACATTTTTAAATATAAATATAAAAACAAGTACATTTAAAAATATAAAAAAAACACTTCCAATTATTATTATTATTATTAATACAAACAGTCCAACCAAGATACAAAGTAAACGATTAACAATAATAATGAAATATTATTTAAATCTAATTAATTTATACCACGGACAACAAACGCCATGACATGGTGTCAAAATTTATTTTTGTTACAGTCACATACATACACACTGTCGTCTGTGTATCAATCACTACATAAAAAGAAAATATTTTTTCTAATAAAGTGACCCATTTCTTACTATCGACATTCATCAACCACGTCCATTTATCGAGAGAATGAGCCGACCTATTTCATTTAATTGGATAATATTTCAACTTTCAACCCTTTTATAACTATTAACATACATGCGTATTGAATGAAACAAAAGGCCTAAAATACGGTTATAATTAGAATCACGTTGTCGCGCGGCGAAGGCACCACCCTTTGTTTTAGGGTCCCACAGGTGTAATTGGAAAAACGCAAACATGAACCCATCGCGGGGTTCCGTTACTGAAAGGAGAAATACTTTTATAATAACTCCCGACCCAAAAACACCCCTTGGTGTTATAATTCTGGCACCTATGCCGTCTGTTTGTGGCACCGTACCTCCCAAACGAATGGGCAGATGTGAATGCGTTTATTTTTGTATTTGATTCGAGATAAACTTACAAGGTGGTAGGTTCCTTGTGCAAGGAACCGTCCAGGTAGGTACCACCGCAGTGTCAGATATTCTGCCGCCAAGCAGCAGTGTGTAAACATTGCTGTGT
The DNA here is from genome assembly GCA_911728495.1 of Furcula furcula. NCBI lineage: Eukaryota > Metazoa > Arthropoda > Insecta > Lepidoptera > Notodontidae > Furcula > Furcula furcula. The sequence goes on from OU452255.1 coordinate 19,626,385, forward strand.
TCCGGTGTGAAGGGCACTTTAGCTGGTGAAATTACCAGACAGAATAGACTTAATATCTAATGTTTCAATCGCTAGTGTTTCTTCTGGTGTCGCTGGCGTCTATAGACTGCGGTGACTGCTTGCCACCTTGGTAGTATAAAAAAAAGATGTTGCATGTAAGTCACAATATTTTTTAAATTAAGCGGGTTTCAGACTACGCTATACTATTGTGCTATATAGTATATAGCAAAGAAGGACCTAATGCTATACTATATAGCATGGCGTTCACATTACGCGATATTATCGCAAGCATTGTATATCGCTCGTTTCGCTTGCGGTAGTCTTGGGTAGTACGCGTACGATGTACTAATAGGTACTAGTACGGGGTACTGTACTAAAAGTAATGTTTCCGAAAGGCATCGGACATTTCGCACAATAGTACACTTTATCTAGGTACTTATTGCGCCACGGACGGACGGAACAAAAACTGCGTAAGGCATTGGTATGGTAAACAGTGTGAGAGTATCAGGGACAGTGATACAGGCTGGATGTACTACAATACATTCGGCTTAGATTTAAGTTCTTTGCATTTGCAATAATGATTATTTTAGCGTGGCATAGATTCGAATAATTAGTGGCGTTGCGCTGTAAATATTTCGCGCATGTTTCATCAACAGCCGATAAACGTCCACTATTGAACAAAGGCCTCCCCCTTAGAAGGGAGGGGTTGCCATAATCCCCACGTTTGGCAGGCGTCTTGGGGGTCGCAGTATGGGTGGTAGGTAATCTAATAGAAAGACACTACTGCCCGTCTTCTTGTTTTCCCTTAGTCGTCTCTTACGGACACCCAACGGGAGGAGATGGGAGGGTGCTATTACCCGGACACCCCACGGGCACGGGCTTCCATCAATTATTGATGTTTTCACCAATGTCAAGTAAGTAGTTAAATAGCAATTGAAAAATAAATCATAATATCATTTATAACAGGAAATCAGAAATTGGAAAATTGTGTTGGCGGTCGCCACCACCAAGATGACGGCCGCGAACCAAATCCTGGAAAAAGTTAAATGTGCAGTAATATAAAAATTTACATTTAAAAGTCATGTTATAATGTAATTAAAAAATATATACTTTTAGACTTTCGCGTTCCATTATCAAACTTTATTGTAATCGCGTTAATTCCCGATTAGAATAAAGTTTAATTAAAAAAAATATTACCATGATCAGTACAGTACTGTTCATTAAAGAAATTCTTAACAAACAATACACTGTACTGAGTACAGTACTATTCATGCTAAAGTTCTATTAAAACTGTACTAATAGGTACTATTAGCACTGTACTAGTACTTTGCACGAATTATACTAGTACGGTGCGCACTTGCAGCTGTCCGGTTAGGCACAAGACTAGCTTGCGGGACGGCCGGGGGTGAGGGAGGAAGAAAAGGGGGCCGCGCGATATAGCACAGCATGAACTCAGCACATCGCACCAATTTATAGCGTAGAGTAAGCAGTAAGCAATAATATATAGTACAGTACAGTGTGAACGTATCCATAACAATGTATGGTGCGCGATATTGTTGTGCTATGAACTATATGCTATTATATTATAGCGTAGTCTGAAACCAGCTTTACAATAAATAATTTCGTATAAGTACCCTGTTTTAACAAGATCAAAATTGGTATATTTTTGATTATCATTAAAGAAAAACAGGCTCTATAAGTCTATACCCTGATCACCTATTTGGTGGGCTGGTCTTCCTTTTCTCCTGGCCATGAATTGTGAGAGGGCTTGGCCAAGTGCGGATTGTTATTTCTTATCTTGGTTGATGCAAATCTATTCTGCTTTATATTATGAATTCCTTTTTTTTAGTTTCTATTTATACTTGTCATCGATATAATATTTTAGGTGTTACGGTCCGAAAAGTGGCACGATTTTTGCCGATAGGAGTGTCGCTACTGTCTATATGAAACTGTCTAACTACACGTCATTATCATAATAGAACCGTTGGTTCACGTTTTCAAGACGTAATTTTGTTAGTGAATGTTTATCTAGTTTATATATTATATCGATATGCTGGTTAATTATAAACTTTTTACTGCCTTCTGATTAATAATAAGTTCTCCTGGCTGATACGACCACAGCGGCCAATATTTTACAAGATCAGCCACTTATGCGGCAGATATAATGCACAAGTGCTTGCATTAATATTAGTGCACTATCTGTTCCGTTCTTCTCACAATTCGATGGGATGGAAGACCATCACGACCAGGGTAAAGTCAGACACAGAACCGACATAGTACTTGCCCATCCGAAGCATGGTTCATTCATCTTACTTAACATTCAATCAGGCGATCGGCTTGCATTGTCTTTACCAGTGAGAGACAACTACACAAAGTTTTTGCTCTCCTCGAATTTGAACCAGCGACCTCCGATGTGCGAAGGCGAGGCTACATTTCTTGCAAATAAAAGCCCAAAAAAACAGTATTTCCAGTATAAAATAAGTAATGGGTCTCAGAACATGGTAAATGACAAAAACAGGGCTAATTAGTTCACCTAACATTGCACTGGGGACTCGTATGTTAACCTGTCAGACGTTTTTTTATTAGCATAGTTCGCTAATCGTTTTTGCCACGAAACACGTGTAATGCGTCTGTTTTCGGTCGGTTTACCTTGGTCCTTTGCCACTATGTTTTCAACCGACTCCTAGAAGAAGGCGGTTTTTATGTAGACTTTATTTTTTTTAGTTTGTATGTTACCTCATACCCGGTGTTTCTTGAAGGATATTTTTTTATTTCAAATTGTTATATGTTATATGACGGGCCCGTTGGTCTAGTGGTCAGACACCCTGCCTGCTAACCGATGGGTCGTGGGTTCGATTCCCGCCAAGTGTCTGGGTGTTGTTTATCTATTTAAGTATGTATTTACAAAAAAAAAAAGTATATAAGTATTAGTATCAGTTGTCTGGTTTCCATAGTACAGGCTCTGTCTAGTTTGGGAGCGGATGACCGTGTGATTGTCCCAAGATATTATATTATTATTATATCCCACAGATGAAGTGTCGGAGTCAATGTGGATTTCCGAAATGGTCGATAGATGTTGGTTTTAGTTTTCGTCATTATTATTATTTGTTCGCTGTATAATGTCCTCCTGGCTGATAAGAACACAGCGGCCAATCTTACACAAGATCAGCCATCTACGCGGGAGATATAATGCACAAGTGCTTGTCCTAACCAGTAAGCAACAACTACACAAAGTTCTTGCTCGTCACGGGATTTTAACCACTTTTTTACATAGCAAGTTGTACCATGGAGGTTACAGTTCAGCTGTATAGTAGGTACTTAAACAACAGTAGGTACCTAATGCCTGATAGGTTCCTTGTGCAAGGAACCGTCCAGGTAGGTACCACCGCATGCCGCCAAGCATCATTGTGTAAGCATTGCTGTGTTCCGGCGTGAAGGGCACTGTAGCTGATGAAATTACCGTCTTAAGGGTAGCAACGTGCTAGTGATTCTTCCGGTGTTGCTAGCGTCTATAGACTGCGGTGACTGCTTACCATCAGGCGGGCCGTACGCTTGCTTGTTGCCACCTTGGTAGTATTAATAAAAACGGAAAAATATATGCAAATAAACTTGTGATTTTCCACTTACATCACTGATTGAAAAAATCTACTCTAATCCCATAAAGTCACACACAAGCTTTATAAACACGACAAATTCCCGAAATACCTCATCCCACCTCGGTAAGTGTCGTGAATAGAATAGGGCCCGAACGCCGCTCGCTGTTGGTCGTAAAACCGAATTGACAATTTAAATTTAATCTACTTTATGGTGTGGGTGGAGCCTTATGTGCACTATAACACAGTTAGATGTACAAAAATATACATTTTTATTTTACCTATTTCAATATTATAAGAGGGGAACAAGGTGTGAATAGTGGGTTCGTTTTCTTATGTAATTTCTTAAGTGAATTGGTTTTAATGTTTTATAGTTTGAAACTCAACAAGCCTTGTGTCGTTTGGTACAGTTATAAAACATAGTTTCTAGTGTAAGAAAGAAGTCGATCTCTTATAGGATAACAGGCCTTTTTTGAAATTGCTAATAACCCTTAACCTAACATTTATTGTTCTTCTTTTGGAAATCCATCAACTCATTACCTCATAAAAAAATTGAACTGACTTCAAAAAAGGAGGAGGTTTTCAATTCGTCTGTATATATTTATTTTATGTATGTTCGCGGATAACTCTGGCAATTATGAACCTATTTGAAAAATCTTTCTTCCATCCATTCTTCAATCCATTGATTAGGTCCCATAAAAAAATACTGCTTACGAATAAGTAGTTCCTGAAAAACAAGAATGGTGACTGCGCACGAAACCTGCAGGAATGCCTATAAGATGACCTTATGTCGCTTTTTAAGGACAAAAAATGGTCATAACCCGGGCAAATATTTACCAATTTCAATTATTCTGGTTTTATTCGAAAGAAAAAACCACTGTCATGAATCTGTATGATGTATCACTGTGTAGAGATAACATGACGGTATGTGATCATAGCCTACCTAGATCATTTTACCGTCTTCGATGGTTCAATCTTTAGTGCAGTCATCGCAGTCTATAGACGCTAGCAACACCAGAAGAATCACTAGCGCTTTGCCGACCAAGACTTGGTAATTTCACCGGCTACAATGCCTTTCACGCCGGAACACAGCAACGCTGACACACTGCTGCTTGGCGGCAGAATATCTGACACTGCGGTGGTACCTAACTGGACGGTTCCTAGCACAAGTTATGCATCAAAGTTTATAGCATTTATAAAATGTATTAACTGTTTTTTTTTCTTTTGCAGGTAATACAAGTCGAGAGAATCAGTCGTAAGTGATACAAATAACTGAATTATTCCTGTCACATCGCACCGCGGCGTGGACCGTAAAATTGTTTACCTACCCAGCGGACTGTGACGTCATCCGGCAGTCTCAGCCCTTGACTAATGTGGCGCCATGGTTCTGTTTGACTCACGGTACTTGCTTGTCTGTATTTTCTTACATTTTGCCTTTTAAAATATTGTTCATCGAACTGTTATTTATGGGACCCCTAGCGAATACGAGGCCTGCCTTTTAAGTTCTTTCGTTTCCATATTTCCCGACAATTTTGAATTTGGAACTGTTCTATATTCGAATGTGTTTAAATTTTGAATCTCAAAACAGTTGAAAGTATTAGGATTAATGCTATTGTTTAGTCACAGCGTCGATTGGAATCTGTCAGGTTAACGTACGAAAATGAATCTTTCTAAGGAAAATCTTCAAATTCAAATTCAAATTAATTTATTTGTTAAACATAGGTATTATAAGATGATACAATATGTTACATAAAAGTGCACTATGTTTTGTCATTATGACATACAAATATAAATTGTTGACAAACTGACTGACAAGTAATAAAAATCATATTAAATAGTTTTACTTAAATCATTAAATAAAATAATAACAATATTAAATAATAATAATAATAAATAGGCATAAAAAAGGAATGTCAAGAGAATATTATGAATGTCAGAAAATAAGAATGGAATGTCAAAAAAAAAAATATTTAAATTAGCCATTTATTATTATTTAATTATTATAAAATTACTATAAAGATACATCATCATTTAAAAATTCCTCTACATCATAATAGCATTTCTTAATCAATAATTTCTTTAGTTCTTTCTTGAATTTACATAGAGGCAAACATTTTAGTACATGAGGCAATTTATTGTAAATTCTCGGAGCATTTCCAAAGACGCTTTTATACATTAAAGAGGTTTTACATTTAATATGGCACAATTGATTTTCGTATTGGCTACGCATAGGGGCTTCTTCATTGCAGATACCTTCTGAAATAAATGCATATTTGTTTTGACAAATACTGCTGTCTCTAGTATATACAATGCTGGTAGAGTTAGAATTTTTAAAGACTTAAAATAAGGTACACAACTATCAGTTTGTTTGAGACCACACATTGATCTTATGCATCGTTTTTGCATTTTAAAAATAAGCTCCCTATCTGTCGACCGCCCCCAAAAAACAATACCATATCTCAGGACTGATGCTACTAGACCATGATATGCTATTAGCAGTGTGTCAATATTTACTTTTGGCGAGAGGCGAAACAATGCGTATGACGATTTGCTTAAACGTTTACAGATGCTTTCGATGTGGGGCTTCCAGGTTAGTCTATCATCAATCGTAATACCTAAAAACTTATTATTATTAGTTTCCTCTATTTTGTAAGTTTTATACGCAACATTTATTGATGCCTTTATAGTCCGTTGGTGAAAGTGCATAATTATTGCCTTATTTAAATTAATTATTAAATTATTATTACTAAACCATTGAATAATGTCAGAAAGAGTGTTATTAATGTCAATTTCACAATTATCAGGGTTATTACATTTTATTATAACTGTGCTGTCGTCAGCAAAAAGAACCATTTTATTCTCTGTGATTTTCGGAAGATCGTTTATATAAATTAAAAACAGTAGCGGTCCCAGCACACTACCCTGAGGCACGCCATATTTTATTGGCCTTGGTTCGGACCTGCAAGTTATTTCCATATGACGTTTAGGACATATTCTAGAGATCTCTGTTTGTTGACACCTATCACTTAGGTATGATTCTATGAGTTTGAGGACATTTCCCCTGATACCATACCCATATAGTTTTATTAATAGAATTTTATGATCCACATAATCTTCGTGCAATAATTTTCTACAACTATAGAAGAGGCCTGACACGGCTTCAGTGTTTTGAAGAGCTAACATCTGTGTTCAGTGATGAAGCCCTATATTTGCGGACTGTCGAACGCTGGTATTTAGAATTCCAGCGTGGACATACTAGTGCTAGTAACAAATCTCGCGAAGGTCGCCCAAAATCCGCCTTCACTGAAGATAAAACATAATTGCTGTGAGACAACTAATTCTCGTAGATCGTCATGTGACGTATCGAGAGATAGAGGCTCTATTAGGCATCTCAAGGACAACAATTCAGAAGATCTTGCATGAAGCACTTGGTGTGAGAAAGCTAGTTTGCCGTTGGATACCGCATCTGCTTTCTGATGATCACAAGGCGGCCCGCGTCAGATGGTGTACGAAAACTCTGCAAAGGTTCAACCGAGGAGAGTCAAATCACGTCTACGACATCATCAGTGGTGACTAATCTTGGATCTATGCCTACGATCCTGATTCCAAACAACAATCTACAATCTGGGTCTTTCAAGACGAGCCAAAGCCGACTAAAGTTGTTCGTTCTCGAAGCACTTCAAAGAAGATGGTGGCCACGTTCGTTGAAAAAACCGGCCATGTTGCGACTATTGCACTTGAAGATCGTAGAACGGTTAACGCAGAGTGGTATACCATAGTTTGTTTACCACAAGTCATCGCCGAACTTCGAAAATCTAACTAAAAGCGTGGCATCATCCTGCACTACGACAACGCAAGCTCACACAGCGCTCGTCAAAAGATTGAGTATTTGAAGCAGGAAAAAGTAGAAATTCTTGACCATCCTCCATACACTCCTGACCTAAGCCCTAAGGATTTCTTTACATTTCCTAAAATTATGAAAAGTCTTCGTGGTCAAAGGTTTCAGTCCGGTGAAGAAGCAGTCGACGCTTTCAAGTCAGCCATTTTGAACACCCCCACACTTTAGAGTGGAATAAATGTTATAATAACTGGTTTGAGCGAATGGAAAAGTGTATTAAGCTATGTGGTGAATACTTTGAAAAACAATAAAAAGTACTATAAGGTTCTAGTTGTGTTTTTTTCTTCAAACGACAAAACTTAAAAGGCATCCCTCGTACCCTTCCACGGCCGGTGGCTCCGTTCTGCAGGCTAAACACCCGAACCGCATAAGCGCGATCACGCATCGGCCGGCGAGAGATTAAAGCAGAGGCTAAGGGTTAAATTTACAGCGAGAGAAGGTGCAGTGTCACTTATTCTGCCCGCTATTCAGCAATATGTAAATAGGACTGTGTTCCGGTTTATAAAAAAAAAAATAGTAATTTATTACATGAGGGACTTGTTAGTAGTAATTTAAGTAATTTAGTTTATTAAAACTAATTTATCTATTATTTTATTAAAACTATGGTTATTAAACCATACACCTGTTATTGGTCTGTAAGCCTCTTTAAATAAATAAATAAAATATTTAAACAAACGTTTATTGAAACTCGGCCTTGGTCTCATGAGACGCACGGTTTGGTCAAAGAAATTTCATCCGAACTTATCGAAGTGTTAGGAGACCGGGCTGGTAGCTTTTTCTGTCAACGTATAAGCTTGGCTATACAAAGGGGTAATGCCGCCAGTCTTTTAGGTACCCTTCCCTCCCAGTGCGGCGACAACTTGGAGGAAGTATTTTACCTAGTTTAGGTCTACATATTTGTAAATAAATTGTAAATATTTAGTTTCAATAAATAAAATTAAATAAATCTAGCCTGTGCACGTAACAGGCGAGGTGGATCAGGCAAAGCTATGTGACGGAAGTAACTAATAAGATGCAAATGAAATTAGTGTTAAAATAATTAAAGGCTTGTCCAGATAATGCATCGGGGATCGCACAATACGTCTAAAGAAGCCGGGGGTATTTTTTAGCATATTATGAGTTCCCTATCTGGTAAACAATAACAATGGTATTTAAAATTTTCACATTGATTCCACCGTCCTATCATGAAACGACGAGTACCTACGCATCATTACGACTTGAAGGTCGAGATACAGCGCTTTACATCAATCGAGACGACGACGCGACGACACAGCGCTTTGCTTCGTTACGTTATAACGCGTAACTACATCTAAGTTTAGATTAATTTTCCCGAGTCTGTCTTCCCGTCCGATTATATTATAATAATGTGAATGTAGTATTAAAAGCTAGCATATAGTGTAATACGAGTATAATAAGATAGTGAGCTTTATCCTCTCCGACTGCATCTCTCCCCTTTTATTAAATTGATGCCCATATGTAAAGTAAAAGGTATACGGGGTGCTTCAAATGTTCATTTCAGAATTGTCTCACTAGCAATCAGCGCTTGAAATATGCGTCACATTCTCTCAGTAGCAAAGAACAGAGTTGAATAGGTTATCTGCAAATAACGAGCTCTCCCCGTCGTTGCATTTTATGGCCTATATTTCATTCAGATGAGGATTGAGCTTGTGTACCGAATGTCTCTTATCTTTCGCTTGATTACTCAATTTGTGTTTTGTAGCCACTTGTAATGACGTATACCCTGTTTTTCTTAAAGTTCAAAATTGGAACAATAAATGTATGAACACAATGTTACTTACACTCTAAATGTTACTCACAATGTTACTTAGTCTTGTCCGGTGAAGCTGTAATGGCCATCTGCGGCCAACAGCATTCATTCATTCCAAAAAAAAAAAGCTTGAAGGCGATTACAACTTTATTATGCAGTCATAAAACACCCCCGCTGTATAGTTGACCGTTAACGCGGCAGCAAAAAAAGGTTGGTAATACAAAGTTGTTTTTGCTGACGCGCCTATTTGACAATCAAAGATGTGACTTATTTAAGATAGATACTTGATCTAAAATACTTTTTTTAAATGTATCTTGTATTTAAATACCTTTTGTTTGGTATCTTAGTATTTTATAAATACTATGTTTTCTAAAATACTCCTAGTACCTATGTATTTATTCGCAAAATGTGATTCTCTGGTGACATTAATTTTAAATGTCAATGTCACCTCTCTGCTCCGATGGAGCGACTTTTCTCTTTTGGGGGTAAGTACCTATGATTACGAGGCCTCATCGAAGAAAAGGTGTACTAGGTGGTAGGTTCCTTGTACAAGGAACCGTCTAGGTAGGTTCACCACAGTCTCAGATATTCAGCAGAAAATAACACATTATAATAAATAATATTGTTTTATTACAAAAGTATTTTATCTTTAAAAAGTATTTGAAAGATATAGTATTTCAGATACCATTTCAGAAAGGTATTTGTATCTGGTATCTGAAATACTTTATTTGAAAGTATCTTGGATTTTGTATTTCAGATACTTTGTATAGGGTATCTTGTACATCACTGTTGACAATGTATGTGTTATGTAGTTATTGAGCCGCAAACGAACTTGTCTCCAATCTTATTTGGGAATCGCCTCCAAGCTTATTTGGGATGGAGTCCACCAAGCGTCACTCCAAGCGTATCGTTGCCGGGCCCGTTGGTCTAGTGGTAGACACCCTGTCCACTAACCGATGGGTCGTGGGTTCGATTCCCACCAAGTGTCTGGGTGTTATTTATCTATTAAAGTATGTATTTACAAAAAAAAATGTATATAAGTATTAGTATCAGTTGTCTGGTTTCCATAGTACAGGCTCTGCCTAGTTTGATGACCGTGTGTGGATTATCCCAAGATATTATTATTATTTTTGGTATTTTTAGATTTTTTCGGGCTTTTACACCCGGGCTTATTATTATTATTATATATAATACTGATATTGGAACTCTTGTGTAAATTATTTACTTACCTAATTGTGGAAGCTTGTAATTAGCAACATAGATAGATAGATAGATAGACAATTCTTTATTGCGCACAAACAAACAGATACAAAAAGAATAAGACACAAATTAATAAAACATGCAACAATGGGCGGCCTTATCGCTAAAAGCGATCTCTTCCAGGCAACCTTTGGATGGAGATGAAAATAAAGAAGTTACAAAGAGCAGAGGGTGCGCGCACTAGACTTGAATAGGTAACATTAACACTAAGACACATAAAAACACATATGTTGTAAACTATAATAATATATATTCATATGAGTATAATATATAAACATACATCAAATAATACTATTATAAACATACATAAATCGGTACGTTTACGTAAATTACACAAATACCGATTAACTTATTCCGCCAAATAAAACTTCTTTACCAGATCCTTGAAAATTGGCAGTGACGAAGCACGCCTTATAGAAACGGGCAAGGAATTCCACAGGCGAACCGCCTGCACCGTGAAGGATTTGTCATAGAAGGAACTGCTATGTAAGGGCATCGTAAGACAAAGGTTTTCCGAGGAACTAAGACTATAGGTGCTAGAATTCGACAAATAATCGAAACGTTCCCTAAGATAAGAAGGGGTGGACGGGTTAAACAATATATTATAGAGAAGAGATAAAATGTGAAGATTTCGTCGGAGACGAATGGGTAACCATTTGAGTTTTGCACGGAATTGGGAAATATAGTCAAATTTACGCAAGCCAAATATAAACCTAATGGACTAATTTTGCAATCGCTCAAGCTTATTCAATTGATCCTCTGTCACGTCCAGAGAACAAACGTCAGCATAATCTAGTATAGGGAGAAGAAGTGATTGTGCAAGCGGAACTTTAGTGGCAGTGGGTAGAAAATTACGAAGCCTTTTTAAACAGGCTGCTGCAGCAAACATTCTGCGACTAATGGCATCCAACTGTGGGCCCCAATTAAAACACCGGTCCATTATAACACCAAGATGATGACTGGTTTATTCAACCATAACAATTATTATTATAACCATACAATTAGCCAAAGATAGCCACCGCACCGGTTAGCCATCACTCACGTGGTTCATTTATTATTTAATTATGCAATATTAAAGATTCAAATCTTTCAGATCTCGTCTATCAGGGAAACGCTGCTTGGGCGTGTGAAGCACTGCTTGCATATACTATGTGTCTTTATTGTCCTCCGTTGTGCGGCGGCGTTATATTACTTACTAGCTGTCCCTTTTTTGTAGGAGTAGTACTGTTGGTCGCAGATGGCCATGACAGTTTCACCGGACAAGAGGGCGAGCGCTTAAAGCGCTCTAGCCAGAACCTACTAGCTGTCCCGCGAAGCCACGCCTGCGTTATTTTCTAATTTTCTGCACAAGTTTTTTTTTTTGTAAAAACCTACAAAGTATTAGAAAACTTAAAAAAAAAGATGAATGAAATCGGTAAAGTTGTTCTAAAGTAATGGCGTGACCAAGGGAAGTAGGGATTCATTTTTATCAAACAGGTGTGTCCGTCCACACAATACAGTTCCGATTTTGGTCTTGTAAAGAAAAACAGGAGGTTCCAGTATCGTATCAAAATCTTATGGTGTTTTATGCATAGTGGTTTGCCCCTCTTGTTGCTGGCACACGAATATCTCTCCTCTGACTGACCGTTAATAATCTACTGCACACCCATCCAAGTTTGTATCACCACTTACCAGCAGATCGGATTGCGGTCAACCTCTAGCCTGCATTGAGTAAAAACAAAATTAGTATTTTTATAAACAAAATCGGTACCTTTTAGTAATAAATAATAATAATATCTTGGGACAATCCACACACGGTCATCCGATCCCAAACTAGGCAGAGCCTGTACTATGGAAACCAGACAACTGATACTAATACTCATACTTGTGGCGGCTTCGTGTGGCGGGTCACCCCCTTCCCTCCAATATGGTTGAGGGGAGTGATGGCTGCTGCTCGAGTCAACTCGTGCGCGGGTGCTGCTTGGGGGGACTGGTCCGACTACTATCCCTTTGGCTTTTTAGTTTGTTGTACCTACTTTCGTCGTATTTTTTTTTTTCTGTATTATTTGATCTTTTGAACGGCAAGACACATTGTCGCTCTGATCTAGTTGTAACATGACAAACTGTTTAAAAAAAAAATGTGATAAAATGACAAGCCCGCTGAGTTTCTTGCCGGATCTTCTCAGTTGAGGCCGCGTTGTGATCCGGTGGTAGATTTAAAAAAAAAAAAAAACATGACCTTTTAAAAGTGCTAGCGTTAAGCCTATTTGAAATAAACTATTTTTGAGTTTGAGTTTGAGTTTATATACTTTTTTTCTTTTTGTAAATACACACTTAAATAGATAAACAACACCCAGACACTTGGCGGGAATCGAACCCACGACCCATCGGTTAGCAGGCAGGGTGTCTGACCACTAGACCAACGGGCCCGTCGGGAATGACTTTACTCTTACTTTTTTGCGGTCGGGTAGGACCTTCAAAATGTTCCCGGTCTTCGTAGGGGTGGAGGCCGCGTTATGTTGGATTCCTACTAAAACCTCCCCGGTGACTCATCAACGCTAGCCTACCTATCCTAGATTTTTTTATATAGTCTGTCTTTCATGACAAACAATACCAACATCTATCAAATGGCACAAAGGAGATTACGTACGGAGACACGGACCCTTTAGATTTGCTGACAAAAATAGGCACATAATCGTTGCCAAATTATTTACGTATGACATTAATACTATAAAATTTCTTACATACCTAATAGTGAGGGATATAAACGATCGAAATAATCTTTATCGATATCTACGTTTTACTTGAGCCTATCTTTTTTATAATTACCTACCCCCGCCACGCCTAAAGCCACCTTCAAGCAGCGTTGTACGTTTGTGCCGACTAAGGCTCAATTTACACCAGAATGGCAGCGGCCGGAAGCGCACTTTCAGTGTGAAAGAATTTTAAACTTTATCTACAATACGTAACAGACCAGTATCGCTTGAAAAATGAGGCGCACGGGCGGCCACAGGACGCCGTGAGCGGCTTCAAGCGGTGCCGCGCTTTTCAGGCGATACTGAGGGCCTAGACAAGATGCAATCGCTTCATAGCGAATCTATTTCTTCATTCGTTACCGGTGTGAATTCCCTACAATTTGTCACGTGATTTTTCGATGACTTAAATAATAAATAATAATAATAATATCTTGGGACAATCCACACACGGTTATCCGATCCCAAACTAGGCAGAGCCTGTACTATGGAAACCAGACAACTGATACTAATACTTATATACTTTTTATTTTTTACTAGAAAGTATAAAAATGTATGAGAATGACATAAGTCCCGGGCACGCGTCACGGGACGGGCCCGTTGGTCTAGTTGGCAGACACCCTGCCTGCTAACCAATGGGTCGTGGGTTCGATTCCCGCCAAGTGTCTGGGTGTTGTTTATCTATTTAAGTATGTATTTACAAAAAAAAAAGTATATAAGTATTAGTATCAGTTGTCTGGTTTCCATAGTACAGGCTCTGCCTAGTTTGGGATCGGATGACCGTTTGTGGATTGTCCCAAGATATTATTGTTATTCCATTTATTTATTTTTTTAAACTATTCTTTACATTTTTAAATATAAATATAAAACACAAATACATTTAAAAATATAAAAAACACCTTCCAACCGGCTGCGGGAACAGGGTCCTAGCAGACGGTGGTTAAGGCTCCAGAGAGAGGAACTTCCTCACAATGCGTGCCGTCTCCAGGAGCACTGCCTTCTGCATCTGGGCCTTGATCCAGCCGTCTAACGCGAGCCTCTTGAGGTATTTATCGAGGCTCTTGGCCATTAGGCCATGGGCGGAAACGACTATAGGTACAATGATTGCCCTATCAATGTCCCACATGTCGACAACCTCGTGCGCGAGATCAAGATATTTGCATTATTTATCTTTCTCCGCTTTCACGAGGTTCTCGTCATGAGGGACAGTGACGTCTACAATCATTGCACGACGCTCGGTGCGATCTATCAGCACAATATCAGGCCTATTGGCGACAATAGGCCTGTCTGTGATGATAGATCGGTCCCAGTATAACGTGATATGGCCATCCTCCAGAACTGGTTCTGGTACATACCTGTAGTACGGTAGGCTTATTCCAATTTTCCCCCTTAAAAATCCCCCCTAGGGGGAAAAGTGGAATCTAATGTGAAAAAAAGTCCAGTAATCCTACCTCTGACGTCACAAGGCGGTATTTCAAAGCAAGTTGCTGGTGGATTATCCTGGCTACTTGGTTGTGTCTGTGCAAGTATTCACCATTTGCGAGACGCGAACAGCCGGAAATAATATGCCTGAGGGATTCACCAGGGCGATGACATGCCCGACAAATGTCGATGGTGCCGTCCCTCAAGATATATTTCCGGTAGTTGTTCGTCATCACAACTTCGTCCATAATTGCACAGACAAACCCTTCGGTTTCCCCAAAGAGGTCCTGAATCGTAGCCAGGCCACGGAGGCTGAGAAGTCTACATCGGGCCTATGAAGAGCCCGGTAGAACCTTCCGTGTAGCTCTTTGCTTTGCCTTACGCCTCTCGATCGCCAGTGGTGAGCACTACAGGTTTGCGCCAGTTCCCTTTGGCTAAGGATAGAGGGGTCAGTCCATTGTCTACAGCAACCACATCCGTCTGCATCTCTCCGCCGCAGTGGAGGAAATATTCCCTGAGGTTACATATCTCACGGTTGTGTAGGGTCTTGGCATTTAAAAAGCCTCGGCCGCCACACTTCCGTGTGATATATAACCTCATCACTGAAGAGCGAGGATGATGCATACGATATGTGGTTAACAGTGTACGAACTGTTCTGTCCAGGGTGTCTAGTTCAGTCTGAGTCCACTTGAGTATGCCAAAGGAGTACATCAAGACTGGCATGACCCAACCATTGTAGGCTCGCACCCTGTTTCCGCCCGACAAAAGACTTTTAAGTACTTTTCTCAGGCGGCCCAGGAAGCGTTCCCGCAACGACTGTTTCATGTCAGTCTCATTGATGCCCAACGCCTGTGACATACCCAAGTATTTGTAGGTTTCGGTTGCAGAGAGTGTCCTCAGATCCGTAGAGTCTGAGAGCTGTACGCTCCTAGACTCAACCAATCTCCCCCGCTTTACATGCATAACTGCACACTTGTCCACACCAAACTCCATCCTGATAGAATTACTGAAGGTTTCTGTAACCTTCAGTAAGCCCATCAGTTGGAGTTCAGTGGGGGCAAATAGTTTCAAGTCATCCATGTAAAGCAGGTGAGATATGACCTGACCACCTCTCCGCAACCGATAGCCTGACCCTGAACTCTTTAAGAGGGTGCTTAAAGGGTTCAAGGCATACAAAACCATAAGGGACTCAGACTATCACCCTGAAAGATACCCCGTTCTATCCTTATTGGTTCACCGTTCCCAAGGGTCTGTCGAGATCCTGGATAGAGAAGGACCGTTCTCCACTGCCTCATACACGACGCCAGGAAGGTGCGTAGAGTTGCATTTACTTTATACAACTCTAGCACCCTCATAAGCCATGTATGAGGCACAGAGTCATAGGCCTTCTTGTAATCTATCCAGTATGTCGACAGATCCTTCCGACTCCGGCTAGCCTGCTGGCAGATGGCCATATCAATGGGGAGTAGCTCCTTAGTACCACGGGCCCCACTCCTACATCCATTCTGAGACGCAGACATTATTGAGTTGTCCTCAACATGTCTGTAGATTTTTGCTCTCAGAATGGATGTAAGAGTCTTATAAACTGTAGGCAGACACGTGATCGGCCTATAGTTCTTTGGGTCCGTGGTACTATTGGTCTTATGGAGCAGGTGGGTTATACCTGTAGTCATAAATTCTGGCAGCGACCCAGATTCCAAGGCTGATTGGAACAGGGAAGCCAAGCAAATATGCGAGCTGCGTATCCATTTGAGCCAGAAATTATGCAGTCCGTCTGGTCCTGGTGCCTTCCAATTAGGCAACTGACGGACTGCATCTGCTACATCTTGGGGCCTGATGGTGATGGCCCCCATTTCTGGCAATGGCTCACATACTTGCTCAACATCCCTGATCCAATCACCCTCAGAATGAGTGACGGGTACCGACCAGATGTTACGCCAGAACGTGGTCATGGCGTCATCATCCGGTCGCCGCACGTCACCCTCCGTCTGACTAGGTCGCTCCCATGACACCTTTGGTCTCTTTGAAACATATTGCTCTGGAAGTATCGGTCCACACGCGCCTTATACCTGCGTATCCGGTTCGCCCATGCACAAACTTTCTGCTTCAGAAAGTCGATGCGCTCTGTGACACGTGATAAGTATTCCCGGGGGCCGATGCCGGTCCCCGAGAATACGCGCCTCACAAAGCGCATCACTCTAGGGCGCGTATTGCCCTCTCTGAAGCAGGTGAGCTTGCCTATGAGTACCCTAGCCTCGCCAATGCGGCGCTCTATCCTGCACTGCCAAGCCGGTACAGCAGGTCTCGGTCGCGTAGCTGCGTCAGCATTAGGGACCTTGACGCGAGCTACGCGACATGCTGTCATGGCTGCACAGTACAGGAGTGAGTGGGCATCAGCGAGGTCTTCACTACTGTCAAAATAACTTGACAGTAGTGAATCTAAGGCACACACAAGCGCTCTATTTCGTTTGTGCATAGGCAAACGGGGCAAGCGAGGTCTAAGGTTTTGCGGCATGGTCCGATATTCCCGAACAACATCTTCCAAAGTACTCCTCCTCCTCCTCCTCCTCATTATTATTATTATTAACTGACTAATTTGTTAGCTGTTTGTTTGTTCGCAATGGTTAATCATAAAATAAGTTAATTGACCAAAATGGCGGCGATGTGGTTCGCCACCCATCACGTCTCGTTTCTCACGGGGGCGAAAAGCGGCCCATGGGCTCTGCCTACCCCTACGGGAAAAAGGCGTGAATATATGTATGTATGATTTGTTAGCCACTAGGCTACAATCGCTTACCGCTAGCTTATTATGAGCAATATAAACAAACACGAGAGGCAATATAAACTAAAGAGGATGGGCAGGAGATTAATCAATTAACGTGGAAATATAAAAAGCAATTTACTTATATATTTTTTAGCCACTCCAATTTAGCAGGCAACGATACATTTCTATAGCGTTGGACTTTATTATGCTAATAGGAGTTCGATCTCATCGCAGGCCCGTCAACGATCTCTTGTGATTTTAGAAGGTATCATTTTAATTAAAAAATGATACCTTCTAAATTGGAGATCTTTACATTGTTAATAATAACAGTTTGGTAGAAAATGTTGAAGCAAAATAACCACCGTATCCTAGACCTTCATTGTTAACAATTAGTAAGGATCTCCCAATTAATTATAATAGTATTTATACGAGTCTGCAAGAGTAAATCGGTTTTTAATAAGCTGTTTAGTTTCCTTTAATATCGCTGGTTGCACGACCGTACCGACTGACTATAATAAAATAAAATAATAATAATACCAGTCCTTGTTTTTGTCCACCGTTGGGTACGGGCCTCAAGATGAAGAGGCTTAGGCCATAGTCCACCACGCTGGCCAAGTGCTGGTTGGCGGACTTCACATGTCATTCGAAAGCTAGTTAGCCTTTCTCAGATATGCAGGTTTCCTTACGTTTTTCTCCTTCACCGAAAGCTAGTAACAATCGCACAAAGACGATTCGCACATGACTAATTAAAGAAATCAGATTTGCGAGCCAGGGTTCGAACCTGCGCACCTTGTTTGTAAGGAGAGCTGACCCACGCAGCTCCGCCCGCGCTTGTTTTACGTTAACTAAACTTTTAATAACAGACATTCGCATCGAATACATAAACTTTTTACTTGCTCTCCGAAGCACGGACCCGTTTAGTTCAAATGGCGTTAAATGGTCACCCATCTATATCATGACCTTATCAAACGTTGCTTAACCTGATCGATTACAAAACATTGATAATAACTCTCTATGAGTATTCCCTTACTAATATTTATTATAATTATAAAGAAAAATTGATAAACTCGGACCAAGCCTATAACCAAGTACCCATTTTGTCTTTAATCCTCTCTCCCAAAAGAACCGTGCTAGATTACGGGATAAAAAGTATCCTATGTCCTACCTTGTAGTAAGATCTCAAATCATGCAAAGTTTCATTTGAATCCATTCTGTAGTTTCAGCGTGATGCGCGGCCTTGATACAGACAGACAGACAAAAATGAAAAAAAAAATACAGTTTTGGCTTCAGTATCGGTTATAGAATGCCCTCTAAATATAATTTTAAAAATATCTTCAATGTACAGAATCGAACCTGTTACAGTTTTATTATAAGTATAGATTAGATAGACGTTCTAAAACTACTTATCATTATATTTATGTAAACATAGTCTAAATCGCATTGTGTCTAGACCCTAGGACGCTTTATTTACCATTAAAATAAATTGAAGTATATAAATATAAAATAATTTGTTGACTAGTTTCTAACTACAAATTAAAAGCCAATATAGCTTTCTTCAGACAAATGTTTAATGTATAAACATTTTTAATATTATAAGCAATATTGTTTTATTGAGAGCACTCATAAATAAATATTTAATTTATTATCCATGCTGTAGACACATTTATAATACCAGATAACATCATTATAGCAATTTATTACTCTGTGAAAATTAGTAAAATTATTTTTTGCAAACTGCTCTGAATAATCCGTGGGTTAGAATAAGCCCCATCTCCTCCCGTAGAGTGGGGAACACAGGAAGACGGGCAGCAGCGTCTTTCTATTGGATTACCTACCACCTAACATACTGCGATCCCGACACGCCTGCCAAGCGTGTGGATTACTATGGCATCCCCTTCCTTCTACCATCAGGTGAACGTCTTGCTTGTCTCCTAACTATCATCATTATCAGCCTACATTGGTCCACTGCTGGACATAGGCCTCCCCCAATACACGCCTTTGAGCCCGGTCTTCGGCTCTCCTCATTTAGTCACTGCCAACTGCTCTGCGTATATCACTGGTCACAGTCACGGTTGAGCTATGTCGGTAACTTTTGTTCTCTGGCGAACAACTTAATTAACCGGCTTCAAAAAGAAGGTTCTCTATTCGACGCGTATGTATGTAATATTGATAAAAATGCGTAATATTAATATATGTTAGTCTATGTGGGCTTCTAAACAAATTTACCAAATTTTATGAGTGTATGTATGTATGTATGTATGTCGGTATGTATGTATGTATGTAGGTTTGTCCACGGATTTCTCAGAAACTACAAGTCCGATTTTGAAAATTCTTTTTGCAATAGTTAGAGTATTTTTCAACTTAGGGTAGAGTACAAGTTTTATTAAAATCGGTCCAGTAGTTTAAGAGATATAAACTTTTTATGTTTTCAGTAAGTTACTGTAACGCAGACGTTCGAGTTGCGTGATAGTGCTGATACCAATTTTTTTGGTAAAATAAGTCACTAAAAAGTGTTAAATAAACTATTTAAAAAAACAAAAAACCGACTTCAAAGTAAATTGTCTAAAAAGCATAAAATAACGAAAATATATTGAAGTCGGTGTCAGCTGGTGCTAGTGTTAGTTAACATGATGTGCTAGCACCGACTTCAATATATTTTCGTTATTTTATGCTTTTTAGACAATTTACTTTGAAGTCGGTTTTTTGTTTTTTTAAATAGTTTTTTCTTATTCTACTTGTAACTATGTGTAAGAATATGCTTAATTATATTAAATGCCTCATTTTTAAGATGTGGACATGCTTTGTTTAACTCTCATTTTGTTTTAGAAATGTTTTTAACCCCTGACGTTAAATACCCCACTCACTCGTTATTTTTTTTATTTGAATTCCGATGTCCCGATGTCAGTCTTGTTCTTCGCTACATTTGTTGAATCGTTTGTTTACTTGTGTCGAGAGAAATTTTAATCTGCTTAGTCGGCTAATTTTTAATTGATCCTTGATTAATTGTTTGCCAGCTAAAGGACTTTCTCTAGAAAGATTAGGTTAATCTTATAATAAACCAAACTGTAAATATTTTCACATAAAGGCCAAACATCAGCTAATTCAGAGCATCATCAGCCGACAGACGTCCACTGCTGAATAAAGGCCTCCTCCTTAGAAGGGAGGGTTTGCCATAATACCCACGTTTGGCAGGCGTCTTGGGGATCGTAGTATATTTGGTGGTAGGTAAACCAATAGAATGACGCTGCTGCCCGCCTTCTTGTTTTCCCTTAGTCGCCTCTTACGGACACCCAACGGGAGGAGATGGGAGGGTGCTATTCTAACCCAGTCACCCCCCGGACATCTCTATGTATTTGTACTAGACTGACGCTTATCTCCATCGATCAACGGGAGGAGATGGGAGGGTGCTATTCCAACCCAGCCACCCCCCGGACATCTCTATGTGTTTGTACTAGACTGACGCTTATCTCCATCGATCAACGGGAGGAGATGGGAGGGTGCTATTCTAACCCAGTCACCCCCCGGACATCTCTATGTGTTTGTACTAGACTGACGCTTATCTCCATCGATCAACGGGAGGAGATGGGAGGGTGCTATTCTAACCCAGTCACCCCCCGGACATCTCTATGTATTTGTACTAGACTGACGCTTATCTCCATCGATCAACGGGAGGAGATGGGAGGGTGCTATTCTAACCCAGTCACCCCCCGGACATCTCTATGTGTTTGTACTAGACTGACGCTTATCTCCATCGATCAACGGGAGGAGATGGGAGGGTGCTATTCTAACCCAGTCACCCCCCGGACATCTCTATGTATTTGTACTAGACTGACGCTTATCTCCATCGATCAACGGGAGGAGATGGGAGGGTGCTATTCTAACCCAGTCACCCCCCGGACATCTCTATGTATTTGTACTAGACTGACGCTTATCTCCATCGATCAACGGGAGGAGATGGGAGGGTTAGCACCCTCCCATCCCCGGGGGGTGACTGGGTTAGAATAGCTTCTAACCCAGTTACCCCCCGGACATCTCTATATATTTGTACTAGACTGACGCTTATCTCCATCGATATAATATTTAATGAAACTAGTGGCACACAGAAATATCGCCCCTGTGTCGCTATTTCTTTTCAAGCCAAAGGCTGACTAAATTACTTTTGCCGATAGGAGTGTCGCTACTGTCTATAAGAAACTGTCAAACTAAATGTCATTTTAATAATAAAACCGTTAGTTCAAGTTTCCGCCACCAGCACAGGTAAGTCCGCGACCTCCGCGACCACATTTTAGATGTCATTTTTAACCGGCTTCAAAAAGAAGGTTCTCTATTCGACGCGTATGTATGTAATATTGATAAAAATGCGTAATATTAATATACGTTAGTCTATGTGGGCTTCTAAACAAATTTACCAAATTTTATGAGTGTATGTATGTATGTAGGTTTGTCCACGGATTTCTCAGAAACTACAAGTCCGATTTTGAAAAATTCTTTTTGCAATTGTTAGAGTATTTTTCAACTTAGGGTAGAGTACAAGTTTCATCAAAATCGGTCCAGTAGTTTAAGAGATATAAACTTTTTATGTTTTCAGTAAGTTACTGTAACGTAGACGTTCGAGTTGCGTGATAGTGCTGATACCTATTTTGGTAAAATAAGTCACTAAAAAGTGTTAAATAAACTATTTAAAAAAAAAAAACCGACTTCAAAGTAAATTATCTAAAAAGCATAAAATAACGAAAATATATTGAAGTCGGTGTCAGCGGGTGCTAGTGTTAATTAACATGATGTGCTAGGCACCGACTTCAATATATTTTCGTTATTTTATGCTTTTTAGATAATTTACTTTGAAGTCAGTTTTTTTTTTTTTTAAATAGTTTATGTTTGTGAATGTTTGTCTAGTTTATATATTATATCGATGGTTATCTGTACGAGTAACTACGTAAATGATTCCGCCACCAACACAGATAAGACCGCGAAATCCGCGACCACATTTGAGATGTCATTTTGTTAGTGAATGTTTGTCTAGTTTATATATTATATGGAAGCTTATCTGTACGAGTAACTGCGTAAATTATTTTTTCGTGTAGCTATTAGAGTACCGCCCTAACTCCCGGGGATTTTTATATTACGACATACCGTTTCTTTGCCCTCCGACAATTCCACGGTGGAATTTATAGTGCCCTCACACGCACGAGTGTGATTTCCGACTGTTTATCATATTTTCTGTTACAGCGTACAACTTGTTTAATTTGGCCGCTCAACTGTACGCGCTTATATGGCCCGAATTTTATAATTAACTTACCTTTCGAGTATTTTTTTGGACAGCTTACACGCACGTGATAGTAAAGTTATGTTAAGTTGCGGGTTGGTGAGTTTTTTTGGTTAGTAACTTTTACTAGGAGTGTGTGTGGAAACTCTGTGCGTTCCTGCTATAAGAGATTCCGAGGCAGATGACGATGCAGTGTAGGCCCAGCGTCTCGTCGCGAGCACCGCGAGTGTGCCGTAGGCGTACATTTCTGCTCACCGTGTTTAAAAGGCCCCATTTTTTTTTAATATGTAATAAATAGCCTATGTCACTCCCACAACTAAGACGAATCTAACGACATATTAAAAGTCACTGTCCTTCCAGCCTGTAGGCTGTGCAAAAAAAAATAAACATCCGTTTATACAAACTTACATAATACATAGGTACATAATCACGAAAAACATAACAATCTTCATGGGGCATTCGGACAAAAAGAAAAAATATTTACTCTCACATCGCAAAACAATGAAGAGCGATTTCTTTTGACTGAACATCAGTCTGTTTTCGTTCTATGTAGATTGTGACCTTACTACTCAAGGATGCCATTTACCGTGAAATATTGCCTACAAGTGCTGAGCGTGGCTTGCCTGCTCATATGCGAACCCTCACATAATCCGGTAACACTATTTTTATTTCACCCCTAGCCTAAAATACTTACAACAATGAGGTTTCAGAATAACACGGTATAGCCATTTTCGTTATTTGGAGAGCTGTTGTTGTTTACGTGGGATGCCTAACTGGGATCATTATACGCATCATTTAATTTATTTTAACGAAGTGATGTGTATGTATATATTTTTATCACAGAACACAAATCACGACAAGTACCTACTATAGAATGCTTAATTCAAGTAAGAACACGTAGGCACGGGTAAGAACATTAAAATACTTAAATATCAGGTACACAACAATAAGTACTATACTGTCAGCTGTATTTATCGACATTTGCACTCGTGACAGATCAAACTCATCACTACTTATTACTTACATATCCCTATAACTCTTTTAATATAATTTTAAATAGTTCGATTCACCTGCCTCTTAGAGGAAAATCTGCCTACGCTTAGACGCGTACTCTATTGATTTTTATGTATATTATATTAGTTTCGAGTATGTATTATTAGTATGTAGGTACAGTTTATATAATCCTTATATTGCTTACAAGTAATAAGTTTTAAAAACTAAAACTCGACTACGGATAAAATCGCAGTCTAATTATGTCATATTTTATAGCATATAGGTCTCCCACACAAGAAACAAATGAATTTTCCAATACAAGTTCGGAACTTGTATTGGAAAATTCATTTGTTTCTCGCCGCATCGCATCGCATCGCAGTTATGCGTGGGAGCCCATAATCAAGAAGCTTCTAACGACGCCCTACTTGTCAAATTATGTTAAGTAGATTAGAAGATATGCGGGAACAGATGAACATACATACATACATTCTTGTTAAAATCATTACCCTCCCTCCGTTCCGTAGTCGGGTAATTATGTATATCTGTACACTGTGTATTAACCCTGTGATACAAATTTGGCTTTGTTTTTGGTTTGCTGGAAGAAAACTCAGTTGATATTGAGTTAAGTTCGTTATTTTAATTATTTTTTTAGTGTACAATAAATAATTATAGGGACTTGCTGGAGTTTCGTCTGATGGTAAGCACTCGTCATTAGAAACATTAGTTATTAAGTATCATCAGCACAGTGGTTTTTTTATGTAACGAATAGATGGAACATATTTGTACACAATATCCGTCAATCCGTTTGTTTGCATCAATGCAGCGAAAATACGCTTTGAGCGGCTTACTCGGTACGTATTATGCTATTATGATTTTTATATTAACCTTATATGTGTACTCACTCATTCTTGGTGGCAACTGTAACAGAATCAATATGTGGTCAGCCTAAAACAATTGGTAGGGTTGTATATGACATATTTAACCGTACCAACACAGGCGTTAGTGAGCAAATTTTCACAAAAAAATCATCAAGCGAACGGTTGATTGTCTCCTCACTAGGTTGAAAAAAAATCCCAAAAACGGCCTATATTTAATCTCTATTTGTTTATATTTTGTAGTTTTCCTTTCCCATAGCAAAAAAATAAAAATAACCTGAAGACGAAGATAACATTAATTGGCCCCCCATGTACCTAGTATAGTTGTAGTACTATGATCTCTTAAAACAGTGCGCGCATTGATAATTCCTATCTCTTGAGCGCACTGATCTTCACAGGGAGGCTTTGGGGCATTACAAGGGCCTGCGAAGGAAATCTTTATTAATAGCCCCGGACGACAGCCAACTGGAAGGATCCCGTGGATTGAGCGACAGTGATGAACGGTATTTTAATCCGATCTTATGAAAAAAGGTGTTCCTGTTTTTCAGATATGTGTGAACAAGCAGACATGTCTTGAGTAACAAAATATCCTTAATTTTTTTTGGGTTTTGTCTACTAGGTGGTGGTGGTAGACCACCTCAGTGGCAGTCATTCTGCGGTGTGAAGGGCACTGTAGCTGGTATAATTACCGACACAAGAGACTTAATATCTAATGTCTTTAGGGTTGGTAACGCGCTAGTGATTCTTTTGCTGTTACTAGCGTCCATAGGCTACGATGACTGAGGTTTCAGCTGCGAAAAAAAAAAGGTACGCTGAAGGCATATCTCTTGGGTTATCTAGATATTCGTACGAAAAGCCGTCTAAGGTATCCTCCTGATGTACCTACATTAAGTCTGTTGAGCCCAGTAATTGCCCCAACTCCTGCACCCTTAACACTTTAACATAGCAATGTTTACACAAAAATGACTTACGATGCGTTTTTTTTTTTTTGGGAATGATAGACGCTGTTAGCCGCAGATGGCCATTGCAGCTTCACCGGACAATAGGAGGCGAGCGCTTGAAGCGCTCTAGCCTTTACGGCAGAAGTAGCGACGAGCACAAGGGCACCTCAGGGAGGCACGGCCTCGGCTTGGGCTGTCGCTTAAGAGAGGGCTGAGTTTACCACCGGTTCACAACGCGCCACTATAAATTCTTCCAATAAACAATTAATTTACATACTTCTATGCTTCATATTTGCCGGGCATCTCGAGACAGAAATTTTGTTTCTTTGGCTGTAAAAGTAACAAGATACCTATAAACAAGAAATACCACTGTTTTTTTTAACCATACATTGTCAAACTACTCAACTGGGAAACCATCAAACGCATCCAATTTTCCACTCCATCGCTTCCCACCTGTTCAACAGAAGTTTTCATTAACATTTCGCATTTACTCCGTCACGCCATTAAGGCATCCATAAAGAGACACTCCACACCGAGTGCAGAGAAGGTAATACCTATCTTCTTAAATCTCGACCGAAGTGAGCGCAGGCACGCATTCTGGAAAGTAAAAATACATTAAATTAGGAAAAACAAAAATGAGTATTTTTATTTTAGAAAAAGAATACAGAATTCTTAATTTGAATTGCCATTCAATTTTATTACTAGTACTTATACTATCTGGTGAGACGATAATCTTAGTTGCTTTATCTACGATCTGAAATTTGAAAAAGAAATAAATAATAGTAAGGGAGAAGCCGATTTACATATAAATTTTAATTGATCTGTGTTTTAGCCTAAATCACATGCAATTTGATAGCACTAAATCGGTCAAATATAGAAATATTAAAACCAAAGAACACATTTCCTCTTTTATCGTACGAATAATGCGAATCTGGACCTTCTTTTCTTTTATTTATAGTCTGTTCACTTCAAATACGGTCCTGTGTAGGTTTCCCTCGGGACGCTTTACTGTTATTGCCGCTCAGTGAAAGCTTAAATATATGGTCAGAGGTAGATTTCTTTTCTTCACGTGATGCTTCCTCAGGAGTCTTCAGAATATTTTGGCTTAATTAAATTATCTCCGTTCATTTTTGTGGCCGTGTGTGCGAAGCCATCATACTATCGTTAAACCAGATGTTGAAATTGGTCCAGATATTGTTGGTTTTTTTTGTAGTATGATTAATGGCTTACCTGGTGTCAGTGCTACCCTTAGGCCTCTGACTCGGCTTAAAGACTGCTGTGTAGATGACAACAAACTGGGCCGACTTTTACGTGCCTCCGAATCAAGTAAAGGCTCGGTTCAAATGCCACTAAACGGTCACCCATCTAAGGACTGACCTTGCCTGACGTTGCTTAACTAACTAATCGTTTACTCAACAACTGCTTATGAGGCTCAGGTAACACCACATTGTCAGACTTTCCGCCGTAAAGCATCAGCGTGTACATAATTGCTGTTCTGGTGGAAGGGTCTTAAGGCACTGTGATGACTGGCAGTGTAATACAACTGTCTGTAGGCATGCGAGACGCTTACCATCACAGGTTCTGCTCATTTCTTTAATCATCATTACCAGCTGGAAGACGTCTACTGTTGAATATAGGCCTCCCCCTTCGAACGCCACAATTACGACAATTTGCTATTTGTATCCACGGGTTACCTGCGACGTGGATAATGTCGCCTGGCCACCTAGTGGGAGGTCTGCCTACGCTGCGTCTTCCGGTTTGTGATCCCGTTCATCAATACATTACCTAAACAGGTTAGCTGTGACATATTATCCCCCGTCTTAAAAAATTTAGATTTTTTTGTCAAAAAGCATTGTCTTCCATCATAATTAAACTTTGAACTTTGACCTAAATCAAAACTCTTATTATCCTTATCTTCGTCAATCTTAATATCATAAGGGCTGTCACTAATAAAATCCAAAGAATCACAGTCCAGAATACCATTCAGAAATTCACAAAACCCCGATACATATTGACAGACCAATGGAAAATCTATATTAATAGCGGTTTCGGCAACCAAAACTGGCCGATATCGCTTGAGCTCTTGAAGGCAGAAAATGCACCTTAATTTAGTAGGTTTTAGTCTATTTCGAAGGTCAAGTTATAGCTGGTGGGCATTGTTCGTATAGCTGATGATGCAGTCGGTAGATTATTGTCTTGGCGGAAATTTACCGTAGGAAATCTGGGGACAGTAAACTTGGGAGGTTAATTTTGGTTTAAGAGCCTATTTCGTATTGGGACGGTATTATTGGTGATATTATCTTTGTATTGAAAGGTATTTGGAGATTGAGGATGACATACTTTAGGAATGGGATGTATAAAGCTTACGACAATCCCGAGAATCAAATTCTTATGATGTAACTCGCTTACAGTTTCTACAATACGACAAGTAAATGATGTTTATTCAGAAACTTTTTTTATCTTATGATGATAATAAGTGATCATTATCATAAAAAAATTAAATCGTAAAAATAGTTTAATTTCAAATTCAGTTTAATTTTCGAACATCGTCATTATTGACAGATATTGTTCAAATTCAAGTCAAGAAAGTTGCATTATGCTGATTCAAGCGGTTCAAGTTCAATTTTTGCGACGATTGTATAAAGCGCCATTGATTACCGACCATTCTGACAACGACAGTCACGCCCGGTTTCCGAAAGGATGATCAACGCAAAAATCAACTAACTAGATGTCAAATCTCCTGTCAAGTGTATTTTGGGTTGCAGAAAGCATGGTCAACTATTTTAATTTGAACAACCTGTCAGTTGACACGGCTGTTAAAATTTGCTTCAGAAACTTCATGTCAAAGCCAATTTGGGTTTCTGAAAAGCTAATTAAGCCTTGATCATAGATTATTCTCTTGTCAAATACAATGTCAACTAATCGGTGTTGGTCGACAAATTAAGTATTAAATTATAATATTTGTTTTGGATAATTTACTAGTTTATGACAGATAACGTAATTATTAGGTATAAAAGGTCCTTTGCAACAAAAATACCTAGATTGTATTAACAATTGGTACTTTTGAAATTTACGATAGTGAAATTCGCACTCCACATCCGCGCGGGATGAAGGCCCACGAAATAAGAGTGTGGAGCCGCTTGACCATCAAAAATATTAAATGTCTATGGGGTACCACTGGTGCTTTTTCTTCACATGGTGAAGGACAAAAAATACTCTGTTCCTTTCTATCACAGGTAACCCATATAAATAAATTCTTTTCTTGTGCGAATGAGAAAGAAAGTGTCTATCCCTCCTGTAGATCCTCCATCTATGGTTACAGATTATAATATCTTTGAATTGAATGAGCTATTGAATGAAATATTGAACTAAATATGCAATGTAGCCATACTTAAATAACATTCTTCTTGTCAAATTAAAATGATCACAGATTAGTAAATTTTTCTCTAATTAACGTTACAGAAACCCGAATTGATTTGAACAAGCTGTCAAGTTAACAGTCATGTTAGTTGAATATCCATTTGAATAGCCTTTCAGAAACCGGGTGTTAGAATAGCCAACGAAAAAGGCTAATTAGTCGATGTGTTTACTAATCGATTTTAAGTCTGTATTTAATCGTCCATTATCCAATAAAATTGTTTTTGTAATTTGAATAATCACTTTTTAATAATATTCAATTATGTTTTTAAATGTAATTATAACACAAAGATTTCCATTATTATCTTCTCGTCAGTAGTTCGAAATCATTAATTACCTATACGTTATCCTCGTACTAAATAACAAGCTCAAATTAATACATCTTTTGCACCCTTATTTAGTGTAATTTTCTATGTGATTTACTGTCTTAACCCAACTCGAACGTCCAAACTAAAATAACTCCTAAGCCTTTAGTATTAAACATTAAAACAGAATCCATTCAATCGTTGACACAATCTAAATATTCTACATAACAATTAAGGTCTCTAAGATTTTGTAAGAACGTTTAGTGACCAATATTTCATGATCTCTTGTGCGGTTCAAAATGTACAACCTTACGGGTGTATGCGTAGTGTTAGGAAGATCAAAGATGTCAGGTGATAACGCATACCGCTAGTGAATCCCCGTTGGACATTTAACAAGGAATTCGGGCCTAACACTTAACCCTAGTAATTGTCGGGGCTGTCCTTAGAGCCGATTGCACGACGGAGGCGAATTAAGCTTAGGACGGTAAACAGTGAATTATTTGGATGTTGCTATCTTTTCGACCGTAAACACCATAGTCGTGTTAAGTCTGTTAGCGGGATTGATTTCTTTCTTTCCATAGATATTTATGTATTGAAATCAAACATTAAAATCAAACTACTTTTACAGATTTTATCGCGGTTTATTTTTGATTTTACTATCCCGAACGTTTCGAATGCTTTGCAGCACCCATGGTCACGGGAGGACTGAGATGTTGAACGTCCTTATGTCACAATTATGCCGGTGTACCCTCAGGTCTTCTTAGTTATTATTGTTGGTCCGATCTACGCAGTAAGAGCTTACAGTATCTTGAGGCTGTGCAGTGTTTTGCTTGATAATGGATTTAATTATATTTATCACAGGATCCCAAGCCGGTGGTAACACCCGACCATCTTCTCTATTGAAATTAAGATGTTTTTGAAGTGAAACTTCTTATGCGACTTCCAAAAATGTTATCATTTAACGCGTTAAATGATAGGTGTTAAACGATAGGCGATAGGTGTTAAGTGATAGGTGTTAAAAGATAGGCGATAGGCGTTAAATTTGTTAAGGTTATGAAAGCGCTCATGTGACGCCGTCACTGAGTGAGTGGGTGAGTGGGTGAGTGGGTGAGTGGGTGAGTGGGTGAGTGGGTGAGTGGGTGAGTGGGTGAGTGGGGGAGTGGGTGAGTGGGTGAGTGGGTCCGCCGACTCCGCCGACTACGCTGACTCCGCCGACTCCGCCGACTCCGCCGACTCCGGCGACTACGCTGACTCCGCCGACTCCGCCGACTCCGCCGACTCCGCTGACTCCGTTGACTTCGTTGACTTCGTTGCGCGGTGAGGCGGTGAGGTGGACAGAGCGAGAATGAAGTTTCACTTCTTCCGCGCGGAGGGACACCACGCACGCACATTTTTTTTGATTTCAATAGCCTCACGAATCATCCTAGGTAGGAATATTTTTATGTACTTTGTATTATATCTCTTTGTTATTTCTATTTAAAGGTTAATCATTGTGTAAGCGCACTTTTTTCTTATGAAAACCAATACCATTTTAATTGTAAAAAATAGATAAGTTATATTTATTATTTGCACACGCTTATATTACGTTTTCGTCGCAAATATTTGTTCGCCGTTATCGAAAAGGGCGTCTCATGTCAACACAAGTTGACATCCATTCAGCAGAATAACGAGTACCTTGTTATATGAAAGAAAGTAATTATATCCACGTCTGTGGGACATGTTCATTAATATCACATGTATAAATATGGTAACCCCCAAATACTCCGAAATATGTTATTCCGAATTTCAATGTTTTGATTTTCAAAATTGCGAATTTCATAATTCATAAGAATTATAATGACTTTTATTAAATGACTTTTACTGAAAGTTGTAAATGCGATTTGTTTGTTTCCAATTATCGTAAGCCCGAAAAATCAAATGCTCCTCGGAATTCGTATTTTTGATGTTTCGGATTATCATTATTCAGATTATCATTAAGTTGGACTTTTTGTTATTCGAACTATTGAAACTCTGTATTTTGAGAATAGTAATTAAAAATTTGAGTTGTTAGAATTTTGAACCATTCGGAATTATGAAAATCGGTATATTGAAATTCGTGTTTGTGAAATAAAATAAATATAGATTAGATAAACGTAACGGGACTATTACCTACGTATATAATAAACTAAATTAACAAATTAAATGTTGGACACACTACAATCAAAATATTATATCCTCTCGATCGATTCGGCAACAGCGGTCAATCTTTCACAAGGTCAGCTATATTCGGAGGAGATATTATAGTGCACAAATAGGTACCCTTCCTTTACACTAACAATCCGATGAGATGGAAGACAGACTTGACCGGAAAGAAGAGGACAGAGGCAGGGCCCACTTTACGCATACCCATCCGACTCATGGAACATCTTAATTTCTAGACAATAAGGTGATCGGCCTGTATTGCCCTAATCAGTTTGAACGCCATGTTGGTGACGTGGCGAGGCGCGCGAGTACGCGGTTTGCGGCACTCTGGCGTCCCGGTACTATATCTTGTCTGTTTTTTTTTGTATGTTTAGATGTATGTAAGTAATTATGTGAGCGTGCAGCTGCGACAGACGCGTCTTCCGGTAGTATATTATATGCTCCTTGCAGACCAGCTCACGTTTGTC
This sequence comes from Furcula furcula, assembly GCA_911728495.1. Lineage (NCBI taxonomy): Eukaryota > Metazoa > Arthropoda > Insecta > Lepidoptera > Notodontidae > Furcula > Furcula furcula. The sequence goes on from OU452255.1 coordinate 19,658,267, forward strand.
GCAGCGGCACGCGCACGGGTGTCCACGGAAGACCAGCGTTGTTGCACCTTATAGGAGCAATGACAATATGCTGAGTGGACACCCGTTCAACGACAGATAGCATTTAATTTAGTATTATTTAAAACATTTATTTTCGTTGTCGTTGAATAAATAAATTCTTTTCTTTTTTTTATCAGTAAACTACACAAAGTTCTTGCCCATAAAAAATTGTAAATATGCTCCCACACAACAGTTATATAACGTTATAAAACATTGTGTAACACGATAACATTCGACAGCAGTGTGTAACATTTTGCTACAACATGTTAAGAATGTTATAATTATGTTTTAAACGCTCCCACACTGATTCAACCAACTCGTTGTATAACATTGTATAACATTATGTAACGATCAGTTTGGATCTGCCTTTTGAGGAAGCTAGTAGTGGATGATCTTATTATAACAAAAGTTATAATATATCATTTGTGACATGAAGTTGTATAACATAACTAACAATTGCCTAACAATTGACGGGCCTGTTGGTCTAGTGGTTAGTGACCCTGTCTGCTACCCAACAGGTCGTGGGTTCGATTCCCACCAAGTGTCTGGGTGGTTTTATCTATATAAGTATGTATTTACAAAAAAAAAGTATATATGTATTAGTATCAGTTGTCTGGTTTCCATAGTACAGGCTCTGCCTAGTTTGGGATCAGATGACCGTGTGTGAATTGTCCCAGGATATTATTATTTATTATTATTATTTATAACTTTTGTTACAATTTGTTAAAAAAAGTTAGTCAACAAATGTTATGCAACATTCTCTAACGTTATAATTGCTGTGTGGGAAGCACCTTAACATTTGACAAACGACAGCTTACGGTGACACAAGCGCAGTTGAACTTAACATTGTTTTGATTTAATAAAATGCAACAAATGACGACGAAAAAAACTGCCAAAATACTTTTGAAACCCTCAGCGTACATAACCCAGGTGATTTGATTCCGAGGTGATCAAAGTTAACTAATTTATTCCACTCAAATCACCCAGCTCAAATCACCCAGGTGATTTGTTTCCTAGGTGATCAAAGTCCACTAATTTATTCAACTCAAATCACCCAGGTGATTTGTTTCCTAGGTGATCAAAGTGGAATAATTAATTCCACTCAAATCACCCAGCCCAAATCACCCAGGTGATTTGATTCCGAGGTGATCAAAGTGGAATAAGTTGTTGGTGATTTGAGCTGGGTGATTTGAGTGGAATTAATTATTCCACTTTGATCACCTAGGAAACAAATCACCTGGGTGATTTGAGCTGGGTGATTTGAGTGGAATAAATTAGTGGACTTTGATCACCTAGGAAACAAATCACCTGGGTGATTTGAGCTGGGTGTTTTGAGTGGAATAAATTAGTGGACTTTGATCACCTCGGAATCAAATCACCTGGGTGATTTGAGCTGGGTGATTTGAGTGGAATAAATTAGTGGACTTTGATCACCTCGGAATCAAATCACCTGGGTGAACAGTGGCGACTACTATTTTTATTTTTCATTTGTGTCTTTAAATCACCTACATTTGGATTTACAAAATTCAATGTTTAAGCATCGGTACCTACTTTTTATAAGTTTATCCTCACTAGCTAACCCGCGCAGTTTCGCTTGCGGTTAATTAGTACTTATTGATTGTTTTATAGGTTTCAAACAATCATTAGTAACGCATCCTGATGAAGGTTACATAATCTTTAACCGACTTCAAAAAAGGAGGGGTCTCAATTCGTCTGTAAGTATATACATTTTTTTTCTATGTATGTTCGCGCATAACTCTGGCAATTATGAACCAATTTGGAAAATTCTTACTACTTACAAATAAGTAGTATCTGAAAAAAAAACACCGACTCAGAAAAAATGGAGGAATGCCTAAAAGATGATGTTTTTATCGCTTTTTAAGGACAAAAATGGTAATAATTCTATTAATAATTCTGGCAAATATTTACCAATTTCAATGATTCTTTTTTTATTCACAAGAAGGAACTACTGTAATGAATCTGTATAAATTTTATCACAACCGGATAAGAACTTCCTGGAGATCCATGATTGATGTGTAGGAATTTATCTGGTAAAAACTATAAAAGTGATGTTCTCCAATAAATTACTCTGGCAAATATGAATCAATTTCGATGATTCTTTTTTTTATTCGAGAGAGTAAACTACTATGATGATTCCAAGCAAATTTCGTTAAGACTGGATAAATTGTTCCTGAAGAAATATGAATTATGGAAAAAACTATGTCGACGATAATGTGATCATAACCTAACTAGATAATTTTACCGTCCTCGATGGTTAAAAAGTATAAAATAAAACATTAAAAATAAATTGAACCGACTTCAATAACACTAAAAAGTATGGTGTTAGCGTATCTGCTGTGTATATTTGGCACCAACTTCAATAATATTTAAATTATTTTATACTTTTTAGTGTTATTGAATTCGGTTCAATTTTTTTAAATGTTTTATTAGTATCAACAGATACTATGCACATGTACAAAATTACCTGACTTTCGGAGGAATGGAAGTGGTATAAATTCTCTTATATACCTACATCGATTTGGAATAGAGCTGATGATCTTTAACCGGCTGAACCGATTTTCATGAAACATAGCTTGACAGACCTCTTGGTCCAGTGGTTAGACACTCTGGATGCTACCCAATAGGTTGTGGCTTCGATTCCCGCCAAGTGTCTGGGTGTTATTTATCTATTTAAGTATGTATTTACAAAAAAAGGTATATAAGTATTAGTATCAGTTGTCTGGTATAACGGTGTGTGAATTGTCCCAGAATATTATTATAGCTAAGTAAGAGCTATCTCACTTAAACTAGCTTTCAAATAAAATAAAAAATGTGTGTGCGTGGAGTCCCTCCGCGCGGAAGAAGTGAAACTTCATTCTAGCTCTGTCTCATTCTATTCCCCCTCCCCAGGAGCGCTGAACGTAAGTCGCTTAAGAAGTTTCACTTCATTGACTTAAACTGACTGACTGACTCGGACTGACTGAATCAGTCCCGGTCAGTCCCGCTCAGTCCCGCTCAGTCTCGCTCAGTCCCGGTTAGTCCCGCTCAGTCCCGGTCAGTCCCGGTCAGTCCCGCTCAGTCCCGGTTAGTCCCGCTCAGTCCCGGTCAGTCCCGGTCAGTCCCGGTCAGTCCGAGTACCACACCGTACCACACCGTACCACACCGTACCACACCGTACCACTCACACACACTCGCACACACACACACTCACACACACACTCACACACTCACTCACACACTCACACACTCACTCACTCACTCACCCACTCACTCACCCACTCACCCGCTCACTCACCCACTCACCCACCCACTCACCCACTCACTCATCCACTCACTCAAAGCATTCCTAATTTAATCGGGATCTAGCTAACCCGCGCAGTTTCGCTTGCGGTTAATTAGTACTTATTGATTGTTTTATAGGTTTCACACTCACACACTCACTCACCCACTCACCCACCCACTCACCCACTCACCCGCTCACTCACCCACTCACCCACCCACTCACCCACTCACTCATCCACTCACTCAAAGCATTCCTAATTTAATCGGGATAAACAGTTTCTTTTTTGTAACGACAGGGGGGCAATTCAACTAACATAAATGTTGACTGAAACGAAACTAAACCATAGCGTTTGACTGTTTTCCTATTCTACTAAGTGCTAACGATCGACGTTAAGTTTAGATTCAGTTTCAGTCAACGATCGGTTTAAAATTTAACAAGTTCTATTCTGTTAGAACACGAACTAAACGTAAACGTAATCGAAGCTAAGCGCTCCATCTGTCAAAATTAACGGTTGAACTTACGTTAATGTGCCTAGACTTTTTCTCAAACGAAACTAAACTGTTAGTGTTTCAAAGTCTGCTATCACGTTTGTTTAACTTTTAATCCAACTTAAAAATGATGTTTTACATGAACGTTATTGAAATTGCCCATGAGGCTGATTTAAGAAAAGTTAGACGTAGAAATGTTCTTTCGAGACTTCGCAACTGTGCTTTCAACTTAACTGATCGAGAATTTATAAAGTCATACAGACTAAATAAAAGCCTGGCAAGATCCCTTATTGCGGAGATCAGCCCGTATATGCCAGCCCGACTTCGAACCGATAGCATTGATACGGAGACAAAGGTAAGAATTTAACGTATTATTAAATAAAATTTTATTTGATATTGCTAACAAATGCCAGTAAAACCCAGGCAAAAGCAAAAAAAATAAAAAATGTATGTGTTTTTAGATCTTGGTGGCACTAGCATTCTATGCGACAGGCTCATACCAGACACTAGTTGGTCAAACAGAGTCTCATTCAATATCACAACCTTCTGTTTCTCGGGCTATACATCAAATAACAGAGGTGCTTAATTTACCACACATTTTTAAAAAATATGTGAATTTTCCTTCTTGTAAAGAAGACCGTGATGATATAAAAAGGAGGTATGTAGATCACATTGTTAATTTAAAGTACTGAACTATCAGTTTTTGTCAAAGAAAAATTTAATGCAATATTATTTGCAGGTTCTATAATAAATTTAATGCTATAATGTTTGCAGGTTCTATAATAAATTTGGCATGCCTGGTGTTCTAGGATGTATTGATGGCACACATGTTGCTATAGTTCCACCATCAGAACATGAAGAAAGATTTTATAGCAGGAAAGGTTATCATTCCTTAAATACCTTAATTGTAAGTTCTTTATTAATATTTTACTGTATATGTACTGAAGATATAACAAATATATAGGTATAGCAGTGGCGTGCACTGAAAGCAGGCAAAAATATCTGCGAGTTATTTATGCTTTATGCTATTTGTTCGTGTTCCAGCACAAATATTCTTAAATTTACCAATATTACCAACATATCCGTTTACATTAGTTTACCGTTTACATTAAAGAAGTTTGTTTCAGATTTGTGATTGTGATGCTAGGATAATGTGCGTTGATTCTAGCAACCCTGGATCAACACATGATAGTACTGCATGGAACAACAACCCACTACAAAACGCATTAGACAGAGTACTCAATACTTCTGCAGAAGATTTTTATTTACTAGGTACTTTGTAGATTAGTTGCACACATTGTTTTGAACCTTTGATTGAATGTTGTAAATTCTAAATAATAAAATATTTCCTTCCAGGTGATTCTGGATATCCATTGAGAAGGCTTATGATGACCCCAATATTAAATTCTACTCCCAACACTCCTGAAGCATTCTATACTGACATGCATATGACAGTGAGGAATGTTGTGGAGAGGTGTATTGGTATTTTAAAAGGACGATTTAGGTATGCAAACTATTATACATTACAGTAAAATAAAAATATAAACAATTTATTATTAATTATTTATTGTAAGAATACATACATGATATATATTACAGGTGTTTATTAGTGGATAGAAAGCTTCACTACAAGCCTAGAGTTGCAGCAAAAATGATTAATGCATGTTGTGTCCTGCATAACATAGCGCTTCAAACTAATCAGGAGCCAGATTATACTGAAGAGGATTTAGAAGCATTAGAACAAGAAGAAATTCAAAGAGCAAGGGATGCCAGCATTGATGCTGCTCGCCTAGCAATAATGGAACGAAGAAGGACAAGACATAATGATCAATTACAACGAGGGTGTATCTATCAACAGGATTTGGTGTCCCGCTTGTGGAGACAAAGAAATCAAAACTAGAGTAATTTTTGTATTCATATACATATTTTGTATATTGTATGGTACTGGGTATATCAGGATCGGGGGTGTAAATAGTAGTCTTTACATTATTAGTTCTTAAAGTGTCATTTTTTACCCGACTACGGAACGGAGGGAGGGTTATGATTTTATCAAGAATGTATGTATGTTCATCTGTTCCTGCATATATTCTAATCTACTTAACATAATTTGACAAGTAGGGTGTCGTTAGAAGCGTCTTGATTGTCCGCTGGTTATAGGCTATAATCACATTATTAGACTGCGATTTTATCCATAGTCGGGTTTTAGTTTTTAAAATTTATTACTTGTTATATATAGGTATAGTAGGTTACATATATATATATTTTTATATATTTAGGTATAGTAGGTTATATATATTTGAAATATATAGGTATAGTAGGTTATATAAAATATATAGTTAATGAAAGAAGTTTGTTTCAGATTTGTGATTGTGATGATAGGAATTATCCTACTAACGCACATTAGTGCGTTGATTCTAGCAACCCTGGATCAACACATGATATTACTGCATGGAACAACAACCCACTACAAAACGCATTAGACGGAGTACTCAATACCTCAACAGAAGATTTTTATTTACTAGTACTTTGTAGATTAGTTGCACACATTGTTGTAAATTCTAAATGCTAAAATATTTCCTTCCAGGTGATTCTGGATTTCCATTGAGAAGGCTTATGATGACCCCAATATTAAATTCTACTCCCAACACTCCTGAAGCATTCTATACTGACATGCATATGACAGTGAGGAATGTTGTGGAGAGGTGTATTGGTATTTTAAAAGGACGATTTAGGTATGCAAACTATTATACATTACAGTAAAATAAAAATATAAACAATTTATTATTAATTATTTATTGTAAGAATACATACATGATATATATTACAGGTGTTTATTAGTGCGCAAGGGATGCCAGCATTGATCCTGCTCGCCTAGCAATAATGGAACGAAGAAGGACAAGACATAATGATCAATTACAACGAGGGCGTATCTATCAACAGGATTTGGTGTCCCGCTTGTGGAGACAAAGAAATCAAAACTAGAAATCAAAATGTTTGTATTCATATACATATTTTGTATATTGTACTAGCGGCCCGGTACGTGCTTCGCTACGTATATATAAAATGCAGTCACGAAAAATGTAAAAAAAAAATTAACTTTAAACACGAAGATAAATCATAATTATACTAAATTACAATAAAAGTTATGCATACATAATTATATCTTTTATTTAAGTAACACTACCTCGTACCTTCATCCACTCTTTTGGTGCCCTACTTGCACCAGCGGAGTTAAGACTGTCCGCGCATTGCTCCCATAGCCGAACTGCTAGGGCCCGTGCTTCCTTGGAGCGTACACGACCCATAGCAAGATCTCTGTGATCCTCCATAAAAATTGGATGAGCAATTCTAGCTGCCTGACAGACGTAGACCTTCTTTGGCTGGTTAATTCCATAATGTCTGGAATACGACTATGCAAAATTAATAACCGTTCTTATAAAATTAAAAGTAAACAAGTACTTTATCGATATTTGGAACCTTAATAAACACTTACAATTCTCTGTGAGGCAGGTACTTGGGACTTCACTTTTAGTACCTAGGTACCTAATTTGAACTTTCCGCCGTTTTTTTTTTTTTATATTGCTTCTGGCTTCACATGTCTCTATTTTGACATTGGGTCAAACTTATTTGTTAAATCAAAGTATTGTTGCATATGTGGGGATTAGGGGAACCAAAATAATGGGAATAGGACAATCGGAATTTTTCACAAAGGATAGATGCAGAAGACATAATATTTATTTGTGACGACACTGGAAGTGAATGAATACTCCGAGGGTCGAAATAATCCGATTTGACAAAATAGTTAATTGTAAATTATCGCCAATTGTTGTTTGTGAGTGCGGCAGTAAATTCGTCAAGTCAATCAAATTATTTTAGCGACATCTGGCGACTTTAGAACCCTCGGTCTAGCGACTTTTCCTTAAGTCTAGTTGGCAACACTGAGCGGAATGTTACTCCCACTAAATAAAGCTGTAATATGAACAAATATATTCATACTTGGATATTCATACGGGAAAAAGACAAAAAGTATTTATGTCGGGTTAAAAAAAGAAACAAAGGAGATTACCATTTTTTATTCAGTTATTTAATTTCACCTACCTTAGGCTCTATATTTCACAAAAAAAAGTAGGTAAGTAAGTAGATCTACAAACATTCCATAGGCAAACTTTACTAAATCTACGTACTTAATTTTCTAATCTGGCCTACGCCTTTTTAAAAATTCAAGTTTGCAACACTGGTTTCAATCAATCGCAGATCGGTTTGGATTTAGTTGGAGTTTGGTTTGGGTTTAGTCTAAGTTTAGTTGTGGTTTGGTTTAAGTTTGTTAAATTAGATAATGGAATAACTTTTTACGTCATTATCGAATGACAACTGCAATCGAGCGATTACTAAACCGAAACTAAACTTTAACCGTTGTAAATTAGTTGAATTGCCCCCCAGGTTTTATACCGTTGAAAATCTATACTTACACATTTTTGAAATAAATGTGTACGTCCTTAATTAAGTCAAACAAACATTTATTATATCAAATTATTCATAATTCACAATAGTTTGATAAAAAATATTAAAATATTTGTATTTTATCACATAAAATTATAATTTGGCAGTAGGATGTATGTTCGTTCACTCCCATTGAATAAAGCGCATGAAAAAAAAAACTTTCGCGCCATTTCCCATAATTTTCATATTTTATTGGCGTGTTTGTCGCTGTGCAGTAAATTATTATAAACATATTTGTCAATTTGTTTATTTACACGAAACGGGCTAAGCTAAGACATAGGAATGAATGAGTTTGCGATTATTACCAAGGGTCGAGGAAAAGTTTTAATACATAATGGCTATGAATATTAAAAAAAAAAAGAGTATAAATCTGGAGGTGTTTGGTGGCGGTGTACTAATACACTTAAAATCAAATGCACTGGATCCGTGACTATAGAGGTATGTGTATATATTACTGTTATCGATTACGCGATCAATTATTCTGGGAGCAGTGAGACCGCTCCGCGAAGCTTTTGGATGGAGCTTGGCTCTTCTGGACTGAACAATGTGTTAGTGATCTGATCAAGGGCCCTACCACCTTACTTGACATGAGGTAGAGAGAGACGTCAGTATACGTAGTTTATAGCTCTGTCATTTTCTATCGAGAATGTTAGGTGGAAGTAATATTGCTATTAGAGGTACTATGCGTTTCAACTAAGAATGTGTCCGCCATGATGATCGCGACTGCGGCAACTTCTTTTTGTACCGTCAGCAGAGTAAACATAAAATGAAAAATTCGGCCCGGTTTATTATTTATTGTACTGTCTAATTTTGTTATCTATTTTTGTTAAAACATCATTTTTAGTAATTATATATTATCTGAAATGGCAACATGGCGGACACATTCTTAGTTGAAACGCATAGTACAGGGGCTGATTATTGTATGGATTTCCATCTATATCTTCAACAGGACAGGACTCGACCTGCCCTCCGAGGAGGACGGCGGCGGGGTTACCCCAGTCCCCGTGAGGGGTTCCCTCTCTTGTGAGGGGCTCTTTTCTTTTCTTTTCTCTTTCCTTTCCTTTTCTTTTCTCTTTTCTTTTCTTTCCTATTTTCTTTTCCTTTTCTTTTATTTTCTTAATTTGCGGCTAGGTATATTACGTAATAATATATAGTACCTACAGAACATCTAATCAAGTTAATTAAACAACTTTTATCTTCATTTTAAGGAGAAACAGATAACGAAAAGTATTGACCACATCCCGGAATGTATGGCAAATCATTCAAAATTTATAGTTCTGGAAAAAATTAACGATTGTAAGAAGATGGTCAAAAATTTAGAATGTAAACCGATACCGAGTATATACAACGAAGTAATTTCTGAACTAGCGGATGCTGGTTTAGACTTAACAAGTGAAATACCTCCTTTTAAAAAAATCAAATCAGGCCTATATAAACAGCGAAACAAATACTTTGGCATAGAAAAAGTAATCATTAAGGACGCAAAAGAGTTACATATACCAGAACAACTCAGTCAACTGTTATTGGCCGATTATAACTCCGATGGAATACGAATAATTTTATTTTGTTCAGAGGAAGTAAAGACACAGATTCATACAGTGTCACATGTGTTCGGTGATGGTACATTTAAAGTATGTAAAGATATTCCCTTTTCTCAATTGTATACAGTTCACGGCGACATAGGGAGCACATCGAACTCTACAAATATTGTGCCGTTAATATACTGTCTGATGTCACAGAAGACATATAAAGCATATATTTTGTTTTTTGCAATGATTAAGTCGCAATTTCCTAATTGGAATCCTTCAAAATTTACGACTGACTTCGAAGAAGCACCAATGCGAGCGATATCTTGTGTTTTCCCAGACATAGACATAAAAGGATGTCACTTTCACTTTGCACAATGTTTATGGAGGAAATCAAAGGCGCTAAAATTAAATTGTGACAAATACAATAGACGTTGCGTAACATTATTAATTGCTTTGCCTTTGCTCCCAGAAGAACGTATTTATGAGGGATTAGAATATATTAAGGCAGAGTACAGTAATCACCCAGCTATTGATCCTATTATTCATTATTTTGAATCTCAATGGATGACTAAATGTAAGCCAAAAATATGGTGCGTGTGGGGCGAGCGTCACCGGACTACGAATTTTCTAGAAGGCTGGCACTATAAATTGAACTCATCCGTGTATCGCCGAAAAAACAACATCATTCACTTACTGCACGCATTGCAAAAAGATGCATCATTTTATACCATGTCCTTGAAAAAAAAAAATGTTGATCAAGGAGAGTGCTCGTCTTCGTCTAAACGAAGTCCGGCTAGAATTAGAGATAAATTTATAAATGACTGCCAAACAGCACTTGTTGAAGGCCACCTATCGGTTGGTCATTTTCTAGAGAAGTTAAGATAATTTTTAAGCAATTTCAATTAAAAAGTTCCTCAGTTTGACGCGTTTCATACGTACGCATATTATATAAATATCTAGTAAAAATACGCAATGCACTTGCAGTACATGCGTACTAAGAAGGTGTGTCCACACAGAACAAAATAAATACGTATACTTTTTATTATTTCTTCTATGATTGTCCAATGTAATTGTGATATGTCTCAAAAACTAATATTTGTTAATTAACATTTTAAATATTTTTATAATAATAAATTGGTTGTTGCACTATTTGACTTTGAATATTTCCATTATACTTAATTCTGAAAGCAGGTGATTTAAAGACACAAAATGAAAAATAAAAATAGTAGTCGCCACTGTTCACCCAGGTGATTTGATTCCGAGGTGATCAAAGTCCACTAATTTATTCCACTCAAATCACCCAGCTCAAATCACCCAGGTGATTTGATTCCGAGGTGATCAAAGTCCACTAATTTATTCCACTCAAAACACCCAGCTCAAATCACCCAGGTGATTTGTTTCCTAGGTGATCAAAGTCCACTAATTTATTCCACTCAAATCACCCAGCTCAAATCACCCAGGTGATTTGTTTCCTAGGTGATCAAAGTGGAATAATTAATTCCACTCAAATCACCCAGCTCAAATCACCCAGGTGATTTGATTCCGAGGTGATCAAAGTGGAATAAATTGTTCCACTTTAATCACCCAGGTGATATCACCCAGGTGATCAAAGTGGAATAGACCATTATACCTGCATAATATTTGTTATTAATAAACGTCTAGCTTAGTTATAATGTTTCTCAAGTGTGTGTAAGTGAATGTAATTCTCTTTTGAGAAATAAATATCTTAAACCAGAAAATAAATGAATCTCAATATACTAAAAATCTAATTTGTTTACCTAGTATCGTCGAGTTCGCGAGACGATCTCTATTTGTCATTTTGCGTCGCTCATTGTGTCCCAGTGCTAAGCACTAAGCGGATTGCAAGCTTACTGGGTTGCTTATTGTTTTGAAGACAATCGTAAGGAGATTACCTACGTCTGAATGCTGTTTTTAGGCAAAACTCTCCCGGTATTTTGTCCTTTGTTCGGGTAATTGTATCTCAAGTGTTGTGTTTTGATTGGAATCAAAATTAGGAATGGAATTAGGAAGAATACTAATCATATTTTCATGATAACTAACATCACGTTTTTTTCGCCCAGGTCTGGGCTAATAGAGTGTGAAAGGCTTGCTGCTACGTAGAATTAGTTAAAACAACAATTAGCCGCATCTGGTCTCCTCTTTAGATGACAGGGGCGATCATTCCTCGCTCAACATTGTGACTTCGAGGAGCACATATGCCATATATGAAATCACTACTCACTAACAGAGTATAAAATATTAATTGATTTCGAGTATCGAGATAATCAGATTATAAGGACTGGAAGGTTTTAACCAGTGTGTGTTGTCAGTGATGACATATGGTACTGAGACGTGGTCCTTGACTGCTAGCCGTATAGCGAAGCTTAGAGTCACACAACGAGCTATGTAGAGAGCTATGCTCGAAGTTTCTTTGCGCGACAGAATCCGAAATGTGGAGATTCGCCGAAGAACTATGGTCACAGACATAACTTTCACTGGTCACGTCGCTCGAAGAACTGATAACCGATGGGGAACAGAGGTTCACGACTGAAGACGCAGCGTAGGCAGACCTCCTCCTAGGTGGACAGACGACATTGTGCGCGTCGCAGGTAACCGGTGAATGCAAATAGCCAATTTTCATTCATTGTGGCTCTCCAATGGGGAGGCCTATGTTCAGCAGTGGACTGTTGAAGATGATGATAAAGAACTGGATTTGTGATGATTAAATCTAATTGACGTTTGTGAGAGCGGCAGTTATTTTCCTAACCAAATAGTAGCCACGTACATAACCGACGTCGTAAACAAGTCTACCCCCGGGGCTACTCCGCACTTCGTATGCCCTAGTCTTTCCCTCACGTCGTAAGTATCCCGGCGAAATCCTTAACACGTAGTTGAATTAAAATACCTTGCGACCCTTTTTCATTAATAAGAGATCTCGGCCCCACACTGAATATTTATGTTGAACGTGTGTGGTCTAAGGGAAACGCGGTAGCGTTTTACATTTTAATATGGATCTCCCAATTACACAAAATTACGGTAGTCGTTTTTCAATGGAGATAATGCTCCAGATCTGTACAAACTAGTTGTTAATTTTATTTCACGACTGCCCCAGAAGGAGGGTTATGTTTTTCTAGAGTATTTATGTATGTAAGTATGTATGTAAGTATGTATGTAAGTATGTATGTAAGTATGTAGATAGATAGATAGACCATTCTTTATTGCGCACAAACAAACAGATACAAAAAGAATAAGACACAAATTAATAAAAAATGCAACAATGGGCGGCCTGGGCGGGTAAGTGGCTAGGGCATGCTTTGCTTGCTTTCCTATGCTTGCTTAGTTTCCTTTCCCTTTCTAATGCACTAGCTGCTTGCCTACTTTACACACTAATCCCGTGTGTAATTTGGCAAACGGTCTTGGAGGGAGCGCAACAGTCGTGATTGATCTCCAGGGCAAGCCCGTTGATCTAGCCTTCCCGAGGTTGCCGCCTGTTATTGGTTTGATTCCTTCAGAAACAAACGCAACAAAAAAAATCGTTGGGCGAATAACTCTTTCACCCCAATCCTCACCCATCCCTCATCCCCACATTATATTTATATAGTATGAGTTTATGTATAATATATAGTATGTATATTTAAATCCCGCTATGTATGTATATATTCGTGTATGTAAGTTTATGCGTCTCAGTATATGTATATGTTTATAAGCATATGTATGTATATGTATATATTTATTCAATACTGCGGCGTCATGAGGTCGGGCGTTGCGGTCCTACCATCTCAACAAACCAGCAGATGGTAGGAAGTAGGTAAGACCTCCCACGTGTTTTTGCCGTGCGCGGGGACCCGTAATGAGGGGGAAGGGAGGCCTGGAGGATGAGCTGCACAGTGGGCCTGCGGACGCGGTCCCATGCGGCAACACGACTCTTCGGTCCCGGACTCCTATAACACGGGCGGTTGCGACTGAGCCGGTCGCAATCAATCGGCTGTTGGTGGTCCTTAAGACCAGCCGGCTAGTCTTCTTGGGTGATGGGGTCCGCAGTCAGCAATGTGAGCCGAGAACGTGGCGCGGCGCGGCGCTGCACAGGCGAACGTTGTGTGGACTCGTGGACAACTCACTTGGGAGGACTATATTTCACTGATAGCCCTGGTGCTTAGAAAAGCATCCCCAAAGGTGCGGGCTCCGTGGAGGGTGGGGAGTCAGTGAAATGAAGTTACGAATAATATTCGCATGGATTCGCACAAGAAACCGCGCACTGTCCCTAGGGATGACGGGGGTAGCCCTTCCAAGGGTTGCTCTAGAAATATGACGGCCGGTGGAACTACTGCGGGACCTGGTGTGTCGGTAGTGACAGGGAACAGGAATGGGACCGGAACTCTGACCCGATGGGCTCAAGGTGGCAAAACTGAGCTGGCAAGTAAAGGTTTGGCCCTGACTTCGGCTGGCGGAGCAGTCACTGGAGAAGGCTCGTCAGAGCCTGGTTTCAGGACAGCGATGCTGCTGGGAAGGGCCACTACCAATAACTTGCCGGCCGGTGGAGCTACTGAGGGACCAGGTGTGTCGGTAGTGACTGGGAACAGGAATGGGACCGGAACACTGACCCGAGGGGCTCAAGGTGGCAAAACTGAGCTGGAAAATAAAGGTTTGGCCCTGACTTCGGCTGGCGAAGCAGTCACTGGAGAAGGCTCGCCAGAGCCCGGTTTCAGGACAGCGACGCTGTTGGGAAGGGCCACAACCAGTACAGCGCAAACGCGCAGAAGCAAGCCTGGAGCCGTTGAAAGGAGAGGCAGGCGTGAACTGGCCATTGGTGTTGCCTCACCAATGGGTTATCTAAGATGTATACAAATTAATCTACATCACAGTAAGGCGGCTACGGCAGTACTCTGCCGGTCGCTTAATATGGATAAATATGATGTCGCTCTCATACAGGAACCTTATCTGTACAAGGGCGTCATCAGAGGTCTAAACGTTCGTGGAGGACAGCTTCTCTATAGATGCCCTACAAATAATATGAGGACCTGTGTCTTTGTCAGGAATGGCATAATGGCAATGCCTCTATATGACTTCTGCTCCAGAGACCTCACTACTGTGAGGATTAAGGGGTTAACGGGAGGGGGCAGTAAAGATACTATTATATCTTCTGCTTACCTACCCTATGAGAATGAGGACCCGGTATCAGCACTGCTGCAAGACCTGGTTAACAATTGCGCTCACGACGACCTCATCATAGGATGCGACGCGAACGCTCACCACGTTGCCTGGGGTAGCACAGACAACAACAAAAGAGGGGAAGCACTATTGGACTTTCTGGTAAGCTCACCCTTACAAATTTTAAATAAAGGCAATAGACCAACCTTTGTGAATAGACGCAGGGCGGAGGTCATTGATATAACGCTTGCATCCAATAGAGCGAGTAAAGCGATCCGTAATTGGCATGTGTCGGAAGAGGTCAGTCTATCTGACCACAACTACATCTGCTTTAGGTATGTAACTTCCAATAATTATGGCAAGGTACGAAGGAGGAACCCAAGGAGAACCGATTGGGAATCTTTCAGGAGAGACCTTAAGGAACACCTCGGGGATCCTACGCAGCGACTCAACTCAGTTATAGATATCGAGTTTGAGTCTGACAGAATTACCCAGGCAGTTAAGACCAGCTGGATCAAGAACTGCCCGGAGAAAGAGGCGGCGACGCAAAAGGAACCGTGGTGGTCACCTGCCCTTGAGAATCTAAGGCAGGAGACGCGACGTGTTTTCAACTGGGCGAAGTCAAATAATGACTTTACGGTATATGCCGAAGCTCTTACGCACTATAGTAAGGAAGTGCGCAAGGCGAAGCGGAGATCATGGAGATCTCATTGCAGTAGCATCAATAGCCTTCCAGAGGGCATGAGGCTCAGTAAAGCAATGAGCTCTGCAAAGGTTAATCCACTTACATCTATCCAGAATGACCAAGGTAAGCTCACTGTAACTGGGAAGGAAACTCTTACGCATATGCTAAGAATGCACTTCCCGGACTCAGTGGAGATACAAAATGTGACTGATAATGTCATTACCATGGAAGAACAATTTACAAAAACTTCCAAAGACGACTGGCGTACAGCAAAGAAAGTAGTTGACGCAGACAAGGTACGATGGGCAATTGATAGTTTCAGTCCGTATAAATCACCAGGACCTGACGATATATACCCCATCTTACTACAGGAGGGAAAAGTTATTCTCATCACCCATCATATTTCAACCTCACTTGTGCAGATTGTACAGAGCATGCCTAGCCTTTGGGCATGTCCCATCAGCCTGGAGACAGGCAAAAGTAATCTTCATTCCCAAACCAGGAAAGGAGAGCTATGAAGATGCCAAATCCTACCGCCCTATCAGTCTTACTTCATTCTTCTTGAAGACTTTGGAGAAGATGATAGACCTGTATATAAGAGATGGCCCATTAAGGAGACGACCGCTCCATGACATGCAATGCGCGTACCAACCGGGTAAGTCTACGGACACGGCACTGCACTATGTGGTCAACCGGGCAGAACATGCATTGGAGACCAAAGAAATCTGTGCTGGAGCGTTTTTGGATATTGAAGGGGCGTTCGATCGAACAACCTTCGCTTCAATAAGAACCTCAGCACAAAATTATGGCATAGAGGCGACAATTGTTAAATGGATTAGCACTATGCTGCAGGAACGTGTTATTAAAAGTAGTTTATTAGGTGATATGGTTACCGTAAAGGCAACTAAAGGATGTCCACAGGGAGGCGTACTATCCCCATTACTGTGGAGTCTAGTGGTGGATTCGTTGTTAGTGGAACTTAACAATGGACCATTTCAAGCCGTAGGCTATGCAGATGATATAGTCATACAAGTAAATGGCAAATTTCCAAACGTAGTAACGGATTTGCTGCAGGGTGCTTTGGTTAGGGTGGAAAGATGGTGTAAAGACAATAACCTTTCCATAAATCCAAGCAAAACGGTTATAGTGCCTTTCACGAGGAAAAGACATTTAGAGGGCCTTAGAGACCCAGAAATGTACGGCACCAGACTAAAATGGGCTACGGAAGTGAAATATCTTGGGGTAACTCTCGATAGTAAACTAACGTGGCATAGTCATGTTGAAAACATAACAAGAAAGGCCTTACGTGTCTTCAATATGTGCCGTTCTGCGTATGGCAAAACCTGGGGACTCAAACCAAAGGTAATGTATTGGTTATATACCACGATGGTGAGACCTATTCTCACATACGGCAGCGCTGTATGGTGGCCTAGGACCAAACTAAAGATCTGCAAGGATTCTCTTAGGAAGGTACAAAGAGTAGTTTGCATGGCAATTACAGGTGCCTTCAAAACAACGCCTACATTGGCTCTTGAGTGGATACTGGGACTAACCCCACTACACACTTACATACAAACAGAGGCAAGGAAGTCGCTATACAGACTTGCAAAAGCAGGAGTTTGGAATCGTAACAAGCCCTGTACAAAACACACTTTATTGGATCCCGTGAAAGAACTGGACGATCTAATGGACATGCCCTGTGATAGGATAAATCCAGTGTACATGTTTAACAAGAGGTACCGAGTACATATACCATCCAGGGAAGAGTGGACGAGGGGACTCAAACCGGTTGGTGGAATTCACCTCATATGGTACACTGACGGTTCTAAAATGGAGTCAGGTACAGGGGCAGGAATTTATTCCAAGGACTGTAGTGTCAGTCACAGCATGGGGCATTATGCATCGGTATTCCAAGCGGAAACCTATGCCATAATTGCCAGCATTAAAGAAATGCAAAGGAGAAACGTCAAAGGTAAAACCATTTGCATTCTCAGTGACAGTCAGGCAGCTCTGAAGGCTCTGAATTCCTTCCGAGTTGCTTCTAAACTAGTCAAAGAAGGTGTTACAGGTTTGAACAACCTGGGAAGACACAACAATGTCAGCCTTATCTGGGTACCTGGACACGAAGGCGTCGAGGGCAATGAGAAGGCAGATAGACTAGCGAGGGCCGGCTCACAGAGTCATTTGGTTGGCCCCGAACCATTTGTGGGGATTCCGTATGGAACATATCACCAAGCATTATATGCACATGCTAGGAACGAACACATGAAGGAATGGAGGGCAGCGTCAGGCCTAAACCACTCCAAAGCGTTCTCTAGCGGAAGGGTGGACTGTGGGGTTAAATTATTAAGCCTTAACAGATCACAAATAAGGCACCTAATAGGTGCACTCACGGGACATTTTGGCACCAACGAGCATCTACACAGAATGATGCTAAGTACTGGTGACATTTGCAGAATCTGCGAAGATGAAAAAGAGTCAATGCGACACATATTGTGTAGCTGCGACGCTCTTGCGAGACGTAGGTTAAGTCATTTGGGAGTAGCCTATCCTACGCCAAATGATTATGTACAGCTCCAAGCTGGCGCGATCGTTGCGTACCTGAGGGAGCTCTTCGATACGCCAGCAACAGAGTAAGGGCTAGGGCATGCACAATGGATCCAACTGGGTCGAAGTGCGTTCCGGGGATACCGGGCCCAAATTTATAGCCACCAAGAATAGATAGATGGGCGGCCTTATCGCTAAAAGCGATCTCTTCCAGGCAACCTTTGGATGGAGAGGAAAATAAAGAAGTTACAAAGAGCAGAGGGTGCGCGCACTCGACATGAATAGGTAACATTAACACAAAGACACATAAAAACACATATGTTGTAAACTATGATAATATATATTCATATGAGTATAATATATAAACATACATCAAATAATACTATTATAAACATACATAAATCAGTACGTACTAATATAACAAGAAAATTACACAAATACCGATTAACTTATTCCGCCAAATAAAACTTCTTCACTAGATCTTTGAAAATTGGCAGTGACGAAGCACGCCTTATAGAAACGGGCAAGGAATTCCACAGGCGAACCGCCTGCACCGTGAAGGATTTGTCATAGAAGGAACTGCTATGTAAGGGCATCGTAAGACAAAGGTTTTCCGAGGACCTAAGACTATAGGTGCTAGAATTCGACAAATAATCGAAATATATATATATGTATAATAAATAATCGATATGTATGTAAGTATGTAGCTATGTATGTATGTTTATTTCTTTGACACGGCCTACAGCCTAAACTTGCTTGATTGATTTCGAGTTATAATATGTTTTTAGATTCGTTTCAGTTGTGGGAGTGACATAGGCTATATATTTTTTCAAAAGAGTTAATATGGCGGCTGTCCTTGGTCATTTTGTATTTTTTTTACTTCCAAAATCATGAATATGGGTATCAAATAAAAGGTCTTAACGAGACGAATTCAAATATACATAACATGTGTATATGTATTTTGTATGTATAATGAAATTTATGTCCATTTTGTATGTTCGCAGTCGGTCTCACAATAAGGTTGATTTTCAAGTAACCGGTATATGAATTATCGCTTTGTTGCGTTGATCATAAACGGGCGCAGCGCCTGAACGTACCCCACAGTCGTGAAATTAGCTTCCGTCTATCCTAAATGGCGGTAAATATTTGTGGTGACATATGTGACTTCTGACCATTTAGTTGTCAAGCACAATGTCTGTGTCACTCTCGTTTTTAAAACTCAAAGTCAAACGTTTATTTGCGAATGAAATGTTTACATAAGATATTACAGAGTGCAGTACATAGAGCCAATTTCATTCCACCAGTAAGATGCTGGTATGCATAATTTACAATCATTAGTCACTTAGGTATAATAAGTAATTAATAAATTATTTAATTGATAATAACAAATTGGAACGCAAACATGTCAAAATGGGAACAAATACAAAAAATAATAATCATTTAATTTGAAATGTCATTTGAATTTAGAAATTCTTTAACACTGTAAAAAACATTTCTTTAAAAGCAAGTCATGTAATTTATCCTTAAACATAGTCATTGGTAAATTTTTTATATATCTTGGAAGCTTATTAAATACTTTGATGGCCATGGCAAACATATTGTCGCCAAATATTTTACTTTTGTTTTTCGGCATGTATAGTGTTTTCCCATGCCTTGTTATTCTCGTAAGGACATCTTCATGTATTTTAAAATATTCAGGATGTTTCCTTACAAATGTTGCTATTTCCTTTATATACACGCAAGGCAAAGGAAGGACACGTAGCTTTTAACTGAATTTTATTGAATACTAGCTGACCCACGCAGCTCCGCCTGCGCTATTTTTACGTTAACTAAACTTTTAATAACAGATATTCGCATCGAACGAATATCGCAACGAATACATAACCTCCTTTTTTATAGTCGGTTAAAAACTGGGACCCACTTTTTACTTGCTCTCCGAAGCACGGACCCGTTTAGTTCAAATGGCGTTAAACGGTCACCCATCTATTTAATGACCTTACCTAACGTTGTTTAACCCGATCGATTACAAAACCTTGATAACAACTCTCTATGAGTGTTTCCTTAATAATATTAATTATATTATAAAGAAATATTGATAAAATCGGACCAAGCGTATAACCAAGTACCCATTTTGACTTTAATCCCCTCTCCCAAAAGAACCGTGCTAGATTACGGGATAAAAAGTATCCTATGTCCTACCTCGTAGTAAGATCTCAAATCATGCCAAGTTTCATTTGAATCCATTCAGTAGTTTCGGCGTGATGCGCAGCCGTGATACAGACAGACAGACAGACAGACAAAAATTTAAAAAAATGAATTTTCGGCCACAGTATCGGTTATAGAATGCCCTCCAAATATAATTTTCAAAATATCTTCAATGTACAGAATTGGACCTGTTACAGTTTTATTATAAGTATAGATTTGGATAATACATATAATTCAAGGTACATATGTACATTGTTATTTATTGTTTTTCCTTTATGTTCCTATATAATGTTTCAAGCGAATCGCCAGTCTCTTGTAGTTTGCCCCATACGCTCATACGAGTCTCGTGGAAGCGGTTACTTGATTTTTCTGATACATTTTCATGAGGTTAGGAGTCTGTTGGCGGGTGTATTTGGACCTTTGCTCGTTGAGATTGGGCCTAAACGGATTAACCCCATCTAAGGCGGTGCCAATATTGTCCTGTCATTGTCTTAGCTTTGAGATTTTGACTGATGGATTTGGTTGGGTTAGGATTTGTTTTATTCCTTCGGAGTCGCTGGACATTCGGGGTGTGAGCCCTTAGAACGGCCATTGAGTACGGCGGCAACTCCGAGGAGGACGGCGGCGGGGTTGCGACCCCCGTCCCCGTGAGCACCGTGACTGGTTCCCGGGGACTACATGCCCTTGCCTGCGATAGGGGTGCCTTTGAGGGGGCGCACCCCTGGCGGCGGGCTCAAAGGCAAGGCACTGAGGGGCCCGTGGTGAAGATCCCACCGGAGAGACCTGGGTCCCCTCTCATGTGCCGATACGACAGCCGCAGGGGTTTTAGTGGGTATGAATCCCACATTGAAAGGCAATAACAGCCCACAGCTCCCGGGGATCGTTTAAAGATTTCCCCTGCGTCAAAATAAAAAGTACCTATTTGTTTTGACGGGCCCGTTGGTCTAGTGGTTAGACACCCTGGCTGCTACCCGATGGGTCGTGGGTTCGATTCCCACCTAGTGTCTGGGTGTTATTTATCTATTTAAGTATGTATTTACAAAAAAAAATGTATATAAGTATTAGTATCAGTTGTCTGGTTTCCATAGTACAGGCTCTGCCTAGTTTGGGATCAGATGACCGTGTGTGAATTGTCCCAAGATATTATTATTATTATTACTCCAAGGAGAACGGTGGCGGGGTTTCGACCCCCGTCCCTGTGAGCACCGTGTCTAGTTTCTAGGGCTGTAATGCGCTCCCAGGCGGCGGGCCCAAAGGCAAGGCACTGAGGGGTTCCGGTGCAAATTCCACTGGAGAGCCCCGTTGGCCCCTCTCATTCTCATGTACCGATATGACAGCCGTGGGGTTCTTAGTGGGTAAGAATCCCACATACCCCGGTTGACTTACCAGGGACCATTTCCCCGCGACAAAAAAAGGATTTATTTGTTTGCCACCAATAAGGCAGTCAAACAGAAATTATTTGGTAGCTTGTGATCAGGCTCTTAACTCCCATTTAACTCCCCCGTCAACCTCGGTGCTGTTATGATGCATCAAAAGAATATTCAAGAGTTAGAATAATATATCTTGGGTGATCGCGCTAAATAGGATGCGGGTGACAAAAGGAGAA
The DNA here is from genome assembly GCA_911728495.1 of Furcula furcula. Taxonomy (NCBI): domain Eukaryota; kingdom Metazoa; phylum Arthropoda; class Insecta; order Lepidoptera; family Notodontidae; genus Furcula; species Furcula furcula. The sequence continues at coordinate 19,680,297 of OU452255.1, forward strand.
TTCGAAAAATGGACTGTATATTACAGTCGACGTGAAATGGTGGTGAAAGGCTAGGAGGGCTCGCACTTACTGGTATTCCTTCAGTCCTTTCGCCTTACAGCGAATCAGCACTGCACGCACGTCGACCTGGCGCGGCGCGGAGGGCGATCACTTTCTTGTCTTTTATTATTATTAATATTTATTGTTAACACAAAACACAATGCACGCGCGGCGCGGAACTTTATTGCGGGTTTAAAAATGTTCACAACGCGGATATTATATAAAAACGTGCGGGATCTTCACAATATTTTCGGAACGACTGAAGGCAGCCGTCAATCTTGACAGCGAGCTTCGGTGCGAGCGGTTTATGGATAGGAAAAAGGAGTTTGGAAGTATAGGAAAAGGAGGTTGCAAGGTGGACATGGAATTGATGGTATAATTTAGAATTTTGCGATATCTAGCGCAACCATTTCCACCCGCCCTTAATGGGTCACCATTAACAAACATACTTAAGGTGAGATATGAGTAGATAGCGCTCAATGCGCGCGGAAACCTATCGGTAATAAGCGATGTGTAAAGAAACCGTAAAGACTGTGAAGCGGAAATTACATAAAATATAATAATAAATGCGGTAATAATGTAAACATAAAGTTAAAGTTATTGTTTTGGTAGAGGACACAAACGAACAACTGGACGAAGATAACATCCCTTGGCTGTTCGGACGGTCGCAACGCGTGCGACGCCGTCTTTTGAAAGATGAACTTGCTCCACAACAGCTAAAGGCCAAGCTAGGGGCGGACAATTATCATTTATCACTACCACGACAGTCCCGGGAGTGATAGGTGCGGATGGGGTATTCCATTTCTGCCTAACTTGTAAACCGTGTAGATATTCCATCCTCCAGCGATCCCAAAACGATTGAACCAATTTGTCCAATAGCGAGTGTCTATGAAGCAGGCTGATAGAGCCAGACCCTACCTCAGGCGCGGGAAACGATAATAAAGGCGCGGTGTGCAAAAAATGACTCGGTGTTAAAGCCGAGGGTTCAGACGGATCTGAACTAAGAACAGTTAGCGGGCGCGAATTAAGAAGACATTCCACTTCTGTAAGAACTGTGCAAAGTTCTTGATAAGAAAGAATTTGCTGTCCAACAATGCGGAAAAATATATTCTTTACCACCTTGACCATACTTTCCCATGCTCCCCCATGATGAGGCGCATTAGGGCAAATAAATTTCCACGTAATGCGACTCTCAGCATATTCTTGCTCCAACTTTTGGCGATATTCGTTATTAAGAAAACGATAAAGGTCGCGGAGATACGAATTTGCACCTCTAAAATTGGTCCCGTTGTCAGAATACATAAACTGAACGGGCCCACGTCGACAAAGGAAACGTTTTAGCGCAGCAAGGAAACTGGGAGTGCTGAGGTCCGTGGCGACTTCGATATGTACAGCGCGCGTCGTAAGGCAGGTGAATAAACATATATAGGCCTTCTCACTGCGGACGCCCCGACAGCGCACAGGAGTATAGGCAAGCGGGCCGGCGTAATCACAGCCCGTGTGCGTGAATGCCTTAACGACAGCTCGCGTGCGACTACTAGGTAAGTCAGCCATCAGCGGGTAAGTTGGACGCGGATTTTGGCGAAAGCAAATATTGCACATGTGGATTCTTTGTCTCACTATGCGGCGTGCGGATAGGATCCAGAATTTTTGTCGGAGAAGAGACATTAACAATTCTGGCCCTGCATGTAAATATTTTACATGATAATAATCAATGATCATGTTCACTACATGACCATTGCGCGGTAATATAACTGGATGCTTGTGAGCATAGTCCAATGCGGAATTGACAAGGCGACCTCCAACGAGAATCAGTCCGTTGTCAATAAAAGGCCTCAAGCGATTGAAAGCTGGTGAACAAGATTTATTATTAACAATATTAGAATATTCTTCTGCAAAGTGCTGGCTTTGCAGGGCGCGGAGCATTATATTTTCTGCGAATTTAATTCTTCAGTAGTCACTGCAGTAGTGTTGCGGCGGGGCAATAACTTAGCGAATTTACATACATACACAATTATACGAAGTAATTTACTCCATGAGGAGACGCGGAGAGATAGCTCATGTAAAGCGCAATACTTTACAGGCGTGCACACAATGTGCGTTAAAACCTTTTCTTCAGGTATGTCTATAATAGACTGGCCGTCCAGGCTCCTAAGAGGCCACTGAGACGGATTCAATATAGCCCACGGCGGGCCGTGGAGCCATAGCGGGTGCGAGACTAGTTTCTGTGGGGTAAGACCACGAGAAATAATATCAGCGGGATTTTCCGTACCCGAAACATGATAGAAATCATCAGCGGGAATATTGTCCGTAACTTGAACAACGCGGTTTGCGACAAAAGTCTGCCACCGGTGTGGCGAACTTTTAATCCAATACAATGCGACTTTAGAGTCAACAAATGCATAAGTCTTGATTGGGATGATACGGGAATAATTGTCCAGAACCCTGCGAAGCAGTCTCGAAAGGAGGACAGCTCCACAGAGCTCTAGACGAGGGATGGAGAGTGGCTTAGTGGGAGCGACTTTGGATTTCGCGCACACTAGCTGCACGGTATTTCCAGCGGCGGAACTGACGTGTATATAAACCACCGCTCCATATGCATGGATACTCGCATCTGAAAACCCGAGGAGGGTTATGACACAATCCCCTCTCACACCTACATGGCGTGGAATGCGTATACTGTTAAGAATAGGCAGTTCTTCACAGAACTGCTTAAACATCTTAATGATGTGTAGCGGCGGTGTATCATCCCAGTCAAGATGAAGTTGCCAAAGCTGTTCTATTAACAGCTTGGCATATACAACTGCGGGAGCAACAAAACCCATTATATCCCACAGGCGGGCGACGATTGATAGGATGGAGCGGTTAGTGCACGTCACATCAGTGGGAGCGGTAATTTTGAATAAAAATGAGTCATCACCTGTGGACCAATGTAATCCCAGTATTTTGTGATGCGCGGATTTATCAAACTCCACCTCATTGGGAAGCTTGTGAGACGCGGGAATGGTATCTAGTGCGGGACGACTGTTGCTATTCCACTTAACGAGATCCCATTGTGCACCTTTAAACAAGCTGATAAGCTGCTGTGATGCGAGGACTGCCTCTCGTTCACAGGGAACTGAGAAGACGATGTCATCCATATATAACGAAGTAGACGCAATGCTACTTGCGAGCGGATATTTCGAACCATCATCATCGATGAGCTGCCTCACCGTGCGCAATGCATGGTATGGGCTAGACGATAACCCGAAGCAGACACGATTAAACTGGTACAGCACAAGGGGGTCCTGTGGATGAAAGCGATACAGAAAGCACTGAAAACGACGATCACATTCTCGCATAGTAATCTGCAAGAACTGCTGGCGACAGTCGGCGGTCATCGCTACTGCGTGTAGGCGAAAATTCAATATTATTGTAAATAGGTCGCCTTGCAGATTAGGTCCAGTGTGTAAGACATCGTTCAGTGATCGCCCGGAAACAAAACCAGCACTAGTCTTAATGCTAGTTTTACTGCTGGCATCCAAGACGACTCGAAGGCGAGTTGAAGCCCTATCCTCACGGATGACTCCATGATGCGGGATCACATATATTGGCTTAGGATCATGAGGGTCATACGGAGGCGCGGGAGAAATATACTCCTTGGAGAGATAATCTCTAATGACTTCATCATATGCCGACCTCAATATATCTGAAGCTTCAAGTTTTCTCTCAAGGCACATGAATCGCTTGCGAGCGGCATTATATGAATCTCCGAGTGAGTATACATCCTCTTTGAATGGCAGGCCCACAATGTATCTGCCACTCACGGGATCGCGAGTAGTAGTTGATTTATAAAATTCCTCACATTCAACATCAACTGGGTGTTGAAGGGGGAACGCGGAGGGGAGCTCTTCGATCTCCCAGAAACGCTTGACTAAAGAGTCCATTGCATCAGGTCCTTGAACGAGACAGCACGTCAAGGCTTGATGAGCGTGAAGTGTAGGTATCGTAGGTACAGTGCCCATTATTACGTATCCTAACACAGTGCGTAATGCAGGCGGCAAAGATGAATTGTGCGGGGCACAAACTATGTCAGGCAGTACCAAATGGGGAAAGAGCGATGCTCCAACCAATCCATCGATTACATTTGGTACCCCATAACTACTGTCGGCCATTGGCAATCCAGACAGATGTGATAAGACAGATGTGTCTACCACAGCAGCAGGTAATAAGTCGGTGACTCGATCAACGACCAGCGGTGAAATAGTAAAATTAATATTATTATCAAAACGCGAGTAAAATGTTAAATCAACAGAGTTGGTTTTAATCACATTTTCAGTTCCACCGAAACCCTTAACAATAGTAGGCTCAGTATGACGAAGCTGAATGCCTAAGCGATCACAACAACTCTTTGTGATGAAATGTGATTGCGATGCGGAATCTAACATAAGACGAATAATGTGTCGCTCACCTTTAGTATCATAGGCGACGACTTGAGCGGTAGATAATAGGACAGTAGATTGTCTACGGTCAGATGCGTTATGCAGTGAAGATGAGCAAGGTAGCTTGTCTACCGAGGTAGTATAAGTAGCACACAATTTAATGTCCGAACGCTCATTAGGAGCGGCAGATGTGTGTGGCTTCGCGGCGTGCGCACGCTCTGCATCTGTGACACTTTGCACTGTTGGCAGTACAGGCGCAGGCGGCGGCGGTGCGGCTGCATGGGCCGCGCGGCTTGTTGGTCTCGCACTGTTGTCAAAATGCAACATGCTGTGATGACGGAGACGACACACGCGACACGCAGAATCCGAAGAACAGCTCGATGCTTTAAGCTTAAACAATTTACACAAGCGTTGTTAGCCTTAACGCATTTAAAACGCTCTTGCGGAGTCATCTTATTAAAATCAGGACATTTAAATAAATGCTGATGCGTAATATTTTTGCAAAGACATTTGCACGCGGTATCCGACATTGTACTTAAATAAGCCTGATATTTAGGCGGTGGCGTCGGTGGGGTGTCCCTATTAGTGGCACCGCGACGAACAATATTTTGATGTGATACCTTTGATGTACTTGAGCTAGCCTGAGTACGTTCTAAAGCCTTAGCACGAGTTTTAATAAAATCGACTAAGTTCTCGAAAGATGGCATGTGGGAACCAAAGCTTAACTCGAAAGTGCGGACGGTATCAGTATCCAATTTTTTAAGCGCGATATGTAATAGTACTAAATCAGTCAGGTTGTCCAACTTTAGGTTTTTTAAACCTCGCACTGCACTTATAAATTGCTCTGTAAATAAATCAAAGTTTGTCGCGGAAGCAGATTGCAAAGGTTTAAAGTCGAACATCTGATTTAAATATGCGGACGCGAGCATACGCTTATCTTCATATTTGTCAATAAGCGCTTGTAAGAATAATTCATAATTTTCTGCGCAAGGTGTAATACCTGCACACACGGTTTGAGCTTTCCCAGTCAGCTTGCCTAACAGATAATATAATTTTTCACCATTCGTGAGCGATGGATTATCATGCACGGTAGACTTAAAACTGGCGTAGAAAAGAGCCCAAGAGCGGACGTCACCTGAAAATGGAATTAATTCTAAACAAGGAAGCGTAGGTCTAGCCTTGTGCAGGTTGGTGACATCACGAGCCTCATGTGAGACCGTTGTTGGCGTTAATTTAGACGCGCGAACGCGTTTAATCCTGCTATAAATAGACTCGAATGCAACGAGGCTTTTATATTCAGGTTTCGCGGTGGGATTTATTTCCAATAAGCGGGTATTATATTCGTCCAAAATATGACCAAAACTTTCATGCAACGAATCGATTTGCGAAGATTCATCGAGGAAAATTTCTGTCTTATCCGTATTTGAGGTGTCCAACGACAAGTCATAAATTTTCTGCACTATTTCAAATATAGCATCGCGTTTGGCTAATATTATAGATAACGAAGAATCATCAATCGAGTCTTCAAAATTATCGGTGTTGGTTGGTCTCCTTGCCATTTTGAAACAAGTGCAAGAAAATCAATAAACAAAAAAATAAACAAAATATTTTTTCAAATAATAATGACAGGTCGCGATAAGGAAAATTTCAAATTATGAAAATAATAATGAAATTATTTTTAAATGCGAAATGATAATAGGTATATGATATGATAAATAAACTACGTAGATATATAATATATCTAAATAGAAATACACATAACAGTATGTTACGGGCGAAAATTAGGTGACTTTACCTAGTAACCTATGCGGGAGAATCACAATAACATTCGCAATGAATGTTTGGAAGATCGCTTATTAGGGCCTATAGAAGTATGCTAATAAGGGCGGGTCAAGGATAACTGATTATCCTGGGTCAGAAGGACCACAAAAAATGATCGCGCTAAATAGGATGCGGGTGACAAAAGGAGAATTCGAAAAATGGACTGTATATTACAGTCGACGTGAAATGGTGGTGAAAGGCTAGGAGGGCTCGCACTTACTGGTATTCCTTCAGTCCTTTCGCCTTACAGCGAATCAGCACTGCACGCACGTCGACTTGGCGCGGCGCGGAGGGCGATCACTTTCTTGTCTTTTATTATTATTAATATTTATTGTTAACACAAAACACAATGCACGCGCGGCGCGGAACTTTATTGCGGGTTTAAAAATGTTCACAACGCGGATATTATATAAAAACGTGCGGGATCTTCACAATATTTTCGGAACGACTGAAGGCAGCCGTCAATCTTGACAGCGAGCTTCGGTGCGAGCGGTTTATGGATAGGAAAAAGGAGTTTGGAAGGATAGGAAAAGGAGGTTGCAAGGTGGACATGGAATTGATGGTATAATTTAGAATTTTGCGATATCTAGCGCAACCATTGGGTAAATCCGGGTCATCTGATTCTAAACTAGGCAGGGTCTGTACTGGTAACCGGACAACCGATACAAATTAATAATATACTTTTTTGTAAATACATGCTTATATATATACAACCCGTAGGGTATCCGGGTAAGAATAGCACCCCCCCCCCCATCTCCTCCCGTTGGGTGTCCGTAAGAGGCGACTAAGGGAAAACAAGAAGACGGGCAGCAGAGTCTTTCTATTGGATTACCTACCTCCTATATACTGCTATCCCCAAGCCGCCTGCCAAGCGTAGGGATTACGGCAACCCCTCCCTTCTAAGCGGGAGGCCTTTGTTCAGCAGTGGCCACCTCTCGGCTGCTGATGATGATGCTTATATAGATAAATAATATCCAGACACAATACCACTAAACTAACTATGTGACACTACCTAACTGTCACTTACTTCAATCACCATTTTATAACTTTATGCGTGCGTAGCATCGATATGTGGGTGGGTAGTAAGAAATACCTAAAATCCGCGCCTAGTGGTACATTTTTATATTTCCACGACATTATTATAATATTAAGGGTCTAAAACGCCCAGTTATATTGGCCCACTTTCCTTCTCCTTAACCGTCTAGACGGGGTGAGACCTATTTTACCGTGACAGAAATAGTATTAGCAGAGAGAATTTATAGTGTTCTAAAATTTTAGCACACGGCATAGTTTTAGGACGTAATAGCAATAATTCTATAGTTAAAGTGCTTTTCTTATGTGCTGTGCTTGTAATATTTTAATCGAGTAATTTAACTGAATTACAAAGACAGTCAATATCAAGCGTGATAGTGGTCGGGGTGGCGTCAAGTAAATTTTTTAACTTAATATTTTGCCATTAAACGACGTAATGTTTAAAGTAGAAAGAATGAAAAATGTGTCACATTAACTAAATTAATGCACTAATCTAATTTTTATTTGGTAGATGACCTTAAAATATTGGGTTATAACTCGTTAACAAAAAATCCATTCAGGTCTAATCATCATCATCATCAGCCGGAAGACGTCCACTGCTGAATATAGGCCTCCCCCTTAGAACGCCACAATGAACGACAATTGGCTATTTGCATCCACCGGTTACCTGCGACGCGCACAATGTCGTCTGTCCACCTAGTGGGAGGCCTGCCAACGCTGCGTCTTCCGGTTCGTGGTCGCCACACAACCTTTCTTCCCCAACGGTTATCGGTTCTTCGAGCGATGTGGCCTGCCCATTGCCACTTCAACTTGCAGATTCTGAGAGCTATGTCGGTGACCTTAGTTCTTCGGCGAATCTCCACATTTCGGATTCTGTCGCGCAAAGAAACTCCGAGCATAGCTCTCTCCATGGCTCGTTGTGTGACTCTGAACTTTTCTAAAAGGCCAGCCGTTAGAGACCACGTCTCAGTACCATATGTCATCACTGGCAACACACACTGGTTAAAAACCTTCGTCTTCAGGTCTAATAATAATAATGATTTAGATTTTGTAATGGAATCTTCTATACTTAAGCATCGGTCAAACTTTACAAAGGAGCTAGTTTAAGAAAAAAGAAACCTACACGCAGAAAGAGCCTCCTTATAAGGCATAATGATTTTATGCTCATATGGCTCGGAAACACTGGGCAAACAGCTCCAGAAGATTTTGAACATTGACTTATCTTTTCATTATGAGAGGACAATAACCTTGTAGTATTCGTGTTGACTCGAAAATCCTTTTAATCGCGGATCGTGAAAATTCGCTCTTAAACCATTAATTTGTACAAAAAGTTTCTGAAAACTGTTTTTTTGTTTATTTGAAACATTTCACCATCTACCATACCATCAGAGTATGAATCGGAAAAGTAAAGTAGGACATATTTCACTTCGACCCGGACTCTCCGGTATTAGTTTCTTTCAAACTTTTCATATTACTTGCAAGTCCGTTGGATGTAACCTAGATAGAAAATTTCAGATGCTTATGAGCACTGCGGTATCATTAGTTCTCGTTACATATTCACCAATACGAAAGATGTTCGAGTTTTTTTGTCGCACGGTTAGTGGTCAACCTGGGAGTTATTTATTAAGCTGCTTTTAGACCTATGACTGCTGCCTAGATGACAAAAACCGGGATCAACTTTTTCATCAACTTTCAAGCACAGTTCAGATGCCAATATTAATTGATTATCCATTTAGCGGGATTACACGATATTGGTCAAGTTTTATATTAGTCAAATCAAGAATTCGTATATATTGATCAAGTTTTATATTAGTCAAATCAAGAATTCGTATATATTGGTCAAGTTTTATATTAGTCAAATCAAGAATTCGTATATATTGATCAAGTTTTATATTAGTCAAATCAAGAATTCGTATATATTGGTCAAGTTTTATATTAGTCAAATCAAGAATTCGTCAAATTTGATATGGCACGTAAAATTTCAGTCCCGGTTGATGTCCTCTAGATAGCAGCAGTCGTTAAGCCAAGTCAGAGACCTGAGGGCAGCTTGAAAAATTCTGACACCAGCCTGTTTTATGTGCAATAAATCGTAGTATGGGTTCGCGATATTTCGGTCACAGTCCCTGTAGTTTTCAAGTGGGGAATACTAAAAGTCTAGTGCATTCTAGGTCGGCCAACTTTCTGTGAACGACTGATGGATTGTTCGCGGCTTTCTTTGTATATGGGCCGTGGAGACGTCGTCTCTTTGTGAACGAGAAGGTTCTGCCTTTAGAGTAGCTGTGTTACAATTTCTTGACATATTAGTGTAAGTGGTATAGTGGAAACGGATTTTTTAGCTTATTCGTTGCCTATAAAAAAATAAGTATAAAAAAATTAGAACAAACACAGTTTAGCACGTTTTAAAAAGCTATCTCTAAGAGGTTATTTAAAATAACCCGGTATTTTGTTTGTTTGCAATATTATAATTATTTCCAATCCAAAGATGTAGATGTTATTTAAAGTGCCGATTGAAATTAACTTAAATATATATGTATGTGATATAAATGGGCTGGTTTTAAACAGTCCTATACTAATTTGCTCTGTGTACGAAGTCTGTTATTCCATTCGCATTTACATTTCAAACGCTTACATCAAAGGACTCCGCTGAATATATGTCAGAAACCTCCACCCTGGGTACAATAGACAAAGTAATCAGAAATGTTCAACAAAAGTCTACAACCGTTGACTTAGGTATTTATTCTTTGGCGGCAAACAGCTAGTATTAAAATTTGATTGTAGTACTATTTCATTACATGAATGTCTTGATGATTTAGTTTTTGCAAGTGTTATTGCCGTTACCGAATGGTCTATAGCTTCTTCTTGATCGTCTTTTCTACTGTTTGCTTTAATAATATTCCGGAAAATAACTTCTAGAATAGTGTCAGAGATTCTTAAGTCTAAAATATCGTTTCAGACTTGTTAATTACAAGTAAGACAATATTCTAAGAATCTAATTTGAATAACATCATAGAAAACTCATAAATATTCAACATCTACGCGGTAATGAAAAACCACAGGCGGTTCATTCAGATACACAAAGCAGACCTTGTGAGACGCGGCGTGAGGTAATGACATACATGAAATGGTAATGATACAGGACGATAATGAACTATGGGGTGTGGTAGAAGGTTGTAATCTTGGATGATTTTGACTGATGTCGAGTTACTGTGTGATGGTAATGACGTGAATGATGAGGTCAAATCGTTGGTTGTCGATATAAATAAATAAGCGTCTGCGATTTAGTAATAGTCTAGTCTTGTGACTAAGAATGTATTTACAAATAAAAGTTAAGTAGGTACTTATCTGTTGCCCTGTTACGATATGTTTTGCTTAGTCTGGGATCAGATGACTTTGTGTGGGTTGAAGATGTAAATCCCAGGATATTATTATTGTAGAAGATGATAGATCCAGGTTGCTTGATCGTTACTTTGGACCCCACTCCAGTCTCGGCAGTACCAATGTGATTTTGTCTTTGTGTGAATCATACATACTAATCGATCTAATAATAGTGAAGAAAATCTTCGTGAAGATACCCAGGCATACCCAAATGGTGTGTCTGGTCCACTGATATACACTTGGTCTGCGTGATAGATTATGACCTAAGCTATTTTACACTCACGGGACATTTTAGTACCAACGAGCACCTACACAGAATGAGGCTAAGTAATGTACAGATTCTGTAAACGTGATAAACAGTCAATGCTACACATATTGTGTGGTTGCGACGCTCTTGCGAGACATAGGTAGCCTACACCAGATGAATAATCATCCCCCCAATCGTGGTGTACCTTAGGGATCTCTTCGACACGTTAGCAACAGAGTAAGGGCTAGGGCATGCACAATGAATCCAATAGGGTCGAAGTGCGTTTTAGTGGTTACCGGGCCAGATATAAACATCAACAATAAAATAGAAGTCCTCTTATCTCTCATGTCGAGGAGAGTAGGGGACTTTTACTCAGCAGTGGTACATACAGTATATTATAGACGGCGTTGTAAGTCAATATGGCTGCCAGTTTTCGCTACGTATCGCGCGTCGTTTCCGGCAAGACTGCTTCCTGTAGCGCGAACTTGGGTGTACGTAGGAGTCTGTCTGTGTTAACTATAGAAACCAGTCGGAATTAACATTTGCTTTAATGTGTTTGAAGTTTAGGAACATTCAAAAATAAATATACATTGGTAGGAAATTGTAACTTTAATATATTTCGTGTTATGTAATCTTCTGGGACTTGATTCTCTATGTTCAAAATAAAAGGAATATAAAGAGCAAGCATGCTGATGATAATAATATGGGAAAATGATGTATAATCCTGGCAATAAACCAGGGTCAATATTGATTAAGATGATAACATTGTATTCTACTAACGCTTCTATATTCTGAAAAAATGATAAATACGTTCGAGAAAAACTCTTCTTATCGGTTACGTTAATATGGTCAGACCACCATCCAGGGATGAACTTGGAGGTTTTGCCCAAGATTTAGGGGATTAAATATCTGTTGGTTTAATATTTTTACGGATATTTTATCAAAAACTTTATACTATAACTTTATTGTAGAGCGTAATAATGATTCTGCAATAATAAGAACCACGTACTAATAAACTATTAATTTGCCATTGTAAACAATAGCTAGTCATCATCTCTTTCAATAAGCGTTGCAGTGGGGAACTTGAAGAAATACTTAGAATTGAGAATGCAGGATAAGAATATGGTTTGCTAATAACAGAAAACGATCATAGCTAGCACACGCTGGTAAATCTGCCGTTAAAAAAAAACGTGGCCCGCTGTTACTTAACCAAGAGTTTTTGAGGTTGTAGCTTTAAAACCTGAACAACTTTATATAAAGATAAATTATAACACATAATCTTACGGAAGAAATCCTCAAAATAATTGTAGTCCGAATTAAACCATTGTGTAGTTTGGACAAAATAAAGCGAACAAACAGACAGACGAAAATAACGACTTCGTTTTATACCATTTAAAGATAGAAACTATAGTTAAATGTTTATGGAATTTTATTTTAATTGGGGAACACCGGACTAGCCAACCCGTGGATAACTGTTAGTTAATATTCAATATTATATTGTGATCCACATTGCACGTGTATGAATTTAAAATTAAAAAAATATTAATAGCGTTCATTAATTGGTCAGTAATTTAATATTCAACGATTAATAATTTATTGGCTATTAGTGCAATAATTTATTAGCATATTACAGCGTGCGCTCATAATTTATTGGCTCTCTGCGAACATGTGATTTATAATTATTAATCTATTTAATGTTTTATCAATATAAAGCTAGTGCTCGATCGCATTCCTGCCTGATGGTAAGCGCTGTTGCAAGCTTATTAATAACGGAGGAATCGCTGCGCTCTGGACGCAAAAGGATCAGTATATCTTAGCTCCCACAGCAATAACCCATCATCGCTCGATGTTTTTTCTTTAGTGATGAATGCATATGTCCGTTTAGTAATAGTAAGCGACGCAGCGATACCTGTCACCAGAGGAACTAGTTATTAGGTCCCCTTAGTATGGTAATTTATAATACAGCAGATTAACGAACACTGCGATGGTCGTAACTACCTCGAGAGTACCTTGCACAATGGACCTTCTAAGGGTCTTTGGCCCTTGTTTATTTTTGTTCTCGAAGGGGAAACCTTCAAAAGGTCCCTTGGATCCCGTGGCAGATCAACCGTGGTATGTGGGATATTTGTCCTGTAAAACCCCCGTGGTTGTCCCATCGACATATGAGAGGTAGGACCAGGGCTCTCCGGAGGGACGGTGGTCCTTGCCTCTAACTTGAAGTGCCTCCAACGGGATTTTATAACATATAGGTTGCTATGAACAGACACTACTCTTCAAAAATTTTTTTAAGGAGTATCCACGTTTATACATTCGAAGGAAAAACAATTGTTAGGAGGGGGAGAGTCCACCTTACGTGAACCACCGTTTTTTGCAGAAGTTTTGCTATTAACAACTGACATTTATTATGAATTGCCCGCAAGGTGCAACAATGGCCGTTAATTAAGAATTATCGGAGGGGAGGGACGTTACAAGGACTCCGAGAATCGTGTTCTCTCGTTATCTTTTCTCTTATTTATGTTTCGCTACCATTAGCCAAAGTGGGTGCTATTGTAGTGCAGTAACGACTTATGTTTATTATATATCCCGATGCTTGGACGGTCATTGCCCCTGTCTAAATGTGAGTGCTTATACTTAGCCTTATTTGGGGTATAACTTAGTTGAATTATGGAGAAGGCTATTTTTAGTTATTTTTTTGTCGAAACTGCTTGACCGCTTTCTTATTAACGGTATTTGCAGGGATTATTGTTATGGATCGTGTAGTATTGGCATTTCTATTTAAACTAATGCCCCAGAAGGAGACTATGTTTTCGAAGAGTATTTAATGTATGTAAGTAATATGTATGTATGTTAAGTATGTATGTATTTCTTTTGCACGGCCTACAGCGTACCCGGCTCGGTGGATTTTGACTTATTATATATCGTTAGAGTCGTCTAAGATGTGGGAGTGACTGTCTAAGCACAAAACGCGAGCGGCGCGGGGAGGCGGCGCTAGTGGACTCGGCATCAATCACCTCGGCCACAAAATATAGGTGCCTCGGCACCGCAAGACAAGACGGCAAACGCGGCACTCGCGAATATTTTACTTTATACTTAATGCGAAGACAACGTTAATATACCTATATTTACAGTCCGTTATTTATTATTGAAGAGTACCTAAAGGCCTTGTGGCGTTCGAAGGGGGAGGCCTATGTTCAGCAGTGGACGTCTTCCGGCTGGTGATGATGATGATGATGACCTAAAGGCCATCACAATGACAAAATATATATTTTTTCAAAATATTAATATTTCGTCTGTCAGCCGCACTTTTGTATTTTTTTTACTTCCAAAAACATTAAATCGGGTATCAGATAAAAGGTTTTAACGAAACCCGTTGAAATATACATGTGTAGGTATATATAATTTTTATGTACTTATATATAATGTTAAGTATATAAGACCATTTTGTTTGTTTGCAGTCGGGCTTTTTGTACTTTTATAATTTATACTTACTTGTTAATACCTATTAAATTTGTACATAATCTATTTTTCTTATGTTACAGGTAAACATTGATTTTTCTCCATACATTAGTAAGTACGTAGTACGTATTTTTCATACATATAACCAACAATGTGTAAAGGAAAGCTTACACTCCAAGAGACGTTGTCCAAAAGGTATGAAGGCTTCGTACTAAGCGCCTGTCGCCATGGCAACGCGGCTTTCCCGTCCAACTAAGAAAAGCAATACTGCTTATTATTATACATCACGCTCCAATTACTGCGGTTTTAAGAGAACATCCTGTACTATTGATGTCGTGTTTTTATATTCAGATTTTCATCTAAAAAACATGAAAAACAATCAAGTAGGTAAGTATAACAAACAAACACAAACAACGTAAAAGGATTGGGATAGTATAAATAAAAAAAAAACATAAAAAAAAGAAGTGAAAACTTGAATATTAACGTTGTGCATTTTTGATATTTTGGAATGGTCAGGGAATAATTTTGCACGAATTGCTTTCATTATCAGTATAAAAGTATTATAATTTATGTGGTAAAATATAATATTCATATGCGCTATCGTACACAAACATGACAATTTATATTACATTAAAAATTTAACACTCAGAACTATTATATTTATTTTACATTAACTACATAGACGGTCGAGTCATCAGCAGTCGCCATCTATGGATGCGCGTGGCACGCTGTAACACAAACACACGCGAACATTCGCGCAAGCAGCGCAAGCAGCGCATTTTTTTTTTTCTTTTTTTTTTTTTTTTTTCTTCACCGCCTACGCTACGTCTTACCTTACGAGTCCTACGGTCACGTGTCCTCCTGACGCGAATTTAACATGTTTTCCCCAGCGCCGCCTACGTCTTACCTTACGTGTCCTACGGTCACGTGTCCTTCTGAAGCGAATTTAACATGTTTTCCCCAGCGCCGCCTACGTCTTACCTTACGTGTCCTACGGTCACGTGTCCTTCTGAAGCGAATTTAACATGTTTTCCCCAGCGCCGCCTACGTCTTACCTTACGTGTCCTACGGTCACGTGTCCTTCTGAAGCGAATTTAACATGTTTTCCCCAGCGCCGCCTACGTCTTACCTTACGTGTCCTACGGTCACGTGTCCTTCTGAAGCGAATTTAACATGTTTTCCCCAGCGCCGCCTACGTCTTACCTTACGTGTCCTACGGTCACGTGTCCTTCTGAAGCGAATTTAACATGTTTTCCCCAGCGCCGCCTACGTCTTACCTTACGTGTCCTACGGTCACGTGTCCTTCTGAAGCGAATTTAACATGTTTTCCCCAGCGCCGCCTACGTCTTACCTTACGTGTCCTACGGTCACGTGTCCTTCTGAAGCGAATTTAACATGTTTTCCCCAGCGCCGCCTACGTCTTACCTTACGTGTCCTACGGTCACATGTCCTTCTGAAGCGAATTTAACATGTTTTCCCCAGCGCCGCCTACGTCTTACCTTACGTGTCCTACGGTCACGTGTCCTTCTGAAGCGAATTTAACATGTTTTCCCCAGCGCCGCCTACGTCTTACCTTACGATTTTTCGATCAGGTCTTTCGGTCACGGGGCCTGACGCGAATTTAACATGTTTTCCCCATCAGAAAAAAGTGCACAGCGCCGCTAAAGAAGTTTTCACTTCAAAAAGTAATATTGTCCTCCTGGCTGAAACGACCTCAGCAGCCAATCTTTTAAAAGATTAGCAATCTTTTTCCATCCCAAGGTAGCTTGAAAGAAATCGCGAATAGCAAGGCCGCCCTCTGTACATGTTCCATTTTTATGTCTATTTATGTGCTTTTAATAATGTGCAAGTTTGTGTGTACATAAATTAATTAATAAAACAAAAATCTACGCGGAAAATATAATAATGCACAAGTACTTGCGCAGATACAAGTGCACTCTCACTTCCTTTACTACTTATTAAGAATAGCAGGCTGACCTGCTGCCCCATTCGTTCCTTTTTCTCCCAAAGTACCGATTTTTCGGACACAAGTTTCATGTGTTGATAATAACCTAGAACACTTTACCATTCCTAATTACATAACCACTTACAGATGGAATTGTGGCCAAGTACTACCCCTCCCTTCTCCTTCCGTTGGGTTTCGAATGGAGGCGACGGGAAAACAAGAAGACGCGAAGCAGCGTCCTTCTATTGGATTACCTATACTGCGATCCCCAAGATGCCTGCCAAGCGTGGGAATTATGGCAACCCCTCCCTTCCAAGGGGAGACCTTAGTCTCGCAGCGGACGTCTTTCGACTGATGATGATAATTTCTACCCGATATTGTGAAAAACGTAGCCGTAGAAGAGACTAAATTTTATTTACTTGTACCTATGGAAGAGCGTGTCTCCCACAACACAGGGTGACCTAATGTGGGAGCGCAGAAAATTGTTACGTTGATCTTTTTTTCTCTGAATAATTATTGGATTTTTCAAAGATTAAAAATAAAACGGTTATGTCATTACTGCAGTAAAATGAAGAAATTACGATTCAAACAATATTTAGGCATACACAATTTTATATAATTGGGCGAGCATTTAATTTAACAAACAAACGTTCAATAGAATGTGTCAACTAGTGTCTATAGATATATTGCGTTTTGTACCTTAATGTGTAATAGTTAGGGTATCAAATTCTTTAAGGTAGAAATGATAGATTGTTGCCGCATGCAATACCGGGACAGCAATGAAAATGCTCTCGCGAAAAAATAAACCGCAGGCGATTTATATAGACGTCGTCCGTTAGAAAACGGTGGGAATGGTACAAAACGGGAATGAGGCAAGCAAGATATTATTGGAAGCAACATGCCTATCCATGTATTGACTTGGATCCAAGATTTAGGTGCCTTCAAATCGGAAGTGCAACACATCTTGTTTGCTTGACAGCAGAATTTCTGACACTGCGGAGGTACCTAAACCGACGGTTCCTTGCACTGAGGTGCTATCTAGTACATACCTTAATTATCACAGGAACACAACGTCATTTGAAGGTACAGTTCAACAATTAGATGAGTCCAATTTTATTTAAGCAGGCATTCCGACTTTGCCCTCGTCCTCATACATCGATATATAATAAGTAACGATTAGATAGTATATCGATGTCCTCATAGGATTCAGAGTGGTCCTATCGATCACCATATATATGTGTATATTAGGAGGTGTGGACACCCCCCAATTTTTACTCTTATCAAGCCCTAAAGAAACGCTATTGTCTTTAAACGCTACAATATACTAGAACGAGCTACATATGTATATCTATATTATGTATGTATATTGCACACATGGACATCGTCTACTCCAAACACCCTGATTACGTCTTGAATAAAAACAAAAAATAGATGGTCCGCAATTACATAGTTTAATGCCTCCGTCACTAGATCCTCTGAGAGGCAAGCGCCGGCCGACGTACAAAGTGTCGCGTAATTGACGTGAACTTAATCTGTCAAAGGGCGGAGCGTGCATCCAATTAAAAGGTGTATAAGTGTTGTAGAGTGCTACTAAAAGCATTAATATTTATTAAAATAAAATAAATAACATACAGGAGTGCATTAGGTAACTTTGTTGTAAGAAATGTAATAATAAATATCAAAAATACCTTTTAAATGTGTAGGTACACAATAATTGCACCATTTTATATATTTAAAGGCTAGCTGTTTAAGGAAGGTTCAGGTATTATCTTGACGGGTCTTCAAATCACTACTACCACTACGGTTTGGTCAAGATATGTTAAAAATTTTACCACGCCTTATTAAGTAATTGAAAATCATGTGTTTTATATGAACGAATTCGCATGAATATTATTGGTTCACTTATTTCTGTGAACATATTAAAATTATAAATTATTCATTGATCTCAGGTTCTAGAGTTGATCAATGCAATGAATAATTTAAAGACTTAAGTGCCTAATAGGGATTTTAATCCTTGTATGTAAGTAGATAGGCACATGACAGTAATAGAACCCATAAAAAAGGACTGTATTGTAATACAGTTCTATTTTTTAGTTCGCCATAGCGTTAAGTATAAATTGTAATACAGTTCTATTTTTTAGTTCGCCATAGCGTTAAGTATAAAGAAATGTATTTTAACGCTATGGCGAGCGAAAGTGCAAAACGTGTCGCAATGCGCAACCAAAAATATGATAAATCGCCCACAACTTTTTAAGTCGAACTAACAAAACTCGTGGGGTAAATCACCCAATTGTCGACTCATAAACGAAAATGTAACCTACATTCCGTGACAAATAAATATCGACGCCTGAGCGTAAGTTTTCGCGAAAATATCGACGTCGTTTACCGGTTATATCGGTGATATTTACGCACTGTCCGGGCGTTAACACGAGTTCCTAACACCATTTATCATCACGCACAAATATCAATAACTTGGTCGCGGGCGTTGCGAGGTCGACAGTAACTAATGACGTTATCCGTACTTACTGAGATAGCGCGGTGGAGTTAAGGCATTAGACACAATATTTGGATGTGCAAGCTTCGTAGAAACCCCTGAAATGGATAAAGATAATCTCTAATAACATTTGGCGAATAAAGAGCATCGTCGAACCGATTAACTCCTCAGACCCTCATCTGTCAGTTATTAAATTGATAGAAAAATATGTGAATCACGATTTTAATTTTTGATGTCAAAATGTTTACTTATGCTTTAATCACATTACTTATTAACTTATCGTCACTCTAAGTACCTTGCTACTCCGCAAAGCAGGCAAAGATATTTTAATTCCAATCACTTCCAGTAGACTTTACTAGTATTTGTATAGGCATATCTTGCTTTGTCAATATTCATATTTTATCTCAATGTATCCCGCCGACTTTAAATTCTTATAGAATAAGATTGCTTGTAAAAATATCAGGAATAAGTGCAATCAATCTTTATTGATTAAAATTCTTTTGCAGTAACAAAAGATCCATCTGCTCTTCTAGTTAATCATTGCCCGACTGTCAAAACTATTTGCAGTGATATCAGTGTG
Organism: Furcula furcula; assembly: GCA_911728495.1. Classification (NCBI taxonomy): domain Eukaryota; kingdom Metazoa; phylum Arthropoda; class Insecta; order Lepidoptera; family Notodontidae; genus Furcula; species Furcula furcula. The sequence continues at coordinate 19,699,707 of OU452255.1, forward strand.
AAAGTTTTGGTTTGACACATCTGTAGACGAAACTTGTCGTGATTTATAGACGCTTTTGACTTAGTTGGGTCGATCTTTGATGTTTCTTACCAAAGTGTGGATAACATTAAGGAAAATAACATTTTGAGTCAAAGATGCAAGGAATTTAGCAGAGATAGCTTACGCAACCAAATATTCAACATTTGTAGTGATCTAATGATTTGAATCCTCTTAGTTACAGCGGTACTTCGTCCCAACTCTTACCATTGTCCTTTCTCTAGAGTCTAGACGTATCTTCAGGACAGAGAATGGGCTGGGCACTAAAGGAATTGATACCAGTGCCCTTCTAGTCCCAGTCGTTCCAGTCTTTTGCATAAAGCACTTATTCGTCATCATCATCAGTCGCAAGACGTCCACTGCTGAACATAGCCTCCCCTTGGAACGCGACATTGCTTCCACTGATTACCTGCGATTCACACAATGTTGCCAGTCTACCAAGTAGGAGGCCTGCGTCTTCCAGCTCGTGGTCGCCACACGAGAAACTTTATTCCCCATCGGCTATCGCTTCTTCGAGCAATGTGACCTGCCCATTGCCACTTCAACTCGCAGATTCTGATGGTTATGTCGGTGTCTTTAATTCTTCGGCGAATAACCAAATACCTGATTCTGTCGTACAAAGAAACTCCGAGGATAGCTCATAAAGCACTTAACATTCAGTAATTTTACACATAACCTCATATATTCCCAAATTCTGACGCTCAAAAATTTTCCTTAGAACAAAAAGCATTCTCCTAGCCGAAAAATCATCTAACAGTCAACAAAGTAGTATACCACCAGATTTTAGTATCAATTCTAGTTCCGTCAACTACACGGGAGCTTACACCCGCTCGTAACCAAACTTGATACAAGCAGGCGAAAGTAACAGTGCGGAAAGTAAGTAAATAAGTGAAGTTATAACAAGCAGAGTCGGCGTCGTGAGTTAACCGGAGCCAACAAAACTTAGTAATGAGATATCCCCAGCAGTGGATTTACTGCCTACTGTTTGTGAATACACACTTTGGGGGTAGTTTCGTGTGTTCACTTCGTATACAGGAGGTTTGGTTCGATTCTTCAGTTAAAAATAGTGCCTTAATCGTTATTCACTAGTTGTTAGGTAAGAGTCCTTGTGGAAAGGACGCTGTGTCAAATGTATCACTGTGCCGATAGCAAATGGGGAAACTGGAATATAGAAAAAACGTTGTCCAGGAGAGAATTCCATTTCGTCCGCATGAGGTAAGAGGACACGAAACGCTTAGTGCGGCAAGTTGGAATGTCGACGTGAAAGCGGTGGAGTTTGTATCGTATTCATGGACCAAAGGAAAAATATAACATGTAAGAGGCACAATTTCACAACGGCCTGTATATGACGTAGCCAACATGAGGTAAATCTCCGTTCTGATTAAGTAGGTATGAACATATACCTCGAGGTGCATTAGTGTGAGGGGTGCGAGCGCTGAGGAGCTTACCCTCTAATGATACGAAAGTATTTTATTATTGCATGTGCACACACAAGTAAAGATGTTTGCACGACGCGAAGACGACAGACGACGGGATCTACAACTGAGTATTGGCAAAGAATATACTAAATAAATAGAACGATCACGACAATCTTTATTTGCCCAATCAAGATGACCAAATTGATACATATGTACAATAGTTTCACGTTTTTGAAAACATGTGAAATTATTTAAAATTCATGTGGCAAACGGCATCTGCAACGGTTGCGGCAACGCCCACTAGTGTTGAGTGCTTAACTTATTTGCTAAATAGTGATTAGTAATAGTAGTAGTATGTAAGTGCTTGGCAGTTTAGTATTTAGGTTTTGTAAGCGGTAATTAATAAGCGTTTTGTTACTTTACCCACTACTAGCAATTCCTTGCGGCTACGTCCGCTATTATTTTTTTCCCAACCCCATTTAACCCCTTTAGGAGTGGAATTTTCAAAAACCCTTTCTTAGTGAATACTTAAATCATAAGAAGAACCTACTGCCCAAATTTCAGCTTTCTAGGTCCAGCGGTTTGGCCTGTGCGTTGATGAATCAGTCAGTCAGGACAAATAATTGTATATGTACACATCATCTATTTTAGTAAAGATCTTTTCGTAGTCTTCGTTTAGGGTGTATTATAGAACTTGCTTTCTCACGTAAGAATTTTCGGGAAAGATATATTTTAGTTCCTGACATTTTTGGTATGGTTGCAAGCGACTTGATCACGGTTCACCAACCGAATACACTAAGTGCAAAACTCTATCTACACACATCAAAAGTGTCTAGGGATCAAGCATTTTTAAGCGGATTTCTTGAGATTGAGATGTGGCTTTGTAATAAATTTATGATTTTATAAATTTATATGGATCCTTTTTGGTGCATTTCATAATTTGAATCAGGAACTGTGAATCAAATTCGAGTAAAAGATGAAAATCAGCTGTCAATATTTTCCCTATAAAAACATACAACGCATTGAAGACATTATTAGTGCTACTGTTTCCCTACTACTGATTAAAACCAACGTTATTATGGAGCGGCGACGTCATTTAAGCAGGGAAGAAATGCTCAGAGCCGTGGGAATGATAGAAGCTGGTTCCCGGCAACGTACTGTGGCTTTAGCTCTGAATACAAGTCAGAGTGTTATCAGTCGACTTTGGACACGTTACCGAAGCACTGGTACCGTGGCTGAGCGCCATGGAGGACGGTATCGCTGCACCACACGGAGACAAGACCGATATATTCAAATCTTAACTCGAAGAGCTCCAACAATAACTGCCATGATGTTAGCCGTGAGGCTTCATCACTCTTCAGGGAACTTAATTAGCGACCAAACAGTCAGAAACCGCTTGCATGAAGTGAACCTTCATTCCCGAAGACCGCTACGGGTACCACCTATAGCAATGCACAATCGTAGGATTCGATATCAATGGGCTCTTGAACACAGAAATTGGGCAGAAGAACAATGGCGTTTCGTGTGCTTTTCTGATGAGTCTCGTTTTGGTATGAGACCGGATACAAGACGTATACGACACTGGAGAACCCCTGGACGCCAACAGCGATTAAAATCCTGCCAGGAAGTCCATCCTTATAGTGGTGGAACCATCATGGTATGGGCGGGTATTTGGATCGGCGGAAGAACTGAGTTGATTTGGATCAGAGGCAACCTCAACGCTCAAATTTATGCTGAGACGATTGTATCAGACGTCATCGTTCCTCTACAAGTGCAAATCGGTCCCTTATTTCAGTTAATGCATGATAATGCACGACCGCACACCGCAAGAGTTGTAAGACAGACTCTCGCCGCAGCTAACATCAATGTCCTGCCCTGGCCTGCTCAGTCGCCAGACTTGAACCCGATTGAGCATGCATGGGATATGCTACAGAGAAGAGCTCTGCCGAATATGGAGGGTATCCAGTCGCAAGAAGACCCTTTTTGTTGTTGCAACGAACATGGGCGGCCATTCCACAGCGTGATTTGGATGAAATCATTTTGAGTATGCCAAACCGATGTTCTTGTGTTGTTAGTGTTCGCGGTAGAAACACGGATTATTAATTGTTTAAGTTACCCAATAAAATTTTAAAGAAAACTGTTATTTCAGTCTTTTTTTCGAACTTTTGTGTTAGTGGTTCAAATGTCAAAAATCCCTTTATTAGGAAAATGGCAAATTTCTTTATTAATGCAAAGGTGACTTGGTTTATCGTTACTGTGACAAACGAAAACACTTTATTTGATGAATCCTTAAAGAAAATTTTAATTAATATCAATCAGGAGAAAAGTTATTGCAAAAATATATGATGATCCCTAGACACTTTTGATGTGTGTATCTATCTTACAGTCAGTTACTACCACTGGAACATTTATACTGGTTTTTAAGTAATGACAATACACTGTAAAATCTGCTCCCTCGATATCAAAGCATCAAATCGCAACAGGTACCAACTAAAGTACAAACATACAGTTTTCATTAAGCACCGGCGACTACACATGAACCATTCAAAACTGTTGGTAACTAAACTAAGCTGTTTCACTGTTTAGAAAACGTCTGGAAAATTAACTTTAAACCGCAAACCTCAAAGTTGAAAATCGTGTGAGTTACTACAAGTTTGTGTCTACTGCAAATTTAGCTTTATGTTGATTGAATAGGGTGGAAAATAGATTGGTGAGTGGTTCAGATGGTGTTATGAGGGAATAAAGCCTCTGGAACTGAGCATTCTCGTAACGCATTGTTGGATATGAGTTCTCATGCTTATATGAACTTGCTACCTAGACAGTTATGTGTATTTTTTCTTCTATTGTCTGTGCGGTTACAAATCGAAAGCTGTATGAAAAAAAAAAACTATTTTCAAATCCTCCTTGGCAACTGACGTCGATGTAGGAAGAATTCAGGACTTCATCAATACAAGTCTCAATACTGAACACCATTTCTCAGTACTTAGTATTTAACATCATTCGCTAAAAATACAATTGTGTTTTTCTTTTTTCCTAGCTTTTCTGAAGCCACGTAAACATATCTTCGCTAGATTAATGTTTCAGTTTTCAGTTTTTCTTGTTCAGTTTCTTTACAATACCTTTGCCAGCGTGACAGTTGATTAATTTTTGATCCTCTTATAGATAATGCTAATATGGAAGAAGAAACAGGCTGTGTCAGTTCTATTGGTAATAAGTTTATAAAGAACTTATAGTAATCAATTGGTAAATATTTTACATTCCGATGGTTGTTTTTGGCTACCTAAGGTATATTATATTTCTATTCAACGTGCCTCGTAATGTAGTCACTGCGTAATTCTTCTTCTGTACATATGTCGTGGGGTAAGTCCCGTTGAGTGTCGTTAGAGCAACCCCTCCCTTCTAAGGGGGAGGCCTTTGTCCGGCAGTCTGTCGGCTGATGATGGTGACATGTCGACATGTTGTAGTGAAAACATTAGTTCTTTGTTAAGCGGGATATTCAAGGACTCTATCTAGGGTGCGCCCGGCAACCATATAATATTATTACGAGGCTATTTCAACGCACCTCGCTCATCATCATCAGCTGCGTACTCATTTGTTACGTTGATGGTATTAATAAAAACATTTGGCTACAATTTGTGTTCTCTTCATATGACAGTTACGAATATTCTCAAAATATTACGGTTGGCTTATTTCCTTATTTACCGCACCGACACCGCATAAAATAATATGACAGCGCTGCTTGACCACCGCCACTTTGAACTTTTGGACTTGATTGAATTTCTGTACTAATCCATTAAGTCATTTTCAACATTAATCCCTCTTAACAGTCCAAAAAGTAGGCTACACCGATCCAAGTCATAAAATTGTTATTACAAAAATTCGTCAGATGTTTCGGACGTAAAGTATCCCCAGGTACGGCGTTGAAGTTTTCTAATTTGGTCCTGTAACGGCCGCTGAAACGTTCAAAATTTAATTATCACACGGTGAAGCCGATTTTTGTTGCCGATGACGACGGGGGTCCCAAGCTTTGCGACCTTTCAGCAAAAACTTGAAATTGGATTAATTTCTTTGCAAACATTCCATTATTTGAAATGTTCGAACATTTTCTTAACGCCAAAATATTGAAAAGGTGAATTGTTATTTTTGATGGATTCATTAAGGTTGGCGCTGTATTTTTATTTTATTTTATATTATTATAAGATACACTGGAAGATAGAAAGCTGCGATGCAATCGAGGATGGTGAAGCACACTAGCTTTTTAAGAGCCTGTTTCCTCTAGACTTGAAAACCCCCACATTTATGCTGTCGAAATAAGGCGTTTGTTTAAGGATATGCTTACTCAGTGTTGAGATATTCCATCTAGGACAGTAGGGTATACCCTACCGTTAGACTATTGGAACTAACAAATTTTCACTAAAGTCACCTTTACTAAAATTAAGTCTGGTGCAGCTAAATACAAACTAGGTTATCTGGCTTACCTTCGCCTATGTTAACAAACAGGTACAGTCACTGCCAAAATCTTACCAAAATCACCGATATTTTTGTCAGTCAGTGTATTAAAAAAACTGTTCCCATACCAAAAATTCCAATCTGAAATTCGTGGTTTTAGCACGCGTCACCGCATACCGCTTTCGTCTTTTTTTTTTATTCACGCGGGTAATGCGAAAAATATGTCGAAGGGCAGCGGTGTGCCGGCATTCATCATAAATCAAAGCCTGCACAGAATGCGTCCACCAAACGCCTAATCCAGTCCAGCGGGCCTATTCATTTCCGAATCCGATGAAAATATTTTTGGTGATATCTTGTGTAACCTATTTACAAATCCATCATCGAAGTGTTTACTCAATTCTATGTGTAATTACATTGAAACTAAAGAATTAGTAAAGCACTGGGTATATTCTTGTGATTAGGCCTGTAACATATGCGTGTGAAACTTGGACCACAATGAAAAAGGACGAACAAAAATTATCTGTTTTTGAAAAAAGACGAAGATACTTGGTCTCATTAGGGATAATGATGGTACCTACCTACCGCCCAAGAATGAACGATGAGCTGGATAGTCTGATTCATAAAAAAATAGTGAAGTATTGTAAGTCGCAGAGATTGACATGGGCTGGACAGTGGACATGTTGAAAGGATGGATGGAACTAGATGGACTAAAAGCGTGACCAAGTGGGTTCCACAGCAGAAAAGACCTAGATGAAGGCCAAGAAAGCGATGGATAGACTGTGTTGAGGAAGACTTGAGAGCTATAGGGAAGTTTACCAACTGGAGGAGAGAGGCAAAAAAAACGGGATAACTGGAAAATTACTGTTGAGGAGGCCAATACCTACAAGGGGTTGTAGCGCCGTAGGAAGAACAAGAATATTCTTGAGATATGGTTGAACTAACTTTTAGAAATAACTAGCGGCCCGGTACGTGCTTCGCTACGTATAAACTGAAATATTAAAAACATTTAATTGGAACATCAAATTCATTTATTCAAACAAAAAATGACATTTTTCCTTCAATTAAAAAATAATAAATCAAATTAAAAACAAATTGGTACATTAATAGTGGTACACAATATGTTTTTTCAAATAAAGAAACACACATGCATACATGTTATTCACTTCAACAGTTCAAAACTTACCGTTTGTGTAAATGCTTTTGACAATTTAATTAAAATAAAGCCTGTAAACGATGTGAAACACTTCGGCTCGCTAAAAAACTGAGAAAAGTACACGCACACATTATATACATTATATTACATTTGAACAAAAAATATAAACACAAAGCAATAATTATCGCTGACAATTTGCTTTATTCACTTCACTTCATTTCACTTCACATTTTGAGAAAAGAAAAAAAAACATGGCCTAAAGCACGTCCAAAATAAAATGACCGCATGAATGACATAACAACATGCTTTTACTGTCAACACTAAAAAACGTTTTAATTCTGAAAAAGGTTCAATTTGACAGCAAAATCCCCATTAACAAAATGATCCGCCATTTATTGAATTAATTTGTTACAAAAAATGTGATAAATGAAGAACCGCTCTACCGATTTTGTGCAAACTTCACATAAACCATTTACTAAATAGTCCGAACAAAGCCTAAACATTTGGTTTGGATAGGTGAGCCTGTTCTTGAGTTATAAAATTACAACGAAAAGTGGCATTGATTTTTATAGATATAGATATTGTCTTTAACTTTTAGAACTTACCTCCGCACTCACCAAAATGTAAATATAATAACAGGATTAGGATAGGATAAGTGTTTATCTGTATCGAATTTTGCGGGCAGCGGGGCGGCCACTCCAGTCAAGCGGTGACCGCCCGCGCTGCCGCCGCCGCAGCCCCGCTGCCCGCAAAATTCGAGGCAGAGGCCTAAAGCGTTCTTTATCGTCACAGGTCTCGTAAAAATAAAATATTATTTATCTTTCTAAATGATACAGATCTACTCTATGTATTTATGTCAGCCCTGTACAGTTAAGAAACTCATAAGAATATAAATTGCCGTGGGAATTGTCAGCATTGCAACTGCCGTAGTGTTATTTTTGCGATACACAAAAACAAACCGGTCGTTATATTAACATACAATTCATACGAACACGTTCAAAAATTCCACCAACATCTCATGTTAACACCACCATAAAATAAACTCTCGTTTGCCGTCCAAAAAAATAAAGTTATACACACGACATCTGTTGTACAACATTTATATCGCGAAACATCATGACGCGCGGCCATTTTGTGATGACCTTCCCTCGTTCCCTTTGCAAACAAAATGGCGGCACAACACGTGTTCTGCTAAGAAATCGGGAGCTCACGTTGTATTGGTTAAGTGGTCTCAAAAGCAGTACCATAACTAACCATCAAACACCCTCGTGTACTTAGAATAAATTTTCAATACACTGGTACACGGATCGTTAGTTCTATTCAAGGGTTTTTGCAATATTTACGCACTGAGCTTATCTCGAACAAGCGTAGTGAAGAGATAGCGATGAGTTTTAGAAAAAGTTTTTGTTCGTAATGTCTTTTTAATACTTTATATGCGTACTAGCTGACCCACGCAGCTCCGCCTGCGCAATTTTTACGCTAACTAAACTTTGAATAACAGACATTCGCATCGAATACATATCCTCATTTTTTATAGTCGGTTAAAAACTGGGACCCACTTTTTACTTGATCTCCGAAGCACGGACCCGTTTAGTTCAAATGGCGTTAAACGGTCACCCATCTATTTAATGACCTTACCTAACGTTGCTTAACCCGATCGATTACAAAACCTTGATAACAACTCTCTATGAGTGTTCCCTTAGTAATATTTATTATATTATAAAGAAAAATTGATAAAATCGGACCAAGCGTATAACCAAGTACCCGTTTTGACTTTAATCCCCTCTCCCAAAAGAACCGTGCTAGATTACGGGATAAAAAGTATCCTATGTCCTACCTCGTGGTAAGATCTCAAATCATGCCAAATTTCATTTGAATCCATTCAGTAGTTTCGGCGTGATGCTCAGCCGTGATACAGACAGACAGACAGACAGACAGACAAAAATTAAAAAAATTAGATTTTCGGCCTCAGTATCGGTTATAGAATGCCCTCCAAATATAATTTTCAAAATATCTTCAATGTACAGCATTGGACCTGTTACAGTTTTATTATAAGTATAGATTTCCTACTCTCCAAAGATTTAGAGATGATTGATGGATGGGATATGAGGAGTCGGATGTAAATAATATATGCGAAGGATTTCATGGGTTATTGAATACAAAAATATTTTGTAGAATTCTCGTAAAACTTGCTTAGCGTTTGTTAAGACAATCTGGTCTACCATTAATGGTTATACCTTAAATTCTGTTGGCCTGCATCAGGTAGATATTACTACATAGATTGTATTCACATTAATAATTAGCTAATTGTCAAAACGACATTGAAATATTTTTCTTATGAGCTAACTTGCGTAGGACTTGATTTCGAAAACAATGAATACTAATTTTGTGTCATAATGAACTCTATTGTAATGATTATTATGGATATTTAAAACGAACCTGCTTGAAGTATTTTTCTACAAAACACATCCTTTACTTATTTAAAACGAATTGTCAACTTTTTATTGGTACTAATCTCACCTCTCAATCACCACTGTAACTTCTGTAAGCCAGGATCTACAGCGGTTACCAGTAAAGACACTGAGGTTTGACCCTTGACATGTCCCTGGAAACGCTAAAACTTGCTCAATTTGTTGACACACCTAAACATGGTTCTGATTCGTTTCTATAAGCCTTGCCTGTCAATACCGACCCCTTTTTGAGATATTGGGTAAAGAAAAACATGTGCAACAAAGCAAACTCTTATCAACGCAGATCCTTTATGCGTGAACCTTTCTCGCGACAACCGATTTACCAAAGAGCGAGGCACTTGAGCGATATTTGGGGGCAGGTGTGCGAGCAACCGACTGGGGCTCGTTACTCGAGTACCAGGGAAACGGGTAATGAGGTGGAATGCGAGTGTGCCAGCCCGCTCACAAAGTCATAGCCGAAAATTCGTTGAGGCAAATTTTCGCCAAGCCGTTCACTAGGAAAGATATGAAGCCGTCGGTAAAAAGCCTCGTGGTATTAACGTTAAAGTTAAATGCAATTATTCTGTAAAGTGGTAGGTGTTCGATATATTTACATTTGATTAGGTAATATCCACTATCGTCAACACTGAAGCCATTCACTAGGAAAGATATACAGCCAGCCGTCTGTAAAAGTTATGGTTCAACACGATTATGCTGTATTAGCTAGATTTGAATTTTATTACTACTTATTAACTTCATTACATGTGTATAATAAAGCGATGCACTTTAGTAGTTTTGGAAAATTCTACACAATGTCATAATTTATACCTACAAATCAATCATTCGTTTTGAGACTCCGAAGTTTAGAGTTTACAGCAAGGATTCGATCGTTAGGATTTAATGATGTAGAATATTTTCTTAATCTTAGTTGCTTCTGGCATGATTTGAGCTAGGAATATGCAGTGAAAGGGAAATGGCCTACGCAGACGTAAAACCCTGTGTATATATATATATATATTTTTTTTTTATTAAGATTAATTGTTTATATATAATAATTGTATAATTGCGAATAGGAAATTAAATGAACTAATCTATTATTACGGGAGCGCTAAGTTGGTATCTTCTGCTAATGGATACAGAACAAGATTGATGACAAATTATATTAAGTGTTATTTATGAATTTTAAATTTCGAACTATAGTATTAACATGTTTTAGGAACGATTTATCTGTTTCAGGGTGTTGAATAATTTCTGATAGTAAGTATGGATTTATATTTCTTGAATTACATATAATTTCATGTTCGTTTCTAGTTTTGATGAAGATGGGACAAAATTTCAAAACGTGGTCGTTATTTTGTACACTGATATCATCACAGGGACAGGTATTCCTGTTTGTGATGTGAAATCGGTGAAGGTATGAAAGGTGATAGGTGTGACCAGTTAAGATTTGCGTCAATTCAAATGATACTGGAATAATTTTCCGAAATTCTGATATTTCAGTTATTGTGGGGAACCATTTCTTAGTAGTTTCGCCTTGAAAGCTTTCTATGTATTCGTTTTGCCACTTATGGAGGGTATCTATGCGTATGTTTCTTTTTGCGAATGAGATGGGAAAGAAGTTTGATTCTGTTGCAACTTTTGACACTGCAGCTTCTTTAGCCGCGACGTCTGCACATTCGTTGCCCGCAATATTGTTATGTGCACGAACCCAAATGAAATTTATCGAAGTCATGGATTTTAGTCGATGGATGAGGTGGTGAATGGAATTAACTGTTGGGTCAGTATTTTCGGTGTCTTGGATGGCTTTTAGTGAAGATAAGCTGTCAGTTAAAATTGTTACATGCTGGTGGATTGGTTTGCTTTCAATGTACGAGAGTGCTGCTTCTATTGCCCTGAGTTCTGCCATGAATACAGAGCAGGTTCTACAGAGTTTGATTTTACGACGTAGAATTACAGTGTCGTCACGGTAAACAACAAATGCAGCACCAACCTCTCCGGATTCCATTTTACTACCGTCAGTGTATACTTTGAATGGACCGTAGGGTGATATATCATTCAGTTCTTGTTCTGTATTTGCTATTTGGAAAGTTATTTTCGCTCTATAGGCCGGATGAAGTCTGTTTCTGTTGGTGATGGGGTTTTTGAGTCTAATGTCTTGTGGTAAATGCTCTGAAGTTCCTGTATTTTTAACGTTGTTGATTTGTTGAATTTCTTGTATAAGTAGGTGTAAAGGAATGAATTGTGCGAGGGCAATAGAAGCTACAGCTGAAACAGTTCGAAAAGATCTTATGGCTCGAATTGCGAATTGGCGCTGGAAGCTACGGAATAATTTCTTCACTGATTGGAATTTGATGGCATCACCCCAAATACCGGCGGCGTAAGTAATCATTGGTTGTATGACCTGTTTATATATAACTTCAATATTTTCTGGGTGAATTCCCCATGTTGGTTTAACATATTTACAGAGATTTTTAAAGGTTTTGGATGCTTTGCTAACAATATATTTAGCGTGGGCGATAAAATTGAGCTTTTGATCGATGATAACCCCAAGTAGTTTAATTTCTTTTTGTAAAGGGATTTCTACCCCGCCCATTTCAATTACGGCAGAATTTGTTTGGGCGGTGAATGAAATGGCTTGCGTTTTCTCAGCACCAAAAGTGAGTTTAACATCAGTTCCCCAGTCAGAGATGATTTTAAGTGCTTGATTAGCAGTTTGCTCGACTTCACTTTTGGTTCGTCTTTTGATAATGAGGAGCACATCATCAGCAAATGCTTGAATGTGTGCTCCATCTGGTAAGTTAATCTTTAGTAATTTGTCAAGTGTTATGTTCCAGAAGGTAGGGCCACATGCAGATCCCTGTATGCACCCTTTTGTCATAATTTTTGAGTATATTAGCAATCAAGTAGGTATTTCTTCACAAGTTAGTCTAAAATGAGGAGTTTTACAAGTTTTGCAGAAAACTAATATCAGCCTGGTAAAGACACTACAGCTTGTTATTTCTGCATATCTCCATAGTTGTCAATAGACGTCAAGCCTCGAACTATATTATCAATTGAAAATACCCCAGCCGTGATTCCTCCTCCATACCCTTTATCGAACTTCATAGATTATAACCATCATCACTTACGTCCTCTTCAGAAGATATTGAACTCTATATCCCTACCGATTGAAGTTCAATGTTGTTTGTATGGATTTTGGAGTTCGGTTCTAAAGTAATACAGTAAAACAGTCTTGCAGCGTTCAATATTGTTTGCTTCGTTAGTGCTTTGTTTTGATATTAATTGCACAGTATGAAGCAAGAATAGAGTATCTTGTTCATTGTAAGCTTTAAATCGGATTATGATCGGTTATTCGCACAACGAATACGTGGGAGGAGGGAATCTTAAACGTGAATCGCTTCTTCTATAAAAGGTATTGAATTCAATCATATTTCCATACAAGGAAACCATCAACGATCAATAACACCTGCCATGCCTTTTGAATATATTCTAGAGTTCACCAAGGTGAGTTCACCAATTTGAAATAAAGATTTTTGAGTTTGAGTTTGAAAACTCAAACTCAAAAATCTTTATTTCAAATAAGCTTAACGCTAGCACTTTTGAATGGTAATTTTTTAAAAGCTAACACCGGATCACAACGCGGCCTCAACTGAGAAGATCCGGCAAGAAACTCAGCGGGCTTGTCATTTTTACACTTTTTTTTAAACATTGTTTTGTTACAAATGAATCGACATTAGCGATAGTGTGTCCTGCCGTTCGAAACTTAAGGGAGAAAAGAAGAAAACAATAAATTACGACAAAAAAGAAAAAGAAGAAAAAATGGATAGTAGTCGGACCAGTCCCCCAAGCAGGTTTCGCGTTCGTTTACCTTTAGCGTATGTTAAACCCGTATGTAATGTATGTAATACCTCAATGGTTCAGCACCACCAGCAGCCTAGACACGTCCACTGCTGAACAAAAGGCCTGACTCTTAGAAAGGAGGGGATTTCTATAGGCAGGCATGTTGTTTACCATCTTGCTTGTTCAGGTTGAATATGAAATAAAAACAATTGCTTATTCAGGGTGTGGTTTTGCTTTTTTGCCATATTTGTAGACCTAACAGTCAAGGATTATGTTAATTGATTAAAAATAGATTAATAATTCCGTGGCTAATAAGTAAAAGATAATTAATGATTCATGATTAACGTTCAACCAGAATAAGAGCTCTCGAGCGCTCAGGGTCCCAAAGTTGGCAATTCCGCGCGTACTCTTGTTTACGTACTTTGCGCGAAGAGCGCTGCCAGATGGGGTTATTTTATAGTGACGGTTGCACACGGGATTTCTTTTCGTACCAAACATAAAAAATAATTCATAATTTTACGTCTATCATTTAATGATTGATTTATGTTCTTTTAAAGGCACCCTCCGTAAATTATCAACCTCCGTAAATATGGCAAGAATGCAGAACCACATCCCGTATATGTATACACTAACTACAACTACTTATCCAGTTCCGGCATAGTAGCGTTTTGAAATATTCGGTATCGACGTTCACTTGTTTGAAATATTTCCAAGTATCACGAAACCGATGAACGAGTTACCTCACATCCTTCGATTTTGTTCTGTTGTCTCGTGAAATATTTTATTCCATCGCTATTTCTACCCGATCTTTATGTCAATGTGTTTCTAGTCAACTTTGTGTAAAATGAAAGTTCTCAATGATTATTTTTATGTACCAAATTATTATATAGCCTCTGCAACACGGAGACGCTCATACAAATACCACTAAACGGTCACCCATCAAAATCAACAACCGAGAACATCGTATAATAAAGTCAAAGTCAAAAATATTTAATTCAAATAGGCTTAATGTTAACACTTTTGAATGGTCAATTTTTGAAAAGCTACCACCGGATCACAGCGCAGCCTCAACTGAGAAGATCCGGCAAGAAACTCAGCGGGCTTGTCATTTTTTCACTTTTTTTAAACATTGTTTGTCTTGTTACAATTGGATCAACATTAGCGATAGTGTGTCCTGCCGTTCGAAACATAAAACAAGGGAGAAAAGAATATAAGAAGAATAATAAAAAATAAAGTTAATTTTTTTTTATTTCTCCGCCTTTGCGAGGTTCTCATCATAGGGGACAGTGACTTCTATATTTTTTCCACTGCGCTCGTCGATATAATGTTACATATTATATCGATCTATATGCGCTCTATCAGCACAATATTATTATTATTCAGCCACATAGCCTGAAATGGCTTGAATAAAACAATAATAGGTCTGGCCTGCGGTGATTGCGTCTGGGGCACACCCCGAGCGGACTGTAATCTAACAATGGAGATGCAATTAGCGGACTAGGTGATAACTCCCCCATATATCAAGGTTGTCTAATAAAACCTTGGCTGCGTTGACCATACGTGATTTATGGTCAGTACCTACTTACATGCACTCTTTTGTTTTGGTACTGATAAGTACTAATTTTTAATAAACTTTATACTACACCTGCTCAGGAAGTACCTAACTTCTTCGTTTTTCGACAACTAGGCAGAACGTAGGTCATCACCATCAGCAGCCAAAATACGTCCTCTGCTGAACAAAGAGGGAGGGTGGCCATAATTCCCACGCTTGGCAGACGTCTTGGGGATCGTTCGTGGG
Organism: Furcula furcula; assembly: GCA_911728495.1. Classification (NCBI taxonomy): domain Eukaryota; kingdom Metazoa; phylum Arthropoda; class Insecta; order Lepidoptera; family Notodontidae; genus Furcula; species Furcula furcula. Next base: position 19,714,851 of record OU452255.1, read on the forward strand.
AGTTGTAGGTTTTCCTGTAACTTTTTACTAACTACCCCCAAAGGCGCTGGTGTAAAATGTATGCCGAAAACGAACAGTTTGGTTTCGTTACCTATCAAAACCTCCCAGTAAAAGTACCTTAATTAATTTATTTAGCCTATACCTTGACAGCAGGTGCAATAAACTTGATACAGAAAATGTAATTTAGCTGTTGTGTAATAGAATATATTTCAATTCAAAAGACCTTGAGCCTTGAACGCATCGAGGTTCGAACAACGAAAGTAAGTGGGACGACATTATCCGAGAGCGTAACATGACACCTCCATTAGTTGCGCAACTTGTGTTATACAATAGGTGGCGCTTAAAACGCCGGTAACGAGATAATGGCCGTGACTTTGTGTGTGCGCGGGAAAAAATATATGTCTGCCGTATGTAAAAGGAAAAATAAATGCTACTATTGTGTTATTTATATTAAAGTCAAAATCAAAATATCTTTATTATGTATAGGCCCCACGGAGGCACTTACACAAAAATAATTTTTACAAACTACCACCGGATCGTAACGCGGCCGCTACTGAGAAGATTCGGCAAGAAACTCAGCGGGCTTGTCTTTTTTTGTCATATTTGTTTTTAAACAATAATGTAAACAGTTTTACAAATTATACAAAAGTAGCCTTAAAATTCTAAGCTTGCATGAGTTAATCATCAATCTTTTAAAATAAATTTGGTAAATCTATTGTTATGATTCCAAACTCCAAATGTTTAGATTAATGTTGTTAATAGGACTGGGCGTTGAATGAACGCACTGTTTTTTAGACTGTTTTTTTTCTTCAACCAATAAACGAGTTTACAGTCCACCGATAAACTAGTCTAATGATAGACTACTTTATTGTTAAACTTCATGCAATACGTAAGTAGTCTGTGAACGTCAAACGCTAAACTTTTCATAATAAACAGTATAAACTAGTCTAAAGTTTAGATTGTTTTATAAACCAGTATATCGCTGACGATAAACGGTCGGTTCGTCGACAGTAAAGGCGTCGACGACCCACCTCTAGTTGTTAATGTTTAAATGATTGTATGACGAGCACCTCAATAAAAGGTTATTTAGACCAGCTCACTGGATTAGTGTAGGAATAGTACTGAAACTTATATTTAAACTAATAAGTTCAAACTTTTAATAATTTTATAAATAAGTTAGTATCTACTAACTTATTTATATAATTATAAAAATGCTAATAAGTTTTCATAATACAATCAAATGACTATTGAATAATTTCACATAAATTGCTAATTTCTGAGCATACTTACACTGTCTCAATCCTTGGGCATGTTTGCGTTATTCTGGCTTGCCTCCAGGGGCACTGTGGTCGCCAGCACGCCTGGACACGTCTGTAAACAATCAATATGCTAATTTAGTTTACCAGCCCTCAGGTGGCCGATGTACCACGGTACATACAAATTTGGATGCTTTAAACGTTCGTATTATGTGATATACATCTCTTAGTGTCGCACTTACTCAATGTTAAGTATCACTAATCCAGATTTTGGAGTTAGGTCATTTTGAAACTGGAAGCCAATTAATATTTCATACTTTTTTAATCAGTAATGGATTTTTACACAGTATCAGAACATGAGCGTAAACGGCTTTGAGACTCAACCAGATAAAAAAATGGCCCAATTGACAATTATGGATGCGCACTTAATTCACTTAATAATAACATATAATTGTTGTCCTCTCGCAGGCACAAGTGGTGTATTACCTTTACCTTTAGGACGACAATCGTTTGCACGTACCAGTCCAAAATAAGTGCGGGCGGAGTAAGCGCACGTAACGTCGTTCAAACGATTTTTCATTTGAAACTGGTACACCGTTCGTGTCCGCTCCGTTCGTGAATTCAATATTGTTCCATCACGTAATAATAGTGCAATAAGGATGATGACTGGTTAAAAAATTAATTCTAATTAGTCCGTCAGTTAGATTATCATAAAATATTGGACACGTATTTTTTTATTTACTTAACAAATCAATAAAAATTGGCAAAGATATAGAGCGTCTAAGTTCGGGAGTGGGGGCTTTTGACGTCACTCCTCAGTAAAAATTGTATACTGGTGTGACGTCACGCGGCATTTCAAAGCACTATATCTTCGTAATTTTTTGTTTAATCGACAAAAGAAAAAATACGTGTCCAATATTTTTTTGTTATACTAAATGACGGAGTAAAAAAAATTTTGTTCATGTAGCCTTTTATGTTTTTTTTTTTTTTTTGACGCGGTGGAAATCTTCCAAAGATCCCCGGGAGCTGTGGGGCTCAACCGGGGTATGTGGGATTCTTACCCACTAAAACCCCCGCGGCTGTCGCATCGGCACATGAGAGGGGGGACCCCAGGGCTCTCCGGTGGGATCTGCACCAGGGGCCCCTCAGTGCCTTGCCTTTGAGCCCGCCGCCGTGGGGCGCATTGTAGCCCCCCGGGAACCTGTCACGGTGCTCACGGGGACGGGGGTCGCAACCCCGCCGCCGTCCTCCTCGGAGTCGCCGCCGTACTCAATGGACGTTCAAAACACGCCGAACGTCCAGCGACTATAAGTTTTTTAAGTTTAGATTTATTTATTTCCCGTTGTTTTGCTCATATGTACATTTTTCAAAAGTAAATACCATGAAAGTTCAGAAACGCACAGTTCATTCCGCGCGTTACAGCTAACCGCTTCACACGACTGCACAAAAATCATAAAACTTTATATTCCGCGCGGTCGTTCCGTGCACGCATCCCGCCAATATTCTTTTTTATTTCTATTTCACGCACGTGGCGGCCATTTTAAATCCAAATGTAATTGAGAGTTATGTAAATGCGGCTCTCGGTCAGCCTGTTTACCATTTGCGCCCGAAATTCGGGATTTGCTGTGTTGTTGGAGGGAAACATGTACCTAGATGGTGTGTCTCAAAACGTATGCTGAATCGCTGTTTTAAATAACGATATCAGTAGAGTAGCAGTGACAGCTCAGTGGGCTCAGTTAGCCTTGGAAACAAGATACGCAGGTTGAACCCCGGCTGGCACCTATGATTTCTTTAATTAATCATCATCATCGTCTTTGTGCGATTGTTACTAGCTTTCTGTGAAGGAAAACATCATAAGGAAACCTGCATGTCTGAGAAAGCCTAACTGGCTTTAGAATGAAGTGTGAAGTCCGCCACTTGGCCAGCGTGGTGGTCTATGGCCTAAGCCCTTTCCTCTTGAGGGGAGGTCCGTGACCAATGGTGGGACAAAAACAAGAGCTGTTAAAAAAAACAGTAGGCCTAGCACGACTTGCAATGTTGACAGATCAGTGTGGAGTATGACGTAGTTTCCAACATCGAAATGTCATTTCTCCATACAGAAATGTGAAACACTACGTTATAGTGACGTCATACTCACACTGTCAAGATTTGCACATCGTGCTAAGCTAAGTAGAGTACGAGCAGACATCTAGATAAATATGGTACCTACAAATATATTTTAACTTGGAAAATACTTTCAAGTATAATAAATTTACTCCCAGTAACGTTTCCGTTTCATAATAATTTATACAATATCAAAAAACATATTACATTACAGCAACCTTGAAAAAAAAGATCTGAAATCCGTAATTCAGCCATATTATCGCGAGTTTCCGAACCGTTGGGCATAATCACCAATTTCACAAAGTCTCCAGCTAAGGTTGTTATTAATAAAAGGGCGATATACTTCTGAGTGATTCAGAGGTCAAGCCATTTTGGCCATGAATTTCACTGCGAAAGTTTAGTTGACCTCCCACTGTATACTATACATATCCTTAAAATTGTTACGCAAGGGTGAATTTCAAAGAACTAGAGGGTCAATTTGTGGTGGTAACAATAGTTATAGCTGTAAATGACATGAGAAATGAAGTGGAAATGATGGGACGTCGGGAATGGTCCCATTCGGTTGCAATGGTCATATCCTGTTGTACATTAGTTTTGGTTCGTCAGCCTGTCACATACAAATATACTTTTTTTTTCAATTTGGTAATCTCTAAAGAAATTTCGATATTGTTTGACTTGGAATGTGGAAATATGTCTATAAGTTGTGCATGTTAAAATAAAAAAGAATAATTATGACCGGATGATCTAATAATTATGAAAAACTCCTTTTTTTCTCTTTTAACTCCGCGTTAACCCTTTTTCCCTCATTAATTGTGACGAATAGGATAACATATTTTTTAAATTAGTAATTAAAAAGCGCCCCCAAAGCTATTAATGTCACATTTTCTTTATTTCCATCGCCGCATCAAGTCGGACGTACGTGCTACATTAAAATTCCGTGTAACAGCAGATAAATCTTCGTACCATTACACACTGGGGGCGAGTATGGGACAGGTGTTGTTATTTTTACCCCCGGAAATTGGGCAGCCACTTTAATTTTGGATACATTACTTTGAAACATGCATACCGCTGTGTGGGCAACCTTATTCTGTAACGAACAAGAATGGGATGATAATAACGACGGTGGCGCGGCGCTGCGGTAGCGATGAGTTGTGTTTTTGTATTTACAGTTTTCAGTCAAACTAGTTAAGGTCGAATTGTTTGACAGCCAGTTCGACGTTGAGCCAATATGCGAAAATGAATACGGCTTTTAAAAGCATTTCGCTTGAAGTTTAGTCATATTCAGGCTGGGCTGGCTCGACCTCGAGCTCGTCACCGAGCACAGCCACGATATGTTACTTTACAGTACAGCATAGCTAGCCAACATGTGCACCTGAGAGCTGAGAGAGAAAAATAAAAAAAACATATAAATTCGTGTACATTTCAAAACGTAGGTACTTGATTGAAAGATTAGGTTCATCATCATCATCAGCCAAAAGTCGTCCTCTGCTAAACAAAGACCTCCCCTTTAGAAGGGGGGTGTTGCCATAATTCCCACGCTTGGCTCGCGTCTTGGGGATCAAAAGATTAGGTTATGATTGTGTAAATAGATTAATTATGTAGCTAAACCCTATATATCGATCGGGGATTGCTTATGGCGACTCGCCTTCGGGATTGATAGTTTGTTAACGTTTGTAGTCCAAGTCATAGAAAACGGGCATAAACTGTAAACAAATCAGCGTCATCCTAAAAAACTGTTTTATTTCGTCATGTCTCACTTGCACTTTATAGGATGAAACCGTCCAGTAGTTATCTGTATAACCGTTTTTGTATATATTTTATTCTGGGTTAGTTATTCCTATGCTTATGATTTTTTTTACGCAAGTGTATAAGGACGACGTCGGGTCGCTAGGTATGAAAATGATGAGGTATTAAAAAAAACAATAACATAATTTATATTAATATTTCCGTAAACAAGCTTTTTCACAAACGACCACTGTATTGGAGGTAAACAGTGCAAGAATGCTTACTATTACAAAATAGTACTATTATGTAATCTATGCTAATGTTCCCTCTTCCCTCCCTTCTTTTATTTTTACGCATAACATTATTTCCTGTAAATACAATTTTCATTAGAACGCATTAGTTTTTTAATCGCACCACACTCCTTAATCCTCTGACAGGTAATATTTTAAAGTTGGCAACATTAGCAAGTTATACAGCAGTAGCCCAATTAGCCTCTGGAGCAGCTATTAAGCAGTTTACTTAATTTGCCGTGGACAGATTAAAATACTGCAATGGCGTTTTAATTGAGTTAGTTTTAGCCATATTTTTGGAGAGAGTCTGATAGTAAAAAACTAAATATCATTAATAAATATGAAGAGTTTTGTTTAAAATTTAAATAACAGCATTTCTTATAAATTACATAAATATATCTAATATTACTTTATTATTATTGTTAGGTTAACACGCCAATAACTTTTAACTATAAAAAAGTTAAAAAAAAAATACGATACAAAAAGGTTTCTAGCAGAGCGTGGTTTCGATCCACGGACCTCTGGGTTATGGGCCCAGCACGCTTCCACTGCGCCACTCTGCTCTTGGCAAAGTTGTCGAAATTATGTAGTACTAGCCGCGTGTCTTAGCTGTATTGCGCATGCGAGTGACGTCATGCCACCGCGTGGCTATTTCATCATCTTATCTCCTACACGCGATTATAGACCGTATTTTGTAAGGGACTACAGCTTTTTTATATAATTTTTTACAAGTAGTTTTTTTTTAACTTTTGTAGGTGCGTAGTATGGCGAACCCATGACACGCGTGCCACTGGTGGCACGTGACGCAATATTTTGGACACGCCACCGATCACAAAGTTATCGCCATCATTACATTATTACTGAAAAAAAAGGCTTTGTTTTTAACCGACTTCAAAAAAGGAGGAGGTTCTCAATTCGTCTGTATATATATATTTTTTTTTTAATGTATGTTCGCGCATAACTCTGGCAATTATTAACCGATTTGAAAAAATCTTTCTTCCATCCATTCTTCAATCCATTGATTGGGTCCCATAAAAAAATTATTGCTTAGTAATAAGTAGTTCCTAAAAAAACAAGAATGGTGACTGCGCACTGAGAGTTGCAAGAAAGCCTATATAGATGACGTTTTAGTCGCTCGGACTCGCTCGGTCGGACAAAAATGGTCATAACTCTGGCAAATATTTACCAATTTCAATGATTCTTTTTTTATTCGAAAGAAGAAACCACTGTATTGAATCTGTATGAATTTTATTACAACCGGATAAGAACTTCCTGGAGGACCATGAACGATGTGGAGGAATTTATCTGGTAAAAACCATAAAACTGATGTTCTCCATTACATTGCTCTGACAATTATGAACCGATTTCGATGATTCTTTTTTTATTCGAGAGAGTAAACTACTATGATGTTTCCATGCAAATTTCATTACGACCGGATATTTTTTTCTGAAGAAACATGAATTATGTAAAACTATGTAGACGATAATGTGATCATAACCTACCTAGATAATTTTACGGTTTTCGATGGTTCAATCTTTATATATGAAAATATCACTAAAAAGGTTAAAATAAAATCTTTAAAAAAAAAAATTGAACCGACTTCAATATCACTGAAAAGTATAAAATAATTTAAATATTATTGAAGTTGGTGCCAAATATACACAGCAGGTACGCTAACACCAACTTCAATAATATTTAAATTATTTTATACTTTTCAGTGATATTGAAGTCGGTTCAATTTTTTTTTAAAAAGATTTTATTCAATGTGAAGTATTAAGCGCGACCGCGAGTGATCCTACGCTACAGAGTGTTCAGATGTGGTGCCTTAAGGTGCGCGTCCAATGGCACGCGCCGGACGCATCGCACGCACGGCACGCAACGGATTTTAGTTTGCAATGGACGCGCACCTTTAGTGGGGATTATGCAGTAGGGGTATTTTTAGTATTATTATTATTTCAATAATCACCAAACAAAAATTGCTCGCTATGACCAGTCTATACCCGTGAGGTGTCCGGGTAAGAATAGCACCCTCTTGGCACCCTCCCATCTCCTCCCGTTGGATGTCCGTAAGAGGCGAATAAGGAAAACAAGAAGACGGGCAGCAGGTCTTGCTATTGGATTACCTGCCTATACTGCTATCCCCTAGATGCCTGCCAAGCGTGGGGACTAGGGCAACCCCTCCCTTTTAAGGGGGGGGGGGGGGTCTTTGTTCAGCAGTGGGCGTCTTTCGGCCGCCGATGATGATGATAGCCGGTCTATTCCAAAGTACGTAAATGTCTTTGTTATAGCTACGGAATTTATATTACAGACTAGCAATTCCCTGCGGCTGCGCCCGCTATTTTTCTTTCCACCCCCATTTAACCCCTTTAGGAGTGGAATTTTCAAAATCCCTTTCTTAGTGGATGCTTACGACATAAGAAGAACCTACTGTCCAAATTTCAGCTTTCTAGGTCCAGCGGTATGGCCTGTGCGTTGATGAATCAGTCAGTCAGTCAGGACAAGTAATTTTATATGTGTAGATTTGCGCTCTACTAATAAACAAAGGGTGAGATATTTTTTGGCGAACCGTGCCGTTGCTTAGCAACCGCTTAATACGGAGTTCGAAATGACAAATGCGTTTGAAATATTTTCCAAAATTGGTATTTTATTAAAAACGACCCCACTTTTTGGACGACGATAAAAAGGAAAAGGGTAGTTGAACTTCAAAGAAACGGGGATCGAATTCGTGTCGAGAAAATATTTGGCTCACATTTTCTTCATTGAATTGTATGGATCGTTGTTGCTTATAAACTATTACTTATTTGTTATATGTAATTAAATTTTAGTATTTTTTTTATTTTATTTGAGAAAACAATTTGTAAAATGTAGTGCTTAAAAATATAAAATACTTAAATATACATAGGTAATATATGTATGTATGTAGTTGATTAATGACTGTGCAATCAGCTATACGATTCGATACGATTATCATCCAGTGATTATTGTCATTGGGCAGCAATTCGATGACTTTAAATCTCTTAAATAAAGTGGGTGAAAGTGAAAAGCTAAGTAAGCTATCCTAAGCTATGGTACTGTAAGTCAATATTTCCAAATTATCGTTATAGGATTTTACAACACGTCTACATAGCGCCCCCATTGAATAGATTCATGGGATCCTTGTACATGAGACCGTCCACGTGCGTTCACACGGCGACACCTCAATCGACACTGTTTGGTCTTTGAACTATTAGAAGTTGAACGCTGCGAATCGCGCCAGAGGGTGCAATATGTTGTTATTTCGTCCCATTCGGCGCGTGCAGGCCGCCCGCTGCCGCCGCATGCCCAGTCCCATCAATATACTATGTATATCGATGCCCAGTCCCTTTCCAGCAATTCTCTGTTGTATGTAGCGTAGTTATCATTATAAAGGGTGTAAGGACTACGTACCGATTTTTTTTACAAGATTTCAAATAATGTCCGTCACAACATTACAGAAACCATTTATATCGAAAATGACAAAATACTAACTTATTAATTTTCGAGCATGTAATGAATATATGCGGAATAATATTTATTTTTCAAATTACATTGCTAATTGTCTAAAATAATAATAATTAATTGCCTATTAATTAATTGCCTATGTACTGTTTTTGTGCATTGAATAAATAAATAAATTTTCCACAAATAAGTAATTTATTGTTTTTAAATTAAAATTATGCTTTATTATACCAATAATGATATTAGACTAATTTTATTTTATAAAAGTGGTTTTTTTTTTGGAAATTAATGAAAAAGTCGATGAAAAATTTCAATAGAATGTTCAGAATCATGTACGTAGTAAGTAATACTAGAACCCTGATCATGTACGACTTGTGTTGTGTCAAATATTCTATTACATTCTACTCACTGAAGCTTGTGAAAATATACAACCCCCCCCTCAATCACTTCCTGTTTGGTGTCTTAAGAGGCGACTAGGACAACAAGCAGACAGGTAGCAGGGTCTTTCTATTGGATTACGTACCACCTATACCATGATCCCTTCATAGAAGGAGGTCTTTGTACATCTGTGGACGTCTTTCGATTGCTGCTGATTCAACTATTAAGTAAAACGCATACAGAATTCAAACAAAATGCAATAATAATAATGATACTCGTAAACATTAATAGTTTGATATAATGGTCTGGCATCCGACATCCCCTTCACCCTCCATATTTTCCATGCAAACATCTACAACTGGTTTGGTGAGTAGCCAACTTTCTGGACCAAACAAATGCATTCAGACGACTCTTATTTCAACTTGCATAAGAATTAATTTCGTTCGACAGATAATGAACTAACTTGGCCAATGGAGTATAGTTTACAAACCTTGCTGTCCAAGTAATAAGTGTGTTTTTCCATTGTCCGTTTAGTTCAGGGCCTGTATATTGTGATAGCCGTATTATAAACTAGCTGACCCACGCAGCTCCGCCCGCGCTGTGTTTACGTTAACTAAACTTTCATTAATATACATTCGCATAGAAAACAATACCTCCTTTTTTAAAGTCGGTTAAAAACTTGGACCCACTTTGTACTTGCCCTCCGAAGCACGGAGATGTTTAGTTCAAATGGCGTTAAACGGTCACCCATCTATTTAATGACCTTTCCTAACGTTGCTTAACCTGATCGATTTCCAAACATTGATAATAACTGTCTATGAGTGTTCCCTTACAAATATTTACGATAATTATAATGAAAAATTGTTAAAATCGGAGCAAGCGTATAACCAAGTACACATTTTGACCTTAGTCCCCTCTCCCAAGGGAACCATTCCGAATGTCGGGATAAAAAGTATCCTATGTCCTACCTCGGAGTATTAACTCAAATCATGCCAAGTTTCGTTTCAATCCATCCAGTAGTTTCGGCGTGATGCTCAGCCGAGATACAGACATACAGACAGACAAAAGTAACAAAAATTACATTTTTGGCTTTAAGGTCTCTACCCATCACACCGTATCATACCATGACCGTGCTATCAACGTGAAAAGTATAGATTAATTAATAGTGTACAGAAGAAGATTTTTGGCTATTATTTTTTGCAACAGATTTTCACTATTATATATATTTTTTTTTAATTTATTTAACATACAAACAAACATTGCAATAAAAATATTATAAAGCTCGCCAAACTGCAAAGCAGTTTGTTGGCGTTAGTTATATTAGTCATCTTATCGTGAAGCGGTCATAGTCGTTGTATCACTGTTCAGTAAACGATCGTCAGTCCATACTGTCCATAGATGGGTAACTGTTTAGTGGCATTAGAACTAAGCTTCTTCGTTCGGAGGGCACGTAAAAAGTCCGTGTCGGATGTAGTCATCTACCCAACAGTCGACTAACCAAATAATAAACAAACAAACCACTTACTATAAATATAATAACTTATTATTTTTTATGTAATAAACCATCGATATACAACGTGTTACAGAATACCCCGTAAAAAATATAATTAAATAATATTATTATTTTCACTGATGTGCAAACCCTATTTCAGTAAAATTAAACAGTAAACTACGCAGAATGTACCTACATTTCTACCTAATTCGCGGAACGACAAAAATGTTAAAAGACCTAACCTAACGAAACAACCTAAACGAACACTTACTTTTTCTTAATAAACGTCAACACATTTGAAATTGATACAGTGACAACATAATTATTCAGTTGATGAATAATTTTTTTTTCCAACTTGTCATTTTTTTAAGCCAGTACTTGAGTATAATACAATCCTTGTATTGAGGTTGCAAACATTTATGAATGAAAAAATAGAAAAACTATTAAAGTAGACAATTATTAGGCAAAATAGGTACGTAGCCCTTTCTGTTAAATAATCTGGGTCCCTGGCATGACAGCTTACTAGGGTTGACAAAACTTTTGGCTTTGATAATTAATTATATTTTTACGGGGTATTTTGTAACACTCTGTATTATATAAAATAGACGGTTCAAAAAGTGGTAGCAAGAAATAGCGCCCTTGTGTCGGTATTTCTTTACAAGCCACTTCCTGACAAATTTATTTTTGCCGATAGAAGTGTCTTTATGAAACTGTCAAACTACAAGTCATTATCATTATGAAATCGTTAGTTCACGTTTCCGCCACCAGCACAGATAAGTTTGCACTCTCCGCGACCACATTTTAGATGTCATTTTGTTCGTGAATGTATAACTAGTTTATATTTTATATCGATGTAATAAACGCACAACTTTAGTTGACAAAATGTCCTATATGGTTATTAGGACTGGTATGAAATGGTTTTAAAACATTTTCCCGTTTATAATGTAATCTCTGTATAATTTCTACATATAAGGTACCTAATACAAGGAAAGATAGTGACACTCCAAGGTCTGATACCGTTAACCGACTGCGTAGGCGCACGTATTCGTCCATTCACACCTTAACACCAAAGTAATTTCGACTGTTGCGTTGCATGATAAGGTTCAAATTCGTCCACTATACTATTACGATTCACAAATTAATATAATAATGCTGTCAAATGTATTCTAGTCTCTTGTAGGTTGAGTTAAGGTTGAGATTTATTTATTACGATTTAAAGGTCAAAATGCCAGGTTATTGGATAATCGGCTTGTAGGCGTTACGCGTTTGTTGGCACGTTATTCAATTGAAAGAGATATGTAATGTTTCTTAATAGCAACTTACCTATGCAGGCATAGTAATACGGATGGGAATGAGCTAGAAACATTTAGAATATGTTTTTAGGGTTCCATAGGACCTGAAAGGTGAAAAAGGAACGCTTATTGTGCGACTTCCACGGATTTATATTTTACTTCGTAAAAACTGGATAGATCACATAAATATATTAATATTACTAATTTAAACTTTATACTACATTCTTAAGGTTTGTTTTTCGTTGACACAAGTCAAAGTAGAAAAACGAGCCGAGTGAGATAGCTCAAAAGTAGATATGTGTCCTTGTCTGCCCCCTTGTCAAGTAAGTTGACAACGCAAAATATGATTCATTTTAGTAGTGTTAGGTAGATTTCTTAAAAGTTGATTACATTTACTTGAAAGTTTTTCGTGTAACAAAACATCGAAATATAATATATCTAGGACGATGAAATGTAATATCATAAATTAGCACACGAACAACGTGCAATACTTTTATTAACAATAATATTAGTAACAATTTATCATTATGAAGGTAGCAGCATTGAGCTGTTGTGTGATTGTCGACAAGTTGTCGACATTGTCGTAGTAAGTAACCGGTGTCGCGGTATACTGTTACAGTAGGGTGACCATTATTAAGTATGGCGTCGCGTCAGTCGTCTTGGGTGATGATTTCCATACTAACGTTGGTTAACTAAACCTGAATTGTGGAATGAAATACAGATATCCGGAAGAAAACGATAGCTAGGTATTACCACAAATTCAAATAATTTATTGTCTTAATTGTGGTAAGTACTGTGTAATGACTGCGGACTTCCATTAAATTCCATCCAATTATAAAATACAAATAATAATTATAACTAGTATTATGTCACCAAAATTACGATTTGATTGCAAAAATCGTCTCATGCGGTGCGCCTCACACTCTTGACGGAGGTCACGCAAGAGCACCGATGTGGCACCGCCCGATGTGACCCGATCCGCCGCCAAAAGGCCTTAGAAGTGAGAAAAAGAATCCTTCCACATAGTAATGCGTGGACACCCTATTAGACAGAGATACACTACTACTTTGGACCTCTCATTTGGCTCGTGATCTTTAGTAGACTGCGCTGTCCAGTTATACTACAGGTTCGTGGCGACTTCATCTGTCTGTCGGAATGGTTTTAAATAAAACCTCATCGCAAATGAAAAAAAAAATGTTTACTTTCTTTTGCTTAAGTTTGTTTAAAGGTTGGTTTAAATGCATCTTGTTATATTATGTACTAGCTGACCCGTGCAGCTCCGCCCGCGCTTTTATTACATTTTGCTCCCCTTTCTCCCTCCTCCCTAGATTTATCTCTCTCCATATGTCTCTCTCTTATAAAAAAATCTAATTATATGCTCTTTCTCTCCTCTCTCTTTCCCCCTCCCGCTTCGGTTTCCGTCACACTCCCCCTCTTCCTACCCTGTTATCCCCTCTCTGAACCCTCTCCCCCTCCGTCTTCTACGAACTTGCTCCTTCTCACTCCCCCCTTACTCCACATAACTCCCCCGATCCCTCACCCCATCGCCCCCTCCTCGAATCCCCTCTCCCTCTTTCTCCTCTCTTGCACCCTCCTCTCGTTCTATATATCCTCGTCAATCATGGTATCAGCGGCATTAAATATACTTTATGACCTATTCTCAGACCTCCCCGATATGCACACAAAATTTCATACATATCGGTTCACCCATCTATTTAATGACCTTGCCTTATGTAGCTTAACCTTAACCTAGCGGTATGAAATATACTGTATGACCTATTCTCAGACCTACCCGATATGCACACTTTCATACAAATCGGTTTACCCATCTATTTAATGACCTTACCTAACGTTGCTAACCTTAACCTACCGGGATAAAAAGTATCCTATGTCCGTTTACTGGTTCTAAGCTACCTCCCCACCAATTTTCAGCCGAATCGGTCAGGCCGTTCCTGAGTTATAAATAGTGTAACTAACACGACGTTCTTTGATATAATATATAGATTAAAGTTCTATAGTTATTGTATGTTCAATTTCACCGATAGATGGCGCTGTTCATAATGTAAATCACGCTAACATCGTAAATTACTGTCTAATGATATTCCATAATGAAAGTTCTAAGCTTTCCGCATCTTTTATTGTTGCGACTGTAATACATACATAATCTAGTTTGGACTCGCTCGGGATTTACAGATTTTAACTTTTCAAAGATATAATGTCATATTGCTATCAGCAAAGTACTTAGAAATAATACAGAAATCTAATGAAAATGTCCTGGGTGTACCGGACCGGCTTACCCCTTACAAAAATTGACCCTTCGCCAATGCCATATCTTATGCAAACTAAATGTCTGCTCAGTCCCTATTGTATATAGCGTAATAATACATATCTTAATGATTAACTGATCAGTCTATAATTACCCTATTCACATACAAAGGAAATTACGTGGTAATATGTGCAAATAATGTTTCACTGCTTAGCCCCTATGAAACATAGCGTGATGTTTTATATACTAACTTATACCTTGACTTCTACACAACACATCAGTGAAAGTCCTATCAAAATCCATCCACGGGTTTTCAAATGATACCTGGACGAACAGAACGACAGACAGACAGACAGACAGACAGACAGACAGACAGACAGACAGACAGACAGACAATAATTCCAAAAAAAAATTGTTTTGGCCTCTATGTCGATAGTATAGTACCCCCACATAGAAATTTTGGAAAAATATTCAATGTACAGAAAAAGTGCTCTTTGAGTTTTATTATAGTACTAGCTGACCCACGCTGCTCCGCATGCGCTATTTTTACGTTAACTAAACCTTTAATAACAGACATTCGCATCGAATACATAACCTCCTTTTTTATAGTCGGTTAAAAACTGGGACCCACTTTTTACTTGCTCTTCAAAGCACGGACCCGTTTAGTTCAAATGGCGTTAAACGGTCACCCATCTATTTAATGACCTTACCTAACGTTGCTTAACCCGATCGATTACAAAACCTCGATAACAACTCTCTATGAGTGTTCCCTTACTAATATTTATTATAATTATGAAGAATAATTGATAAAATCGGACCAAGCGTATAACCAAGTACCCATTTTGACTTTAATCCCCTCTCCCAAAAGAACCGTGCTAGATTACGGGATAAAAAGTATCCTATGTCCTACCTCGTAGTAAGATCTCAAATCATGCCAAGTTTCATTTGAATCCATTCAGTAGTTTCGGCGTGATGCGCAGCCGTGATACAGACAGACAGACAGACAGACAGACAGACAGACAGTCAGACAGACAGACAGACAAAAATAAAAAAAAATACATTTTCGGCCTCAGTATCGGTTATAGAATGCCCTCCAAATATAATTTTCAAAATATCTTCAATGTACAGAATTGGACCCGTTACAGTTTTATTATAAGTATAGATAGATACACTAGAGGTGAGTCGTCAGCGATAAACCGATTTAGAAAACAGTCTAAAGTTTAGACTAGTTTATACTGTTGACGAAAAGTTCAGTGGTCGTCGTTCACAGGCTACTTACGTATCGCATGAAGTACACCGATAAACTAGTCTATCATTAAACTAGTTTATCGGCTTATTCGTTGAAGCCAAACAACAGTTTAAAAAGACAGTTCGATCATTCAACGTGCACTCATAGTACACACAATAACATTTAAGGAAACGAGAAATATAGGAAACAATAGTACAAAGCACAGCTTATTTCTAATCTAAAGAAATTGCATCACAGTTAGGTATAGCTAGATTACGCTATGGTGAAATTGAACAACTAACAGACCTAAAATCTCGAATATATTTGTGTCCGATTAACCAGTCCAACCATTTCTATCAAATATTTGTCTTTGATTGACCATCCAACCACTTTAAATAATCAATCTTGTTCAAAAGTACCTTATTTCACCTTATCACCCGGACACTATCTGTTCATCAGAACCCTTTCCAATCGCTAATGAATTTGGAACTTGAAATTTGGTTCTATTACGGCCCCTTTTGCGCCCTTTAAGTGTGCGTTAACGGGCCACCATCCGTATTAAGGCCCGGTCCATATTAGGGGCTTAATAACATCACTGTTACGATATTGCCGGTTCATTCGTAAAGAGAATTTTTGTAAGGTTTTCTTTTATTTTTGCCAATACCTACTAACTACATATTGATATAAAAATATTTTTACGGATTATATTGCAATTGATTCTAGTTTTACATTAATGATGTTTCAATGCTTTACAGGGCCTCAAGTCTGCTAATTGTAATAAAATTACATATAATTGCCATTCTAACGACTTG
This sequence comes from Furcula furcula, assembly GCA_911728495.1. Taxonomy (NCBI): domain Eukaryota; kingdom Metazoa; phylum Arthropoda; class Insecta; order Lepidoptera; family Notodontidae; genus Furcula; species Furcula furcula. Next base: position 19,731,170 of record OU452255.1, read on the forward strand.
CTGATGACACTATCATTAGGATTGTAACAAATTAGGCATTCTGCTAAATCGGTAGAACCATGCCAATGGAGTGTCGCATGAGTCTCAGTTGAATTATTTGGTAGATTAATTTGGTGTTGCCTATTAAATTCTACCATAAGTTGTTTTATTTTCAATAAATATTTTTTTCGTTTTTCATCCACAAAATCTTTGAATTTATTATAAATTGACACTAAAAAACGATAACGTTGACAAAATATATTTATTTTTGATACTAACGTGAGCTGAGTGACAAAAATGTTATAATAAATAATTAAAACGGCTTAAAGGAACAATATCTATGGCACAAAATTAAAAAGAATAAAGTCAAGTCAGCCGGCGATGACAGGTGACAGCTGGCAGTATTAGCCAGGGTTCCCAACTTGGGGTTTATCTCCCTAGATTTAGGGGAAAAAATATCTGTAGGGGTTTGGTAGTTGGTATTCTGAATACTTAAAATATCAGATTTTAAATTATTTTAAAAACCGATATGTTACATTTGAATAATTCGCACTAGTATGGTGGTGATGTTCGATGGGTCTTTATGAATGAAAATATCACTAAAAAGTATAAAATAATTTAAAAATTATTGAAGTTGGTGCTAAATATACACAGTAGGTACGCCAACACCAACTTCGATAAGATTTAAATTACTTTATACTTTTTAGTGTTATTGAAGTCAGTACAATTTTTTAAAATATTTTATTATTAAATAATTTTCTTTGAAGTTATGTGGTTACTGTTAATTATGTTAAAAATAAACTTCGGAATAGACTGTAAGTTCAAATTTTGCAGAGATTTAGCAGTTGTAGCATTAACTCTAACGAGAATATATATTTAAAAGGGTATTCTGACTTGAGTTCGGGGGGAGACTTTTAAAGCAGTTTGCAACCCTGGAATTAGCTGAGTTTACAAATATAATAAATATTGTTTCAATTTGTTTCGCGTAAATTAATAAATTAAAGTATCTTTTCGTGTTTGTTTTGCTCCGCACTGACCAAGTGAACAATGTCTGACGCCATCCTCTGAAATGTATGAGGCTACGGCTTGGTTGGAAAGTCTTGAGCTGACGAGTGCCGCAGCCACGCAGCGACCAACTTATTCAACTTAATAGTTACACACAGTCAGTGAAGCCAACAGCAAGCGACTGTGCTGCAGGGGCCCATTGTGATCGCATTGTAGTTTACTACGAGCTAGAGTAAGTATTCAATGTCGTTCTATGGAATCTTGTAGTTTTCTAAAGATTCGATACTGCAGGATTATTTAATAGGGTCAAGCAAGTGGTTCCTGCGCCAGGTGAAATTAAATAAAAATTGGCTCTTTGCTAAATAGACACCGGGGTGAAGTAGTCACTTTTAGAAGTAGACAAAATGAGTAATAATTAGACGCCTGGTGCTGGAACATATTAAGGAATATGGGATTGAGATTCACAACTATTAGAACATCAGTATCCTGTATATTTTAGGTGTTGAAGAAAAAGTACAAAGCATCAATACAAAATTGTACAATCCACACATGGTCGTCTGATCACAAATTTGACAGAGCCTGTATTACAGTAACCAGACAACTGATACAAACATTTATACATTTGAAGTACATACTTGTTTCTGAAACAAGGTGGGAATCAAACCCACTACCAATTAGGTATTAGCAAAATGTCTAACCAATGAATGTCAATATTCATAAAAATACAGAAATCTTAAATGACAATGTTTATTATTTTAAATCTTATCAACATAAACACAACTATTAATATGTCTTCCTTAAATTTTTTTATCTTCCTCTCCACAGTCTATCGAGAGCCTGTTGCAATGCCTAGCTTCGCTGTAACTCTGGGTTGACATGGTTGAAAAGCTGCATGGACTCACAACTTGCCCTGCTGTGACGGGATTGCAATAAAAAGCATGCACTGGGAGAAAACATCTGAAAACATACAATTTTACAAAAAATCCAAAATCTTAAAACTTTCAACTGGTTTTTATTCTAGTGCAAGTAGCAAATACAGTTTTTACTCGTATTGATAATAAACATGATTGTTTCTATATGTGTGTATGTGATTTTAGTTTAAATTTGTTAACATTTACTTTAAATATTGAATTAGTTAAAAGTTTATATTAAAGAATTTTGATTATCAGTCTACATTTATTTAAAGACCAAACCTGTAACAAGCCGTCGGCTATCAATGACGTTCGCTTGATGGTAAGCGACCCGCCCGCCTATAGACAGATCCAAAGCACTGCCGCTCGTCACCCGAGACATCAGTTATTAAGTCTCTTGTGTCCGGTAATTTCATCAGCTACAGTGCCCTTCACGCAGCAATGCCTACACACTGTTATTTGGAGGCTAAATATCTGACACTGTGGTGGTACCTACCTACTGCACAAGAGACCTACCACATAGGAAAATAATGCAAAGGTTCTATGTAATCAAATGTAGTTCTCTAAGTCAACTTACATGAAAGTACATATTATTATTTGTCTTGCTTGCCTAACAATAGGACTTGTTGTCCAACATTAGACAAGTCAGTGGATGGTTTTGCCATATTATTATCATGGTTTGAACCGGGGCTGCTTGCATCTATTAAACGTTAACTTCTGCACCACATATCTGTAATAGGTTTGAAACATAGGTTTAGTAAGAACATTATGTCTGGTTACAATTGTACCGGCTTTGTCTAGTTTGGGACCATGTGTGGATTTTTCCAGGATATTATTACTTACTTATATTATTTTTGAAAGCTTTTAAGCATTTAATCCTGGTAAAGCAATAACAAACCATTTTATAAAGTACTTGAAATCATTACATTAAGGGAATGGAACTCTTTTCGACTATAATATGCTCCTCGTTGGACGTAGGCTTTGAATATTGTCCACTCAGTGGGAGGACTGCCTGCGCTAAGTTTACCGGTTGGTGGTCGCCACTCGAGAACCTTTCTTTCCCATCGGTTATTGTTTTTTTCGAGTAATGAGGCTTGCTGATTGCTACTTAAACTTGCAAATCGTCAGAGCTATGCCGGTAACTCTGTCCGCAAAGAAACTTGGAGCATAGCTCTTTTTATAGCCCGTTGCGTGACAGAGCCTCTCCAGTAAAGACCACTACTCAGTGTTTAAAAACCTTCGTCTTCAGGCACTGCGGAATGTTAGATGAGAAGATATCACGTAGTTAATAAATAAGAAATTTAATTTTTACTAACCTCCATTCCTGTGATATTCCGTCACATCTCCGAGGTCTTGTAATGTAAGGTCCTAACTCACCGATGAGTTTGAGACCGAAGTCTTCAGTAATTCCGCTTCGAAAAGGATCCACATCACCGTCTCTATATGCACGATTAGGGCACGGAATTGACGACGCTAAAGGTGTCGGCGTTTCTAAAATACGCCAACGTAATCTTGACACGGGCGGCCTTATTTGAAACACGTTTTTTTAGATAATATTTAACAATTACAAGTATGTGTAATTATGCAACATGTCCACAAAAGGTGTGTTTGTATAATGGTGGCTCAATTACTAAAACAACATTCTAAGGCCATTGAGAGAAACGTCAAATAATTAGTAGGCTACCATTACTTAAGCCATTGCAATTCCAGTGATACATTTTTTAGGTGCAGACTACGAAATATTGCTATGGCGGTTGAATGAGGGACAGTGATAAGCCACTGACACGCCACTCGGTCTTATAAAATTAGTAGGCTACCAAATCTGTAAAATTGTCGTTTTGACCGGCCAGCGACACTCTATTGAAGCGTTTGTAAATTAGCAGACTTGAGGCCCAGTACTTCGTCCTTATATCATAAGTTAGAAGTTATTATTAGTAGTCCAATCGAACCGAAAATATTACAATTTTAAAAGGGGAGTAAACTAATTTTAACCTAATATCATACAAAGCACTAGTAAGTCTACTAATATTATCTGCTTATATTTCCGTAGTATGCTTATGTCTATTGCATTAAAGTTCCAATTCGATTAAAACTTCTGCAGTATCCGTATTAGGTGCTCATGATTAATGCAGAGGCAATTTGTCAACACATCTGCTCGTCACTCCGATAGCGTAGAGTTGTAGGTTTTACACTCTATTTGTGAACAAATTCGTGTTCAGACTGGCATATTAACTGCGAAAGCTATTTATAGCTTGACAATAATTATTATTATTAGGTTTCCCAACCACCCTACCAACTGTCTGCGTGTTATTTGTATTTACAATAAAAAACAAATATTAGTAACTATGTCCATAGTACAGCCTCTGCCTAGTTTGGGATCTGTTGTTCCAGGATATATTTTTTATTATTTGATTTTATTACTATTATTTTATATTGTTTTTAATTTCAAATGTATATTTCTTTGGTGTGCAATAAAGGCGCGCGTCCATTGGCACGCGCCGGACGCATCGCACGCACGGCACGCAACGGATTTTAGTTGGCTTTGTATGATTTTACATAGCACTGCGTCCATTATCCGCGCCGGCATTTTCCGATGCGGGCCGTTAAAGAGTACTTGGGTATTGTATTGGATTATTGTTATTTTTTTTTTGTTTTCTCCTTTGAGAGTGTAAAATATCTGGCACACGGACCTTAGTAATCTATGTCAGTATTTGATAATGATTTGAGGAATTTCCGTGTTAGACGACAGATGTTTAATATAACGGCTTTTTTATTCATTTCAAGCTAGTGCTTGATTACAGACCCATCTGATGGAAAGTGGCGACGCAATTGAAGATAGCACTAGCTTATTAAAAGCTTATTCACTCACTTTCGGCCGCCATCGCAACTCAGTTTTGCAACTAGTTGCGATGGAAAAGCCTTTCCCCTTTGTTAGCAACTAGTTGTGAAAGAAGATTATTTTACATTAATACACAATCAGTTGCCTTGAAGTAAACTATTTTCCACTATGGCTTTGAAGACATCTACATTATAGTCGGGCGGGAAAACCGACGCAGGCAAACTGTTCCAGTCCTTAGCTGTCCTTATTATAAATAGGAAATATAGTTACGTGATCGTTAGTTAGTTTATGAATTTATACGAACCTGGATTAGTAATACTCGTATGAAGATGCGTAGATCCCCTAGTAGGTACCCTAAGACTCCTCCTATGACGTATGGACAGCTACCAACTCAGACCGCCCGTGACCATGAATGCTGTAAAGTATTCGAGACGTCGCGCGTCGTAATAATCCGTAAAAATAGTTTTGTTTCAATGTGTAATATTTGCGTAAATATCAGAAATCGTTAATATAAGAAAAATAAGATAAAGCGTAGAGTAAAAAAACCCGTCAAGCCGTGCCGTCCTACGTCACCATATAGAATTGCGGCCTTTATCGACAGTTATCACACAGAAAAGTGAATAATAATACTAACGATAAAAGGAAATATTTCAAGCAATTACAATTGATCGCCTGTTAGTCCAGTGGTTAGACACCCTGGCCGCTACCCAGGGTGTCGTAGGCTCGATTCCCATTAATAATAATAATAATAAAACCAGCCCTTGTTTATGTCCCACTGCTGGGCACGGGCCTCCCCTCAAGATGAGGGGGCTTAGGCCATAGTCCACCACGCTGGCCAAGTGCGGGTTGGCGGACTTCACACGTCATTCGAGAGCTAGTTAGGCTTTCTCAGACTTGCAGGTTTCATCACGATGTTTTCCTTCACCGAAAGCTAGTAACAATCGCACAAAGACGATTCGCACATGATTCATTGAAGAAATCAGAGGTGCGAGCCGGGGTTCGAACCTGCGCACCTTGTTTCCAAGGCAAGCGCTCGCCCACTGAGCTGTTACCGCATTTCCATTATTTTATTATTATTATTATTTTATAAGTTTATATACAGACACAAATATGTTAAGAGAAGTCTTAGGATGGTAAAGGTACAAGGGCACAGCTTATTTCTATCCCTTTCGCACCTGAGATTTTTTTCCGTCTAAATCTTTTTCTTTTCTATAAAATCTTAATGTGTATGGTAAGTAGTTCATAGTAAAAAATATTTAAAAATTATATCATTTACACAAATTCGAGAAAGGGCATAGCACGTTCGTGACATCCAGGTGTGTACACTACCCAATCACGATCGTGCGTTTGAAACCTGTAGCGGTTATTTTCGCAATTAGTATAATGGATGTATATATTTTAGTAGTAAAATATGTGTTTTATTGTATAATTAACGTTTGCCTTTAGCAGAAAATTATATTTGACGTGACTAGTAAATAAAATTCAATTGTGTTGTAATTAATAATTTTTTTATTTGTACTTAGGTTAATTAACATTATCACAGCCTAAGTAATTTTAACAATTATTGGAATCTAGTATTAAACAACAACATATATAATATTATCGCGGTATTACACGTTTGTAATAATAAAGAAACAAAATATAAGCCTCTTTGGCAAAACAAGAAATTAAAGATATTCAGTCTTATAGGTACTGGTTTCAATGACTTACTTTTTATGATAATTAAAGAAACAGTCATTTTCGCGACTGATACACAAATATACATCACATTTGCGACATCGCAGTTTTGTGCGAGATGAACAGCCTTGCAATCGACATGAACGCGGAGCTTTCAAGTCGTCGAATATAGGAAAACGCTCATACCCGTCATATCTTTTTCCAGATGAAGGATCGTTAGCCGGCTTATACCTGCCTCCAGAGATTTTTGGCCCAATCACAGGAGACGATACTCGTCTATCCCTATCGGGTGTACTTATTAGTGATTCAGCGATTTCAAATCGGAAAGAAAGCAGATCTTTAATACAGTTTTTTGCAACACCTGTTGCCAATGCATCACAGCGGTATAAACGCCAGGAATTGACGACAGCCAAGTCCATGAAATGAAGAATCACCTTTAATGTCCATTTACGGGTCTTTAAAAATGTTCTATAATATTCCATGGACTGGTCTAGCACGTCAACTCCACCCATATAAGAATTATAAGACGTTACAATCTTTGGGGCATCAACATCAACATAGCACTTTTGCTTCTTATCGTATCGTTTTACAACGTCAATAGCCGTGCCACCAGTGCAGTTCGAAGCAGTCAAAACTGCTTTACTATCTTTCCATTTAACTAACACAGTTCTACCCGACACCCTCTGATCAATGTCGCCTCGGCACATTGCTTTGTCGTCTTTAAAATTAAGCTGCTGGCGGTCTGGAATGCGATTAGCCATGATTGTTCCCGTCCCGTGGTATCCGAGTTGTTTCAATGTCTCTAGCAATGGGACGGTGGTAAAATAGCGATCAAAAAACACACAACTCCCACGAGGAACGTGTTGGACTAAACGAAGAACCACAGCAGGTCCGAGGCCAAGAGGGTGAGAGAGTGCAGGGTTGTTTCCATAGTAAATTTCAAAATCCATCATCAGACCTTCACTGGTTGTGACAACAAAATTTTTTAGGCCAACTGGCCGAGGCTTGTTCTTTACAAGCTGCCTCATGTGACATTTGCCAGTGAACGGTATCATCTGTTCGTCTATTGAGTATCTGCCTGGGGTTCTTTCAATTTTGTTGCAGCCCTCTCTGACCACATCAATAACAGGCTGGACTTTCCAGAGTGGATTGTTTGCATCCTTTATTGATGGGGAGTCTGATTCTACTATGTGCAGACTATTTCGTAAAGCTGTTAATCTGTCTCTAGTCATTGCTGATGTAATCATGCCAATACTAATGTTTCTTCGCCAATACATCGCAATTCGGGGATACGACAGTATTCCCATCATTAAATGAACACCGTACAACTTTTTTATTTCCTGTTTGGTTGTGCCTAATACACGGCCAGTTTTTCTTAAATAATACAGATTTGTACATAGTGCCATCTGTTCAAAAAAATCTTCGTTGTAATAATCTTCTAAATACTGCATGGGTGAACGAACTTCAGTAGGAGTTGGATGTCCAGTGAAGTCGTGAACTTCATCGAGGTAAGGAACTTTATTCCACAATTGTCGACGCGGAGGTGGTTTGACTTTTATAGTCATTCTAGTTTTCTTTGAAGCAGGTAAATTGGCCGAGTCGTCGATGGATTTTCTTTTTCCTGCAGTTTTAGGTGGTGGTGGCGACAGGTGAGCTGTTGAAAAAGGCTGCTCGTCGTTCAGAATTGGCACTTCATCTTCAATGACGGGCTGGGGAGGAATAAAGTCTTCGTCTGGGTCATCCAAATCAATATCAGAACAATTGCCATCCTTCAGCAAATCAAGGATCAAGTTGTCGTGTAAAGACAAGCCTAAAAGAAGAAATAAAGTACATAAAGTTATGAGCAAAGCAATGAATATTATTGAATGCACTTTCGTGAGTTGGCACAACTGCAACCTAGATAGCACGCTCGTGCGCTGTCAACTTTAATCTAAAATTACACGTTAATCGTTGAGACTTAAGTTAACATTTATGTAATTTTAAATACTGCACACATTTGAGCATGTAATTCAATCAATTGTTTGTTAGTAAAACGCTAAAAATACAAAAGAAAAACAAAACTTACGCCGACGCGTCACGGGATCAGTAAACGCCGCCATCTTGCCCTCGCGCACACGCAAACTGAACTTCCGAGTCGCGAAATATTGGTTTAGATTAGTCGCTAGATGAACTCACGATCATGCGACGTCGGGCGCGTGCGATGAAAGAGATTCCACGCGGTTGTAGAATTTTAGAAAAAACGAACTCACTATCGTATTATTCAGGTGCGAAAGGGAGAAATCTCTTCCAGTATGCCTTCCAGAAACGGTTTGTGTTTTTATTATTTACAAAAAAACCCGTATTTACAAAAACATATCTCTGAGGCGCTTATAACCAGTTGTAATCACTGTTCGGTAAACTATCAGTTGGGTAAGCAACGCCAGTTCTTAGATGGGTGACCGGTTAGTGGCACTGACTGTCTCCGTGCTTCGCAGAGCATGTAAGAAGTCGGTCATCTAGTCAGAAGTAGTTAATCCAAGTCAGAGGCCTAAAAGCATCTTGAAGAACTCTGACACCAAGTTGGCCACTACCTATACGATAATACGAGGATCAGTGTTCTGGTTCGTATAGTGCAGACTCTGCCTAGTTTGGGATCATTGTGCGTGCATATTATTATTAATTAACACCCTAAGTTTAACACTTCTTCATTTCATATTCATAAACATTCAACATGCCTCACTGAAATTAATTTTATACATTCAAATTAATTCACACGATAACTGCATACGTACAATGTATGAACTTTGCCGTAATACGCCGTCGGAAAATGCAAGCCCCGGATTGTACGAGTATAAGCACTACGCCGCTACCGTCGTAGCCTAGCTACGTCGCTGCGGCCCGTAGCCGGCGGCTCCCATAGTAACGGACCGATCAGTTACCACCGCGGCCGCCGACCGCGTAGACGTACGCCGCGTACTACGAAACGGCGTATTCCGCCGAATACGCGGCTACGGGTTGCATTCTACCCCGAGAACGCGTTTTCCCTCACTTCTCAAAATTCAAAGGCGGATTTTAATTAGTGGTGCCGTTTGAATTTGGACGCGATGTGATTTTGTGCTGTGTTTGTTTATTATATTTTTCGTGTTTTTGCACCAGTGTAGTCTTTGTGGACGTTCGATGTTTTTGTTTTATCTTTAGCTCGAAATCAGCTGTAGATGTTTCGGGTTTGCTATTATGCAAATATTAAGGCAGTGGGTGGAGGTTCGGTGCGTAAACAGATTATTTTACGGCCTCTCGTATTCAACAGCTATCAGTTGAATACTTTATAGTACTGAGTGAAATTTATTAGACGCTGCCTCATTTTCTTGCCGTCATACAAGTAATACGGCCATTTGACTCTCGTTGAAGTTATCTGAGAATACCTACGTTATAATAAACAATTTGAACAGAGCATTATCCTTCACATACATTATATCTTTTCGCCAGAACTCTTTTTAGATTACTCAACATTTATAGTTTGCTTCTTCTGCCGCCTTTGCAGGGAACATTAAATTAAATATAATCGACAAGACTAAGCTTTAATTACAACAAATACCTGTTATAGCTCGCATTGTTTGTTGTTTTCTTCACACATTCAGAAATCAAAACATCAACAAATTTTAGTTTTTCCCGAAAGCCCCAGGCGGAGGGTTATTTTTATCGAGAGTATGTATGTAAGTATGTTTGTATGTATGTCTATTTACTTGGCACGGCCTACAGCCCAAACGGCGTAATGGACAGTGACTTATAATATGTCATCAGATTCGTCTGTTGTGGGAGTGAGTGAAATAGGCTATATATTAAAAAAAAGCGGCAATTTTTTTATTTATTTTTTATTCCAAAAACATCAATATGGGTATCAAATGAAAGCGAGTCGAGTTAATATATATATATTTATATATATGTATTATGTATGTATAATGTAATCTAGGACCATTTTGTTTGTTCGCAGTCGGGCTTTTTATGTTTTTATAATTTAAACTTGTTATGTATAAATTAATAAATACTCTAGTAGTGGTAGTACGATTATGTTTATGACGTGCAACGACACGACACGATACGACAGCATAGTATGTTTCCGGCTTTAATTGCCGCAGGAACACCAACGCCAGTCGATGACAGCGTCACGCATCTGCAATATTCTGTAAGGTGGAAGTACTGTAATACTTGCCCGGTGAAGCTGTAATGGCCAATAGCGTCCATCATTCCCAAAAAAAAATTGGAAGTACTACCTGCTCCAATTTCATACTACAAGCATTCTCACTGTGACTTATCTCTCTATTTTATTTTTAATTCTATTCACATTCAAAGCCACAACGAGTCGCAAATACCGACCAATCACAATGCGTTTCACATGTAAGCCTTAGAACACAATACAGGGGTTACTTTAGCATTCTGATGTCGTGGCCTCTGTTGTTATGACCTACGTACCAAGATTTACAATGCCGCTCCCAATGCACACTTTGTTTACCTATAGTTATTTGCAAGGCTTTAAAAAAGCTAACCTTATTATAATCCGTATATTTTGTTTCATATCAATGTGAATGGGTAATAATCGCGTACTTATAAGAAATTATTGTGCAGGGATTACTGATTAATAACAGATAAATTTCCCCCGGGTGGTGCTGGGTTAGAATTGCATCCCCCATCTCCCCTCGTTGGGTGTCGTAAGAGGCGACTAAGCGAGAACAGGAAGACGGGCAGCAGCGTCTTTCTTTTGGATTTATCTTCCACCTATACTGCGATCCCAAACCGCCTGCCAAGCGTGGGGATTATGGCAACCCCTCCCTTCTAAGGGAGAGGCTTTTGTTCAGCAGTGGACGTCTATCGGCTGCAAATGATGAATGATGAAAATGAACAGATAAATAATAAATTGTTGCATAGACCTTTAAAAGCGCTAGTAGAACTATACCAGCATACCTGGTTTACACAGCTTTCGTTTACTATACATGATGTTTAATTTTGTTATCAGTTCAAGTGGTCAATTCACGAACATTAAAGGTAATCAAAATTCTTTATTGTTTGGTGGTGCATGTAGCATCCTCGAGTACTGTTCGCAGGTTTGGATCCCGCGCCGAACACGATGTTGTAGGCCATATTCTGCGTTTGTCCGAAAGTACAATGGAAACCAGATGGAATAATACTTATATACTTTTCTTTTTTTGTAAATACACACTTAAATAGATAAATAACACCCAGACATTTGATGGGAATCGAACCCACGACCAACAGGCCCGTCAATTAAGGATGAATTTAGGAAAAAGATCAATAAAGTTAAGTAGAATAAGCCAGTAAAAAAAATTACCATATCACCAAAATTTCAGCCTAATTATAGTATACTTTTTGGTAATACTGAGATCGTCTAGTTTTCCAATATAATTAAACAATATTACCTACTTTGTTTCAAGCTATTTCTACCGAAAAATCCTTAAAGCTCGAAGCCAACAATTCAAATTAATTGTACAAACAGATTCTTGAAAACAAAGCATACAATGAGATTGATTAATTAGTAGTTAGATCTTAGTTGACCTAGACGCCCACTCGTCTAGACGATGTTATGAAAAATTGAAATATTCAATTTATTTTGAAAGCATACTTTATTGAGATTGATCTATGAATAAGTCTAATTATAAAGAACTAAAACCAGATTGCGAACGAAATGGACTCAGATTTTTTTATATCTACATTATTAAAGAACACGATGTTTTATAACGATCACGATACAGCCAAAACCATTTAACATAGACCTACATTATTTAAATAGTCTGGGAGGATAATAACAACATACGGGTTTTTCAAAATTTCCCCGTTAAGTACCAACTTAAGGGGGTGCACAAATGGGGTTTCAAAGATTGTAAGGAAATCATTTTTTTTCCACACGGACTCGAAAATTGTCAGTGTACTGAGCAAAAGCAATTAGGAAACATGCGTGTTTCTTATAATCTAAATATTCGGGTGTCGAGCGGCTTTACAGTGCAGTATATGGGCAGGCGTGTAATTTACTTTTAGGCAAAAAAATAACTTACAGTTCGGTAGTCAGGACTCGGCGAGACTAGTATATTATATTGTGCCATATCATTTCTTCCCATAATTGACACAATCGGGTGGTGTAATAATACAGGTTGTATTTTTTTTCCAAAATCAAAAGGTTCGATTCCAGCATGATTCCAGGGTAGGAATTTAGATTTTTTATAATCAATATTGCAGTTTTAGTGTTCATCAAAATCGGGCCCTCCTTTGAGTATTTTTCTCTATTTCTAGTTCATAGTTTCGGACTTTGCATGTGAAAAAACCACCTGTATATCTAACATATCAGAATATATGTTTGCTTTGTGTCATGCCTGACGAGGCCTGCTTAACAGCAGAAGTTAAATGTTAGACGTGTGCCACTGTGATCTTAGATCGGTCATGCTCGCCATCGAAAAGTCTTTGCTTGTGGCGGCTTCGTGTGGCGGGTCACCCCCTTCCCTCCAATATGGTTGAGGGGAGTGATGGCTGCTGCTCGAGTCAACTCGTGCGCGGGTGCTGCGTGCGGGGGACTGGTCCGACTACTATCCCTTTGGCTTTTTAGTTTGTTGTACTTTCGTCGTATTTTTTTTTTCTGTCTTATTTGATTTTTGAACGGCAAGACACACTGTCGCTCTGATCTAATTGTAACATGACACACTATTTAAAAAAAAGTGAAAAAATTACAAACCCGCTGAGTTTCTTGCCGGATCTTCTCAGTCGAGGCCGCGTTGTTATCCGGTGGTAGCTTCTTTTTTAAAAAAAAACATGACCTTTCAAATGTGCTAGCGTTAAGCCTATTTGAAATAAACTATTTTTGAGTTTGAGTTATTTATTTATGTACGTACTTAACAATATAAGTTCATACAATTTGTATAGTTATACGTATATAATTAATATGTCATATTTAGTACCGACTTCATCCACAATTATCTAAAAAGCATTATTAAATAATTAAAACATACGTCAATAAGTCGGTGCTACCATCGCATCGTGTTAACTGACCACAACTATCACCGACTTCAATATATTTTCGTTATTTAATGCTTTTTAGATCATTTTGTTGGAAGTATGTAGGTAATAATATTTTCGAAAAATAGTTTATTTAACAGTGACTTTTGTTTTATCCAGACAGGTATCGGAAATATTACGCATCTCGAGCGGCTACGTTAAAGACCTGCTGAAATAATAAAAACTTTTCAGTAGTTTAAGAGATACAAACTTTTGATGAAACTTGTATCCTTCCTTAAGTTGAAAAGTCCTCAAGCTATTGCAAAAAGCATTCTGATTTGTAGTTCGTGAGAAATCCTTGGACAAACCTACATACATACATACACTTGTGAAATTTGGTACATTTGTTTAGTAGCCCACATACGCTAACAGATAGCTAATAACCTTTTTTTTATCAATATTACATACATCAAATACAGAACCTCCTTTTTGAATTCTGGTAAAAATCTATGGTTTGCAAACAATACAACTGGTTATTTCCTAGTAGAGTACTACTAGGAAATAACTAAAGTACAGTATGTACTTTATCTAATTTAGTATTTGAACATCTGCACTGTTTTTAACACTGATACAAACATTTTCTAGCTTCTTACTGCTCGTCTGTCCAATAAGGAAGGCGAAAATGGGTTTCAATTTAATTATTTGTCTGCCTCTCGCCTCTTTTAGTAGGGCTACCTACTATAAATTTACTTGTGTTTACTACTTTTCACAGTAATCATTTAATTAAGTGAGAGTTTTCTCACAAACTGATGCTTTATTTTATGACCATACTCATAGGGCTGGTGCACATTGCCGGAGCGCAGCGCAGTGCATTTTTCACTGTCAAACTATTATCAACATTGTCCTCATTAAAATATAAATAACCTTGTTTTTTAAGCGACTTAAAATTATATTCCGTAAGTGGTTATGAAAAATGAAGAAAAAGTACGAGTAACTGCATTAACTCGTGGCTTGCTTTTGACGGGCTTGCTGATCTAGTGGTTAGAGAGCCTGGCTACCTAACATATCGTGATGAAACAATTTCATAAGTAGGTAAATTTTTAGTTTCAAAATTTCGAAATATAGGCGTGTCTGTTTCGAAATTAGAAAATATGCCAAAATGGTCGAAATTTCGAAACCATGAAATATTCGAAACGTAAGCGCTAGTTGTGATTCAGGAGTTCATTTCCCAGCATGTGTCAGGGTGCCATTTATCTATTTAAGTATGTATATATAAAAAGTATATTAGTATAAGTTGTATAGTACAGGCTCTACCTAGTTTAGAAATAGATATCCGTGTGGTGAGAAAAGAATTTTCGTGACCGATACATTAATAGCACGGCCATGGTCCAGTGTAGTGGGTAGACTAATTTAATGTATAGTACCAACTTGGAAGTACATTATTTTCTTGTATAATATCGCCGTCGAAGTAACCGGCAGGGCGAACTTTTTCTACAGGAACATTAATTACTTGAGACCCAGAGTAGCGTTGAGCTCACCTGTTCTTTGCCTAGGCTTTGCGTAAATTTTTTATACATTTTAACATACTTGTTCAACTTTAATTGTATTTAAAAAAATAGAATTGTTGGTCTCAGTCAGTTTCGAAATGTTGCGAATGCGCAACATGTTGCCTATGTTGCGAAATTTTGAAACTAAAAATTTACCTACATATAAGATCAAATTGTTTCATCACGACCTGCAGGCTTAGCACGACTTGCCAAGACTTCGTAATCTTGACAGTTCGGTGTGGAGTATGACGTAGTTATCGACCTAGCTAATACCAAAAATGACGTTTCTATGTCGATAACT
The DNA here is from genome assembly GCA_911728495.1 of Furcula furcula. Taxonomy (NCBI): domain Eukaryota; kingdom Metazoa; phylum Arthropoda; class Insecta; order Lepidoptera; family Notodontidae; genus Furcula; species Furcula furcula. Next base: position 19,746,404 of record OU452255.1, read on the forward strand.
ACGTCATACTCCACACCGAACTGTCAAGATTATGAAGTCTTGGCAAATCGTGCTAAGCCTGCTGTTAGGTAGCCAGGCTGTCTAACCACTAGATCAGCAGGCCCGTCAAATGCAAGCTGTGCAGTTAATGTAGCTACTCGTATCTAGTCTTGATTTTTCATAACCACCTACGTACCACCTACCTACGGAATATAATTTAAAATCGCTTAAAAAACAAAGTTATTTTCTAACGTTATTCCAAATGGAGAGAAGACGAATATTATTTTTTTGTCACTTCTAAGGTGTATTACTTCCCCAGTCGTTCTAACTCAATATTTTTCACCACAGTTTCACGCTTAAGCTCTAAAGTCTAAAGCGTTTTTTGTATACTGAAGATAAAATGTACCATATACGAAACGAGAAAACTCGTTTAAACTCCGTAGCAAAAGCACAAATTTAAAATTGTAATTTTCATTAGAGAACGAAACGGACGCGGTGAATGTGCGAAAGACTTATACATTTTTCTTCGCGCTGGTTATTGAATTGTCTCTGTAGTAGTTTTATTCATTCTCTGAATATTAGGGATACTTACGCCTGTCGGCCGCTGGTCACCTGATACATTAGCTAGGTACTAAGTTTTGTGAGTGTGAATTCTTCTGCTACAGTGTTCTTTACACCGAAGCATAGGAATGCTAACACACTGTTTCTTCTTAGCAACAGTATTTCTGCAACTACGGCGCCTAGTCTCCTCTTGCCCGGGACTTCCATTCTAGATACATACTACATAATTTTTATTTGTTGAATATAAGCTAATGATTGATTGACTGCAGTCCCACCTGATGGAAAGCGGCGAAGCAATCGAGGATGGTAAAACACACTAGCTTATTAAAAGCCTATTCACTCTAGCCTTAAAGACACCCACATTATAATAGGGCGGGACAAACGACGCAGGCAAAATGTTTCACTCCTTAGCTTATTATGAATGAAGAAGCAAACTGACCTTGCATGCTTCCTATTACATCCTCAACAGTTCTTTAGAAACTTTCATATATTTTTATTTGTATCTGCCAATAAATTGAGAGCTAAAACATATTTCTCTATTTCATTTTCCTCTTAACTTATTACCAGTACTAGTGTAATAAAAGTACTGTTTCCAACTTCAGACGAAGTTCGTTTCAAACACTCGTTGGCTCCTTCACAAACTCCTTATTACAAGCTGCAAGTTCTTGATTTAGACTGTTTGTTGTTATATACAATCCGGTGATAATAATCTTGTTGAAACCTTGGCTGTTACTTTCTCATTAATTATCTTCTTTTCTACACTCACTTTACTTTATTAGTGAACAAACTGTATTTAACAAATATGATTTAATCATTTAAATATAACAGTGCGTCTGGACCTTGCAAATTAAAAAGCGGGTGCTTTTGAATGCCCCCGGCGGTGGACACAGCCGCGGGGGTGGCGACAGCATTTCGACTCCTCGTGGATCTCTGGCAACCTCACTCACCTTTTGTTTTGTTTTTCTTTTGTTCTGGTGGGTTAAATGCTCCAAAACTCTACCCGGGTATCTGTGGGATCAACCGGGGTATGAAGGATTCTTATCCAATCAAATCTCCGTAGCTATCTAACGTACATGAGAGGGGGACTTGGGTTTTCCGGTGGGGTTAGCACAGAGTACCCCGCCGCCCGCCGGGACCCGCAGTATAGCCCCCTAGGAACTCTACGTTTCTCACCGAGCCGGGGGTCACAACTCCGCCGCCATACACAATGAACTTTATAGTCCCACACCAATTCAAGCGGCTTTGAAGAAACTTAACCCGACGCTTCTCGATGGCCTTAGGTGGTTCTCAGAAAAAGTCCGTCTCTTCACGAGTAGGATTCCTTTCATTAATTTCTGCCATGCCATCATTTCAATAGCGGTCGACCAAAAACACCCATTTCCTGTTTCAAAGCTAAGGTCATCTCAGACCCGACCCTTCATGCGCTATCGTTCCACACGTCAAGTTCCTAAACGAATGAATAATGCATGCGCGTGCGGCGACGGATGCGGCTACATAATATCCTGCCGGTACCTTGACTGTTAAACAGCTGTTTGCTCATAATTGCAGTATTGTATTACCATTCGTCATAAGAAGTGGACGTGCTTCTAAATTTAGTTGTTGTAACTAATTAATTATACATTTTTTAGTTCGCACGTGGGTTGGGCATTAAGGCAGTTCTGTTGGCAGTGTCTTTTTCAATTGAGCCTTTTGGACTACACTGTCATTAGTCCACAGCGTTTTTTTGTCAAAGTATAAAGCATCAGTCGGTGCTCTTCTTTAATGTGTTAATGTCACCCCGTTTACCCTCCATTTCCCTATTCCTATTTGGCCGTGTTTTGATATGTTTGTGTGATACCTTGTACATTCTAAATCAAGAGTTCTGCCTTCACCAGTTACTTTAATTCGCTAATAAAATACACGCATAATGTTGTCTTTTACTTACGCGAATATTACACATTGAAATCAAACTACTTACCACCGGGGTGTTACCACCGGCTTGGGATCCTATGATAAATATAATTAAATCCAATATAAAGCAAAACACTGCACGGCTGTAAGCTCTTACTGCGTAGATCGGACTAACATTAATAACAAAGAAGACCTGAAGTACACCGACATAATTGTGACATAAGGAGTTCAACGTTTTTACTATCGCTGACTTCTACAACGAATCTAATTCCTATAATAAAATTTAAGTATTGATTTATTAAATGATAGGTCCTTTGCCCCAAAACCCAAGACGCATGCCAAGCGTAGGGATTATGGCAAACCTTCCGTTCTAAGGGGGAGGTCTTTGTTCAGCAGTGGACTACTATCGACTGCTGATGATGATGATGTCATTTGTTCAAGGGACTACTGCAATATCAGATATTCTGCCGCCAAGCAGCAATGTGTATGTGCAGCATGGGTCCTGGTATTTTACCCGCTTGATAACTAATGGCTGGAGAACGTCTTGTGTCTCGGTATTAAAAATTAAAAAAAAATACAGGTTTACTATTCAATAAATCCAGTACAATAAAATCTGACACAGATACTACGTGATATCTTAATAGCATGCATCGGCAGACGTCTCATACGCCTATCGAATAGTAATCGATAGACGCGCGTTCGATGCCCGGTTCTTGTGACCTCGCTGGTGCAGGGATTATGTTCCAGTGTTTGCTATAAACTATCAAATAAAATAAAATATAAAACTATATATTAAGTGAAATAAAAAAAAACGGAATTCATCCTCTAATGTTTCAACGTGCAATTCTCAAAGCATTGCTTTCATTGGAATTTAAATCTTTTGGCAAAGCGTAGGTGTATAATTTTACTATACATGTACATGTTTATGATATATTTAGGTATTAATCTCTAAAGTTAATTATTACTTTGCTGTAATGATGTTTTTTTTTGTTATAGCTCTCTAAATTTTCTATTTGTGTCTTGTCTCTTTTTCTGTACTATTGACTTGATGTCCTGTTAATATCATTATTACTAAACTAAAAACCTAATTACTTACTAAGAGCCTAAGATTTTCACACCAACTATCTCTATTTTGTGCAAACGTTATCCATTCCTCGTACAATCCTTTATAAAGTGTTGACTTAATCGTATCGAGCACAAACAAACATTTTCGTCAATAAATTCCATGTTTATTGCAGGTTTTATTAAACATCTTGGCAAGTTACACTGCGCTGCTACGCTTGGCATGCGCCCAGTGAATGCAGCTCATTAATCTCGCTTAGCTCGAAGTGTAGTGGCGCCTTTAAGCTCGTTCAGTAGTGGGCGTTGATGAATGAAATGTAGCGTTTATGAATGAACGCGGTTAGAAAATGAATTTGTTCGGCATAACGCGTGGGACGGATCCTTGGCCTACTGATTAGGTTTTAGATATGTTTTTTTATAAAAGTAAATTGAAAGTAACTAATATTCCGGTGTGAAGGGCACTGTAGCTGGTTAAATTACCGGACATATGAGACTTAATAACTAATGTCTCAGGTGACGATCGGCAGTGTAATGCAGATGTATGTAAGGTAAGCATGTCGTTTATCACTAGGCGAACACTGTCTTGATACTAGGTTTAGTAAAGGAAAAGTTTACTTAGTGGAAATCACATTGCTAATGCTAGACTGGGAAGACGCTTTGGGTAGATCTCTCAGCAACGCTATTTATTGTTGCCTTTGTCGTGATCAGAATCCTCTTAAAAATAAATTAGCTGACATAATCTACTTATTACGAGTATATATTATTATTATTATATTATAAACATAAAACACACTAGCAGCTACTTACTAGCTGATGCGTGTGTATCATTAAGATTTGGAGATATTGTCGAATCTGTTCTTGAAAGAGTTCAATGTGCCTTTATCACACTTTCAGGGAGCTTATTCCACTCTGTAACCACACGGTTTGCAAGAAAGTTTTTCAGAGGGTTTTTCTTGGATGATGTTCTCCATAGTTTTAATGAGTGCCCTCGCAAATTTTTATTTTTATTCATTTTGTATAAGTTTTCTAATCTAATCTTCCTAGATTGTTGACAATCCTACACCTAAGTGTTCCTACACTATAGTGGCCATTGAGTATTTTATAGGTTTTAATCAGACTTCCTCTATTTCTACGGCTTTCAAGAGATGCAAGGCCAAGTTCACGCAAACCTTGATCGTAAGGTTTGTTTCGTAGCACTCCCACCATCTTAGTTACTATTTGCTGAACGTTTTCCAAAAGAAAAGCGTGATATCTTTCTTAAAGTAGGGGTCCCATAACACATAAGCATACTCTATTAGTGGTTATATGTAAGTTTTATATAACTTCAGCAATGTTCCTGGTGTGAGACACTTAAATGCTTTTCTCACCAGGTATAACATGGAGTTTGCTTTTTTGACAACGCCAGTGATGTGTGGTTCCCACTTCAAGTCTTTGCTTATAGTGACACCCAGGTCTTTTTTAACCGACTTCAAAAAAGGAGGTTCTGTATTCGACGCGTATGTATGTAATATTAATAAAAATGCGTAATTTTCATATATGTTAGTCTATGTGGGCTTCTAAACGAATTTACCAAATTTCACGAGTGTATGTATGTATGTATGTATGTATGTATGTAGGTTTGTCCGCGGATTTCTCAGAAACTACAAGTCCGATTTCAAAAATTCTTTTTGCAATTGTTAGAGTATCTTTCAACTTAGGGTAGAGTACAAATTTTATCAAAATCGGTCCAGTAGTTTAAGAGATATAAACTTTTTATGTTTTCAGTAAGTTTCTGTAATGTAGACGTTCGAGTTGCGTGATAGTGCTGATACCTATCTTGGTAAAATAAGTCACTAAAAAGTGTTAAATAAACTATTTTAAAAAAATAAAAACCGACTTCAAAGTAAATTATCTAAAAAGCATAAAATAACGAAAATATTATTGAAGTTGGTGCAGAATATACACAGCAGGTACGCTAACACCAACTTCAATAATATTTTCGTTATTTTATGCTTTTTAGATAATTTACTTTGAAGTCGGTTTTTATTTTTTTTTAAATAGTTTATGCCTAGTTACCGATGTAAGCTGCTCGAGCCCAAGATATGATTTATGAGGATTTTTATTACCGACTAGCTGACCCGTGCAGCTCCGCCCGCGCTTTTATTACATTTTGCTCCCCTTTTCTCCCTCCTCCCTAGATTTATCTCTCTCCATATATCTCTCTCTTATAAAAAAAATCTAATTATATGCTCTTTCTCTACTCTCTCTTTCCCCCTCCCGCTTCGGTTTCCGTCACACTCCCCCTCTTCCTATCCTGTGATCCCCTCTCTGAACCCTCTCCCCCTCTCTCTTCTACGAACTTGCTCCTTCTCACTCCCCCCTTACTCCACCTAACTCCCCCGATCCCTCACCCCATCGCCCCCTTCTCGAATCCCCTCTCCCTCTTTCTCCTCTCGTGCACCCTCCTCTCGTTCTATATATCCTCGTCAATCATGGTATCAGCGGCATTAAATATACTTTATGACCTATTCTCAGACCTCCCCGATATGCACACATAATTTCATACATATCGGTTCACCCATCTATTTAATGACCTTGCCTTATGTAGCTTAACCTTAACCTAGCGGTATGAAATATACTGTATGACCTATTCTCAGACCTACCCGATATGCACACTTTCATACAAATCGGTTCACCCATCTATTTAATGACCTTACCTAACGTTGCTTAACCTTAACCTACCGGGATAAAAAGTATCCTATGTCCGTTTACTGGTTTTAAGCTACCTCCCCACCAATTTTCAGCCGAATCGGTTTGGCCGATCTTGAGTTATAAATAGTGTAACTAACACGACTTTCTTTGATATAATATATAGATTAAAGTTCTATAGTTATTGTATGTTCAATTTCACCGATAGATGGCGCTGTTCATAATGTAAATCACGCTAACATCGTAAATTACTGTCTAATGATATTCGATAATTAAAGTTTTAAGTTTTCCGCATCTTTTATTGTTGCGACTGTAATACATACATAATCTAGTTTGGATCCGCTCGGGATTTACAGATTTTAACTTTTCAAAGATATAATGTCATATTGCTATCAGCAAAGTAATTAGAACAATACAGAAATCTAATGAAAATGTCCTGGGTGTACCGGACCGGCTTACAAAAATTTACCCTTCGCCAATGCCATATCTTATGCAAACTAAATGTCTGCTCAGTCCCTATTGTATATAGCGTAATAATACATATCTTAATGATTAACTGATCAGTCTATAATTACCCTATTCACATACAAAGGAAATTACGTGGTAATATGTGCAAGTAATGTTTCACTGCTTAGCCCCTATGAAACATAGCGTGATGTTTTATATACCAACTTACACCTTGACTTCTACACAACACATCAGTGAAAGTCCTATCAAAATCCATCCACGGGTTTTCAAATGATACCTGGACGAACAGAACGACAGACAGACAGACAGACAGACAGACAGACAGACAGACAGACAATAATTTAAAAAAAAATTGTTTTGGCCTCTATGTCGATAGTATAGTACCCGCTATTCTGTACATAGAAATTTTGGAAAAATATTCAATGTACAGAAAAAGTGCTCTTTGAGTTTTATTATAGTACTAGCGACCCGCCCCGGCTTCGCACGGGTGTAATTGGGAAAAAAAAGAAGTATTTAATTTTAACTTACTGCCTTTGATTATAGAATTTCTTCAAAAATAATGTTTGTAGCTGACTTTTCGTAACGCAATATGAAAAAAAATTGTTTAAAAGTGACGCGTGAAAGAGCTACGACCTACGTATAGCTATCTATCCATGGGCAAAGTACTCAACGCTTAGGTTTAAGCCTGCAACGTTGAATCTCTGAATTTGTGATTTGTTAATTGTATTTTTATTTTTATTAGAAACTGCAGACGTGTACCGGTGTACAATTTGGGTGGATTAAGGACAGGAACAGAACACCATTTCTTTAAAACCAATTTATGGAAGCAATACGGGCTTCCTTGTTCGGTTTCATCGTTAAGACGTAGACGGGGGTCAACCGGGGAATTCTTACCCACTAAAACCCCCGCGGCTATCACGTCGGCACATTAGAGCGCGGTCCTGGGATATTTGTCGGGATCTGCACCTGTTGATACCACTCAGTGCCTTGACTTTGAACCCGCCGCCGGAGACGCACATTATAGTTCCCCGGGAACCTGTCACGGTGCTCACGGTTACAGGGGTCACGGGGGACGCCTTTAATGGGATTTACGGGACCCTGTTGGTGGTCAACCGGGTATGTCGGATTCTTATTCACTAAACCCCGTTGCTACGGCCGTTAAATCAGTACATAAGAAGGAGACCTGGGTTATCCGGTGATATCTGCACCAAGATCCCTCAGTGGCTTGCCTTTGAGCCCGCCACCAGGGGGCACAATAAAGCCACCTGTGAAACTATCATCGTGCTCAAAGATACGGGGATCGCGGGGGAAACCTCCAATAAGTCCCACGGATCCCATGGGGAAGTCAACCTGGGTATTTGGGATTCTCACCCACTAAAACTCCCGTGGCTGTCACATCGGCACATGAGAGGGAAACCTGGGTTCTCGGGTGGGTTTTGCACCAGGTGTCCCTCAGTGCCTGGCCTTTGAGTCCGCCACCGGGGGGCAAGCATATTATATCCCAGATTTACCTTATATTATTTGGAATGATAATGATATATATGTAGAATAAACTTCTCTAGTACTTGATTGTTAAAAGTATTGTAAGAGTATTTGTACGGGGGGGAAATGATAACCCCGAATTTTAATTAAGAACTTTAATAAATTTTTCTTAAAGGAAAAAAACAGTAACAAAAAGGCGTAACTCCTTAAGTAGCTTAAAAATAAACTTAATGAAGCGTATAACTCCTTAACCAAGTTGCTCCAGTAATAAAGGGCGTAACTACCTAACCAAGTAGTACAATACTAAAGGGCGTAACTCCTTAAGTAACTTAAAAATAAATGTAATAAAGCGAATAACTCCTTAACCAAGTTGCTCCAGTAATAAAGGGCGTAACTACCTAACCAAGTAGTACAATACTAAAGGGCGTAACTCCTTAAGTAACTTAAAAATAAATGTAATAAAGGAAGTAACTCCTTAAATAAGTAATACAAAAATCAAGGGACGACAGTACACCTTAATTTAAGAAAATAAAGGGGAGGGTTGTTGGGGACGCTTGGCTGGCCATCAAGACTCGTCACTTAGTAAGAATAAAAAATGGTTTATAAAATAAATTAAAAAGAAAGGTTAATTGAGGGTCCGTGACCCATTACGCTCACGGCCCTTGGGCGATAGTTCGCCAGAGCCACGCCAACACTAGCTGGGCAGCAGCGGCTCAGCCTGCAGCCTCAACGCGCTCCCAAGCGGTAAGCCCGCACAGTACCACTGCACTCAGTGCTAAACACCGGGCCCGTACTAAACACCTCCTGTGTGATAAACACAGTATTTTAAGAATACAACACGGTATAATATTTATAAAATACAGTTGGGTACTAAGGAGATACAATACTTGGACTTGTGCTAAAAGTCTAATACTGGACAGAATCTAACTAACTACACGCTACTTCTACTTTCATTGACATAAAAGTTAAGTTACCGCTCCATGATCCGAGGCGGACGCCTACAGCGACACAGTCGCTGGGCATCGCAGACCAACATATTCTTCATCCCCGACATTTACGTTTCTTTAACCTAAGTAACCAGTCGAAACTAAGTTAAGGGTAAGCTACATGCCCAAAGGTTCACAATTACAATTTTACTCTTGGGAAAAGGGCAAGTTAAATTAAATTGATACATGGTTGCTACATTGCAATAACAACACCTATGAACCTGGTTCATTTAGTTCACAAATTCTATATCAAGAGCAGATCAGTGAGTTTGAGGGTGAAATAACCAATACACGTACCTTCTCGGAGGTGAATTCCACGTCACACTTTGAAAATCTGCCCACGAGCAGAGTAACCAAACACACACAACAGGTCTCGTGCTGCAAAATAATTGATCGCATTACAATCGAGTAAACGACGCAAAACAACGGGGACACCGGTAACCACCGGAAGCGTCACCCAGATTACTTACCTCCAATCCAGAAAACGAGGCGCTTCCCGCGTCTCGACACAACACGCCGAATATGTTTGCCCGCCGAATCTATTAGATTCCGCCTAAATTACTTAATTAAATTTTCAGTCGCGATCTGCGCACCAGCAACTCCAGCAAGTCACGAAACACCCCTCAAAATGGCCTCTCGCCTCGTCCTTCTCTAACATCTTTCCTCTCACCTGTGCGTTCCAGACCCAGCTGACAACACCACTAAAGAGTTCTTGATAATTAAATCCGAATGCTTAGAATCTCCACAAAACATTTTAATCGCAACTCCGGAACGCGCGAACACAACGTTTTGTTATACGTCCCATGCCGCAACACCGACCATAAAATGATAAAGTTTTAATGATTTTAAATTTTATTAAATGGTAACTATAAATGTCAATTAAGGGTAAATTATCCAATTCCAGACTGGGGTGCTCTTGAGTTTAAATCTCCATCAATATCTAACGCAAGTTTAATCTCACAACTATAATGTAAGCGTAAGGCTAACCAGAAACTAAACGTTATCCAAGTAACGTCAACCAGACATAAACAAAACAAATCTACTTTACGAAATTAATGAAATTGAATAATTATTACAACAATAATACTAGTTATTAAACAGGAACATAATAAGGCTAGTATGTGTCGGTGACAAGAAGTGATGTTCAGTGCGCTCCAACAAAAATGTGGCCAAGAAAAATGGACTGACACCCAATTTGGTAATCCTTACTTATTATCAGAAAAAACAGTGTTACAGTATGTACCTCTTTAAGTTTTTACTTACTTAGATAAAACTTCTAAATAAATTCAGTTAATATATAAACCTTGAAAAAATAAAAAAAATATTAAAAATAAAAAGTTTAAAAGTACACAAAAAAATCCCAATGAGAAATTTGAACCCGGACTCTGCTGTGCTTAGAAGAGGCTTTCGTAACCTCCAGACCACGGCTACTCTAATTCTATTATTTGAATTACTTGATCATATTCTTGTTATCCCTTCGGAGCCCGGGCCTATTTTTTTTGCGCGGTTTTTTTCTTGTTACGATTCGAGCCAACGGGCTCCGAGTTCTCAAATGTCTGCTCAGTCCCTATTGCGTGTAGCGTGATATTTTATCTTATGTATTAAAGTTATACGTGTACAGTACCTAATTTACGTACTAAGCTAATCTAAGTGAAAATATTTGTACCGCCATCGGTTGAGTAATAATACTGCTTTTTAACCCTGTTAAGGGATAAATTTAAAAACAGATCCCCTCAGTGCTTGCCTTTCAGCCCGCCACCGGGGGGCACAATAAAAAAATAACCTGTCACCGTGCTCAATGTTTCGGGGATTACGGATAGACCTCCAATAGGCTCCCAGGATCCTGCGGGCGGTCGACCGCGGTGTGTAGGATTCTTACCCTCTAAACCCCTCACGGCTGTCCGCACAAAATATGGGGCTGCACCGGGTACCCCTCAGTGCAAGGCAAGGGCCTTTGAAGCCACTGCCGGGGGCGCATTATAGCCCTCCGGGAATCTGTCACAGTTATAGCGGTGGCGGGGGACACGTTTAATATGTCCCCAGGATCCTGTGGGGGATTCTTACCCACTAAAACTCCCGTGGCTGTCACATCGGCACATGAGAGGGGAACCAGGGTTCTCCGGTGACATCTGCATACGTACAATACATGCATATTGTATTCCTACCCAAACAGACATTTTGGAAATATATTTTCATTATTTTATTTTTATTATATTTGGGAAAAAAACAAATGATACTACTTATTACTAATATAAGATCCAATAGTACAAAAATCAATTAAGTTTCCACTAATAACTAAATCATAACATTAGAGAGAAGCTAACTACGTATGCATGATTTTAAATTTAAAAAAAGTATTAAATTTAAAAAATTTATTAAAAATAAAAAGTGCCGGAGTCAATATGAGTTAAATATTTAAAACATCGAATCTTAATATAAATAAAAAAACAAAGTTTAAAAACACAAAAAAAAATCCATACACGGGTAGCGAACCCGGACAGTCCATACTTAGAGGACGCTTCCTTAACCACTTGACCAAGGAACTTTGATTTTATTCTTCGAATTACCCTATCTTATTCTTGTGATATATTTGTACTGCCGTCGGTTGAGTAATAATACTCCTTTTTTACCCTGTTAAGGGATAAATAAAAAAAAATATGAAATACAAATTCAATTAACTTTCTTAACGAAAGTCTGTGCAAAATTTCAAGTCAATAGGACTAAGGAATCGCGTTCTCCCGTACAAACTTTGCCCCCCTGTTTCACCCCCTTAGAGATTGAATTTCGCAAAAACCCGTCTTAGTGAGCACCTTTGTCCTAAAAGGAACCCCCATGCAAAATTTGAGACTTCTAGCACTTGTAGTTTCTGAGATTTCGTGATGAGTGGGTTTTTGCTTACTCTTTTATATAATAACTAGCGACCCGCCCCGGCTTCGCACGGGTGTAATTGAGAAAAAAAAATGTGCGTGCGTGGAGTCCCTCCGCGCGGAAGAAGTGAAACTTCACTCTCGCTCTGTACTGTACGACACTGTACAACACCGTCCGACGCCGTACGACACCGTGCCACTCACTCACTCACTCACCCACTATCACCTACTATCACTCACTATCATTCACTATCACTCACTATCACTCACTATCACTCACTATCACCCAAAATCACCCACTATCACCCACTATCACTCACTATCAACCACAATCACCCACAATCACCCACTATCACTCACTATCACTCACTATCACTCACTATCACTCACTATCGTTCACTATCACTCACTATCGCTCACTATCGTTCACTATCGCTCACTATCGCTCACTATCGCTCACTCACTCACTCACCCACTCACGCAGTGACGGCTTCACATGAGCGCTTTCATAACCTTAACAAATTTAACGCTTAACGTTTAACATCTAACGCTTAACCTTTAACGCATAACGTCTAACGCGTTAAATGATGACATTTTTGGAAGTCGCATAAGAAGTTTCACTTCAAAATAAAAAAATGTGCGTGCGTGGAGTCCCTCCGCGCGGAAGAAGTGAAACTTCATTCTAGCTCTGTCTCATTCTATTCCCCTCCCAGGAGCGCTGAACGGTCAGTCCCGGTCAGTCTCGCTTAGTCCCGCTCAGTCCCGGTCAGTCCCGCTCCGTCCCGCTCAGTCCCGGTCAGTCCCGCTCAGTCCCGCTTAGTCCCGCTCAGTCCCGGTCAGTCCCGCTCAGTCCCGGTCAGTCCCGGTCTGTCCCGCTCAGTCGCGGTCAGTCGCGGTCAGTCCCGCTCAGTCCTGTTCAGTCCCGGTCAGTCCCTCTCAGTCCCGGTCAGTCCCGGTCAGTCCCGCTCAATCCCGAAAAGAGGAGGGCTGCACCGTGTACCCCTCAGTGCAAGGCAAGGGCCTTTGAAGCCGCTGTCGGGGGCACATTATAGCCCCCCGGGAATCTGTCACCGTTGTCATAGTTAAGGGGGTGGCGGGGGAAACATCCAATATGTCCACGGGATCCCGTGGGGAAGTCAACCTGGGTATTTGGGATTTTTACCCACTAAAACTCCCGTGGCTGTCACATCGGCACATGAAAGGGAAACCTGGGTTCTCGGGTGGACCAGGTGTCCCTCAGTGCCTGGCCTTTAAGTCCGCCGCCGGGGGGCAAGCATATTATATCCCAGATTTACCGTATATTATATGGAACGAATGATATATAGAATGTCTAGTACGTGTTGTTGTTAAGTATGTAGGTACCTCTTTAGGTTTAGTCAACGTAAGCTAATTAAATTTATTTACTTAGATAAAACTTCTAAATAAATTCAGTAAAAAACCTTCAGAGAAAAATAAAAAAAAATAACAAAATGATCAAAAATAAAATGATTAAAAGTACACAAAAAAATCCCAAAGAGAGATTTGATCCCGGACCCTGCTGTGCTTAGAAGACGCTTCCGTAACCTCCAGACCACGGCTACTCTCTATTATTCGAATTACTTGATCATATTCTTGTTATATGTCTGCTCAGTCCCTAATGCATATAGCGTGATATTTTACCTTAGATCCAATTGTACAAAAATTAAGTTTCCACTAATAACTAAATCATAACATTAGAGAGAAACTTTACTAACCACGTATGCATGATTTTAAATTAAAAAAAATCATTGAATATAAGAAATATATTAGAGATAAAAAGTGCCGGAGTCAATATGAGTTAAATATTTAAAACATCGAATCTTAATATAAATAAAAAAATCAAAAACAAAGTTTAATACCAAAAAAAAAATATCCGCTCAGTGGTAGCGAACCCGGACAGTCCGTACTTAGAGGACGCTTCCGTAACCACTTGGCCAAGGAGCTTTTATATTATCTGTCAAATTATCGTATCTTATTCTTGTGATATATTTGTATCGCCGTCGGTTGAGTAATAATACTCCTTTTTTACCCTGTCAAGGGATAAATTAAAAAAAATATGAAATACAAATTCAATTAACTTTCTTAACGAAAGTCTGTGCAAAATTTCAAGTCAATAGGACTAAGGAATCGCGTTCTCCCATACAAACTTTGCCCCCCTATTTCACCCCCTTAGAGATTGAATTTCGCAAAAACCCGTCTTAGTGAGCACCTTTGTCCTAAAAGGAACCCCCATGCAAAATTTGAGACTTCTAGCACTTGTAGTTTCTGAGATTTCGTGATGAGTGGGTTTTTGCTTACTCTTTTATATAATAAAGATAAGAAGATAGATATGTAATACGGTGCACATCGCTGCATTCAGGGCAATAACCATTGTCTAGTCCAGTTAAGTATGGCATTCAAGTAAATTTGGATGTGTAGAAAATAAATAGAGAAACGAAAACATGGCAAAATGATCTAAAAATAAACAGCTGAAGAGATTTTTATCAAACATAAAATACACCAAACATCGTACTTATATAAAACATTCTAATTGCACCAGCTAGCAGCAGAATAAGAAAGAAACTGCATTGAAATGCGTCTATTGGTCTGAGACACAAAATACTGAGAGTACAGAAGGAAAGCTTCATACAACGGAAGCTCGAGCAACGCACACATAGACCAGCGCTCATGGACACGATATCTCGGTATATCTCGGTTTAGTGCGAGCGGGATGATTATAGTTAATATTAGTTTTGATTTCCTGTCTTATCTTTAACAATCAATCAATAAACTAGATACGAGTGCCACTATCACGATAGTTTTTTCGCATAAGCCAGAGTTGATAGCCCTTGCGCGACCGCCGAGCGTAGCTATGAAAAGCGAGGTAACATGAGCTTGTCTTCTGTACTCTCAGCAATTTGTGTCTGAGAGCTCTAATGTATTGCTCGATCCATCTGCGACCGATGCAATCTTTTTATCTCTTGTAAAAACGGATTTGTATTTTTAAGAAAGGAATAGGAATAATCTATAGAGTTTAATCCTCAAAATGTTTCTTGCTCGTATTTCAAAATAGTTCTAAACCGTGTTGTAGTCATCAAAGCAAACCGGCACATCCCAAGCCGTACGCTACTTGTACCTACAGTAGTTAGTTAAAATTGTCACGTTTCCTTGTTAACCGGTGACATTCATCGGGAATTTGGGCTGGAATGTAGGCGGTGAGGCCGGTGCCGCTTCGCATTCTGTGTGTTGCGGCGCTTCCAGTTTAAGTGGTGTCTTGTTTGAGAAATCACTATTATGTAAATACTTTTTGTAGGTGTTTGGAATTCTCCGCGTCATTTTCGCTTATCCGAGAAGGGTTAAGGTGTGCATAGTTTTACGAATGTATTTTGGTTCCTTGGTGATAAGGCTGTCTTTTCTTTATGACTCTAACTGCCGCACCTACAAACGTCAATTATAGTTAATAATCATTAATCCATTTTTTTTAATTAGATTATTTTGACTCTCGAAATTAATACTTATTACGCTAATAGTAAGTAGATATATCAATAATCTCGTAATTAATAATCAAAAATAATCCAGGCTCCGAGAGTCGAAATAAATAGATAGCAAAATTGAGTTAATTGGAATTAAAGTTAATTGACATTTGTGAGTGCGGCAGTACATCTCTATATAGTCTTTAGACACAGATTACAACTAAAAAGCGCGCTAACAGACTGACACAAATAGTGGCTTTATTGTTTGTCGTTAGGTTATTGGGCAACCTGGTGACGGGCAACAGCTGGTGGACCAATTTTTTCAAATGCTCTCCGAAGCACGGAGACTCTCAGCTCAAACGTTACTAAACGGTCACCCATCTATGAACTGACCTTGCCTGACGTCGCTTAACTAACTGATCGTTTATCGAACAATGGCTTTGAGTGACGGTTTTACACTAATTAAAGTTTGATATAAAGTCTCTATACACATCTTTCGGTCTTATTCGCTTATTTCCTATGGACAAGATTTTGATGCGGTTTTGTCATCATCACTGAAGAGAAGGGGACATTGACCCTTGAGCGCGAAATCGCTGGGATATTCTAAGAAATACTGATTGCCCTCTCATTATTATGAAAATATACACGGAAAACTGTGTCAACCCCACCCACGCATGAAAGTATTACCATGTACAATTTAGTAAGAGAAAAATTCACGGGGCGATAATACGTGCATGCCAGCCGCGTTTAAAGGCACCGCGAGATTTCTAAAGCATATTGTTTTTTTTATATTTATTTTGCACAGAATACATAAAGTAACCTTTATATAGGTATATTATAATCAAACTGCTAGCAGTTTGATTTTAATATATAAAAAAGTAGTAGGTATTTGCGTAAATAAAAGAAAACCTTAACGTATTATACCATTTGTCTAACAAAATTGATAAGTTTTAAAACTATAATGGATTATATCGCAGTTTATTTTAGATTTTAAAATTCTGACGTTTCGAATGCTTTGCAACGCCCGTGGTCACGGGGTGACTGAGGTGTTGAACTTCATCATTTTAAAGTGTATTCGCATTAATAAAAGACTACATTGTATGAGTAGTGTGATAGCGTATTTGAAAGAAATTCACGTTCGTATGTTTATACGAGCGCTATCGTACGATCTCTAATCCGACCTTGGATTATACCAACATTGACCTTTTTCCATTTTTATAATGACATGCCATTCTTCCATTTTTATAATGACATGCATCTATTACCGGATTCTCACAAATTATTATTGTCGTATTTAGATTGTTGCGATAATTTTTGTGCTGCGTACATCAGGGAAAGGAATAAGGGTGGGTTGGAGCTTAATTTTGTTTACAATGAATATTGATTAGTTAGATGGGCTTGCTGGTTTATAATAGGTCGCGGGTTTGATTTCCACCCAGGACAAACATTTGTGTGCATTAACATGTTAGTTTGTCGCGTGTCTCGGTGCTTTTACCTATATAAACATCTATTGTATGCCCTAGAACTGTGTGGGTAAGAAGAGCACCCACTTATCTCGTCCCGTTGGTAGATGTAGAGGCGACTAAGGGAAAACAAGAAGACGTGCAGCAGCGTCTTCCTATTGGATTACCTACCACCTATACTGCGATCCCCAAGCGTGGGGATTTTGTCGACACCCCCCTTCTCGGGAGGAGGCTTTTGTTCAGCGCGTCTTTCGGCTGATGATGAAGAATTTATTTAGTAAAGTACTTTATAGGTATTTATATCACTTGTTTAGTAAAGTTGGAATCATAGGACATCATAGCTGACGTGCGTCAATGGTTTGACCAAACAACTCCGTAACTATTTCGAGTGGCAGATTCCAAAGCAGAAATAGCCTTAAGGATTGCTAAACTCTGATAGGAGACGGCACTTAAATAAGAAGAAGATTACTTGTCTGGGTCCCATAATACAGGATCTACCTAGTTTGGGATCATTCAGGTGACCGTGTGTGGGTTGTCGCGGATATTGTATGACTATTGGAATAAAACTTTATCAGTTGGTCAATTATTATCAGCACCCGATATTTGTAAAGATGGTATGGTATCTTAGAAGAAATAGAAAAAGCTAGCCAGTAGCACCCTCATGCGGTGTGTATTCCAACTTTTCATTGTTCGGCTTACTTTAGAAATAAAAATATGATAGTAGATAGTAAGTAGATCAGTATTATGCAATTATTATCATATCATCATCGTTCTTTATAACGGATGCTACATAGTGTCAGCTATTTTTTTAATAAAAATGCCCGAGGCTATTTAGAGTTTCAAAACAGTCCGCTGGAGGCGCTGGTGTTGGGGGGCACGTTTTGATGTGGGAGTTACCTATCTATTTCTAAGTAATATACTCTTATCTATGTTTGTAATGTCGTAATCTTCTTGATCAGCGCTACTTGTATCACAACCACTTAGTTGGAAGCGTGAAAGGGTAGTTAATAGGTATGTTTTCTTTCAGTAAGTATTTATTTATGTACGTATCCTTTGCGAGGCTCGGCCAGGATGAGCAAACACAATTATCCTCAGTAAACACGTGGGGTATTAGCATGCTCCTGTGCCGCCAAATGCGTTGATAAAATATTTGTCACCATATGTGTTGGATACTTTTCTTATACATAACTTTGGTGTATCTTGTAAATTTCGTTCGTGGGGAGTATGGGTAAGAATAGCACCCTCCCATCACCTCCCGTAAGAGGTGACTAAGGGAAAACAAGAAGACTGGCAGTAGCGTCTTACTATTAGATTACCTACCTAAACTGCGATCCCAGACGCTTGTTTTTTAACCGACTTCTTAAGCAGCTGGTTCAGTTCTTAGTGTTGTAGCGTAGAAAATAAATCATCCATCGATCGTTATTAGGGTTCCATAAAAACCAACTTTTAGTGTGACCTATGTACATGTCTATCTATATTTTACAGGAAAAATAAAACGATCTTTCTAAGTAGTACAATTTTTTAGTAATCCTAAAAAAACCTCGACAAACAAACTTAGTTTTGCGGGTGTGTTTTTTGCTATCTGACATCTGTGTTACATGAATAGTAAAATTACTTTAAAGCGTCCAAAAATGGCATGGAACCCTCGGTGCGCGAGTCCGACTCGCACTTGACCGGTATTTTTAAGTGAAAACTTGTTTAGCATCGTTGTGATTTGAAAGTCGATGAAACGAAAAAGCGACAATATTTTATTTTATTTTATGACGGTTTCACTTCTACCACGTGTGTTGTACACATAGTATTTATTTTATTAATTTTTGTAGATATTGATTTTCAAGATATTGATCGGAAAAAATGCAGTCGGTTAATAGTAACAGACAAGGGCCATCTGGGGCCTCAAGATAATTCTTAGGTTATAACTCAAACTAAGCTGACTCTCTCATTAGGCTAACAGCTTATTTACAGTAGTAATTAGCTCTAGCTACTTTAGCCAGTTTACTTCGTTATTTTCGCGTGATTTACTTTATTGCTTTTTATATGTAATATAATATGAAACAATGGTTTTATAGGCTCTTACAGCACACAAAAATTATTTGTTGTTATAATACTAGGTATTTAAGTTCTTTACCTGGCTACCTATTACTAAAATAACAGGTATTCAACGTAACTGTAGATATTACAAATAACGATTCATCAGTCTACGTCCTATCTATCGTATCGTCCATAATCCTGTGGCGTTTCTAAAATCCAATTAAAATCTGTCAATATTTATCATATACCTGTATTCTTTAGTGTAAATTACTGGATTGGGGTATGCACACTGAAATACGTCTACTGCTAAATAAAGGCCTCCTCTTTAGAAGAGAGGGGTTGCCATAATCTTCACGCTTGGTAATATCTAAAGGCCCTGCTGCCCATCTTCATGTTTCCCTTAGTTCCCTTACGACACCCAACAGGAGCCTGCGATTATTAACCGGACACCCAGACACCCCACGGGCGTACAATACATGCTTATATACATATGTAGGTAAAAAACGCACACACAGGCCCCACGATTGGCTGGCGTCTTGAAGAGATAGGTTCCCAGGCATAATAAAGATATTTATAAATACTTACTATGATTACAAATACTGGCTGCATATTACCAATACTGTTTGATATTACCAATATGTGTTGTAATTATGTATTACCAATATATTGAATTACTCATTAAGTGGTAATATTGTCGGATTATATGCCTATTAGTATGCTTGTATGCTCTTGACTCTCAGTTGTAACACTCGGTATATAAAATAAGTGGAAAAGTGCAGTAGTAGTTTTTATTATTTCGAGAAAAAATACGTGTTTTATTTTTGTTATTTGGATAAAAATTGTATCATTTGGAAAAGTCCAAAAATGTCTGGTGGAACGCGTTACAGTTAACATCGCGAGTCTATGGTAACATTATGGTTTTATCTATTTTCTAAAACAATTTAATTTTTACTTTTTTCGACTTCAAATATAAAAATTCTTTCACTCATCGTATTCTAAACTATCGAAGAAAGAGTGACGTCGTTACTCTCACAATAACTCGTCTCTTATAATGTCCTGTCATTTGATAATCACATTGATGTTACTGAAAATTAATAAAATCTTTATAAAAAAAATTGAACCGACTTCTATATCACTGAAAAGTATAAAATAATTTAAATATTATTGAAGTTGGTGTTAGCTTACCGGCTGTGTATATTTGGCACCAAGTTCAATAATATTTAAATTATTTTATACTTTTCAGTGATATTGAAGTCGGTTCAATTTTTTTTTTTAAAGATTTTATTTTAAACTTTTTAGTGATTATTTCATATCGCCGTCATGCTGCCAAAACCGATTATCTGCAATTTTGGTCAATTATGAGTTAAAAATACCAATCGATTCAGTTTTTCTGGCCGGTCGTCTACCAATATCGGTTAAACGCATAAACCCATTAGTTGCAGAGATACTCTGTGCTAATAAAGGGTAATGTATTCATTTTTGTAAAAAGTCGCCATACAAAAACGGTTAAATATATTTAACGATAGGTTTTTCGATATTTCGCTTGCTAAATAATATTAAACTCGTTTAATTGATTTTCTCCTTTATACACTGGAGCAGGTGCACAGATGATTTATTCTGCCATAGTATTTCAAAAGCCGTTAGCTGGTTTTGAAAAAAAAAATACTTATAGAAAACTTTAATAACATACGTAAGCAAAAATTAAATTATTAACTTTAACTCATTTTGGCCCGTGCCCATAACATGCAAGATGAAATAATGTTTTAGTGAAAAAAATAATTATATGCATTTAATAAATTTTGGGTAAAGTTACTACGGGTTCTATAATATAAACGTCTCTGCAGCCAAAAGCGATTATATGATTATACCTATAGTTGCCAGGGATTCGCGTTGGCGCGCGGCGCAGTTAGTTCGTTCATTCATTCGTTTTTAGGGTTCCATACCTAAAAAGTAAAAGAGTGGTCTAACTTCGTCTGTCTGTCCATCTGTCTGTCTGTCACACCTATATATTTCAGGAACCGCTGACGCTACCGATTTGAAATTTATGAATAACACAATAACATATATTGAATAGTTTTAGAACTTTTTTATCCGACCTCATCGCAAATTAAAAAAGTTAACTTTCCTTTTTTTTTTAATGGGGACTCCCATGGGAAATGGGTTTATCAAAATTTGAAAGTGTGACTTTATCGAGTGGGGTATCATATGAAAGGGCTTAATTTGTACATCTCAAACAGATTTTTATTTTGGGTTATGTCACGTAGTTTTTGGCTGATAATCAATGCCAAAAAGCACCGTTCCCCCTTATCTCCGAAGTTTGTGGAGGGGAAAATCTGAAATAATTATGGGTAATACATGTTTATCTATATCTTACACGAAAAACAAAATGATCTTTCTAAATAGTACAGTATTTTAGTAATCCTAAAAAAGCGCCTGCCAAGCTTGGGGATTATGGCAACCCCTCTCTTTTAAGGGAGGCCTTTGTTCAGTACGCAGACCTTTTTAGCGCATTTATTAAACTATTTTAATTAAAATAATAAACTACTATTATAAATTTATTATGTATCCGAGCAAACTGAATAAAACCCAAAACTAACATTATTAAAAATTAAACTCAAAACGAATATTTTTAAGAATTAATAAATAAATAAACCAACCGGAAGACATCCACTGCTGAACAATGGGCTAATTTGTTTAATTTTGATACATCTATAATTAATAATCTATAGTACTTAGTATTATAAAGTCGAAGCCCTTTTTTCGCGTGACTGAGACAGTTAGCTGCGACGAGCACAATGTCATCTGTCCATCTAGTCGGAGGCCTGCCTACGTTACGTCTTCCGGTTTTCACTGGAGAACCTTTCTTCTCCAACGGTTATCGGTTCTTTGAGCGATGTGGCCTGCCCATTGCCACTACAACTTGCAGATTCTGAAACCTATGTCGGTGACTTTAGTTTTTCGGCGAATCTCATTCCGGATTTTATCGCGCACAGTAACTCCGAGCATAGCTCTCTCCATAGCTCGTTGTATGACTCTGAGCTTCTATATAAGGTCAGTAGTTAGGGACCGCGTCTCAGTACGATATGTCATCACTGGTATCACACACTGGTTAAAAACTTTTTTCTTTAGGCACTGTGGTATTTCGGACGAGAAGATATCGTGTAGTTTCCCGAACGCACGACTTTGTCGAAGTTGGACCGACCTAACTGGATAGTTTATCCTAGGTATACGTAGTGGTTAACAACTTCGAGTGTATCGTTCCCAACAACTACTGGTACGGGTGCCACATAGACATTAGACATGATCTTCGTCTTGTCCATGTTCATTTTAAGACCCAACTGTTGGAAAACGCTACTGAGGTCACTGCGTATGGCAGAGTCGCTGGAGGCATCGCTGGCGGCATCATCGGCAAAACGAAGATGAGTGATGACTGATGAATTCGCCATTGATTGTTTTGTCTGGCCTGTTGCCTGAACCCTTTAAGCACTCTCTTAATATGTTCAGGGCTAGGCTGTCGATTGAAATTGTTTGCTCCCGCTGAGCACCAAGTGATGGGTCACAGAAACCTTCAGTAGTTTTATCAGGCTGGAGTTTGGTGTGGACAAATGTGCAGTTATGCATGTAAAGTATACAAATATTGGTTGACAGTACATATGCATGGGAACCGAACATAACGTGAGTGACGTAGATCTTATTGGATCTGTAGATTGTATTGACGTTTTACGTCCAACTGTATTATTTTATTTGATTTTTACTTTCATTTTTCTTACCTATTTATACATTTTGATATGGCTTTTTTGGCTGCAATAAAGATTATTATTATTAAAGTGGAGGAAGGTTGTAGAGTCTAGGAGCGTACAGCTTTCAGACTCCACTGACCTGAGGACACTCTCTGCAACATAAACCTACAAATAATTGGATATGTCACAGGCGTTAGGCATCAATGAGACTGACATGAAACAGTCAAGCGGGAACACTTACTGGGCCGCCTGAGAGAAGTGCTGAAACGTCTTTTATAAGGCGGAAACAGGGTGCGAGCCTACAACGGTTGGGTCATGCCAGTCTTGATCCACTTCTTTGGCATATTCCAGTGGACCCAGACTATAATAGACACCTTGGATAGAACAGTTCATACACTGTTAACCACGTATCGTATGCATCACCCTCGTTCTTTAGTGATAAGGTTATATTATATCCTATGGAAATGTGGTTTTCAATAGTTTCGGATATCAAGGTGTAGAGACATAATGTATAGATGAGTATAAAAAGAATAAATGATAAATCCTTAATTTTTTCATCAGGCAAAACTAGCTAAAATTATAACAAACTAGTGTAACTTTTTATTCTGATAACATTCAATAGACACAACATTTTCTACATTATGTATGATGGTGAAATGAATATCTGCTTCTATGCATTATTAAAATTGTTAGACTTAAAGGTTCAAATTTAACAAAATACTATTTTTGATAATTGGCAGCCAAAAGGGATTAAATGCATTCCTCTCGCAGATATTTTGTTATTTTTATCCGTTTCTATAAGGATAATCTAATCAACTAGTCTTGCCTTCTACAGAAGGATAAATAATGCATCAGAAAGGAACTAAAAATATTAATGAAAGCTAGTATTTAACAAAACAATCTACAGTAAACTTTCAAATTGATCTATCTCAAATTGGATTATTGTGCATTTAGCCGACTTTGGCAGCATGACGGCGATATATAAAGATTGAACCATCGAAAACCGTAAAATTATCTAGATAGGTTATGATCACCTTTTATCGTCTACATAGTTTTACATAATTCATGTTTCTTCAGAAAAAAATATCCGGTCGTAATGAAATTTGCATGGAATCATCATAGCAGTTTACTCTCTCGAATAAAAAAAGAATCATCGCAATCGGTTCATAATTGTCACAGCAATGTAATGGAGAACATCAGTTTTATGGTTTATACCAGATAAATTCCTCCACATCGTTCATGTTCCTCCAGGAAGTTCTTATCCTGTTGTAATAAAATTCATACAGATTTAATACAGTGGTTTCTTCTTTAGAATAAAAAAAAAATCATTGAAATTGGTAAATATTTGCCAGAGTTATGACCATTTTTGTCCTTAAAAAGCGACATAAAGTCATCGATATAGGCTTTCCTGCAGCTCTCAGTGCGCAGTCACCATTCTTGTTTTTTCAGGAACTACTTATTACTACGCAATAATTTTTTTATGGGACCCAATCAATGGATTGAAGAATGGATGGAAGAAAGATTTTTTCAAATCGATTCATAATTGACAGAGTTATGCGCGAACATACATAGAAAAAAAAAATATATATACAGACGAATTGAGAACCTCCTCCTTTTTTGATGTCGGTTAAAAAGCAACGTCAAATCTAGACTAAGTATAACCCATCAAATTGTTACCACCACAGAACACGACAAACATAATATCCCTTTGCTACTTCTGTACTCGGGTGAATAATAGGTATATATTGTGTCTTTAAAGTATTCGTTTTACTATATACTTAATATTATTTGATGCGATGTTTTTTAACATCAGTGGCATCGGGCTGATTACCAAGCTCAGCTTATTTTTAATTTAACAAAAGTCGCCCCATCCAACAAATCCTCTTAATATATGCAAAGTCACACACTGTCCCCTACTAACGGTAGGGGATCTACTCATCCCCTACTATCTTTGTTTACACAGACTTCAATGACCCAGAATATTCCCTGGCTGTTGCCACCATTGGAAGTCACTTGATTCTCATTTAATTTTGTAAAAATAAAACAAACTTTAAGAAAAATATATGGTTTAATTTGTCGTCTGTTTCTAAAATGGGAATTAGGACTGAGAAAATGGAAAAGATTTATGTATTCATTTGCATTTTTTAAACTTGAACGTTATTCAAGGTACCTTCAACGAGAGAAAATTAACCGCATTAGATGTGTACCTACATAATAAATAAATAAAAATAAAAATTAGGATAAATGTTGTGGATTAGTTTCTTTTCTTTTTGTTTACAGTTTGATAAAACGAAAGACGGAATATTTTAGTGATTACTATGTTCCACCGAGTAGCATGAAATTATAATAACAGTACTTTCAGAGAGAAAACTGTCTTCCTAAACAATTCTAGTCTTCTAGTCTATTTGTAGCTTTGAGTATTAAAGATTTGTAGTATTTTATATCTGTAATAATAAATAATAATTACAAAATAGTGATCAAAAAGTTGTTGGCCGTTATTATAGTGACGTGCAAATACATATTTTGAATTTAAAAACCGAACTCGAAATTTGAAAACTTCACATTCGAAATAAGAGTTGGAAGTGGCGGACTATATACGTGTAATTCCCATGTGCGCGTGTGGTTCGCGGTGGGGTGCGGCTCACCTATGACGAACAACAATAACGGAGTGAGCAGTGCGGGCGGCGAGCCCGCCTCTGCCGACATGGATTCGCTGGAGGAAATGCTACGTAAGGTAAGGCCAACTTACGTTAAGTGCACATTGTTTTCCGTTTCAGCACGTTCGAAATTCGTCCGTGGGGATTATTTAGTTCAACGTTTCTCACTTTTGTGGTCTTTTTGAGCAAGTTTATTGCCGCGTTTGTGAAACTCCGGAGACCAAATAAAAATTTAAGTACTTCTTACCTACCTTTTTGTCTAACGTTTCATGTGAACAATTAAGAGCTTTTTGTGTTTAAACATGACCAAAACATTAATAAGGTGTTGTTACACAATAATCTGTTACAATTTACCAATATCGACTCACTCAGAACTGTATTTACCTACATGATTATTAATAATTACGTACAGATGCATCGCATTCACGTGTAGAGTTTCACTATAGTATCATCTATGTATACTAAACTATTATATATATATTCACTTTAATAAATAAATAGTGAATAGAATCAAATTATTTAAGTTCATTTTTTAAAATTAATACTGTTAGGCTCCTTTTAAAAGAGTTCCATTCAGGTAGTATGACCTAAAACCGCAATGTTAAACATTTTGGCGCAAACCAGTAATGTGTAAACATTGAATTCTGTTGTCTTCACAACAGACTTCTATTGTTTTAAAGAAAAACGGGGTATACACACTGTATGGGTCGTAGCGCGATGCCTAAATAGATCGAATAATATACAGAGTCTTACTTATTCGGGACTATAATAAACTAGGGCTTGCCGGATTATTGGAATGTTCGGATTACTGGATTGTGTACAAAAAAGATTTTTGAAATTGAAAACAGCAATGGAACGTAGACTGGAATGTTCGGAGAGCGTTTATGTTATTGTCATAATTTTTGATGATAATTTTTATACTAATTCCGGAGCACAATCACGGAGCGGAAAAGTAAGGAAGAAGAAGAAGAAAAACATTTATTCGACCACACAACTTAAAAAAAAAACTAAGAATATCTAAGCTAATAGCTTACACAAAACTGTGTGGGGAAAGGGCGCTGTCTCAGCATTTTGCTGCGCCATAAAAACTATGTACAGCGCTGTTGTTCTGACAGCACCTTTATAAAGAGGGGACGTCACTTATATCTATTACTACTAAACTAAGCTCACATTACAATTTTTTTTATAGAGTTTAAAATAAAATTTACATTTAGGAGGTGCGGGCTTATAGTGCCGGTTTATTGGATGTGACTGTGTCTTATTTCAGTGCCGGATTAGTGAGCCTCTAGTTTGTCATACATTGCACAGATACATATATATGTATGTATGTATCGGTAATATATCCGTCTCGCTACCAACGACGAATTAATTAAACCAGTGTGTACACACATATTAATTAGAGCGCAGCGGGGTACGCACTGTTAGTTTTAGATTTAGCCTTGGGTTTACCTGACTATTGATCTGCGGTCGATAGGACGCGATTTAGTTGATTTAGATTTACATTCATATCAAGGCCCTAACTCTCATGACTACTTATATTTCGGGCTTAAGACCACGTCAATATCGTAGTAACAAATTAATATATAATGTTCTTTTTTGTTATGTTAAAAGTTTCACACGTCGTTTATAAATTCAAAACTAAGTAATTTCAATAACGATTTACACGTGGTTTCGTAGGCAAGATTTGAGCGCGTGACTTACTGCTAGTTCACCCAATTTGGGTGAATTTCGTCGTTTCACTTTTCGTGCGCTAATGGATATCTTTTGTATAAAATATCACTGGTCAAAGAGTATCAGGGCCTTGCATAAGATCGGACGCGAAACGACAGATATAGAAACGATTTGTAAACCCATAACTAAACTTTCTTTTTATTATTTCCTACACAAACAAAATCAGAGTAACACAAAATACATATGGGTTAGTACATAAACACGTTTATTCTTCAGCACCGAGCAAAACGTTACTGAAATGAAATACGTGCACATTCGATAAATGGAAAAAATATAGCAACAGTGACGATAACCGCCAGAGGCGCTATGCAGTCTCTTTTTTAACTTTTTTTTGCTTTGAAACATCATGCACTGTCTAGTCTAGTTCGATCGATAGAACGGATAATGCTAAGCAATAGACTATATTGTCTTGCTTTAATAACTTTTGCCTAGTAACTTTTCGGGTTGTGGGCCCTAGGACGTCCATTGAGTACGGCGGCGACTCCGAGGAGGACGACGGTGGGGTTGCGACCCCGTTCCCGTGAGCACCGTGACAGGTTCCCGTGGGGCTACAATACGCCCCCGGCGACAGGCTCAAAGGCACTGAGGGGCAGATCCCACCTGAGAGCCCAGGAGTCCCCTCTCAAGTGCCGATGCGACAGCCGCGGGGTTTTTGGGGGGTAAGAATCCCACAAATCCCGGTCGAGCGCTACACTGTTTTTTATTCATTTATGCTAGCTTGACTGCAGTCCCACCTGATGGAAAGTGCCGACGCAGTCGAGGATGGCAAAGCACACTAGCTGATTAAAAGCCTATTCACCCACATTATAATCGGGCGGAAAAACTGACGCCAGCAAACTGTTCCAGTCTTTAGCTGTCCTTATTATAAATGAAGAAGCAAATCGCATAGTGAGGACTGAAGGCGCGTTTACCAAATAAGGGTGCGTATGCGCTGTGCGTCTCGTCCGATGATGGAAGGGCGATGATGGATCAAGTCATGTAATTCCTGCGCACACTCTTCAAAATGAACCCTGTAGAATACCGAGTGGTTGGCTACACTGCGCTTGTGCTCTAGGCTTTGAAAAACCTAGGGTCAGATAAACGGTCAGTCGGCCGTCCAGCAAGGTTAGTCTATAGATGGGTGACTGTTTAGTAGCATTTGAACTGACCGTCTCCGTGCTTCAGAAGTTGGTCCCGGTGGTTTTTAACTACACAGCAGCAACAGGATGCCTAAGAGCAACATGATCAATTCTTATACCAAGTTGGCAACAAACTGAATTTAATCATAAAAGGGCTCCGACAGTCGAAATAAATAGATATTAAAAAGTGACTTAATTAGAATTAAAGTTAATTGGGTTTTGTGAGTGCGGCAGTAAATCTAAACACAGGACAGATTTGAATACAGTTTTTGCGTTTTTGGAGCTATGGAAAAATTTAAAAACGATAACCTTACGCTGACTTACGCCCCTTTAGCCAGCAAACAATTTCTCTGACACAGGTTCCCTGTTTCATAAATATTGCTTCACCATCCGAGATAACATCGCTGCTTACCTTCAAGTGGGATCGCGATCAAGCATGACGTTAGATTATTTAAAAAAGCCTATGGGAAAATAGCCATTATGTACAAAGAAAAATTGCATTAATATCGTTTAATAATATTTTTTTCTCATTTGCAGGTAAGGTCCAGATCTCAAGCTTGGTTGGTAAGACTTTCTTCTCTTATTACATTAGTCTGCAATAGTTTTTTGTTTCTTAATTTACTCCGAATGGTGGGGTGGTTGCTTTTGCACCGAGACGTTATTAATTATTTTAGGAATATTTTTATGTATGCAGTGTTACAGATAAACATATCATATGTGTTGCAAGTTTTAAGATAGAATACGAAGGATTGGGGCTTGTTGAAAATGATATCGCTTTTTCAAAATATTAAAAAAAACACCAGCATTTGAATTTGTAATATTTCGGTAGCAATGTCAGTCGCTGACACACAGTCAATCTGAAAATATTCACACAATAACATTTTATGCAAAAAATTACGCACAAATTATTTACAGTCATATTTTTTACACTAATGGATTTTCCAGGCTCAAAACAAAACTGACATAAATCCAGCAAACATTAAAATTTGAACAAAGAACGGTGATACCATTAAAAAAAACTCGTAAAAGCGAAATTAAAAATGAATAGCTGGGTCCATTAACGTATGGACAGAATGGGGTACGATGGGACATTTTGAGGGACGCTAGGTGCTGGGTTACGTAATGTGACTTCGAAAGAGAGATGCATTTATGCATGGAAACCAATGATAGGTAGGTGGTAGTTAATAGATACGTTACCTACTAAGCAATCGGCGATTACAAGTGGCACAGAATTAATTTATACTAACGAATGAATTGTGATTTATTGATTTATAGATTATTTATTTTAGTGTTTTGATAATTTACATACATAATAGTATTTTCGTTTGTTTTGGTGCGTTTATTCAATAAAATTAAAACGAAGTGACACTGTCAACGCTTCCATGGGTGGCGTGCTACTAATTTAAGTTGTGTTAATTATCTCACCTTTTTTTTGCCACTTTCGGATCGCCTATAACCTCTTTTTACTTTTTAATAGATGGCAACAATTAAGTAAATAATAATTTTATAATGTTTGGTTGTTTTTTTTTTTCTAATATGAATCAGTTATCTCAGTAACCGTGTGATCCAAAAAATCAATTTCCTTCTGACTGAGTAAACATTTTTCAAACACTTACTGCTGAACCTACAATCGTCAATTATAGTTAATGATCATGAATCATATTTTGAAATCGGATTAATTCGACTTTCGAACCCAATCAATACTTAAAACGCAGATAGTGAATAGTGATATCAACTATCTCGTATTCAATAATCGAAAATAATCAAAAACGGCTCCGATAGTCGTTTTTTCTTTTAATAAGACTTTATTAGAATTAAAGTTAATTGGAGTTTGAGTGCGGCAGTTAGCGTATAATCAAAATATCTATTATCTTTTCACAAAAAGTATACTAATTAATTATTAACTTAACATAATTAGTCTGATAATTGAAACAATCATTAATTACTGTGAATAATTAAATATTCTCTTGTTTGTATTGTTAGGCTGCGCGACATTGTGTTGTGCATTTATTTTATACACATTAAAGCAATTAAATTATTGTATTGTTTTATTAATTATTCCTATCAGTAAACTGATATGTATTTATTTAGCGTAGGAACACGCAATCAGTGTTTTAATCTGGTGACAATTATTGAGGTATTAAATACCATTGAAAACAAAGTAGAGAACAACAGTTTATAGTGTTAAATTATTTAGTGTAACCTTATAACCTATTAACTTTATTTGTCAATGAGTCCTTAGGCCTTTGACTTGGCTTAACGACTGCTATCTAGAAGAGAACAACCGGGATTCCTAAGTACAGAGACGCTCCGTTCAAATTCCACAAGCGGTCTCCCATCTTTTGACTTTGACCCATCTCTTGCCTGGCGTCGCTTAACCAACAGATTATTTGACGATTACTGATGACAAATGGCTATGAGCTCCTAAATAGTAAACCAACGCCATCAAGAATAATTAAAAAACAACAACTCACGCAAGAATTGGCTAACGGCTTGTTGCAAATGTAAGTTTTCAGATTTAAATATGATAATAATATTTGCGATATCTGTTTTAAGGGTGACTTCAAATTTTCAGCGCGGCCGCAGCGCGACAGCACTGGCTGTGTCGCAAATTTGAAGTCACCCTTACGTTGGTGTCACCCCAATACGTTGGTGTCTTTCAATTTAAATATAGGGTTTAACATTTTATGATTCTCAAAGTTAGCAATGGGTAAAATAAATTTGAGAACTACAAAATCATAAAAGAGAAATGAAGAAATAGATAAGGTAGAAGTAGGTACACAATTCTTAAATCCACGAGATGCCGCGACGTCATATAAATAAGATATCACATTAAACATTATTTTCTCACAACACGCAAGAATAGAATATAATGAAATATTTGTTTGCTAGACACATCGTCATTACAGGTTCCTTCATTCAGCATTACGCTTACTTCATTCAGCATGCAAATGTATAACGTTGTATGTCCAATCAATATTAATCTATCAAATCTAAGACACATTTTTCTAAAATAACTTAAGTTTTGTATTCTAGGAATATAACTCCTTTATAGTGAGGGTTTTCGTTCTAAGGAAATATCAATTTTCCTTTAAATCAAAAGACCCCATAACGACGCAGCTATTCATAAACTTAAACCTTTTTAGTCGTGTTCCTTGAATACAGGTCGATATAAAATATTGTTAATAAACAACAAATCATAATATTACCTAAACACAACATTTCCTTTGTCGCACCAACTAAATAAAGGCACAGTAAAATGCGGGAAGTAAGTCAATGCGAAACAATAATGACCTTGAATGAACAGTAGATTTTGATTGATAAATAATTTTAATATTATGAGATATATTTATATAAACAACTACAATTTAATTAATTAAATTCATAGGAATAGGAATGTTTTAAAATTCATGTAAGTATATTACTTTTATACGCTGTTTGTTGTAGATGTTATTTTTTTTTAGTTGTTCCGAAATGATAATGCAATATATACGCAATCCATACCTTCCTAATGAATATTATGTAAATACTGTTAATTCGTAGGAAATTGTTAATGTTATATAAAAAATAGTATTTATCTTTTATCTATACTTATAATAAAACTGTAACAGGTCCAATTCTGTACATTGAAGATATTTTGAAAATTATATTTGGAGGTCATTCTATAACCGATACTGAGGCCGAAAATGTATTTTTTTTAATTTTTGTCTGTCTGTCTGTCTGTCTGTCTGTCTGTCTGTCTGTCTGTCTGTCTGTATCACGGCTGAGCATCACGCCGAAACTACTGAATGGATTAAAATGAAACTTGGCTTGATTTGAGATCTTACTACGAGGTAGGACATAGGATACTTTTTTTTTTTTTTTTTTTTTTATTTTATATTTATTTGGGAAACATACGATTACATTTTACTTTTACACTAAACATTATATAAAGTTCATAAATCAGTTAAGTTTCCACTTAAAAATTAACAAATATTATAAGTATTGGCATTAATTAATTAAAATTAGTCAATATTTTATCAAATAAACAATAAGTAAAATGTCATGTCAAATTAAATTAATTAGAAATTATTACATTAAAAAAAAAAATGTTACAATATCATCAAATTAAATTAAATACACTGAATATATCAGCCGGAATTAAGATTTACATTTTTCAATTTGCGTTTATAAGTACTTAAATTATTATTAAATATATCAATATCAATGAGTTCTTTGTTATATTGTTGACAAGCACGGTACAAAAATATATTTCTTGCGTACTTCGTTTTAAATGCAGGTAATACAAATAAAGATTTATCGCGTAAAATTTTCTGGGGGCATCTAAAAAGTACATGGTTGAGAAGAAATGGTGAATCAATATAGTTATTGATAATCTTAAATAGAAAAACTTGATCTCTTTCAAATCGTCGAACTTTTAAAGGGGTTATATTAGGAACAGGTTGTCTAGTACGACTACATCTAAAATTAATGTGTTTCACAAATTTGTTCTGTATGGTCTCTAAGTTATTAATATACACATTGTATTGAGGATTCCAAACTGTTGAGGCATATTCAAGAATAGATCTGACAAAAGCGTTATAAAGAAGAATTAAAGTAGAGCAAAGCTTGAAGTCCCTTCCAATTCTAAGAATGAAGCCAAGCATCTTGTATGCCTTAGATGTAATATGACTGAAATGGCTTTCAAAAGTTAGCTTATGATCCAGATAAACACCCAAATCTCTCACCTCGAATACACGAGAGATTGAATCGTTATTTATAGCATAAGAATAAAGAATAGGTTTAGGTTTCCTTGTAAATGAGATAATATTACATTTCGTAACATTTAGTTGTAAAAAATTATCAGTACAGTACATACAAAGTCGATCTAGGTCTTTTTGGAGCAGAACACAGTCATCAATTGATTTAATTACCCTGAAACTTTTCATATCGTCCGCGTACAGTAAAACGTCACTATGGACAAAGTTCTGGGTAATATCATTAATAAAGATGTTAAATAGCAGTGGTCCGAGGTGAGAGCCTTGAGGTACTCCTGATGTTACTGGAATGAATGAGGAACAATGACCTTTTATACTAACAGCCTGACTTCGTTCCCTTAAGTAAGAATCTAACCACCGTAATAAGTCGCCATGTATACCAATTACCCGAAGTTTGTCAATAAGTAAGGAATGTGAAATTTTATCAAAAGCCTTGGAATAATCGGTATACACAACGTCAATTTGACCACCATCATCCATAGCGCCAGACACGCGGTGCAAGAACTCACACAAATTCGACTCAGTTGATCGCTTGTCAATAAACCCGTGCTGCTGTTCAATTATTACGGGCCTCACAATAGGATAAATGGTATCGCAAACAATTTTTTCAAATAACTTAGCCAGAGTATTTAACTTAGATATTGGCCTATAATTTTTAATGTCATGTTTATCTCCAGATTTGTGGATTGGAACTACATAAGATTGCTTCCACAATTTAGGCATTTTACCAGAACTTAGAGATAATTTAAATAAATGATAAATAGGAATAGCAAGACTATTACGGCAATGCTTGTAAAAAAGTGGCGGAATTTCATCGGGCCCACAACCCTTACTAACGTCCAAACTTTTTAAATATTTAGCAATTTCACAAACAGAAATATCAACTGTACCAATACCAATAGAATATTGAGATTCTGTACTGACTAAAGAATTCTGTGAATCAGGCAAGGAGTCAGGTACAAACACAGATTGAAAATATTCATTAAAATAGCTACAGATTTCACTACCGTCCGACGATGAATTATGGTCCAGGAACATAGTATCAGGTAAATCGGAAGAACCTTTTTTTGATTTGACAAAATGCCAAAAATATCTACTGTTAAATTTTAGACGATTCTCGGCTCTTGATATAAATGTATCATAACATTCTTGCTGAATACGCTTCTGTCGAGCACGCAACAATACAAACGTTTGATAATCACTAATCCTTCCATAAGATTTCCACTTCTTATGAAATTTTAATTTTTCCATAATTACCTTTTTTAAAGGTTTTGAAAACCAAGGAGGATATTTAGAGTCGTAAACTTTTTTTGTCGGTACAAACTTCTTGATTGCGTTATTTATAACATCATAGAATTTACTCAATGCCTCATCAATGTCTTCAACTTCCAAAAGATTAGTCCAATCCACTACAGACAAATCAGAATTTATTGCATCATAATCCGCTGCCCCAAAAATACTAACTAGACGGGGTACAGGGCGCAAGGTTTGGATACTTGACGAAACCAGAGTTATACACAAAGCAGGATGATGACTGTCCTCCGGGACAAGAGGTGCACAACAGCGAGCCACAGTGCAGTCATTTCCACTTATTACTAAGTCAAGTTGTCTATTATTTACATTTGGTACTGTATTATATTGATTAAAATTAGTAAAACTTAAAAAGCAATATAAAGATCGAATCAAGGCATCATTTTCATTGAAATTAATTAAATTAAAATTAGAGTTACAGTTCGAATTATAAACGTTCCATTGCGCTGCTGGAATATTGAAATCTCCAAGTATTAAAAAGTCATCATTTGGACTATTTACATAAGCGTCCGACACAGTTTCAAAAAAGTCAGTCATTGTGTCGAGCTGTGTACGACATTGGGGGAAATACCCACAAAAAAGATGTAATAGTTTCGAAGATGGATGCAATTTAAGAGTAACAATTACTTCAATAATTTCAGCTGCAGCTCCAGGAGCACTAATGATATTTGAAGAACGAATTAAAATATCCTTTTTAACTGCTATGAGCACGCCACCTCCCAATCTATCACCTCTTATATCGTAATCACGATCACACCGATACACGCTATAGCGAAAATCAAACAGTTCAGCATTGTTTATGCCGGGTAACAACCAGGTTTCACTTAAACAGATAATGTCATAATCGGCACACATAAGATTCCTGAAAAATATATTTGTTTTGGTTCGCAATCCACGTACGTTCTGATAGTAAACAGTTAAATCAGACAAATCCATTGAAAAGAGTTAAATAATATTTTATACATCGCTGCAGATAAAAATATGACCATAGTAAATAGTCAAATATAAATGTATATAGAATTGTAGAATAAGACAACCACACGATATGAAGAGACCAAGTAGTTATCAACCAATGATATAATAAATTGGTATAAATGCACCCAGACTTAACAGATAATATGCTAGCAAAATAATACTTAAAAAATAAACAGTAAAAGAGCTTGCGCAACAATACACTCATTTGATTTTGTTTAAATCTTTAAGATCAGCAATGTGTATCACAGGACTGGTATCTGATCGCCGAACCATAATCGAGCAGTTTTTCACCCATACGTACATAAAATTTTTCTCCTTTGCTAACTCTTTCGCACGCTTAAGAAGAGCTTTATTAGCGCTAGTTAGGTGATCATTGAAGTGAATGGGTGAGTCGTTGCCTATGTAACCGATGTCACAAGCTTTTATTTTCAATTTTCTAACGTGACTCAAGAAGTCATCCTTTTTATAGTGTGCCAAGAACCGCACAATAATCGGTTTTATACTTTTATTGTCTTTATTTTTAGGCGATACTCGGGTAATAAAGTCTAAGTCACTTGCAAGATCTAAGGACATTTCGGTACGATCGGCTATACCTTTTAAAATTTGTATCAGGTTTTCACCTTTCTTCTCAGGAATGCCATAAATTTCGACGTTTGATCGCCTAGACCACTGTTCTCGGCTATTATTATCACTTTCCAATTTTTTTAACGTAGATTTAAGCTCGCCAACTTCATTATTTAGAGATGATATCGATTTTATATTTTTTTCTACAGAATCCATATGTATTTATTGCATTCCACAATATCGATTTTATATTTTTATCCCGTAATCTAGCACGGTCCATTTGGGAGAGGGGATTAAAGTCAAAACGGGTACTTGGTTATACGCTTGGTCCGATTTTATCAATTTTTCATTATAATATAATAAATATTAGTAAGGGAACAGTTGTTATCAAGGTTTTGTAATCGATCTGGTTAAGCAACGTTAGGTAAGGTCATTAAATAGATGGGTGACCGCTTAACGCCATTTGAACTAAACGGGTCCGTGCTTCGGAGAGCAAGTAAAAAGTGGGTCCCAGTTTTTAACCGACTATAAAAAATGAGGTTATGTATTCGATGCGAATGTCTATTACTAGCTGACCCACGCAGCTCCGCCTGCGCTATTTTTACGTTAACTAAACTTTGAATAACAAATATTAGTAAGGAAACACTCATAGAGAGTTGTTATCAAGGTTTTGTAATCGATCGGGTTAAGCAACGTTGGGTAAGGTCATTAAATAGATGGGTGACCGTTTAACGCAATTTGAACTAAATGGGTCCGTACTTTGGAGAGCAAGTAAAAAGTGGGCCCCAGTTTTTAACCGACTATAAAAAAGGAGGTTATGTATTCCATGCAAATGTCTGTTATTAAAAGTTTAGTTAACGTAAAAATAGCGCAGGCGGAGCTGCGTGGGTCAGCTAGTCTCTAATATGAACAGTTTTCAAATACACCAAGGTACATTTTAAGATTCTTTTGGAATGTGGGACAAACACGAAATAAATTAAAAAAAATAACAGTCTAGAAACTATTTTTAACCGACTTCAAAAAAGGAGGAGGTTCTCAATTCGTCTGTATATATATATTTTTTTTTTTTTTTCTATGTATGTTCGCGCATAACTCTGGCAATTATGAACCGATCTGAAAAAATCTTTCTTCCATCCATTCTTTAATCCGTTAATTGGGTCCCATAAAAAAATTATTGCTTAGTAATAAGTAGTTCCTGAAAAAACAAGAATGGTGACTGTGCACTAAGACTTGCAAGAAAGCCTATATAGATGACGTTTTAGTCGCTCGGACTCGCTCGGTCGGACAAAAATAGTCATAACTCTGGCAAATATTTACCAATATCAATGATTCTTTTTTTATTCGAAAGAAGAAACCACTGTATTGAATCTGTATGAATTTTATTACAACCGGATAAGAACTTCCTGGAGGACCATGAACGATGTGGAGGAATTTATCTGGTAAAAACCATAAAACTGATGTTCTCCATTACATTGCTCTGACAATTATGAACCGATTTCGATGATTCTTTTTTTATTTGAGAGAGTAAACTACTATGATGTTTTCATGCAAATTTCATTACGACCGGATATTTTTTTCTGAAGAAACATGAATTATGTAAAACTATGTAGACGATAATGTGATCATAACCTACCTAGATAATTTTACGGTTTTCGATGGTTCAATCTTTATATATGAAAATATCACTAAAAAGTTTAAAATAAAATCTTTTTAAAAAAAAATTTAACCGACTTCAATATCACTGAAAAGTATAAAATAATTTAAATATTATTGAAGTTGGTGCCAAATATACACAGCAGGTACGCTAACACCAACTTCAATAATATTTAAATTATTTTATACTTTTCAGTGATATTGAAGTCGGTTCAATTTTTTTTTAAAAAGATTTTATTTAATCAACATAAGCCAGTGCTTGACTAGTCTCATTAAATGGAAAGCAGCGACGCAATCGAGGATGGTAAATCACACCAGCTTATTAAAAGCCTACTCAGTCTGCTTTAAGACACCTTTTTTTGACGCGGGGGAAATTCGAAAGATCCCCGGGAGCTGTGGGGCTCGACCGGGGTATGTGGGATTCTTACCCACTAAAACCCCCGCGGCTGTCGCAGAGGCACATGAGAGGGGGGAGACCCCAGGGCTCTGCACCAGGGGCCCCTCGGTGCCTTGCCTTTGAGCCCGCCGCCGGGGGGCGCATTGTAGCCCCCCAGAACTTGACACGGTACTCACGGGGACGGGGGGCGCAACCCCGCCGCCGTCCTCCTCGGAGTCGCCGCCGTACTCAATGGACGTTCTAAGGGCCCACACCCCGAACGATGCTTTAAGACACCTACATTATAATCTGTTCCAGTCCTTAACTGTACGTATTATATCTGTTGTGGTACTGCACAGCACTGTGACCCAGAGTGTAAAAGCGACCTCTACCGCCACAGCAACGTATTCGTATTAAAAGTTCCCGCGTCGCCGCGACCCCACAGGAGTTACTCAACGTTATATTATTTATTGCCGGGCATAATAAGTTTCGTCCGGGACCGACCCGGCTTTATTTGTTTTCTCAACTCGTTATGCCAAAAGATTTGGGCCAAATTCGAAAAGTCGATTATTTATTCATTTACAAAGCGCTGCTCGTTGTAATGTTCCGAGCGCGTCACCTGTTCGCGTGGTTCTGTGGGTATTGTAGAACTGAATATTTAATAATGGTAGATTATCTAATGAAATAATTCTACTATCGTTCTGACTGATAGCAATACGTATTTGTGTTGAGATCGCATCGTCATCCAGTGTCAGGTTATATATATTAAAAAAAGGGTAATAAATATCGTATGTACTTATACGGGGTGTAAGGGACATCGTACCGAATACCGATACCAGGGATCCAGTACATGATTCTGAACATTCTAGTGTTGAAATTTTTCATCGGGTTTTTTCATGAATATCCAAAAAAATAACTTTTTTAATAAAATTAGAAGGACATCATTATTGGTATAATAATAAAGCTTTATTTCAATTCAAAAACAATAAATTACTTATTTGTGCAAAATTAGCAATCATCAGCAGCCGAAAATTCCACTGATGAACAAAGGCCTCTCCCTTAGAAGGGAGGGGTTGCCATAATCTCCACGTTTGGCAGGCGGCTTAATTGAAATTAGCAATGTAATTTGAAAAATAAATATTATTCCGCACGTATTCATTACATGCTCAAAAATTAACAAGTTAGTCATTTTCCAAATAAATGGTTTCTGTAATGTTGTAACGGACAATATGAAAAAACTTATAAAAAATGTTCGGTACGTAGTCCCTTACACCCTGTATAGTTTCATTTCATTTGATATAAATGAAAGAAATTTACCCAGGAAAGATATAAAAAACTAACGTTACATATAAAAATAAAACAACTACTTATGTAGCGTGAGCTACATTACCTATAAAAGGCTACCGAGATCTTAGATGAAATGAGGACGCAAAAGAAAAGCAAATAAGAGTGGCATGTAAGCAAGAATGATATCCATCTCTACTGCTTGCTATTAAGATTTGATGATAAATTATATTATAACTTTACATGTTCGAACTTTTTTTATAGAGCATAGTGTAAGATATTTTTATATTTAAAAAAGGTCTTGTCAGAACTTGTGTGTCATTGAAAATTAAAGAGTCGTGTATATCCCCTAACTTGTTATTTTTATTAATTAAAGTATAAAGAATCTGCGCATCTGCTGTAATTTCGTTAGATTTCTAAAAGGTTATGGGCCCAGGATAAGCATAATCGTTTAAAATAATAGGAATAACAAGTCGTATATCGTCGGCAAAAGGTAAAATATTAAAGATGGATCTTGCCTGTATGAAGATGAACGTAGAACGTTTCGATGGAAATAATGTCCGACAATGGAAGTTTCAGATCAATTGTGCCTTGAGAGCTAAAGGCATAGATATTAATAAGCAGAGATCTGAATCTGATGATAGTGTAGAATGGCTGAAGAATGATGGTATGGCCATGTTCATAATTACGTCCGCTATGGATTATAGACAAATAGCGTTGATAGAAAATTGCGATAGTGCCGCTAAGATAATGGAGAAATTAGAATCCATATATGAACAGAAGTCCGATTTTAACAGATGGATTATTCATGAAAAGTTTTACCAGTATAAGATGAACCCTTCAGATAGTATGGCACAACATATTTCTAAAGTCGAGAACCTAGCACAACAGTTAAAAGATTGTGGTGAAACTATTAGCGATGTGGCTGTCATTACAAAAATAATAAGCACAATACCATCAAAATATAGATCAGTACGACAAGCCTGGATGTCACTAGATTCATCTAAACAAACGATATACAATCTTACAGCTCGACTGATGGATGAGGAAGCTAGTTTAACATCTGAAGAACAGAGTGACGTAGCACTTGTAACCGATCAAAAGAAAGGAAAGACCGGAGTAAATTACTCAGGTTATGGAAATAAAAACGCTCAGAATTGGCGATATCGTATTGTTTGCTATAATTGCAAAAAGCGTGGACATTTTGCAAAGGAATGTCGCCTTAAGAAGAGTAGAGACGACAAACATGACAATAATGGTGCATTGGCATTTCACATTGAAGGAGATGCAAATATGACTGTCGAACCTGATGATGTGTGGTTGCTGGACAGTGGAGCTTCTGCACACATGACATTTAGAAAAGATTTTTTCTTGGATTTTGAAGAGTTTGATGATCACAGCAATAGGTTTGTAAAATTAGGAAATCAACAGAATCTAAAAGTTTGTGGAAAAGGTACAGTATTGATTAAGAAGTATTTAGATGGAAAGTGGGAAGAAAATATTCTGACAGAAGTTATTTATGTACCTGAATTACGCCGAAACCTATTTTCGGAAGGAGCTGTCATGCGATTAGGCTATGTTATAATAAAGAAGAATGTTACAGCCTTAATATACAAAGAGAAGAAGATTGTATTAACTGCAACACAAAAGATGAATAATTTGTATGAAATGAATTTTAAGACATTAAAAAGCGTGAGCTGCAACGCAGTACAAGTATTGCCTAAAAGCAATTTACACATATGGCATGAGAGACTTGGGCACCTGAATATTCAAGAAATCAAGAACATGATTAAGAATGATCAGATAGAATGTAAAGAAACAGGAGATGAAAAGTTTATTTGTGAAGCATGTATGCTTGGGAAGCAGAGTCGACTTCCGTTTCATCCCTCGCACCGTGGCGTGCTGAGCCCTGGTCATCTGGTCTACAGCGACGTCTGCGGTCCAATGAGTGAGTCCTCTGTCCAAGGTATGAAGTATTTTGTTTTATTTAAAGATGCTGTTTCAAGTTACTTGAATGTTTTCTTCATGCGTCACAAAAGTGAAGTACTAGACTACTTTAAAAAATTTAACGCGATAGTTTATAATAGATTTGGTCACTGTGTACGTGTATTACACACTGATAATGGAGGAGAGTACGTAAATAATGATTTTAAGATTTTCTTGCAAAGAAACGGGATAACGCATGAGTGTACAGCGCCGTATACGCCTCAGCAGAATGCTCGTGCAGAGAGAGAGTTACGCACTATTGTTGAAAGTGCTCGTACGATGCTTTATGGTCGCGATCTGCCATTAAAGCTATGGGCTGAGGCAGTGGGGTGTGCTGTATATCTTCTTAACAGGACCACCTCTAGTCAAACTCCAAATAAGTCTCCATATGAAATTTGGACAGGAGAAAAACCTAATTTAGATCATCTTAAAATATTTGGTTCCTATGGCTATGTCCATGTTCCTGATGCGTGTAGAACTAAACTAGAGAAGAAAAGTAATAAGATGATTCTCGTTGGCTATGACAACCAAAATTATAGAATGTGTGACTTGATTACTTACAAGGTGAAGGTATCACGTGATGTGGTTTTTGATGAGACAGATAAGTCTACTCCTGATACGAAAAATGGAGCTGTTATTGAAATTGGTGAGTCAAGTGATGTACAACGGCCAGTTGCAGTCTCTCAATCGCCTGTGAGGATGACATCTACTCCGTTATCCACGTCACATAGAGAAAATGTTAGTAATGAGAGTTTAAGGAGCTGTGAGAATGACGAAGATAATCGTAATTGTGAGCAGTCAGGAGAAAATAGCAATAGTTTCGATTCGACTAACAAGAATTTACGATCAAGGACGATAAGAAAATATCATGTTAACGTAACTGAATGCAAGCCGTGTAGTTACAAAGAAGTGCTAAGTAGCCCAGGGCATGATAAATGGCAAGAGGCTATAAAAAAAGAACTAAGGTCTCAGAAAGAAAATAATTACTACATTACTGATAAGACTAGAACAGACAAGAGGTCTATAACGTGGGTATCTAACATTAAGAAAATGAATAATATGTATTATGATAACGCTTTTTCTACTCCCAAAGATACCTTTTGTCGTCATATACGAGTGAACAGTCTAAGTAATGTGTATAGTAAGGCAGATGAACGTAATAGAAAATACATATTTGGAACAAAACGTGTTAAATACAAGTTTAAACGTGAAGACGAGAGACAGATTCAGTTATTAAAGCTTGATTTAGATTACTGATTTTCTTAGTAAATCTCTACCGTTACAGAAATTTTCCTATGACAGGGGTCAGATACTTTGTTAACTTTTTAG
This sequence comes from Furcula furcula, assembly GCA_911728495.1. NCBI lineage: Eukaryota > Metazoa > Arthropoda > Insecta > Lepidoptera > Notodontidae > Furcula > Furcula furcula. The sequence continues at coordinate 19,788,832 of OU452255.1, forward strand.
TTCTATAATGTTGTTATTGTTTTTGTTTTGTTCCATTTGTAGTATATAATGAGTTAGTGGGAGCTTTATAAATAAACATGTAAATGTTATAATAGTGGGAGTATTAAGATTTGATGATAAATTATATTATAACTTTACATGTTCGAACTTTTTTTATAGAGCATAGAGTAAGATATTTTTATATTTAAAAAAGGTCTTGTCAGAACTTGTGTGTCATTGAAAATTAAAGAGTCGTGTATATCCTAACTTGTTATTTTTATTAATTAAAGTATAAAGAATCTGCGCATCTGCTGTAATTTCGTTAGATTTCTAAAACTTGCTAGGTGGTAGATCCCGTGTGCAAGGGACACCAGAGACTTAATATCTAATGTCTTTAGACTCGGCAACGCGCTAGTGATACTTTTGTTGTCGCTAGCGTCTATAGGCTACGGTGACTGCTAACCATCAGGCGGACCGGATGCTGGCTTGCAACCTTGGTAGTATAAAAAAACTAGCAAGACAACCTAACGTTTACTTATACATTTAGTCCCAGAAAACAAAACCAATTAATACTATATACAACTGAATTATTTCATACAACTGCAAGGGACCGTCCAGAGGGACTAGACAAGATACAATCGCTTCAAAGCAATTCTATTTCTTCATTCGCTAACGGTGTCAATTCCCTATAATTTGTCACGTGATTTTTCTTGTCTTATGTCAATCTCATACATTTTTATACTTTCTATTCGCGTTAACGCTTGTAGAATGTTACATTGTCTAGACGACCAGGGCCCCCAAGTCTGATAATTTTAATAAAATGACATACTATGGAGTGTACCAAGGTGCGCGCGTTCTTTGTCGCTGCAGTTAGAAACCAGCTTTAGAACAATAGGGATGATGACTGAATAAAAAAAAACGAATTAGTCCGTCAGTTAGATTATCAAAAAATATTGGACACGTATTTTTTTATTTAACAAATCAATAAAAATTGCCAAAGATATAGAGCGTCTAAGTTCGGGAGTTGTGAAGACATACAACCTTTTTGTAGTGTTTATGTTCTTACGTCTTTGGTAGTTTTAGTTGCTTAGCTACACCTTTTGTTACTCAAGTCTTGTCATATATTCCAATAATTACTACTGTACAATGAAACAACGTTTTATTTAATTCGTATATTTCCCTAAGCATATATCCACGAGATAAAACTTCACATGGGGGCATTTTACGTCACGCCTCAGTAAAAATTGTATACCGGAGTGACGTCACGCAACATTTCAAAGCACTATATATTCGTAATTTTTTTTTTAAATCGACTAAAGAAAAAATACGTGGCCAATATTTTTTGATAATCTAAATGACGGACAAAAAAATTTTTTTAGTCATCTAGCCTATTCGGTAGTATTACTGCTCGCAAACGTCTCAAATTACCATTCCAGCGACACACTATTCTCCATTAGGATTGCGATAAATTCGGGAAAAATAACCATAACCACACACTCCTCTGAGACGCCATTACGGTATTATGTCACAATAGTGCGCCGCTGAAATAGTAATTGTATGTCATTTTATTACAATTACCAGCTTTAGGTCCAGGTCAGTGACAAGCCACTGACACGCCACTGGTCTTATAATATTAGTTGACTACCAATTGTGTGAAACCATCCAACTAAAGATTTTACTTTTAATTATTCACATTTATTACCGTCGTAACGTCCTACATTTTAATCCACAGTAAAATTCAATTCGTTCAATAAACATTTTCGGGGTACTAGCCTCGTATAGTTAAACAAAATGGCGTTTTCAAACAATTTAACTACACACACGCTAGCGCTGAAACCGGAATAAGCACGCAATCAATTCAGTTTTAAAACCATAATAAAAACTACTATTTAATTGTTGAATTGACATTAAAAACGGTATACTGATGCTGCCGTTTGTTACGCAAACTCGATTTTAAGCTGGCGATAAAGTAAACCTAATTTCAATTACTTTCCCGTTGGTAGATACAGCGGATATGCTTATTTAAATAATGATGGTGAAGAAGTGAAGCATGGAAGAAAGGAAGGTGTCAACTTAAACCAAAAATAATAAGAATAGGTTTAGTAGCATCTATCTCTTTGGCCTTTTAATTTATAGTTTCGATTATATGATTCGATTCGATTCGAAGTATTCGATCATTACGACGAGATTAGTACGAAAGACGTCCACTGCTGAATATAGGCCTCCCCCTCAGAAGGGCGAGGTTGCGATAATCGCCACAATTGGCAGGCGTCTTGGGATCGCAATTCGCAGTATAGGTGGTAGGTAATCCGATAGAAAGACGTTGCTGTCCGTCTTCTTGTTTTCCCTGCGTCGTTTCTTACGGACACCCAACGGGAGGAGATGGGTGGGTGCCACAGATATAGATTTACATAGATAACGCAAGTATCACGATTTGTATTGAAATCAAGCGTGCCGACTTTTGAACCAAGTTTTTAACACCTTCTGTGACGTCACGGCCGAATTTAGTGACGGGAAGTCCAAACCTCGAAAAGTACATGCATTTGCGTTATCTATGTAAATCAAATATCTGTGGTGGGTGCTATCCTTACGCATGCATGCACCGGTGGATGCGTGGATGCACCGGTAAGCATTGCAATACGATGATAATAATATGATGAACACATCATCTGAAACATCATCAGTTTGCCCGAGACAGTAATCAGTGCGCCCTCAGTTAATGCATTTAAAAACAGACTAGATAAACACTTTAAACAAATTAAACACAAGTGAACAGTGATATGCACGCATCAGCTTTTAGCAAGATTTAAGCTGCTTGTGCATTAACAAATAATAATAATAACATTTTTGAAGCCAATTGAATTGATTTCACCGGTTTCGGTGCTCTTCACACTAAACACGTTTAGACGCTGCTACTTAATGGCTAAATATCTGATACTACGGTGGTACCTACCTGGACGATTTCTTGCACAAGTCACCTAATAAAATTTACTGGCAGATTTCTAATATTTCGGCTTCTGCCGGTTAAGGACCAAAATATCTCGATGAATCGAAAGTAATATACAAATTCTGCAGATATTGGACCACGGGCTTCGGAGATATACCATAGATATATGTAGCTTATATTCATATCCTGCGGTAAAACCTCAGATCAGACATAAAAGTTCATTACCTTTTGTAAGACGCGAAGTACTACTGGAGTGCCATGTTGTAAAAACTTAAGCATTCTGAGGCACTTGAGAGCATAAACTTAAGCTGGGTACTGTACTAAAGCTTAGCATTAGCCGTAACTTTTCGTGCTTAGTTTCAAGTCATTTATTTTCATTTAAAACCGTTTATCACCTAGTTCTTTATTCTCTACACTAGCTGTTCCTGCGACATCGCCTGCGTGCAATTTTACCCTTCATCATAGCATTTCATCATTTTTATGCATAGAGAAGTTTTGATGAACATAATATTTATACTACTTATATCGATGGGCTTCATGCAGTTTTGTTTGATGCGCGAGCAAATCAGACATACAGTGAACTGACTACCTTATTTTTTGAGTCGTTAACTTCGGCATAATATTTATACTATATCGATGGCTTTTATCTATAGATTTAAATTAAAGTGGTAGCTTTTTTTTTAAAAAAAAAACACGATATTTCAAAAGTGCTAAGCCTACTTGAAATAAACTGTTTTTGACTTTGAATTTGACTTTGAACTTGACTTTGACTTTGATATGAATTCTTTTGTGTCCATTAATTTCACCAGCTACAGTGCCCTTCACACCGGAACACAGCAATGTTTATACACTGCTGCTTGGCGGCAGAATATCTGACACTGCAGTGGTTCCTTGCACAAGGAAACTACCACCTACTAAAAACTGGACAGAAATAAATCTAGGGCTGATTGTGTAGACAAGGGTAATATTATCACGCTATTTGAGGAGGCCCTTTCTTCACCCAAACACTTACAGAAAAGCGCAAATTTTGTAACTAACTCCTCCGCAATGCAGTTCGAAAATGGGGGGCGAATAAATCGGTTCAAAATGTTCGGTTGGCGGTGTAACCGATTAATGTTCTATACTCACGCAACGTAGTAGTTACCGAGTAAAAATATAGGCTTAAAGTTGAGCCAACTTGCCAGAGTTTATTCGCCTGGCTTATTAGATTGTCAGAACTTTCTGTCTGTGATTTGTGAGTGAAACTATGGAGTACAGTATAATGTACACCGTTTGCTTTAGGCTAGATACATATTACATCGAACCGACAGAAAAGCAGACAGATAGACAATCTAAAGATGCGCGAATGTTACTAATCCGACGATTCGAATCATCTACAACTACTAATGTACGCATTTGACTTGAATATTAGTAATATACTAATGTTCATAGTCGAATAACCACTACTAATTAGTAACTACTAACGGCGTTTGATCTAGACTATTCGCGACTCAGTCGGCAGTTTTTCGAATGAAAGATGAATGAATTATTGCCGGAACGAATAATGTCAGTGCGCCTGACAAATCACATCACTCAATTCGCCGATAGTCAAAGTCAAGCGAGTATCTAATTAGTTACTAATTTCAAAAAATCATTCGAATTAGTCGAATGATTTATAAAGTCGAATAATTCGAATGAAATCATTCATAGTCGCCCATCTTTAAGACAATCAGACATATATGATGGTGGCTCAAAAATGTGGTGTGTATCATAGGGCTCCCACACATAACTGCGATGCGATGCGATGCGGCGAGAAACAAATGAATTTTTGATACAAGTTCCTGCAACTTCTCGGACTGTTGTCACGCGATCTAATCGTATGCATGTTTCAACCGCATTGATTTTGATACCTTATTTGTGTTAAATATAAAAAAAAATGAAAATACTACCGTTGCCAATATCAAGTACCGTAGTTTAGTAGCTCATTACCCGATACATTTGGATGCTTTCCAAACCAACCGCTGTATACTATCAGTAGGCCTACATAATGTAAAAATTACTTTACCAATCTACCATACACCAATACAGTGTCTCTGCCTCCTCTTAAGCGAGTACACTGATGGGATAATAACAGTTTGTCTTCTTCTCAATGTCCATGACTATATACTTACCGCAGGTACTATCTCGGACACGAACGGTGTACAATCAAAACAGTTTGAACAACGTTGCGTGCGTTTACTCCGCCTCCGCCCGCACGTATTTTGGGCCGATACGTGCCAGCAATTGTCGTCCTAAAGATAATTCACCGCTTGTGACCGCGAGCGTACAACGCTACTGCCTGCGCCCGGGGCTATAAATAACTGGTAATTTTCGGATTCGCTGAACGTTTGGGTTGTGGGTCCTAGACGTCTAACACGGCGGCGACTCGGAGGAGGACGGCGGCGGGGTTGCGACCCCCGTCCCGTGAGTGTCGTAAGAGTTTCCCATAAGGCTATAATGCGCCCCCGGCGGCGGGATCAAAGGTACTGAGGGATACCTGATGCAGTTCCCACCGGAAAACCCAGGTTGCCCCTTTCATGTGCCGATGCGCCAGCCGCAGGGGTTTTAGTGGGTAAGAATCCCACGTACACCGGTTAACCCCCCACAAATCCCAGGGACCTATTAAAGATATCCCCCGCGAGAATATAAAACTTAAAAATATTTATAATACGTATAGCAATAGTTAATGGATAGATGGCGAAGTCAAACTAATTTTACGGATTTTATCGCGGTTTATTTTTGATTTTACTATCCCGACGTTTCAAATGCTTTGTAGCACCCATGGTCACGGGAGGACAAGCATTCGAAACGTCGGGATAGTAAAATCAAAAATAAACAGCGATAAAATCCGTAAAAGTAATTTCATTTCAATGTGTAATATTCGCGTAAGTAAAAGACAACATAGATGGCGAAGATTGACAAAGGATACACTTTATCCCGGAAAATGCAAAACAGTAAAGTCGCGGGTATAAACCAGTATCATATAATATAATATAACCTCTGATTGAACAGTAAACTATGCGAACGGATGTCCACACATGAATAATAAATAAAACTCCCACGTTTGATGGAAAATTTTACCCTGCCAAAGAACGCTTCTAAATCACAAATCCTTCAACAAACTTTGTTCACTTTGCCAGATTGCACCGCCGTTTACCGTACGAAACTATTTTATCTGGTACCAATGGGCCCGTAAAGCGTTCCCAAGTTAAATTTTACACTTGTCGACGTGGGAAACACAAATAAATCGGCCGATTTAGAAGCTCTACCCGTTACCTCGCCAGCCGACGAAAAGCGCTATTTTGCAGTTGGTGCAATTCATACGACATCGCGTTTGTATTATTTACATGATGGCCCATGTAATGGGTTTCAGCTGCGACTCCGTGCGACACCATAGATGAGGAAATATCACAACAAAAAATTCGTCTACAAAACATTTCATAAATAAATAACACACATAATTCAGCCTAATCGCAACTTGTATGCAACACATAAAATTATCGAAAAACATACAGTTCCTTTTGGGACAGTCCGCTAATATGTCATTAGCCAACTGTCCCAAAAGGAATTGTATGTTTTTCGATAATTTTATGTCATCCGTCCTGATTAACCTATAAGAATTAAATGTATTATGTTGAATATACTTCGTTTCTTGGTTAACCCAAGTTCTATACTACTGCTTCGGAGTCGCTGGACGTTCGGGGTGTGGGCCCTTTGAACGTCCATTGAGTACGGCGGCGACTCCGAGGAGGACGGCGGCGGGGTTGCGACCCCCGTCCCCGTGAGTACCGTGACTGGTTCCCGGGGGGCTACAATGTGCCCCCCGGCGGCAGACTCAAAGGCAAGGCACTGAGGAGCCCCTAGTGAAGATCCCACCGGAAAGCCCTGGGGTCCCCCCTCTCATGTGCCGAGACAGCCGCGGGGGTTTTAGTGGGTAAGAATCCCACATACCCCGGTCGAGCCCCACAGCTCCTGGGGAACTTTGGAAGATTTCCCCGCGTCAAAAAAAAAATAACAAAAAAAAAATTCTATACTACTCGGCGACTCCAAGGCGAGGCGACGGGATTGCGACGGCCGTCCCCGTAAGCACGTAACATATTTCCGGGGGCAATAATGCACTCATGAAGATCCCACCGGAGAGCCCAGTTCACTCCTCTCTGGTGACAATGCGAAGACCGCGGGGGTGTTATTGGGCAATGACCCCACATAACCCTGTTGAATCCCCACAGGGTCACGGGAACTTTTGAAAATATCCCTGCGAGAAAGCTACTCAGCATTGAGAAGTTAATACAAGATTATATTTATTGTATTATATTGATTATATTTATTTATTGTATTTTCTAACTAGCGTGTCAGTGACTTGGTGTTAAACTGTAAGCTTACATTGTTTAAAATTAATAAATAAATAAATAAGATTAGAAAACAGGGAAATATCCGTAAGACACTTCTTATAACTTGGACCTCAAACTTTACCACGGTCCAGGCATCGCCAGTAATATTTTACTAGTACCTGCGGACGATGGCTGGCGGTAAACGGCACCAACTCTAAGAGACCCTGATTGCTGGCTTTAACAGCTATAATTTAACTCGAAGAATAGTCGGATTAAGACTTTCAGTTCTACCTTCAGCTTTTCTGGTTATCGGTCCTCTGTGGCCTGCCCATTGCCACTTCAACTTGCAGATTTTAAGAGCTATGTCGGTGACCAAAAAACCTTCGTCTTCAGGCACTGCGGTATTTCAGGCGGGAAGATTTCGCGTGCTTTCCCAAACGCAGTCCATCCGAGTTGGATTCTTCGGGCGCGACTTCTTTGTCGAAGTTGGACCGATCGATCTAACTGGATACATTCATGACATGCATAATATAAGTTGTTTAAAAGAAAGTATTTTATTTCATCTTCAACAACATATAGACGAACGTTTTTTTTATACTACCAAGCATGCGGCCTGCCTGATGGTAAGCAGTCACCGCAGCCTTATAGACGCAAGCAACACCAGAAGAATCACTAGCACATTGGCGACCCTTACGACATTAGATATCAAGTCTTTGTGTCCGGTAATTTCACCAGCTACAGTGCCCTTCACACCGGAACACGGCAATGTTTACACACTTCGGCGTGGCGAATATCTGACACTGCAGTGGTACCTGAACGGTACCTTACTTCCTAAAAAAAAATATTCTACCTGAATTGAGATTCTAAGTCAGGATATATAAGCAACACCTGACCCAAATAAGTCTGCACACGTATGTGTCTTTTTGGCATATTACTATCTTTGGCAGGTGCGTCACAAGCCTATACCCCATGCAATACAAACACCATACACTACAGCAAGCGCTTTACATAATTTTTAAGGCAGTTCATATGCACGTATCTACTCTGTGGCGTCCCGATCGACGATGTTCGACAGACGGCACGTGACTATCGGCGCTTTCGTGAGGAACAAAGTGCTGTGATTTTACGTGGGAAGAGAGAGCTATAGTATTATTAGTTTGCGTAGAACACACCTGTTCTGGATAAAGGCGGGAGCTATATGCAAAATTTGTGAAAGCGTTGTCTTGAAAGGTTGGTGACTACTGGTTTAAGGTAGAGTAGACTGGTTTATACATTGATAACAAACATTTGGGCACTAAAATAATTGTTTAACAATAATATTTTTAATTGATTTCTCAATTTATTTTAGACGCGCTAGTAATGTACGGATAGAAGTCACGGTCAGTCCTTATGATCTTTTAAGAAAGAAATAACTAATTTCTTGTGTAGTGAGTAATCTTTCCAACACGACATGTTTAATCTTAAGGTATATCAAAGTATTCCATACGTAATACCCATTTCTTGACACAATCTTTAAATGAAAGAAATCAAATGAAAGATTAAGCGCGATCAAATTACGGAGTAACCAGAGAATTCGTATAATCGCGCGCGCGGATATCCGGGTCGAATCCCCGGCCCGGAGCTAAGAGATCCGCTAATGTATTCGCGCCACGTCGAACGACACCCGGTTAAATCCGGTTAAGGTGAAGATATGCCCCGGTTAATCTTGCTACCCTTTGATTTATGAGCGTGACATTCTTTTGTTACATTCAGAGATAATAATTAATTCAGGTGATTAATCATTTTATCTGACTTGTTAATTAAAACGTGACGTGCGTACTTCATTCGTATAATGGCTTTATTTGGCTTTTTGATAATTTATTGTTCCGTACCGCGAATTTTTTACAAACCAATTAAAACAATAAAATAAAATGGCAACAAAAAAAAACACACGCCCCTCCCCTTTAGGGAGAGGCCTTTATTCAGCATTGGATGTCTTGAGGCATTTTTCCCGTTTGCTTTTGAACGTCTGAGCCTTAGAATATGTATAAGTACAAGTACTACAGAATGCTTACTTTCAAGTGAGAACCGTAGGCAAGAGTAAGAACATCGACAATCATACATACACAATAGGTACTCTACCGTCAGCCTTATTTATCGACATTTGCGCTTGTGACAGATCGAACCCATCACTAGTTGTCACTTACATATCAATATAACTTTAAATAATTCACCTGCATCATGCAGGAAGGTCTAAAGAAACCTGCCTATGATGCCTACGATTTGTTTAAGGGGACCACAAATAGACAAACGCGTACACTATTCTTAATGTATAAACTCTATGGTCTGAGCGTTCTTCACACCAACGAAATTATTGATAATACATAGATACTTTATACATATTGTGAACGTAATAACACATGTTATCTGTGACCTGTGTTTGGCCTAGTTTACCCTGCCGTGTCTGCTGCCGGCGACGATACAATTTACACTCGCAATTTACATATTGCAATTAAGCTCTTTTTACAAGCCTGTGCGAGAACTGTTTTAGATGAAGACTACACACGCTTGTATACAAAAATAAATGATTTTTTTAGAGTTCCGTACTTAAAAGGTAAATAAGTAACCCCGAGGCGCCGTCCTATTGCTATCGCTCGTGCGATGATGCGTTGCGTCCGACGAAAATGATCGTGCGACCGTGCGTTCAATCATACTGGTAAGGGGTTGTCCATTAATCACGTGATGTTTTTTAGCAACTTTTTAACCCCTCCCCCCCTCCTGGTGGCATGTGGTGAGGTTTTAAAATACACCCCCCCCCCCTACCCAAAATCACGTGTATTTTTTTTGTACAAACTATATTGAAATTTTCGGAATATTATCTTTAAATACAGGTAACTGATTAAATGTTGAAGGGGAAGTCGTTGCTGGCTACGGTGAGTCAAGGCCACTTGTCGCTATTTGGTTTAGAAATCGTGCATTCAACGAAAAATAAATACACGTGATGTCTCATTATACCCCTCCCCCCTCCTGGTGATATTACGTGATTTTTTCGGAACCCCTCCCCTCCCTTTTCGAGCCTCACGTGATTAATGGACGACCCCTAACGAATGAATGGACTATTGAAGGTCGTGCGATCATGCGATGCGTCCGAATGCGGTTTCATCGCACGATGAAATCGCATCGCATCATCGCGCGAGCGATGCCAATAGGACAGCGTCTTATGGTGCGGCTTAGTCTGTCTGTCACGCTGATATATTTTAGCGCTTTTAAATTATTTTAAATCTTGCTTACCCAACCTCATTGCAAATGAGAAAATAGGCTAGAGTGAATAGTTTTTTAATAAGCTAGTGTGCTTTACCATCTTCAATTGCGTCGCCGTTTTCCATCAGGCGGGTCTGCAGTCAAGCGCTAGCTTATGATGAATATATTTTTTTGTCTTGTATTTTGTTTTTAATAGAGGCCGAAATAAGACGTGCAAAAGGTAAGAAAGGGTACTATATCAAGTATTGAATTATATGAGGTTATTTTTATTTTTAAATTTGCTCTGTTTTCATGACTTTATTTAAAACTAGCTGACCCACGCAGCTCCGCCTGCGCTATTTTTACGTTAACTAAACTTTTAATAACAGACATTCGCATCGAATACATAACCTCCTTTTTTATAGTTGGTTAAAAACTGGGACCCACTTTTTACTTGCTCTCCGAAGCACGGACCCGTTTAGTTCAAATGGCGCTAAACGGTCACCCATCTATTTAATGACCTTACCTAACGTTGCTTAACCCGATCGATTACAAAACCTTGATAACAACTCTCTATGAGTGTTCCCTTACTAATATTTATTATAATTATGAAGAAAAATTGATAAAATCGGACCAAGCGTATAACCAACTACCCATTTTGACTTTAATACCCTCTCCCAAAAGAACCGTGCTAGATTACGGGATAAAAAGTATCCTATGTCCTACCTCGTAGTAAGATCTCAAATCATGCCAAGTTTCATTTGAATCCATCTAGTAGTTTTGGCGTGATGCTCAGCCGAGATACAGACAGACAGATAGACAGACAGACAAAAATAAAAAAAAATTACATTTCTGGATTTAGTATCGGTTATAGAATGCCCTCCAAACATAATTTTCAATATATCTTCAATGTACAGAAATGGACCTGTTACAGTTTTATTATAAGTATAGATATAGATAAATTTTAATTATATTTACATTTATGTGCATCCGCCGCGGCCGCATCAATATTTTAACAATATATTTATGCATTTCAAACTTCCCAGCCGTTGATCGGAGGTTATAACAAGTAGCTGCGTTCAGCATTACTATTGATTTATTAGCGTTTAGTTACTAATATTACGGTTGATGTGTTATCCCTACTCTCAATCGCTGGGGTAGGTTTATATTTAAAGTGCGGCTTAATATAATATATACCAGTGGCGTGCACTGAAAGCAGGCAAAAATATCTGCGAGTTGTTTATGCTTTATGCTATTTGTTCGTGTTCCAGCACAAATATTCTTAAATTAACCAATATTACCAACATATCCATTTACATTAAAAAAAATAACGTTAATTCATGTCCAAACTAAGATTTTTTTAAATTAAGACTGTTTAGAGAAATCCTAGGGTAGGCAAAGTATTTTTGTCAGTATGGAGCCGCTGAATAAACTTAACTAACTGTTTTTAAATGCAAATTAATATGTCTATAGTATTTGCTTGCTTATAGATATTTGAAATGGTATAATAACATACTTAAAATAGGTGAAACAAGCCGAATACATTTTTTTGCCTACCCTCTGTGCACGCCACTGATATATACTATCGCGGACACGAACGGTGTACCAGTTTTAAATAAAAATCGTTTGATTTTGCTACAGTTTTACCATCACTTGTTTTGGAGATTTTATTATTATACTACCAAGGTGGCAAGCAAGCATACGGCCCGCCTGATGGTAAGCAGTCACCGCAGCCTATAGACGCTAGCAACACCAGAGGAATCACTAATCACATCAGATATTAAATCATCTGGGTACCGGTAATTTCACCAGCTACAGTGCCCTTCACAGCAATGCTTGCACACTGCTGCATGGTGCCAGAATATCTGGCACTACCTGAACCTAGAACCTAGTAAATGAATTGTAATTAAGTTGTATAATATGTTAAGTTTAACTGCCGCACTCACAAACGCCAATTAACTTTAATTCGAATTAAGTCCCTTTTTTAAATCTATTTATTTCACCTGTCGGAGCCGTTTATGATTAATTTCGATTATTAAACACGAGATAATTGATATATCTACTCATCATCTGCGTATTAAGTATTACAGGGCTCCGAATGTTGAAATAATCCGATTACAAAAAATGTATTAATGATCATTAACTTTAATTGACGTTTGTAGGTTCAGCAGTAAGAATACAACCTTTTAAAGGGCTTGCGAAACCGCAGCGGTTCGTTAGTGCTGAATAATTTAGATGTGAACCATACGTAAGTTTATGAGATGTTTCTTACACTCTTGATACATATCCGTGCTGCTTGCCGGCGAAATTATTAACACCCCTGATGCGTGCGGATAATATATATTAATATTTAACGCACAGTAACATTCTCTGCGACAAATGCGGCGTTAACACACAAATACGCCGAGCTGTGTTCGTTTATGTTTAAAGTATGCGAAGTTGTTAAAAATGTATCTGTACATGGGTTAGTATTTTAAAATGTAACTGAAGGCATACCCAGATGATGTCCTTTTTTTTTTTTTTGGGAATGATAGACGCTGTTAGCCGCAGATGGCCATTGCAGCTTCACCGGACAATTACCTATGAATAATAGTCCGAATTAAGTTGACATCAATGGATATGTTATATCCATAAGTATTAATACGCGCCAAAAATTGTGACTCATTTAATTAAAATATTTTCTCATATATACCTATCCTTTCCTTATTATTTACAAATTTTTGTATTTGTACATTTTCTAAATACGCATGAAGGCATTTTACTTGATTTTCAAAGGCACACATCACCTTCGTTACATTTTACCGAACTAACAGTAAGTCACTGTTAGTTCACCCAATTTGGGTGAATTTAGTTGTTTCACTTTTCGTGCACTAATGGCTTAACTATTGTATAATATATCATTGGTTGACATACATTTATTGCAACGATGTAAATTGTACAAAGCCGCGGAGCTTACTTTTTTTTTTTTTTTTACTCCCTATAAGCCAGTGCTTGACTGCAGTCCCACCTGATGGAAAGCGGCGACGCAGTCTAGGATGGTAAAGCACACTGGCCTATTAAAAGCCTATTCACTCTAGCTTTGAAGACACCCAGGTTATAATTAATAAATAATCCTGCTCGTATTTAGCATAATATACACACATCAAAAGTGTCTAGGGATCAACATATATTTTTGCAATAACTTTTCTCCTGATTGATATTAATTAAAATTTTCTTTAAGGATTCATCAAATAAAGTGTTTTCGTTTGTCACAGTAACGATAAACCAAGTCACCTTTGCATTAATAAAGAAATTTGCCATTTTCCTAATAAAGGGATTTTTGACATTTGAACCACTAACACAAAAGTTCGAAAAAAAGACTGAAATAACAGTTTTCTTTAAAATTTTATTGGGTAACTTAAACAATTAATAATCCGTGTTTCTACCGCGAACACTAACAACACAAGAACATCGGTTTGGCATACTCAAAATGAGTTCATCCAAATCAAGCTGTGGAATGGCCGCCCATGTTCGTTGCAACAACAAAAAAAGGTCTTCTTGCGACTGGATACCCTCCATATTCGGCAGAGCTCTTCTCTGTAGCATATCCCATGCATGCTCAATCGGGTTCAAGTCTGGCGACTGAGCAGGCCAGGGCAGGACATTGATGTTAGCTGCGGCGAGAGTCTGTCTTACAACTCTTGCGGTGTGCGGTCGTGCATTATCATGCATTAACTGAAATAAGGGACCGATTTGCACTTGTAGAGGAACGATGACGTCTGATACAATCGTCTCAGCATAAATTTGAGCGTTGAGGTTGCCTCTGATCCAAATCAACTCAGTTCTTCCGCCGATCCAAATACCCGCCCATACCATGATGGTTCCACCACTATAAGGATGGACTTCCTGGCAGGATTTTAATCGCTGTTGGCGTCCAGGGGTTCTCCAGTGTCGTATACGTCTTGTATCCGGTCTCATACCAAAACGAGACTCATCAGAAAAGCACACGAAACGCCATTGTTCTTCTGCCCAATTTCTGTGTTCAAGAGCAAGAGTTGATTTGGATCAGAGGCAACCTCTACGCTCAAATTTATGCTGAGACGATTGTATCAGACGTCATCGTTCCTCTACAAGTGCAAATCGGTCCCTTATTTCAGTTAATGCATGATAATGCACGACCGCACACCGCAAGAGTTGTAAGACAGACTCTCGCCGCAGCTAACATCAATGTCCTGCCCTGGCCTGCTCAGTCGCCAGACTTGAACCCGATTGAGCATGCATGGGATATGCTACAGAGAAGAGCTCTGCCGAATATGGAGGGTATCCAGTCGCAAGAAGACCTTTTTTTGTTGTTGCAACGAACATGGGCGGCCATTCCACAGCGTGATTTGGATGAACTCATTTTGAGTATGCCAAACCGATGTTCTTGTGTTGTTAGTGTTCGCGGTAGAAACACGGATTATTAATTGTTTAAGTTACCCAATAAAATTTTAAAGAAAACTGTTATTTCAGTCTTTTTTTCGAACTTTTGTGTTAGTGGTTCAAATGTCAAAAATCCCTTTATTAGGAAAATGGCAAATTTCTTTATTAATGCAAAGGTGACTTGGTTTATCGTTACTGTGACAAACGAAAACACTTTATTTGATGAATCCTTAAAGAAAATTTTAATTAATATCAATCAGGAGAAAAGTTATTGCAAAAATATATGTTGATCCCTAGACACTTTTGATGTGTGTATTATAGCCTGTAAAAATCATACACTGATATAAACTTTTCCGCTAGCCTTTCCGACTATTAGAATATTCCGAGAGACTAGTTTTTGGTTAGCTTAACTACGTACCTAATAAAAATGTTATTTTCACCAACAAAGCAATCGATATGCTTATGCTGCTATTTTAAGCGAAGGAGCTGCAACTGCTGCTAGTGCATATTTTGAATATATATTTAAACTACTACTACGACTACTAGACCAACGGGCCATATGTATATACATATATGCATATTTTGATAAGCATAGCATTTGGAAACATTGAGTGACTGAAACAGAAACATGTAACGTCGACGGGCCCGTTGGTCTAGTGGTTAGTGACTCTGTCTGCTACCCAACAGGTCGTGGGTTCGATTCCCACCAAGTGTCTGGGTGTTTTATCTATATAAGTATATTTTTACAAAAAAAAAGTAGATATAAGAATTAGTATCAGTTGTCTGGTTTCCATAGTACACGCTCTGCCTAGTTTGGGATCAGATGACCGTGTGTGAATTGTCCCAGGATATTATTATTATTATTATGTATAAATTATAAAAGTGCAAAAAGCCCTACTTCAACCAAACAAAATAGGCTTAAATTACATTATAAGTACCTACTTAAAACGTGTAGGCAGGTGTATACACTCCTTTGCGCAAAAAAACGGGCACCTTACATTCATTGGCTTTTCTATGGATAATATTAATATTTTTAGTATTTCATTAGCTTAGATGACTAGAAATTTCTTATTATCAATGAGAATAAAGGTTTTAACACTTAAATCCTGGAATCGGTGTTTCAGTCAATGAAAACAGAGAGCCGTGTTAAAATGAACATTTTTATGGGTATAGTGAAATTAAGACTTAGAGAATTTTTATGGAATTTTTATAAAAGAATAGAATTATAGATAATAGAATAATAAAAATTAATAATGAGTGTGACCTCCTCTTGCAGCAATTACGGAATGTAATCTTCTTGGCATGCTTTCCACTAGACTCTTGATGGAGTCCTGTGAAATGTGTTCCACTAAGCCGAGATCACACGTTTAAGCTCCCTGATGTTTTGTGGAGGTGGTTGGACAGATGGTACTCGCCTTTTTAGGAGGTCCCAGACGTGCTCAACGGGGTTAAGGTCGTGACTCCGCGCTGGCCAATCCAAACGACGAATACCGACCTCTTGCATATAAGCATCTACAGCGCCAGAACGGTGGTCCCGAGCATTATCGTCCATGTAAATGGCATTTTCACCAATTACAGCCAGTGCGCGTTGTGCATGTTGACAAATGATTTCTGTTATGTACCTTTGCGCATTTATTGAGCCATTTTCAATGAATATTATCTCAGTACGATAGCTAGAACTTACGCCCGCTCAATACTTAACGGACCCCCCACCATAAGGGGTGATTTCTTCAAAACACACGTCGGCATAGCGTTCCCCTAGTCTTCGTAACACTCGCCGACGTCGGTCCTCACCATGCAGACAAATTCGAGCCTCATCCGAGAAGAGTACGTTACCCCAGTTACGTACCTCCAAGATAGGCAATTTCTAGCGAACCCCAATCGAGCAATGCGGTGCTCACGGAGTAACTTAGGGGCCCGCGCTGGTCGTCGACTGCTTATATCAGCTGCTAAAAGCCTCCTCCTCACATTCCATAGGCTAACTTGTGTTCCTCGCACCTCTTCAAGGTTTCTTTTGAGGTTTATGTAACTGCATTTGAGGTTCCTCAGCGCCTGAGTTACTAAAAAGCGGTCGTCTCGTGGTTGTGTGCAACGTTTTCTCCCAGATCCTTGCCTTCTCTGAACGGAACCTGTCTCTTGGTATCGATCCAGGTTCTTGGGACGGTTGAACGACTCACGTTTAACCGCTGTGAGACGTAACACTGGCTACACCCCTCTTCCAGCAGCGCTATAATTTTACTAGCTCTTATTGCTTTTTCTGCCATTGCAATAGACACAAAGATATTTGTTATAAGTCACAAAAAGGCAGGATTATGCGCCAAACATAAATTATTCTACTAAAAAAACAAGAAGTTAATTTTAGTTACCATAGAACCATTTACCCGAAAACCCGCGAAAAGTCACAAACTGAAAAAGGGCTTATTATTTTTAAAAACAAAAGTTTCGAATTTGAAATGAACTTTTTTTCATACCTAGACTGTTTATTAAGTGCCAGTAACATAGTTAGGCTATTAAAACCTCCTTAGAATTAAATTATTACCAATAATGTAGAAAAATCAAAACCGCCCGTTTTTTTTGCAAAGGAGTGTATATTTCAACTCGACTCGATAAGATAAACAAAGCGTAGGTTGGTTTTGCCCTAAGAGGCAGTGAATTGAAGTATTTTAATTTATATTATAAGAGTTATAATTAATATTATGTAAGTGATAGGTAGGTATGATCTCACAAGTGCAAATGTCGATAAATATAGATGACGGTATAGTACCTACCTATTGTCGTGTACCTGATATTTATGTACCTACCTACTTTGATGTTCTTACTCGTGGCTACATGTTCTTACTCAAATTAAGCATTTTATAGTACTTATACTGATTCATAGTCTAAGGATAAAGTAGCTGTTGTTAAAAAACGTCATATATATATCAAAATAGTGACATTGGCTACAACGTTAATAATTTTGACATCTTGTTGCCTTATTTAGTGTAAAGGCAAAATTAACCCTTTCAATGCTAACGGACAAAGCCGTGAAAAGTTAATAGCTAATATTATGCGAGGCACGGCGTCGACCCGGTTTGTGGCACACCGGGTACCCGGCTTACCCGTTAACCGGTTAAGCTTCGCGTCTTAAGTTTGATGTTTCATCCGTATTTCAATACCAATATTATGCAAGTGGGAAAGTTTTGCGTGACATACTTTATCCCTTTTTAACTATTTGAATAAAAACAGGTGCCTGAATATATGGTACTGAGGCGTGGTCTCTAACTGCTGTAACCTTTTAGAGAAGCTCAGAGTCACACAACAAGTCATGGAGAGAGCTATGCTCGGAGTTTCTTTGCGCAACAGAATTTGCAATGAGGAGATTCGCTGAAGAACCAAAGTCACCGATATAGCTCATAAAAACTGCAAGTTGAAGCGGCAATGGACAGGCCACATCGCTCCGAGAACCGATAACCGTTGGGGAAGAAAGGTTCTCGAGTGGCGACCACGAACCGGAAGACGCAGTGTAGGTAAGCCTCCCGCTGGATGGACAGACGACATTGTGCGCGTCGCAGGTAATCGGTGGATGCAAATAGCCGAAAGGGTATGTTCAGAGTGGACGTCTTCCGGCTGGTGATGATGATGATGATGAATAAAAACATGGTTGTTAATCAAAACTTGGTTATGGTTGTTAATCGTGACCTTCAGCTTTTTATTTCAACTCCTTTAATCCTCATGGTAAGCCGATAAAATTATTGTCTTCATTTGACTCATTACAGACTGTAATATCTTTTTAGGGTTCCATGCCTAAAAGGTAACAAGTAATAAGTTTTTAAAACTAAAACCCGACTACGGATAAAATCGCAGTCTAATAGTGTGATATTATATAGCCTATAACCAGCGGACAATCAAGACGCTTCTAACGACACCCTACTTGTCAAATTATGTTAAGTAGATTAGAAGATATGCGGGAACAGATAAACATACATACATACATACATTCTTGTTAAAATCATAACCCTCCCTCCGTTCCGTAGTCGGGTAAAAAACGAACCCTTATGGTGAGACTTCGTCTGTCTGTCTGTAACACCTATATATTTCAGGAACGACTGACGATCTCGATTTGAAACTTTGAACAGTTTTAGAACTTACTTACCCATCCTCATCGCAAATGAAAAAAAATGTTTTTTATTAAAAAATTTTTAAGGAGGTCTAAATGGGTCATCAAAATTTAAAAGTGAGACTATTATATTGAGTGGGGTATCATATGAAATGCTTCATTTTCACATCTTCAAACAGATTTTTATTTTGGTTTATGTCACGTAATTACATAATGTCAAAAAAATATAAGGGGGGTACCCCTTATCTCCGAAGTTTGTTGAGGGAAAAATCTAAAATAATTATAGGTAATGCATGTCTATCTATATTTTACAGGAAAAATAAATTGATCTTACTACGGCTGTTTTGTAATCTTAAAAAACCTTGACAAACAAATTTAGTTTTACGGTTTGTTTCTTTTTTTTCCTATATGAGGTGTTAGACGAATAGTAAAATAACTTTAATAGCTCCAAATAAGGCATAAAAGCTCGGTGCGCGAGTCCGACTCGCACTTGACCGGTTTTTTTTATTTGTGGTCGGGGAGTAACCCTCTAAAGTCACCCGCTCTCCGCCACTATGGCAATGTATGATTTTTACCTACTTCCCGGTAGAGATTTGGGCACCCCGCTTGGACATCGCCGGAGTCGCTCTAGTGAGACAGTAACATCTTAACAAGTATAAAGAGAACATTTTAAAATCCCACCCGACATAGGAAAACGAACATCTAAACGACAGAACTGATTTTTGTCAAATACAGCTAAGAGCCATTATGCTAGATTTAAATAAACAAAAAAAAATGTGCGTGCGTGGAGTCCCTCCGCGCGGAAGAAGTGAAACTTCATTCTCGCTCAGTCGATCGGTCGGTCGGTCGGTCGGTCCCTCACTCACTCACTCACTCACTCACACACACACACACACACACGCACACACACACACACACACACACGCGTTAAGCGATAACGCGTTAAGGTGCTTCATTTAACGCTTAACGCGTTATGTGATAACATTTTTGGAAGTCGCATAAGAAGTTTCACTTCAAAAAAGCATTACAAAAACCGCGTTCAAATCCAAACAACATCTTGAACACAAACAGTCAAACATAGGCGTCAAACTAACACACACACTTACTCATACAAAACATTCCTTTTAACTCCATTCTAGAATTCCAAATATAGAAACAATTATACATATTTCCGTTTGTCTCATCGTCATGACGTCGGACAGAATAAGTAATAGTGACGTAACCGGGTCACAGGGCACTGATAAAATAAATGGAAAAGCCTTCCTATATATTTTTATGTTGAAACACAGTATTATTCAGGTCAATCCGTAGCGATGGTGCGCCGAATGATGTTTTAATACAGATGACAGAAATCGCGGTAAAACTCGATTTAAGTGGGAAATATTTCCATACCAGTTTAAAGCGAAATGTGGTGCTGGCGAAGAATGCTGGGAGTGTCATGGACTGAATTCAGAACGAATCAGTCCATACTACAGGAACTCGCCATCGAGCAGCGTCTGTCGACAATTGTTCAGTCTCGCATCCTGTCATTCTTTGGACATGTTTCGCGAAGAGATGGCATTTCCATCGAGCGCCTTGTCATAGAGGGAAAAATAGAAGGCATCAGAGCCCGCGGGAGATCACCCATGCGATGGACCGATCAAATAAAAGCGTCCATTGGCGGTGCAGTGCATCAATGCGCCAGAAAGGCGGCAGTGAGGGAGGATTGGCGACGAATTGTCAGGCGTGCTACCACCACTTTCATGACAACCACGACCACTCTGTCAAGAGTGTAACGACTGAGAAGATTAAAGCTTTTACAGCAGGATCAGTATGTGATGATCTTTTTTTGCTCTGGCGGGGAAACCATTCAATAGGTCCCCGGGACCCACTATGACGCCGTGGCTGTCGTTTCGATACAGGGGGAACCTGGACTCATGGTTGGGATCTGTACCAGGAACCCTTCAGCACCTTGCCTTTGAGCTTGCGGCCAATGGGCCACTATAACTCTCGGGAAATCTTTCATGGAGCTCAAAGGTACGGGGGTCGTAACCTCACTGCCGAACTCTGAAGAGGATGGCAGTGGGGTTCAAGACATTTACTGCCGAACAAAGGCCGCTCTCATAGAAGGGAGGGATTGCAACAATTCCCACGCTTGGCATAGATCTTGGCGATAGCAATATATGTGGCAGGTAATCTATAGAAAAATGATGCTGCCCATCTTCTTGTTTTCCCTTAGTAGCCAAGAGGCTACTAGAGGGATGATGTTGATGAACCCCACTGCCATCCTCTTCGGAGTTCGGCAGGTTACGACCCCCGTACCTTAGAGCTCCATGAAAGATTTCCCGTTCCGTAAGAACGGACACCTAACAGGAGGAGATGAGAAACCAACAGTCAAGGACACGTTTTCAAGTATTATGTGTAATGTGGCTGCTCTTGCAAATCTTGTTTAAAAAAAGTAAATAATTTTCACTTATTACTTGAAATTTATCGATAATTGTAAGTGTAGGAAAAAGCTCCGCGGGTCAGCTAGTTTTGTATAAAAGGTTACTTGACTAAAAAAAATGTTTAGTCCGCCATTTCGATTATCAAAAAATATTGGACACGTATTTATTCTTTTGTCGGTTAAACAATAAATGACGAAGATATAGTGGTTTGAAATGTTGCGTGACGTCACTCCGGTATAAAATTTTTACTGAGGTGTGACGTAAAAAGCCCCCACTCCCGAACTTAGACGCTCTATATCTTTAGCAACTTTTATTGATTTGTTAAATAAAAAAATATGTGTCCAATATTTTTTGATAATCTAGCTGACGGACTAATTAGATTTTTTTTAAATCCAGTCATCATCCCTATTATGGCCACTCTTACGAAACATAATTTAATTTGACGTCACCATTTTATACTTACTCACTATGAATGTAAAAACGCAATTAACAAAGAAATGTAGACATAAACTATGCATAACCTCAACGCCCTCAAATTCAATCATCTAACACCAGCTTTTGTTAGCGGCGAGAAGGGGACATCAAAACTTCTTTATTTAAAGGCCATTATTCGTTCCTTGTCGATAAATTAATTGAATTTCAAGCGGGAAACTTTATTATTTAGCTGAAGTTTCATAACTTTGAGAAGGCGAACGTAAGTCATGAAATCTTTTAGCAAATTGAACGGAATCGAAGTGCTGTTTACGCCGGGAAATTTATTAATGTTGTGAATTATTTACGTGATAATGATCCGTGAATATTGCTTAAAAACACAGCCATTATTAAAAACGAATAATGTTATAAGTCAACCGACTTTCTTTGTGTATAATAATGTTATTGTTTACGCGAATTTTCTATAAAATATATGGTTACGTTTTTTATTGCCTACCAATGGCGGCTTTAATCTCTTCGATACAAAGTATGTCTAGCACAATCTACACACGATCGTCTGATCCCGAACTAGGTAGAGCCTGTACTATGGTAGCCAGGGGGTCTAGTACGAGTTCTGATAGTTTACGAGCTCGATCAAACGGTCAGTTTTCTCCCGTACATTTTACTAGTTTTGATAGTTACCGCTAGGGGCGCTGGTGTGAAATGTATGGAGAAAACTGACAGTTTTACTGGTAACAATAGTACAGGCTCTGCCTATAGTTTGGGACCCCCAGACACTGAATACAAATTACTTATAAACTTTTTTTGTAAATATATATTTTAGATAAATATCATTGAGACACTTGGTAAAAATTGAACCCACGACTTATTAGGTAGCAGCCAGGGTATCTGACCACGAGACCAACAGGCCCGTCATGATTATAATATTCAAAACTGCAAAGAGAATTTACACACAATATTGTACACATCAATCTAATTTTACATCTAAAATAAACTTGATATAATAAAACAACCGAAGACTAATCTTTGTTTTAACGTGTAACATCAAAAAGCTTTTTTTTTGTATTTTATTTATAAAATATGAGAGTGATATTCTGCATTTTTACGCAGTAAACCAATTTTGCGATCAAAGAAACTTGCGAGGGCTGAAATTGACTCGCTTGTTTTCTTTGACAGAGTCGAGAGTAATAAATGTTACGTTTTTTACTTCGTTATGTTTTATTCTATTTGTTTTTCGCTTATAAGAATAACTTGTAACATTGGTTACTTTAAAATTAAATTTTAGTAGGCAGTATAACTTAACCGTGTCCGGTAAGAATATGACCCTCCATCTGTTGCGTATGATATGGCTCTTACACAAATTATAGTTTGTAGACAGCCCTATAATTGAATGCGCTCTGATTGGCTAGTTCATATCACGTTCGATGACGACAAGTCCGGTCTCGTGACGTGGCCAATTTCCGTTTCAATATCCCACGTCATTTCATTCGAAATTTGGCGCTAGAAGCGCAATAATGACGTACTGTGTTTGGAAAGTAAATTATTGCACTACTTAGTTAAATTACTAAGTGCATTCTCTCTCTCTGCAAGTGAAAAAATGACAAGCCCGCTGAGTTTCTTGCCGGATCTTCTCAGTTGAGGCCGCGTTGTGATCATGCTTTTATAAAATTGACCATTCAAAATAGTGCTACGTTAAACCTTTTTGAAATAAATATTTTTGACTCTCTTACTTTTTCTCTTAATAGCATATGTATTTACCTGAAAGCTTAATGCGTACTATAGTTGTACCCATAACAAAGAACAAAACAGGTGATACTACAGATGTGTCCAATTATAGACCGATTTCCCTTGCCACGGTGATTGCGAAGGTACTGGACAGTCTGCTTGGTGGGCGCTTGGATGAGCAGGTCTCGCTAAATGATGCGCAATTTGGCTTCAGAGCAGGTCTTTTCACCGAAAGTGCCATCCTGTGCCTTAAACAG
This sequence comes from Furcula furcula, assembly GCA_911728495.1. Classification (NCBI taxonomy): domain Eukaryota; kingdom Metazoa; phylum Arthropoda; class Insecta; order Lepidoptera; family Notodontidae; genus Furcula; species Furcula furcula. The sequence goes on from OU452255.1 coordinate 19,812,663, forward strand.
ACTGTCCAGTACTACACGGCAAGGAAGACACCAGTGTATGCTTGTTTCTTGGATTTATCCAAGGCATTTGATCTTGTATTGTACGACATTCTATGGAATAAAGTGAAATCTGAGACTAAGCTGCCGGAAGAAATTATATTACTGTTCAAACACTGGTATAGTCATCAAAAGAATAGTGTAAGATGGGCAGGCAAGTTCTCAGAGGATTATAGATTGGAATGCGGTGTAAGACAGGGGGGTCGGAGTTCTCCTACGCTGTTCAATTTATACATGAACGGACTAATTGATCTCAGCAGGACAAGAATCGGTTGTCACATAGATGGAGTTTGTATCAACAATATCAGTTACGCGGACGATATGGTGCTGCTGAGCCCATCAAGTGGTGCTTTGAAAAGACTCCTTCGTATCTGTGAGTCTTATGCGATGGCTCAGGTACTAAGATACAATGCTGTAAAAAGCGAATTTATGACATTTAGACCGGACCACAGGCGTTATACAAGTATACCGCATATTACACTTTGTGGTACTCCCATAAAAGTGGCAGAGCGCTTTAAGTATTTAAGTCACTGGGTCACTGACGATATGAAGGATAATTTGGATATTGAGAGAGAGCGAAGGTCGCTGTCTGTGCGCTGCAATATGTTGGCTCTGGCTGGCTAGGTGTACTGAGCAAGTTAAGGTCACGCTTTTTAAAGCCTATTGTCAATCCTTTTACACCTGCGGTCTGTGGGTGAACTATACGCGGGGGGCGTACAGCGACCTACGCGTACAATATAACAATGCATTCAGGGTGGTGGTGGGGCGGTCGCGTTATTACAGCGCCTCCGCCATGTTCGCATCGGCGCACGCTGATGGTTTCGCTGCCATCATGCGCAAGCGCTGCGCCTCACTACTACGGCGGATGCGCGACAGCCCCAACACCATTCTGCGTGCATTGGTGGACAGGTGGGTCTCGCCAATGCTGGCACGCTGGTTACGACTGCATGCAGTCAAGTAACTGGTTTTTGCCTGTCTTGGTCTGGGTGATATTGGTCCACTAATTTTTGAAGATATTGTCCAATATTGTATTACTAACATTAGTCTTAAGTATTTAATTGTTACTAACCCTTATGGATCCTGTTATCCGAAATAAATGAATATATTATTATTAATAGACCTACACGGTCAGGCGCAGGAAAAACAACCAAAACTCAAACTTCTTCCTGGTTATCGACAGACGACCAAACTGGATAATTTTAATAAGTAGATAATAATAGCAGACCTTCTTTATGTCCCACTGTTGGGCACGGGCCTCCCCTCAAGATGAGGCGGCTTAAGCCGTAGTCCACCACGCTGGCCAAGTGCGGGTTACGGACTTCACACGTCATTCGAAAGCTAGAGGCTTTCTCAGACATGCAGATTCACCTCACAATGTTTTCCTTCACTGAAAGCTAGTAACAATCGCTCAAAGACGATTCGCACATGATTCGTCAGAGAAATCAGAGGTACGAGCCGGGGTTCAAACCTGCGCACCTTTTTTCCCAGGCAAGCGCTCGCCCGCTGAGCTGTTAGCTGTTAGAAGAAGTAGATAGTATAGAATAATACAAATCAATACAATTATATGACTTAAATTAGTGGATACTGGTATTGAAACATAGACTAGATAAGTGAACTCCCGCTACTAGATATGACAGCTGTATCTGTGACATCAATTAGTACAATGTGTGCTTCTAATTTGTGTTAATGAAGGCTTTCATTAGCACAAAGCTCTGTGCCCAATTCAATAACTGGCTAGTAACGTTTTCGTTGGAATTCAAATGCAGGTGGACAAAGTGGTTTTATTTGTACACTGTGCTGAGGTCAACAGAATTTGAAGCGTAATTTTCAGCTGTATAACCCCAATCGGACCTACACAAAGTATTAATAAGAAGAAGAAGAAGAAGAAAAATCATTTATTGGTATACACCATGGAAATACAAAAAAGAACAAGCAATAGGTAAAATATACTTAAAATGTAACATAATACTTCCACGGGACATGCCAAATGGCCAACAGCTCAGCTTATGTTAGATGCTATTACACCTAACGCTGATTTTCAGCTGCAGCCCGGGAGTAACGGAATAATTAACACAGCTCATGGTTCTTGGCAAGGTAGACGTCCAAGGTCCAAGAGTTAGAATCTGATCATCCCTACACTAGATTTAAAGCCGCATCCGCGATGTCATAGACAGAAAAAAGGCGATGTATTACCAAACAAAAGGTGATTCTACAAAAGTTAACTTGCAGATTCTCATAGCTATTTCGGTGACTTTAGTCCTTCGGAGAATCTCCTCATTCCGGATTTTATCGTGCAAAGAAACTCCGAGCATAGCTCTCTCCATAACTCGTTGTGTGACTCCGAGCTTCTCTATATAGATAATTCTTTATTGTAACCACCAATACTTACGCGTTCAGTTATTTTGAGGCTGCGTTAATAGTAGATCGTGCTTAGGTTACTCGATGTATCGAAATCGCTCATAACTTCACACAATTTCTTCTTATGCATGGTGAGCGACGTTGCCTTTTCGCTACGTGTCGGCTGGTGCAGCGGAGTGTTAGAAACTGTATCAGTCAATACAGGCACAGTATAAATAATACTGTTTATATGGTCTGTTTATGTGTGTGATTAGAGCCGTTTGTTAATTGTGTTTGTTTATACTGTGGTACAGTGGACAACCCGGGTGACCGTTTGGTACGGTGACTAAATGCGTTGCATACGGGATTGGACATGTTTGCGATTGGAGCGAATCTGGTCTAGTCAACGTGTCAGTGGGAGACTGGGAAACCTTGTCCCTTCAATCTTTCGGTTAACAATCAATTTCTCTAAGTTGTCAAGAATTTTGCAATGTAACTAAATATTTAACTTTCTCTATATCTTCTATCTGCTACTGCCCTAATAGTATTTAATCTATTTTTTTTATACTACTAAGGTGGCATGCAAGCGTATGGCCTGCCTGATGGTAAGCAGTCACCGCAGCCTATAGACGCTAGCAACACCAGAAGAATCACCAGCGCGTTTCCGGCCCTTAAGACATTAGATATTAAGTCTTTGTGTCCGGTAATTTCACCAGCTACAGTGCCCTTCATGCCGGAACACAGCAATGCTTACACACTGCTGCTTGGCGGCAGAATATCTGACACTGCGGTGGTACCTACCTGGACGGTACCTTGCACAAGGAACCTACCACCTAGTAAAATTAATTAGTACCTAGCAGTTTTAGTAATTATATGCATTGTGTTATTATGTTGTAATAGTGTCGTTATTTACGCGGATATTACACATTGAAATGAAACTAATTTTACGGATTATCATCATCATAATTAGCAGCCCATAGACGTCCACTGCTGAACAAAGGCCTCCCCTTACAAGGGAGGGATTCGGATTATATAGCGGTTTATTTCTGATTTTGAGTGTCGTACGAGTATATTAAAAATGAATCGTAATTTAATCTTCTTCTTCTTCTCTTCTTCTTCTTCTTCTTCTTCTTCTTCTTCTTCTTCTTCTTCATTTAACTAATTTTGTAATATTGTTTCAGGTATGGTCACCATGGAAATTTGGACTATTACACTTTGGGTAAGATTGGAATATTAGGAACATTATATAATTATTATTTAATTTTATGTTAAAGTTTCCTCTTAATTTCTGTTTCTTTGGATTACCGAGGCTGATTAATTACAAAGCAAGCTACAAAAGAAATCAGAACTATATATTTATCTACTGTAATTTTACGATCACTGCAAAACGTCAAAGGAACTTTTTGTATTAAAGTTGCGGTAAGGCTGGTCAATGTTGTAAATGAAGTTGTTGTTAACTTCAACAATAGAGAAAATTGCCTTGCATTTTTTATACGGGGTGTACTGTACGTACATGATTCTGAACATTCTAGTGTTGAAATTATTCATCGGCTTTTTCATGAATTTCCAAAAAAAAAGCGCTTTATTTAAATAAAATTACTTATTAGTGCAAAATTGAAAAATAAATAATAAAACAATTTAATTTGAAAAATAAATATTATTCCGCACGCATTCGTTACATGCTGAAAAATTAACAAGTTAGTCATTTGTCATTTTCCATATAAATGGTTTCTGTAATGTTGTAACGGACATTATTTGAAATCTTATAATAAACGTTTTCGGTACGTGGTCCCTCACATCTAGTATAGCGTCCTCAATAAATCAGGGGCCTTACCATGAACTCTTACAGCAGGGCAGTTTATCATGAAAAGTGACTTGTGTACTTACCATGAGCGCACTAATTAGCAGGCCACCCGGCTATTACGTCACCCAAACAGGTGAGTGGTCACGTGACAATATTATTCTCTTATTATCAGTCACTCTAATTAGTGCGCTCATGGTACAAATATGTAAGACAGGTCACTTTTCGTGTTACACTGTCCTGCTTTAAGGATTCATGTTAAGGCTCCAGGGCGTATTTTAATCGGTTTATTTTTAAAACATCCAAAGAATAAGCAGTAGGACTAAATACACGTATCAAGTTGAGAACCTAATTTTTTGAAGTATTTAAAAAATGTGAATTCTTTTATCTTTTCATGGGTTATACAGGGTATCCCATAAATGGGGTATCAAGCCGGTAATGACGCCTTGTGTAACCCACAAGCCAGCAATTTGTGAAGGAAAATAATGAAAAAGTCAATAGTTTTAGTGCAGTGGGTTAACATTTTTTTCGTTATTTACCCGAAAATGCATGAATTTCTTATTAAACCGGGTAGGTACGTAATCAATAAAAAAACAGTCTTTCCATAGGAGTAGGCACGATGGCACAGGGTTGCTTAAAACGGTTTTAAGACGATACAAATATTTTTTTTATGTAATTCAAAATATCATTTTTTGCCATATTTGACATCTTTTTCGGGGTCTCTACTATCAATACTATACCATACCCTTTGGCTTGATATACCCTTTCCGGGACACCCAGTATATCGTTATATTACAATAACATTTACCAGTGAATTATTGTCAATCATTGTCGATGACATTATTAAATTTGCTCACACATATATCTTGAATGAGTCCCGTCCCTTATGTCATTTCCGGGGGCTTTCGTGGAAATTATTGGCGGTTCATAAGTGGGCGCTTGAGTGATTTCGCTGGATAGGTACTTTTAGTTCCTTTTTATTTGAAGTGCTGTTGGTAAGGTTTTACGTGAATGAAAGGATCCATTAGTGCGGGCGGGTCGCTGTGGACTTCGTGGAAAACATCCCGGGTTCGTATGTGGCGCAAAAACATTATTGAGAACTTACGTTTGTAAATGGAGTAGTATTTGGTTGTTTTTAGTCAGGTAAGGTTAGTAGGCAATTTTATTCTCTCGCGGAGGATACCTTCAAAAGGTCTCCAGGGACCAGCTTAAACAACTCTCACAACTGGTTGGCCACTAATCAAACGACAAACAAACAAACCAATGAAGAAGAAGAAGTAGTTGCAATGCAGTTTTCTGTGTAAATATGCATCGAATACTAACCAACTATGTATACCATGTGGCTGGTTAAACATGGGACACATTAATACAGGGCGCTCAGTACTCGATTCTCGTCCTAAATCTATACTTATAATAAAACTGTAACAGGACCAATTCTGTACATTGAAGATATTTTGAAAATTATATTTGGAATGCATTCTATAACCGATACTAAGAGCGAAAATGTATTTTTTTAAATTTTTGTCTGTCTGTCTGTCTGTCTGTCTGTCTGTATCACGGCTGAGCATCACGCTGAAACTACTGAATGGATTCAAATGAAACTTGGCATAATTTGAGATCTTACTACGAGGTAGGACATAGGATACTTTTTATCCCGTAATCTAGCACGGTTCTTTTGGGAGAGGGGATTAAAGTCAAAACGGGTATTTGGTTATACGCTTGGTCCGATTTTATCAATTTTTCTTTATAATATAATAAGGGAACACTCATAGAGAGTTGTTATCAAGGTTTTGTAATCGATCGGGTTAAGCAACGTTAGGTAAGGTCATTAAATCAGTCGTCAGCGTATCGCGGTGCATGACACACGCACGATGCCGATGTTGCGGGTAAATACCGCGGACACGGCTAATAAGTGTACCGACAATCCTACTAACTGCAATGAACAATGTAAAATGTGCAATGTGATTATCAACGAGTTGTTGTCGTTTGTTAGCAACAAAGTGGATGTTTTGCCTGAGACTAGTTTAGTGCAAATATGTTTAAGTGCATACAACACTGAAGAAATTGAATATGCGAGATCCATTGTGTATAAAATGTTAGCACCGACAAAGAAGGTAACGAGACGAAAGGAAGGCTCTGAACAAAAAAGTTTGCAAGAAATAATTAAGCTAATAAAAGAGTTCGATCCTGACGGCCTACCGTGCTTCGTGGCGAAAAATCTGAACAAATTACCGCCAATAACTTTTGACCATGTAGATGTCACGACATTTTTGAAGGAAATGACACTATTAAAGAATGACGTAGCCAATATCAAGGCTAAAGCTATATCTACAAATGATGACACTAGCTCGAGCACGGATATTAGGCACTTGAAATCAGAAATTGACGAAATTAAACATATGATTAAGAGATTACAACTGGGAGATAACCATATTGGTAACCATTCTGAGTGCGAGAAGCAAAACAATACAACGCGGACCGAGACAGCGCGCGAGGTGGTAGCTCCGCTTGCACCCGTCGTCGTTGCGCCTGCGCTTGCACTCACACATAGTTATCCCACCGAGTCGACGCGTAAGCATGAACAGCTGACAGCCGCACGTAATTCCCTATCAGATGCGGGTACTAACTCGAAATCCCCTTGTAAACAAATGACTACGACAGATAATACGTCGATTACGGTACAATCATATAGAGATATCATTGTTGACAGGAAGCCTACGCGGACAAACCGAAATATATCACATGATGATAGCTTTATTTTAGTGGAACATAAAAAACGCAAGAAGTTTACAAACATAAGTGGTACAGCGCAGGGGTCCACCAAATTGCGGGTGGCAGAGCTATCATCACTAGTATATGTATCCCGTGTAAGCAGATCGACAACAGCTGACGACATTCAAGAATATGTCCGAGATATGGGTGAAGAATGTATGAAGGTTGAATTGTTGACGCAAAAACATGAAACGGAATTCATATCATTCAAGATTACTGTAAAAAAGAATAGAATAGAGCGATTTTTAAGTGCCGATTTTTGGCCGGAAGGTATTAAATTTAGACGTTTTCGCACACGCGTGCCGAATGGTATCATAGCAAAACAAAATTAATAATTATGGATTGTAACTCATTTAAATACTCAATAATTTCATATAATTGTAAATCGATTAAACGGTCTTTGCAATACGTACGTGACTTGACAAAAAGAGCTGATATAGTGGTTCTACAGGAGACCTGGCTGCTTCCTCATGACTTAAATTTTTTAAATGAGATCAATAACGACTTCGGAAATGTAGCCAAGTCTTCTGTGGACACTTCTGTGGGAATATTGAGAGGTAGACCTTACGGTGGTTTAGCTATACTATGGAATAAATATAAATTTCCACGCGTAACTCCGGTCAACTGTGTAAGCGATCGTCTTGCAGCTGTGCGAATAACAATTAGTACGCAAGCTATTCTAATAATAAATGTATATATGCCAATTGATAATCACGATAATATGACTGAGTTTATAGACTGTTTAGCGGAAATAAGTGCTATCATAGATGAGGCTGATGTACAATGTGTCTACGTCATAGGTGACTATAACGCACACCCGTCAGCTAACTTTGGGAAAGAGATGCTAAAATTTTGTAATGATATGGAATGGGAGTGTGCTGATATAAACGTGTTAGGTCGAGAATCCAATAGTTTTAACTTTGTAAGTGACGCTCATGGGTGTCAGAGATGGCTCGACCACTGCATAACGACAAAAGCAGCGTGGCTTACTGTGGTGGACGTTAGTATTATTTATGACGTGGCCTGGTCTGACCACTATCCGCTTCATATAAAATGTGACATTTCCGTTCCTGACAATGTGGTGCCAATGGTCATCTCTGACAGCCATGACAACTTAAATAAGATTAAATGGGGTGTTAGGTCTGACGAGCAGATACTTGAGTATACCAAATATTGTTTTAAATATTTAGATGACATTGATATATACACATGTGACTGTAGCAATAAACGAAACTGTGTACATTATAATGATTATTGCCTATTTATTAATAGGTATTATAACCATGTTGTGAATGTCTTGCAGAGCGCAGCTATTGTTACCTCAGTAACAAGGTATAATAAAAATAAAAACAAACAAGTAGTTGGGTGGAACTATCATGTCAGAGACAGCCACCAGATGGCTAGACTACAGTATCATTGTTGGATGATGGCTGGCAGGCCGAGTAGTGGACCTTATTATGAAAACATGCAAATAAGTCGCCGTGTATTTAAAAGTAAACTTAAATGGTGCCAAAGTAACGAGGAATCAATTAAAATGAATATCTTAGCTATGCACAAACGCAATAAAAACTTCATAAAATTTTGGAACTCAACTAAAAAACTTCAAGGAAAATCGAATTTACCAGTTGTAGTTGATGGTGTCCAGGAACCCGCCCTAATTGCGGACGTCTTTGCAAATAAATTTAAAGTTAAATCCTTACCTACAGAGTGTGTGCCCGACCGGGTCTGTTGTGACCGGGACACGTCTCCAGTATTGTATTACAATAACGATGCGATATCAACCGCAATAAAGTCAATAAAGCGCGGTAAGTCTCCCGGTCATGATGGTCTTAGTGTCGAGCATATACTCTGGGGTAGTGACAAATTAGTCAAACACTTGGGTACATTTTTTAATCTCTGTATAAGATATAGTTATCTTCCAAACTCTCTAATGAAAACTATAGTGGTGCCGGTAGTTAAAAATAAAACAGGTAATTTGAGTGATTCCTCTAATTATAGACCCATATCATTAGGCACTATATTAGGTAAAATACTGGAGCGTCTCATTTATCCCGAGCTCAGAAAAACTATAAGCATAGATGATGCGCAGTTCGGTTTCCGTCCTGGTCTCTCAACGGACTCGGCGATAGTCGCATTAAAAAGTTGCATAAACTATTATACAACTCGTAGCACCTCAGTCTATGCCTGCTTCTTAGACCTTAGCAAGGCCTTTGACCTCGTTAATTACGATATCCTCTGGAAAAAACTAAAAGCATCACAAACATCAGCCGAGGTTTTGAGTCTGTTGAGATACTGGTACGGAAACCAAACAAACAATGTAAAATGGGGCGACACGTTGTCTAGTGACTATAGACTAGATTGTGGTGTCCGCCAGGGAGGGCTCACCTCTCCGGATCTGTTCAACCTCTATATCAATGACTTGATTGTGGAGCTCAGAAGGACAGGTATCGGTTGCCATTTAGGCAATACGTGTATTAACAATTTAAGTTATGCTGACGATATGGTGCTTCTGAGTCCCTCAATTAAAGGTTTGCGCAGACTGGTTTCCGTCTGTGAGAATTATGCAAATTCGCATGGACTGAAATATAATGTCGCTAAAACCGTAATGTTGGTATTTAGGTCTGGGCAGGGCCCGGAGAGGATACCCGGGGTTTATTTAAACGGTACAAGTATAAACGTAGTGAAGCATTTTAAATATTTAGGTCACATCTTGACAGAAACCCTTAAAGATGACGGGGATATCGAGAGGGAACGGAGGGCACTCGCCGTACGCAGCAATATGCTGGCCCGTAGATTTGCGAAGTGCTCCACAGATGTCAAAAATATACTATTTAAAACATACTGTTTGTGTATGTATACTTGTCAGCTGTGGAGTAATTTCACAAAAAGGACCTGGAACTCATTAAGAGTTCAGTACAATGATGCTTACCGAGTTCTTATGAAGCTACCCAGGTTCTGTAGTGCATCAAACATGTTTGCGACGGCGAGGGTCCCCGATTTTTTCGCCATTATCCGAGCTCGTATTGCTTCATTTTGGGATAAAATGAGATGCTCCAGTAATAAAATCATGATGGCTGTCTCTGACAATGTGGAAAATCCATTAATTAAATATTGGATTAGAGTACACCAGCGAAAGAATTATAATTAACTTATGCTTAATTTTACTCATTATTTTATTTTATTTTTTATTATTGTACATATATTTTTTATGGGTGTCATTTCCTGAAATAAAGAAATTATTATTATTATTATTATATTATTATTAAATAGATGGGTGACCGTTTAACGCCATTTGAACTAAACGGGTCCGTGCTTCGGAGAGCAAGTAAAAAGTGGGTCCCAGTTTTTAACCAACTATAAAAAATGAGGTTATGTATTCGTTGCGAATGTCTGTTATTCAAAGTTTAGTTAGCGCAAAAATTGCGCAGGCGTAGCTGCGTGGGTCAGCTAGTATGTAATAAAAAGAGGTACATTTTTTTTTTGGGAATGATAGACGCTTTTGGCCGCAGATGGCCATTACAGCTTCACCGGACAATAGGAGGCGAGCGCTTAAAGCGCTCTAGCCTTAACGGCATAAGTAGCGACGAGCTCAAGGGCACCTCAGGGAGGCACGGCCTCGGCTTGGGCTGTCGCTTAAGAGAGGGCTGAGTTTACCACCGGTTCACAACGCGCCCCCACTGAGAAGAACCGGCAAGAAACTCAGTGGGGTGATGCACGTCGTTGAGGTCGCATACGTAGCGTATACGTATATAGCTAGTGTAGCATACGGTTGTCGGGGAGGGTTCGGCGCATCCCGATCCAATAGGACCGTCATGGGGTCAGGAGGGTCGAGCAGTACGTGCCGTGGTCTGCGGCGCGAGTCAGAAGGACTAGGGGCGTAATCGGCGGCGGCGCGGATTAAACTGTTCGCGTGACGGGACGCGGATTCAAAGTAGCGTTTTGACGCTTCTTTGAGGAACTTACGAAGGGGATCTAACTTGAAATCGGAATGCAGATCTACGTTCCGCATGTACCACGGGGCACCGACGGCACGTCGGAGGAAACGATTTTGGATAACCTGGAGGCTATCGATACGGGTGCGGGCGGCGTGCGCGAAAACTACACTCGCGTAAGTCAGGATTGGGCGAATGCAAGCTTTGTATAATGTCAACTTATTTTTAAGCGACATTTTACTCTGCTTGCAGAGAAGGGGATACAGGCGACCTAATACGAAAGCCGCTCGATTGCGGACGGACCGAATGTGCGGGTCGAAAGTCATGGCGGAGTCCAAGGTGACTCCGAGGTACTTAACCTTCCTAGTCCAGGGGATAGGGCGATTGAATAGGGATATTGGGGCCAGTCGTCTGTTGGGCCGAAGGCTCCGCGCGGAGAACATATTGGCGGGTCCCTGGAAGAAGACCACCGCGGCACTCTTCTCCGGGTTCACCTCTATGCGCCACGTACGGAACCATTGACCCAGGGCGGCGACTGTGGCTTGAAGAGCACGCGACAAATAGGACATGTTCCTATGGGAATATAGAGAGCGGTGTCATCCCCGTAAAGGGCTAGTTGGACTCTGTTCGAACGAGGAATGTCGTTCGTGAACAGGCTGAACAAGAGGGGAGAGAGCACGGAGCCCTGAGGGACTCCGGCATGTATAGGATGGGGCGAAGAAAACGTACCTTCGACCCGGTATCGAAAGGTACGATTTGAGAGAAAGTCTCGTATGATGAGTACGAGCCTATCAGGGACTCCTAACTGGAAGAGCTTGTATATCAAGCCGTTATGCCAGAACTTGTCGAAGGCCTTGGCAACATCGAAGAATAGGGCGCCTGTGTAGACGGGCTTGGGCTGATTGAGCCCGGTCAGGATGTGCTCCGTGAGGCGGTGCACCTGGTGGACGCAAGAGTGTCTGGTTCGAAAGCCAAACTGCTCGTCGATGAGGATATTATTGGAAGTGACAAACTCTTTGAGTCTCGCCGGTACTTAATATTGGACCCAATTATCAATAAAAAATGGACACTCACCCGCGCGTGCTTCTAAACAGATTTTCGGTACGCAGCGATAATTTTTTCAGCGATTTAATACCTATTTATTTACAACTCTCCGATCGACTATCACTTCTTTGTAAAAAGCCGTGTGACGACGGAAGACACCTTTTTTTTTAACGCCGGAGAAACCTTCGAAAGGTAAGAAACCCCCGGGAGCTGTAAGGCTGTGAGGAGATTCTTACCCACTAAAATCCCCGCGGCTGTCGCATCGACACATGAGAGGAGGAAACCCATGGGCTCTCCGGTGAGATTTGCACCAGGGGCCCCTCAGTGCCGGGGGGCGCATTGTAGCCCCCCGGGAACCTGACATGGTGCCCACGGGGACAGGGTTCGCAACCTCGCCGCCGTCCTCCTCGGATTCGCCGCCGTACTAAGTGGACGTCCTGGAGCCAACACCCCGAATTTCCAGCGACTCCGAAGGGACGGAAGAAACCTAGAGCAAGGTTGCACATTATTGTAATTAAGGTTTTCTTTGTTATTTATAGGTTTTTTTTTCAGTCAGCCTGTACTAGATGGAATAAAGTCGCACAGTTGTCTGTTCACACAATGAAGAGAATAAAATTTTCACCACAAATATCGTGCACGTAACCACATACTTCGAACATGGCTAAATCGATCATCTGCCACTAATTATTTCCTCACAATTCAGCACAATGGTCCAACAAATAGAGCTAACGTGCGACTAGGCCGGCCACGCATTGGGGATAATATTGGGACATTTTGCTGAGAGAAATTGAGAATGTTATAGTGATTTCCTATCAGTAGTATATACTCACTCATAATATTCCCATAATCAAGGCGCTTGTTATAGCGTTGATATATTGGATGACTGAATATAATTAAAAATCTATTCTGGTTCAAATTAAACAGGTGTAAGCATATCTAATTGAAAAGCATGATCTATGAGTGTCGGATAATTTTCTTTTAATTTCGGTTAACTAAAGTCCGTGCAAGTACATAATAATAAACTAGCTGACCCACGCAGCTCCGCCTGCGCTATTTTTACGTTAACTAAACTTTGAATAACAGACATTCGTTCGCATCGAATACATAACCTCATTTTTTATAGTCGGTTAAAAACTGGGACCCACTGTTTACTTGCTCTCCGAATCACGGACCCGTTTAGTTCAAATGGCGTTAAACGGTCACCCATCTATTTAATGACCTTACCTAACGTTGCTTAACCCGATCGATTACAAAACCTTGATAACAACTCTCTATGAGTGTTCCCTTACTAATATTTATTATATTTTATAGAAAAATTGATAAAATCGGACCAAGCGTATAACCAAGTACCCGTTTTGACTTTAATCCCCTCTCCCAAAAGAACCGTGCTAGATTACGGGACAAAAAGTATCCTATGTCCTACCTCGTAGTAAGATCTCAAATCATGCCAAGTTTCATTTGAATCCAATCAGTAGTTTCGGCGTGATGCTCAGCCGTGATACAGACAGACAGACAGACAGACAGACAGACAGACAGACAGACAGACAAAAATTAAAAAAATTACATTTTCGGCCTTAGTATCTGTTATAGAATGCCCCCCAAATATAATTTTCAAAATATCTTCAATGTACAGAATTGGACCTGTTACAGTTTTATTATAAGTATAGATAGATAATATCATGGGACAATCCACACACGGTCATCCGATCCCAAACTAGGCAGACTGTACTATAGAAACCAGACAACTGATACTACGACATATAACTAATACTTACTTTTTTTTTGTATATAGATAAATAAAATAATACCCAGACACTTGGTGGGATTCGAACCCACGACGCATCGGGTAGAAGCCAGGGTGTCTAACCACTAGGCCAACGGGCCCGTCATGTTGCCATTTAAACACTCAATCAAAATGTATCAAGTAATATTTTTTCATTCGACATCTTTTGAGAAAGATGTCCCGTTCTCTTCATTACCAGCATGGATACCCTAGCTGTGCACGACGCTCCAACGTTGTTTGTCTTCGTACTTCTCTTGAAAATCTATTTTCCTTGAAAATGGGTGAAAATTTTCGAGCGCAGCCGCTGTGCTCTGAATTCAATATGGGGTGAGTAGAGTTTTTATTAGTGAAGCTCTAAGTCAGTGGATTTTAAGTCGCCCCGACTCGTGTTTCACTTAATAATGTTAAGGGTTGGCAATGTTTTTGTTATAATAGTTACCTGTATAACTTAATTGCACTTAAAATTAGTGGTAGGATTTGACTTACTGTATTACTCCGTCGGCGTTCGACGTGTGATCGCACTTATGCGGTTCGCATCGTAATCACCGGCCGTTGAGAGCTCACATAATTATATTACTTTGTAAGAACTTCATCATCATCATTTTTAGGGTTCCTTTTACGGGTTACTTTTAAGTTTTGGTAAGACTTTTTCTGTCTGTCTGTCACACCTATATATTTTAGGAACCACTCACGCTATCGATTTGAAACTTGAAATAGTTTTAGGTCGTACTTATCCAATCTCATCTCAAATGATAAAGATATTCCTTTTTCTTCTATTTCGTTTTTATGCACATCTCAAAACAGATTTTTATTTTGGTGACGTAGTTTTTGGCAGATAATAAAAAATGCCAAAAAAATACCGTTTCCCCCTTATCTCCAAAGTTTGTGAAGGGAAAAATCAGAAATAATTATGGGTAATACGTGTCTTTCTATATTTTACATGAAAAATAAAATGAGTTTCCTAAGTAGTACAGTTTAAAAAAAAAATAAGATTTGACAAACTAAGTTTTGCGGTTTGGATTTTTAGCTATCTGAGGTGTTAGACGAATACTAAATAACTTTAATATGTCCAATTAAGGTATTTGAACCGGTATGCGAGTCCGACTCGCACTTGACCGGTTTTTTTCTCTGTCGTGTGGTTAGTGGTCAACCTAATGTCAGAGTTTTCAAGCTGCCTTTAGACCTCAGACCTAGCTTAACGACTGCTGTCTAGCAGGGACCGACTTTTAACCCAATAACGCCCAAAATAAAACTGCTTGTAAAAATTATATTTTTATAATATTTATTGTATAATTATAAAGTAAATAAAAGGTATATAAGCAAAAAAATTAAAAAATTTATCCAACGCAGAAATTATAAGGGTGTACCTGGACGAGTACAACGGGCGGATTAAGAATATAATTGCCTAAAGCAAAGTAGTTCAACACATAGAATTTTCCAGCAAAGTTCGCAACGCCAACCAACGCGATTGTAAGGAATAACACATTGCAACTAATAATTGTTAATGCGCTCGGGATTGTGACCCGCATGAGATACTGCCTTGGGTTTTGAGCAAGTATAGGTAAAAATAGCAACCTCCAAGGTTCTTCCGTTGGGTGACGTAGGAGGCGACAAAAGTAGAACCAGAACACGGACAGCAGTGACTTCTGTTGAAATATCTATCTTCACGTATACTGCGATCCCCAATGCTTCGGCAACATTCCCCATATCTACCTTCCCCCACCCCCCATCAAAATTGAGGCAGACTGACATTATCGTTTTGTACAGCTGGCCTTTTGGAAAAGCTCAGAGTCACACAACGAGCTATGGAGAGAGCTATGCTTGGAGTTTCTTTGCGCGACAGAATCCGAAATGTGGAGATTCGCCGAAGAACTAAGGTTACCGACATAGGTCTCAGAATCTGCAAGTTGAAGTGACAATGGGCAGGCCACATCGCTCGAAGAACCGATAACCGTTAGGGAAGAAAGGTTCTCGAGTGGCGACCACGAACCGGAAGAAGCAGCGTAGGCAGGCCTCCCACTAGGTGGACCGACGACATTGTTCGCGTCGCAGGAAACCGGTGGATGCAAATAGCAAATTGTCGTTCATTGTGTTGGTCTAAGGGGGAGGCCTTTGTTCAGCAGTGGACGTCTTCCGGCTGGTGATGATGATGATGATGACGTTATCTTTTCGAAGTTGGTCACGAATACATTGGACTTGTGAGCTCTTGGACTAAAATGATACAGACACTAGCAGAGTCGCTGGAGGACCTCAATACTATGCTCAGCAAATGAACATGAATAAGATAAAGGAGTCTAAAATCCACCAATTGGAGACTGTCCAGTTTCGGATTTCAGTCCAACGTCGATAAAGAATTCTTCCGAAGAATTCAACTCGGATAGGCAAATTACGTGGTATCTTCTCGCTCAAAACACCGTAAAGCCTAAAGATAAGGGTCTTCAAATCAATTGTGTTGCCACCAGTGCCAATAAGACGTGGTTCCCGACTGCTAGTCTTTCAGAGAAGGTCTAAAGTCTCACGAAGGGCTATAGAGAGAGCAATGTTCAGAGTTTCATTACGCCATAACATCAATACATTCGCCAAAGAATCAGTCATCAATATAGCTCTCAGAATCTGCAATTTGTAATGGCAATTGGTGGGTAAGCCCTAGCGCTCAAAGAATCGATAACCGATGGCGAAGAAGAATTCTCGAATGGCGACCACGAACCGGAAGATGCAGCGTAGGCAGATCTCTTACTGGGTGAACCGATGACATTGTGCGAGTTGTAACTGGTGGATGTACGCCAATTGGAAATTGGCAAGAGGGGGGGGGGGGATCTATGTTCAGCAGTGGCCTTACAGCTGATGAAGATGATGATGATTATTATTGAGGGCTTTTTCTAATCCTGAAAAGCAATTTTGGCTTATAAAGACGCCCTTGTAAAATTATCAAAATGTCTGAAAATATTAGTCCATAAGTGCCCATTGTACCCATCCGGGTACAGTGACATAAATGGACTCTGATATGGATTTACTGAAAGTAATTGTTACTAAAATGGTATCATATCTTTCTATATAGATGTACAATAGTTTTTAATAAAGAAAATATCAAATTACTATTTATTTTATAGTAAAAATATTTCTTTTCATTTTACCTAAAGACCTTGGGCCTCAATCACAACTTGTCACTAAAAAAAATTACATTTGTTTTCGCGCCGCAGCCAAACTTATTTTTTTCTTACACTAGTTATACCATTTAGTTACTATATATCTAATTACTTTTATACAATCCACAAATAAATATAACTAAATCATGCATTTTGTTACTGTACCCGCGCGAGTACAGAGGGCGTTAATGGGTTAATGTGACCTGCGAAGCACGTAGATCATCAGCTATATGTCGCGATGGATGTTGTGGCGCTTGTACCTACTGTAAGGACTTGTCCTAATAAAAATCAAAAATGTCACCATTTGTTTGGTGCTAAGATTGGGATTTAAAACCAAATTACTCCACTATTTAGATGTTATTACAATTCTGTAATATTGCATATATATTGCATTATATTAGCCGTCGGACAGCCGTCGGTGTTATAGGATATATTAAACTAGCGGCCATTTTTTTCTAGTATTTTAGAATAATTTTTTTAGTAATAATTATAGCCTATGCTACTCCCGGGAATTTTTGAAATCAGTACTGTAGTTTTTGATTATATTTATTACAAACATACAAATCTTTCCTCTTTATAATATTAGTGTAGATGTAGATTAGTGTAGATGTATCTAGCATTTGAAGTATAAACCCAATATCTCTCGATCGCGTATATTATCAGGCCTGTTGCGGTTACGTGGCCTAAATCAAAATTGAAATCCTATACTTGAGCGGCAGCTATGACCACAATTTGTATGTGATGTCTGTACATAATACAATAGTGGTAGAGACAGAACTTGGCGCTTTTGTTCTAGCCTACTAGTGCAAAATAGTTCAAACCAATTCGATTGTGACTGAAGTAGTGTCTTCGTTTGGTAAAAAAATTGAAGACACTTCGCAGAACATAAATAGCTATGGTAATTTTTACTTAACAATTTAGTAACTTAGATGATACTATCATACTCGCCCATGAATAGTCAGTCAGATAGAACCTCATTTATTAAATTCCACCTCCAGGCGGGCGTCGCGGCGCGGGCGTCGACGTTGCGTTGTACTTCCCGTCCCAAGCACTTCAAGGGTGTCGGGGGGATGCAAGTGCATTTCTGTTCCCCCCTAAAACGTGATCTAGCGAGGTCCGTATGGAGAGTCCGTGAAAGCCGCTGGGGGACATCAGTTATTAGGTGCCTTGAACAAGTAGAGCGTCTTTTACAACGAAACAGCATTTTTTACAATCTACTCCTTTGCTGCAGTATATGGAAACACTGGGGTGGCTTCTGGCGGGTTTCCTACTCTATGGGTTTGTCACATTAAAAACAACTCTTGAGTTAATGTAGAGAGCTATGATGAGTGTTTCTCTGAGGGACCGAATACGGAATGAAGTAGTTCGTCACAAAACCAAAGTGACCGACATAGCTCAAAGGATTAGCTAGCTGAAGTGGCAGTGGGCTGGTCATATTTGCCGAAGAACCGAAGACCGTTGGGGTAAACTGGTTCTGGACTCCTGAATCTGGAGTTGAGACCGTGAATCGGGAAGCGTAGTGTAGGACGTCCTGTGACGAGGTAGAGTGACGATATCTGCAGAGCGGTTGGCAGACAGACGGGCTCAGTGGCGTGCCTTGGGGGAGGCCTATGTCCAGCAGTGGACTGATGTGGGCTGATGATGATGATGAGTTATGAGGTCAATATTTAGGATACCCATCATAACAGTACGCTAACCACTGAACACTGTCCAGAATAAAACAATAAGTGGCATTTACCTTATCCGCGCGCCGACACGCGATATGAAGAGTTTTACTACAATTTTTTACTGGTGGTCGTTTATTATAAACTTTATGGCGGCATAAAGCATAAAATAATGGCGTATTTTTATAACCAGATGCAGTAAAACACCTTTTATGTGAGCGATAACATTCGGCATGGATGTAGCATTAGCGCAAGTATAAAATGGCTTTGCTTGGTCACGTGAGATTTTTTTTGTTCGATCTAATAACGAGACAGGTAAGAAGTTTACCTAGAGTGGTGACCACGAATCGAAAGAAGCAGTGTAGGCAGGCCTTCCACTAGGTGGACCGATGACATTGTGCGCGTCGCAGGTAGCCAGTGGATGCAAATGGTTAACTGTCGTTCATTGTAGCGGTCTAAGGTGGAGGCATTTGTTGTGGTGGACGTCTTCCGGCTGATGATGATGAAAACTATTATCTCAACAGTGACTTAAAAAAAACAACGACTTTTCTTCTTAAAAGACTTCGACTTTCTTCCAAAAATTACATTTCCTGCACCACTGCAGTAAATTTTCCGACAGGAGATCTGATAAATCGTCTATAAGGTTTTAGAATGTCCACAGTTACAGGAATATTGAAGTAACCTTTTGCGTATGAGGTCATCATTTTTTTCCGATCTGTAAATAAAAAGATTCTAGTGACATGAAAAATACATTCTCCTGATTTCCCTAAACCAAAAATCACATATTTGTAGCCAGTTTACCATATAGTTTCGTCATATTGTCGACAGATGTTACATATTTTCGTCTCCCCAAACATCATTCCGCCGATAAATACGTTTATCCGAAGCAAATGTATATAAAAGGTTTACGTGTCCCGCGTCAGCTTAGCTATGAAAAATTCATAGGTGAATAATCCCCATTCACCCGAGCGCACTATCCTCGCTCCGATTGCGACTCTAGGATTTTAATACGGTTCACAGATTTTAGTTTGTATGATAGTGAATCTTTGCTAGATTTTTAAAATTCCTTTTTTTTAATAATGTTTTTTTTTTTAAATTATCGCAAGTGATACAAATGGCTAATACATCTTACTTTTAACTTACTACTTTAAACTTCTTAGTTTAATCACAGAAATCTTTAAAAAATACATTTCTGTGGGTAAAATCGTTAGTCCGTTCACAAAAAGATACTTTTTAACTGTCTCTTAAAAATAATCTATACATACGAGTATAAAATTACTTGTCCTGACTGACTGACTGACTGATTCATCAACGCACAGGCCAAACCGTTGGACCTAGAAATCTGAAATTTGGACAGTAGGTTCTTCTTATGATGTAAGCATCCACTAAGAAAGGGTTTTTGAAAATTCCACTCCTAATTCCCTGCGGCTACGCCCGCAATTTTTTTTCTACCCCATTTAACCCCTTTAAATGGGGTAGAAAAAAAATAGCGGGCGTAGCCGCAGGGAATTGCTAGTATCTTATAAAAATGCGATTTATTATTTTTTGGTTTGAATTTCTTATTTTTTATTTCAATGAGATATGCTCCCATGAGTGTTCTCGTAGAGATCGTCAGTCTTGAGTGAGACCTCGTCAGTAACGCAAAATTAAGGAGGTAAACAATGATGTATTCCAATATGAAGGGCACTGTAGCTAAAATGGGGTGAACAACCTTGTTAGCTGAGTAACCTAAACTATTGTCTCAGATGACGAGCGGCAGAGCATTTAACCTGTCTATTGAAAAGACTTGCTTACTATCATGCGAATAGCTTCTCTGCCTTATCACTAAGTTGCATTGAAAAAGAATATAAAATCGGTTGACGGGTTAAATTGTATATGCTATGCTCGCAAACATGTTCCACATATAAATTCTTAACCCTATAATTCTTTACGCGACTAGAAAATGTGCTGAGAAATGTTCCAAAGCAGGATTTACGATACAAGAAATCAACTGAATTGAGATATAGGTGAGTCGGTCGAATGTACCCCAAAAATTATAATCCATGTAGCGGGTTTAAAATGCTTTAAGTACGGCATACACGCGCAGGTATACCTGACAGGTATACCTGTGCAGTTAAACTGTACAGGTATAATTGAGCTCCATAGAGACCATACACGTAACGGTAAACCTGCACAAACTCTCAGTTGAAACCATGGCCCCGACAGCGGCGCATGACTGCGACGCAGTAGCGTTAATAGATTAATAGTTTGTTTTATTAAAGAAAAGGATATTAAACGACGACACCGTGAACAGTGGTGAAAAGCAAACAGTACTCTTATGTCGACTTATTGAAGGAATTGAAATTTAAACCGAATTATTATTACCGCAATTATCTACGAATAATAATAATATTCTGGGACAATCCACACAGATCACAAATTAGGCAGAGCCTATACTATGGAAACTAGATGACTTTTTCTTGTAAATACATACATAAATAGATAAATAACACTTAGACACTTGGCAGGAATCGAACCCACTAGCTATTGGGTAGCAACCGGCATGACCACTAGACCAACAGGCCCCAATAAGATGAAAAGACTTTTCTCGATGATTTTTTTCTTACGATTTATTATAATTGCTGCTACTTTTATATTTTTAAAAGATTAAGAATCATTATTGGCAGCATATTTTTATGTTACAATAATAGATGGTACCAAGTATTCTACCGTTTCCGGCGTACAAATGTTTTATCGTTACAGGGTGACATAATCATGTCAAGGAATAAAATTATTTAAATTTTATCGTGATAATCTTTACACTTAATATGCCAAAAACAATGCTCCGACTTGTACATGTTTATAAATTCTTCCATTACTACATTCCGCTTACGAGACGACATACTGTATTAGAGCGCCGCGCGTCCTTTCCCTCTACCAGTCATCGGATAACTGACGCCTGCGCAGGCGAGCGCCATACACGCTCAGTTTTGCCTGCACAGGTAAACTGCACAGGTATACCTGCGCAGTTAAAAATATGAAAATTCATATTTTTTGACTCGCCTGTACAGGCGTGGAAACCTGCACAGTTTTGCGGCATACACGCTCAGGTTTACCTGCGCAGTTGAACTGTACAGGTATACCTGTCAGGTATACCTGCGCGTGTATGCCGTACTTTAACCGTAATATACTAATTGCTAGTTATAGTCAGCAAACATTATCACCTAATTATTTTATTAGGGAAGACTACCCTTTTTTACTCGGCGAAACTTTCAATGGGTATTAGGTGGATAGATAACTCTTTATTGTTCCTAAACCCCACATCGAAAAACATTAAAATTACAAAATTATTATTATTAAAATATATGTATAATTGGCGGACTAATTTCAAATTGCGATTTCTTCCAGACAACCTTTGAAAGGGTAGTAGTAGTTTTAGCGTACATAAACCATTCTGGAGTCTTACCCACTAAAGCCCCCGCGGCTGTCGCATCGGCACATGAGAAGAGGGATCTGAGCTCCCCGGTAGGATTTGCACCAGGGACCCTTCAGTGTCTTGCCTTTGAGCTTGCCGCCGGAGGACGCTTTGTAGCCCCTCCGGGAACCTGTCATATTGCTCACGGGGACGGGGGTCGCAACTCCGCCACTGTTCTCTTCTGAGTCGTCCGTACGCGAACGTCCAGTGACTCCGAAGGTTCGCCTGATGGTAAGCGACGCGTCTGCCAATAGACAGTTGCATTGCGCTGCCGCTCATCACTCGAAACATTAGTTATAAAGTCTCTTGTGCCCGGTAATTTAACCAGCTTCAGTGCTCTTTGTCCGGTACAAAGACAAACTCAGCAATGTTCACACACACACGCTTGGGAGAATATCTGATAGTACTAGGTGATACCTACCTAAATAGTCCCTTGCACAAGGAACCTACCATATAGTAAAATCTAATTTGTTACGCAGTTTTGAGACATAACTCTTCACGAACTAAATACCAAAATGTTTGCTCAGTAAAACGGCAAAGCGTTATCTCTTCCGTTTAATCAATTTGGCTCCGATTAAAATCGAATAGGGAACGAAGCTTAACTCTACCGTGCTCGTATCAGCGCCACCCAAGAACAATCATTATAAATTTTAATAGGAGATTATGTTATTTACCGTGATTTGCGTGTACCGTACCAGGCTCATCTAATGTATAATTAATGATTAATCAAACTTTATATTTATTTTATTTTATATTAATCTGTCTTTGGATTTTTTTATGCTCTGCGTTCTTTGAAAACTTCTTTCGTTAAATATTTGTTACAATCGATTATTTATTTTTCAAATATCACATTTGCAAAAAAATATTATGTAATATGTAGTGAATACCAGAACATAATAATATACTGGGACAATTCACATAGCATCATCTGATCCCAAACTTATATGCAGACCCTTTTTAACCGACTTCAAAAAAAGGAGGAGGTTCTCAATTCGTCTGTATATATATATATTTTTTTTCTATGTATGTTCGCGCATAACTCTGGCAAATATTTACCGATTTCAATGATTCTTTTTTTATTCGAAAGCAAAAACCACTGTAATGAATGTGTATGAATTTTATCACAATCGGATAAGACCTTCCTGGAGGAACATGAACGATGTGGGGGAATTTAATTGGTAAAAACCATAAAACTGATGTTCTCCATTACATTACTCCGACAAATATGAACCGATTTCGATGATTCTTTTTTTATTTGAAAGAGTAAACTACTATGATGATTCCATGCAAATTTCATTACGACCGGATATTTTTTTCTGACGAAACATGAAATATGTAAAACTATGTAGACGATAATGTGATCATAACCTACCTAGATCATTTTACCGTCTTCGATGGTTCAATCCTTATGTATGAAAATATCACTAAAAAGTTTAAAATAAAATCTTTTTAAAAAAAAATTAAACTGACTTCAATAACACTGAAAAGTATAAAATAATTTAAATATTATTGAAGTTGGTGCCAAATATACACAGCAGGTACGCCAACACCAACTTCTATAATATTTAAATTATTTTATACTTTTCAGTGTTATTGAAGTCGGTTTAATTTTTTTTTTTAAAGATTTTATATATTAACTTTTTACGCCTGTAGGTACTGTCGTATATAATAACGTTTGAATTTTAAGAATAAAATTATATGAAACCTAGGCGCAGGACTGATATATTTCACACACAAATGTTTGTCCTACCTACCTATGTCCTACCTATGGGGTAGTGGCCAGTCTATCTAACCACTAGATCCGCGGGTCTATCAAACAAAATGAAGAGTTCCGCGCGGCAGGTTGTGCTACATCTCTTTCGTCCGTGTCGTAGGCGTAGGTAGCGGGCTTCTTTTAAAACATATTGAAATCCATCCTTCCATACAGGACAGGTCTTTTTTGTCGTATGGTTAGTGGCCCAGCGATATGAACAATTTATTTCACTCTTCGATTAATCAATTGAACATTTTATTTTTAAACACAATTTTAATACTCGTGTATTCACTTACCTTTTAAACTTGGAAATGCTTTTCAAGCTGCCAGGTACTTCATTCTTGTTAAAACATAGTCTGTGTAACCCCAAGAGGGTGGCTTTTGAAAAACATATTTTTGTTATGATCCTGCGAAATGAACCCAATCATGTAGAGGAGCGTGGGGCGACTTGCCCTGTAGCATAAAATCAATTTCGTTAAGTATTTATTTTAACCTTTATAGGCGGAACTGAAGGATTTTTGTAAAATATGAACACGACAAAAGAAACGATACGTAGTGGTAGTAAGTGAAGACGTTATCTCTATTCGGTTAAAGCAGCTTTTCGTTTAACACAAATCTCGAGTGATAATAAGATAATGTGAGTTGTCACCCGCGCACTGCCTCACCAATTACCATTAGGTGGTAAGTATTGGCCGAGGAAAAACACATATAAATAACAAAAAAAATTATATTAAAAAAGTACCGTTCTATCGTCCACATCTCCTTTGCAATTACACCCTTTCCGGTCTAAATCTACTCAATTTATCTGCAAGTTTTTTTACTATCGCTATGTGCGTAGGCACGAACCGGGTGGTTATATTAAGTACCCCTGAAATCACCCCTATTACTGTCAATGGCATCATCCCGACTGACCATTTGTCACGGCCGATCGCGCGACGGGCCACGCCTCTGCCATGTCCGCACTTTCTGGATTCGACCGGATCCGACCGGTTTTAGCTGGATTTTTTTTGTTGTTTTGGATAAAATAAGGATCTTTTTCAATTTCGTTTGAGTGATACTATTTGTTAGAATAGTTTTTCTTTACGAGCTTTTGTCCGTTTCCGTTTGAAGTGGAAAATAATGATTACTAGTACGGCACATGAGTTGCCTAACTCAAAATACATTATACTTTTCTTTTCTTTTATTTACGGCTAAGACTGACTAACTACTTGTAATAGACCGGCCTTAGCGGGCAATTTTTAATCAAGAAGTTGTTACATGTGTAATAAGTCGGTAGAAACGTGCGTGCTGTTTATGTAATTCCGTATAGCTCGAAAGTTTACACCACGTAAAAATCCTTGTTCTCATTAAATTCCTTTTTACCGCACATCAAATTTTTTTATACTACTAAGGTCAGTCACCGCAACTTATAGACGCTAGCAACACCAGAAGAATCAATAGCGCGTTGGCGACGATTAAGACATTAGATATTAAGTTTTTTGTGTCACACTGCTGCTTGGCAGCAGAATAATTTATTATTAAAATCCTGATTTGCCATATTTAGAGTTTTCTTTTTCGCTCCGTTAGAATTTATTTATTTAGATTCTTTATTTAGGCACAGAAAGTAAGCAATAAAATAATTATACAACATAAGTAAACTCATGACGAAGACCTAACAGTGCCCTAGAGACGGTTATATAAAACAAAAATAACATAAATTGACCTGTGAGTAAAAAGAACAAAACTACATATATTAAATGCTGATTAATGCCAACACAGAGGTGAAACAGCTGTAATAGGAAACAGGAAATGTGAATGAATTAAATAATTTTATTATACATTTATTAATGACAATGAGAATTTTGGTATTTAAAGTACTTAGTAATACGTATGTTATATGTGTTTAAAGATCTGCATATGAAACTATTGCGTGTATAATTTTTACGTAGTCGTGGTGGTACAAACATGTACAATTTGCGCGAGGGATTTTGCCTCATTAATTAGTTCACTGCTTGCATAACGCATCCAACGGTATATCTTTTTTGTAATAATCTGGTTTTTTTTTGTATTTTGTCAATTTGTATCAAATTGATTCATTTGTGTATGTAAATTTACACACTGAAGGTTTTTACATCCTTTTTGATTACGTCGTGAATTAAATATGAGACTGAAACAAGTTCAGCTTTTAAAATTCACTGTCCGTGAATTTACAAGATAACGTTAAAAACATCTTAACGTCGCGTCGCGTCGCCGTCAAACTTGTTCGAGATAAAAATTACATTACACCCTAAATACTTAGCTACGGGGAAGCACAGAGCGACAGTATTTGACCCACTTTTCAACTAATTCATTATCCAGAGGGAGGTGCGTAACTTTGTTGAAAAATAATCGTACAAGATGAGGGAATCTGCATCACACGGATTATAAAAAATATTTGAATTATACTTTATTTGTTGATTTACTTATTATTTTTTTTAGTCAACACGTTGACGAGACGAGCAAAGGCGTTCGCCTTATGGAAAGAGACACGGCTACCGCACGTCACCTGAGACATTAGCTATTAAGTCCCTTGTGTCCCAGTAATTTCACTATTAAGTCTCTTGTGTCCTAGCAACACCAGAAGAATCCCTAGCGCGTTGCCGACACTTAAGACATTAGATTAAGTCTTTTGTGTCCGGTAATTTCACCAGCTACAGTGCTCTTCACGCCAGATCACAGCAATGTTTACACACTGCTACTTGGCGGCAGAATACCCGACGCTAAAAATACAAATCCACGGGGATGTCCGGTTAAGATAGCAACTCCCATGTCGGGTATCGAAAGAGGCGAAAACAAGAAGACGGGCAGCAGCTATTGGATAAACGTGTGACTCCTAAGACGCCTGCCAAGCGTGGTGTTTATTCACTAACCCATGGCATTCTTTACAACCGAAACTAACTCTGAAACAGCAACCGATCAAATTTTATCTTTAATTAAAGCAAAGTTGATATCTGTATCAGTCAACGTCAATTTTCATTCATTTACTTCATATTTTGAAGCTGTTTCACCAAATTTCTGGAAGCTTTATACGTACAGTACATGTAGGTTCAAGTTAAAACGGCCTGGCAAAAGTCACTAGTTATAAATAAAACAACAGAAGAGAGCAAACGATTATTTAAACAGAGCTTTGGGGCAAAAAGCCGGCCGAGGCAACAAGACACGTCGCACTGTATAAATTGTCGCAGTCGTGTATCGCGACGAACGACCGCCTGAAACAAAAAAAGTCGCACAAAATAAACGCGCCGTATGAGCACGGCATGGAAATGGTATTCAGAATATTCACCAGTACACCCATAACGTATGCGAATCGTCCGTGTTTGCATACGGACTGCTTAAATACTCATTTGTGCCTGGATTTAACAAAAAAAGCCGGAATTTTTAAATGCCGTGGAACACATTGTGCGCTTGGAATTCTTGGCAGCCATGTTTTTGTGTAGCTTGCCTGAAGTTACATTTAACATGGTCACATGTATATAATAGTAGTTGTAGCCTTTTTGGCTTAACGTGTTTGAATCCTGTGGTAAATAAAATCGTTCTTCTCCTATGCAGACCGATCACTGATTGTCGTAAGATAAAGATGCTTCAGCAATCGAATGATCGCGTAAAAGCGCCCAATTCTTCTCTTCGTGTTTATAAAATTAAGATAGATAATATTTATTTTCAGTTACTTACTTCAGAATTACTTCAGAAGTTTGTCAATCACATAAATAGACAGGACAAGTAACTTACTCTAAATTGTGCGATAATCTTCATGTCTTTTTACTTTTCTTAGGATTTGGATATAGCGAGTTTAAAATGAAAACAGAAACAGGAATGTCCCTTGCGCAAGAGACCATCCAGGTTCGTAACGTTCTGCCGCATCCTCGCTCGTTCGGTCTTCTGAGGACACTGTAGCTAGTGGTAATACCACTGTATTACCGACCCCGAGAGGATGTAACTAATGTCACGGATAGCGAGTGGTTGTGCATCGCTAAAAGAAACTCATTAAAAAAATTAGCACAACTAACATTTGAAGCTCCCTTGTCAAATTACAATGCTGCTCCACTAGAGTATAATGGAAGTTCACATAGCGCCAAAGGCTAGGGCAGATTCCGCGCTTCACTGAATTTCTGTGTTAAATTTTGGCATTTCTTCCTGCATTCCTACCTTCGTGTTGTTTAGAGCGTATTGTCGTGATTAAAATGAGTGCGAAATATTGAAACACCTGCGGTGAAATTTTTCTGTTTTAATACTATGGAATCCTGCAGCCGACGTTATTTTAGGAAAGGTTCCATGTTTATAACCGGCTTCAAAAAGAAGGTTCTCTATTTGACGCGTATGTATGTAATATTAATACAAATGCGTAATATTTTTATATGTTAGTCTATGTGGGTTTTTAAACAAATTTACCAAATTTTATGAGTATGTATGCATGTATGTATAATATATATGTAGGTTTGTCCGCGTATTCCTCAGAAAATAAATATCCGATTTCGAAAATTCTTTTTGCAATAGTTAGAGTAATTTTCAACTTAGGGAAGAGTACCTACAAGTATCATCAGAATCGGTCTAGTGGTTTAAGAGATACAGACTTTTTATGTTTTCAGTAAGTTACTGTAACGTAGACGTTTGAGTTGCCTGATAGTGCCTATTTTGGTAAAATATAAGTCACTAATAATATTATCGTTACTTTATGCTTTTTAGATAATATTCTTTGAAGTCGGTTTTTTTAAAACAGTTTATTAAAATATTCATAGTCAGCATCTATGGTGCGTGACAGTTTTTTAAACGACTCCATAACAAAGAGTTTTAAATTCATATCAAAGCTCCAAAAATAAAGATGTTTTGCATTCAACGATTTTTTGATTTTATGTTGTTACATTAATTTTGTCAAGCGTTGTGGGTCGAAGAGATTCATTTTTAAATGGAGCGAATTTTTTTTCAAGTTTCTTCAGTTAGTTAATTCCTAAAAACTTTTGGATCGACTGCTTGGAAGAGGATTTGAGGAAGATAGGAAAATTTACCAACTGGATCGCCAAGCATTGCGACAACTGCAGGAAGATTACTTAAAGGGTTGTAACGTCATCGGAAGGAGTTATTTTTATTCAGATTTGTAAATTGTTGAAGAATACTGTTTTTTTAACTAATTACCTTATAGGTGATCATTTGTACTCATGATAGAACCTTAAAAAAATATAATGTATGCATAGGTACGTTTCGGTTTCGTGACGTCGAAACATATACGTCTTAATATTTTTTGTAATATCTCTAAATAAATAATCATGTTTAGGTTTGGAAGTTATATTTGTGTCTATTAGATTTGTGTGTATAATATGTTTTTACGTCGTGGACAACTTTGGCTTGTGCGATAAAATTTTAATCATTACTAAAGAGTAGTTCAATTACTTTAAAGTCGTATTATAAAAATCTGAATTTTCATGTAACTTTTTCATTTTCAATCTCAATAAACCCGTTCATATTAGAGGCCTTTTAATTTAAAAGCGACAGCGATTTTGAAAAGCTGCAAGGCATTCTTACAAATTATTCGATAAAACGCAGACATCGTACATATCTTTCCTTTTAATATGTTGTATTTTAATAATTAATTTATTTATCTAATGTTTTCCTTCCGATGAGTTATTTTTTGTCTTAAAATATTTTTTCGCTAAAACATAATTATGTATGTGCTACCAATCTGTTATTCACTATTATTTTTCGCAATCAACATTCTACAAGTCAGATATAAACCCAGTGAAATGTTTTGTGTAAGCGTAAACATTAATCCTGTATCTTTTATGAACTTAAAACTTTTGTCTCTGTAATGCTTTTTGACCAAATTAAAGGAAACCGTACTTCATCAGCATCCGAAACACGTCTACTGCTGGGCAATAGACCTCCACCTCAGAAAGGAGGGGTTGCCGGAATCTCGCGCTTGGAAGGCTTAAAAAAGTACTTAGTACAAGTAAAACAATTAAGTATAATACTTGGAGGAAGGTCTTAGGCGCAGGCCAGACACAAGGGGCGCGACGCGCATCAGGCGCGCTACCGGGCGCACGGCCGGCGCGCATCGGGTGCGCTACCGGCGCGCATCGGGCGCGCCTGTGGCACGCTCATGACGGGACAGTGTATCGGTGGTATTCAAGTTTTTGATTTTGATCTGACAAGATGTCTTCCTCTGACGACGAAGACATGCTAGCCCTGGTGCAAGTGGCCAATTTGTAAAGGTGACGATATTGGGTGCACCCTGAGCGGAGAGCTGGACGGGACAAATACAACCGGCGGGTGTGGGCGAAGTGGCGGGGGCGTGCGCGCCTGCGGTACGCCTTCGATGCGCCTGCGGCGCGGTACGCCTTCGATGCGCCTGCGGCGCAAACGTGGCGCAACCGTGGCGTGCCGTCTCGACGCCTTTCCAATGTTCTTTCATACAAAATGTAGAAGAAGGACGTGGTGCAAAACAGATAGAAGAGGTGCGCTTATGGCACGCCCGCGCCCGCGCCGCTTGTGTCTGGCCTGCGCCTAAAGAAGTATAATAGGTATTTGCCGCACACTATAATGTAAATTTTGACGTTTTCGTCTCGTTCTTTCATTGTGCTTTTCTCTTCTTTGTTTCGTGGAAGTTGGTACCTATGTTTGAATATTACAATTAGGTTTACTCAGTGGACCGGATGAGACGGGCGTTAGCAACCACGCATACCTCTCACCACTTGCACCAAACGAGAGTTGAACTACGAAGCTGGCGTTAAAACTAGCTTCTGCGCTGAACGCTCACTTAACTTCAAGGCTCATTACTCCCGCATATATCTCCAGAATGAGCCTCCCTCCTCTAATATAGGTTTAAATTGTTTAAGTTTCGTGATTAAGCCACGGTTATCAGTATTTCTTGAGCTGTGTTTCTAAAGTGAAAACACCCGTGGGACGAGAAAATGTATAGCTTTTTGTTGTTTGTCAAGAATTAGTTGGAAGTGAAAATGCGACGATCCCATTTATGTATGTATGTATGAGTAAAAGGGATGTAAACGTTATTGTTTGTATATTCACTGCCAAAAGTGTGAGTGCGATTTCCTATAATGTAAAATCACAAGGGTTCCTGCGGTCTTCTGTCTGATGCAGAGCCCTACATCCTCTGTTGAGCCTTCTGCTCTACCCTACCCAGTGGCGTGCACTGAAAGCAGGCAAAAATATCTGCGAGTTGTTTATGCTATATGCTATTTGTTCGTGTTCCAGCATAAATATCCTTCAATTAATCAACATTACCAACATATCCACTTACATAAAAAAAAAAGTTAATTCATGTCCGAACTAAGATTTTTTTAAATTAAGATTGTTTAGAGAAATCCTGGGGTAGGCAAAGTATTTTTGTCAGTATGGAGCCGCTGAATGAACTTAGTAATGTTTTGAAATGCAAATTAATATGTCTATAGTATTTGCTTGCATATGGATATTTGAAATGGTATAATAACATACTTAAAATAGGTGAAACAAGCCGAATACATTTTTTGCCTACCCTCTGTGCACGCCACTGACCCTACCCATGGGGTATCCGGGTAAGAATAGCACCCTCCCATCTCCTCTCGTTGGGTGTCCGTAAGAGTTGGCTAAGGGAAAACAAGAAGACGGGCAACAGCGTATTTCTATTAAATTATCCACCGCCTATACTGCGATCCCCGAGACGCCTGCGAAGCGTGGGGATCATGGCAACCGCTACCTTCTGAGGTAGGCTTTTGAGGGGATAAACAGAGTTTAGTTTATTAATAAAATTAAGGTGATACGTATTATAAGTGCTAGAGAAGACTTAACAGATAGAAAATGTCCAAATATGTAATCTAGTCGTCAAATATATCAGGCTTTTTTTGAAGTGAAACTTCTTATGCGACTTCCAAAAATGTTATCACATAACGCGTTAAGCGTTAAATTATAGGTGATAGGCGTTAAGTGATGGAGTGTTAAACGATAGGCGATAGGCGTAAATTTGTTAAGGTTATGAAAGCGCTCATGTGACGCCGTCACTGAGTGAGTGGGTGAGTGGGTGAGTGGGTGAGTTGGGTGAGTTGGGGTGAGTTGGGGTGAGTTGGAGTGAGTTGGAGTGAGTTGGGGTGAGTTGGATGAGTTGGGGTGAGTTGGGGTGAGTTGGGTGAGTTGGGGCGAGTTGGGGCGAGTTGAGTTGAGTTGAGTTGAGTGTGTGTGTGTGTGTGAGTCAGTGAGTGAGTGAGGGACCGACCGAACGACCGATCGACTGAGCGAGAATGAAGTTTCACTTCTTCCGCGCGGAGGGACTCCACGCACGCACATTTTTTTGTCAGTGAACCTTCAAAAGGTATCCAGTCCCCGTAGCATCACCCTATGACATATTGACTACAGAGTTTAAGGGCCGAAACATAAACTCTTGTTTAAATAAAATAATTGTGATGCGCTGGCTTCTACGATAGAACAAATTACGTCAGTAAGATTATGCATTGATAGTCTACTTTATACTTACCCTGTTTTTATTTACAACTCGGAACAATAAATGTATGAAAACAGGAGTGCGGACTGACGTTTAGATACATGAGTAATATAGAACGTTAAAGCCTTTTAGAATATAACTTTAAATAGTTCAATTCACCTGCCTCTTAGAGGAAAGTCTGCCTACGCTTTGTTTAAAGGGACAATAGACAAATGCGTACTCTGTACTCTATTCTTAATATATAAACTCAATTTTTATAGCTATTTCTATGAGGGCTAAAACCTCATATCTATTCAGAAGGCATGTTTGAATGCCCTCGCTTTTGTTTCGGGGTAATTCTCTTTACGTACTATCAACTAGGAGCTGAGTGGTGGTATTTATCAAAGGTTTAGTTTGTGCGTTTGTTTAAAGTCTGCGCCATTTACATAGGATATATGTATGTGTATGAGGTACTTAGGTGCCTCCGGTGCGCAGCGGGAAACCGCTTGCTTTGCAAACCTGAGGTGCCGAGTTCAAATTCCGCGAGGAGTAACATCTTTGTGTAGTTTTTCCTTACTGGCTAGGTCAATGCATGCCGATTACCTGATTGTATGTAAAGTAAGATGATCCATGCATCGAGTGGGCATGCAAAAGGTCAGTCCTGCACCTGATCTCTACCCGGTTCCATCCCCATCCCATCGGTTTGTGAGAGTTTAGAAAGAGAGAGTGTACTTGTCTCTATGGAAGCACTTGTTCACTATAATATCTCCCGCGTGGATGGCTGATCTTGTGGAAGATGGGTCGCTGTACTATAATAATCTATATACTTATAATAAAACTGTAACAGGTCCAATTCTGTACATTGAAGATATTTTGAAAATTATATTTGGAGGGCATTCTATAACTGATACTGAAACCGAAAATGTATTTTTTTAAATTTTTGTCTGTCTGTCTGTTTGTCTGTCTGTCTGTCTGTATCTCGGCTGAGCATCACGCCGAAACTACTGGATGGATTGAAACGAAACTTGGCATGATTTGAGATCTTACTACGAGGTAGGACATAGGATACTTTTTATCCCGTAATCTAGCACGGTTCTTTTGGGAGAGGGGATTAAAGTCAAAATGGGTACTTGGTTATACGCTTGGTCCGATTTTATCATTTTTTTCTTTATAATTATAATAAATATTTGTAAGGGAACACTCATAGACAGTTGTTAACAATGTTTGGAAATCGATCAGGTTAAGCAACGTTAGGTAAGGTCATTAAATAGATGGGTGACCGTTTAATGCCATTTGAACTAAACGTTTCCGTGCTTTGGAGGGCAAGTACAAAGTGGGTCCAAGTTTTTAACCGACTTTAAAAAAGGAGGTTTGTATTCTATGCGAATGTATATTATTGAAAGTTTAGTAAACGTAAACACAGCGCGGGCGGAGCTGCGTGGGTCAGCTAGTATAATAATAATTATGTATTTTGTGGCTGTAGCCATATCGGCCAGGAGTAGGATATTATAAGGAAAACAAATTGGATATGTTGGTATGGACAGCAGTAACAGCTCAGGTGGCTTGCCATTGAAACAAGGTGCGCAGGTTCGAACCCCGGCTCGCACCTTTAACTTCTTCTTTAACTAATCATGTGCGACAGTTACTAGCTTTCGGTGAAGGAAAACATCGTGAGGAAACCTGCATGTCTGAGAAAGCCTAACTAGCTTTCGAATGACGTGTGAAGTCCGCCAACCCGCACTTGGCCAGCGTGGTGGACTAAGGCCTAAAAGACCCTTCATCTTAAGGGGAGGCCCGTGCCCAACAGTGGGACAAAACAAGGACTGGTATTATTTTTATTGTAACTACTATGAATATTTACACAAAATTTATTTCCTAACTGTTCGATCGCGGAAGCTAGTCGGACAGACGGAATTTTTTACAAAAAAAGAATCCCATCTGTCCGATGATCGAACTACCAATCGGACTACGAGGAATAAACTGTATTTGGGTCTCGATCTATTTAACGCTTGATATCAAACTTAGTATCGGATATATTAATGTCATGGGACTATTTACATTCGGCTATCCGATCTCAAGCTACCCTAGATAGTAATGTGACAACAATATTTGTTACTTTAAGTGACACTGCTGACCACCAAAGATGCCAGTCACAAAAGAATTCTGTATTCCAATCCGATCTAAAAACTTTGGAAGGTTTCCCCCGCGAAAAAAAAATATGAGCCGTATTAGTTATTCTGATGGTGTGAAGGGCACTCATGTTGGTGAAATTACTGGGCTCAATAGACTTAATAACTAATGTCATGGGTGACAAGTGGCAGTATAGCGCAGCTGTCTATAGGGCTCCCACACATAACTGCGATGCGATGCGGTGTGAAACAAATGAATTTTCGATACAATATTCCTGCAACTTCGCGGCGAATCGCTTACTATCAGGCAAACGTCTTGCCCGTATCGTTCTAAATTTAAATAAAATAAATGATATTTCGTCAGAAATATTGTATTAGGCAGCATATAAAAAAACATACAGTCGAATTGAGAAGCTTCTCCTTTTTTTTGTAAGTCTGTTATATAATCGATCATACTGACTGACAACCTGCGATGTGGGTCTATTTTAATTGTGCACAAAGAACGAATAGATAAAACGTTCGCCCGAAAATTGGAGTTAGCCGCAGTGGCACGCTGATGGATTGCGCCACAGAACGAAGAAACAGAGTAGATATGGCATCGAGACCAAAATAAGGAAAACCAGTGTGCTCAACCTTCCGAGAGTTATTAAATATCATCAGACATACACTCCAATGTCAACATTCCAGACTTACCGTGCTTGCGACATTTTATTTAACTAATAAATCTAGTGAGATGAAAAACCTTATTTAAAAAAATAATCGAAATAGCTGTTCTTGCTACAGCAGCGGGCTAACGTGTAGATCCGAGCGTCATACATTGTTGTAGTACATCTAAGATTTTTTGATGGCCATCATCTTCTGTTACTGAAAAACAAATCTTACATAACAATTATAAAGTCGATAATTTAATAACAATGAAGTCAACAATTAAGCCATAGTCATTTATGGTCATTTTGCGCATATAAAAGCGACACAAACATGTGATCCTGGTATATAGACTTTTTTCTCTGATCTATGATTCTGGCTATTCCGTTGATTGGTGGTTGACTGGCAGACATTTTTTTGTTACTGCATATGGGAGACGTGGAAGGATCGACACTGGAATAGCACAGGTTTTGTTACACGTTAATACAATTCACATATTATACTATAGTTTGGAGAAATTCAAATATATAAAGTGATATTTTACTAATAGGACTCTATTTGCTAGGTAGGTTATACTGCTATTTGGCCGATTTGATAAATATGCAATTTCGCCTATGTGTCCTTTTGATAAAAAAGCCCCTATAAATTATGAAAATAAATCAATATAGGGCCGAAGAAAGATAAATTATATGGCCGTCCTAAAAAAATATGATCGGCAAAAATCTCTGACACCTAATCGCATCGAATAAAAAATGAATAACGAAAAGATTCCATTTTTTAAATTCGAAAATAGAACGTTTAATCAAACGTTAACTTTGCTCGAAACGTCAAAGTGATCAGTGAGCACATTTAGTGCTTTCTTCAAAAAATCAGTTGTGTCGGCGCGGATCTTGAAAGACTCTGTAATAAATGGATGCGAGGCTAAATTCGCTCAAATCGGCACTGAAAGCTGCACAGGGCTCCGTCGAATAATTTATTAAAAGCCCGCCGCTGCTTTTGTTGAACGCCGATGTGTAGGGCTGTCAGTTTTATGGCATACTACGTCAATACTACAAGTAGAAATCCTAAAGTAACTTGTTGTCTTGTTTGTTATCTTTTACGGAACAAATACCCTGATAGAAATACATATCTGAGAAATTTTAATAAATACCGAAAGATAGTATTACAAGGAAACACAATATCACCCAAACACAAGAACGCAATGTTTAACGTTTTTCCTGGGTGGAAATACAACCCACGACCTTTTGGGTAGTGGCTAGGTTGTCTAACCACTGTACTAATGTGGTTACAGGCCTGTCAAATGTGAAGTGAAAGAGGATATTTTTATTTGAAGTCAAAGTTTGTGTGTGTCAAGGCAAAAGGTAACAAATTGTTCCGTAAAACCTAGTAATAGTAAACCTTTTGATAATTTATAATATAATAATATTCTGGGACAATCCAAACACGGCCATCTGATCCCAAACTAGGCAGAGCCTGTACTATGGAAACTAGACAACTGATACTAATACTTATATACTTTTTGTTTGTATATACATACTTATACATATAGATAAAACACCCAGATACTTGATGGGAATCGAACCCACGACCTATTGACCGCTTTACTCGTATTTATATAAATAGTTATATCTCAATTAAATCTTAATAGGCTCAGCTGCGCGCTGTATTTTTCTGCCAGACATGATAATGTCGCTCCCAATTACATGAGACTTAGTACAGCTGGCGAAGCTTAGCGAATACTACCAAGGCTTTCGGGGAAAGAGCTACATACTACGTGTATGTTCATCACCATTTTT
Source organism: Furcula furcula (assembly GCA_911728495.1). NCBI lineage: Eukaryota > Metazoa > Arthropoda > Insecta > Lepidoptera > Notodontidae > Furcula > Furcula furcula. The sequence goes on from OU452255.1 coordinate 19,849,374, forward strand.
TTTACTTAAGTATATTATTAAATTACGTCTTCATTAGTAAGATTTTTTTTTTCTATTTTTGTATAATTTTTTATTGTTATAATGTAAGTACATCGTTGATTTTTTTTTTTTTGAATTCTAAAAAATCTGGCAGTAGGAGACAACCCTACACGGGCGGCGTGTCGCGTAACATCAATCATGCAAAGATGGCGCCTTGTGTCGCTGCGGCTTCGTCGTCACACTCGCGCTGTCGAGTTACGTCATAGCCCGCGATAATTATATTAGAAAGACACCCCCAAAACTAATGACGTGACTATAACAAAGTTATGACGTGTTACAGATTAGACTTTTAGCTGTCAATCTTTTTTTTTTTTTCTTTTCTTTTTCTTTTCCTTGCAAACCGGAGGTCGTGGGTTCAAATCCCGCGAGGAGCAACAACAATGGTTCCTTACGAGATAATCGATATCTCTACTCGTTAACAAAGTATTGAATTTAATGAGCTCGAGTATCGAAATAATTCGATTTCGAGAAGTGAGTAAATGCTGATTAACATTAATAGGCGTTTTTGTGTGCGGCATATAGACTCATATTTGACAAGTCGATACTACAAAACTTGTTTGAAATGATCTAGTTATGACATCTCCTTTGGTACCTACGTTAGAAGGTACATTTTTATAATAATAAATCCCAATAAATAATTCTTATTCCCGATTCGATTTCTAATTCCCGAGAATCCGATTAACACAATGTATTTTTTTTTTTTTTCTATAATAGGCATGATGACTAATTTTGAAAAAATACTCTATTATGTACTTACGGGTCTACTACTGCCGAAAATAATCATATTTTTGTACAATTAATAGCAATATTTTCAATTTTTAAAATAGAGTTTGAATTTCGTTCCAAAACGATGGCCGGTGCATGGCGCCATTTTGTGACGTCACTACGGCGGTGTAAATAAACATCTGTCTAGGTATAAAAGTGAATCATTGTACGAAAGAAAATGTTTAGATGACAGTTTGACAGTTGCTTATTTACACCGGATTGACGTCATTCACTCTGATCAGCGTTTATTACAAAATGGCGATTAGCTGTATTTGAGTAATTTATTTGCTTAAATATCACGAAAATCTCTCTATTATTATGAAAATGAATGCATTTTTGGAATCAGTGCAATCTGTTCTAATATTTAAAACCACAGATTTATTGGTATTGTGTTGCAGTCATCATGCCTATTGAACGCAAAAGTCTAAAAATAGGGTTAATACTCTATGATTGGTTTATACTGTGTTTCAATAATAGTAATGTAAGTGTACCCGTCTGCAGGTTCCCATTCTTCTAAGTTGGTATTTACGATCCGCTGGGGAGGAAAACCTGTCATTCGCATACAATGTTTTACTTTAACTGCCTTTCCTTGTGACAATGTACATTTAACTGCGAGTACGTTCTGTCTATTCTCTAAGTACCTATCAGTATCTTTATTTACGATTTAAAGAATAAAAATTCATTTAACCACCAATACTATTTAAGTTTTAGGATTTATATATTATAAAACGGCTTATTATAAAAAAAAACAATTTCATGAAAATAAAAATTAAAGAAATTAAATTAACTTATTAGGTGTAAAAAATTTGGCCCATGTGGTAGGGTACTCAAGATGCTGGCAGCATTTCCTCGCTGAATAGCTAAAGCCACTCCCTGAGCGAGGAAATGCCCAGCTCTGGGTTTACCTGTGGTGTCGACCAACCTTTTACTTAGAGATCTAAATAAAGTATGGGCAGAAGGGCCCCATGGACCTAGAGTTTCTACTCCGAAGGGAATAAAAATATATTCGGAGCCAATATCCTTATACTTTTGTCTTTTTTTGTTTTCGGCTGCCTCTGCCGCCGAACCAGACCTCTTGCTTGTATCCTGGACATGTGACGGTGCCAGTGTGTCCACACAAGTTGCTTCCCACACCAACACACGACCCATGCTCCAGGGGATGAGAGACATCCCATCGGGTCTCTTGCCATCGTCACTCACGATACCTTTCGGCTCTAAAATAGCCGGTACGTTAACGGTGACAAGAGCCCGACGGATGATGTCATTCAAAGCGGAATGGCGGGAGAAACGGCCGGCACTTTTGACACATGAAAGTCCATGGTACCCTAGGCGGTCAACATCAGTACCACAAGGGCACTTATGCGGCGTCCAAACGTCTGCACCAAGACGCAAGGCTAGGGCTACACGAAGGGTGTTTGTGTCCAGGCAGTTTCCCGTATTCGGACACGGAAAAGCCTGTAACCAATATCCTGATTCCTTACGGTAAACTGCCAAGAGCCTTGCGAGATCGGAGCCTGAACTGTTTTTTATTAAATTTTTATGAATGGCATCACATGACAAATCATCCCAGCATTTTTGCGACGTTGGAATTACAGAATTTAGCCCCGGCCAGGCCAATAGCCAAGCCTTTGTGCCTTCGTCAAAAAAGGAAATGTCAAAATTTGTCAAATTGGATTTGGAAAGAATTTGTTGCACAAGGGACTTTATGAGCTGAAGAAAGGAATGTTGGCAATGAGACACTGAAAATTTTGCGTATGCCAACCCCACCAAAACGAATGGGCAGGGAGGCCTAAGTACATTTAAGTACATTTAAATGTGTCAATAATAGGATGATTTTTTCTTGTTTTGTCGTATCATTAGTGACCAACATAGTGTCAGGGTTGTTTAAACTTAGGTCTCTGACTTGGCTTATAGGACAACAAACGTTCACCTACCACCTTATGGCCTGACTTTGGCTGAATTCTATTCTATTGTTGGTGGCTATAAATCGGGCCCGATAGCCACCGGAACGCACTTCGACCCAGTTGGATCCATTGTGCATGCCCTAGCCCTTGCTCTGTTTCTAGCATGTCGAAGAGTTCCCTTAGGTACGCAACGATTGCGGCAGCTTGGAGCTGTACATAATCATCTGGTGTAGGATGGACTACGCCTAGATGACCCAACCTACATCTCGCAAGAGCGTCGCAGCCACACAATATGTGTCGCATTGACTCTCTTTCACCTTTACAAAATATGCAAGTATCAGTAGTACTTAGCCTCATTCTGTGAAGGTGCTCATTGGTACCAATATGTCCCGTGAGTGCACCTATTCTTTGGCTGAATGGTGATTGCTTTTTTTATACTACCAAGCAGTCACTGCAGCCTATAGACGCTAGCAGCACCAGAAGAATCACTAGCGCCTTGCCGGCCCTTACGACATTAACTATTAAGTCTTTGTGTCCGGTAATTTCACCCTCTACAGTACCCTACAAGCAGTACAAGCCCTGTATAAAAAAATGTCGCGGGGCCCAAGTGAAGGGCAAACGGAGCCTCTGTAGCCCGGGGCACCGTATAATTGACATGTCTGATACAGCGGTAGCTACGTCCCTGCTTTCACGCCAGAACACACACTGCGGTGGTACCTACCTGGATGGTTCCTTGCATTAGGAACCTACCACCTTGTTTTTTTTTGACGCAGGGGAAATCTTCGAAAGATCCCCGGGAGCTGTGGGGCTCGACCGGGGTATGTGGGATTCTTACCCACTAAAACCCCCGCGGCTGTCGCATCGGCTCATGAGAGGGGAGACCCCAGGGCTCTCCGGTGGGATGTGCACCAGGGGCCCCTCAGTGCCTTGCCTTTGAGCCCGCCGTCGGGGGGCGCATTGTAGCCCCCCGGGAACCTGTCACGGTGCTCACGGGGACGGGGGTCGCAACCCCGCCGCCGTCCTCCTCGGAGTCGCCGCCGTACTCAATGGACGCTCAAAGGGCCCACACCCCGAGCGTCCAGCGACTCCGAAGGTTGCCCATTGTTTATAGCCCCGGGCTCAGGGCTGGGGAGCGAGACGTTGGGCGGCCGCTTGACGCGGCCTGCGCCTTCGTCGCCGAGCGGGATCAGCGCGTTCGCAGGAACCTACCACCTACTACAACCAAGGCTACCAACTTGGGGGTTTCGCCATCTATTTAGGAAGAGGTTACAGCGGCCTATCTGGGATGTAGGACACGGCTCCTTAAACCCTGAAGGCAGATTTTCTACTGGTGGAACGTACAGAGATTGAGGATAGAGCCAAGCGATCTTGCATCGCCTTTATAGGGTCTCGTAGAAGTTGAAAGTGTAGAAAAGAATGATACAATATGAAAAATATTTTCCCCACGGTTCGGGTAGCTAACTCGATTCGTCAAACTCACTGAATACAATCTCCTCGCTCTTAACAAGAATGGTCTCCGCTACGTATTTTGTACTTTAATATATTCTAAAATATTCGTCGTTTAAACTCGCTTTACATTATTCTGTCCGTATATTTTCTTGAAATTATAATATTCTCATTTTTGGATGCAACATATTATTCAGTATTACTTAGTTAGTATGATGATTTGTGATGACCACCGCTGATGGGAAGCAGTGATGAAGCGCATTAGATTATGAACAAGACAAAGAAAAAATAAAGAAGAGACGAAAAGGTCCGGTGTACGACGGCGACTCCGAGCAGGACGGCGGCGGGGTTGCTACCCCGTCCCCAGCCCCACCGAGTGGTTTCAAGGGGGTTATAATGCCCCCCCCCCCCCCCCCCCCATCGGTAAGCTCAAAGGCAATGCACTAAGCTCGAGGTCGCCCCTGGCATGTGTAGGTGCGACAGCTGCTTTTGAAGGTGTGATCAGTACATACCAATGATAACATCCTTTCCATTGACATCAAAGTTCGGTAGACAACTGAAGCTTGATAGTAACTTGGGTGGCTTGTGTGTCCTGACTATTTAAAACAAATACACAATGTTATTGCTCCACACAGGACTTGAACCCCTCCAGTTTGTAAAGCAAGCAAGCCTTTTCATTACGCCAGAAAGACTACGGTCTTATATGTATACTTCAAACTGTCATTACCATAGCCCTCGTTTAATGGAAACTAAAGTGATTTTATCAAGTTTGTTGTGGAGCGAGCTGTCACTAACTCGAGTTTTATAGCCACCGGAGACTATTGCTTTCCCATTTGTCTGCGCTCATATTCTTTGGAGTGTTCGGTCTTTTTATGTGCGGGATAAATGTTTCTTTCAGCCTTGAAGTATTAGAAAGCCGATTAGTTCCTTTTTTATTTAACCTAGCGACAAGATAAGTGAGACGTTCGCTTGACAATAAGCAACACGACTGCATATAGACAGCTGCATATTAAGTCTCTTGTGTCCGATAATTTCACCAGCTACAGTCTCAGAGTAATTAGAATGGAGCTAGTATCGCGTCGATTCCCCGAACAAATTTTTCGTGGCACTTTTGCGGGGTGCGGGAGGCGAAGTAAACACACACAGATACAATTTCACGCATACCCACACTATAATAAACTCGCAACACATTCAAAAAGATACGCACACAAATAAAGAATGACCTGAACATATGAACAAAATTTGGCAGAGGGTTTAGCGCATCATGCTCTCTCCAGTGGTATCTCCTCTAAGGCTACAGTACCCCTCATACTGGAACATAGCAGTGTTTACACACTGCTGCTTGGCGGCTGAATATCTGACATTGCGGCTTAGTACATGTAGTAACAAGTTTTTGGTGAAAATTTTGTAACGTTTAACAAGTTTTTGGACAGGAGGCAAATGAGTGTGTTAGGTGGCCCTGTGTCAGCAATAGGGATAGAAGATGCTCCCTCAGTCTGAATATTTAGTAATTTAATAAATATTTTAAATGTATTATGTATTGGTGGACAGACGACATTGTGCGCGGCGCAGGTAACCGGTGGATGCAAATAGCCAATTGTCGTTCATTGTGGCGTTCGACAGCGAAGGCCTATGTTCAGCAGTGGACGTCTTCCGGCTGGTGATGATGACTATGTATTTTGGCCGTTGGGTGTTTTAAGAGGAAAATACGAAGAAGACGGTCAGCAGCATCTTGACCCCATGACGGTCCTATTGGACCGGGATGCGCCAAACCCTCCCCGACAACCGTATGCTACACTAGCTATCAGACACCGGTCTCGCCGGCGAGGCCGAAGGGTCGTACGTATGCGACCGCAACGACGTGCATCACCCCACTGAGTTTCTTGCCGGTTCTTCTCAGTGGGGGCGCGTTGTGAACCGGTGGTAAACTCAGCCCTCTCTTAAGCTACAGCCCAAGCCGAGGCCGTGCCTCCCTGAGGTGCCCTTGAGCTCGTCGCTACTTCTGCCGTAAAGGCTAGAGCGCTTTAAGCGCTCGCCTCCTATTGTCCGGTGAAGCTGCAATGGCCATCTGCGGCCGACAGCGTCTATCATTCCCCCCCAAAAAAAAAAACTATCTATTGTATTAATGATCAGTAGGTAATTAGGTAGTAACCTACCTATACTGCGATCCCTAAGACGAGTTAGCGTACCACTGGTCAATTTCCTTACGTTAATTTCAGTACTTCGTACATAATTGTTTGTTCTGGGAAGGCTTTTGTTCAGCAGTGGACGTTGTTCGGCTGCTGGGGACAAAATCTGCTAAGAAAATACGTTCTAATTGGATTTTATTCTAAACTAGCTGACCCACGCAGCTCCGCCTGCGCTATTTTTACGTTAACTAAATTTTTAATAACAGAAATTCGCATCGAATACATAACCTCCTTTTTTATGGTCGGTTAAAAACTGGGACCCACTTTTTACTTGCTCTCCGAAGCACGGACCCGTTTAGTTCAAATGACGTTAAACGGTCACCCATCTATTTTTGACCTTACCTAGCGTTGCTTAACCCGATCGATTACAAAACCTTGATAACAACTCTCTATGAGTGTTCCCTTACTAATATTTATTATATTATAAAGAAAAAATGATAAAATCGGACCAAGCGTATAACCAAGTACCCATTTTGACTTTAATCCCCTCTCCCAAAAGAACCGTGCTAGATTACGGGATAAAAAGTATCCTATGTCCTACCTCGTAGTAAGATCTCAAATCATGCCAAGTTTCATTTGAATCCATTCAGTAGTTTCGGCGTGATGCGCAGCCGTGATACAGACAGACAGACAGACAAAAATTAAAAAAAATACATTTTCGGCCTCAGTATCGGTTATAGAATGCCCTCCAAACATAATTTTCAAAATATCTTCAATGTACAGAATTGGACCTGTTACAGTTTTATTATAAGTATAGATTCAAACAAGTCCTTTTCTACCAGCCAGTGTGCCACCGTCTCTTTGTCACTACTAATTGCACTGGCTGTATCGCCACGGACCGCTTCACAGCGCTTCATAGCGCTTCATTTCCCAAGCGGTGCTTGTTGGCTTCGCAATTTTAGCTGTTGCGAATATACCCAGCGGATGCAAGCTGTTGGTAACTCCGCTCTTATCAACGTTTTAATATTGCGAAAGTTTTGTTAGTTTTCATCGTTCTTGCAACTTAATCTATTATCGTTTAAGTTTCAGCCATACAGTGAGATTCAAGCAGAATACGCTTAAACATCGATATACTATACCAACTAGATTAGCTGTCACGAACAAAATGACATCGGAAATGTGGTCGCGGTTACATATACTTACACAACTATACACGTACACGCAAAACAATAATATGTTCATATAAAAAGATAACTTACGTACTATAAAATAAGGTTCAATAATAATTGCAGACAATTAGGCACTTACACAGTTTTGGAGCTGAGAGTTGTGTGCTTCCATTGAGTTCCATTGTTTTTGAACGCTTAGACGTACAGTAAGCTAAGGAAAGGTATGGAGTTGCTTACGTTTATTTTTTCCAGAATAACCGTAATATAAAACTATGGTAAGTTACGTATAATGTTATGCTAGCCATAAAAGAAAGCATTACTTTGTACCCAACTTCTCCAGAATGATTGTTATTTCTTTCTAGTAGTATATCTGCATTTATTTGTTACAACATTAAGCTCTCAACGGCCGATGATTCCGATCGCATAAGCGCTATGACGCGTCGACCGCCAACAGATTAACATGCGTATCAAATGAAGCGAAGACGCTTCATTTGATACGCATGTTGGTCAAGAGAACGACTGGATGAAATAAGACATACATATAAATTCAAAATTCTTTATTATGCATAGACTTAAAATAATTAGGTTTCGTTAGGTACAATTTTACAAAAAGCGTTACAAATGTTACAAAAAGCGTTAAATAATGACAATAGTATTGAAGTCGGTACTAAACATGGCATATTTAACGCTTTCAAGTTTTTATTTTATTTTAAGTCTAATTTATCTACACTGAACATTAATAATTAATCAAGTTTAGTGACAATGTATTTGACATTATATTTTATATTTATATTTAATTGACGGGCCCGTTGGTCTAGTGGTTAGACACCCTGGTTGCTAACCGATGGGTCGTGGGTTCGATTCCCACCAAGTGTCTGGGTGTTATTTATCTATTTAAGTATGGATTTACAAAAAAAATTTACATAAGTATTAGTATCAGTTGTCTGAAAAAAGAAATGTTAATTACCTTTAAACAAATTTAATTTATTATAAATCTGTCTTTTTGAATCATTTTTTGTCTGAGCGGTTTCTTTTTTACAAACATAATGCAGTCTTACATCGATGAATTTTTCTACAACTAATCTCAGTAAATCAATGTTATGGTTATGCTCATTTTCTCCGACAAAAACATCTTTATTAATATATAATTTTAAAACTGCAACAGATATAAATATTTTGTCATATTTCTTGTGTATATTTTTACCACCACTTAAACGAACACAGTTGCGTATAACGCGTTCAGTGTTCATGCAAATGTCAAATACATCATTTGCACAATAAAATAAGCCATTCATATCTCGTAAATCCACTAGTTTGTGGAACCATAATTTTTCTTTTGCCCATAATTTTCTTTTGCAGTCCTCGCACCTAAGCTTTTTTACTAGACTACTTACCACAAAACCAGAAATGTAACCTACTATTTGGAAAACAATTTCCGGAATTGGGTTTTGTTCTAATTTTTGAATGAGTTCGTTGCAATTTATCTGGTATTTATCAAAATTGTGCTGTATAGATTTATTTTTTATGATTTCTATAGCACTTAAATTTTCTTCACATTCATCAAAACGATATCCCGTCGAAGAACTATTAATTTTTTTGAGTGCCGATAATCCTGATAAAATTGGTATATTTTGTATTGGTACACAATTCCCAGTAAATTTGGAGCCTACTTCCAAATGAGACAGCAGTTTTTTAAAACTGGCTTTAAATTGTCTCGTGTTGGGATTATTATTGTGTCCGCCTTGACTCCTTATGTTTCCGAAAAATAACTCTACATGATCTTGGCTGAGTTTATAGGTCAATAAGAACGGAAGGGCATCAGTTAAAATTAATGTTTCATATAAATATATTAAACTATTAATACATACCAGTTAAAACCCAACAAGCCAGTATTATTTTGTGTCAAGGCCAATGGAACTTTTTTATTATTAAACACAGTTCTTACTTCAGTGCCAATTTTAACCTTTTTTTTATATTTTACCTCAATTGATAAAGAAAGTAAGTAATTTTTCGCTTCTGATAAAAATGACAATATTTTCTGTGAATTGTTCTTATTCAAGGGATTTTTGAAACCAAAGTCTTTAAGATTACGTGCATTAAGTATATCAAAAACATTATTAAGTTTCATGATAAAGTTTGCTGTACTCTCGGCCCCTTGGAATGTGGGAATTTTCAAAGTATTTTCACAAAATTCTAAAGCCTTACTAACGCTTCTGCTAAAGAGCTGGGATGCCAGCTTCACATTCATTATATGATTTTTAAAGTTAATATGACTATGTGAAAGTTTATTTGCCAAGTGCAAACTATTTTCTTCCTGCAAGTTGTATAATTCTGTTAAAAATTTCCATTTGACGAATTTATCATCTGCAATATATATAATTTTCTTTGATTCTAACGTATTTCGCATCAATTTTAACATATGACATGCATCTAAAAATATAACAACATTATAGTCAGCAAATGGATGTTTAAAATAAGTTTTTAAATTTTTGTAATCATCCAACTCGCATCCTAAGTTTTTCATCGTTGCAATATTGCTTTTACAATCATCAAATGTCACTGAACGAATTTGAACACCTATTTTATAACATTTTTGCAAGGCAATTTTTATTAAATTGGATTTCATATCTGCCTTGATACTGTCAATAAAGAAATAAGCCAATGGTAATTTCCACGAGTCATTTATAGCAACTAACATGAAAACATAAGCTTGCGTTGCCATTTGGCTGTTATCATCACTATCTAATCCCATATCTACTAAGCCTTCATAACGTTTACCTGTCCATATCTTTTGTCTCCTTATGGACATTTCATCAGCAACCAAAGCACATATAATGGTTTTTCCGCTGGTTTTTGCCTTCTCTTCGAGCCTATTTAAGGTTTCGGTGCAAAATCCAGGTTCCGCGTCAACACTTTGATACCACTGGTATAATGTCCGTGGATGAGGTAAACAAGTATCGAACATTTTTCGTACGTATTTATAAGCAGAAGGTGAGTAAAAATGAAGCGTTAGAGCAAATTTCCTTGCGCCTGGAGGATATTGCTTAAAGGGTCTGGAATTATTCATTTTATTTTTTAAATACATCCCGTTAAATATTTCCGTGACTTCCATATTTTTTGATAAATCTATGAAAACTGAGTCATCAATGGATCTATTACTTTTAAGCATTTTAACTACATTCTTTAAAGTACAATTTCTTTTATTAAGTCGTTTTTTAACTCTCGTTATGGTCATCTGATCCCAAACTCTTGTATTTAATAAAAAAAATATAGTTATCTACAAACCTGTAATTTTGGAACCGCAGATTTTAACAATCTACGTCTTCGAGTATTACATGAAATATTTGATTCATCAAAATGTAATGAGCAAATTGACGAAAATGCGTGAGGTTTATACAATTCATCTCCTCTTTCTTTAGCGACTATTGAAACCCATTCAGCACATCGAAATGGATTACTAGGGAATCTACAACAATTAAACAATAAAAAAACATCAAATAAAAATAATTATTGTGTATCATTGAGACTATTTCTCATTCATCATATTAAACTACTAATTTAGTTAATGTTAAAAAAACCGTTCTTTTAAAAAGTATAGTGATACACATAATATTAATACACGGAGCAACCACGTTCTTGTTGTAAAGTAATAATAATATTTGAGGACATACTGCCGTGTAATCCAAAACTGTCCAGAGTCTGTACTATGGTAACCAGACACCTAATATAAATACGTATATACTTTTTTGAAAATACATACTTATCTAAATAAATGACACCCAGAGAAAAAGTGGCAATCTGAACCACAACCTATTGGATAGAGGCCAGGATGGTTAACCATTAGACCAACGAGTTTTCAAATGATGGTATTGTTAGACTCCAAAACCGATATAAAATAAATTGTGGGTAGGATAGCCGAACGCGCCCAGCGAATGCGTATATAAGTCACTGCTCTAGCGGTACCGCAGTCATTCGTTTCTCAGATCTCGTACAGTGCGGAAGTCTCAGTGAAGTTGCTGCGTCATGGTGATTACAATGTATTCCTGCTGCAGGAGTGTGGTAATAATTCTTCAGTGGTATGTTCAGTTTTTATTTTACTAAGGTGGTCCAGTGACAATGGTTTCTAGACAGATTCTCTTTTTTTAAATAATCTTATTTAGGGTTTCTAATAGTATAATAATACAAACTTACACACATCTCATCACCACTTTTTCTATTTTACGCAGTTGTGAAAAAAATTGCACAATTTTATAACAATGAAACTCCATGCATTCTTTGTTCGAGAACTACGTAACGCTCGTGTACTGATTTACCAACTTATGTATGCTGGTGGCGTAAATGAGAACTAACTTTTTTATTGTGGTAGTGACGTAGACAGAATATAACAAGACATCTAGCTAGCGTGCCGCCGATAAGGACAGAAAATAACGGAAAATAATCATTCGTACACTTAACACACGTTATGGATATTTATTCAAATGCGCCTATTTAAGTAGTATAAACGATATTTCATAACCTAATTCAATTTAAAACTCCAAAGCTAGGTCGTGAACTAGAAAATTTCATGAGTACTCGAAGAAAACGCACCGTAGGTGCGCCAGATTTTGAACACACGCTAAGGGACAAAAAATCATATGCTCTGTTTCTTTCTATCACATATAATATGTATAAATGCATCCTTTTCTTGAGCGAATGAGAAAGAAAGTGCCAGCTCTCTATTGTTTTCTTTCTCTAAGGGTAGTGACGTGTAGTTTGACAGTTTTACATAGACGGTAGTGACACTCTCTATCAGCAAAAATAATTTTGTCAGCCTGTGGCTTGGCATATGGCGAACTGCTAGCGGAGAAAATGTCAAATAAATAATTGTTATTTCGGATTTTAGTGATATCTTACTTATATTTTGTATTTAAACTGGTAGTAATAAGATTACTAACCGAAAAAAAAGATATTCCACCTGTAATTTTAGTGTTGCGACGAGTATTTGGACAGTTTTTCAACGCGCAATAAGACATTTTGACACGTCTTACGCCAGCTGTTGTCGGCTCGTACTAATTTGAAATAGAGCGATAGCTGTCTCCGTAGCTCTTATTTTCGTAACCACTTTTCGGGTCGTGACAGCAAATCTTGTTTAGATAGTATATCGATGCGCTTAAAGGTTTATTTTGTCAGCAAAGTAAATTTTACCATATTTCCCAATTCCGTGCAAAACTCAAATGGTTACCTATAGTCTTAGATCCTCGGAAAACCTTTGTCTTACGATGCCCTTACATAGCAGTTCCTTCTATGACAAATCCTTCACGGTGCAGGCGGTTCGCCTGTGGAATTGCTTGCCCGTTTCTATAAGGCGTGCTTCGTCACTGCCAATTTTCAAAGATCTGGTGAAGAAGTTTTATTTGGCGAAATAAGTTAATCGGTATTTGTGTAATTTTCTTGTTATATTAGTACGTACTGATTTATGTATGTTTATAATTATAATAGTATTATTTGATGTATGTTTATATATTATACTCATATGAATATATTCCATTTATTTATTTTTTTAAAACTATTCTTTACATTTTTAAATATAAATATAAAACACAATACATTTAAAAATATAAAAAACACCTTCCAATCGGCTGCGGGAACAGGGTCCTAGCAGACGGTGGTTAAGGCTCCAGAGAGAGGAACCTCCTCACAATGCGTGCCGTCTCCAAGAGCACTGCCTTCTGTATCTGGCCCTTGATCCAGCCGTCTAACGTGAGCCTCTTGAGGTGTTTATCGAGGCTCTTGGCCATTAGGCCATGGGCAGAAACGACTATAGGTACAATGATTGCCTTATCAATGTCCCACATGTCGACAACCTCGTGCGCGAGATCCAGATATTTGCATTCTTTATCTTTCTCCGCCTTCACGAGGTTCTCATCATGGGGGACAGTGACGTCTACAATCATTGCACGACGCACGGTGCGATCTATCAGCACAATATCAGGCCTATTGGCGACAATAGTCCTGTCTGTGATGATAGATCGGTCCCAGTATAAGGTGATATGGCCATCCTCCAGAACAGGTTCTGGTACATACCTGTAGTACGGTACCTCTGACGTCACAAGGCGGTATCTCAAAGCAAGTTGCTGGTGGATTATCCTGGCCACTTGGTTGTGTCTGTGCAAGTATTCACCATTTGCGAGACGCGAACAACCAGAAATAATATGCCTGAGGGATTCACCAGGGCGATGACATGCCCGACAAATGTCGATGGTGCCATCCCTCAAGATATATTTCCGGTAGTTGTTCGTCATCACAACTTCGTCCATAATTGCACAGACAAAACCTTCGGTTTCCCCAAAGAGGTCACCGAATCGTAGCCAGGCCACGGAGGCTGAGAAGTCTACATCGGGCCCATGAAGAGCCCGGTAGAACCTTCCGTGTAGCTCCTTACTTTGCCATACCGCCTCGCGATCGCCAGTGGTGAGCACCACAGGCTTGCGCCAGTTCCCTTTGGCTAAGGATAGAGGGGTCAGTCCATTGTCCACAGCAACCACACCCGTATGCATCTCTCCGCCGCAGTGGAGGAAATATTCCCTGAGGTTATATATCTCACGGTTGTGTAGGGTCTTGGCATTTAAAAAGCCTCGGCCACCACATTTCCGTGGGATATATAACCTCATCACTGAAGAGCGAGGATGATGCATACGATATGTGGTTAACAGTGCACGAACTGTTCTATCCAGGGTGTCTAGTTCAGTCTGAGTCCACTTGAGTATGCCAAAGGAGTACATTAAGACTGGCATGACCCAACCGTTGTAGGCTCGCACCCTGTTTCCGCCCGACAAAAGACTTTTAAGTACTTTTCTCAGGCGGCCCAGGAAGCGGTCCCGCAACGACTGTTTCATGTCAGTCTCATTGATACCCAACGCCTGTGACATACCCAAGTATTTGTAGGTTTCGGTTGCAGAGAGTGTCTTCAGGTCGGTAGAGTCTGAGAGCTGTACGCTCCTAGACTCAACAATCCTCCCCCGCTTTACATGCATAACCGCACATTTGTCCACACCAAACTCCATCCTGATAGAATTACTGAAGGTTTCTGTGACTCTCAGTAAGCCCATCAGTTGGAGTTCAGTGGGGGCAAACAATTTTAAGTCATCCATGTAAAGCAGGTGAGATATGACCTGACCACCTCTCCGCAACCGATAGCCTAACCCTGAACTCTTTAAGAGAGTGCTTAAAGGGTTCAGGGCCAGACAAAACCACAAGGGACTCAGACTATCACCCTGAAAGATGCCCCGCTCTATCCTTATTGGCTCACCATCACCAAGGGTCTGTCGAGACCCTGGATAGCGAAGGACTGTTCTCCACTGCCTCATACACGACGCCAGGAAGGTGCGTAGAGTTGCATTTACTTTATACAACTCCAGCACCCTCATAAGCCATGTATGAGGCACAGAGTCATAGGCCTTCTTATAATCTATCCAGCATGTCGACAGATCCTTCCGGTTACGGCGAGCCTGCTGGCAGATGGCCATATCTATGAGGAGTAGCTCCTTAGTACCACGGGCCCCACTCCTACATCCATTCTGAGACGCAGACATTATCGAGTTGTCCTCAACATGTCTGTAGATTTTTGTTCTCAAAATGGATGTAAGAGTTTTATAAACTGTAGGCAGACACGTGATCGGCCTATAGTTCTTTGGGTCCGTGGTACTATTGGTCTTATGGAGCAGGTGGGTTATGCCTGTAGTCATAAATTCTGGCAGCGACCCAGATTCCAAGGCCGATTGGAACAGAGATGCCAAGCAGATATGCGAACTACGTATCGATTTAAGCCAGAAATTATGCAGTCCGTCTGGCCCGGGTGCCTTCCAATTAGGCAAAAGACGGACTGCATCTGCTACATCTTGGGGCCAGATGGTGATGGCCCCCATTTCTGGCAATGGTTCGCATACTTGCTCGACATCCCCGATCCAATCACCCTCGGAATGAGTGACGGGCACCGACCAAATGTTGCGCCAGAACGTGGCCATGGCGTCATCATCAGGCCGCCGCACGTCACCCTCGGTCTGACTTGGTCGCTCCCAGGATCTATATACCCACCTTTGATCCCTTTGGAACATGTTGTTCTGAAAGTATCGGTCCGCACGTGCCCTATACCTGCGTATCCGGCTTGCCCATGCACAAACTTTCTGCTTCAGAAAGTCGATGCGCTCTGTGACACGTGAAAGGTATTCCCGGGGATCGACGCCGGTCCCCGAGAATGCTCTTCTCACAAAGCGCATCACTCTAGGGCGTGTATTGCCCTCCCTGAAGCAGGTGAGCTTGCCTATGAGTACCCTAGCCTCGCCAATGCGACGCTCTATCCTGCACTGCCAAGCCGGCACAGCAGGTCTCGGTCGCGTAGCTGCGTCAGTATTCTGTAACTTAACGCGAGCTACGCGACACGCCGTCATGGCCGCGCAGTACAGGAGAGAGTGGGCATCAGCGAGGTCTTCACTACTGTCAAAATAACTTGACAGTAGTGAATCTAAGGCACACACAAGCGCCCTATTTCGTTTGTGCATAGGCAAACGGGGCAAGCGAGGTCTAAGGCCGCACGGCATGGTCCGATACTCACGAACAACATCCTCCAAAGTACTCCTCAACTGGGTACTTATGTTGGTACTTACGTTGGTAGTAATGTCGTCCCTATCATCGTCGCTAATGGCTACGAGCCGAGGCGCGGGCGCGGTGTTAACCGCTGGGGCCACAGCTTGCGACGACGATGTACAGGGGGCGACACGACTACCTTGCACCTCCGAGCGTAGCCGATCAAGCACAGCGCCATCCAACATATGACTACGTTGGATGGCGCGCACCTGATCAGACAGTCGTTGAGCCGAGACGTTGACAGCTGGTTCAAGCGCCTGAAACAGAGACAGCATCCGGTTGCGATACGCAGTGAGACTAGTTCCTCCCTCTGTAGCCTCGTAGTAGGCGCGCATGACATTCTCATTTATGGATGAGGTCCATCGCATGCGCCGCACTGTAGTGCGGCGCATGCGATGGACCTCATGGCTGGTGGTGTACCACCAGGGGCGAGGACCCTGTTCGGAGCCGGTTACTCCAAAAGTCCTAGTTCCCGTGGCGGCCGGCCTCTCCGCCGACGTACAGGTGGAGGCGACGTCGGCGGGGAGAAGTATTCGTCGCTCTCGCTCGACGCAACAGGAGCTGGCGTACCATTTGCTTCTTGGTTGAGTTGCGGTGATTGCGATGCGGAGCGAGGCGACGAATCCGGGGGTCTCAGGCGTGCTTTGTTTCGTGAACGTGTCAACATATTCTCATCTCGTTTCCATTTTACATTAAGTTTATTTTATTATTTATTTCATGTGCGTTTGTGATGTCTTGACGTAGTAAAGCTGTCATTGTAGGTTTATTTTTTCACAGAAATCTAAACTTGTAAATATGTTATAAAATAGGTTGCACATTATTATTGAGTCGTAAAATTGGGCTCTTCAGTATATTTATAAATACTTCAAATCTATATCTTGCTCGGAAAAATCATAAAAACTTAATATAATGTTGAAAAAGATTAACGTTTGTTGAGTTGACAGTTGACAGAATATATATTATTATAGTATGAATATATATTATTATAGTTTACAACATATGTGTTTTATGTGTATTTGTGTTAATGTTATCTATTCATGTCTAGTGCGCGCACCCTCTGCTCTTTGTAACTTCTTTACTTTCTTCTCCATCCAAAGGTTGCCTGGAAGAGATCGCTTTTAGCGATAAGGCCGCCCATTGTTGCATGTTTTATTAATTTGTGTCTTATTCTTTTTGTTTGTGCGCAATAAAGAATTGTCTATCTATCTATCTATCTATTCACGTATATTATGTGTAGATCGTATATCACGCCTGGGGCTTTACCATGAACTTATAGCAGGGCAGTTTAACACGAAAGGTGACCTGTGTTCTTACCATGAGCGCACTAGTTAGCAGGCCACCCGGCTATTACGTCACCCAAACAGGTGAGTGGTCACGTGACACTATAATTGTCACGCTAATTAGTGCGCTCATGGTACAAAGGAGGCGGATATTTCTGGGCCAAGATAATTCTGTGGTCGAAAAAGATGAGATAAGGTTTAAAAATGGGCATTTTTTTTCAATATCAATTGGCAAGAAATCAACACATTTATTAATCTTGGAAATGAGATAACTGAGAAATACGTTTTAGTCACAATACAAACATAATCGATTATCGATAATCAATAAATGTGAATTAGTTAGGTACAAAAATTAGGCTGTCTAGGGAGTTAGCCAGGATTAATTTAATCAAACAAATTAAATCCCCATAAAAGGAACCTATTAAATAGTTCTAAAACCTAATATTCAAGAAGTTCAAGTCAGATACCTGCTATAGGAAAAAATCTACTCGCATTTAGGAATCAATTAAGTGCTGTGATCGATTCCGTATTTTTAGTCTATGCTGACATCTGATTCTGTCTGACAGTGACAACTCGCTACTGCACTCTATGCTGCAAAAATGTTTTGGGCATTTTTGTGTTTTGATTGTGTTTCATTGATAATAATCCTTTGTTTGTACAGAGATCATACGCTAAATGTATATTAAAGTGAATTATAAGAAACCAAGCACATAAAAAGTCAATAACACTCCAAACATCCACTGATAAAAATGTCCACCATCACTTATTAAAACTCTTATAACTCAGCTCTCAGGTTGGTTACCTCACTGGGATTTTTAGTAATTGTTTATTGATGTATTAGCCTATAACTATTACCATTTTCATCTAATTCGATCTTATTTTTACCCTGGCCCTAGATTGTATGAAAGCGTATCTGTTTCCTTTGTAAGACAGGTCACTTTTCGTGTTACACTGGAGTTCATGGTAAGGTCTGGTGTGGTTTTATACTGTCAGATAGACTTGGTATTTGTAATACAACAGCCTCATAATTTGACGGGCCTGATGGTCTAGTGGTTAGACACCCTGGCCACTACCGCTATAGATCGTGGGTTTGATTTCCACCAAGTGTTTGGGTGGTTTATCTATACTGAGTAAGTGTTTACAAAAAAAAAGTATATTAGTATCGGTTGTCATAGTACAGGCTCTGCCTAGTTTGGGATCGGATGACCGTGGATAGATTGTCTTAGAATATTATGATAAGCTCCTGTGTCTTAATAATGGAAAAAGGTTTAAAAAAGTTTACTGTCCACGAGTTAGGCTCAAAATGGGTAAATCACTAAAGGGTCGGGATACGGGAAAGAAGTTCAGGAACTTGTAGGGAGTCAAGACGGTGGGCGGCGATCAGAGCTGCCCAGAAATATCGGAACATCCCATTGGTCCATATGATCAGTGCTAAGAGTTGGTAGAGGGTAATATGTCCAGTTATAATAATACACACATCAAAAGTGTCTAGGGATCAACATATATTTTTGCAATAACTTTTCTCCTGATTGATATTAATTAAAATTTTCTTTAAGGATTCATCAAATAAAGTGTTTTCGTTTGTCACAGTAACGATAAACCAAGTCACCTTTGCATTAATAAAGAAATTTGCCATTTTCCTAATAAAGGGATTTTTGACATTTGAACCACTAACACAAAAGTTCGAAAAAAAGACTGAAATAACAGTTTTCTTTAAAATTTTATTGGGTAACTTAAACAATTAATAATCCGTGTTTCTACCGCGAACACTAACAACACAAGAATATCGGTTTGGCATACTCAAAATGAGTTCATCCAAATCACGCTGTGGAATGGCCGCCCATGTTCGTTGCAACAACAAAAAAAGGTCTTCTTGCGACTGGATACCCTCCATATTCGGCAGAGCTCTTCTCTGTAGCATATCCCATGCATGCTCAATCGGGTTCAAGTCTGGCGACTGAGCAGGCCAGGGCAGGACATTGATGTTAGCTGCGGCGAGAGTCTGTCTTACAACTCTTGCGGTGTGCGGTCGTGCATTATCATGCATTAACTGAAATAAGGGACCGATTTGCACTTGTAGAGGAACGATGACGTCTGATACAATCGTCTCAGCATAAATTTGAGCGTTGAGGTTGCCTCTGATCCAAATCAACTCAGTTCTTCCGCCGATCCAAATACCCGCCCATACCATGATGGTTCCACCACTATAAGGATGGACTTCCTGGCAGGATTTTAATCGCTGTTGGCGTCCAGGGGTTCTCCAGTGTCGTATACGTCTTGTATCCGGTCTCATACCAAAACGAGACTCATCAGAAAAGCACACGAAACGCCATTGTTCTTCTGCCCATTTTTTTGCCCAAAAATGCTTGATCCCTAGACACTTTTGATGTGTGTATTTGGCCTCTTTCACGCAATCATATGGGGTGCCAAGTTTAGAACCCAACAATCATTCATTTTTTCACACTCCCCGTAGTTATTTGAGTAATATGACCCGTTTGCTACCCCAGTGTAGCTACTTTTATACCCAAATATGTAAAGTGGTCCATCCTCGTAAAATTATATTTTAAAATTCAAATTCTCTGTTTGCAAATATCTTATTTCCAAGTGCGACCATTTTTATACTCCAGTTGCTACATTTCATTTAGAATGGTCGCGAGCTTTCTCATAAATTCAATTTCTATTACCCAACTGTAAAACTTGTGAAAAATATTTTGTCACAAATTGGCCGTTTTAAATGGTCGAATAACCAAAAATCCAGAAAATTTACGCTCCAAACTCCAACTTAGGAAATAGATCCATTTCTTTTTGTAACTTAATCACAAAGAAGTTTCGCCAACTTTAAAAGTTGGGGGCAAGTTGAAGGCGACTTGGCCGAGGAATACGCGTAAAATAAAAATAAAATCGTTCTGGAAACACTGTATAAAAAGTTTTTATATCATTCGTTGTTGGTTAAATACCAAAGTTCTGTATAAAAGTAAGTATGTAAGGTTTCGACATAAATGTTATTTGGACTGCTGAAGTCAGAACGGGCGGCGTCGAAATATACAATAAAAAAGTATTATTAACTGCATTTAGTTGTTTATATTTTCATGACCACTTTATTAGTTTAATTTTGGTAAAAACGAAATTTCAATTAAAACACAAATAGTACCGTATCATCCGTATTACTTTTTCCATTCATGATGCTAGTTGTAACAACGCCAAAACATAGGGAACGTACTTGTAATTAATTTTGGCAGAAAATAGTACTTACCTTATTAATTATACTGTTAATTTTTTTGTACACATGTAACTGCAATATTTTCTTTATGGCTGCCTACCTAGATATAAAAAGCCTTTAAAAACGTACTGGAAACAGGGATAGGTATAAATAATATATAACGCTTTTACTGGTCATCTCCCATGCCATGGTAAAAGCATCCCATGGTGTAGACACAGCAAAGATCAAGCAGAGATTACTATTTGTAACAACCGCCTACAAATTAATAACCACGTTAATCATTATCATAAGCTTTTAAAATATCTTCATTGTGTTCTAGGCTTAGAGTTTAATGCTCCCAGGTCCTAGGGTAACTCACAAACCGCCAAATTCCACACTAGAATCCCAAACTAGACTAAATCTGTAAAATCGCAACCAGATAACCCAAAAATAATGTACATTACATATACCTGATTAGAAGTTTGTCATCAAATTCAAGGCACTTCGATCTTCAAAGTGCCACTTGGTAGTAGAATCTCTGAGGTAATAAAATTATATATTAGAATGGCCATAACGTGGGTAGTTTGTTAATATTTGAGCGAGGTCGTGTCACTTTGTAGCAAAAAGGTCATTTATCGTTTGACCGCCGCATGGAGCGGACGTCTTGTGGCCTTTGTAAATGTTTGCAGTGAAATACTAATTAACGGTCTAACAGGAAAATTCCCCTTGTCAAAACCAGCTTGAAAATTTTAGATTTGTGACGTGTTATAGGGTAAGCAAATAAAATTTAAAGAGGTTAGATCTGTGTTCTGTTTGCGCGAACATAAGTATATGAAAATCATATCAAAAAGTACGTATAGAGTTTGAGGACTTCACGTCATTTTAAAACTACTTTAAAGGCGAAGGTTTCTTACTGGTCGTACAAATCTTTAGTATACTTTGTGCTACGCATCTGGCAGTATGTTTCTCTTAATTTGATGCATTAACTATAATTCGGTATAAACATTAGCGGACAGCTGGATAGATATTGTGATTGATAGATACTGCCTTAATTGCAGAGTGGGGACGCGATAATTACTTTATCACCAGCTGCTAACTAATGGGATGGCGTTATGCGACTAGTGGCACTTTGACCCATTATTACGCGACTACGGAACGGAGGGAGGGTTATGATTTTAACAACAATGTATGTATGTATTTTTATCTGTTCCCATATCTTCTAATCTACTTAACATAATTTGACAAGTAGGGTGTCGTTAGAAGCGTCTTGATTGTCCGCTGGTTATAGGCTATATAATATCACATTATTAGACTGCGATTTTACCCGTAGTCCGGTTTTAGTTTTTTAAACTTATTTTAATCTTTACAATTGCATGCACTTGTTATTATATGTGCGAACAAACTGCGTTGTTAATGTTTCACTGCTTCTATCGCGTGTAAAATGACCTATAAAGTTATACAGTATGTAACATAACGAAATTCAAACCGTGAAACTGGTTGATGGATATACGGAATATAGTAAAATAGTGCACTTTTTATTCACTTTTAGTGAAATTACAAATAACGTGGACAGCATGCATGGTGAAAAAAAGTGTACCATTACATTATACTCTACCTTAGGTAGGTTTGAATTTCGTTGTGTTAAGTACTGTAAACAAACCACAAAACCATCAAACGAACAAACCTAATGTAAATGGGCATCAAGTAATGCACAACGCACGACTAGTTGTGCTCACAACGAGGTTATTTCTGCGCCACAGCACCAACTCAAAGGCGGTCAGTCCAGTGGAAAATTCCACAATTCGCAGTTCAAATCCTCAGGATGTTGCCATGCAGAAAATTGGTAAGGATTCTGGTCCCATCCCGCCAAGTCGAGGCCATGATCGGATGATATTACAGATTTAAGTTGTAATTTTTGTGTGGCAAAGGCGAATGAATATATTTTAAATGGAATAATGTTAAAGAATACTGTTTGCCTATTCAATTTTAAGAAAATCAAACATGAATTTTCTTGTCTACTTTTAAAATAAAAATATTTGCTTAACACTTCTTTATTGCAAAAGCTGCGTCAAGCTACAAAGATTTTTACTAATATCCTAAACATATTTTTTTTTATTAAAAAAGTAAGTATAGTTACAAGGTTTACTTAAAATTACTAGTTACCTGCTTGTGTTTTACTAAATCGTTTGTCACACACAAATCACAAAGTTCATTCATTTCTTTTCTATCATTCTATCTATTTAACTTTTTTTTTTCTTTCATATTTATGCAATCATAAAAGTTTTATTATTATACGGTTTGTATACCACTTTCTTTTGCGAGCTACGAAACTATTGCCACATAAAGAGAGGTACCTACAATAACAAGGCGGAAATGCATTATAATGTGTTAGAATTAATGTTTTTCCGTATGATTTATGTATAGAAGCAATCGTTAATATTTTTCAATAAAGAATAATAAAACTTATATCACACGGAGATATACATGTCGCTGTGCATTAATATTTCCTAATACTAAGTGACCAGGGTGCGCCAAGATAACATGTATTATTATGCCATTTCAGGCTTTTTTCCCACACCATCTCTCCTATTGGGAATAAGTAGCGATATATATAGTGATGTGGATATTAATGAGCACTAACTTCTGAAAAACGGTACCCTGTATTAAAGGAATTGCTACCCTGACAGCAGGAGGGAAGGGAGGGAAGCGGAGGACCCATAGTCGCCAGTGTTCTAATAAGTGACAGTGTTTACGTATAAAAAAACAATCTGGTGTCAGTATTGTTTAAGCTGCCCTTAGGGTTCTGTCTACTGTCAAGATGAAAACAACCGGGACTGACTTTTCTCGGGGCATAAAGCACGGCAGAAGCGCGGCGGCACTTACTTTTGAAATGCCATGAAACGGTCACCCACTTATGGACTGATCTTACCTAATATTGTTTAACCAACGGATCGTTTACTCGTTGACAGTGATTACAGCAGGCTATAACCGCCTCAATCTAATCGGTTTTTAACCCAACCTCTATCTAAAAATTTCTGATAACTGTCGTTTCTATCTAGCGGTAACCAGCAGTGCATTTTCCCTATTCCTTTACATTTAACTTTTATAAATCTTGTCGATATCGCAGAAATCTGAGATATCGGGTGTATCCACAATTTCATTTTCTTTCCAATCTTCAAAGCGCCAACTCATAATCTTGGCAAAAGTTAATGGTGCCTCCGAGGTTCTGTGAATTTCTCGCTTTGACAGTCCATATTTCCCTCGTGTTTCGTCGGTTTGATTTGATGCATCAGTGGGTAGCTTAACATGGTATTTGATGTTAAGAGTTTACGCATTTGTGGGTTTGGAGTTTAGCCGAATGTCTTTTGGATCCTTTGAAGCAAGAAATTGTTCGGTATTAAATAATATTTTGTCTATATCGAATGTATAAGATGTTTTATAAACAGAATTGGACATAGGCAGTATTTAGATGTTTTTTTTCTGACTCCCAAGAATACAATGATTTCATATTCTACGTAATGTTTACATTATGGAATGATTGAGATATGTATTTCTTTGGCAAGCCCTCAGGCCCAAACGTCTTGATAGATTTCAGCATAATGAGGTCTCGAACGTTTTATTTGTAGAAGTGACGTAGGATATAGAATTAACTGATTAATTAAACTGTTGGGTTTTTGTGTTCTTATATTTTATACTTGTTTCTGAAGTGAATTTAAATTAAATCCGACATAATGTCTTTTATTTACGCGAATACTACACTAAATCCGACACTTTGACTCTATTGGTAAATTTGCAAGAAAATGCAACTGTTAGGAGTGGTCTACTCGGTAAAACAGATCACAAACTCATACTCTGCGTTTGACATATCTTAAAGTAAACATTGCACCACTACACGAGATAACATTAAAAAAACGGTCTAATGCATTTTTATTTGCGACTAGCTGACCCGCGTAGCTCCGCCCGCGCTTTTATTGCATTTTGCTCCCCTTTTCTCCCTCCTCCCTAGATTTATCTCTCTCTCTTATAAAAAAATCTAATTATATGCTCTTTCTCTCCTCTCTCTTTCCCCTCCCGCTTCGGTTTCCGTCACACTATCCCCACTTCCTCTCCCTGTTGTCGCCTCTCTGAACCCTCGCGCCCTCTCTCTTCTACGAACTTGCTCCTTCTCACTCCCCCCTTACTCCACCTAACTCCCCCGATCCCTCACCCCATCACCCCCTCCTCGAATCCCCTCTCACTCTTTCTCCTCTCTTGCACCCTCCTCTCGTTCTATATATCCTCGTCAATCATGGTATCAGCGGCATTAAATATACTTTATGACCTATTCTCAGACCTCCCCGATATGCACACAAAATTTCATACATATCGGTTCACCCATCTATTTAATGACCTTGCCTTATGTTGCTTAACCTTAACCTAGTGCTATGAAATATACTTTACGGCCTATTCTCAGACCTACCCGATATGCACACAAAATTTCATACAAATCGGTTCACCCATCTATTTAATGACCTTGCCTTATGTTGCTTAACCTTAACCTAGCGGTATGAAATATACTGTATGACCTATTCTCAGACCTACCCGATATGCACACTTTCATACAAATCGGTTCACCCATCTATTTAATGACCTTACCTAACGTTAACCTACCGGGATAAAAAAAGTATCCTATGTCCGTTTCCTGGTTCTAAGCTACCTCCCCACCAATTTTCAGCCGAATCGGTTAGGATGTTCCTGAGTTATAAATAGTGTAACTAACACGACTTTCTTTTATTTAGCTAGATTAAAGTTCTTTAGTGATTGTATGTTCAATTTCACCGATAGATGGCGCTGTTCATAATTGTAAATCACGCTAACATCGTAAATTACTGTCTAATGATATTCGATAATGAAAGTTTTTAGTATTCCGCATCTTTTTAACCGACTTCAAAAAAGGAGGAGGTTCTCAATTCGTCTGTATATATATATTTTTTTTTTTTTTTTATGTATGTTCGCGCATAACTCTGGCAATTATTAACCGATTTGAAAAAATCTTTCTTCCATCCATTCTTCAATCCATTGATTGGGTCCCATAAAAAAATTATTGCTTAGTAATAAGTAGTTCCTAAAAAAACAAGAATGGTGACTGCGCACTGAGAGTTGCAAGAAAGCCTATATAGATGACGTTTTAGTCGCTCGGACTCGCTCGGTCGGACAAAAATGGTCATAACTCTGGCAAATATTTACCAATTTCAATGATTCTTTTTTTATTCGAAAGAAGAAACCACTGTATTGAATCTGTATGAATTTTATTACAACCGGATAAGAACTTCCTGGAGGACCATGAACGATGTGGAGGAATTTATCTGGTAAAAACCATAAAACTGATATTCTCCATTACATTGCTCTGACAATTATGAACCGATTTCGATGATTCTTTTTTTATTCGAGAGAGTAAACTACTATGATGTTTCCATGCAAATTTCATTACGACCGGATATTATTTTCTGAAGAAACATGATTTATGTAAAACTATGTAGACGATAATGTGATCATAACCTATCTAGATAATTTTACGGTTTTCGATGGATCAATCTTTATATATGAAAATATCACTAAAAAGTTTAAAATAAAATCTTTTTAAAAAAAAATTGAACCGACTTCAATATCACTGAAAAGTATAAAATAATTTAAATATTATTGAAGTTGGTGCCAAATATACACAGCAGGTACGCTAACACCAACTTCAATAATATTTAAATTATTTTATACTTTTCAGTGATATTGAAGTCGGTTCAATTTTTTTTTAAAAAGATTTTATATTGTTGCGACTGTGATACAATACCTATAAACTACCTGGAGTTTCATTAAAATTTCATGAACGACAGATTTTACAGATTTTCAAAGATAATGTCATATTGTTATCAGCAAAGTAACAATACAGAAATCTAATGAAAATTTCCTGGGTGTACCGGACCGGCTTACCGATTACAAAAATTGACCCTTCGCCACTGCCATATCTTATGCAAACTAAATGTCTGCTCAGTCCCTATTGTATATAGCGTAATAATACATATCTTAATGATTAACTGATCAGTCTATAATTACCCTATTCACATACAAAGGAAATTACGTGGTAATATGTGCAAGTAATGTTTCACTGCTTAGCCCCTATGAAACATAGCGTGATGTTTTATATACCAATTTATACCTAGACTTCTACACAACACATCAGTGAAAGTCCTATCAAAATCCATCCACGGGTTTTCAAATGATACCTGGACAAACAGAACGACAGACAGACAGACAGACAGACAGACAGACAGACAGACAGACAATAATTCAAAAAAAAATTGTTTTGGCCTCTATGTCGATAGTATAGTATCCCCACATAGAAATTTTGGAAAAATATTCAATGTACAGAAAAAGTGCTCTTTGAGTTTTATTATAGTATAGATAAGGTTGGCTTAGTAGGATCTAAAACTATTCCAAGCTTCAAATCGATAGTATCCATACAGCAGTGGTAACTGAAATGTATTGGTGTGACACACAAACAGACGAAGAGTCTCACCATAAGAGTTCCTTTTTTACCTTCTAGGTCATCATTAGCAGCCGATAGACGTCCACTGCTGAAGAAAGCCTCCCCCTTAGAAGGGAGGGGTTCTCATAATCCCCAAATTCGGCAGGCGGCGAAGGGATCGCAGTATAGGTGGAAGATAAATCCAAAAGAAAGACGCTGTTGCCAGTCTTCGTATTCTCGCTTAGTCGCGTCTTACGACAACCAACGAGAGGAAATGGGGGGATGCAATTCTAACCTGGCACCCCTCCGGCACCTTGTAGGTATGGAACCATAGAAAGTAACTGAATAACTGCACCAATATCACCACTAACACCTCTACAATGTAGTTACTAGTTGAAAATATTTATGTGCAATAAAAGTGATGTATCCATCGATATAATATATAAACTAGATTTGGTGTCACGGTTCAAGAAGTGGTAGCGAGAAATAGCGCCCTTGTGTCGCTATTTCTTTACAAGCCACATCCTGACAAATTTATTTTTGCCGATAGGAGTGTCGCTACTGTCTATATGAAACTGTCAAACTACAGGTATAAAATCGTTAGTTCACGTTTCCGCCACCAGCATAGACAAGTTTGCAACCTCCGCGACCACATTTTAGATGTCATTTTGTTCGTGAATGTTTATTTAGTTTATATATTATATCGATGGATGTATCTATTGTTTTGCCGCTGGGTCCCCAAACAGACGCATCTGCGACATTTAATTTATACATTTTAAGATAGAGATTTTTATGGACATGATAATAGGCTAGTTGACAAAAAGGCTAGTTTTTAGTCCGTCATTTAGATTATCAAAAAATATTGAACACGTATTTTTTCTTTTGTCGATTAAACAAAAAATGACGAAGATATAGTGCTTTGGCATTTTTTATTGATTTGTTAAATTTAAAAAAAATCGTGTTCAATATTTTTTGATTATCTAACTGTCGGGCTAATACATTTTTTTTTATCCACTCATCATCTCTATTATATGAAATTAAGATCCTATTCTATACAATATGTCACACACGCATAATATCAGCGAAATATTAAACAACCGATAAATCCCACAGCCCAAAATCCATATCTGCTGCATATCGACAGCACAAAGTCTGAACTCATAAACAGCCCATTACGAGGCGTACATACAATAAAATCGACATAACTCGATAGGACTTGTCAGACGTCCTGACCCAAATTTGTCATATTATTATTGAGCCATAAATGCAGTTTGTCCAAATTACAGAGACCCCTCTGCTGCTCAGGGTCTTAGCAAATGGAGCTGTAAATTAACAATGCTAGAGACTTGGTGGGTCATGCTAGCTGGTCGTGTGTGGACGTGGTGGGACTATTACGTCGATTTAGTAGTGATATGTGACCGAAACCATGTCTTGTGTTACACCTCGTGAATGGCTTAAGTTTTGATGGAAAGTGGAACAGTTTTGAAGGACACTCGAGAAACTCTAACAAAAGTTATTTTTTAAGTAAGTAACTAAGTTATCAACAAGTATAAATTATAACAAATAAAAAGCCCGACTGCAAAGAAACAAAATAGACTTAAATTTAATTATACATACATAATACATATACACACCATTACATAATAATAAGTAGTATATGTATAATCTGTTAATTTCTAGTCCTATTCCCCCAGTCATGTACGAGACGGTAATTATTGAATATGCCAAAAGTATTAAAAATCTAGGGGTACATTTCAATTGCACCTTGTCTTGGGACGTTCACATTGCAGAGGTAAGTAGAAGAGTTTTTGGTACTTTCCACTCTCTTAAGCGGCTCCAAACCTTTCTTCCTTTCGAGACTAAAGTTACTCTTGCTGTGTCCTTACTTCTACCACTTCTTGATTACGCCGATGTTTGCTTTCTAGATGCCACAGAGGAACTATTGGACAAGCTCGAA
This sequence comes from Furcula furcula, assembly GCA_911728495.1. Lineage (NCBI taxonomy): Eukaryota > Metazoa > Arthropoda > Insecta > Lepidoptera > Notodontidae > Furcula > Furcula furcula. The sequence continues at coordinate 19,878,383 of OU452255.1, forward strand.
CGCCTACAAAACTTAGGCATACGTTTTATTTACGGACTTAGGAAATATGACCATGTCTCTCAATTTAGATCAAAACTTAAGTGCTTACCTATTAGACATCGGTGTAATCTACACATTCTGTGTTTACTATATAATATCTTGTACAATCCTAATTCTCCTGACTATCTGCGTGAACGCTTTGAGTATCTAGTTCCTGTTAATGTACCTACTCGCTCTTCCAAGTCTCTTCTTCTAAAAACTCCTAGGCACTCATCAAGTCGATATGACGGCTCCTTTACGGTCCGAGCTGTTAAACTCTGGAATAGCCTTCCCCTTTCTATACGTAAAAGCCCTTCTCTGCCCATTTTTAAAAACAGAACAAAAGAATATTTCCTTTCAATGTGATTTATACAATAAAATCAAATGTATGTATGTATTATTATAAAATATGTATTATTTATCTATGATTATATATATTTTTGTATTTATTATGTATATTTGATATCATAATATATTAGTTTATGTTTTAACGTGTATATATGTATTGATATACCTATGTGTGTTATTTATTTGTCTATATGTATGTTTATTTTAATGTAACTTAACTTACATCTGTAGGTACACTTGGTTTTACCCGATAACATTTTGTCTCTATGCCCGGGTTTGCTGGAAGAGAACTCACGTTTTTGAGTTAAGCTCGCCCTTTGTGATACCTTTGTCTTTTGTTAAGTGTTTTTGTACTGTTTTCTGTTTTTAAGTGTACCCAATAAAGTATAAAGTAGTATAAAACAAAGTCACTTCCCGCTGTCTGTCTGTCCCTATGTATGCTTAGATCTTTAAAACTACGCTACGGATTTAAATGCAGATTTTCTTAATAGATAGAGTGATTCAAGAGGAAGGTTTATATGTATAATACATGCATAATATAGTAGAGAAACACTGATAATTTTAGAAGTTTCTAATGTGATGTGGTAAATAAACATGTTTTTTTGCGCTTACATTGCAAACGCTGGCTGAACCCTACGAGATAGATCAAAATAATGTACTACAGTACTGTACACCATAACAAGGTCTACAAAAAAGTCTCTGATGGTATATGTTTATCACTTAGGGATAACCCACAATAACCATTGTTTATCCTTTACATTTATGAAGCAATTTCAAGCAATACAGCATTAATCCTTATCCGATTAAGTGTAAATACATTTTTTTCACCCGTGCGAAGCCGAGGCGAACCGCTAGTGTATATATATTTCAACACGTTTCATTAGGATCTTTTATGATACCCATATTGATGTTTTTAGAAGTAAAAAAATACAAAATGGCGACTGATGGCCGCCATATTAACTTTTTTGTAAAATTATACAGGTTGTTACAAAATACCCCGTAAAAAATATACCCCAAAAAAGTAAAAAAATATTATTATTTTCAATGATGTGCAAACCCTATTTCAGTAAAAATAAAGAGTAAAACTACGCAGAATGTACTACATTTCTACCTAATTCGCGGAACGACAAAAATTTCAAAACACCTAACCTAAAGAAACAACCTAAAAACTGGTGGAAATGTCCAAATGTTGGAAAAAAACCTCGAAGCAGTTGTAGGATATCGATTAGAAGATTTGAAATTGACAACATATTTTTTTTTCCAACGTGACATTTTCTGAAGCCAGTACTTGAGTATAATGACATCCTTGTATTGAGATAGCATATATATATATATATATTATATGAATGAAAAATAGAAAAACTATTAAAGTATACAATTATTAGGTAAAATAGGTACGTAGGCCTTTCTGTTAAATAATCTGGTTCCCTGACATGACAGCTTACTAGGGTTGACAAAATTTTTGGCTTTGATAATTAATTATATTTTTTACGGGGTATTTTGTAACACGTTGTATAGCCCATAGTCATAGTCATAGATTTTATTCGCTTGAGAAATGGTACATATAAGATCTTAAAATTAACAAAAGTTTCAACATGTCTCTCCCTGCCCGTGTCACTCCCACAACTGAGATAAAAAAGATATATTATAAGTCAAAATCCATCAAGCTGTTTAGGCTGTAGGCCGTGCCAAAGAAATAGACATACTTACATATGTACATACTCTCGAAAAACATTACCCTCCTTCTGGGGCAGTCGGGCAAAAATATTTTGTTGGCTTAGATATATTGTTTTAGACGAACTCGTTGGTCTAGTGGTTAGACACCCTTGCCGCTATTGAATAGCTCGTGGGTTCGATTCCCACCTTACATCTGGGTGTTGTTTATCTACAGGTGTGGTTTTGCATTTTTGCATTTTTGCATTTTTTGCCATATTTGTAGACCTAACAGTTAAGGATCATGTTAATTGATTAAAAATAGTTTAATAAGTCAGTGGTTAATAACTAAAAGATAATTAATGATTCACGATTAACGTTCAACCAGAATAAGAGCTCTCGAGGGCTCAGAATCGGTCCCGAAGTTGGCAAACCGCGCGTACTCTTGTTTATCTACTTTGCGCGAAGAGCTGTGCCAGACGGGGTAATTTTATAGTGACGGTTGCACACGTGATTTCTTTTCGTACCAAACATAAAAAATAATTCATAATTTTACGTCTATCATTTAATGATTGATTTATGTTCTTTAAAAGGTATATGTCAACCTCCGTAAATATGGCAAGAATGCACAACCACACCCTGTATTTAAGTGTGTATAGTCAGGAAAAAAAAAACAGTATATAAGTATTTGTAGCAGTTGTCTGGTACCCATAGCACAGGCTCTGCCTAGTTTGGGATCAGATGACCTAAGTAAATAGTCACAGGATATTATTTATTTATTATATTAATTATACCTGTAGTACATGAATATGAAATACGTCGGGGTGGCATCGTATCTTAGTAGTCCACCAATCTTGCATACTAACAATATTGCGTAAAAAATGTTTTAAAAGGAAATAAACGGTAGTATACACAAATTCGCTTGGAACGTTAAAAGCTCTGCTGAAATGTGATTTACTTATTTCTTATTCTGTTGCGGTGCTTTGACGGCGGCATCGAACTCTGTACACATACTTATACATATTTATCTATTCGTTAGTATTTTTAATATAGTATTTTGAATATTTGCAGATAGAAATTGCCATAAACCCCACGCTTGACAGGCTTATTGGGGATCGCAGTTTCGGAAGAGATGGATATGATACAGAAGACGCTGCTGCCCGTCTTCTGGTCTTGCCTCTGTCGCCTCTTACGACACCCACGGGAAGTGAGAGGGGAGGGGAGGGATGCAATTCTTAGCCAGCACCCCTCGGCAATATCTTGCAGCACCTATGCACTATGTCGGAGTAAAAACTGATAATATTATTATTAGGCGCCATTTAATTTATCAATTAATTTTGTTCTGTTTTAGTTACATAATATTTATGTGCAATAAAGCAATATATTGTATTTTGTCAGTTACCATATTTATGGCAAACTATTGGGTCGATTGTAATACTTTTTACCCCACTACGGAACGGAGGGAGGGTTATGATTTTATCAAGAATGTATGCATGTATGTATGTTCATCTGTTCCCGCATATCTTCTAATCTACTTAACATAATTTGACAAGTAGGGTGTCGTTAGAAGCGTCGATTGTCCGCTGGTTATAGGCTATATAATATCACATTATTAGACTGCGATTTTATCCGTAGTCGGGTTTTAGTTTTTAAAACTTATTACTTGTATTAAGCCGATATTGAGGCATTATGTATTTTGATTAGGTATTTTTTCTAAAATCACCATTAGAGACCTAGTATACTTCACCATCCCTGATTACATCCTCGCTTTCCATCAGGTGAGAGTGCAGTCAAGCTCTAGCTTATAAAAAAATAAAAAATACACATATTTAAAAAATTAAAGTTTTAAAGTGACTTTTGATATAAAAATATGCTCAGATATAAGTACATAAAATATTATGAACCTATATGTGAAAATATTTTTACAGTTCATTGAAAACCAGAATTCTCAAGGAAGTATACATAATTGACCGATTTTCCTTGACCTTGTGAGCTGAAAAAGCCTTTGGACTATTGCACCCTCGGGAGTCTTCTAACAAACCCTTAACATAATTTATTGGCTACGATCCGCGCACTTAAACAATATAGATACTTATATTAACTTAAGAAGCAGAACTATCCTACTGAAAATAGATAATTATCATTACTTTCATTGTTTTTTTTTTGGATTTCTTATTTAGCCGTCAATGAAATCTATTTTTATCTACACCTGTGTACATTATCTGTAGGTATGTTTAGTATACCTAACCAATAATATTCTTAAATTACCATATCTCCAGTTTACGAAAGCAATTATTTACTTCGGAAAGAAATCAGCGCTTTAAAAATTCTAACATTGAAAAATTAAATTTATTCTCGATTCGAATTATATTTACTTAATATTAATATATGTAAGTTAATTCACATTTAACAGTATTTCATCACATAAGGATTTCTACTTGCTGCACATCGATGTAAACCCTCCAAATACAATCTTTGTTGTATGCAACGCCCATATATCACTACTATAACATTTTGTAAGTGGCATACACCCTTTCGCGAACGCGATTCACCCCCGCGTCTCTAACCGCACGAATACTCGCTCTTACATAACAATAATACCTTTTCTACAGCCTCCCTGATAAATAGCTGGATGTACGCGGAACCTATATTTCGTAACTCGTACCACGTGGTTCAATAAATAGGACGCGCGACGTCACCGCCATCTCTCGGGTGGCGTCTGAGTTACGTGGTAAACTAACTCGGAAAAGTGGTTCATGTTTCAGCGAAAATTTTACTTGACGTTTTATAGTGATGTTTTATTTGTTAGTTAAGAGATGGCGCTAGTAGTTGCGTTTTAGGTTTCTAGCGGGGTTCTAAAAATTTTAGGCAATGTTTGACCTATAGTAACATATTTTGAAATTATTTTTTCTTGTTTCAGCTCTCGGAGCTGGAGCAGAGGGTCCTGGAAGCAGAAGGCAGGGCCGAAGAAGCGGAAGACAAGGTATGTTTTAATAATTAAACCTATTCATCTGCCTACTTATTACATTTTATAATGAAAAAAACAATGAGAGTTGTTTTACGTAACGTACAAAAAAAATACGTTGTAACGTAAAAAAAATACTGAAATATTTTTAAGAAGAGATTGTTCTCTTATAAAAAATATTTTAGTATTTTTTTCTTTTTTTGTACTTTGTGAACAATCACAAAGTACAAAAAAAGAAAAAAATCCTTTTAGCTTTTCTCGATAAAACCGGTATTTTTCACTCAAATAGATTTCCCCCTCGGAACGTGGGGATGTGCAAGTCAGTACGGTCAGCAAAAACGTTCCATTAATCCTGCCCTGTAGGGAGTAAGTAACTACGCTTTTGTTTGACAGGAGACCTTCATCAGTGGACTTAGGATACCATTAATATGGATACATAAATATACTTGGCTCGTAGAATATTCTACAAAATGGATTTAGGTCAAAACAGACTTGATTCTTAGGTTAAAATGTAGAGTATATTTTATTGTGATGTATTTTAGATGAAACCTGCTGGCAAAATCAAACCAACCATAGTTTATTGGGTTTTTTACCAATACCACCTGGGTTCTAAATCTGCTAATGCCAATTAACTTTAATTCTAATTAAGTCACTTTTTAAAATCTATTTATTTCGTCTGTTGGAACCATTTATGAATAAATTCGATTATTGAACACGAGATAGTTGATATCTCTACTCACTATCTGCATATTACGTATTAATGGGCTTCAAGTGCCGACATAATCCGTTTTCTTCAAATGGATTAATGATCATTAACTTTAATTGAGGTTTGTAGGTTCGGCAGTTAGGTAATAACGAATCTTTCTAATAACAACTTTGAGAAGTTTCCTTACTGGTGAGAATAATCCAGACCGATCATCTGATTGTCTGGAAAATAAGAGGATCCATGTCTCGAATGGATATGAAAAAAGTCGATCCTGTGCTTCACCTCCCCCGGTCATATTCGGATTGTGTGAGTAACGGCTGCGAGAGTGCGGTTTCGTTTACACCAGAACTTGTGCACTATAATATCTCCCGCGTAGATCTTTTTATTTTTTTAATGGGACTAATCCCGCACCCGTGGGGTGTCCGGGTAAGAATAGCACCCACCCATTACCTCCATTTGGGTGTCCGTAAAAGGCGACTAAGGAAAAACAAGAGGACGGGCAGCAGCGTCTTACATACTGCGATCCCCAAGCCGCCTGCCAAACGTGGGGATTATGGCAACCCCTACCTTCTAAGGGGGAGGCCTTTGTACAGTTGTGGACTTTTCGGCTGCTGTTCAATCCCACCCTCGTCAGGCAGGATCCTACAGTGGTCACCAGTGAAGACACCGAGGTTTGACCCTCGGCGAGTCCCGGGGAAACGCTAAATCGTCTTGGAACCCGCAACAAATCTAAGTAAAAGAGTAGGATAGGAGAAGTTAGAAAAATATAAATACGCGTAAATCTTATGAAAGATTATCTGCTGTAGAGATCGCACCCGCTAAGAGGATATTAGGTATTATTAAACAACCTAGTAGTACCCGAATAAAATCTTAAAGAATAATAGGAGTGAAAGCTGTTTTCCAAAAATCGCAGTTTTGGTAGTTCTGTTTCAACATTTTAGTAGTTCTGTATCAGAACAGTAAATCGATTCTATAATGGGCCCCTGTCAATGGAACGGCTATGAATTAAATTAACTGTCGCTGGGAGCCAATAAATTAATTAATTCCTACCCACTGACGGACTTATTACTCTGAATTGTAATTACTGTTTAGCCGGTATATTGTCAACGTGGTTTATTGCACGACAATTGTATTTAATTAATACGACCTATTAAATATTAATGAGCTTAAATCTGGAAATTCGGAACACCATTTAGGTTTGGAAAACTGCGACTAAATACTATGACCACAGCCATAGGGAAATCAACTTCAGACCATAAGTTATAATGAGAAAATCATAATAATATCCTGGGACAATCCATATAATTATGGCCATCTAATTCCAAACCAGGCACGGTCATTTTTTTCGCGGGGGAAGCTTTAAAAGTTCCCCAGGACCCCCCACAGGTCCCGGGGACCTTTTGTCCCGGGGTATGTCGGATACTTACTGACTAAAACCCTCGCGGCGCGGTTGCATCGGCAAATAAGAGAACGGTACTATGGGTATAATGCGCTGGTAGAAATAGTTTGTGTCGCTATACATTGTTGTTTTTATAGCGTAAATATTGATACAGCATTGTACAAAAGATTTAATGTACAATGACCATTACACCTATAACGAATGTCTATGTAATATACTGCGTAGTCTTGGAGGAATGACTGGAGCGCTACCGTTAATACAGCAGTCAGTGCCATATTTCGGATGAAATTTAGTAGGTGACTGTTTATCTAGTTACATACTATATCGATAGTGTCTAACCACTAGACAAACGGGACTGTCGCCGTAAAGGCTAGGGCTTCAAGCGCTCGCCTCCTATTGTCTTATCATTCCTAAAAAACAAAAAAAAAACGGGACTGTCGCGTTACTGATTTTCCGATCCCACAAACAATCTCTTATGACCTTATTCTCAATCTCCAAGATAATATGACACGTCTAAATGGCGTCGTACCATCGCACCAAGTAAACTGCTACGTCATAAAACACACCCTTATTTGGGACATTTGTTCTGACGCCCGCTGACAGCTGAGAAATGGGGGGAGCCCGGGATTATGTAAGGGGTGGCGTGTACCGATCGCACGCGAACAAAAAAAGTATTTTAATATGTTTTAATAGTAATATAAATTAAACATAATCTTCAGCCGGAAGACGTCCACTTTGCACAAAGGGGAAGGAACCTTGGGAAGGTGCTTGCCATAATCCCTACGCTTGGCAGGCGTCTTTGGATCGCAGTATATTAAAAAGAAAGAAAGACGCTGTGCCCGTCTTCTTGTTTTGCCTTAGTCGCTTCTTACGACACACAGCAGGAGGAGACAAGCGGCAGGCTGCTGCCGATAAGACAAAGGTTTTTAACCAATGTGTGTTGCCAATGATGAAATATGGTACTGAGACGTGGTCCTTAACTGTTGGCCTTATAAAGAAGCTCAGAGTAACACAACGAGAGCTGTGCTTGGAGTTTCTTTGCACTATAAAATCCGGAAGAGGAGACGAGTCGAAGAACTAAAGTCACCGACATAGCTCTAAGAATCTGCAAGGTGAAGTAGCAACATCTTGCTCTTGCCACTGAGTTAAATAAAAAAATAATTACAATGTGTAGTATTCGCGTAAATAAAAGACAAAAATAATAATAATATTAAAATAATATCTCAAATTATTTTGCTATCGGTACTACAGAGCGCTGTGTTGTGCACAAGTGCAGGCTCCGGATCGACGCGGGGGATGTACCGATATTGATTTTCACAATTGCAGGATTATGACTCACTCTTCAATGTTTACTTTTTATTATTATCCCCTTGTTTACATAACTAGGATGGGGGTACACTCGCTTCACTCAATATTATCTAGACCAAGGTCTACCTGATATCACTGTTGCAGCCTCGGATTGAAGTGGACTAGCTAAGAGTTTAACAGCTGGCCTTTTGGAGAAGCTCAGAGTCACACAACGAGCTATGGAGAGAACTATGCTCGGAGTCTCTTTGCGCGACAGAATCCGGAATGAGGAGATGCGCCTAAGAACCAAAGTCACTGACATAGCTCGTAGAATATGCAAGTTGAAGTGGCAGTGGGCAGGCCACATTGCTCGAAGAACCGATAACCGTTGGGGAAGAAAGGTTGTCGAGTGGCGACCACGAACCGGTAGACGCAGCCTAGGCAGGCCTCCCTCTAGGTGGACCGTCGACATTGTTCGCGTCGCAGGTGGATGCAAATAACAAATTGTCGCTCATTGTTGCGGTCTAAGGGGCTTTGTTCAGCAGTGGACGTCTTCCGGCTAGTGATGATGATGATGATGAGCTAAGAGTCTCTCCATGGGATCGGTGACTGCCACCGGCGAGGTTTTAGTGGGTAAAAAGAAAAAAAGGTCCCTGGTGCAAAGAACCGTCCAGGTAGGTACCACCTTTATAATTATTTACCATGTTTATGGAATGTCGAATTTAAGCAATTAGCACTTTAACAATTTAAGCACATGAAAATTAGATGAAAATTTTCCTGTTCGTTTTCTTTATCAAAACAAATAAAACCGCCAAATATTATTGCTTGTTTTTGCGTTGATAGAGACAGTTTTACAGACAGTCGTATATGATCGGTGAAATCACGGATCCGATCTGAATCGTGCCCGACGGATAGATCATTATGCTTAGCTGCAGTTCTGTCCGTCAGGCAGATCTGTCGGGCACTATCTAACAGACACCGGTCTCGCCGGTGAGGCCGAAGGATCGTACGCATGCGACCTCAACGACGAGCATCACCTCACTGAGTTTCTTGCCGGTTCTTCTCAGTGGGGGCGCGTTGTGAACCGGTGGTAGAATCAGCCCTCTCTCTTCCAAGCCGAGGCCGTGCCTCCCTAAGGTACCCTTGAGTTCGTCGCCCACCCAACCCCGTGCCTTTAAGGCTGGAGTGCTATAAGCGCTCGCCTCCTCTTGCCCGGTGAAGCTGTAATGTCCATCTGCGGCCAACAGCGTCTATAATCCCCCCCAAAAAAAAAAAACCGCGCAGATCCGTGCGTGTATGCTTAGCTATGTCTCTGGTGACGAGCGGTATACCCTGTTTTTAACACGCTTTTATTAGCTTGACCTGTATGTATGTATGTATGTAACTTTGTAACTATGATGGTAATGGAATCTTGCGATGCAATTTTGACCCACTTCTACACTTCCAAAACATTTGAAATTTTGCACATGTATCAAGGACCGGTGACAATACAATAATATGGTATTCTCGAGCTGATCTGATGCTGGGGCTCGAAGGTGAATAAGGGAACCCTTGGATGGCTACTAGTAAACTAATCGAGTTTGGGCTCATTTGATTTGTTTTAAAGAGTTCTTTTCACTTTGATCATTAATGAGGACCTGATGATGGAACAGGAAGGTGGGTGACGGAACCCTGGAATGGCTACTAGTAAACACATCGAGTTTGGACTCATTTGATTTGTTTTAAAGAGTTGTTTTCACTTCGACCAATAATGAGAACCTGATGATGGAAAATGAAGGTGGGTGACGGAACCCTGGAATGGCTACTAGTAAACACATCGAGTTTGGACTCATTTGATTTGTTTTAAAGAGTTTTTTTCATTTTGACCAATAATGAGGACCTGATGATGGAACAGGAAGGTGGGTAACGGAAACCTGGAATGGCTACTAGTAAACACATCGAGTTTCGGCTCATTTGATTTGTTTTAAAGAGTTCTTTTCACTTTGACCATTAATGAGGACCTGATGATGGAACAGGAAGGTGGGTGACGGAACCCTGGAATGGCTACTAGTAAACACATCGAGTTTGGACTCATTTGATTTGTTTTAAAGAGTTGTTTTCACTTCGACCAATAATGAGAACCTGATGATGGAACAGGAAGGTGGGTGATGGAACCTTGGAATGGCGACTAGTAAACACATCCAGTTTGGACTCATTTGATTTGTTTTAAAGAGTTTTTTTCACTTTGTCCAATAATGAGGACCTGATGATGGGACAGGAAGGTGGGTAACGGAAACCTGGAATGGCTACTAGTAAACACATCGAGTTTCGGCTCATTTGATTTGTTTTAAAGAGTTCTTTTCACTTTGGCCATTAATGAGGGCCTGATGATAGAATAGGAAGATTGGTGACGGAACCCTGGAACGGCTACTAGTAAACTCATCGAGTTTAAGCTCATTTGATTCGTACTAAAGAGTTCTATTTACTTTGCCCAATAATCAGGGTTGATGATGGAAATGAAAGGTGGTTGACGGAACCATGGAATGATTACTAGTAAACCTCGATGGGTTTACTAGTAGCTTGGACTCATTTGATTTGTATTAAGGAGTTATATTTACTGTGCCTATTAACGTGGACGTTGATGAACCCGGCAGGTTGGTAAGCCACCGAACGGCTTCGGACCAGTTATACCATTGAATTGTACCATTAATGGTATAAATACCTGCCTACGATTCAAGCTACGAACAAATCAATACTTGAGCTAATTTTATTCGTATCTTAGGCGAATATTTCTAAGACTAAAAAGTATAAAATAAATTAATAGTTTAAAAAACTAAAAATACACGCTTTTATAAGGACTACTGCACTAAAAAGCTATAAATAAATTATCTAAACCGTGCTTTCTTTCTTTCTACCTCGTGTTTGTAATTTATGGATTATATTTATGTGTAAAAGCGTGGGGCGCTATTTCTCTGTACCTAAATAATTACAAATTATTGTCATGTGAATACAAATACTTAGCGTTCTTGAAATTTGACAAAAATGTTAAGCTGTTATTCAGATAAAGCGCCCCACGCTTTTACACATAAATATAATCCATAAATTACAAACACGAGGTAGAAAGAAAGAAAGCACGGTTTAGATAATTTATTTATAGCTTTTTAGTGCAGTAGTCCTTATAAAAGCGTGTATTTTTAGTTTTTTAAACTATTAATTTATTATTTACAAGATAAATGGCTAGCCAGACAATTGGTAAATGATAATGATGGGTTGAAATGATATAATTGAACCCTACCACCAATTGTCTTTGACTGACCATAGGTCAGCCATCACTCCTGTGTTCTTACATTTATTGTTTCAATTTTGATCTTGTAAAGAAAAGCAGGGAATAGTGAATTGCAGCTGTCTATAGGCATGCATGGCGCTTACTATCGGCCGGACTTCTTGCTATTTTCGTTACTGTGTTGATTAAAGAAAACTGACTTTTATATGGTGTTTTGTTCCTGCTGTAGGACCAAAACACCATAGGAATATTAAATAAATAAATTTATATCATCGAATAATAATATCAGTTCTATTTATCACTCAGAGTAATTAGAATGGAGCTAGTATCGCGTCGATTCGCCGAACAAATTTTTCGTGGCACTTTTGAGGGGTGCGAGGCGAAGTAAACGCACACAGATACAATTTCACGCATAGCCACACTATAATAAACTCGCAACACATTCAAAAAGATACGCACACAAATAAAGAATGACCTGACCATATGAACAAAATTTGGCAGAGGGGTTAGCGCATCATGCTATCTCCAGTGGTATCTCCTCTAAGATTTATCATCCTATATCTCTAGAACCGATTCGATTTATAATCGATAAACAATATAAGTATCCGTTAATGGGGTACAGGGCGATCGCAATTCTCGGCTGCGGCTCGAAATGTCTGGAAGACGAGCCTCAAGAGACTGCTCGAAAGTCAGGCACGCTCTCTATAAGTCGAGCTTTATCGCCCCATTGCGGTGCATTTCATGCCGCTGGCTGTGCGGACGTGATAAAAGCCGCTATTGTGTTTTAGTTTTATTGTACTTTACTTAATTTTATTGCTATCCATAGGATTGCGGGGTTTAGACCTCAGACTTGAGTAACAATAAAATTATAGAGAGGTAAAGATACTCATTGGAATAAAACTAATATTACTGAATACCTATATCGCGGGCGAAAACGGTCAGGCCACCGCGCCGGTCACCATGGGTGCTCCAAAGCATTCGAAACGTCGGGAAAGTAAAACCTAAAGTATAGATATATTCCGTAAAAGTAGTTTTATTTCAAAGTGTAGGTAGTGGTCGTGTAAATAAAAGAAAACATTAGGTGAAGATACTCTTGAATTCTGAGATTTTAGCGATACTCACGTAGGCAGGCAGGCGTAGACACTGTAGCTGGTGCATCTAGATCGAGACTTAATAGAAAATGTCACGGGTGACGAGCGGCAGTGTAGTGCGGATGTCAGTAGGCAAGTATGCCTTTTTTCGAGTGGGAAAACCTCAAAAGGTCCCCGGGAGCTGTAGGATTCTTACCCGCCGTTGTCGCATCGGCACATGAGAAGGGACCCCCAGGCTCTCCGGTGGAATCTGCTCCAGGAGCCCTTCAGTGCCTTGCCTTTGAGCCCGCTGCCGGATGGCGCATTGTATGTTTCCCCCCTGGAAGCTGACTCGGTGCTCACGAGGACGGGGGCCGACACCCCGAACGTTCATCGACTCCGAAGAAGGCAAGTATGCCTACCATCATTGGATATCAGAATAAAAAAAACACGGACCAGTATTGAAATCGTAGCTAAAACGCCACTTCCAATGGCGTTGTGCTCCCGAGCTTAGTATAGTTGCCTTTTTTTGGTAAAGGTAGTTCGAGGTAAACCTTCAAAAGGTCAGGGTAATTCTTACCCACTAAAACCCCCGCGACGGTCGCATCGGCCTATGACGCATGAGTCACTGCTCTCCCGTGGGATCTGCACAAGGAGCCCCTCATTGCTTTGCCTATGAGCCTGCTGCCGGGGGGCATATTATAGCCCCCAGGAACCCAGACACGATGCTCACGTAGACAGGGTTTGAAACTCCGCCGCCGTCCTCCTTGGAGTCGATGCCGTCCTCCTCGGAGTCGCTGCTGACGTCCTAAGGCCCACGCCCCGAACGTCCAGCGACTCCGAAGGCCGGTGCTAATTGAGGAGCTGGAGCTGTACACAATTGAGGTACTTTCTGTAAGTGTTTTACAAAAAAGCGTTATACTTAATTCATAAACGGTTGATATTAGATTTTTAAAATTGTTTACCATAAAGTTTTACTGAATCGCGTTTTCCTGTCAGGGCAGGACCTTCTCAAAAACTTTATACTGGTATTTCTATATTTACTATGTGAACGAAATTTCGAGGGGAGAGCTAATCGGAAATATAAATGGCAATAAAGTCTGAACAGTATATTTTAACGTCTAGTGGTATAGTCGACGGGCCTGTTGGTCTAGTGGTTAGACGCTCTTCGGAGTCGCTGGACGTTCGGGGTGTGCGCCCTTAGGACGTCCGTTGAGTACGGCGGCGACTCCGAGGAGAACGGCGGCAGGGTTGCGACCCCCGACCCCATGAGCACCGTGACTGGTTCTTGGGGGGCTACAATGCGCCCCCCGGCGGCGGGCTCAAAGGCAAGGCACTGAGGGGCCCCTGGTGCAGATCCCACCGGAGAGACCTGGGTCCCCTCTCATGTGCCGATATGACAGCCGCGGGGATTTTAGTGGGTAAGTATCCCACATCCCGGTCGAAACCCACAGCTCCCGGGGATCTTTCGAAGATTTCCCCAGCGTAAAAAAAAATAAGAAAAAATAAGTGGTTAGACGCGGCCAATAGGTCATGAGTTCCAATCACCTTAAGTGTTTGGGTGATTTACTTAAAACAAGAAAAGTATGTAATATTATTAAGTACTTAGAGTATAGAATACTAATTTATTTTATATGATCTAAGTATTAGTATGTGTAGTATTAGTTGTCTGGTTTTCATAGTACAGGCTCTGCCTAGTTTGGGATCGGGTGACCGTGTGTAGATTGTCCTAGAATATTATTAATATTAGTCTCCTTATAACGGTTTGCGCTAGAAAACCCGTGGCGTCCGTGACTCAAAGCTAAGACAGGTGGTCGTATGCCAATATAAATCGGCATCCCTTCGAAATATATATTTATACAAGACTAGCTGACCCACGCAGCTCCGCCCGCACTGTGTTTACGTTAACTAAACTTTCAATAATATACATTCGCATAGAAAACCTCCTTTTTTAAAGTCGGTTAAAAACTTAGACCCACTTTGTACTTGCCCTCCGAAGCACGGAGACGTTTAGTTCAAATGGCGTTAAACGGTCACCCATCTATTTAATGACCTTACCTAACGTTGCTTAACCTGATCGATTTCCAAACATTGTTAACAACTGTCTATGAGTAATCCCTTACAAATATTTATTATAATTGTAATAAAAAATTGTTAAAATCGGAGGTAGCGTATAACCAAATACCATTATGACTTTAATCTCTTCTCCCAAGGGAACCATGCTGAATTACGGGATAAAAAGTATCCTATGTCCTTCCTCGTGGTATTAGCTCCGATCATGCCAAGTTTCGTTCAAATCCATCCTGTAGTTTCGGCGTGATGCGCAGCCGTGATACAGACAGACAGATAGACAAAAAGGCAAAAAATTACAGTTTCGGCTTTAGTATCGGTTAAAGAATTCCTCCAATTATAATTTTCAAAATATCTTCAATGTACAGAAATGGACCTGTTACAGTTTTATTATAAGTATAGATAGGATCAACAAATATTGGTTAATGTTTGCCAATCTCTCTGCAACTAAAACATGACATAATAACACCTAAATGCACCCCACGATGCGCTCACCCTTCGCTCTCATCTACCCGTAACAAATAAATTTAAACTTTATATCAAAGCAATAAAAAGCAATTTAATAAAAATCATAGAGTACACAGCTTTTTTTATATCCATAGTCTGGTTATGGCAACAATAGACGAGCCTTCAATGGCCACCCTTCCACGCATGCGCAGTCGCCTCGCGAACTTCACTACAATACACCAAGCCAGCTTACGCCACAACTTCGTCCTCATACCTGTATATACATAACATTTTTCCCTAATTTTAACTAATAAAATAATAATAAACGTAAATAGGATCCGTCTGAAAAATCGCGACCAACAACTCTATATAAAACTTTAGATTTGTCGTGTAAATTGTCCTTAAACTGGTGCAAATACAGAAATACATTTTTGATCAATAGCGATCTCTTTACTAATTTATTTGTGTTCTAGATAAGAGAGCGTCGCTTTTTGCCGCTAAAATAGTGTATTTTTGTGCTCTACACATTGTGATATAACTGTATTTTACGCCTAAGTGTGACAACGAATTGAATTAAGCTATTTTAGTGTTTATTTATTCGGTCGCCGAGGGTCAATTTTGTTAGGAACTTGGTGGTTAAGTGTTAGTGTTAATATGTCGAAACCCAATACATTGAAAGCTCACAGACTGAGTGCCGAATTCGCTGAGAAACGTGGACAGCCAGTGAAGAAAACGGACCCGTCTAATTCATAGCAACCACCCGTGAGTACTTGCACGTTATTGTCAATTCAATCGATTCTATGAATCGAATGCTTATTTAAAAAAAAACATTTTTATTGAAAATATTTGTGTTCTGTATTTAAAACAAAAATAATGTCAGATACGACTGTATACATGCTTTATACGCATAGTAGTAAAATGATGCATGTGAACTGTTTAAGTTTTAAAATACTAGGAATCTTAAACATATACCTACACGATATATGTTATCGTGTATTCATGTGTATAAACTATGAAAAGACCGCGTACTTAAACACCGACACTGGGCAAAAATCGAATATCGATTCTTCATTAAGTTTTCATGATATCCCAATTAAGCTATAAATGTAGCAGATATAACAATAAACGTCTACTTAAGTGGATATATGGGCAATAAGCGAGCGCAACTAAATACCTACTTATAAATAGTTCAAAAAACAAATTGTACCCCTCGTTTTTAGCGATTTACTTCAAAATATAGTCCTTAGGCTGCCTCGAAAGTTTAGTGGGTGTAAGAGCTGATCGCATGGTCTTGGGTTCGATTCCGAGGTCGGACAAATTCTAAGCAACCTGAATTTTGCCTCGCGCCAACTACATGAAACTGTGGAACGTGAGAGATACATCTCTTTCAACTACTCGGGAGAAGAGTGTTCTATATAAACAAAAATAAGTATGAAAAATCAAAAATAAGTAGGAAGAAATAACTATGATAAGCGCATTGAGATATTTAGAACATTATATCTCAATGTATAAACGTTAACATATTTATGAAAAAAATAAATTCAATTTAAGCTAGCCCGTGATTGCGATCCCACTAGATGACTAGTGGTAGGCAGCTGTGGAAAGGAAAATAATCTAATATCAAAGACATCGATGGACCTGTTGCAAAAGTGACAAAGGATGGTTTCGCAGCCACATTAATATATATATTAGGCAAAGTCTTTTGTATATGGAACTGCTTTCTCAGTTGGCTGCGTCAAGTTCAAGTGGGAATTCCCACTGAGCTCGATCTCTCTTAACAAAATAACATTGAAAGCTTTTTACAAGATAGGATGTAATAAAAATGTGCTTTACAGCAGTATATTAATATGCCCATAGATTTAGTTGTTTTTTTTTTCACTACTTATCCCACACATGATGTGTGTGGAACCAATTCAACATGGCGGGCTCTCAGCTGTTGGGTACGGTGCGCTATTGTGAGCATGCGTGGTTTTCCCGCCATCTTTGAACTTGTACTAAATAAGGACCATTAACAATCTTACTAAGCAATCGCGACCAGCGATTTTACAGTTACAAAGCGTACTAGATAGAAATAGTCATTGACTTTCACCCTAAAAATATAAGATTACAACGCTTCAGACCCAGATGGAGATAGCTGGGTAGCTAAGAATGTTATTTAGAGATGTGGCCCATCATTGCTTGAGCAGTGTTGAGAAAGGATGGATAGAACTATTGAGCTCAGAAGTAAGATAATAGTTCCTACTACTAATTAAAGTAAGGAGTAGTAAGTTAACAAAAAATATGGGAATTCATTATTATTCTCAGTTATTAGTAGTTAGATTATTTCAAACTTTATACTATATTGAGCGTACTTCAACATGGTTACTTAGAATATTATTCGTGCAACAATTTTGTCTTTACAACAGTTTAGTATTTTTTATACAAAAATTACACGGTGTTGGAACCTATTTTATACAACAATGGTGTTATATTAAGGCGTCGTTATAATTTGGGCAAAAAGCGTCGGCTGTCTGCGCCTAGTTGGAGATATGGAAATTATTTGTTGACTGTGGACACGCGAAATTTTCGTCACGCAATGTCACACAGTTTAAAAGGGCCTTAAACTTTTATCATTGATTGTACCTACCTACCTAGATTGTATAACCTACCCTTGGGGTGTCCGGGTAAGAATAACACCGTCCCATCTCCCGTTGAGTGTCCGTAAGAGGCGAAAGGGAAAACAAGAAGGCAGGCGGCAGTGTCTTCTTCAGTATCTATGAGCTAACACCTGTACTGCGATCCCCAAGACGCCTCCTCCTGCCACGCGTGGGTATTATGGCAACCCCTCCCTTCTGAGGGGAGGCCCTTGTTCAGCTGTGGGCGTCCTTTGACTGCTGATGATGATGGTGAGATTTACAACCGGTCACCACAGTAGCACATTTTTAAATTTAATTTATGGTATGGTTTGCTCTTTGGCCATGTTGGTATCAGAGTTATTCAAGCTGCCTGTATGCCTCTGACTTGGCTTAACGACTGCTGTCTGTCTATATGACAACACCCCGGGGCGACTTTTTACGTGCCCTCCGAAGCACAAAGAGCTCTGTAGCCCGATTCTCGTAATAACAAACAGTCCAAATATCCTTGACGTTTTGTTGTTGTTTGATCGAAGTCCTGTCCAAAATCGGTATTCTCGTATACCATGCGTATACCATATACGTATTTCGATAGGACTTCAACTCAATTGAATCGAAACTAAACGATTAATCAACGATTCATTGTTCTGTACGTTTTGCTATTCCCTGATAGATGTCGTCCTAATCAATTTTTGGTCTTTGTAGGAATCTTGTGAGATTAGCTAAGAGTTTAGGTTTTTGGCAACTCGGGGTTAACTCGTTTCCGTTCCCTCCACAGACATACTAGTTGTATATTAATTAAAAGACGTGTTTTTCTCTATTTATTAGTTTATTCTGTCTCTCGTACTCTGATTATATTTACCTTATGACCATCTCGCTCACAACATCTTCTAATTACTCTTTTCACTCGCGTACGCTCATATTAGTCTCACTCACTCACTCTCAGCTCTCAGGTTCCGGCTTCTTAGTGCTACATTCCATATCTCTAACATGCTTACTGCTTAGTCGCGTTCCATACCCCATATCTTACATATTTATTTCTATTTCGCCATAACAGCTTTCTTTTTGAATTTCTTGCTGTGCAGACGAATCTTCTATACTATAATAAAACTCAAAGAGCACTTTTTCTGTACATTGAATATTTTTCCAAAATTTCTATGTGGGGATACTATACTATCGACATAGAGTCCAAAACAATTATTTTTGGAATTATTGTCTGTCTGTCTGTCTGTCTGTCTGTCGTTCTGTTTGTCCAGGTATCATTTGAAAACTCGTGGATGGATTTTGATAGGACTTTCACTGATGTATTGTGTAGAAGTAGGGGTATAAATTGGTATATAAAACATCACGCTATGTTTCATAGGGGCTAAGCAGTGCAACATTACTTGCACATATTACCACGTAATTTCCTTTGTATTTGAATAGGGTAATTATAGACTGACCAGTTAATCATTAAGATATGTATTATTACGCTATATACAATAGGGGCTAAGCAGACATTTACTTTGCATAAGATATGGCAGTGGCGAAGGGTAAATTTTTATACGGGGTAAGCCGGTCCGGTACACCCAGGACATTTTCATTAGAATTCTGTATTGTTCTAAGTACTTTGCTGATAGCAATATGACATTATATCTTTGAAAAGTTAGAATCTGGAAATCCCGAGCGAGTCCAAACTAGATTAGAAAAGAAATAGGCAAGGGAAAAATACCATTTCATTTCATTTAAAAGCCAGCGGTTAGGTCCGCTGCACCACCAAGGCTACATCTGTATAGGTGGGTAGAAATTGAGAATACGAAATTGCAAAATTTTTATTTAGGTAAAAGACCTAAAATGACTCGATATGATCTAACAAGATGCAATAAAATAAACAATTACAATTCACACTACACACAATACAGCGCTCCCAAAAAACGCTTCAAGGTCAGGGCTGGGGGGGGGGGGGTGTTGTTTTGTTTCATGAAATTTTAATGAAACCCCAAGTCCAGGTAGTGTATAGGTATTGTATCACTTACAGTCGCAACAATAAAAAATATGAAAAACTTTCATTATCGAATATCATTAGACAGTAATTTACGATGTTAGCGTGATTTACATTATGAACAGCGCAATCTATCGGTGAAATGGAACATACAATCAAGTCGTGTTAGTTACACTATTTATAACTCAAGAACGGCTGAACCGATTTGGCTGAAAATTGGTGGGGAATTAGCTTAGAACCAGGAAACTGACTTTTTATCTCGGTAAGTTAAAGTTAAGCAACGTTAGGTAAGGTCATTAAATTGATGGGTGAAACGATTAATATAAAATTTTGTGTGCATATCGGGTAGGTCTAAGAATAGGTCATAAAGTATATTTTATGCCGCTGATAACATGATTGACGAGGATATATAGAACGAGAGGAGGGTGCAAGAGAGGAGAGAGACTGAGAGAGGATTTGAGGAGGGGGTGATGGGGTGAGGTATCGGGGGAGTTAGGTGGAGCAAGTTGGGAGAAGAGAGAGGGAGAGGGTTCAGAGAAGGGGCAACGAGGAGAGGAAGAGGGGGAGTGTGACGAGGACTGAAGTGGGAGGGAAAGAGAGACGAGCAAAATGTAATAAAAGCGCGGGCGGAGCTGCGCGGGTCAGCTAGTTTAATAATAAATACGTAAGTCCGTGGCTCATTTTAAAGTTATTTTATTACTTTGATACGTTATAAAACGATTGAACGACGACTGTCATACCAGAATACGCTCCAACGATAGTTCAATCGAACGACTTTTAAATCGTTGCCGTTGAAGTAAAATCGACGGACGTGAATACAAAAAGTGTTTCAACGACTAAGTCGCTACGTTAACGTTATTGTTTTGATTACAAGAATCGGGCTACAGTTCAAATGCCACTAAACGGTCACCCATCCAAGGGTAGAGCTTGCGTGACGTTGTTTAAACAACTAAGCCTTTACCGATTACAACTGACGACTTACGAATGACTACACATAACTGTACTATACATTTGCCCACAACAATACATTTCGATGTGTAACTTCAGAAAGCACTTTACTGTTGTTGAAAAATAAAAAATAAAAAATAAGTTTGCGTATGGATCGTAACGAAAAAATTTTGGCTTTTGTGGTAACTACAATAGTTTGCCTTTAAATAGACAATGCAAGATTAAAAATTGCAAACAATAGCAGATAATTTAAAATTTTACAAAAATATGCCAAAATGAGTCCTCTTCACTAGGTGGTAGGTTCCTTGTGCAAGGATCCATCCAGGTAGGTACCTCCGCAGTGTCTGATATTCTGCCGCCAAACAGCAGTGTGAAAGCATTGCTGTGATCCGGCGTGAAGGGCACTGTAGCTGGTGAAATTACTGGACACAGACTTAATATATCTAATGTCTTAAGGGTCGGCAACGCGCTAGTGATTCTTCTGGTATTGCTAGCGTCTATAGGTGACTGCTTACCATCAGGCAGGCCGCACGCTTGCTTGCCACCTCGGTTGTATAAAAAAAAGGAGGGGTTGCCATAATCCCCATGTGTGGCAGGCGTCTTGGGGTGGTAAATAAGTAATCCAATATAAAGACGCTGCTGTCATCTTGTATTCCCATGGTCGCCGATTATGGACACACAATAGGAGGAGATAGGAGGGTGCTATTCGTACCCGGACACCCCACGGGCAACGGGACCTACGATGTAATAAATATATGGTTCAAATCCAGCTGCTTGATGATATATGACTGTCTTAAATAGAGAAATATCATCTTCAAAAGCTCCGTTAGTAACGTAGATTTCCAACCAAACTTTCATGTGACTCGAAATTCTCTTGAAACTTTGGAGCACCATTATTCCATAATACTAGTAAACCATGAGTCATGGAGTGCAATAACCTCGACCAGACGGATCGCAGCGCGGATCAGGCGGCGGATTTGTTTGCAGACTAATAAGCTAGTCGAGACTGCAATTGTGCAACTATAAAACACTATTACCAAGCTTACAAATTATATTGGGGCGGAAAACGAGTAACTTTATACACAAGCATGAAATCCTATGATGATTTTCATTTTAAAGCTCTCATTTTCTGTGGATTGGCTACGTTTTTTGGCCACTCCACCTTTTAATAATTACGAAATAGTAGGGCCGTTCCGGCTAAGTTTAACACCCCCGCCTTCGTAAGAGGCGACTAAGGGAAAACAAAAAGACGGGCAGCAGCGTTTTTCTATCGGATTACCCATCACCGATGCTGCGATCCCTAAGACGCTTTCCAAGGGTGGGAACATATGAGTGTTCGTGGCATCTAGTGGTAGAGCCAGTCCCCTTAAGCGATAGTCCAAGCAGAGGTTCCATGCTCTTCGATCTCTTTTCCATGCTCGCTTCCATGCCCCTCCGATCTCTTTTTCTTTTTGGGAATGATAGACGCTGTTGGCCATTACAGCTTCTTCGGGCAAGTCTCGCCTCTCTCGTCCCATGGTGCTCTTATGGTCATTTGCGACTAACAATAACCTTCATTCCCAAAAAAACGCATTAAAATACGTACAGAGTTTATGTATCGTATAAAATATTCATGTGTTTTGAGTATTTCGACGCCTCTTATTATTTATCACCACAACATCGATTGTGATATCTATAACATAAAATATTTATGTTAACAATTCTTACACCTTGGCTACACGGTTATAAACCAGCCTCCAACCAAGGTCAAGAGGTTGGGATATCCACCGTTGGCGTGCTGGCTACACGGTTATAAACCACAGGCACTAACTTGATAAAGTGGCTATGATTCCAGGAAAAATATCGATATGTCGATATTTTATGTTTAGTAGTCTTGTGTACTACAGGAACGGTGAACGGTTAGGAACCGTTGCGCAGTGCTCACCGAATAGATTCGGTGGTCGAACACCGATAGTTGGGCGGTGTATTGTGTACACATGGGTCTTGTTGTGGTACAAAAAGAACTTTCGAGATTCCATACATTGCATACATTTGATAATACCTAATTATACTGTATGTTCTAGATTAAAATAAAATTACAAGACAGAAGTTAGTAAACAGGTGCAATCATTCTGAAACATGTGTAAACTACCTATTAAGTACCGTAGTACCGTACGGTTAGTGTGAACTCGTTCACTTCCGAAACTGTACTAGTACGGAACGATCTTTCAAATCAACGAGCAGGCGCACAAGACTGCTGACTGACTGGCACTGAGAAGTATTGGCTAGGTTTATTGAAGAAATATCTTCATCCATCATCGGATCCTGTTCACAATATTTCTACCACCTACTCGTCATGTCCTGTCCAGAGAGTATAAATTTAGTATGTCTACGTTTATTGGTTCAGTGATTGTGTCATTAAACCCTGACCAAGATAACCACGTATTCTTTAGTAGCACTGGATAAACACGTGTACATTTCGTGACTTTTGGACGAATGGAAGTACTAGAAAATGTATGTTACTATCTATATAACTAATGTATCCCTACATCTAATTGCAAAAGAGCTGATCTTTAAACAGCTGGACTGATTTTCATGATACATAGCTATGAACCCTATCCCTTTAACTAGCTTTCACATAAAAAAACGCGCATTAAAACCCGTCCACTCGTTGGAGCGCTATGATGCCACAGACAGACTACGTCGAACTTATAAGACCCCTCCTTTTTGATCGGTGGTTAAAAATATCGATACAATATAATTAAAATAAAAAATAAACCGCGATATAATCCGTAAAAATATTAAACTATTTTTCATTTAAATATCGATACAATGTTATATCGATACCTTATCTTTGCTTTTGCTACATCTCGTATTGGTTAGAGCTGCCGTTGCCAACGACGCTTCCCAACCGAAACCGTTAGAGCTATGAAGGTCAAACGAAATCCAAGGGTGTTAGAGCTACAACGGCCTTGGTCGGACGCCAACCGCACGTGTAACGTTAGAGATGTGCAAGAGCAAAAATAAGGTGTCGACATAACATCGTATCGACATTTTTAAAACATATGTCGGGTAAGATTATTAAATGATAAATGTCGTTATTATTTAAAAGAATATTGGCGGTTTCAAGTTTTAGTTATCTACTTAAGTATCACAAGAATATCAATTTTAACCGTCCAAACATTGTCAAAATAGAAAAGACACTTGGGTGGTGGATGCCCCAACTCTTTATATCCCTCGCTGAAGACAAAGATATTGTAATCTAGACAAAAAATATTTATTTTAATATTATTTTTCGATAATTCATTTTTTATATCCATATATCTAGGTAAAATATCAAGTATGTCGATCGAAGGAGATATCGAAATATTAAATATCTCGGAAAAATATCCCTCTATCTAAACATAAAATATCGACATATCGATATTTTTCCTGGAATCATAGCCACTCTATCAAGTTAGTGCCTGTGGTTTATAACCGTGTAGCCAGCACGCCAACGGTGGACGTCCCAACCACTTGACCTTTGTTGGAGGCTGGTTAGTAACTGTGTAGCCACTCTTTGATTCTGTGAAATATCGCAGTGACGGCCCTAAAGTGGTTTCCATAATTCATGAACGAGCGTATATGTTGCAATGGAAAGCGTATTTACATAGATCACCAAACTTACGTGATATTTTTATGAAAATTGTAGGTAGGTACCTACTTTTTAACATGTGTAGTGGTGCAGTAGAGAATAAAGCACCCGAGACATTAGTTATTAAGTTTCTTGTGTACACCAGCTACAGTGCCCTTCAAACCAGAACACGGTAATGTTTACACACTGCTGCTTGGTGGCTGAATATCTGACACTGCGGTGTAACCTTCCTGGAGTATCCATTGCACAAAGGACCTACCTACCTACTTTTGTAATAAATTGTCTTCCGCATGTATCTCTACTCTATTATTGACGATGAGTTAACGCTTAAACCCTCGGAAATCTAAATAACAAATTAGAATTATTTGCTTATACCACTACCTAATCATATATATTTATTTTTCTCCTCACAAAATAGACCTTAAGGAAATACAGTTATAACTTATATCTAATAGGTACTGGATTCAGTCACAGTCTACTCGGTAAGAAGCTGGTGTCTGAAATAGGTATTACCCTGTGATACAGATCACCAGGTCCTTACCCAAAAAGTATATCAGTTACCCGTTTTTTTTTTCAAGAAACATAGCGGATGTTCCTTTAGCTCGTGTAAGGAGTGCTGTTAGGTAAATTTGTGGGTATGGATGTGTGGGTGTGTGTGTTGTGTGTGTGTGTGTGTGTATTATCTTTATTTATTTGAGGGTACCATTTCGTATTAATGTATTAAATTTTCTGTAAATGTATAATCCAGATCTTGTAGATATTCTTTAACAACTTTTTTACATTGTGTTTTCGTTAGTGAATAAATTGTTAAGATTCGGTTAATTTTGTTATATAGACTACTACTTTGATAGCAGTAAAATCGATGTGAGAAACTAGTATTAAAACGCTTACTATCACAAACAATATCTTTTCTTCGCAATTTATTAATTTTATTGGGATTGTACTTAATTTGAGAATGTGTTTTTGCAACCGTGTGAAGATTAAATAGCTGTCGAACTGTTAATACCTTACATTGTTGGTATAGATCCTTAGTGGGATAGAAAAAACGTAGTGCCTGGCTTACTTTTAAAATTGCTCTCTGGGCTCTTTCTAGTTTAAGTAAATTAGTTTTTGTCGTACCACCCCAAGACGTTATACAGTAGGTTAATAGTGATTGACCTAAGGCTAGATAAACAGATTTGATTAAATCTTTGTCTGCCACATTTCTTAGACTTCTAAAAATAGCAATAAGCTTCCGGATTCTGCCAGACAGCATGTCTATATTATGGCATTGGAAATTTAAATTGCTGTCTATATGACGCCCAAATATTTCACTGACTGCGTCTTTTGAAGCTTGGTACATCCACAATTTGAGTAACTGTTATTGCATGAATGGAATGTTAGACAGTGTGATGGACCAGGAACATCAGATTTTTTTAAAGAAAAAGCTATATATTTAGTTTTTTCTATATTGAGGGTCAGAATGTTATCATATAACCACTTTGTAACAATATTAAGGCCCCGTTGAGCATTAGAATATACTTCATCCCAAGTATCACCATGAAAGAGTAGAACTGTGTCATCGGCAAACGTTACTACTTTTCCTTTATAAAGCTTTAAATCACACAGGTCATTTATATAGGCGAGGAACAGAGTTGGCCCTAGTATACTGCCCTGTGGAACTCCAAAATGTACAGAAACCTCGTCACTAGTAACGTTATCAATTTTAACACATTGCGTCCTATTTTGTAAGTAACTTTCCAATAATTTCAGCTGAGAGTCTCTGATTCCGAGATGTTCAAGTTTATGAATAAGGATTGGGGCAGAGACTGTGTCAAATGCTTTAGCCAAATCTAAAAATATGCCAATAGTTTTCTTTTTATTGTCCATATTTTGTACGACAAAGTCAGTTACCTCATGTACAGCATCAGAAGTCGATTTTTCAGGTGTGATGACAGACGCGGCAGTCCAAAAATATCTGTTTAAAATAGCTACATTAGACTCTCCAATAAAGCTTTCCTATGAAATAAACTCTGCGGATATATCAATTTGTTTCACCTCAAACAGATAAATCAATCTTCAAAGAACACATTACGCAATCCGAGCAACCGGTCTACGGAAATCACGTCCAAATATGTCGCAGGAAACGCTACTCGTCACGTGTCCCAACACCTTATCTAAATTCATTTGATGCCTGTTCCTCACGCGGCATTACCACATTCCTAACATAATGATCGTTATTTGATGGATCACAATCAAATTTATTTAGGCTTTTTAGAGAAGCTCAGAGTCACACAACGAGCTATGATCTACATAAAACAAAGATTTAAGACTTGGAAACGCAAATAGAAAGGGTGATTGCTGGGGACTATACTATATTATAAAGGATGGATCCTTCAGTATGTGCTGGTATAGGGTTCTGGGTATATTGATGAATTAATACTTCATGTTTGAGTTCTAAAGATATAATGAATAACTAAAAGACATACGTCGGTGCACACAACTAGTCAAAGTATTACATAGCGCTAAGTAGACAATAAAACGATACGTTGAAGTAAAGGAGCATGCATACTAAATAATATAAAGAAGCTTACATACACTACACCTCCGGCAATATAAAAAAGAAAAAAAAAATATAAGTTTTTTTTTCTTTTTACATTCTTTACAAATTTAAGATACAAATGGTTTGGTCCGATTCTTATGTACAATATCAATTTTATTGTTTTTCAAAATTTTTACATTACATCCTAAATCCTCTAGAACAGTAAATGGACCTTCAAATAAAGGATTTAGCTTTCCTCCAACTTCTTTTTTTATTAATATTAAATCATTTTTATCGTATTGAATAGGGTTCAAATATTTATCATAATTAGTTTTACGATTACATTTGCTTAAAATTAAATTATTTCTAGCATCTCTAAAAGCTACTTGAAGTTTATATTTAAGACTACTACAATAATTTTCAGGATTATATAATGGTTCTACTACATTACATAACCTAGAAGGGACATTACAAGGTCTGCCAAAGACAAGCTCAAACGGTTGGTATTTAGTTTCCGAATGAACGGTCGTATTATTCAGGCAGGCAAACATCTTGCCTAGGTTGAATAATAAAAAAATCCACATATCAGTTTGTATACCCTTGTAACGATAAAAACGCGCGTTTGTACCGGGTTTTAAAAAACGCGGTGTGCATACTACAAAGTAGACCGGCCATAGTGCTCAAAAATATCTCCTCAAAGCTTTTTTTTGTAAGATTAATAACTAACTCTAAAGTCATTATTATTCATAAAAAAAATATTTTTTTGTTATTATATTATTTATTTATTATTATTTATTTTTTTGGACTTTTATTTTATTTCCTTAGGGAACGTTTTTGTTGATTTCTCCTGCTAATGGATACATACAGGATCCTCAAAGCTTGTTACCAGTAGTAATAAGTCGTTCATTGTTGTAGAGACGTGCATCCTCTGCCGACGGCCAAAAAAATAATTTTCGAAAGACGTATGCCTAATTTCGTATTGCGGTATTACAAATCTCACTATGATAAATTCACTGAATGAGACTACAGTTTATATTCATAAGTATTTTATAGGTTTAAGGATAGGGAAGCATAAAGTGTGTAGTACTACTAAGTGAGAAAAGTTTTTCTATAAAAATGTTCTCAATGGCCACTCTATAGGCCTTTACCTTTAATCTCTTTGAGTGAAATGAAATATACGTATCCCAGTGGCGGTATCTGGCGTCATAAGCTATGACTCTGCATTTGGATATGCGCCAGACCGTGGCTCCTGTGCTCCCTGTGTTTTGTTCATTTTGTCAGCACAATTAACACCCGCTCTCACTGTCCATATGAGTCAATAAGAGTTCCTGTGCGTTAATTTAGTAGCAAAAAAAATATAACCAATTATGTTCTTGTATGTATACAACGAATAAAACTGTAACTTTTTTAACTTTAATTTATTAAACAATATTCAATCATCAAGAGAAATAAATATGAAAATTTGCCAGTGTAGAAATCAATAAGTATGTTCTTTTTTATAGTTACTTATACTCAACTGTGCCAAGATTTCAATTAAACTTTCCAAAATTCAATTGCCCATATATATCACATATGCGACATATGCGTTTACACCGACAAATCGGCTTGAGGTGGAGATACTCGTTTAGTTTAGTATATACACACTACAAACCTCATGATTTCTTAATAATACTTACTACTAAGCGTACTATTACTATTGTTGGTTTAACTACTGAAGATTAGAGTAAAGTTGGTTGGATCCGTGTCCAATGGCCTACATTCTCGAACAGCAAAAAATATCCGGATCCGTACTACAGTCCGCCATTTGATGACCCTTGGTCTACTACTCCTTCTTATCTTAGGGAACGTTTCGATTATTTGTCGAATTCTAGCACCTATAGTCTTAGGTCCTCGGAAAACCTTTGTCTTACGATGCCCTTACATAGCAGTTCCTTCTATGACAAATCCTTCACGGTGCAGGCGGTTCGCCTGTGGAATTCCTTGCCCGTTTCTATAAGGCGTGCTTCGTCACTACCAATTTTCAAGGATCTGGTAAAGAAGTTTTATTTGGCGGAATAAGTTAATCGGTATTTGTGTAATTTTCTTGTTATATTAGTACGTACTGATTTATGTATCTGTTGATTTGTGCACAATAAAGTATTGTCTATCTATCTACTCCTACTATTGTTTAGTTTAGATACTAGTCAAGAAATGCCCCAAAATGACCGCTAGATAAGCTTTAAGTTACGTCTCTGCGCTTGGAAACCCGCCAGCCCGTGGCGCCGGCACTAAAGAGGTTTTCTTTTTGCGCACTCGACGCGGAACACCGCTTTTGTCTTATTTGGCTTATTTTATGTGAGTACAAATAGTTATGTCAAATGTTGTTCTATGTCGTTACAGTAATTTGAGATTGCGTGTCGTTTAGAACAAATTACAGCCGGAGTCTTTGTAAGAGTAATGCCGGAAACTCACTATGCCGTCGTTTGTGTCGCGACGCGTCAGAAACATATTAGTATGTTTATGGACATTATTATACGACACAATTGGTCGTGTCGTGATCACATGTGTTAGGGTGTTTCTTGTCGTTTACACTAAGTAGTCGTAGTAACTTAACCGCAGTCTATGAAATCAAAGAATAGTTTTTTTAGAGCTATAACTTTTTCGATACAAAACTTTGAGGCAGTATCGATTTGTAAGCTAATCTACCTACATATTAACAAATCTAGTACAAACTATGCCATTGACCATGCATTGACCAGAGAGTACAATTAGTTAAGAATCCTTGACTAGAGAGTACAATTAGTTAAGAATTTGACGCACCGTCGCATTTTTGTGACAAATAACCACGAGTTGTGGCTGTTATACTGCCGCATTGACAAACGCCAATTAACATTAATTCTAATTGAATCACTTTTGGATATCTAATTTTTTCGACTGTCTGAACCATTTATGATTAATTTCGATTATTGAACACGATATAATTGATATCTCAACTCACCATTTGCGCATTAAGTATATACGAGGCCTGCCTTTCAAGTTCTGTCGTTTCCATATTTCCCGGCAATTTTGAATTTGGAACTGTTCTATATTCGAATGTGTTTAAATTTTGAATCTCAAAACAGTTGAAAGTATTAGGATTAATGCTATTGATTGTTTAGTCACAGCGTCGATTGGAATCTGTCAGGTTACGTACGAAAATGAATCTTTCTAAGGAAAATCTTCGTGCAATAATTTTATACAACTTTAGAAGAGGCCTGACACGGCTTCAGTGTTTTAAAGAGCTAACATCTGTGTTCAGTGATGAAGCCCCATGTCTGCGGACTGTCGAACGCTGGTATTTAGAATTCCAGCGTGGACATACTAGTGTTAGTGACAAATCTCGCGCAGGACGCCCAAAATCCGCCTTCACAGAAGATAACATCATTGCTGTGAGACAACTAATTCTCGAAGATCGCCATGTGACGTATCGAGAGATAGAGGCTCTATTAGGCATCTCACGGATAACCATTCAGAAGATTTTGCATGAAGCGCTTGGTGTGAGAAAGCTAGTTTGCCGTTGGATACCGCATCTGCTTTCCGACGATCACAAGGCGGCCCGCGTCAGATGGTGTAAGAAAACTCTGCAAAGGTGCAACCGAGGAGAGTCAAATCTCGTCTACGACATCTTCAGTGGTGACGAATCTTGGATCTATGCCTACGATCCTGATTCCAAACAATAATCTACAATCTGGATCTTTCAAGACGAGCCAAAGCCGACTGCCGTCAAAGTTGTTCGTTCTCGAAGCACTTCAAAGAAAATGGTGGCCACGTTCGTTGGAAAAACCGGCCATGTTGCGACTATTGCACTTGAAGATCTTAGAACGGTTAACGTAGAGTGGTATACCACAGTTTGTTTACCACAAGTCATCGCCGAACTTCGAAAATCTAACTCAAAGCGACGCATCATCCTGCACCACGACAACGCAAGCTCACACAGCGCTCGTCAACGATTGAGTATTTGAAGCAGGAAAAAGTAGAAATTCTTGACCATCCTCAATTTTTTTTTTCATTTTTTTTTTTTTGCCATAAGACATAATACTGTGAAAATAACTAAAATAAACAATTCTAGCGGTTTCAACATCAGTGACATATCTAATTTTCTTAACCGCATAAGCCGCCGAGCTTAGCCTACCCGACAGTTTCTCAATATGGGGGTCCCATTGCAACTTGGCGTCAACAGTAATGCCCAAGAATACAGTTGAATTTACAGGGTCCAAAACAGCTCCATTGATATCAACATTGGTTTTCACCTGTCTGACATTAGGTTTACTTTCATTTAATTTTAAATTATTGACATTAAACCAATGGACAGCTTTAGATACAGCATTGTTCACATCGTCGTAATCTTGTAGACCACGCTTAATTTTAAACAAAAGCGAGGTGTCATCCGCCAACAATATAATCTTATAATTGTCCCCTGCAAAATAGGGTAAGTCATTAACATATATCAAAATAGGAATGGGCCTAGTATTGAACCCTGTGGTACACCCAACGTAGCTTCAGATCCTACAGATCTCGTTCCGTTAATATCAACCTTCTGAATTCTATTACTCAGATATGAAGTCAGAAGATCGAGAGCTCTGTTCCTGATTCCGTAGTGGTGTAACAACACACATAGTTCTGACCTAAGCCCTAAAGGTTTCTTTACATTTCCTAAAATTAAGAGAAGTCTTCGTGGTCAAAGGTTCCAGTCCGGTGAAGACGCAGTCGACGCTTTCAAGTCAGCCATTTTGAACACCCCCACTTTAGAGTAGAATAAATGTTATAATAACTGGTTTAAGCGAATGGAAAAGTGCATTAAGCTACGTGGTGAATACTTTGAAAAACAATAAAAAGTACTATAAGGTTCTAGTGGTGTTTTTTTCTTCAAACGACAAAACTTAAAAAGCATCCCTCGTACATATATACAGGGCTTCGAGTATCGAAATAATCCGATTTCAAAAAAATAGATTAATGATTGATCATTAACTTTAATTGGCGTTTGTAGGTTCGGCAGTAAGTTTAGTTTTTCGTCACGGTTTTAACCGCTTAGTAAATCTGTAAAAATAAGTTCGAAGTACGTTTGAATATAAACAAACTATATAATGCCATGCCAATGGATCCACCATTGAAGCACAGCAAGCCAGTACACAGTTTACAAGTCCTCAAGTCAAGTTATTACTATAACAGAAATTAAATCTGTTTTGCCATATCCGAATCGCACGCACCTACATTCTCCCCCGCTTGTTAGCCGTACTGTAATTACAGTCCACGTTGACGGTCATTAAACGTCCACAATACACAGACTATCGCTAGTAACAACAGCACATAACAACATAAAGCCATTCGTGTAGAACAGCAATACATACATACATTTTGATACATATTGAATATACTTACTTGTGTACGGTACTTTTGTTTAACTGGAAAGACAGAAATAATTCATTCAACTATATTGACGAGATCGCGGTTTACCATCAAGTGGAATTGCGGTTCAATGCTGACTCGAAATGTGACCAAAACTGGAGCTTTCAGAGCTACCAGCATCTGTTTGAGCAGTATTATTGTTATATTATTTTCGCGAGGATTGGAGCTGTATGAACTGCGTATATCTGCGTCTCTTTCTCACGTAAAAGCAAGATTATTTAACACTGCTATAAGAGCTAGGCTAGGGTAGGGCCCCAGATAGCAACATTGCATCATTCATCTGCGCTGACTTAAAAAACCACGACCCTTACACAAGTGATAAAAAAGTCGTAATCTTTATTGTCACTGAAGCCCAACAAATTTCTATTGTATATAAACGGTTATAAGGAAACAATACAGCCTTAAAACGTGTCCAAACTGTAACAGTGCTTGTTTGAAAGTTTCACTGGTACTATAAAGTTCCCCAAATCGAGTAAGTAGCTACAAGTTAGACATCTTTGTTTTCAAGACACGGGACGCGGTGTTGTCGTACATTTACGTGTTCGGTCCCACATCACAGAAACTTTTTAACAGGCTTTTTAGCCATTGCTGTTCACGTTGGCGAGGATCCAAATGTGTTGTTACCCTGTGCTGCTTCAGTACCTGTCGTTGCGAACTTTTTACCATCAGATATGGTCTTTTTGTATCTAAAAAACTGATGCTTTGTTGGGGGATACTATAGGGATATGGATTTATAGTAGGAGTTAAGTACGCGAAAGATACACTTGGGCAAAAACATTTCAGCATTTTTGACTTTTGTGTTCAAGAATGGCTAACGACGCGCAACTTTGAACCATCTTGATTTGAAGTCTTATTACCGCGCTCAAAAACGCCAATTATGCCTGGCCCACGAAAGTATCGCCCCGCTTGCGGCAGCTTTTCGCTGCAAGCGTCATTTCTAATCGTCAAAAACAAGGCCACGAAATTCAGATATTCGCTTGCAGCGTCAATAAATCAAAGTATTTTTTTATAAACTCAGACGCCCTAGGCGACAGGCACGCAGCGCGACTGTTTCGTGTATGCTGTAGAATGATCTCGTTTGTTCTCGACGCTCATAGAAAACGCGTGTCTAACCTTCTTGCGACGCTCGTGCAAATTCGTTCATAGGGAATTTCTACAATTTGCATCGTTCCTTAGTGACCTTTTGAGGTTGAAAAATTATATTTGTTTTAAACGCTGGACCACAAAATCTGGACGCTGACGCTTGCTTCACTGAGCGATTTGCTTGAAGCGTTGCGGCCCGTGGCCGTCGGGTTAGTGTTTCACTAAGCCAGTTCGAATTGGATCAGATTGTTAGTAAGTAGATATATCTATTATCTTGTATTCAATATTGGAACTTAACGGTATACGATTTTGAGGTTCAATCTTCAAAATCGTATACCGTTAAGTTCCAATAACCAGATTCATAAAATGGCTAAATGAAAATGAATGACGTTTGCAAGTGCGTTCGTTAAAATGCTTTCTGTATCGACACGCTTGAGCTAAAAATTTATTAAGAATACGAAAAATTTTCGCTTTCGTAACAGACATTTCATTAAAATTTCACATTTACTATATTCACGTTTCCTTCGAGGCTCCTTCAACACCACACCCCATAATTTACTGTCAGTTAAGAAAACATTGGCGTGGCAAAGTTACAAATGCGAGGATTAGTCATCGATATTGCCCCATTGCTACGAACATTTTAAAAGCTTCGTAGATATGTACGAGTAGAATGCGCGAATCAAAATTTACGTTTTTATTATACCTTAGTGCCGCACTCAAAACCGCTGTAAGTATAAAGTACATCCCTAAGCCTAACTAGGTACTTACTTAGTTGGGCCTCTACAATTTATAGCGGCATACGACTAAGCCTATCTACCTGAATAATGTGTTGATTGGAATTCAGTAAAATAAAAATATTTTCTTATGTTTTGCTTTTCCGATGATTTTATCCGTAGGCGGGTTTTAGTTTTTTTTAAACTTTATTTTCAGTAGGAAGTATCAAATTTAAATTTAAACGTCACTTAAGTTATAAAAGCTGTCCTAAATTATTTGATTGTGATGCAATCTATTTTCAGAGAACAATCGATTGAATGCCTTGCTGTCGGTACTTATTACGCTCTGATTAAACTCTAATTACTTGCAAGAACTCACGAGACAATGAACATATGTACTACAATACTTTCTGATAACTGAAACTAAAAAGATCTTTGTGAATATGTCATGTTTGAATTGATACCGGTTGTTGTTGACCGGATCTTCTCAGTTGAGGCCGCGTTGTGATCGAGTGGCAGCTTTTTTAACACCCTTTTATTAGCTTGACCTGTATGTATGGATGGTAATGGAATCTTGCGATGCATTTTTGACCCACTTCTACATGTCCAAATAATTTGAAATTTTGCACATGTATCAAGAACCGGTGACAATACAATAATATGGTATCATCGAGCTGATCAGATGCTGGGGCTCGAAGGTGGATAAGGGAACCCTTGGATGGCTACTAGTAAACACATCGAGTTTGAGCTCATTTGATTTGTTTTAAAGAGTTCTTTTCACTTTACCATGAATGAGGACCTGATCATGAAACTGGAAGGTGGGGGATGGAGCCCTAGTATGGCTACTAGTAAACACATCGAGTTTGGGCTCATTTGATTTGTTTTAATGAATTCTTTTCACTTTGACCATAAATGAGGACCTGATGATGGAACGGGAAGGTGGGCAACGGAACCCTGGAATAGCTACTAGTAAACACATCGAGTTTGGGCGCATTTGATTAGTTTTAGAGAGTTCTTTTCACTTTTACCATTAATGAGGGCCTGATGATGGAACTGGAAGGTGGGGGACGGAACTGGAATGGCTACTAGTAAACACATCGAGTTTGAGCTCATTTGATTTGTATTAAAGAGTTCTTTTCACGTTGACCATTAATGAGGACCTGATGATGGAACTGGAAGGTAGGGGAATTACGTAGTGCTTTCTCAAATTTAACA
This sequence comes from Furcula furcula, assembly GCA_911728495.1. Taxonomy (NCBI): domain Eukaryota; kingdom Metazoa; phylum Arthropoda; class Insecta; order Lepidoptera; family Notodontidae; genus Furcula; species Furcula furcula. Next base: position 19,913,718 of record OU452255.1, read on the forward strand.
AACTCATTGCGATACCTATGCGTAGGTAATATCTACCCTGTAAATATATGTTTTGCAACAACCTGCCTACGATTCAAGCTACAAATAATTAAAAATTGCCAAGTTTATCCGTATTTTAGACTAATAATTCTAAGACTAAAAAGTGTAAAATAAATTCATAATTTAAAAAACTAAAAATTCACGGGTTTATAGAGTATCTATACTGCACTAAAAAGTAATAAATAATTTATGGAACTCGTTCTTTCTTTCTACCCCGTGTTTGTCATTAAGCATTATATTTAAGTGTGAAAGCGTGGGGCGCCTTTTCTGAATAACAGCTTAACATTTCTTTCCAATTTCAAGTAGGTAAGTAAGTACTTTTATCGACATGACAATAATTTGTAATCAGTGAATACAGAGAAAAAGCGTACTTTCACGCTTAAATATAATGGTTATGACAAACACGGGGTAGAAAGAAAGAACGAGTTCCATAAATTATTTATTACTTTTTAGTGCAGTATAGGTACTCTATAAAAGCGTGTATTTTTAGTTTTTTAAACTATGAATTTTTAAGCCTAAGCCTAAGCGTTAAGCCAATTTGAAATAAATTATTTTTCACTTGACTGACTTGATACATTTTAAGCTTTTCATAAAAAGCTTTTTTTTGCTTTTATGTTTTGCTCATTTTTCTACATGACATTCTCTCTGTCTATTCGTTAACAAATTTTGTGATTCAATCTGATGAAGCACTTCATAATTTTAAAATATTGTTTTAATTCATTTCATTGTAAATATAGCAGTTCCCGTAATTGTTAACTGTGTCATTCAAGTAAGGTAAAGTATATTTGAGTTTAAAAGAAGCATTTTTCAAACTAACAGCTATACTACTGTGATGTTTTTATACCTATGCTTCATCAAGGGTTTTCTTTTAATTAGTAAGTCACATCGCAGTCATCATTTCTTTCTTCTATTTGTTCTATTGTATCAATACAATGGTTGTTGTTAGAGGTTACTTAGTAAGTATATTAAAATTTTCATCTAAGTAATGCAAAAATCAAAGTGCTCTAAATATATCTGACTAGTTGGTCGACTAGACGGCGCCTTATGACGTACTCCGTGGGTGGATGCATTTTATACTGAATGTCATTCACGCGTGCTACTAGGGTTGTTGGCAGATGAGATAATATGAAATGTTCTACAAGACATGAACGTTCAACATATTTTCTGCTACTACTTTTCCTTTTTTTTCTGTGATTAAATTGTATGTGGGTTCCAATACCAAACAGTTTAGCCCCCCTGACTATAATTTCCCCTAACCTCTCTGTCTTCCCTGGTGGCTACTATAAATTCTTAAATCCAAAATATGTGGAAATACAGGAGTCTCAGTTGTCCAAAAAATATCCTAATCTGCTCTGGTCTGCTACCAGGATTATATCTGCAATAGGCTTAATATTTTTACAAGGTAGGCGTGTTGTCGACAACCAAGTTATCTTTTCTGCTCAGCTTGTCATTAATTTTTAGTTTATATTGTTATGCAACAAATCCGTTAGCGGAATTTAGTAAGTGTTATTTCACATTGTCAAGTAAATACTGTTTTCAAATATAGTGCTACACAACTGATTTCAATACAATTCGCATGCCAAATACTTTAAATCCATCGAAGTACATAGCTGGTAGCCCTGATCTTAACCTAAGTGTGACTGTGCATGTCAGACTTAATACGACTCCTTTGAGTTCCAAGTGAAGATTGAGTTGATTAAACACATTTGAATATAAGAGAAATTAATTTTCGTTTCAAATAGAAAGTGGTACCTATAATCACACATGGTTAATGTAAAAGCTCATATCTTTATTACATTAAGTTCAAGAGATGTCAACTACAATTTGTCTTCAAATGAAGACACTGAAGACTACCAGCAAAGTTTTAGTATACACTAATTAGATACTCTTTTTTTATACGCAACTGAGCAAGGAGACAGGTAAGGCGATAGCCTAATAGTAAGTGACACGCCTGCTTGTAAAAAGCTGCCGTTGGTCAACTGATACATTAGTTAAGTCTCTTGGACCAGATAATTTCATCAGCTACTGTAGTCTTCATACCGAAACAAAGCAATGTGTATACATTGCTGCCTGGCAATAGAATACCTTTCTTTTTGCGCTCGCGGGGAGCTTCAATAGATCCCCACTAAAACCTTCGCGGCTATCGCAACAGCACATGAGACGGGAAACCTGGGCTCTCCTCCGGTGGAAACTGCACCAGGTGTCCCTCAGTGCCTTGCCTTTGAACCTGTCACGTTGCTCACGGGGACGGGTGTTGGAACCCCGCCGTACTTGATGGGCATCTAAGACTGGCAATGGAATACCTTCTATCACCTAAACTAATGCTATTCGCATTATAATCTCTACCTTTACTTTATATTTACCGGTGATTAGTTATGATTTGTTGCGTGTTTTATTTAACCTAAATCTCGAAACCCTATTTTCATATATCAAACTACCTGTATCAGGCGTTGACAGCAGTCTAGATTAAATCTCCTACCCCTCTGATGTTTGCGGCTTTGAAGTCAGCGGACGCCGCACAACATTATGGTTAATTTATTTAGACTACAGAAAAGCAGTAGTTTAATTTTACCTTTAGAATAATTTTATTAGTTATATATAAATAAAAGAAATTACTTTGAGGATAATTCGTTGCGAATTTAGCCAATAAAAAGTCTATCTTTATTCTCCGTCCGTATTTCTTATATAGAAGTGTTAAACATTTTGCCTTTTCAGAATGTTTCATTGTTTGTCTCGTGCGTGCTTACCTGGTTTATTCATAGACTTGCTAGGTACATCTTCTGCAACGAATCTTCCAGCCTCCTTAGCCATGTTACCGTTCTCCAATATTGAACACTAAAGAATAGAAACAAATGTACGTGAAGAGATAATCATTCCCACAGTTCCTAATATTTTGCCACAAAGAAACATTGTGTAAACACTGAAAAGTGCTGCCCATGGAGCCAATTGACTACACTTACCACCAGTCACATATAAACTTATCGTTATACCTACATACATGCTTACACTCTCTGAAAATAAACATGTAACTGAGGGTGGAGACGCATCAAGGCATGAAGCCCTAAACTTTCAGACCTAAAATGAAACGTTTTAGTCTCCATGTAAGTATAGAATTCCTTCAAAGTAGATCTACTTTACGTGTTTCGTTGCCCCACGAAACACGAGCTAGGTATGCGAGTAACCATGTGAAGGGAAGTTTTAATTAAATTTCCCCAGTGTGCTCCTCCACTGATGTTTACCGGTGCTTACACCTCTCGAGTGCGACTCCCGTATAGAACTTGACCAGGTAACTTGATGCTCCATTTAATTAACATATTGATTCAGAAAGTGTTTGGAGAGAGACGTCTCATGTCAGAAGGTAGACAGAATAAGGATTTAAAGCTAAAGTTTACTTAGAAGCTTAGATATTGGTCATAAGGAATATTGTAGATGTAATTTGTTATCCTGTAATGGCCTCTAGACTTGGATACGTCCCGCTGGTGTTGAAGATTATTTTCCTATTCTAACTAAAAATGTTGCTGCCAAAATTCTATGATGAAATTAATTCAGTCTATCCTCGGTCTTATGTTTTCTCAACCATTTATTTAATGTTATTATTAATGTCCACGTACGTTATATTTAGGGTAGCCATAAAATTACCAGGATATGTTTCATACAATCAAGCTAATGGCTAAATATTAGGCCGTCTTATGGCCATGATAAAACCAAGTGCATTCGCAAACATCTTTGCCCTATATTTTCAATCAATAAGGTTCAAATTCCTTATAATATATTTGAAGGAATCCCCTTCCTCTAACTGTATCCCTTCATATGAGTCAGTGTAACGCAAGGGTGCTATACCCTACCCTACATTACGGTTAACTTTGACTCACTAATCAATATTTTTGTCCCACATAATACAATGAGCCGGGTTCTTTTATAAAACAAAATATGGGTTTTGGACGTAATCCAATACCCGACCCTGACCTTAGAATTGGCGAATTTTCTATAAGATAATATTGGCACGATTTCCGTCTTATGAATATGGGATTTGATCCAAATACGATGGTTTTGAAATGGACATTTCAATGAAAAAATTCAGTCTTGTTCTGATGGTCAAAGAGAAATCAAAATTACCAAATCTTTGCAATAATATTATGACCAACTTTCTATACTTATTTTGTAAATAGTTTAGTAATAAAAACATTTTTACTCCATTACACGTCACCCTTTGGAAAATACTCAATTACTTTTCACTGAGCATTATTCGCTTATGTTAATTTCAATGGCCCTTTATGTAGTCCGAACTAAAACCTTTCGTGCGTTTCTAATTGGCATATTTTTGTTGGTTTTGTGGCTATGATACTTTATCAAATAGTCCGATCTCTGTTTCTACCATATGGATCACTTTAAATTCAAATTCCATATCCTGATCCTCTGGATCAGAGCTCGAGTAATAATAGTATCAACAAGAATTATCATTAAGAGTAGTACTTTCTCTTTTTTCTGTCTGTCTGTTAATCTGTGATAGATAACGTTCGTATATATTTTAAGTTTTCATTCCTCGCCAGATGATTCTCACATTGCGAAAACTTATTTTAGAATACACCTTCTCGTTTATCACAATTCTTTTTTTATACATTACATACCGGACACGAAATGTTGTCTGCACCAATCCTGTCTGAATTTGCTCGTGTTTCTCAAATAATAAATTGCGATAGAGACTTTTCAATTCATCGTTTGGCACAAGATTCTACTCTTTATCTGTATATTTTGAAGGCAGCTGTAGCCTTGAGGAGTTCCCGATTTCCCCTGGATCATATCCAAGATGCGTCATAGCATTTCCTATACCTATTACTAGGTTGTGTCGTAAAAGCGTCGCGACGCAATGCAATAAAATGTTGGGACTTTTGTTGTGGCCATTCAGATGTCTTCCCTTTTTAATCTTCTTTGATTTATTCTTGTTATATTGGTATATATTTCAAACTTATTTGTTTTAGGATGTTATTACAGGATGCGGTCTTATAAGAAGTGTAAAATATAAACTATTTCTTAAATATCAGAGTATTTTGGAATAGATAATGACAAGAATAGGATAGTAGTTTGCAGTGGTCTTGAATAACAATATTATTACTGTGAATCACAGGCTAGTGTGAGCAAGTATATCCTTTGTTGCTATACACGTTAAATAATATTTCATGACTAGTTTTAACTTAAATAATAGTGCGAAGTTGAAAGGTTTATACCAAAATGAGCATTTAGAGAATATGGGATCATGTAATATAAATCAGGTCACTTTCAGCTTGTTTCTCTTTGCATATTTAGTCGTTGAAACAACACTGTTACTGTACCTACTGCAAAGTCAAATATGAAATATTTACATGCGTTATAATAAATTTGCATAAATTAGCTTAAGCAACGTTTGTTCTTCTTATAAAAAGTTTTACTGAATAATTTACGTCATCATTAACGATTTATGTTAAATGTTAAAGTTAATGCTAAAGTACAAAACAGGAAAATTTTGGTGATAGATACATAGTATACTCCTGCCAAGACTGGGGATTATGGTAACCTCTCCCTTTTAAGGGGGAGGCCTTTCATCAGCACCGGTCGTATTTCGTCTACTGATGATGATGATGATGATACATAATATGCATAGGTATCATTGCTGTAATATAGTATAAACTATCACAGTATCAGTCCTTCAATATCATCCATATTTGTGGCAAAAAGGAAAATGTTATGCCTTTGGGAGTTATTAGCCTAGTTCCTATACGATATTCAATCTGAGTCTCATGCCTATAAAGGACAATATTCTAAATATGACGATGAGCCCTAGCAAACATATTATAGGTTAATATACTATAACATGTTTGCTAAGGCTTGGATTATTTTGGATTTTTACATTCCTTGCGATTGATAGAAGTTTTGCTGAAACTACGGTCCCGACTAGTGTGAGGACAGTCTTTTGCCCTTATTATTGCTTAGGTCTTCTTTATTTGTATTATTGGTCCTACCTACAAGTATAGTATTTTCAAATCAGGCAGTGTTATAAATGAGTTTAGATTTACCAATGATCCTTAAATATAGGGGACATAAATATATTTTTAAATTGTTCTAAAGAAAAACTTTCTTGTTAGTCATGTAAATACAACCATTTGCAATTGAAAAATAAAATATTCTCGTGTGCAGGTGTTTTGGGAGTGTTCTCAGAGAATGCTGAGCCAATTATAAAAATATTTTGTAAGGATATAACAAGATGCTTTTATTGTACACAAGGGCAATTATTTAGGTACAGCGGGAAATTATCATTAATAGAAGAGACAAATATAGATTCAAGTTACATTATAAAAACAATTAATTATAAGAAGTCCATATAGGTTATACATAATATATGCGATGATACCGTATTCCATAAAGCTATTGGTATGCATACAACGCGATTCTAAGTATGTATGTAGGGAATACTTTGTGAGGAGCTCGTCTCCTACTTGATTCAATGTTATTTATAACTGCTCGTAAAAATAGACACGGGACATTGATGCTGGTGTTTGACATTTAAAAAGTATGCATCCTGGAATGAGAAGCTGTTTGACTTTGAGTTTGTTTTTAGGCATAATTAATTAATTAATTATATGATTTAAAAAAAATTGGCTATGATGAAACTTTTTTCCTTGGATGCGATCGAGTTAAGAATTTAAAATGTGTCAGTGTGTACAAATGAATATTTCAGTAATACGATTAACTATGCGCATCTGTCCTTATTATACTGTTTTTTTGCAGCAAGCTCAATAAGCATTATCTTGACATTAATTTATCCAGAATAGCGCCTGAATGAATTGGCGCTAAATGCATATCTTCATATAAGTACTTACCAATATTAGTAAAACTCGATAAATAAAAATTGCCGGATATGCACCTCATTAACAAATTAACACTCGATATTTGAATATTAAAGCACTATATTCATATCGATCCTCATAAAATAAACGCAGCACGTCCTGTAGGATATCCTCGCCTCTGTTAGTTCGTTTCCGTGCCGCGTGGAGCGCGCACGTCGCTTACAAATTCCAATAAAATATACGCGCCGTAAATGAACATACCGCGGGTGATCCGAGTTCGGGAGAGTGTGAACTAGCTTTGTTGTGACAATAGTTTAGTGTTGTGTATTTTTTTATGAAGAAGATGAGAGTCTTTATCTTTTTAGCATTGTGTCAACATTTGGGATTAATCATGATATCCGGTAGGTTCTTAAAAGTCATTAACACATTTTTATTATTTTTTTGTGTACGCTAAAGGATGATTATGGATTTAGATTATTTTTTGTTAGAAATATCCCTGGAATTCGATGGGTAATGTAACGTATGTCTGTCGTTACCTAAACGGTAATTGAAAAGTTTATTGCTTTGGGTAGACGACCGTGACAGGAGATTGTGTCACATCCCGTATGTCTGCTATCATTTGGAGACATAAAAGACAAACGACCGCAACTATGAGTTAATTTCTAACTGGAATCTTCCTATCATCTTGATGGGGGAGTAGGGATTTATCCAGCAAGGGTATTCACCAGCATGGTCCGCTATACTGGAATTATCATAATCTAATTGGTGATTCAGGTCGGTGAGCGAGCTATAGGAGCGAATTACGGAGAGAGCTACGCTCGGCGTTTCTCTAAGGGATCGGAAACGAAATCAACGGCAATAATCCGCCGGAGAAACAATCCCATATAGCGCTTTTTGGTAGCCGTTACGAAACAACTCGACACTTTTGTGTCGACACTGATTGATTCTAGTAACATTTTCTGGTCGCCGAGTCGACTTTGTTCCGTCGCTACGACTAAAAATGGGGAACAGTCGACACAGTAACATTTGGTTTTAAAGTTACGTTGCTGTGTGGTAACATTGTTCTTAGTCTGCGACCACTTCTCAGAAATCATTCGTTCTTTCATGGTTCTTTCATTCACTTTTTGTTTAGCGCAGTGAAGTTTTAAATGAAAAAAATAATAAGAAGAAAAAGTTATCGGCCATCATTGTTTTGTCAACATAAGTTTTTATTACTAAATTACTTGGTTTTTATCGTTCAAATAGAGGTGGGAAAGGAAATTCATTGTGTAATTTGTTGAAATAGTTTGAAATTTATCAACGCGCCATCATATTAATGTAATTTCACCTGTGTAGTACAATGTAAACAATATTTTTACTGACAAATCTTTACATTCCCAGAGCTTGGAAGCTTTTGCTTTAATAGATTAATCTCTTTTAATACTTACTATATATTATAGAACCAAGAATATAACCATAAAGTTGGTAAATAATTGGATAAAACATTTGTATTTAAAGAAAATATTTAAGTCACAACTGGTCACTAAGTTACGAGACTGTGTCGACATATGTCGACGCAAAATCAGAAGTAGTTATAAAGTTACCGAATTTACAAAATGGTATATTGTTTCCAGCAATTCTCAAACTTTTGGAGGCCATACAAATAAAATGACGACTACAAGCAAATGTGGTGGCAAGTGTGGCAAGTGGTGATCAGGATCTAATCGATTTCTAAATGAATCATCAGTACGCAAAGGCATGTCCGTTCTGGGAAAACTCATATGCTGACCTCTTCTATCGTATTCTCCGATTACTGTACATTTCATGCATCCGTGGTAACTGTTAAACCCCACAGTACCTGAAATAAAAAATATCACGAAATACTTATATATTACATTATTTAAAACGCACCGTACCTCCACTCCGGTACACTACTTATATATTAAATTTTGCATTCACCTTTTATAAAGCACCTCGCAGGTGTATCACATATAAAGCAACGAATTTTGATGGTAACTATTTGCTTTTGAACCAGTAATCTATCATGAAGTAACTTTAAGAGCTAAAAATATGTACTTACTTGGAGGTAGATTTTCTGGAACCAATAATTTGTTTACTTTTCTGTAGAAAGTTGATGTGAAACGTGTGAGTTTCGGATTTTTACTCATTTTTAACTACACTTGTAGGAACAGTTTGAAAAACAGTGTCTTATGACGACTTATTTATTTACATTTTAGCAATATATTGTTCAGTAACAATGTCGTAACGTTACAACACTTCGTGTAAGTATATACCTATTCATGTACTTGTTAAGTCTACCATCCTTTACTTCTGTTGTAATATGTATTTATTATATATATATTATATATTTATGTTATATTTGTCTTTATTATTATTAAGCACCTGCCCTCCATTAATGTCTCTTTCGCCCCAGGTTGTCTGGAAGAGATCGCTTTAGCGATAAGACCGCCTAAAATTGTAACACTAAGATGTAGTAATCTAAGTTTAAATGTATTTTTGTTATGGTGTGCAATAAAGTGTATTTGTATTGTATTGTATTGTATATATTTTAAATTACTATTCTGGTAACATAGTTACCACACCGTTACTACACATAAACACATTGCGTTTAAAAATAAGTCGACACAAATGTTTACGTTACGTGTGAACACAAAGACTACACATAGTAACTAAAAATTTTCTGGTCACATTGTGTGGGAACTGTTACCACACATAGAGACCAAACCCCACACAGTAACTATGTTTCGTAACAGTTACGAAACTATGCGACGTGTTACTGCTTTTATGATTCTGTGACCGAAAAGTGCTATATGGGAAAGTGATAACGTAGCCCTTTGGATTATTTGGCTGAAGTGTCAGTAGGTTCCAAAGGCTAGACTGATTCAGGAGTGGAGAACTCTAACCGGACTACATAACATAGGCGTGCGCCTTGTGACAAAGTGGACCGACGATGTACGCATAGCGGTAGGCAGTGGCTGGAGAAAGGAGAGCTGAAAGAGGAGTTGGAGGATACTTCCAGAGAGACTTTCTTCGGAGATACTGAGCAGATGGTCAGATCTAGATTAATAATGATTACGATGAATCCGCAGTGCTCGAATACTTATGTAAATGACCAGTCCAAAGGAGAATTCTGTGTTTCCTGAGACCAATAATTTTAATTCTCTGACTTGGCACTCAAATAGTTTTCTGTCCAGATACGTTAGTATGTATAGTTTGTGTTGAGTCTTCAAAATAGACTGACATGATTGTGATGAGCTATTAGCGTCAAAACTTGTAACAGAACCTGTTTTAGCCAACTTAGTGATGAGATGATCTGGTCGTTCGTCTGAGGATAAGCAACATGCCATATGTACAGTCGTATTACACTGCCGCTCGTCAGCTAAGAGCAGACTTTTGCATCATGCATCCAGGTGCTCTTCACGCAGTCGGAAGAAAACAATATTCTCATACTACCGCTTTTCGGCAGAATATCTGACTGCAACATTGAGGTAAAATGGATTGCAATAATAATTAGGTATATGGATGGTCTCTTTCACAAGATACCTATCAGCCTATCACCTAATAAGTATTGAACTCTGATCTTTTCCTTGAGAGACTTGAGGTAATAATAAATAAGTAAACTATGAAGTTGGCTAATGCTTAATCCCTGTTATGCCTTCAGACTTGCAGTGGTTTGTCATTCCACTCCGCTATTTCTAAACCTACATCTGTGTTCCTCCTTAGTTAATTAGCAAACGGAGACTTTAATTAAAAAGTTCGGAATTAACTTGTTTTACTTAGTCATGGCTATAATTAGTGTGTTAGCAAAATGTTTACTTTTAATAAGATGTTTGTTTAGTGTTGCTCTTAGAGGTGTTGCTAGATCGAGATGAATTTCTTTGAGTTTTCTATTAGGGTTTCTCTATTAAGTTTCTAGAGTTGGAATACTTAGTCGTTATTTTGGTTAACGCCTATCTTCGTCTGCCGTCTTTTTTTTTTGGGAATGATAGACGCTGTTGGCCGCAGATGGCCATTACGGCTTCACCGGACAATAGGAGGCGAGCGCTTAAAGCGCTCTAGGCTTAACGGCAGAAGTAGCGACGAACTCAAGGACACCTCAGGGAGGCACGACCTCGGCTTGGGCTGTCGCTTAAGAGAGGGCTGAGTTTACTACCGTTTCACAACACGCCCCCACTGAGAAGAACCGGCAAGAAACTCAGTGGGGTGATGCACGTCGTTGAGGTCGCATGCGTACGACCTTTCGGCCTCGCCGGCGAGACCGGTGTCTGATAGCTAGTGTAGCATACGGTTGTCGGGGAGCGTTCGGCGCATCCCGGTCCAATAGGACCGTCATGGGGTCAGGAGGGTCGAGCAGTACGTGCCGTGGTCTGCGGCGCGAGTCAGAAGGACTAGGGTCGTAATCGGCGGCGGCGCGGATTAAACTGTTCGCGTGACGGGACGCGTATTCAAAGTAGCGTTTCGACGCTTCTTTGAGGAACTTACGAAGGGGATCTAACTTGAAATCGGAATGCAGATCTACATTCCGCATGTACTACTACGGCAAGTACCACGGGGCACCGACGGCACGTCGGAGGAAACGATTTTGGATAACCTGGAGGCTATCGATACGGGTGCGGGCGGCGTGCGCGAAAACTACACTCGCGTAAGTCATAATTGGGCGAATGCAAGCTTTGTATAATGTCAACTTATTTCTAGGTGACATTTTACTCCGCTTGCAGAGAAGGGGATACAGGCGACCTAATACGAAAGCCGCTCGATTGCGGACGGACCGAATGTGCGGGTCGAAAGTCATGGCGGAGCGTCAGCGGTCTGTCTGTGGCTTGTAGCTTCCAAAAGAAAGACTGAATTAAATGTATTTTTTATATTGATGGCTACTTTAATCAGACTGGTTTAGCTTAAAGATAAGTTAGATTCCTAAAATTCTTACTGATTAAAAACATGGATTAACTGAACCAAGAATCTAACAAACGTCTTGACGCCTTACCCCAATGTGGTTCATTAGAGCCGAACCTATCACAATCTCCTTTTTTACGAGGCGATGGTTGTACCAACTTGGCTGTGATTAGTAGATAAAGAAGATTTCTAGAACCTCAGAATGATTACCCATATAAAATAACATTTCCATAAATCTATTTACTTTCACCACTCACAAAGCACCCTCGACATTTTACAGCCAACACTTTACCGCCAAATAAACACACAGAACCACCCATACGGTTCTCAAAATCCTATTCGAGATTACCAAGAAGTCCGGATGCTTCTTGTCCGAGTCAGGCGCGATCACGACACGTCCACGTAACGACTTTTGATCTATTCCCGGCCACAAATTTTTCGCGTCCACCGTACATTCAAATTAATTAATTAATTTTAATTTATTTAATCATGCAAAATATTTACAAACAAAAACCAATCACGCCATATAAACCCGTTAGGGTTTGTCGTTGACGTGAGTGAAACAATCTTCGTACTTAACTAAAAATAAAAGGAATAAAAACGTACAATGGTTGTTATAAAAGGAAAATATAAGTACATTATCTAAATTATGCATCGTTACAATCAATATTATGCTAGGTCGGTAGATGGTACAAAAACCTGTTACCGGGCGACACAAGTTGGCTCGATGAGTATTATACGAGCGGGTAGAAGTGTGTGTGTACCAGTGACAGTAACCAGCCTAACGATATACAGGTGGTTTCATAATGTGACATTAATTATTATTTGTAAATAGACAATCAATTAAATATTTTTTTAATTCAATTTTTATATTTTTATTATTTTAATTGATTGCGGTGCTGCTAACAAACATACGATTATCATCAATCAAGGAAGTGACGCCACTTAAAAGGGCTGGCTCACTAGATAACAATCAGTGCTCCTTTGTAGTGATGTGCTTGCTGTCAATCTTGGACTAAGATGGGATGATGGCGAGCATCAAAATGCAGAAATTTTTGGCGTCTTTATTTATCTCAAAATGGGTAATTTTTATTATTTAACTTAGTGAGGTGAGAAACGAGAAGTTTGGCTGATTTTGACAGTAAGTGACCCGGCTGTTTATAGCTATAGACAGCTGCACCCGTTCGTCACGCGAGTCTTTTGAATCCGGTAATTTCACCAGGTACAGTGCCCTTCACACCGAACACCGCCAATCAGCAATGTATAACATGGCAATGTTACATATTGCTGGTTGCGGGTAGAATATCGGACACTGCTGTAGTACCCACCTGGACAGTCCCATGCACAAAGGTGCCTAATAACTCACTTCTTAAACAACTAAAGTCCTGAAAAACACCCAGCCTCATTTAGCATTGTATGTACTAGTAAGGTATCTGTATACTTAATATAGTTCTATGGTTTATGTTTAGATGAGATATTTCTGAAGGACAGCGATTCACAATCTCATCAAATATCTGAAATTCCAAACGATGAATTGGATGCATAGAAATGTTGATAGTTATTTTGTTAGTAATTAATAGAGTATCCGTTAACTGACCTAAGTTCAGCAGATATCACATGAACATTCCGCCTTAGTAATTAAGGTGTGATTCTTCGAAAGTAAATTTTCAATTTGCATTAGATATTAGGTAAAGAACTTGATACACAAATTAGTAAAATCTCGCGTCCAACCAGTCTCTAAGGAAATCAGTAAGTACCTAATACAAATATCTTCAAATTTCAGTAAATAGTTCATAAATCATAATTTTACTTTACAATGTTTTACTTTCCGCCGAAGCGCACGCCGCCTCCACAAAAATAAAATAAATTATTTCCGCCTTTTTAATAAATGCTTGTAGAAATAAAACGTAACGCGTTCTTCCGGTGGCGGCAAGCTTACCGATGCGTTCAGGGTTTATTTTTATTTTACGACAAATCTTAAGGCGGACACATGATTTTTTTTTGTGCTTTATCTAATTGGATGAATGTATCAGAAGTTTTTGTAGTTTGAATTATGAAATGCTAAAAATAATAATTCTATCCTTACCGATCCAGCCCCAAAGGCTAATCATTGGATAAGATCAGCCAACTACAAGAAAGAAGAAGATAGGATTATAGTGAAAAATTGGCTTGCCACAGGGATGCTCTCTTTCTTTACGCTCATACCCCAATTGAATGCTAGAACGAAACCAGCTGCTGTATTGTCCTAGTTCAATACAGTAAGGAACTCATAGTTGTTGTTCCCCGCAGGATTTGAATCCGCAACCTCCAGTTTCTTGCCAGAGACTTCCCGCGGTACCACACAAAGCTAAAAAAACTTGAAATTCACTATTTGAATGAGATACAGATAATGTTTTGCATTTTTAAATAAAGTAATTACGACTAACTGTACTACTAATTAACTCACAATTCAATTCTTAGCTATATTAGATTGTAGGTGGATGTGTTTATGGATGAGTACGTGTGTGTGTGTGTGTGTGTATTATAATTCTTTATTAAATTGAAACTTTGAGCAGTTTTTCCGTATCGTCGTAGACAAGATACAATCGCTTCATTTCGATTCAATTCCCTATAATTTGTCATGTGTTTTTATTTTTGACTTAATATTTCCGTGTCCGTCAGAGCAGTGAGACTTTATAGAGTCTTTTGACTTTATATTGACTTTATAATAATTTTATATTAGGCGGATTCTGGTAACCCTAACTCACTCTATACTTTATATTAATTTTTTCACTTAGATAAAACTTAGATTTTCTTTTAGGCATCACGTAGAACCGAAATTTTAGATAACATAAACATTACAGCTGCTAATTATGACTCATTGTTAAGTTCAGAACAAAGTGTCATAACGTAGACAGAATATAATACAGACATATACCAAGCGTGCCGCCGATAAGGACAGAAAAATAAGTACATACTAAATTTAGAGTTGCCACGTAAGGGAAATTTTACCCTTTGTGTAAAGCAAATACGGAGGTTGTTGTAAATTATATTTTCTTTCCTAACCAAAAACCACTTTTTTGACACAACATTTACTTTTCTTACATTATATCGTCTTAATCTATGACAGACTGCAAAAAGTACGAAAGTGATTGTTATAATAACGTCCTCCTAGCCGAAACGACCACAGCGGCCAATCTTTCACAAGATCAGCCATGTACGCAGGAGATATTATAGTGCACAAGTGCTTGCGTAGACACAAGTGCACTCTCTCTTCCCTTATATAATAGGTACCTCTCATAATCCGATGGGACGGAAGACCGACACGACTGGGGAGAAATTAAGCGCAGGACCGACTTTTTACATGCCCATCCGACGCATGTGTGGCGTATCTCGGATCACGGTTTCGGAACGCCAAAGGGGCTGTCAAAAAGATGACAGCGCGCTAGTATCTATGGCAAAGACATGTTTTAATTATTACGATTACTCCACTGTATTATAAGTTGTTCTCTCTCAATTTGATTATAAGTGTTTATTACCAAAGCTCGGTGTTTTAATTTGACGGACAGGAGTCGGGCATACGTCCTATCGCACATCCCGACACATGGATCATCTTACTTTACAGACAATCAGGTCATCGGCCTGCATTGTCCTAGCCAGTAAGGAACAACTACTCAAATTTGTTGCCCTTCGCAGGATTCGAACCCACGACTGAGGCTGTGAGTGAGACAAAGTGAATGTACACTTAATATCATATATGCTGTAGCTAAGGTCTATTCCACATTGTTCACCTGGGTGATATCACGTGGTGATTAAAGTGGCTAAGAGCTGTAGATAATTATTAGCCTCATACAAAAAAGTTAAGAGATAAAAACAATAATATGCTATTTCCCAGAGAGGTAGGCAAAAATTGGCTTTCTTATAACTTAATATTTACCGGGTAAGTTTTAGTAAATTTCTCCAATATACAAATCTATAGTACTAGTATCTTGGGACAATCTACGCTTGACCAATGACCACCTGATCTCAATCTACGCAGATCCTTTAGTAAGGTAACCAGATAAATGATTACAAATACTTGTAAACTGTATAAATACAAATTTAAATAGATAAATAACACCCAGACAATTGTTCGGAATCGAACCCATGTCCTATTGGGCAGCGGCCAGGTCCCTCAGATCGTCGAACAGCCATACATCGCCGCCGTCCGTGGCATGTACTGCTCGACCCACCCGACCCGATGTCCGTCCTCCTGGACCATGACACAACACCAACACCAACACCGACAACGATGTCAAGAGTCGTAAACACATCAACACACAGACACCGGTCTCGCCGGCGAGGCCGAAGAGATCCGTACGCATGCGACCTCGACATGTATCCCCTCGCTGAGTTTCTTGCCGGTTCTTCTCAGCGGGGGCGCGTTGTGAACCGGTGGTAAACTCATTTTCTCTAAGCGGCAGCCCAAGCCGAGGCCGTGCCTCCCTGAGGTGCCCTTGTGCTAGTCGCTACCCAAACCTTTCTGGCTGGAGCGCTTTAAGCGCTCGCCCTCTTGTCCGGTGAAACAGTACTATTCCTACAAAAAAAAAAAGTGATGATCAATAAAGCAAAGTGACTATCAAGCTTCAGTTACTCCACCAAACTTTGATGTCTACTGAAAGTGTGTTTGGTATTTATTGGTGATTCAAGTTAGGCAATACCAAATGAATCATTTGATAGTTATTTAATAGTCACTTTGCTTTATTGATCATCACTTTAGTTGTCAAACGAGATAGGTACATAATAGGGGGGCAAATGAAACAAACTATTCAACGTCGGTACTATTTATTTATAATTCAGACAAATTTACCAATAAATTGTAACCAACAACATACATACATATATTTAAACAACATGCATATAGTAAAAGCACGATTAAATGTACAATGACCATTGTGCCTATAAATAACGAATGAATACGTCCTGCGCAGCCTTGGAAGAATTACTTGAGCGCTTACGTTATTTCTGAATGTTTAAGCATTCGGGAATAACTTTTAGCAACCTAATTAATTCTTTTTGTTGCTGCTATCCACAGTATACAAATATCCATATTTTCAGGAAATCATAAAAATAAATTCGGGAAATCTGAGAAATTCTTCGATGCACCCAGCATGTGGGATCGTGTATGATGCACTTAATAATAATTTACCACTTATTTATGGTAGTCTCTCTTTTATACACTGGCAACACTGATAATGGCGATCAATAAACTGAAAATTTTAGGTTATGGATGAAAAACAAGAATTTATCGATCTTACACGTAACTTTCAAGTAAAATAGTAACTAATTTAGAACAATAAGATCTAAATAAGTCGTTTACATGTGTTCCGAACAATACCTTCGATTTTGTTGGACTGTAATACATCTAAAGCCGCCGGTAAGGTTGAGGCTATGAGCACACACTGTCGACCAGTACCAATCCAAATCCACCTACCTTTGGTCAACGGCGACGGCGGCGACTCCAAACCTCTGCGTCCGCCAAAGTTGTTGTTTGTAGCCAGTCACAAACTTCTTCCGTAAGGTTATCCGTCCGTTAACAGTTCACTAACACAGTTCAGTCATTTCAAACACTATTGCGTTGGGAAACTCGCATATTTTAATTAAACACCGAAATCTTGACGCGCCGTGCGCCGGCCGAACAGAACAAGTGGTCGACGGCCTCTCATTGGCTCGCCCGCGTGGAGCCGGGAAATATGGCGGCCCTGGGTACCCTGCTCCGAACGCAGCATTGTCAACCGAGACGAGGCGCGGCAAATTCAAATCGGAGACAGGTAAACAGTGTGCGTGTACATACCCTCCCCCCCGAAAAGAAATGAATCTACCTAGTCTACATTGGTAACCTACACAGCTTAGACACAGGCCGAAGCAAGGTGTTGCTGCGTGTTTTAACTTCTGCGACACGATTAACCGAATCCGAACCGGGTAAAAGTTTTGTAATCCTAGCACGTCTCCATTGCAATGACGGGTAATTGTCTTCCTTTATCAAAACTAGATCACCGACTTCAAGAGATTTCGAATGAGATGACCATTTAGTCCGTTGCTGTAACGTGTGTAAGTATTCGTTTCGCCATCTAGACCAGAAATGTTGTGTAAGCTTTTGTATTTGTTGAAACCGAGTTAACCTATTAATATTGACATCCTCATAAGAATATTCAGGTAACGCTACAAGAGGTTGACCGATAATGAAATGGCCGGGAGTTAATACTTCCAGATCAGCTGGATCCGAACTTAGGGGGCAAAGAGGTCGAGAATTCAAAACAGCTTCGACCTTTGCAAAAAATGTGGTAAGTTGCTCGAAAGTGAGCCTCCGATCACCGAGAACTCTATACATATGAGTCTTAGCTGACTTTACTGCCGCTTCAAAAAGTCCACCCATATTCGGACTACTTGGAGGATTAAATAGCCAGGTGATATTCCTTTTAATAAGCTCGCGTTCTAAATCTGAACGATGATTTCTTAGATAGACATAAAGTTGTTTTAAATATTTATCCGTGCCAACGTAATTTGTTCCACAATCCGAACGTACTAATGAGGGTAGTCCTCTTCGAGATACGAACCTGGTAAAGGCCGCAACAAAGGCTTCAACCGACAGTTCGGATACAACCTCCAAATGAACAGCTTTTGTGCTTAAGCATACAAATATGCATAAATAGCATTTTAAAATACGAGCATTTTTTATGGAACTACTTTTAATGAAAAAAGGTCCCGCAAAATCCGTACCAACGCCTTCAAAAGCGCGATTACACCGAACGCGATCAGGGGGTAGATCTGCCATAAATGGCTGTTGAGTTCGAGGTTTGGTTTTGAAACATTGAACACATTTGAATGTTACACTCCGAGTCAATTTACGTATAGACAATATCCAGTAATTCCAAGATAAAATTGCTGCTAAAGCATTAGCTCCGACGTGACAATACGTCCGATGATAATGCTCAACTAAAAGTTTTGAGAAGATATCCTTTTCAGGAAGTAAAATAGGATGCCGAGCCGAATATGGTAAATCCGAATGCCGAATACGACCGCCAACGCGTATCAAACCATCGCTATCCAAGAAAAGGTTAAGTTTTCGTGCCGAATCACGAATAGGCTTTCCCGAATTCAAAGCCGAAATATAATCGCAAAAATGTACACCCTGTACAGACCGAATTAAAAACCTCAACGCCGTCCGACGTTCCGAAACCGAAATATTTAAACCGAAATACCGAGAATTTGAAACCGGAATATCTTTACCGAACCGAAGTTTACGCCGACAGTTATTTATAAACCGAATAATAAAACCTATTACATTAATAAGAGTATCTAACGAACTGTACCGACCGATAAGATCCGAAATATCATTCGAAACCGAAACCGAAGTATTAGTTACATATTTAGTTCGTAAACCAGGTAAGTCATCTGGTATCTCTGTATGGTCCTCAGGCCATAATTCACACGATCGACACAACCATTGAGGTGTCCACCATAAAGAGTGCTCTAGAAGTTGAGCTGCCGAACAACCGCGAGATGCAACATCTGCACTATTAAGGGTACCAGGTACATGTCTCCACCGCATTGGTAAATTTACATTATTTATCTGAGAAACTCTATTACCTTGAAAAACTTCTAACTTGTGAGGCGGCGTTATCAGCCAAGCTAATACAATAGTACTATCACACCAACCGACAATTTCTGACAACTCGACCGAGAGTTCACGCAAAGCCGAATAAACATGTTGTAGTAAGTTCACCAACAGAACAGCAGCACTGAGTTCTAATTGGGGAATAGTCATCTTAGTTTTCAAGGGCGCAACCCGAGATTTTGCCATTATTAGTCGAACCGAAGCTTCACCGTAAATATTTTCTGTGCGCAAATACACAGCTGCAGCATAACCCAAAGAAGAACCATCACAGAAACCATGAAGTGAAAATAAAACATCACTATCCGATTTTAGACACCGTGGGATAGAAACCTTTTGAATGTGGGGTAAGTCCGAAACAAATTCATTCCATTTGTTCACCAGATCTTCAGGGGCAGGTGCATCCCAGTTCACACTCTTAGCTCCATCACTTAATAACTCCTGTAATAATAGTTTAGCACGAAATACTATAGGACATATCCAACCCAAAGGGTCAAAGAGTTTCGCTAACGAAGAGAGTATACTACGCCGAGTAACTGTTGCTGTTTCCGAAGGTAAGTTCCGAATCCTATAAGTAAAGGTGTCCGATGAAGGATGCCACTGAATACCTAATACCTTGACAAAACCGACGTTATCATCATCCTCAAAGGTACGAGGGGCCTCACAATAATCTTCAGGAATATCACTAAGAAGTTCTGGTAGGTTGGTAGACCACTTACGCAACTCATAGCCAGCCGACTTCATAAGTTCTATCAGCTCGTCCCGGATTTCTCGAGCTTCCGAAACCGTATCTGCACCGCCATTCAAATCGTCGACGTACGAGTTATTCACCAGCAGCTTAGCTGCCCTGGGAAACCGTTCCAGTTCATCTGCAGCCAACTGATGTAAACAACGAATCGCTATAAAAGGACTAGACTTCAAACCGTAAGTATTAGTCGTAAGCTCATACACTCTTAAAGGTTCGGAAGGATTCTCCCGCCATAAAATAAGTTGGTACCTACGATCATCTGGATGTATCCAGGTCATCCGAAACATCATCCTAACATCTGTCGTAAACACAACCAGAGGTACCCGAAAATTCAAAATAATTTTAGTGATATCATTTTGTAATTTTTCACCCGAATATAAACAATCATTAAGACTAATACCCGATGAAGTTTTACTACTGCCATTAAATACAACCCGAATTTTCTCCGTATCACCCGATGTTTTGAATACACCATGATGTGGCAAGAAGTAATGTTCCTGTCCCGAATTAACATCAAACTCCGAAAGTTGCATATGACCGAGATCTATATAGTCTTGAATAAATTCAAGATACTTCGCCTTAAATTTAGGCTGAGACTTCATTCTCCGTTCCAAAGATAAGAATTGTCGAACCGCAGTAGTCTGTGAGTCACCTAACTCCGCATGATCAGGTATCAATGGTAATCGAACCATGTACTTACTGTCTGAACAACGCTTAACCGAATTTACAAACATTTGTTCACACTGAACATCAACAGGATTTTTAATTTTAAGGGTAGGCGGTTCTTCCGATTTCCAAAAACGCTCAACCGCTTCTATTAAAGACACACCCGAAAAGCATTCCGAATTCCGATGTAAAACATTACCATTGAGTGGTACCGATAGTGGTCCGAAAATGGCAAGATCAAAAATAGTGTCCATAGCGTAAGGTCCACCTGGCCGTATGGTCACCTTATTTCCTTCAATTATTTCACCCAAAATATCGCAACCGAAAATAATGTCAACCCGAGATGAAAATCCGAAATCATTATCCGATAGATACAAATTATCCGAAAAACCGATACGCGACGCAACATAAGTAGTTGGAGTCTTCAAAACAACCGCATTGACCGATAACAAAATATGATTATTCCGAGCCGAAGTAAAATTTAACCGAACAATATAATTGCTATTTTCCGTTTGTGTCCCGCCGACACCCGATAATAAAGTAATAAAATAATGTTTCTTTAAACCAAGCAAATTAACTAAATCACTGCGAACTATAGATATTTGGGAACCGAAATCTAATAACGCTCTTACCTTAAAAATATTACCATTTACCGATAAAACATTAACAAGAACCGTGGGCAAAATAATATTATTATTTAAAGTCGGAGGCCCATTAGACTCCGAACTTAATTGCTATTGTGACTGAAGACAAGAAGTAGGCGCTCCCGTGGCGTAATCGTTCTTATCCGAGTCCGACCGAGAAACAACCAAATCGTTATATGAGTCGCGATCATAATTGCGACCGTCGTCGTAAGTACCTTGCGATCGGAATGAAACCGAATGAACCGTACGTTCGTTACTTGTACGTCCTTTTTGCCCGATATTTGTTTTAATCGAATCTTGCCTATTTGAATAAATCTGAGACGACGGACCGTTATTAGAATTGGACTGTATTTTCATCGTACATATTAAAGTATGATGACCGACATTACCACACCGTTCACATGGGACGTACTTATCACATTGAGAAGCCGAATGCTTAAGAAAACATTTAAAACACAAACCATTATTACGTATCCACATCTTACGATCATTAGGAGAACAGTCTTTAAACTTAAAACAATAATCAATTTTGTGACCTGACACCGAACAATACGCGCATGTATTATCATTGGTCGGCACTGCGACCGAGTGAGATAGCCGTTTACTTCCGTTGACCGAATCATTTCTCCGAGCCGAGTTATCCATCGACCGCCGAGTATTATTATTATTATCCGAATATGAATTTATACGGGTAAGTTCCGGGGTGTTTGCCGTATCAACCATGCTACATTCATTTTGTAAAAATTTAATTAAATCGTCAAACTTAGGAAGTTCGCATTTTATGCCGTGACTTTGTTCAAACCGCGTTTTAATTTCAATGGGCAATTTAGTAAGCGTGATATGAAGAAGAATAAAGCTCCAGTCGTCTACCGGTAAACCTAAACCTTTTAATGCCCGTGTGCATTCGAGCAAGGGATTTAATATTAACGTACGCAACATAGTAATATTTCTTAGAATTTTCATATTTAAAATACGCGCAATATACGTATCCGCCAATAAACGTTTATTATCAAATCGGGCCTTTAATAGATCTAAACCAATATCTAACGAGTCATCAGTCATGGGCAAATGTTGAATGATGGACCGAGCCTCCTTTTGAACATGCGAGAACAAATAATGAAACTTTTCCGTATTAGTTATGTCCTTCCTAGACAATACAAGTGAATCAAATAAATTGATAAAGCCGCACCAAGTAAATAAATTACCATCAAATGTTGGTAGATTTATGAGAGGTAATCGAGCCATCGGCTTATGAATTCCCTCCTTACCTCCCGAGTCCGGCCCTGTGCCTGTGTTATCACTACGGTACTCCGTGGATTTCGCAACCAAAGTGTCATATTGCAATGTTGCAGTTGAATATCGCGTGTCGAAGTTAGCTATCATTTTATCATCGGTGGTAGCCTCTAGTAAGCTTTCATAGACCGACGTAAGATTTTCAAAATGAGATTCAAGCTTACGCAACCTTGCTGATAAGACGCATGAATTATATTCAGAGGATTCTATAAATTGTACCGACCGTTCAAACCAATCACATTCTATTTTAAACTTGATTAGCGAAGACTTTGCCATTTTGAAAACGTATGTGAATAAGTAGATAAGTACCTATCAAAACTAAATGATGCGTAATAACCGCAATTGAAGTTTTTACCGAAAAAAGCGGACGGAATAACCGTGTTTGATATGTTTATTACCGAAGTTACCGAATATAACCGTATATACCGAATTACAACACCGAAATTATATTATTCACTCGAGAAACCGACGCCATATTTTTCAACCATCCGGCTCGAAGGACCAGGTTTATGTTCCGAACAATACCTTCGATTTTGTTGGACTGTAATACATCTAAAGCCGCCGGTAAGGTTGAGGCTATGAGCACACACTGTCGACCAGTACCAATCCAAATCCACCTACCTTTGGTCAACGGCGACGGCGGCGACTCCAAACCTCTGCGTCCGCCAAAGTTGTTGTTTGTAGCCAGTCACAAACTTCTTCCGTAAGGTTATCCGTCCGTTAACAGTTCACTAACACAGTTCAGTCATTTCAAACACTATTGCGTTGGGAAACTCGCATATTTTAATTAAACACCGAAATCTTGACGCGCCGTGCGCCGGCCGAACAGAACAAGTGGTCGACGGCCTCTCATTGGCTCGCCCGCGTGGAGCCGGGAAATATGGTGGCCCTGGGTACCCTGCTCCGAACGCAGCATTGTCAACCGAGACGAGGCGCGGCAAATTCAAATCGGAGACAGGTAAACAGTGTGCGTGTACATACCCAGGTTTATGTTCCGAACAATACCTTCGATTTTGTTGGACTGTAATACATCTAAAGCCGCCGGTAAGGTTGAGGCTATGAGCACACACTGTCGACCAGTACCAATCCAAATCCACCTACCTTTGGTCAACGGCGACGGCGGCGACTCCAAACCTCTGCGTCCGCCAAAGTTGTTGTTTGTAGCCAGTCACAAACTTCTTCCGTAAGGTTATCCGTCCGTTAACAGTTCACTAACACAGTTCAGTCATTTCAAACACTATTGCGTTGGGAAACTCGCATATTTTAATTAAACACCGAAATCTTGACGCGCCGTGCGCCGGCCGAACAGAACAAGTGGTCGACGGCCTCTCATTGGCTCGCCCGCGTGGAGCCGGGAAATATGGCGGCCCTGGGTACCCTGCTCCGAACGCAGCATTGTCAACCGAGACGAGGCGCGGCAAATTCAAATCGGAGACAGGTAAACAGTGTGCGTGTACATACCCTCCCCCCCGAAAAGAAATGAATCTACCTAGTCTACATTGGTAACCTACACAGCTTAGACACAGGCCGAAGCAAGGTGTTGCTGCGTGTTTTAACTTCTGCGACACGATTAACCGAATCCGAACCGGGTAAAAGTTTTGTAATCCTAGCACGTCTCCATTGCAATGACGGGTAATTGTCTTCCTTTATCAAAACTAGATCACCGACTTCAAGAGATTTCGAATGAGATGACCATTTAGTCCGTTGCTGTAACGTGTGTAAGTATTCGTTTCGCCATCTAGACCAGAAATGTTGTGTAAGCTTTTGTATTTGTTGAAACCGAGTTAACCTATTAATATTGACATCCTCATAAGAATATTCAGGTAACGCTACAAGAGGTTGACCGATAATGAAATGGCCGGGAGTTAATACTTCCAGATCAGCTGGATCCGAACTTAGGGGGCAAAGAGGTCGAGAATTCAAAACAGCTTCGACCTTTGCAAAAAATGTGGTAAGTTGCTCGAAAGTGAGCCTCCGATCACCGAGAACTCTATACATATGAGTCTTAGCTGACTTTACTGCCGCTTCAAAAAGTCCACCCATATTCGGACTACTTGGAGGATTAAATAGCCAGGTGATATTCCTTTTAATAAGCTCGCGTTCTAAATCTGAACGATGATTTCTTAGATAGACATAAAGTTGTTTTAAATATTTATCCGTGCCAACGTAATTTGTTCCACAATCCGAACGTACTAATGAGGGTAGTCCTCTTCGAGATACGAACCTGGTAAAGGCCGCAACAAAGGCTTCAACCGACAGTTCGGATACAACCTCCAAATGAACAGCTTTTGTGCTTAAGCATACAAATATGCATAAATAGCATTTTAAAATACGAGCATTTTTTATGGAACTACTTTTAATGAAAAAAGGTCCCGCAAAATCCGTACCAACGCCTTCAAAAGCGCGATTACACCGAACGCGATCAGGGGGTAGATCTGCCATAAATGGCTGTTGAGTTCGAGGTTTGGTTTTGAAACATTGAACACATTTGAATGTTACACTCCGAGTCAATTTACGTATAGACAATATCCAGTAATTCCAAGATAAAATTGCTGCTAAAGCATTAGCTCCGACGTGACAATACGTCCGATGATAATGCTCAACTAAAAGTTTTGAGAAGATATCCTTTTCAGGAAGTAAAATAGGATGCCGAGCCGAATATGGTAAATCCGAATGCCGAATACGACCGCCAACGCGTATCAAACCATCGCTATCCAAGAAAAGGTTAAGTTTTCGTGCCGAATCACGAATAGGCTTTCCCGAATTCAAAGCCGAAATATAATCGCAAAAATGTACACCCTGTACAGACCGAATTAAAAACCTCAACGCCGTCCGACGTTCCGAAACCGAAATATTTAAACCGAAATACCGAGAATTTGAAACCGGAATATCTTTACCGAACCGAAGTTTACGCCGACAGTTATTTATAAACCGAATAATAAAACCTATTACATTAATAAGAGTATCTAACGAACTGTACCGACCGATAAGATCCGAAATATCATTCGAAACCGAAACCGAAGTATTAGTTACATATTTAGTTCGTAAACCAGGTAAGTCATCTGGTATCTCTGTATGGTCCTCAGGCCATAATTCACACGATCGACACAACCATTGAGGTGTCCACCATAAAGAGTGCTCTAGAAGTTGAGCTGCCGAACAACCGCGAGATGCAACATCTGCACTATTAAGGGTACCAGGTACATGTCTCCACCGCATTGGTAAATTTACATTATTTATCTGAGAAACTCTATTACCTTGAAAAACTTCTAACTTGTGAGGCGGCGTTATCAGCCAAGCTAATACAATAGTACTATCACACCAACCGACAATTTCTGACAACTCGACCGAGAGTTCACGCAAAGCCGAATAAACATGTTGTAGTAAGTTCACCAACAGAACAGCAGCACTGAGTTCTAATTGGGGAATAGTCATCTTAGTTTTCAAGGGCGCAACCCGAGATTTTGCCATTATTAGTCGAACCGAAGCTTCACCGTAAATATTTTCTGTGCGCAAATACACAGCTGCAGCATAACCCAAAGAAGAACCATCACAGAAACCATGAAGTGAAAATAAAACATCACTATCCGATTTTAGACACCGTGGGATAGAAACCTTTTGAATGTGGGGTAAGTCCGAAACAAATTCATTCCATTTGTTCACCAGATCTTCAGGGGCAGGTGCATCCCAGTTCACACTCTTAGCTCCATCACTTAATAACTCCTGTAATAATAGTTTAGCACGAAATACTATAGGACATATCCAACCCAAAGGGTCAAAGAGTTTCGCTAACGAAGAGAGTATACTACGCCGAGTAACTGTTGCTGTTTCCGAAGGTAAGTTCCGAATCCTATAAGTAAAGGTGTCCGATGAAGGATGCCACTGAATACCTAATACCTTGACAAAACCGACGTTATCATCATCCTCAAAGGTACGAGGGGCCTCACAATAATCTTCAGGAATATCACTAAGAAGTTCTGGTAGGTTGGTAGACCACTTACGCAACTCATAGCCAGCCGACTTCATAAGTTCTATCAGCTCGTCCCGGATTTCTCGAGCTTCCGAAACCGTATCTGCACCGCCATTCAAATCGTCGACGTACGAGTTATTCACCAGCAGCTTAGCTGCCCTGGGAAACCGTTCCAGTTCATCTGCAGCCAACTGATGTAAACAACGAATCGCTATAAAAGGACTAGACTTCAAACCGTAAGTATTAGTCGTAAGCTCATACACTCTTAAAGGTTCGGAAGGATTCTCCCGCCATAAAATAAGTTGGTACCTACGATCATCTGGATGTATCCAGGTCATCCGAAACATCATCCTAACATCTGTCGTAAACACAACCAGAGGTACCCGAAAATTCAAAATAATTTTAGTGATATCATTTTGTAATTTTTCACCCGAATATAAACAATCATTAAGACTAATACCCGATGAAGTTTTACTACTGCCATTAAATACAACCCGAATTTTCTCCGTATCACCCGATGTTTTGAATACACCATGATGTGGCAAGAAGTAATGTTCCTGTCCCGAATTAACATCAAACTCCGAAAGTTGCATATGACCGAGATCTATATAGTCTTGAATAAATTCAAGATACTTCGCCTTAAATTTAGGCTGAGACTTCATTCTCCGTTCCAAAGATAAGAATTGTCGAACCGCAGTAGTCTGTGAGTCACCTAACTCCGCATGATCAGGTATCAATGGTAATCGAACCATGTACTTACTGTCTGAACAACGCTTAACCGAATTTACAAACATTTGTTCACACTGAACATCAACAGGATTTTTAATTTTAAGGGTAGGCGGTTCTTCCGATTTCCAAAAACGCTCAACCGCTTCTATTAAAGACACACCCGAAAAGCATTCCGAATTCCGATGTAAAACATTACCATTGAGTGGTACCGATAGTGGTCCGAAAATGGCAAGATCAAAAATAGTGTCCATAGCGTAAGGTCCACCTGGCCGTATGGTCACCTTATTTCCTTCAATTATTTCACCCAAAATATCGCAACCGAAAATAATGTCAACCCGAGATGAAAATCCGAAATCATTATCCGATAGATACAAATTATCCGAAAAACCGATACGCGACGCAACATAAGTAGTTGGAGTCTTCAAAACAACCGCATTGACCGATAACAAAATATGATTATTCCGAGCCGAAGTAAAATTTAACCGAACAATATAATTGCTATTTTCCGTTTGTGTCCCGCCGACACCCGATAATAAAGTAATAAAATAATGTTTCTTTAAACCAAGCAAATTAACTAAATCACTGCGAACTATAGATATTTGGGAACCGAAATCTAATAACGCTCTTACCTTAAAAATATTACCATTTACCGATAAAACATTAACAAGAACCGTGGGCAAAATAATATTATTATTTAAAGTCGGAGGCCCATTAGACTCCGAACTTAATTGCTATTGTGACTGAAGACAAGAAGTAGGCGCTCCCGTGGCGTAATCGTTCTTATCCGAGTCCGACCGAGAAACAACCAAATCGTTATATGAGTCGCGATCATAATTGCGACCGTCGTCGTAAGTACCTTGCGATCGGAATGAAACCGAATGAACCGTACGTTCGTTACTTGTACGTCCTTTTTGCCCGATATTTGTTTTAATCGAATCTTGCCTATTTGAATAAATCTGAGACGACGGACCGTTATTAGAATTGGACTGTATTTTCATCGTACATATTAAAGTATGATGACCGACATTACCACACCGTTCACATGGGACGTACTTATCACATTGAGAAGCCGAATGCTTAAGAAAACATTTAAAACACAAACCATTATTACGTATCCACATCTTACGATCATTAGGAGAACAGTCTTTAAACTTAAAACAATAATCAATTTTGTGACCTGACACCGAACAATACGCGCATGTATTATCATTGGTCGGCACTGCGACCGAGTGAGATAGCCGTTTACTTCCGTTGACCGAATCATTTCTCCGAGCCGAGTTATCCATCGACCGCCGAGTATTATTATTATTATCCGAATATGAATTTATACGGGTAAGTTCCGGGGTGTTTGCCGTATCAACCATGCTACATTCATTTTGTAAAAATTTAATTAAATCGTCAAACTTAGGAAGTTCGCATTTTATGCCGTGACTTTGTTCAAACCGCGTTTTAATTTCAATGGGCAATTTAGTAAGCGTGATATGAAGAAGAATAAAGCTCCAGTCGTCTACCGGTAAACCTAAACCTTTTAATGCCCGTGTGCATTCGAGCAAGGGATTTAATATTAACGTACGCAACATAGTAATATTTCTTAGAATTTTCATATTTAAAATACGCGCAATATACGTATCCGCCAATAAACGTTTATTATCAAATCGGGCCTTTAATAGATCTAAACCAATATCTAACGAGTCATCAGTCATGGGCAAATGTTGAATGATGGACCGAGCCTCCTTTTGAACATGCGAGAACAAATAATGAAACTTTTCCGTATTAGTTATGTCCTTCCTAGACAATACAAGTGAATCAAATAAATTGATAAAGCCGCACCAAGTAAATAAATTACCATCAAATGTTGGTAGATTTATGAGAGGTAATCGAGCCATCGGCTTATGAATTCCCTCCTTACCTCCCGAGTCCGGCCCTGTGCCTGTGTTATCACTACGGTACTCCGTGGATTTCGCAACCAAAGTGTCATATTGCAATGTTGCAGTTGAATATCGCGTGTCGAAGTTAGCTATCATTTTATCATCGGTGGTAGCCTCTAGTAAGCTTTCATAGACCGACGTAAGATTTTCAAAATGAGATTCAAGCTTACGCAACCTTGCTGATAAGACGCATGAATTATATTCAGAGGATTCTATAAATTGTACCGACCGTTCAAACCAATCACATTCTATTTTAAACTTGATTAGCGAAGACTTTGCCATTTTGAAAACGTATGTGAATAAGTAGATAAGTACCTATCAAAACTAAATGATGCGTAATAACCGCAATTGAAGTTTTTACCGAAAAAAGCGGACGGAATAACCGTGTTTGATATGTTTATTACCGAAGTTACCGAATATAACCGTATATACCGAATTACAACACCGAAATTATATTATTCACTCGAGAAACCGACGCCATATTTTTCAACCATCCGCGCGTAGAGGGACCAGGTTTATGTTCCGAACAATACCTTCGATTTTGTTGGACTGTAATACATCTAAAGCCGCCGGTAAGGTTGAGGCTATGAGCACACACTGTCGACCAGTACCAATCCAAATCCACCTACCTTTGGTCAACGGCGACGGCGGCGACTCCAAACCTCTGCGTCCGCCAAAGTTGTTGTTTGTAGCCAGTCACAAACTTCTTCCGTAAGGTTATCCGTCCGTTAACAGTTCACTAACACAGTTCAGTCATTTCAAACACTATTGCGTTGGGAAACTCGCATATTTTAATTAAACACCGAAATCTTGACGCGCCGTGCGCCGGCCGAACAGAACAAGTGGTCGACGGCCTCTCATTGGCTCGCCCGCGTGGAGCCGGGAAATATGGCGGCCCTGGGTACCCTGCTCCGAACGCAGCATTGTCAACCGAGACGAGGCGCGGCAAATTCAAATCGGAGACAGGTAAACAGTGTGCGTGTACAACATGTATTAGTTTCTAAATGTAATCTCTAAATTGGCCATAATAATTCACGTTTACCTGTGAAACGATACTCCACTAATTTTACGTTCACTGTCACTTTTACAGCCTATAATACTGCACTGCACGATTCTTATAGGATTTCCACAACACACAGTAATGTCACAGTTAGTTTTTTATTGAATTTTAAGTTATTTATTTAATATTAAAACCACGCTAAAATTGTCACGGAGCAAAGTGGGAGCAAACGTCAAATTTGTTTCGCACCCACGGCGCGGAAAAATCGAACACATGCTGAGGGACAAAAAATCATATACACTGTTTCTTTCTATCACACGTAACCTACATAAACGCATTCTTTTCTTGCGTGAAAGAAAGAAAGTGTCCAGCCCTCTATTGTTTTCTTCCTCTAAGTGTCATAAAAATAGTAAGTGCAGGTGTGCGAAGTAGGTACACACCTGCACTTACTATTTAACAATTGCTATGTACAATTTTAACAAACTAGGCAACTATTGTTTGTAAATTCAACTAATTCTAACTTTACTTACATTGAGTGTTTTAGTATTAAATTCTTAAAAAACCATTCTAATATTATTCACCATTATTAAATAACATAAACAGCACAGCTGCTAATTATGAACCATTGTTAAGTTCAGAACAGTGTCATAAAAATAAATAAATAGCAACTGCGTACTATGCACACCTGCAATTACTATTAATTGTACTATTTTAACAAACTAGGCCACTATTGTTTGTAAATTCAACTAATTCTAACAATTACATTGTGTTTTAGTATTAAAATCTAATAAACCATTCTAATATTATTTATCATTATTATTTCAAAGGTTTCCGAAGTGCCTAAATACAAAAGAAAAATGGATAAATTCTACGAAACGTGGTATTGATTGGGTGCCCAGTAAAACGAGTGTCATTTGCTCTCGTCATTTTACGGAAGATTGTTTCCGTTCCACGGCTAAAATTCGCATGTTATATGAAAGTGCAGTACCTACCCTTATGTTACCGTCGATGGTATGTAATTTATTTTAATATATTTTGAATTTTAAAATATTTTAATATTATAATATTTTTAATAATTATACAAATTTATTTCTTTAGGGACCGTCTTGGGATGAGTTCATAGCATCATCATCTTCGAAATTAGAGTCCACATCAGTAGCAAAGCTTTTATTTACGGTACGTATTTATTTAAATATAATATGTACGTTATGAAGTTATCCGAGGATAGCTCTGTATGTAAGTTATAATATTTTTTTTTTGTTTGTTAAGCAGGACAATCCTGGGAATTTAACAGCGCCTTCTTCATCAATAATTCAATTTGCAGACCGACAAATAAAGCGTATAACTGATATACAGCAAACTACTAGTAACGAAGCATTAAATATACCATCTACCTATAATACACCAAAAAAGCGACGGCTTTATCGGTCTGTTATAGAACTTACACAGAAATTAAAGAGAAAAAATGTCACTCTTAAACGTTTACAACAGTCAAATAGAACATTGAAACGAAAAATACAGTCTATTAAATCACTTTTGGAGGAACTGAAAAAAAAGGAAATGATAACACAAGAGAATAAGTCGATTTTAAGTTGTATTGGTGTTCAGAGTGAGGAATTAGTTAAACGTCAAGTTCTAAATGCATCTGGAAAAATTAATCGTACTAAGTATTCGTCGGAATTAAGAACCTTCGCTCTTACCCTCAATTTTTATTCAACGAAAGCATACCAGTACGTGAGGAAAGTCTTCAACAGTTCCTTGCCATCACTAAAAACACTATCCAAGTGGTACAAAAGTATAAATGGCCGCCCTGGCTTTACAAAAGAAGCATTTGATGCTCTCAAATTAAAATCCGAGTATTCGCAACTTACTTTCTTTGGTACTCTAATTTTTGACGAAATAAGAATTAAAAATAAAGTTGAGTACGTTCCAAGTACTCAAAGAACACATGGTTATGTCGATTTCGGTGGCGATCTTCATACTGATGCTATTGAAGAATGTACAGAAGCTTTAGTTTTTCTTGTTGTGCCTTTTAATGCAATGTTCAAGGTTCCAATAGGTTATTTTTTGGTGAATAAAGTTACAGCTGATCAAAAAGCAAGTTTATACTAAACTAATACATTTTAAGGGTCACTAGGGGTATTATTATCATATATTGTGTGTACAACTAGTACATAAGTTTGATTATATTAACTGATATTTTTTATCCAACGATTAAAATATCAGCCCAAAAAGTATAATTATATCAAATATTTTTAGAAAATTTAAAAGTCTAGTGTAGACTTCAAGACAAAAATCTCATTAAAAAAATAATATTGAAGTCGATGTTAAGCTTGCCATGTTAAAACCAGCCCTGACTCCAATATTACTTTTGCTATTCTTAAGTTTATAATTTCTAAAAATATATTATTTTATGCGTTCTAGTAAGCACCTAGTGTACTTAGATATCAAGAACTTTAAATGTTTGATTTGATTTTTGAGATATTTGTGTAAATCCGTAAACAGAACGTACTGTTTGATCAACCAATTTATATAAAACTAATATTTATTTTTACTATATTAAAAACATTATTATAATATGTTCAGACGTTTCATTTCTTTCATAAAGTGACAAAACTATCGATGAAGAAACATGACAGCCAACCCTAACCATACTAATCTTTAATGATTCTCTTCCAACATTTGTAGTGGAATTCAATCAAGATTTCTAAAACTGATTACACTCTTTTACCTGATAATTGAAATAAGTTATCGAAACAAAATATCGACACCTGCACATCACTACCTGGGCGTGGCTAGCGACCCGTTTATGACGGTTTGATGACGTAGCAAGCGTCATAATCACGGCTGGTGATCTACATACATTCTCTTTAGAACCTTAGTCTATGGTGCTCATATATCTCGTATGACAGTTACTCTCCCCCCGTTGCCTCCATGCCGCCCCGCTGCCATATAAATGTCATCCAAAACAAACCGCTTGCCTCGCCTCCCCCGCTTTCCGCCGCCCGCCATTACAGTGTCAAACAAAGTTGATCTAAAAGTTTTGCGTGTGATTTATTTCCGTAACTAATCCTCTCAATTTCTGAAATTGTAATAACATCTTGCAATATGTACGTACAACGAGTGCTGTGTTGTGAGTTGTGGGAATAGACGCCAGGACGTCAGTTTTCATATGTTTCCAAAAACTGAGATAGGACTCCAAATGTGGTTAATAGCATTAATTGTGATAGATTACGAAGGCTTAGCTTAGAAGATCTAAGGAAGCAATTTGTGTGTCGTAACCATTTTGTAAAAAGTTTTCTCGCATCTCCTGGTAAAAGGGCCAGCCTTCGCCGCGGCGCCTTACCTACGTTATTCACGGACAGCGAGATACCTAGTGGTTTTCCTCAAACCGCAGTCGTTCCTATTACAGGTATGTATATAATTCAGATATTAATTGATTTTCTACATAAATCTTATACCCGTGGCATGTTAAGGTAGCTCACTTATGTCTGCCTCATATGGTTGCTGTTTTGCAAAGCCATACCATCCGCTGGAACAATTATTATTGCCCCGTTAAACTTGGTTTGAAGTTTGAAGAAAAGAAAAATGCCAAGTTAATAAATATGAAATTCATTATAATATATTTGGTTACCCTTACATCATTCATAGGTAGGAAGTATGAAACATAGTTGTTATCTGTATTAGTCAATCTGACTGCTTTTTATGTAGCCACTGTGGCACAGCAAGTCATAATTTTATCATTGCTTATTCCCTATGCATTTGTATTTCAGAGGCTGTCAATTGTGAGCATACCTACAATAAAAGAAAACATATCGATCATAGCTACTGTAAAACACACTTTATGAATAAATGCTGTAAAATTGATGGTAAGATAGTATTTTTTTTTATAAAAATGGTTTCTAAATGCGTTTAAATGCATTTAATGATATTTTACTACAACTCTATTATTATGATATGTCAGTTGTAGGTTGCTTTTGACAAAATAAGTGTTAACAAAATAAGATATTTTGAATAAGATTATTTTTGTCAATATACATATAACTCTGCTGTTTCTCATTGATTTGGGTAATATATTATGGGCCAATCAAGTTCGTACAATCTTACAGGTGATTAAATCAGCAATCAAGAAATAAATTATTTACTTTGGTTAATTAAATGTGGCAAATGAAAATATTTGTTAAACACTGTTATAATATACAACTGAATTATTTATTTGTTATATAAAATCAAATCCAATTTCTATTTCAGATTTCAATGTTCAGCCATCATCACACACCACCAGTGAAGTGAAGTCTACGATGAAGATATTAGAAAGTCTACAACCCAACTGTCAACTGGTAAGCTAGGTTGTAATTTTCATTGTTTTATTGTGAAACTTTTGTTTTGTAGTAATGTGATATTTATTATTAATGTTTTCTTTTTAGATGAAGTGGTTCCTTGTACTCCTCGTTCAAATGTGGGCATAAAAAGAAGGCAGCGAATAGTGCATTTCAAGAATAAGTTAACACCAAACTGTGAAAGATTATTTATAGAATATACAAAGGCACGAAGACAGATGTTCACCTGAGTCCCCTCAGCTTTGAGTGCTTCAGAAAACATGGATGTATTAGCCAGGCAAAAAGACTCAATGTCCATTCACAAGCATATACCACAGTGTCAGGTCATCAGAAAGATTTTAACAAAAAATAATTGTAAAATATGTGAAACAAATTTATCAAGTGGGGAATCCTCTTATGAAAAAAAATAATGTCAATAATTGGATTTTCTTCAAAGAATTTAAAACTTTAAAACAAAAAAAATTGACCTACACTTCAGAACATGCTGTAAGACTGTTTGGTTTCATAACTCTAGAGGCAAATAAACATTTAGAAAATCAATGTCATAAAAATGATATTGAAAAATATAAAAAATTGTTTAAACTCAAGTATATGTTTGTTTGATTTTCTAGAGTGTGAACTTCGTATGGACATTGTATCTGAATGCTTTTTAACATTAACCTTGCGATTAATAGTATTTAATTGATGTAATGTTATCAATAAAATTATGAAAGGCACTGATGTATTAAGGTTACCCGATAGTAGTAACAAAAAATGCAAGCAAAGGCATTAGAAAAGTATAAAAAGAGATGTAAAAATAAAAAATAGTCATTACCTGAGTTTTTTTATTTCCCTGAATCCATATTAAGAAGGAACCAAGAAGCTTATAAAATATTCAGAATTTAAAATACCCGGTGCCGGCGCAGCCCGCCCAGCTAAATAAAAAAATGCTTAATCTCCAGGTACCCAAACCCAATATAGGTACTTCATTTGCCAAGATAATTAAAAAAAAAAGAACTGTCATACATGATATGTGAACTTCGAGGCTGTGGTTTTTGCTCTATGGGAGTGCCCTGTCTGATGCGTAGCATCATAGTAGTCTGTGGTCATAATCTAAACTAACCAATTACAAGTGACGACGGTTCCTCGTCCCCCACCGACTTTGGGCATCAGCGTTCTCATACAATAAATGTACAATGCTACGTCTTTTATGTTAACTTGTCTGTGGTGTCACCAGTATATCGATGAGTGTCATTAGAGTATTTTTCTCACAATAAATGCACAAATGATAAACGCTGGCTAAATTGGCGGATATTATTGTTTTGCACTCAAGTTCTCCATAAATATAGATTTACGATTTTTTCCATAAATAATATATCTAGCCCATAAATATGGTATACCGGATATATAATTTACAGTTGTTGTTGTTCTAGTTGTTGTTGTGTTGTTGTCACCACATTCAAAATTGGTTAAAATAAAGGTTAACTATTGCCTACTTATTTTTTCTTCACCTCACTCAACCTGTTGGTGTGAGTGATACCCGATTTAGAAAGTTCCCCGATATTCGTTGCGTCCCCTCTTGTCGTGAGTCAGGCAAATTATAGTGTTTGTGATTAATGCGAGCTATTCCTGGGTGTATCCTTCACCCGATGGTTCACCGTCCTTTGTTCTTCAAATGCTTAATGTAAAACTCTGCATAGTTTCAAACATCTATAGATTGATAGATTTGGTGACAAAATTGCCGAATCTTTCGAGAGTTTGGGTAGATTTTTAACATCAAATTTAAAAACTTATCAGATCAGGGTCGAGGAACTAAAAAGCATTAAAATTTTAGGACTGTAAAGATGTATAGAGTAACTTACAACTTTTATAGCACCGGAAATTGATTTACCTACGTTGGCGTTGGTTATATGACGTGTAAACATATTATGGATTGTGAACTACTCGTATGGTTGCTTGCTGCTGTGATTCAGTTTCAATATATTTTAAGACGTGAAGCCGTAGACATATCGTTTACAAATATAGGTATACGTAGGTACATACATATATAGTATGTGTATCGTTAAGTAACACATTAGGATAAACAAAGATTTGATGCAAGTTGATGCCGATTAGTACTGGGAATGTCTCCGAATGAATAAGTCACAATAGTGTCTGTCATCTATATCTATACATATTATAAAACAAAGTCGCTCCCGCTGTCTGTCTGTCCCTATGTATGCTTAGATCTTTAAAACTACGCAACGGATTTGGATGCGGTTTTTCTTAATAGATAGAGTGATTCAAGAGGAAGGTTTTTATGTATAATACATGCATAATATAGTAGAGAAACAATGATAATTTTAGATGTTTCTAATATGATGTCGTAAATAAACACATTTTTTTGCGCTTACATATCAAAATCTGGCTGAATCATACGAGATAGATCAAAATAATGTACTACAGTATTGTACACCTTAACAAGGTCTACAAAAAAGTCCGCGATGGTATATGTTTATCTCTTAGGGATAATCCACAATAACTATTATTTATTCTTTATTTTTTATGAGAAATAATTAACTATTAATAAATTGTCGTTAGCATGAATTTGTCCCTTCGGCTATATAACGTAAACTTCACTTATATTTACTCCAATGACAAAAAAGCTGTGAACGTTGTTCATAACACTAGGTTAAGGTTAAGCAACATAAGGCAAGGTCATTAAATGGATGAGTGAACCGATGTGTATGAAATTTTGTGTGCATATCGGGTAGAATCTGAGAATAGGTCGTAAATTATATTTCATGCCGCTAGGTTAAGCAACGTTACGCAAGGTCATTACATAGATGGGTGACGGCGGCGACTCCGAGGAGGACGGTGACTGGGTTGCGAGCCCCGTCCCCGTGATCACGGTGTCAAGTTTCCGGGGACTATAATGCGCACTGAGGGGTAGGTTTGGTGCCGATCCCACTGGAGGGCCCAGGTCCCCCCCTCTTATGTGGCGATGCGACAGCCGCAGGGGTTTAAGTTGGTAAGAATCCCAGATACCATGATTGACGAGGATATATAGAATGGGAGAAGGGTGCAGGAGAGAAGAGAGAGGGAGAAGGGGTCGAGGAGGGGGTGATGGGGAGCAATGGGGGAGTGAGGGGGAGCAAGGTGGAAGAAGAGAGAGGGGTAGAGGGTTCAGAGAGGGGACAACGGGGAGAGAATGAGGGAGTGTGACGGGGACCGAAGCGGGAGGGAAAAGAGAGAGGAGAGAGAGTGCATAGAATTAGACGTTTTCAGAAAGAGGTGGAGAGAGAAAGGGAGGAGGGAGAAAAGGGGAGCAAAATATAATAAAAGCGCGGGCGGAGCTGCGCGGGTCAGCTAGTTATATATAATGTAAAGTGTCGACGGAATATTAACCGATACTTAAATTAATGCAACGTAAGTAGAAAAACATTTTTACTATCGCTTAGTAAGTATCGCTTGTATGCGAGATGCTTGGTTTGTAAATTAATCAATAGCAGTATGTATTCATTACATCCATAAAACAAACGGGGGAGGTGACAATAATCCCAACCGTATCGTATAACCGTTGTTTCAGTTGGAAGTATACTCGTTAATCCCTACTTCGTGATCGGATTAGTCTATTCAATCATAATCAGGCCTTGCGTGTTT
This sequence comes from Furcula furcula, assembly GCA_911728495.1. Lineage (NCBI taxonomy): Eukaryota > Metazoa > Arthropoda > Insecta > Lepidoptera > Notodontidae > Furcula > Furcula furcula. The sequence continues at coordinate 19,952,043 of OU452255.1, forward strand.
CGTAATCCGTGAAATTAAATCGAGAAACGCTTTGATTTCACGAATTGGTCACGGCTTAACTTGATATTTGTATTTTGTGAATATCTTTTTACTAAAGAAAAGTCTCTGTGTCTTACTTAACACAAGCTAGTTACGATCCCGCTTTATGTGCGCTTCCTTTCGCGGCTTAGCTTAACATAGGGATAAAGGTATTCGTAGACGGCATTGGTTACGAAGTTCTGTGAATGTACTTCCCCAGACAAGCTTCTTAAATTTTGAGTAAGCGTTCCTCTTCTTTCCTTCTTCTCCTCTCCTCTTCTATTTTTGAGTTTTGTAAATTAGAAGGAATAAAGAAAGAAGAAGAATAAAAAAAAATATAGTAAAATGTATGGTATACCACTTCTTTTATGCTTTCTGTTATAAATATTATTGGATAAAGTACTTTTGTTTTCGGTGCTTAAAAATTTCATAGTACCGTTTTAATATAGAAAAAACAATTATTTTCAGTAAGATGCAGATCATTTGAGATTTTTACTAATGTTAATACTCGTTTTATGCCTGAAAAGTAACGCGTATGTACGATATTATCAAGGTAATTTTGCAATCTAATTATGTATTTACACTTTACAGGTATATGGTTACCATTGCTATAATAATTGCTATGAAACTTGTCACCACAATATCCAGAGATATCTATCTTACTGAATGCAGTTACGACACGCCCGGTATGATTTTAAGTCTTGTGGTTTTGTGCCGGTCATGTGTACGGCATATTGCGGTTAGTTCTATTGCGACAGAACAACTTAAACATAAGCCGCATATTGCAGGGTTGAAAATGGTATTTCGAGCGATTGTCGGACAGTGTAAATTATACAAATACGTTGTGTTTTAATAGTGCTTTGCATATGAATAAAACAACATTCCAAAGCTCGTTATTCCTGGTAATTTAAAGTGTAATATCATACACGACTAATTTGTATTCGGTTATGTATTGTAAAAGGGCATCATGAAATAATAATAGTCTACATTTTTTTGTCTAAAATTAAGTATGTAGTCTCCAGAGTATGTATGTGTATGTGTGTGTCTCCAGAGTGCTGTCTTAATATTTTATATACTCAGTTTTATTAATTTTCGACTGTACCTGTTTATGTAATGCATGTAAAACTTCTTTGATAACCTTTCGAAAAAATAACAGCATTGTTAGCGCGGAATGTAGAATTAAGAACCTCCTTTTTCAAAGTCGGTTAAAAATTATTTTTCCTTGTTTTAGGTCCGCGCCATGGAGCAGCGGCTGTGCGAATGGCCAGCGGGCACTGAAGGTGCACCCAGAGCCATTACAAGACTAGAGGGGCAAATAGAAGAACAGGTAAAACTTATTTAGCCATTGATTTAATTTTTTACTATTTAACCCATAGAATAAGAATGCTTTTTACTAATTTAACCATTTAGAGACGATTTAGTGTGTGTGTGTGTAGGTATGTATCGTAGTAGTGCAACTTTTACCTATAATGCTTCTTGGTTGCAACGCTGAGCAACGGCCGTTATGTATGGTGGTTAACAATGGTTAAGTTCACTTGTTCTTTTTTTTCTCTCTTTTGTTACGGGGCTTTTAGCCTCATCGTAGCCATATTCATTTGTTAGGAACGCATCCAAACATTGACGTCATAACCGGATTCTGATCATAAAGTATAGACGTGATGTCACGTTGTCATTCGAACGATTTTGACGTTTATTTGTTTGACAATTTGAGTTGTAAACAATGCTTCTTGATAAATAAGATTAATAGTTTTATGAATGAAAATGTGCAATACAAGTGTATTTATTGAGATTAAGTGGTTTCTGCTTTAATATAGTATGTTTTTATGACACTGGAAATAAATGTAATATGTGTTTAGGCTTGGATGTTTCACAAATTCGAAATGCAGGTAATCTTAAGAAATATTTGTTTGCGGAGTAAATATGTTTGGTCTACCTTCAACCTTATATATTGTAGCCAACTTAAGAACAAGTTTTCTTTTAAGTAATTACATACCAACTTTGTAATCGACTATCATAGTCCCAGACAAAGCAAACTGCACATACTTCAAAGTTTCAGGAAATGTTTCTAAAAGAACATAGTAACTACTGTTTATAAAAATGTAAGAGCAATAATATGATGACATTAATACATACCAATTAAGTGTCATTGGCCACAGCATGTTTACAGTAAAATGTTTGTTTTAGCATGTCTGTATGTTAGTCCGATATAATTGCATTTGTATATATTATTATTATCCAGAGTCCATATTAAACAATAAATACAGGCTGACTGGTTGAACATGGCACATACTCAAAAATGTAGCAAATCAAGGTATTAAATAACATATAAAAAATTTAATGAAATAAATATCTTTATGTAATAAAGAAAACTTTAATTACAATAATGTGCAACCTTGCACTTGGTGTCTTCCTTCGTCACACGGCTTTTTTCACGAAAAATAGATAGCATACCTATCGCTGTGTACCGAAAATCTGTTGGTGAGTGGGTAAGTGCCCATTCTTGACTGATAATTGGGTCAAAGCCAAAGTCAAAAATCTTTATTTGCAAATAGGCTCAACGCTAGCACTTTTGAAAGGTCTTTTTTATTTTAAAAGCTACCACCGGATCACAACGCGGCCTCAACTGAGAAGATCCAGCAAGAAACTCAGCGGGCTTGTCAAATATTAAATACCTATTTTTATTCCATATTTAAGACAAGAATTGAGTATGGAGGGCCCCTGTATTGTCCCATGTTCAACCATGTCACATGGTATATAATACTTTAAACAACTCAAATTGGCACCTTCTATTAATCACTTAGCATATGTAGATTTCTTTACCTTATCATGCACAAATCGTCTTTGTGAGATTGTTACTAGCTTTTGGTGAAGGAAAACAACGTGAGGAAACCTGCATGTCTAAGAAAGCCTAACTAGCCTTTGAATGACATGTGAAGTCCGCCAACCCACACTTTGCCAACGTGGTGGATTATGGCCTAAGCCCCATCGTCATGAGGGGAGGTCCGTGCCCAACAGTGGGACATAAACAAGGTCTGGTATTAGGTAGATTTCAATAGAAATTCTATCTAAAAATATAAACATTCAAGAAATTAAATGAAGACTCATTAACAGACTCTTTAATAAAAACTATGTCTGGTAAATTTTCAGTCTTGGAACAGTGCATGGAACATATAATTAAATGATAAATTCCAATGCATTACATATAAAATGATCTAGAATATACAGTATCTGCAACTAGTTCATTCTATAAAAGTTTTATCTACATATACCTTTGCACAGAAGCAGCTACGACTTCAGGACGCGAAGCAGGTTGAAGCGAAAGCAGCCCGCATCAAGGAGTGGGTGACAAACAAACTCCGGGAACTGGAACAGCAGAACCAGCTGCTGAGGGAGCAGAACGACCGCTGCAACCAACAGCTCGAGTTACTGCGGAACCACATCGCGGCACAGGGTACTAGGAATAGCACAGTAAGTGTGAACTATGTATTTGTTGATAGACTATAGGAGCACAACGAGATAAATTTGCAGAACTTACCATTTCTATTTTCTGAAAAAATCACATCTGTATTTACTTCTAATATGTGTTATACAGTGTGTAAATAATAGGGATGACGACTGGGTAAAAAAAAAAACTAATTAGTCCGTCAGTGAAATTATCAAAAAATATTTTTTTTTATTTAGCAATTCAATGAAAATTGGCAAAGATATAGAGCGTCAAAGTTCGGGAGTGGGGGCTTTTGACGTCACTCCTCAGTAATAATTGTATACCGGTGTGACATCACGCGGCATTTTAAAGCACTATTTCTTCGTCATTTTTTTGTTTAATCGACAAAATAAAAAATACGTGTCTAATATTTTAAAGGTAGAATATTTTAATAGTAATATGGTTAATTCCTAAAGAACTTAACATGACACTTATTTTATTATTAGCTAAATAAGTAAATAGTGTACCACTTGTAAGCAATTTATACAAGCCCTACTTATTTATATTTAACCCTTAGGACAATTTGCAATAAAAAACATGTCAAGAGAAATTTAACATAAATCATTGCTGGTAACATTATATATTGCTAAGTTTTACCATTAGTTATAAAAGCAACTTATTGAATTACTTTCACTAATTATTTATGAGACTAATACCCATGTCAATGTAAAATGATGCCGACCAATCATTTACCCGTCATAATTATACAGTGTTTAAAAAACCTGTATGATCACTGAGGATAACACTCTATTAAAATTCTATCCCACCCTCTATAATACCTAAGTTTTGTACCATCGGTTCCCCAGTTCCTACCGACTCGGGCCAGCCTTTCTCTTGAAGTGAGGACCGACGACGGCTCACCTAGAGCTACATCCAGCCTATTAGCCGCCCACAGGCGACGGTCTGAGAGCCTTGAGGGGCCACAGGTAGAGGCCACAATTCCGCCAATAGGGCGCTAAATCTATGTGCTGGACCACCCATTTTTAGTCTTATATTGCACTTTTTGTTGATTCTTGCCAAGCCAATGTTTTTTTTCTGTTAGATATATTTTAATTAATTTAAGTACATACTTCAAAGCGCAAGCAATGCAAACGTATGACTAGTGCTGTGCTGATTTTAGACTTTTTTCTGATATTCAAACTTCTATTTGCACTTTACTGCTATGTTTTTTATTTATCTTCCATCTGTCCATTAGATTTGATATAATTTGTGTGAAAAACTTAGGGACTCACCAGCAGGAGCACAGATCTATCCAATATGGTGTAAGACCAATGTTTTTAAAATTCTATTCATATCAGTTTTATAAAGATTTTATTTTGTTACTGAAAAAGATAGTTTTATTCTTCACATCATAGACAGCTGAAAGACTAAGATCTTATGTTAAGTAATTGGTATTATCAATATTTTCAGTAATTTAATAAGTGTTCCATAGCTAGCATGAAACGGAATCTTTAAAATTGTTTTTTTTTTGCCATGGCAGCAAGAGGAGGCGAGCACTTACAACACTCCAGCCCTTTATAATTGTCATCAGTGCTTGCTATATATTTCCAGTGTCAATAATCTCTTATAGCTATTGATGTATTTTGTTGCATACACCAATCAATTATATTGCACAATATTGTCTTAATTTCATTATTAGCAATAGCTGTAATTGTCTCTTTTTTTTCAATAATAATAATAATTTAATTAATATGTTATATTCCATTTATTTTCAGTTACCAATAAACTCATCAGAACCCCACTACAGTACACCGGTACGTCACAGGCGCAACTTGTCGATCGGGACTACCAACATAGCGAACAGTGTTAATGCTGCCACTCCACCGGTACTAAACACTATGAATAGAACAATGGATGAAAGGACGACTGCCAGTTTGCTGGCTGATGATTTAGCGGTGAGTTTTACCATTTGTACCACGTCCCCGTGAGCACTGTGACTGATTCCCGGGGGGCTACAATGCGCCCCCCGGCGGCGGGCTCAAAGCCAGGATTGAGGAGCCCCTGGGGCAGATCTCACCGGAAAGCCCTGTCCCTTCTCATAGCCGCGGGGGTTTTAGTGCGTAAGAATCCCACATACCCCGATCGAGATCCACAGCTCCCGGGGACCTTTTGAAAGTTTCCCCTGGGAGTAAAAAAAAGGCCTCTTGTGCTTAATTTCATCTAGGATTTTGCCGCAAAACAGTATTATTCCGCTCCTGTGTGAATGACACTGTAACAGGTGAAATTGCAGGACTGAATTGACTAACTGCCAAACCTACAAACCTCAATTAAAGTTAATGACCACTAAACCATTTTTAGAAATCGGATTATTTCGACACTTGAAGCCCATTAATACTTAATACGCAAATAGTGAGTAGGTAGAGATATGAATTACCTCGGGTTCAATATTCGAATTTAATAATAAACGTCTCGGACAGTCGAAATAAATAGATTTTAAAAGTTACTTAATTAGAATTAAAATTAATTGGCGTTTTTGAGTGCGGCAGTTAATAACTAATTCTTCTGGTGTATACCTAATGCAACTGAACATGTGTGGCGACTCGACATAATCAGATGACGCTACATGACTGTGGCATAGGCGATGGAATGAAAGCGAGTAAAGTAGCACATACAACTCGATAGAAGGCGCAACCTTAGATCCTGAATCGCGCACGAAGTTTCTCAAACTTTGAGAATATATACAACATCCCGACAACAACTGTTGGGGCTTCGGCCCTAACCGAGCATCACATCTCGCTTGGTCGGAGGATCCTCCCTTTAGTAGCCGCAGTAGCTGCCTCCAAACTAGCGATGAGAAATAGCGTTGTATCACCGTGACTGTCGTTCCAGTTCCAAGAAAATCACAGTGAAAAATCACCGTGACTTTGTCACGTCAATCACGTACGTCACTAAATACAAATTGGTTCCATGATTCCAAGTGATTTATCCTGCGCGTAACAATAACTAGTAAATAATAATAATTCTAAGGCGATCGATTTAATATAGTTTTTAATGTTCAGTTTTAAAACTTAAATAAATATAGCATAATTCACTAAAACAATTATTTAACTGGTTATAATCTAATTTCGTATCTCGACGTTATTTCGCATTGTCGTGAACTGAGTTACTGAAGATATAAGTTGGAACTATGGATCTAAAAAGGAACGACATACGTTACTTGGAACGTTGATCGCTTGCGACAAGTCACAGTGATAACTTTAGACGACGGATCACGGTGATTTTTTCACTGTGACGTTATTTATCGCCCACCTCTACTCCAAACATGAATAATAGGCGTGCACTCGAACGTGCTTGTTCTTTCACTATGTTGAATTAAAATATGTATTGGCTTGATGATATTAATTTTATAATTATTTCAGGCTGCAGTTGAGAACTTGGTGGTTCTCCCGACAACTCCAAACACGTCTACAGATGGCGACACAACGCACGACTACGCTGAAATTTACACGCCGAGTAGGGGTAAGTGGCATAAGTTATACGTACAGGTAATGTATTTCACAGACCTTCGAATTTCGGCACAAAATTGAAACACCCGAACTGGAGAAGTACATGCTACCTTGCAGAAGATTATAGCGGAGTAACGCCACTTCAAGTGCCGTTGTGTTGTTACGATTGCCAATATATTTGATGGATATAATGGTGGTGGTGGTTGTAGAAAGTGATATGAAAATATCCCAAAGGCTGCAAGATTCTATAAATTGAATTAGCCAGTTCACCTTACTCAAATGAATGAAAATCTTTTTGAAGTAAAACTTCTTTACGGACGCTTGACTTGGGGAGAAAGCTGGTGAATGCGTGACGAGAGCGTTACGAAAAGTGTGATCGGGCGAGGCGAACGGAAGTCGGTTCGGAAGTTTTACTTCAGTCGTATGGTCTAAAGCACACTCGTTTTTTTATTTTTATTAATGATCAAGTGGTATTTATAAGGCTGTGTATAGGGAGGCTGCATAAGCTAAAAATGATTAAACCCTGCAATTCCCCTTTTTTCAAAATACAGCTTTATTGGTACAGCTTCAAAAACTATTTAATATACTTCAATGTGATAAATGCTTTGTTGCATCGATAGCTTACAGGTTATTAAATCGGCATCCTGTATATTTGATCTATTTGCATTCTCTTTGCTTTGAATCCATGTCTATCTGGCTGTGGCATTGCAGTTCCCTAACGAATGGATGGATTAGAATGGTTTTTTTATTCCCCGTGGGGTGTCCGGGTACGAATAGCAAGTTGAGTGTACGTAAGAGGCGACTAAGGGAAAACAAGAAGACGGACAGCAGCGTCTTTCTATTGGATTACCTACCACCTATACTGCGATTCCCAAGACGCCTGCCAAGCGTGGGGATTATGGCAAGCCCTCCCTTCTAAGGGGAGGTCTTTTTTGCCATCGAAAAGTCTTTGCTTGTGGCGGCTTCGTGTGGCAGGTCACCCCCTTCCCTCCAATATGGTCGAGGGGAGTGATGGCTGTTGTGAGCAGTCAACTCGTGCGCGGGTGCTGCTTGACGGGACTGGTCCGACTACTATCCCTTTGGTCTTTCAGTTTGTTGTATTTTCGTCGTATTTTTTATTTTATTTGATCTTTTGAACGACAGGGCACACTGTCGCTGGTGCTGATCTAATTGTAGCAAGACAAACATTGTTTTAAAGGAATATGAAAAAATGACAAGCCCGCTGAGTTTCTTTAGGCTTTAGATCTCTTGTGCTAGGGACCGTCCTGCAGGGCTATTGCGTATCTTTAGCATCCCAAGTGACTATCAAGCTTCAGTTGTCCACCGAACTTTGATGTCAACTGAAAGTGTTTTAGTATTGGTATTTATTGGTCACTCGAGTTAGGCAATACCGAATGAATCATTTGGCAGTTATTTGATGGTCACTTGCTATAGTGATCATCACTTTAGTTGTCAAACGAGATATGTAATACAGTTAGATACCTACCACCGAGGTGTAAGATATTCTGCCGGCAAGCAACGGTGTGTAAACATCGCTGTGTTCCGGTGTGAAGGGCACTGTAGCTGGTGATATTACCGGACACAAGAGAGTTAATAACTAATGTCTTTGGTGACGAGCGGTAATGCACTGCAATCTAACGGCAGACGTATCACTTATCATAAAAACTCGTCACTTAATAATAAAAAATGCTTTTTTAACCAAGAGTCTGTTGTTTGTTTGCGTAGAGCGTACTCCGGCCTGGCAAGGGGCAGTGAACGTGGTGGTGCAAGGGAACAGTCGCGGTGGGTCTTCTACGGGTGACAGCTCCACGGCCGACCAGCCACGACCTCCCACTCCGCCTCTACACCGCTTCCCCAGCTGGGAGGCCAAGATATACCAGGTGCCCGACTATACAAGACCTGTCCTAAAGAACAGCAGTCGCGATTCGTACACAGATATCTTCAGCTGAGAATTTTAAGACTCAAAAGTTTCACATCTTTAGCATCATAGCTGCCAAACGAATGCGATTTTCTTATTTGAAAGCTAGTTAAGTAAGTGGTTTCCTCACGTTAAAAAAGGACGGTTTATATGTCTAATGAATATCTAGTCAGTCGTTTATTATTATGATCGAATGTCAAGTAATTCTTTTTCAAAAATACGCTGTACTTGTACTTTTTTACGCGTTTTGAAGCCAATCTGTGACTTAGCTAAAGACTTAAATAGTCTCTCCTTCCCCACACGAGCTAACTTCATTTTCTTATTTAAAACTAGCCCCTCTCTTCTACAGGTCGCTGACGACGGTCTTCAACAGTCCGTAGAAGAGGAACTCAGTCCGCCACCATGTCCCAGACCGATGCACGAGTCCACGAGCTACCAGGATATTTCCGTCCCCGTTTATGCCACAGTCAAAGGGGTAAGTTATTGTACCACTATGATTCTATTCGTGTCGTGCATACTTTATAGCCCGAAGAGTGTCCGGTAACAACAGCACCCACCTATTTCTTCCCGTAGGATGTCTTAAGATACGACTAAGGGGAAACAAGAAGACGGGCAGCAGCGTCTTTCTATTGGATTACCTACCACTAGCCAAGCGTGGGGATTATGGCACCTCCGTTCTGAGGAGGAGGCCTTAGTTCAGTAGTGAACGTCTTTCGGCTGTTAATAATACTATAAACATATATCCATGTAGTATAAGAAAAAATTGCCTATGAAAAAAAGGTCTTGGTCAATTGTCCAGGGTACGCCCGGAAAAAATAACCAGCCTTATTCTATTCTGTTATATTCTTGGTGGCTATAAAATCGGGCCCGTTAACCACCGGAACGCACTTCGACCCATTTGGATCCATTGTGCATGCCCTAGCCCTTACTCTGTTGCTGATGTGTCGAAGAGTTCCCTTAGGTACCTTGGAGCTGTACATAATCATCTGATTTAGGATAGGCCACTCCCAGATGACTCAACCTATGTCTCGCAAGAGCATCGCAGCTGCACAATATGTTTTGCATTGACTTTGTCACCTTCGCAGAATCTGCAAGTATCTTAGCCTCATTCTGTGGAGGTGTTCATTGGTACCAAAATATTCCGTAAGCGCACCTATTAGGTGCCTTATTTGCGATCTGCTTAAGTTTAATAATTTAACTCTTCCACCTCCACCATTGTGCTAGAGAAAGTAACCGGCCGTATCCCGGATCCCGATTTAAACCCTTCATCATCATGCCGGAAAATGTCCTGCGTCTGCGGAACATAGGCTTTCGGGGAAGTATCATAATTCCCACGCTTGGTTTTCGTCTTGGGTACCGCAGTATACGCAGAAGACGCTGCAGCCCGTCTTCTAGTTTCCCTTAGTCGCCTCCTGGAACACCCAACTGGAAGAGATGGGAGGGTGCTGGATACCCCACGGGAAGATTTACAGCCTTAAACGTTAATTATGATTCTGGTTGTTGCAGCGAGCTAGTCAAATAAGGTCGATGCCGTTCACGGGCGACTCGTCAGACGATTCCTCAGATGGCGAGGAGTCCATGGGGGTCACAGTCCATAACACGCCACATCATCAACTAGTCAATCCTGTATTTGGTAAATATTTCATTTATGCATTTTCGTTGTGTCTTTGTTCGATGGTTTTAAAGGAAAGGAGTATTATTGAACATTGCTGAAATCGGAGCTTCTTTATAACTCATTATTATATTGTAAAATTAAAATTAAGCACCTTCTCGTTTTACATTTTGGAAAATTAAACATATCGTTTGACATGAAATTTTTATTTTTAGGGCCGTTTTAACTAGTTGATTATTTTTTTTCGAGGATGATATACATCAGAGTCTTGTTGAATCATTCCTTAAGTTGATTCTTTTAAAATATTATATCCAGAACCTTCTTAGGCCTTTGGAAATTCACTTAACATAGTAAAACTGTTCTTTTTTAAAAGGTGCCCAAACATCGAACCCGATGCCAATCAATAACGTCAACCTAACCAATGTGCTGCCCGCATCAATACAACAAACGTCCAACGGTCTAGTGTTAACGACCAGCGCTAATGGACAGTGCAGCTCATCAGACACTTCATTAAGTGCTAGCAGCCCTTCCAAAAGTGTTAAAACCAGCTCAAGCTTGAGCCCTGCGAAGAGGTCGAGCAGTGGATCGCCGAGTAAGCAGAGCAAGACAAGAGGTCAGTTCTATTCCATAATTATTTTTTTATCATACATACTGAAATGAGCAGGAAGTTCAAATGAGGATGAAGGGAACTCCTATAAACATGTCTCTTCCATCAGCTATCAAAAAACCAATAATAAAATGGACAGAGTATAGGTGATCATTTTCGCAACTTCCTTAATAAGTAAAGTAAGTAGTAATAAGTAATTAATCTACACTAATATTATAAAGAGGAAAGATTTGTTTGTTTGTAATGAATAGGCTCCAAAACTACTGAACGGATTTCCAAAATTCTTTCACCATTAGAAAGCTACATCTTCACTGAGTAACATAGGCTATTTTATATTTAAAAAAAAATAGGGATCCCTACTAAAATTAAAATAATGTAACCCAAGGTGTGAAAAACTCAGTCATAAAATGTCTGTCATTGCATGCGCTGCGGAAACTATTGATGATACAACAAAAAAATGTTCTACAATATTATAGAACGTATCAATATCTACAAAAAAGTTCGCGATACCATATGTCTAACTATTAGAGTTATGTCACTACAAGTACTTTTTATCTACACTAATATTATAATCTACACTATCTACACTAATATTATAAAGAGGAAAGATTTGTTTGTTTGTAATGAATAGGCTCCAAAACTACTGAACGGATTTCCAAAATTCTTTCACCATTAGAAAGCTACATCTTCACTGAGTAACATAGGCTATTTCATATTTAAAAAAAAAATAGGGATCCCTACTAAAATTAAAATAATGTAACCCAAGGTGTGAAAAACTCAGTCATAAAATGTCTGTCATTGCATGCGCTGCGGAAACTATTGATGATACAACAAAAAAATGTTCTACAATATTATAGAACGTATCAATATCTACAAAAAAGTTCGCGATACCATATGTCTAACTATTAGAGTTATGTCACTACAAGTACTTTTTATCTACACTAATATTATAATCTACACTATCTACACTAATATTATAAAGAGGAAAGATTTGTTTGTTTGTAATGAATAGGCTCCAAAACTACTGAACGGATTTCCAAAATTCTTTCACCATTAGAAAGCTACATCTTCACTGAGTAACATAGGCTATTTCATATTTAAAAAAAAATAGGGATCCCTACTAAAATTAAAATAATGTAACCCAAGGTGTGAAAAACTCAGTCATAAAATGTCTGTCATTGCATGCGCTGCGGAAACTATTGATGATACAACAAAAAAATGTTCTACAATATTATAGAACGTATCAATATCTACAAAAAAGTCCGCGATACCATATGTCTAACTATTAGAGTTATGTCACTACAAGTACTTTTTTATATTTTAAATTTTGATAAAAGTTCCGTCTTCATTCAGATGATGTTATTGATACCTTTATAATAATCCTTATCCAATTAAATCATGTTGTATTCAAGTCTGCTTCAATATCTATACATTACTATTTATATTATTGAAATCGGACATTCCGTTCAAAAGATACTTCGAATTTAAAATTGTCAATCCGTTCTTTCTTCGCGTGCGCTGCATAAATTGTTAAAGATAAGACGAAATAATCTTAGATCATATAGTCTAAGGAAATAATCTACTAAAACATGACTAAAACAGCAAAGGTTGAAAGTCTGTAAATTGTAAGTTTAGAAATAAATAAGCAAGCAAGAACACAATATTGGCTACTTTTAACATTTCTGTCTGTCTGATCACGGAAAAACGGCTGTATGCAAATCAATGCAATTTATAATAGTGAAGGAGGTACTTTTTTGCTCTCGCGGAAACAACCTTCAACAAGTTTTTGGGACCCGTGTCCCCACCGATTTCAACTGGGAAATGTGGAATTCTTACTCACTAAAACAACCGCGGCTGCGCAAGCACATGAGAGAGGGGACTGGGCCCTCCGGTGGGATCTGCACCAGGAATCCCTAAGTGCCTTGCCTGTGAGCCCGCCGCCGAATATAGCCCCCCGAGAACCAGACACGGTGCTCACGGGGACATGGGTCGCAACCCCGCCGCCGTACTCCTGTGAGTCGCCGCCGTACCTACTCGATCGACGTCTAGAGCTCATACCCCAAAACGTCCAATGACTCCAAACAGTGAAGTAGGTATTTTTTTGACGCGGGGGAAATCTTCAAAAGATTCCCAGGAGCTGTGGGGCTCGACCAGGGTATGTGGGATTCTTATCTACTAAAACCCCCGCGACTCTAGCATCGGCACATGAGAGGGACCCAGGTCTCTCCGGTGGGATCTGCACCAGTGAGTTGCCTTTGAGCCCGCCGCTGGGGTGCGCATTATAGCCCCCCGGTGGCCCCAGTCACGGTGATCGAGGGGACGGGGGTCGAAACTCCGCCTCCGTCCGCGCAAGAAAAGAATGCATTTATAGGGGACCCCCAGGCTCTCCGGTGTGAACTGCACCAGGAGGCCCCTGCCCCTCAGTGCCTTGCCTTTGAGCCCGCCACCGGGGGACACATTATAGCCTCCCGGGAACCAGACACGGTGCTCACGGGAACGGGGGTCGCAATCCCGCCGCCGTCCTACTCGGAGTCACCGCCGTACTCAATGGACGTCCTAGGGCGACTCCGAAGGTAACGACTACTGTCTACAACATACGGAACCGTCTTTTTTCGCGCGCTCCGAAACACAGGGAAGCTTAGTTCAAACGTACAAAGAAATCCGGACGTCGACGGCTATCCATGGATTGGCCTTGATTGACATTGCATAACTAACGCTAGCTTATTTATGCCATATACAAACAAAATATTTAGCAAACTGTTCTTCTGGAACTCTTTTTGGCCGTTAAAATTTTAGGCCAGAGGGTTTAAAATATAAATATCGGGAAAATCCATGAAAACAGTTAAGAAAAATAATATTAAGCGCTGGCGGAGCTGCGCGGGTCAGCTAGTAAGTATTAAAGGACTTCAAAATATCTCTTCCAGAGGCAATTACACTTAGTAAAAAGTGGTCATTATGTATTGTATTAATCGCCGTATGATATAGTAAATTAAACACAAATGGACTTTGCATATTCCTTATCTATTCACCATCCTGTTGCTAACTTTTCACATTACTTGTCATCTCGAAGAACTTCAATAATGTACTTACATAGATTTCGCTAAATCCTTTAATGATAGTAGGGATTGTCATAACTAAACCACTAGCTATATAATATTGGAGTGAAACAACATTCTTTTAATACTAGATATCAATTTTATAGATTAAAATTACACTCAAGCTAATCTTCACTTTTTCAACATCATGCCATTATCAATAACATAGTCAACTCCAGTGATGCTTCCAGCTTTGTCGCCAGCCAAATACAGCACCAAGTGACCAATATCTTCAGGCTCACAAATCTTCCCTAACAACATCGCATTCCCAATGCAATCCCACGGTGTTTTATCTCCACAATTCACCAGAATATCTGTTTTTACTGGACCAGGACTTATAGCATTTACTCTAACACCATATTCCGCTAGTTCCATAGCCAGACCTTTAGTGAAAACGTCTACACCAGCCTTCGATACGCTGTATGCGACCAATTTTGGAATTGATATCATTTTCCCACTAACACTTGAAATATTGACTATATTTCCTTTTGTTTCGATTAAATGGGGCACGGCCAAACGGGTTACATTAACCAGTGCCCGTAGATTAGTGTTAATCAGTTCGTCGAATGTATCAAGTAGGTTATCGTCAAGGATGTTCTCGTATCGTACAATACCAGCATTGTTAACTAGTACATCTATTTTACCGAAGGTTTCAATAGTCAGTGCTATAATCTTCTTGACGTCATCGTCTATAGTTATATCAGCTTTGATGACTAGAGGAGACCCATCACATTGCTGAACGACTGATAATAGTTTGGTCTCGTTTCTTCCAACTAGAACCACATTAGCGCCTTCTTTTGAGAAAAGGATAGCTGTACTCGCTCCTATACCAGAACTTGCTCCAGTTATTACAATAACCTTGTCACAGAAACTCATTTCGAAGAAGCTTTCGTTGTAATCAAGCTCAATATTAACCAAATTACTTGAAGCTAATGACGATTTCTAGACGATTTTCGTGTATTTATATGGTTCGTAAAAGTTAAAAATTCAATGAGACCATGAATAATCATGAATTATTAATCAATAAGGTTCTGTTAAGTTGTGGAAATTATTAACTGAACTTTTTATTGTGTCATTGAAACTGTCAGTTTTAGTAGTATCCTCTTTGAGTTTTAATTTATGTGTCACGGGACAGCTGTTTACTTGTCATTATATCTCAAGGCTTTTTCGATCATTATTTTACCACATAATTATACATTCTTTTGAGACTCTATTATATTTATTACGTATTTTAGTGTTAGCTATTTTCGTTTAACGAAAACTGATACTGTTTACTAAGTACAGGTAATACTACTGCATTAATTAATTTTATGCCCAACGTTCAATACGAATCCGTGCCTATAAGGACCGATGTAGCCAAACAAAAAAATTTGATGGTGTAGTGGCATCCGCCTTCTGATCTCCAAACTTCTAGACTTCAAGTGGTTATGTAGGAATTCTCTCATTCCGTGTTGTCTTTTATATTCTTTTGGATTCCGAGTAAACGGACTTCCGTTGTGTATACCTACTTATACACAATTGGTGAGCGGTAAAATACATCATCTTCCATTCTATCCTTACCCTACACAACACAATACACATGATCAGTCAATTTCTAGAAGCTTTCTCAGGATTCTAACTATAAAAGCCTAAGCCTATACAATCTTGACTTTGTTAAGGTTTCTTAGCTACTTATCATAAATACCGATGATTCTTACGTGTGCTTCAAACCAAACAAAAATATTTCGGAAAGATTATGAAGATCGTCCGATTTGTCGTCAGACACGTCGTTCGAGTCGGGCATGTCGGACGACTATGCGATTCCACCGGACGCAGTGTCGTGCGACAGCACTGCGTCGCCCTCGCTCGCGTCGCTGTGCCGAGCGCCGCCCGCGGCAGACTCGCCCAGGAGACACGACGCCCTAGAAAAGAGCGGACATCTTGCTAAATTAGGCGGAAAACTGAAAACTTGGAGGAAAAGATGGTAAGTTTAAAATAAAAAAAATCGACCGTTTTTCTTTCTTTAAGAAGTATTCTCTTTTGTCTATGTTTCAAATTAAACAGGGTTTGCGCGTCGTGAAAGACGCGTCTTTCGTTTAAAAAGGCGCGTCTTTCATGTAAATTCTTAAACACGTATCTTTAATATATTAAAGATTATTATTATTGGAGTATATTCCATGGGTGCATAGAAGGAGCCTCCCCGCGGCGCACCCTGGAAGCAGCTAGGTTCGGTAACGCAGAACCTAGGCTGACCAATCCTTCTACCACGATGACAGATTCAGACCAAATGCAACGGCCCTTGCTAGGGCCAAGTAAGCGATCTATCCCAGGACTATGTCATGAACGTACTGCTCTTAGTGAAAACGCAGTGCGGGTGGCAAAGTATTGGGAGGGCAGGGTATGATTGCATCTGTTGTCGATACGAAAAGAAGAAGAAGAATATATTCCTTTACCGTAATATTTGTCATTGATTCTGAACAGGCAGTTATCCATTTGTCTCTGACCGAATTACAGAACCTTATTTCCAGCTTTATTTTATCACAAAAACTGGTTAACCTGACTCTGAAGAGACTCAACTGCGCTGTAATTATTGATATACTACTTTAAATTAGAATTTCATATCGAATTTACTACAGATGATAATTCACTCCTTAGGTTCGTCCTCAAAAATGGCACACTTTCATACTGGAAGTCCCAATCAGAAGTGAATCGTAAGCCTCAAGGTCAAATTGGCCTCGGCGAGGCGTGCAAGATATCCCGGAATGAAGGTGCGGCCACCTTCGAAATATTTACTGGCAGTCGCACCTACTATCTCACCGCCGACAGCATCGCCACAATGGAAGATTGGATCAGAGTTTTACAGGTATAATGTTTATTAGAAAATACTTAATCAAAGTTAAAATATTTATTTCAAATAGGCTTAACACTTTTGAATGGTCATTTTTTTAAATGCTACCACCAGATCACAACGCGGCCTTAACTGAGAAGATCCGGCAAGAAACTTAGCGGGCTTGTCATTTTTTCACTTCTTGTTCACATTGCTTGTCGTGTTACAATTGGATCAACATTAGCGATAGTGTGTCCTGCCGTTCGAAACATAAAATAAGGGAGAAAAGAACAAAAAATTAATTACGACAAAATTACAACAAACTAGACGGCCAAAGGGTTAGTCGGACCAAGCAGCACCCGCGCACGAGTTGACTCGAGCAGCAGCCATCACTCATTCTCCATTCACTTACGGGGAAAATATTTTACTGATTATTATCAGTATCTGAATACACATATTTTCAATGGGCAGGCCACATCGCTTCAAGAACCAATAACCGATGGGTATTAAAGGTTCTTAAGTGGCGACCACGAATTGGAAGACACAGCGTAGGCAGGCCTCCCACTAGGTGGACCGACGACATTGTAAAGGTCGTTAGCAACCGGTGGATGCAGATAGCCAATTGTCGTTCATTGTGGCGTTCGAAGGGGAAGGCCTATGTTCAGCAGTGGACGTCTTCCAAATGATGATGATTAAGTCGCCATAAGCCATAATACATCGAAAGATGCCTGATGGTAAGTAACTATTCTCCCCCATAGACAGCTCCATTGCACTTCTGATTTTACATCTTATGAGCCCAGTGATTTCTCCAGATACAGTCTCCTTTACACCGAAACCACAGCACCGGAGTACAGCTATTTTTTAGTAGAAGACCGTACACTGTAATAGAATCTGTGCCTTGATGCTCACTTGTTATATTAGCTTAATGCAAATCACTTTTACCATTTCTAGAACGTCCAAAGACGAAACGCGACCAAATTACTGCTAAGCAAAGAGGACAACAAACCGACGATCCAAGGTTGGCTGACGAAAGTAAAGAACGGGCACGCGAAGAAGAGCTGGTGCGTCCTCATCGGGAAGATGTTTCTGTACTTCAAGTCGCCCGGAGACCAGGTCAGAAACCCGGCTTTAATTTGACTTACTACCGATCCGTTTTGAAGGTCCCTAAACTGACAGAGAAAACGGCTTCTTGTGATTCTTCTTTTTTGCCAGACTGTCCCAGAAGGATAGCTATGCTATCTTAAGCTGTCTTCTCTCAGAGGTACATTCGTTAAGGCTATCTTCCCTTTGGAAACTGCATCTGAACAGTTGCGAATTGTTTTGTCAATCCGTTAGTTCAAATCTAGTTTTTAGTCATGAAATCTGTTTTTAAGCTCTTACTCATTAAATGACAAAATATTCCATCGTTTTTCACTTAATCTGTGAAGTGGCAGAGCGCTGGTCATATTTGCCGCAGAACCTACGATTTTTGCCTTAAAATTATTATTATTATAGGATAATACACAAGCAGCTCTTTGAGCTGATGCGTGTATATCATTGCACTTGCATATTTGTTAAAAAATAATTGTCTAGTCTGTTCTGTAGTGGTTCTGTAGTGGAGTCCACAAATCTGGAAAAGTATCGTCATATGCCGTTGACAGGTACTTGAAAATGAGAATCGAAGATCTCAGGCTTAAGGTATGCCTATGGGCCGGTAGTGGACTGATGGGTTGGTTATGATGATGACCTTAAGTAACAGGCACTACCTTTTTAAAAGTTCTCTTGACTGATTTCTAAATTCTGCGTACAGAATCCCACGGGTCAAATCAATATGCGCGACGCGAGAGTCGAAGACGTGGAATACGTGTCTGATTCGGACTCTGAAGAGAAGAACGATGACACCAGGAACCACCTCACGGTCGCCATCTACCCGCAGCACCAGGTAACTGGGGTTAGTGACTATCATAATACTAATACAATTATACAGACTGTTACAAGAACCTCTTCCGATCCGAAGGGGGTGCGATTTACGCGTGCTTGTAAATGTAAGAAAAAATAAAAAACTATTTAATCTTTTAAAACAAAATACAGATTAGCTAATAAGTTAGCTGGTTTTGAGAATGTTAACCTATAGATCGATAGACTCGCTGCTGTCATGGCCAAATTATAAAATGTATTATTTTTAATTAAATGTCTATTAAAGGCTAAATTAATATTCAAATTCAAAATTATTTATTTCAAATAGGCTTAAATTTTAAACCTACCACCGCCGCTATATGTATATTATTTCAAAACACCAAATTATACACTCACAAAGGTCGGGCATGTTTTTTTTAACATGCTGTATTAACTAAATGATAGCAATTAACTGCCGCACTCACAAACGCCAATTAACCTTAATTCTAATTAAGACGTTTTTTTTTCAAATCGAATTATTACGATTCTCGGTGCTGTTTATGATTATTGTCGATTATTGTATACGAAATAATTGATATGCTCTCTCACTATCTGTCTATGAAGTGACGGGCCCGTTGGTCTAGTGGTTAGAGACCCTGTCCGCTAACCGATGGGTCGTGGGTTCGATTCCCACCAAGTGTGGGTGTTATTTATCTATTTAAGTATGTATTTACAACAAAAAATATGTATATAAGTATTAGTATCAGTTGTCTGGTTTCCATAGTACAGGCTCTGCCTAGTTTGGGATCAGATGACCGTGTGTTGATTGTCCCAAGATATTATATTATTATTATTATAATTGGCTTCGAGTGTCTAAATAACCCGATTTCAAAAAATGTATTAATGATCTTTAACTATAATTGACGTTTGTAGGTTCGGCAGTTATGTAGACCAGCTGATAGGCCCTTTAGGCATGAAACCGTTCAAAAAGTAAACATCGCTATTCTGTCGCAAATCAGCAGTGTCAAATAATTGATGTGTGAAAGTGCTTGAAAATACTTTGTTCTAGAGATTTTATACAAATTTTTCGAGTAATTCTCGGCAATGATACTCCATGTAAACTAGCTTTTTTCTTCTTTATGGATCTCCAGTCTGTTCAAAGTTTTATTAACTAGCGTTTCTCACATGCCCCACGTCTCTATTACTGATTGTAGTGACCCTCGGAGTGTCCCGGTAAGAATAGCACCCTCCCATCTCCTCTCGTTAGGTGTTCGTAAGAAGCGACTAATAGAAAACAAGAATACGTGCAGCAGCGTTTTTCTATTGGATTACGTACCACCTATGTTTTGCGATCCCCAAGAAACATACCAAGCATGTGGTTTACGGCAACCCTCCCTTCCCTCCTTCCCTCTCTTCTAAGTCGTAGGTCAATTTTTTATTTTTATTTTTTTTGGGAATGATAGACGCTGTTGGCCGCAGATGGCCATTACAGCTTCACCGGACAATAGGAGGCTTTACGGCAGAAGTAGCGACGAGCTCAAGGGCACCTCAGGGAGGCACGGCCTCGGCTTGGGCTGTCGCTTGAGAGAGGGCTGAGTTTACCACCGGTTCACAACGCGCCCCCACTGAGAAGAACCGGCAAGAAACTCAGTGGGGTGATGCACGTCGTTGAGGTCGCATACGTACGACCCTTCGGCCTCGCCGGCGAGACCGGTGTCTGAGTCGTAGGTCTATGTTCGACAGTGGATGTCTTTAGGCTTCTGACTGACTGGCCACCTCTCTTCATTCATCATCATCATGAACTGAAATACGTCCATTGCTAGGCTTCCCCCTTAGAAGGGAGGGGTTGCCATAATCCCCACGCTTGGCAGGCGGCTTGGGGATTGCAGTACACATAGGTGGTAGGTAATCCAATAGGAAGAGGCTGCCGCCCGTCTTCTTGTTTTCCCTTAGTCGCTTCTTACGGACACTCATAGACATAGACGGCAGATATATCCAAAATAAAGACGCTGTCGTCTTTCCGTTCTCGCTTAGTCGCCTATTACGACACCCAACCTCACACCTCTTTATTGGTGAATGAATAAAGCTGTCTTTAATAAGCAATGTTTACAGGGACCTACGTACCTTCTGCTCGAGAGCAAAGCTGACAAGGACTCGTGGTTGTACCACCTGACGGTGGTGAGCGGCGGTGGGTTGAGTCAAGGCACGCATTTTGAACAACTGGTGCAGAAACTCATGGAGACTGACGGAGACCCTAGTGAGTGGCCTATATAATTTGACCTTCCTGTCTTTAGTTTTCACTTCGTAGGTGGTCCACTATGCAGGGAAATGTCCAGGTGGACACCACCGCAGTGTCAGACATTCTGCTGCCAAGCAAGCAGTGTAAACATTAATGCAATTATTTATGGCATCCCCTCCCTTTTAAAGGGGAGGCCTTTGTTCGAAGACGACGACGATCATCATCAGATGATGATGATAAAGTTGTCACGGCTACAGAGAAGACACTCGAGTTGATGGATGGTGACGTCACGTAGTGTTAGAAATTAGGTTTCAATTTACATAATTTTAAAATGAAATATTTTATAAATAAGTATAAATTTTAGAATAAATAATAATAATATCCTGAGACAATCCACACACGTTCGTCTGATCCCAAACTAGGCAAAGCTTGTACTATGGACGCCAGACAACAGATACTAATACTTATATCCTTTTTTTTTACAAATACTTGAATAGTTAAATAACACCCTGACACTTGGTGGGAATCAAACCCACAATCTATTGGGTAGCGACAAACAGGCCCGTCAAATTAAATCTTTCAGTAATGCACTTTTGACAACTACTATTATTGAAATACGTTGTACATTCTGTATTTTGTTTTAGAATTGTAAGCTAATTTTGTTTTAATTATCTTATTGGATTATCTTTACTGATTATTGCTGATGTTAATTCCAGATTGTGTTCTATGGAGGCATCCGACGCTGTTGTATTCCAAGGAGAACCTCACGTCACCTCTCACGTCGCTCAATTCTGAAGCTCTACAAGCCGAGGCATTGAAATTATTTAAAGTAAGTTATTTTGTGTTTTTGAAGTGATACTTCTTCTGCGACTTCCAATGCGTTAAACGTTAAACGCTTACGTGACGTCGCGGGGTAGAAAGAGACAGAGCGAGAGTGAAGTTTCACTTCTTCCGGGCGGAGGGACTCCACGCACGCATATTTTTTTTAATTACCATACAATAAAAAGAGTTATAAACTGTAAAGCTGTTATAAACTGGGGTTCTTTGAAGTTATCAAGCGAACGGACTTGCCAGTATGCAATGAGTCAGTTCGCTTGGTAAATCCAAAGATCAGTTCAGATTTGAAAGGAAATTTAACTGATGTTTTTCCTTTCAAATCTGATTTAATCATAATGGTTCTTAAGTGATTGATAAAAATGTGTCTAGCTGCTTATATGAATCCGTTTAATGTGTAAGGTTCAAATATTTAATTTATACTTGTTCAAATACTCAAAAAATCTTTGGTGGTTAAGTTTTTGATAAAATTTTAAGTTAGGTAGACCCGCAGTCTCCTTTCTTCTTTACACGCCATTTCCTCCCATTTTTCCTGCTGTCGCAGAGAGGCAACTCGTCTATCTAGCTCATTATCAACTCCCCACTTGTATGTGAATCTCACTATCGTGCGATGTGGCCCGCTTTTCACTCCGCACGCACGGAAATCTCGTGACTATATTACCATCTTCCCATGTTCTCACCGCGTGAGTGAGAGTTTATCAAAGGCACGTAAAGAGATCACAGGGGCGTGGGGCGATTGACGGTTTCAAAAGAAAAAACCATAATCATAAATGCTAGTCACTAAACGCAAAAATTCGTTAGTTGGGTACAAATCTATATAGACACAAACTGAAAGGGGGGCGTGGATTTTTTCAGCTATCGTCCAGAGGGGCGTGAAGTATAAGCGTCCGTTCACACAGACCGGCTTGGAGAGCAGAGCAAATTTTGATTGCAATTAAAATAGAGTTTTGGATAATTGAAACGAGGTTTATTTTTACATTTCACTTCTTTTGTTATTGAGAATGCTTACGAGCTAACCTAACAAAAGTAGTGAAATTTAAAAATAAACCTTGTTACAAGTATCCAAAACTCTATTTTAATTGCAATCAAAATCTGCTCTGCTCTCCAAGCCACACAAGCAACACGATACGATACGACATCAAAAGTTAATACAGTTTAAAAAAATCGAGAGGATAAGCTACGGAAATACGCACGCGAGCGGGCATGCTGCTTTACGAGTTTACTGCCAGGAAATACTGGAAGGAAATATCGGAAAGTGATAATTAATCATCCTGGTAGTAAATCCGTGAGTCAAAATAATATTATGCAGCATTTTTCGTGTGCGTATCGTGTTTTATCTAACAGCGTCGGACTATACCTCTGGAAATCTTGCTAGCACGTTGCACCCGTGTTCTCCCCGTGCGAGGTCCATCTAACAGCACCATACTGTTCCACAGTGCGTGCAGCTGTTCATGTCGGTGGCGGTGGAGCAGGCGGGCATCGACTACCACGTGGTGCTGGCCCAGAACGCCCTCCAGCAATGCCTGGAGGTGGGCGAGCTGCAAGACGAGCTCGCCTCCGTCCTCGCCCGCCAGACGGCGCCGCACACGCACCACAAGCACGGCGTGCAGGTAACGCCCACCGCCAGCAGACACGCTAAGCTAAACGTTAAAGCCGCCAAGCTTAGGAATGTAAGTCGTTAACACTTTATTTTCTTTTTTGTTTTGTACGTTGTTGTTTTGTTAGTGTTGTTGGTGAGCGGTTTGATTTGGTTTCTTTCGCCGTGAAATTGTGAGTTGGGGTCGTTTGACGTTGAAGGTCAATGGCGTTTGAACTTGAAGGTCAAGGGCGTTTGACTTTGAAGGTCACTGGCGTTTGTACTTGAAAGTCAATTATGACGTAAAATGAACTACAGAAGATCAAGGTCATTTGACTTTTCTAGGTCATCGTTATTTGAATTTTGAAGGTCAAAATCATTTGACTTGTATAGGTCATGGTAATTTGATCTAGAAGGTCAAAGTCACATGACCGTGAATGTCAAGATAGATTGAATTGAATTTAAAGGCTTTAGTAGCTGTTGAAGGTCAAGGTCATATTGTCACTTATATTACTTCGCATTTTAATGATGGCATTGCAATTTAACTAAAATGCTTTCTAATTTTGAAGGTCATAATCGTTTTAAAGGCTTAAATCACATTGTTAATAATAAAAATAAATTATTACTTGTTTATTTTTGACATAGAAAAACCGGTTCCGTAGAGAGCTCTATTAATATTGTAAATATACATATAACAATCTTTTTAAAGGAATTGAGTGAAGCTGTTATGTTAATATGACAAGCTAATAACAAGTCATTCAGTTAACGTCATTAATTTTTCTTGTATAATATTTAGTAATGCCATTTATTAATAAACAATGTAGATCACATTGGAGTATAATACGACCTCAAAGTACAAATTAAAGTAATATTATCAATATGTACCATACTACGGAAATTATAGCCAACTTTACGAACAGTCTTCAATTTAATAATAAATTATATCCAACGGTGTTTCGAACCTTGAATGTTAGGTCAACTCGATATATGCCTTCATAGCCAAAGTAAGGTAGTGATCGAAATAAAGATAATTGCTCCCCAATTTTTCATACATATTTAATCAAACTGTGAACCATACAAACTTTCATAAAGGTGAGTTCCGAAATTAGCACTTGAATAATTTATATTGTTTCTAATTAACGCAAGAACTCATCTTGATGATTTTCATAAGGGAAACAATTTTATATAAAACAATTTTATATAGTTTTAAAATATAAAAATATTACGTAGTACTTTTTGCAAATTACTGACATTCCTATAGTCTTGTTATTTTACCATGATAGACAGTTAATGTAATCAGTATTATCATAATTGTTTTGACAGTTTTAAGCTATTATTTAATGGCACTTGAATAAAATTGTTTCCCCTAATCTGAATACAGAGATAAGAGAAGAAGTTTTTCGCTTGATTTTATTTTGCTATTTAATTAAGAAAAAATACTCTATATGTAAATTAAATATGAGCCAATGACTTAAATACTATTAAAACCTAATCAATAATATCTGCGTCTTAAAACAATAGTGCCTCTCAAATTAAAACAATATCCAGAATTTATTTTGATATGTCCTCACTATACTATAAGACAGCAGTCTTAATTTAATTAATGTAAGTTACCACATTGAACAAAAAATATAAAGGACAATGCCCATCTGTGCCCCAGAAATGCCCAGATAAAGTATATTACAAGATTACTCTAATAAAAAAAACTAGAATTATGTTGTTAATTTTAAATCATATGAAGCACTGGATAAAAAGTAATAAAAAATAAGACGTTCTGTTCACATTGCAGTACCAGTGTATCTAACCAAATTGTTTTCATTTACATATTGACACTATACAATGGAGACTGACTAGATAATTCCAAATAACTGACATGTTTATCTGATAACATACAGATAAGTATATAAAAGAACACTGATCTGGCTTAGCTTATGTGATGATCATGAAGTTCCTAGTGAAAAACTAATAGCAATGCTGTCTGTAAACGATAAAATGTATAAAAAACCAGTAGGATGTTATCATGTTTAATGTCCAATATCTTTTGAACCGGTGCTTTATATGACATTAAATCTAGATATCAGTGGCGAAGGGTCAATTTTTGTACGGGGTAAGCCGGTCCGGTACACTCAGGACATTTTCATTAGAGTTCTGTAATGTTCTACTTTGCTGATAGTAACATGATATTATATCTTTGAATAGTTAAAATCTGTAAATCCCGAGCGATTCTAAACTAGATTAGGAAAGAAATAGAGGCAAGGGAAAAATACAATTTTATTTAATTTAAAAGCCAGCGATTAGGTCCACTGCCCCACCAAGGCTACATTTGTATAGGTAGGTAACTAGAAATTAAGATACGAATATGCATCGATATAATATTTGTTCATATATTATATCGATGCGAATATGCTAAATTTTTACTTCGATAAATCTCATCGATAAATTACCTAAAATTACTCATATCTATGAAATGACCTAACGCAATAACATGTAGGTACAATGCACACTACACACAATGAACAGCTCTCCCAAAAAAAAAACGCTTCAAGGTCAGGGCTCAGACAGAGGTTCATGAAATGAAACTCTCAAGTCCAGGTAGTATGTAATATGTATACATGTTATACATATTATAATAATATTGCAGTTGCAACAATAAAAGATGCGAAAATATTGTACGTTTCATTATCGAATATCATTAAACAGTAATTTACGATGTTAGCGTGATTTACATTATGAACAGCGCCATCTATCGGTGAAATTGGACACACAATCACTATAGAACTTTAAATATTATTATACACAATAAACAAAGCTGTAAACAACTATACAATCTATTAGATTCTAATTATATTTAGTAGAATTAAATTGTCATGTACCGTATATGCGATACAAAATCAATATCAACGAAGACGAAAGATTATGATCGATCGAAGTACGCGTACGCAATACTACACTGTATTTCGTGCGGTATACATGTCATTTTTCTATCCATAACATAACTCTTCCCAATCATAACCCGGCGTACATCGGCTTGCCGTCGTTCCTATAATCAGCGAGTGTCGCGTCTGCGCGGGGACGTTTTCGGTAATAATTTTACATGGTAGTTGCGCATGGAATTCCTGATCCTGAGAGCGGCTTGCCGCGCCGCGACTTGCGCGCGGTTGAAGTGAATGAAAAGTGCAACTTTATGCTATTAATAAAAATGGCGATTTATAGATTCATTTTATTTGATGGTGTATTAAATACCTATGTTTTAACGTTATGTTAGTAAATAAATGTCTTGTTAGATCGTCGTAACAAACGCCTGTTTTCAAAGGGAAGCCGGTAGGAATCGAGTTATATGGACCCTTCGCCACTGCTAGATATCATATAAATACTGTTAAAAAGTTATCATATGCCATAGAGCTGCAATTTGGGCATTGCATGGCATTTCTGACTTTCAGCTCCATACTAATATGGGCATGGTCCTTTAAGGAATCATAGTTTAAATATATGGGTATATAATAAATCGAAATAAATTCTGGTTATTTTTTTAAAGTATAGTGAATCACATAGCTTTATATTCGCAATGCCTACGCTTAAGGGCGCTTCGATGCTTTTCTCATATGTCACCATCATTCGACAAATAATATTTTATATAATATATTTTATTCACCGAGTGTAATCAATATTGCAATAAAATTTAGAACATAATGAATACATATAAAGCCTTAAAATATATGAGATAATTTTAGAATACACCTTGTTTAAATTTTTGAATGTTTTTAAATTAATATGGTGTCTCATATATTTTGTAAAGAGGGTTTATATGCAATTCATTGTGCTTTGTATAAATACGGACACGGTTTACCTTTTTATATATTTGCTTTGCTATGAAAATTGATAAAGCGAAATTGGTCAATGTAATTTAAAAAATATTATATAAGCACATTTAAAAAACAATGCAGTACAAAATTGTTTTAATAATGGACATTTTTTTTTCTTTGAATTAATTTTCTTTAATGCAAGAAAAAGTATGAATCTTAATTTTGTAAGATTTATAAGTCAGATGGTACATTTCGAAATTCACATTAAAGTTATCTATTGTTTGGTACAAATTTTTTACTATTTTTCGCTTTATCAATCAGTAAGTAAATTCAAAGGTAAACTAATTTTACATGATTATATTATACAGCTTTAAACTTAACTTTTATTTGCATTGTAAATATACACTAACAAGCCATTATTGTTTATTGTATAAAGCTTTGTGTGTCGCTATTACAAAGTGCTTTACGTCGTGGTTGATCAATTTGGAATTGTGTATTCTGGATAATAATTATTGGCTTCATACGAATTGCTATAAACGACAAAATTTCTATGTCATGGAATTAAACTAAAAAGTTTATATTCCAATTTGATCGGATAGTTCTGGCAACATACTTAAAAAATAAGTTTCAATTTTCGATATTGAAAATTGGAACAATGTTGCCAAAACAAAAAAAAATGTGTTACGTTGCAATCTTTCAAATGGAATGTTGGTGTAAATTTTTCCCCGATTTTATTTTTCATCCGAGAATGTTTGTCTCCCCTCTCCTCTTAGATGTAGGGAATGTTCATTTTTTTTTTCGTTTACCATTCATACTCTATCATAGCTCGTGTTATCCTTCGCACAATTGGACCTCTTGTAATAAAGGTTGTTGCAAGTTTGTTACCTATATTTAAATTTAGCAAAATATATTTATCTTCCTGTAAAGGTAAGTATTTAGAAGAAAGTTATAGTGTGACTGCATAGAGTTCAATAACGATTCTTGTCTTAGATTTTTTTTAACTAATTATCAATAAAATATTTTATAGTATAAAACGCACATTGTGGGGTCAATTATTACCCAATTAGGGGTGAAATTTCTAAAACTAAATATATTATTTGTGATGATAGCTTTGCTTATCATTTTAATAACATTATATTAGTACATTTGCCTCTGCTTTCATTAATTATACCTATATTTTTATTCCGGTAATTTTAAATTCGATCAAAAACTTTTATTTATGTAAAAAAAATTGCATCGATCTACAAAAAATAATTGAAATATCTTCCCGAAATTATTAAAAACTATAACACGACATGCAGTCCACTAAATTATATAAGGCCCACACTGTACATCCAGTCACATACCCTGTATATACATATACGTTAGGTTGTGTGGGATAGCTGGCAACACTGGGATTAAAGGCACAGCACACATCGGCCAATGCACATGCACTACTAACATTGTGGATCGATTATGATATAATCCGATTCTCTTAAACCCTCATTTTGTGATCATCAGTTTTGATACATTTACGTATTTTCAAGGTCATTAAATAGATACATTTTGACTATCTATTTGTTTTATAGTGTAATCTTCCTTATTATTTTTTTACTAGACATTGGTAAGCGACAAGCCTGCCTATAGACCACAGATATAGATTTACATAGATAACGCAAGTATCACGATTTGTATCTTCTGACGGGAAGTCCAAACCGATTCAAAGACACCGATGCCGCCGATGCCCTGCCGATTTTTTTTTTGCTTTTGTGGGTGACCGGCTGCAAGGCTGTAACTACAGACGCGTGCGGACAGTAAGTTAGTAGGAGACCAACCCAGACGTTTCGTCGGGGTTCGGACACGCGAAGTACATGCATTTGCGCTATCTATGTAAATCTATATATGTGCTATAGACAGCTGCATTGCACTGCCGCTCGTCACTCGAGACATTAGTTATTAAGTCTCTTGGCACCGGTAATTTCACCAGCAGTCCCCTTCATACCGGAACACACCATTGTTCAAATTGCTGCCTGGCAACATTATATCTGACACTCCGGTGATATCTACCTGGACGTTTTCTTGTAGAATACTAGGTCTATTTTATTATTTACATATATATAATATATGTAAATAATATTTTTAAACTTATAGATACACACATCAAAAGTGTCTAGGGATCAAGCATTTTTAAGCGGATTTCTTGAGATTGAGATGTGGCTTTGTAATAAATTTATGATTTTATAAATTTATATGGATCCTTTTTGGTGCATTTCATAATTTGAATCAGGAACTGTGAATCAAATTCGAGTAAAAGATGAAAATCAGCTGTCAATATTTTCCCTATAAAAACATACAACGCATTGAAGACATTATTAGTGCTACTGTTTCCCTACTACTGATTAAAACCAACGTTATTATGGAGCGGCGACGTCATTTAAGCAGGGAAGAAATGCTCAGAGCCGTGGGAATGATAGAAGCTGGTTCCCGGCAACGTACTGTGGCTTTAGCTCTGAATACAAGTCAGAGTGTTATCAGTCGACTTTGGACACGTTACCGAAGCACTGGTACCGTGGCTGAGCGCCATGGAGGACGGTATCGCTGCACCACACGGAGACAAGACCGATATATTCAAATCTTAACTCGAAGAGCTCCAACAATAACTGCCATGATGTTAGCCGTGAGGCTTCATCACTCTTCAGGGAACTTAATTAGCGACCAAACAGTCAGAAACCGCTTGCATGAAGTGAACCTTCATTCCCGAAGACCGCTACGGGTACCACCTATAGCAATGCACAATCGTAGGATTCGATATCAATGGGCTCTTGAACACAGAAATTGGGCAGAAGAACAATGGCGTTTCGTGTGCTTTTCTGATGAGTCTCGTTTTGGTATGAGACCGGATACAAGACGTATACGACACTGGAGAACCCCTGGACGCCAACAGCGATTAAAATCCTGCCAGGAAGTCCATCCTTATAGTGGTGGAACCATCATGGTATGGGCGGGTATTTGGATCGGCGGAAGAACTGAGTTGATTTGGATCAGAGGCAACCTCAACGCTCAAATTTATGCTGAGACGATTGTATCAGACGTCATCGTTCCTCTACAAGTGCAAATCGGTCCCTTATTTCAGTTAATGCATGATAATGCACGACCGCACACCGCAAGAGTTGTAAGACAGACTCTCGCCGCAGCTAACATCAATGTCCTGCCCTGGCCTGCTCAGTCGCCAGACTTGAACCCGATTGAGCATGCATGGGATATGCTACAGAGAAGAGCTCTGCCGAATATGGAGGGTATCCAGTCGCAAGAAGACCTTTTTTTGTTGTTGCAACGAACATGGGCGGCCATTCCACAGCGTGATTTGGATGAACTCATTTTGAGTATGCCAAACCGATGTTCTTGTGTTGTTAGTGTTCGCGGTAGAAACACGGATTATTAATTGTTTAAGTTACCCAATAAAATTTTAAAGAAAACTGTTATTTCAGTCTTTTTTTCGAACTTTTGTGTTAGTGGTTCAAATGTCAAAAATTCCTTTATTAGGAAAATGGCAAATTTCTTTATTAATGCAAAGGTGACTTGGTTTATCGTTACTGTGACAAACGAAAACACTTTATTTGATGAATCCTTAAAGAAAATTTTAATTAATATCAATCAGGAGAAAAGTTATTGCAAAAATATATGTTGATCCCTAGACACTTTTGATCTGTGTAGATAGATAATTCTTTATTGTTCCACCATTATAGAGAAACACAAAAAATAAAAACAGTAAAACTTATCTAATTTACATACCAGGATGTAAGGGACATCGTACCGAAAACCGATACCGATACCAGGGATCCAGTACATGATTCTGAACACTCTAGTGTTGAAATTTTTCATCGGCTTTTTCATGAATTTCCAAAAGAAATATCCATTTTTTTTTAAATAAAATTAGTATAATATCATTATTGGTATAATAATAAAGCATAATTTTAATTTAAAAAGAATAAATTACTTATTTGTGGAAAATTTATTTAATCATTTATTTATTTATTCTTTATGCACTAAAACAGTACCTAGGCAATTAATTAATAGGCAATAAATTATTATTATTTTAGAAAATTTGCAATTTAATTTGAGAAATAAATATCCGCATATATTCATTACATGCTCGAAAATTAATAAGTCAGTCATTTGTCATTTTCCATATAAATAGTTTCTATAATGTTGTAACGGACATTATTTGACATCTAATAAAAGAAAATTCGTTACGATGTCCCTTACACCCTGTTCATAGTCTTCTGAGCAGCTCATTCAAAATTCATCATTCAAGACTTCATTCATTCGCATTCATCGTTCATTCGTACACTACTCTTTGATTTGCCGTTACGAACGCATCTAACGCATCATATCTGTTTTAATTTGAATTTTATACAAAATAAATTCATTGTTTTTCATACGTAAAATAAATACATTTATTGAAAAGCACCTAAAGAACATCAACCTTCCTCTATCGCCCTCGTCGCCGCTTCACGTCGCAGCATAATCAAGAACATTTGGACCTTCGGAGCCGAATCATACGTTGAGACCAGGACCAGAACCGTTGAAGACGCGGAGTAAGGATAGCAGACGAGGCAATCGGAGGACAGACAGCCAATCCAGCATCTGAGCAACAGCCAGAAACGGTTAGGCTATCCAGTCAAACTCCTTCCCAAATTTCGTTTCATATCATTAAATATCGGTTTTTATACGTTTCAGTAGCAGTTCAGCTACAAAACCTGCCTACAAATAGAACTGTGAGTACTTTTGCTTCTTTATAAGCTACCAAAATGATTGAGGATGAAAGATTAAACGTTAATAGCAAGCCACGGGCAAAGTCCCCTTGTAATTCGCAATCAGTTAATTTAAGTGATTTGAAAAAGCAACGCGGTGCAATCAAAGGCCGTTTAACACTTTTAAGTAATTACATAAGCAAAATTAATAAAAATAGTGTAGATTCAGTGTTAAAAATGCAAATAGATATGCGAATTGAATCAGCAGCCATTTTCTTTACTGAATTTAACGCCATTCAATCTTTAATTGAACGTTATATTGATGATGAAGATTTGGAATCACAATTAGAATATAGGGAAACGTTTGAATGTCAGTATTACGAGATAATAGCAACAGCTAAATGCTTGGTTGACTTTGGTGAGCAAAAGAATAATTCTAATACACTCAGTATTAATAGCAATAATTTAGTTCAATTGCCACAAATAAAGTTACCTGCCTTTGACGGTTCCTACGATCAATGGTTAGAATTTAGAAACGTTTATATCACAATGATCCACGATCGTAAAGATTTAAATTCTATCCAAAAGTTTCATTATTTAAAATCGTCACTTCATGGATCTGCATTGCAAGTTATTAGTGCCCTAGAATTCACATCACCTAATTACACTCATGCTTGGGAATTACTTGAAAATAGATACCATAACAACCGTTTGTTAATTCATAATCATGTAAAGTCACTGTTTACCATTCCCTCACTTAATAAAGAGTCTCCAGTTCAGATTCGCAAACTAATTGACACAATATTACGCAATTTAAGAGCCCTTAAATCACTAAATGAGCCTACTGACTCATGGGACACATTAATCATTTATTTAATTGTTACTAAACTGGACATGACAACAGAGCGTGAATGGGAAACATATAAGGGCACATTAATTTCAAAATCGCAAGATAATTCAATTAGTTTAACACTTGAAGATTTGCTAACATTTTTGAGAAACAGAGCAGACATGTTAGACATGGTAAATGCCGGTCACAACAAACACACACAATACACTCCACATACTCAGTCGAAAGGCGATTCGAAACACTCATACGAACATAAGAGGCAATCTACTGTACCACAAACTTACAGCTATGTTAGCTCAAAATATAACAATAAAGTGAAGTCAGGTGTTCAAGTAAATAAAAACAGTACAACCCGCACTTGTCAATTATGCAGTGGCAATCATGCTTTGTATTCTTGTGCAACATTCCTTAACATGTCAGTATCAGATAGGTTAAAGACAGCATTACAGAAAGGCATGTGCGACAATTGTCTACGTACAAGTAGCCATACCTCATCTGATTGTGTCTTTGGGACATGTAAATTATGTAATTTAAAGCACAACACCTTACTTCACATTGACACTCATGAAAATATAAACACAACACAACCTTCATCCCCTCAAAACACATTACAATCATCCGTTTTGCACTGTGTAAATAAAACAGCTGATCACAACATCAGTACAAATAAGCATTCGTTCTCTGTTAGCTTGTCGCAGGCACAACCGGTTCTGTTATCTACAGCTCTCATCGAAGTGGCCGATACAGACAACAAATATCACACTGTTCGTGCACTTCTGGATAACGGTAGCCAAAGCTCATTTATTACGGAAGGATTATGCAAGCGATTAAACATGCCTATAATACAGTCCACAATAAACGTCTGTGGCGTAGGACAGGCGATCTCCCAGTCCAGCCACACTTGCAATGTAAAAATGCGTTCAAGATTAAGCGACTATAATACGGAGTTGCATTGTTTAGTGTTGCCAGTCATCACTTCGAAATTACCTTCGATAAACGTTAATAGTGAGTCGATAAGTATACCTAAGCATATTCAACTTTCCGATCCCACTTACTTTCTCGAATCTGACGTAGAAATGTTGTTGGGAGCTGAAATATTTTGGGATTTATTAAATAATAATAGAATTAAACTTCCTAACGGTCCGTGCTTACAAGATACGAAGTTAGGCTGGATTATATCCGGTCCGGTTAGGAATAAACGTTTACTAACATGCACTAATCAGGTGCAATGTAATCATACTCAACTCGATACCCAACTAAGTAAGTCCTGGGAACTCGATGAAACTAACGTCTCTCGTATGCTCTCTGACGAGGAACGACAATGCGAAACGTTATTCTTAGAGACTACTGCCCGTGATCACAACGGCAAATTCTCTGTTAGAATCCCATGCAAGCAATTTCCTGAAATTGTGGGAGAAAATCCACATGTAGCAACATTTTCTGCCTTAGAGTGGAAATCAAAACATTTACCACAGAACAAAACATAATATCTAATTTATATCTTCCACGCTGATCTGGGAGTGAAAGAAAAACATAGAGGGTATCAGCTGCTTCTCGTCCCGGGCATGTCGTAAAAGTCGACTTAGGGAATAAGTTAAGAAATGCCTGTAGCAGACGGTCTAGCAACCTGTCACTACGTACATTCGGTATTAGTCATCTTGTCAACAACAACATTGCCAACCATGGCTTCAGATAGCATTATTTCTTGATGCACTGTTCACCCTGCAAGGGTTATATACTAACTGGTATATTTATAGTAATAGCGTAGCTTAATATTTTATTACCATAGGTTTATTAATACAATTCAATAATTTCATTACAATTCATTAATTACCTAACATAAAGGTTTATTTTCATGTTTTATTACAAATATTTACCACATATTTAACAAAATAATAATTTCTATTCGTTTAAAGTTCGAAATAGTATCATTTTGAAAGAACTCCACTTTCAAGGTTGGCTTCGTATTGGGCCACCTCATTCATTAAAAACATTTGTACATTTGAGTCACATAAACATATAATCAAATCCGTAAGCTTAGTCACTAGCTGTTCCGATATGATATTTAATTTTGAAAGGTTTTCTTGTTTTAATCGTCTGCAAAGGACCGGTACATACGTACTGCGTTTTATACATAACGCTGCGCTCGAGTATCGCGCAGTGGATTGCCGCGTAGAAACAGTTTCTTATCGGCAGATGAGATTAATGCATCAGTGCAAAATAGTGCAAATGTTAACGCGTTTAGTTCAACAGCAGTTATTTCGCGATGAATATCATAACCTTACAAATAATTTACCGGTAAAATCGAAACGCGGTAAACATATCAATAAGATATCCGGTTTAAATATATTTTTAGATGAAAATTATATTATTCGTGTAGGAGGTAGATTGAGTAATTCTCAGTTTAAATACGTTAAGAAACATCCAATGTTATTGTGTCATAAGCATCGATATACGTGGCTTTTGTGCTCATATGTACATAAACGTTTACTTCACGCTGGACCCCAGTTGCTTGTGTCTACCATGCGTGATCGATGGTGGGTGCTGGGAGCACGAAGCTTAGCCAGGCAAGTGGTGCACAAGTGCGTCGCCTGCACTCGCATGAAAGGAAAGACCTTGACCCCTCTTATGGGTAACTTACCGGCAGAACGTCTCGAACCTAGCTTTCCATTCATGCGGTGTGGTGTGGATTATGCAGGGCCAGTGTTCGTACTGAACCGTAAGGGCAGAGGTTCACGTCTTACCAAAGCATATATTTGTTTATTCGTTTGTTTTACCACTAGAGCCGTGCATTTAGAATTAGTAAGTTCTTTGTCCTCACAGGTCTATATATTGGCATTCAAACGTTTTATCTCGCGACGTGGTAAACCTTACCAAGTGTTTTCCGATAACGGGAAGAATTTTGTAGGAGCTTAAAAAGAGCTATCCGTAATATTTGAGAACCCTACAGACATATTAGATTTTGCTCATAGCAACAATATTAATTTCAGTTTCATACCTCCTTACGCTCCTCATTTTGGTGGTTTGTGGGAAGCCGGAGTCAAATCATGCAAGTATCATTTAAGACGTGTTGTAGGTAATGCCAAATTAACTTTTGAACAGTATATTTCTTTACTATGTCAAATTGAAGCAATTTTGAACTCCCGACCTATGTCCCCTCTTTCCACCGATCCTAACGATTTTCTTCCACTTACACCAGCTCACTTCCTCATAGGCCGTCCGTTGACTGCGCCTGCTTGCGCAGATTTGACAACAACCAAATCCACAAGTCTCGATCGCTACAAACAAGTGGAACAGATAAGGCAGCACTTTTGGGCACGTTGGTCAAAAGAATACGTGTCAGAATTACAACGCCGGACCAAGTGGATGACCAATAGCGAAGACATCGTTATTGGGAGCGTCGTCATCATAAAGGAAGATAATCTCCCACCATTCAGATGGAGATTAGGCAGAATAATACGCGTGTACCCTGGGAAAGATGGAGTTTCGAGAGTTGCTGAAATACGCACTGCAGCAGGCACTATTCAGCGTGCTTGTTCCAAAATCTGTCCGCTTCACGTCACAACCAGTGAGGATGGATTGTAAGCTGACGCCATGCAACTACGAGTCAAGAATTCGTCATTGGAAGTAGTCTTCCAAGGTGCCCGGCATGTTCATAGTCTTCTGAGCAGCTCATTCAAAATTCATCATTCAAGACTTCATTCATTCGCATTCATCGTTCATTCGTACACTACTCTTTGATTTGCCGTTACGAACGCATCTAACGCATCATATCTGTTTTAATTTGAATTTTATACAAAATAAATTCATTATTTTTCATACGTAAAATAAATACATTTATTGAAAAGCACCTAAAGAACATCAACCTTCCTCTATCGCCCTCGTCGCCGCTTCACGTCGCAGCATAATCAAGAACACACCCGTTATAGTATATTTGTGTTTAATTAGTATTACACTCATAATTGATACACTCTATGTTGACAAGCATTGACATTAACAGTTATTTTTCTGACGTAAAAACGTTATCAAGATGTCAATTTCCAATTTTACGTAAATCCACTACAAAATTATTTAAACACATTTATTGTAAAATACTTCTACACCTTGTATCTACCGACAAACAGTCATATCAAAACAACACCCCAAAATGTGCGCAAGCTATCCCACCAACGAATACCAAAGTGACCCCCAACGATACCAGCCCCCCACGCCACAGTAGACCCCCGATAGTGTCGGAAGCACCAACATTTCATTTGTCCAGCAACTGCTACTGTGCGCGACACAATCGCTCTTCACGTGCGACACGGGCGCGTCGTCTGTCGGCGGCGACAGCAAGGGCAGCGATGTGGCGCCCAATGCCGCCGGCTCACCTAGCTCGATACAGGTAGGTTATTAAAAAAAAAGGTAGGTAAATAGACAGCACGCGTAGCTACTTATCTATGCAACCCCATGGTCTTTGACATATATCATATGTATTTTTAGATTAATAAAGTCGTAACAACGTACAGTAATAAATTAAAATAATGCTTATTTGGCTAAACGAACTTAATCTTAAATACTTCGCACTACATCAAATCTTATATTCGAATATTGCAATTGCCGATCATAGCGTTAGCGGTGTTAGCGTACCTGCTGTGTATATTTGGCACCAACTTCAATAATATTTAAATTATTTTATACTTTTCAGTGATATTGAAGTCGGTTCAATTTTTTTTTAAAAAGATTTTATTTTAAACTTTTTAGTGATATTTTCATATATAAAGATTGAACCATCGAAAACCGTAAAATTATCTAGATAGGTTATGATCACATTATCGTCTACATAGTTTTACATAATTCATGTTTCTTCAGAAAAAAATATCCGGTCGTAATGAAATTTGCATGGAATCATCATAGCAGTTTACTCTCTCGAATAAAAAAAGAATCATCGCAATCGGTTCATAATTGTCAGAGTAATGTAATGGAGAATATCAGTTTTATGGTTTTTACCAGATAAATTCCTCCACATCGTTTATGGTCCTCCAGGAAGTTCTTATCCGGTTGTAATAAAATTCATACAGATTTAATACGGTAGTTTCTTCTTTCGAATAAAAAAAGAATCATTGAAATTGGTAAATATTTGCCAGAGTTATGACCATTTTTGTCCTTAAAAAGCGACATAAAGTCATCGATATAGGCTTTCTTGCAGCTCTCAGTGCGCAGTCACCATTCTTGTTTTTCAGGAACTACTTATTACTACGCAATAATTTTTTTATGGGACCCAATCAATGGATTGAAGAATGGATGGAAGAAAGATTTTTTCAAATCGGTTTATAATTGACAGAGTTATGCGCGAACATACATAAAAAAAAAAATATATATATACAGACGAATTGAGAACCTCCTCCTTTTTTGAAGTCGGTTAAAAATAATGCTTATTTGGCTAAACGAACTTATCTTAAATACTTCGCACTACATCAAATCTTATATTCGAATATTGCAATTGCCGATCATAGCGGTAGCAATATTGAACGGCTAATGTTTCCATTCCCCAGTGGAGACTTTGCTACCGAATGTCCACAAATATACAGGGTGGCAATGAAAAAGTGGCACTTGCTGAAATCGTTAAAAGTAAAGTACACTTTAGTGTCATGCCCTTTTAGGGCCTCCGCCCACTAGCGTTTTCTAGCTGCAACGACTGGCAACTTTGCGACTGCATCGCGTTTTAGCAACTCATTAGCGACCATTGAGCTACTCCTTGCGCTCGGTCGCTGTATCGGAGTCGCGCGTTTTAGCAACCGCATCAATGCTGCACCGCGTTTTAGCGACTGCTGTCATCGATGCACAGTGGGCCAAAAATAAGCTGTTCACTAGCTTAATTTTTTTGAAAAATGAAATATATTTTATTTAGTTCAAATACACGGATTTGTTAAAATTACCATAACATCGAATTACTTAGTAATCACAAGTTTTATTTTTAACTTAACAACATTAAATGTTGTAACAACATTCCAAATGTATCAAAATATAATTTGTTTCCCCTTTTTTTTGTGTTTGAATTGTAAAGCTGAATCTTTTTGGTCACGTTACGGTTATGGTAACAAAACCGTCTGAGTTTCAACCTTAACCCTTTTACAAATATCACATGCTGCTATTGCGGTATTATAGATGTCGTTGTTATTATGTTGATATACATATAAGTATGTATAAACTAATACCCAGTAGGTACCTTATAAAAAAACAAGTTCGCTTTGCATCTAAGTCACCAGGATTTGACTAATCCTTCTGAATAATGGTAAAATCGCTTAAGAACTTTGAAATGCAAATATATAATCAAGAAGTTGAATGAAATATAAAAAAAAATGATATTATATACTTCACCCAAAACAATTTTCAGGTATTATTTAATTATATAATCTTTACGATAAACAAGCACAATAAGAACAATTTAGACAGAAAAAAAAACTACAAATGCGTAGTTTTTTTTTATAAAAAGAGAACTTCATCTGCCTTTTAATTAAACCAATGTATTTAATAATAATATACGTTTATTTCAGACTCTTGATCCATACAAAAAAAATACAAAGACACATTGACAAAAAAAAGGAAGAAACCAAACAGAATAAATAAATAATAACCAAACTAAACAAAAAAAAAACAGACATTCCAGTAAAAAAAAGAATTTTAAGCAGCTATTTCACGCCAACGTCTACACATGTTCGTTATAGACCAACGGTCCGCGATTTCTTTAATAATACCGTTTCTACACTGACCAACCCTGGCCATATATGAAGCAATTCAGCTTCTCTGAATGGCATTGAACGTGTTCAGACGCGCCTCCGTAAACTTGCTAGAGGCACTACTGTACCTATTTAAAACCCATGAGGTGTCTGAAAATGTTATTATATTGTACACGAATACCATCCAATGACCTCCTTTTATAATTTGTCCAGAGTTGGCAAGTGTAGAAGTTTTTACAGTATGATTCAAATAAATGCACTTAAGTTTGAACATTAGCTTTAAAAAAATTGATCTTCTCTCACTTTCTTGGTAATAGATATGTATTAGTCTATCATAATATATTATAATATGTAGTTTTTTTTTTTTTTTTTTAAATATATATATATTTTTTTAATCCACTTAATTTATTTATATAACTGCACCTGCCCATAAGAATGCTCTGTCCTGTACCCCAAGGTTGTCTGGAAGAGATCGCTTTAGCGATAAGTCCGCCTTGTTGTTCACTGTTTTTAATTGTTTTAATTTCAAATGTATATTTCTTTTGTGTGCAATAAAGAGTATTTGTATTGTATTGTATATTATGTACTAGCTTTATCCTGCAGCATCGCTTGCACATATTTAGTTAATATCCTGGGACAATTCACACACGGTCATCTGATTCAAACTAGGCAGAGCCTGTACTATGGAACCAGACAACTGATACTAATACATATATACTTTTTTTTGTAAGTACATACTTATATAGATAAACACCCAGACACTTGGTGGGAATCGAACCCACGACCTGTTGGGTAGGAGACAGGGTTACTAACCACTAGACCAACGGGCCCGTCATCAGTTAGTACTTAGGTATAGATTGTTTATAGGTTTTAAACAATCAGTAACAACGCATATTGTATAATAATTTCATGCAAGAAAACTTCGTCCTTTACACGTCGTCATTTCATTTTCATCTTATTTTCAATCGGCCTGTATTGTCCAAACCAATAATAAATAACTTACTTCGCGCGTTTCGTCGCATTTAGCAAAGTGTAAAGAAGAGCCCGGAGCTCTTCAGTTTCTAAAGCAAGCGGTTTCCCTGCGCTTCCGAAGCAACAAAGTAAGTTACATAAATGAAAAACGGCCAGTTCATGAAACCTTGATTGAACTGCGGGATAAAATTTTCTCCATTTTCATAACCCCTAGTGCATCTTTAAAATCACTTAAAGCTTGCGAAATATTTATTTATTTATTTTATTTAAAAAGTCTTTTCAGTACCTACGTATTGTGGTAATCGAACGCAATGATCTTATATCGTTATGATTATGAATACGGTTGTTTGTATTTAAAAACCACAAGAAATACATTATCAAAAATCTTAAGAAAGAGAAGCTTGTTTTAACGCCCACTGTGCGCTGTAACGTGTGAATCCAATACACTGTAACTACGAAAAACTGATTTTGAGAAAATGAGCAAAATAGATTTTTTTAGTTTTTTCTAGATTACTCCAAAATTTTCGTTAGAAAGTTTTTAGTGTTTGCTGCCAATTTAAAAATAATTTTATAAGTTATCCAGCCTATTAAGTTTTATATATATTTAGAGTATACATAATGAATTATCGTCGATAACTTGTGTTGCTCTAATAGTTGTCAGAAGCTAAGGAAGATATTATTAAGGCAATACACTGTATCATATAGTTACAGTGTATTGACTTGGGAAAACAGGGCCTA
This sequence comes from Furcula furcula, assembly GCA_911728495.1. Taxonomy (NCBI): domain Eukaryota; kingdom Metazoa; phylum Arthropoda; class Insecta; order Lepidoptera; family Notodontidae; genus Furcula; species Furcula furcula. Next base: position 19,993,368 of record OU452255.1, read on the forward strand.
AAAGTATTGGTAGGTATAAGTTGGAGAACCATAATACTGCACAGACGTGGCAGTTCTTGATATATTTTGGTATTTTCTATTGAGAATGCTCCATATTTAGATCTTGATTTCAATTAATGCACATTTTTAGAAGTCACTTGTTACTCTTGATAATGTTAAGTTGTCCACTTTAAATTGTCTCTCTTAGCTATCTTTGCCTTTATCTTCTCCTTTCTCTTTGAGTTCGGTTACTGAGGGGGTTGGGAATTATATCATCATGGTCTTCAGTTAAAATTGTTGTTACCTAACATTGAAGTAACCTTGACCAATCCTTGTCCAATAATCACTCGTTTCTTAAACTTTTAAATTGAATCCTGTTCTTTCCCGTCTTAGGAAGAACGCTTGTCATTGTCATTCCTTTTCCCAAACAGCCAAATTTTTCTGTTACAAATTTTAGTCCTATATCTACACTCCTTGTTCTGTTCTGGAATTCCTGGAAGGTATTTATTGTTTACAAACAAATGACAGACTATTTTACACCTAATTGTCTTTTAGTCCTTAGTTTTAGTAAAAATAAGTGATGTTTGACGCTTGGTTATAGAAAGCAAACAACTGATTATTCTGGTATTATTGGATCTTGGTAGTGACTTCAATTCTGTTTATTTTGACATACTTCTAGGCATTCTTTCCTCTCTCTATGTCGCTTTTTCTGCTATCAATTGCTTTGATCATATTCATATCATCGTGGGCGCTCCCAGTCTGTCCGCTTTGAGGAGACATCATCTGTGTGGTGTGAGCTTGAGGCGGGTGTTCCACTGGGTGGCGTAATCTCTCCTCTTTTCAGTTTTCATGAATGTTATCGCGAGGGTTTTCTAACTATCATCTCTATGCATGATCATCCTTAGCTTTATCGTCATGCCAATATTGATAAGCTTCGGTAAGCGATATATACGCTTAATAAAGATTTAGATAGCATAAGTCAGTGGGCAAAATCAATTTTCTTGTTAGTGAACTCTACTAATTCTCAGGCTATCATATTTGGTGGCGGATACGTGATGAATCTGGTTGACATTAACTCACTCTCCAGTTTAGTTTTCGATTCCGTACCAATTGCATACTCAAATAAAGTTAAAATTCTTAGAGTTCTGTTTGATTATAATATTTCTTGGGAATCTCATGTTGGAGATAGGTATAAGAAAGAAGATCTTTTACTCTTATCAGTCTCACAAGCGTCTCCAAAAATTTCTTCTGCGTCAGACAAAAATATTTTTTGCTTGATCTTTAGCTCTTTTCGATTATGCTGATGTATGTTTCTAGATGCAACTGAGGAGCTTCTTAATAAACTGGAGCAATTGTAAAATTTGTGTATTCATTTCATCTTTGGTCTGCGGAAATATGATCGTGTCGGAATTTCGGGCTCAACTAGAATGTCTGCCAATCCGTCAGCGGCGGAACTGGTACATTTTTTATTTTCTAAATTGTATACTTAACAATCCTTAATCTCTTTATCTTTGTGAGCGTTATTCCTTGCTCGTGTCTTGTGACAAGCCTTGACGTTCCAGTATATCTCTGCATTTTGAAGTTCCTCCTCATTATTATAGTAGCTATAATGTTTTTTTTACCATGCAAGCAGTGCGGCTATGGAATTCGTTTCCACATTCCTTGCGTAGTAGCTGTAATTTAGTCATATTTAAAAAACAACATTTCCTCTCCAGATAGATTTATTTTAATATTTAGTGTATTTATAATACTATATTTATTTTTAAATTTCAGTACGTATTAGTTCATCAGCTCATACTTTCCAGCCACTGCGCCGCCGTCGCTCTCGGCCAGATCGACCAATAATAATTGAAATCGATAGCCCAGCCTCAATCTGATTGGCGCAGCCGCGTCGCGCTAGCCCTTCTACTTTGTTTTGACAAAACACTGTATCTTGCAATCCGCGAAGATTATTTGGACAATGCACTGCATCATCAATTGCCGTGTTTTACTATTTCAGGCCTGTAGTTTTTAGTAAAAACAGTGTAATTTGCATTGCAATATCTCAGTATTTTTCATACAAAGTAAAAAAAACTATGAATGCTATAACATCAAACAGGTTAAAAGAAATCGAATGAACGTTGTTAATTCAAAACACTGTATCTGAAGTTACAGTGTATTGGATTCACACGGTACCGCTGGTGTGACATGTTTTGACTTAGGGGGGTTACCAACTTTTTCTGGTATTCTAGATTATTTTCGGGGTCGATTTAAGTTACCACTTTTTAAGGAATATTGCTGCTTTGGTTTTTAATTTCAAAGAAAGCACGTATTGCAAAAATATATATTTCACCTTCTACATGATTTTTAACACAAATCTACATGAATGATTGAATGATAATGTTTGCTTCAACACATAGGTTTTTGAAAACTGGTAATTGGATGTAGCCAGTACCGCCTTCACCGTGATTTATATTTTCACTTTATTAGTAAAGCAAGAAGCAGTGCAGCTTTATAAGAGTCCATGGTAACGTTTAGCATCGTCAATATTTATTATTACACTGAACACATATTGCACGAGTCTCGTTCCGCACCGGGCCGACTACTACTCTTAAAAAATATTTTTTACAAAAAAAAGAACCGCCTTCAAAATGCAACTAAAAGGCCTGAAATAATTTCTAAGAATTAGTGGTTTTTACATATATCAATACAATCATACTCCAATACAATCATACTGACTTTAGTGATGATCATACCATCACTAAAATATAAGCTTAAGCAAAAATTTAAAAAAATGTAGATGTGACAATATCTTAATAAAACAATCCAATTGCCATAAACCGAAGATATCTAGGTGTTATACTCGTAGTTCTCGAGAACCATGGACTGCAAGCTCGGTAGGTCTACGTTTGTTGGTGCCGAGATCCCGTGACGACCTTCTTGCTCCATCATCAGACGCTGATCACCATTTTTCTAGCAACTACTCATCGAGAGCTACCCAACGAGCCCAAACTCGGCGGATCTACGTTTATTGGTGCAGTGATCCCGTGACGACCTTCCTGCTTCATCATCAGACCCTGATCTCCATTTTTCTAGCAACTACTCGTCGAGACCTGTCCAACGAGTCCAAATTCGGTATATCTACGTTTGTTGGTGCCGAGATACCGTGACGACCTTCCTGCTCCATTATCAGACCTTGATCACCATTGTTCTAGCAACTAGTCGTCGAGAGCTACCCAACGAACCCAAACTCGTGGGTCTATGTTTATTGGTGCAGAGATCCCGTGACAACCTTCCTGCTCAACCATCAAACCCTGATCTCCATTTTTCTAGCAACTACTCGTCGAGAACTATCCATCGAGTCCAAATTCGGTAGTTCTACGTTTAGTAGGCACGGCTAGGATAGGATGGATTGTTAATTTTATTACAAAGTTCCGGTGGCCGTCTATGGCCTTCTTCATCAGATCCACTTCACCAAATGTTACTTTCTGAATGAAAATGCTTGACTAGTTTCTAAAAATACCAAAAACGCTATATGTATGCCTATAATATTTAAGGAGTTCCCTCAGTTACTTATGGTTCCCATCATCAGAACCTGTTTTTGAAAAAAATGGGACCAATCTGGAAGCATATCCTTTCAATTAAAAAAATAATTTTCCAAATCGGTTCGTAAACGACAGAGTTCTGAGGTAACAAACATAAAAAAAAAACATACAACCGAATTGATAACCTCCTCCTTTTTTTTGAAGTCGGTTAAAAATGTTTCCTCCCTAAATCAAATCAAGTGATCCCCAATTATACTTTATTTTTTTAGCCGTCTTAAAAAAGGAGGTTCTGTATTCGACGCGTATACATATTGTTAGATATTACGGAACGATAAGAAATAAAATGTAGGGTAGAATAAAATAAATGGAGGGTAGAATGGTGGAATGACCGACCGAACGCGTATATAAGGCGCTGCTCTGGCGGTGCAAGCGACATTCATTTATTAGATCTCGTGCGGAACGGTTGTGCGAGTAATCTCGTATAGAGCGGTCACTCTGTCATTCTGTCACTAGAGTTGTTATCATGTGATAGTGCTGGTTAATATTCTTGTGGTTATCAATTGGTGTGTGTTAATAACGATGTTATCATGAATCTGTGTTTCCTATCAAGTGTAAGTTCGATTAAAGGAGCTATGGTATGTAAAAACATTCTTCTCTTTTTATTTTTTTATATTTCTACTTAGGGTTTTATAATAATATTATAATAATTGACATATGTTGGACTATATATGGGCATCTAAGCATATGTATATCCGAGTAACCCCTTCGGCTATTGTTAGTCTCCCTTCCCATTACAATTTGTGAAAACGATACTTCTACCTTCCATTTAAGACACAACAAGACATTGACCTTTACTTGTCAAATAACAACCCAAACACGATCTTGTTGTACATGCTACGTGTCTCCACCGAACAGGCAAATCGTTTATGAGCCAAAGTATACACTTTTATAACAAACTGCCACAGGATATCCGAGATCTTCCAATGAAGAAATTTAAACTTTTTGAAGCCGATTGTCAAAAAAGGCTTATTATAAAATCTCGATTTACCTGGAGGATAAAACTGCGTGGGCTTGAACTGCTCAAATCATGTAAGCTTAGAATTTTAAGGCTACCTATACATAATTTGTAAAACTGTTTACACAATTGTTTAAAAAAAAATTACAAAATAGGACATGCCCGCTGAGTGTCTTCCAAGATTAACGCGTTTTTTGCATGCTGTGGCGACCTATAATTAAGCTTGCACTTAGTTTTAAGTTCACCAATGTAAAAAATGCAATGTATTAGTGTAAGTCTTGTTGGTTGTCCTTAAATAAATAAAAAAAAGATCTTCTCAGTAGCGGCCGCGTAAAAATTATTTTTGTGTAAGCCTCCGTGGGACCTATACATAATGTTATTTTGACTTTGACTTTGATACTATTGACCTCATACCCTACATTTTTGAATTAACAGGACATTTAGTATTAATTGACAGCCTATACTAATGACCCGGCTGCGACATATATACATACATATATGTGTCTGTGTGTGTATGTATATATGTTTATTCCCATACTTCTCAGAAGCTACAAATCCGATTGCGGTAATTCTTGTTGTAATAGCTTCATCAAAATCAGTTCGGTACTTTAGTATATAATGCACTGTTTTGTTCCTAGTAAAGTCTAGCATAGTTGTTCTAGTTGCGTGGTAGTTTCATGCATTCAGAGCGTTATAATAGGTAAAGTCAATAAAAAGATTAAATAAAATATTTCTAGTATATTAAAATCCGACTTTAACGATATTATTATGATCTAAAAAGTACTATATAACGAAAATGTATTGAAGTCGGTGCTTAACATAACATATTAACTGACATCAGCTTCCCTCGCCGGAGTTTTAAACATAATAATACATTATAATTATACATAAGTATAATATTAAAACGTACCGAAACCCTCAAAATGATTGTAGAAATTGGGTCATAAGTCATAAGTCATAAGTCATTTATTAATTTTGTTTAACATAGGTGTAAATAGTAAAAACTCAATCAAAATTCAATGTTTAGTTTAGATTAAGGAAACAAACAAACAGGAGCGACTATACGTATAACACGGATAGTGACTGATTTTATATCTAATAAGTACCTAGGTATCTACTTATTTAGATTGTTTTAAATTTCATACACTACAAGCGGCTTTGCACGGTACGAAAAAATATTTCAACGAATAAAATTTTAACAAAATTAATCAAACTCAATATATTTTCCTCGAAGCAAGTTTTTTTACACTAAGATTTTAACTACAAGTCGGTTTTAAGATTAATAACATTGCCCATTAATAAATGTTACGTAATCAGAATACAAATAGTTCAATGTATTATGCTCCATTTATTTAGGGAGAAATCCTTAAAGTTGGGAACCCCGGAACTACCAAAGTCGCGGCGACTGGCATCTGTAGTGTGCGTGGTGTAGCGCGCGGTTGCTGCATCCAGCGACCGGAAAGCGTCGAAATCGCTGCTCGCTATCTGCTAGTAGTGTGCGGGGGTTCGCGACCGGCTGCGGTATCAAGCTTCCGAAAAGCAACAGAGTTGCCGAACGCGGATGCAAAAAGTATCGTGTCGGCGGAGGCCCTTAACGATTTAAGCACGCTTTTAAAGTTTAACACTACAGTGTTATAGAGCTTAGAATTTCAAAAAAACGTTTATACAACTATGAAACAATTTTTAAGTAATCACCATTATTTCGCTTAAAAGCGTTTTGTTTAATCGTGTAAATTTGAAAATTACAATGCCATAACTCTCAAACTGATATGTTTATTTCAAAAACTCTTGTTGAAACACTAATGTTGTACTGTTTCATCCTTCTAAGCAGGTGTTTCTTTTTTGTGGATCATAAAGTGGCTCTACTTAAATGAAGTTTGTGACCACGTCTGATTGGCCTTTAAAATAAACTATAACGCACCCTGTGCCCGATAAACGTTTTTAAATTTTATTGTTCTGTAATGTAACGGGTTTATCAACAACGACATGGCGTATTCTTCGCGACGCAGCTTCAGTAGTTGATCATGGTTGAATTTATACAAAACAAAATTCACTCAATAGTGTTAAGGCGAGTAATTATAGGTAATTAATATAGTATAATAAAACACGTCAGTAAGCAGCCATGATCTAATTTATTATACTACCTCCAAATATTATTCTTTATATTTATTCGCATACCTACACAATCCCCTTATTGAAACAAACAAAGTTACAAGTAGTAATATTCTACTGACATATTTCATAATATTATAAATTATCCTTTATTGTCTTACTTATAATTAAATAAGGAAAGTACAATAAATAGGAAGTTATTAATTTATATTCCATAGATACAAAACTCTTTTTCATTACTAAATGCATGTTAAAATACATTATATGACCTTTAGAATTTAAGTACTTATTTTATTTATTTACAATATCAAACCTGTCGGTACATACAACATTTATTATTAATTTTCATGCAATCTGCCTATCTCCCTTTATTAAAAAAAAATACATATCTATACCTACTTGTCTTGATGACACTATTCTATCTATAATTGGTTACTATTCTATATTAGTTACAGACAAGTATGTTTCAGTACATTTAATACTTCTTAAGCTGGTAGATAACAAAAACTGTATGCATTACAAAGGTCATGAATTACCATTTTATTATTTATGTATAAAACGTTATGATGTATAACGATAAAGGTAAACATTTTGTTTTCATTTAAGTAACTGACTTATTACTAGTCTACGTTCAAGTTTTTTTTTTTTTTTTTTTTTTTATATATATATGTATATTTTATATAAATAGGTACATAAGTAACTTATTAATATGCATGCAAAAATTATTATTATTATTTTTTTTTTTTTTACATTATTTTATTTATTTGTACAATTCATTATTTCAAGCTATACTATGCTTTTCTATGTAAAAAATCTCCTTAATATATCAACATGCACTACGTTATTAAGCTAGGTAGGTATTGCTGACGAGTCTCAGCGCACTTAGTCAGGATTGGTCCACCGATCAGGAGGTATCACTCGCCTGCCGGAATGAGTACGATAAAAATTATTAGAAGAGTTGGAAGATGACGAGATACCGGAGCTGTGGGGCAAGGGCAAGTTATGACTGCTAGATTGATCACCTGTTATATCGTCATACCGATACTGTTGCATGTGACCGTCCGGTGGATCTATACGTTTGTCGGAGTCTAATATAATATGTTTCCTATTTCGTCTCAATGTATTACCTGAACACATTCTTATTACGTAGGAACGCAAGTTTACCATTGATTGAACGATGCCCGATTCCCACCTGTTACCTATTCTCACTTTCACTTTCTGGCCGATACGTAAAGGTTTTAACTCTCGGGAGCCTTTATCAAAATATTGTTTTTGTTGTGCCTGTCGACACACCAGTTTTTTATGTATATTACTATGTACTTTGGGTTTGTATAACATCGGCGACCTTGGTAATATGCTACGTAGCTTTCTATTGAACAGCAACTCTGCTGGGGACGGAATTTCCCTACTAATGGGCGTATTAAGATATTCTAAGTAGGCCAAATTAAAATCAGTGTTATCTTCACGTGTCTTTTTCATTATGCCTTTAATAGTTTGTATGGCGCGTTCGACTTGTCCATTCGACTGTGGATATAGTGGGGATGACGTCGTGTGTTGAAAATGGTATTGTTTGGAAAACTCATTAAATAAAATCGACGAAAATTCAGGTCCATTGTCTGTGTATACAGACATAGGAATACCATGCCTCGTAAATATTCGTTTCATTTTTGATATTATTTCCTCTGAACGTAAAGTATTTAATTTAGCGATTTCGATATATTTGCTAAAGTAATCTACCAATAGAATGTAAGATTCGCCTCTAAAATGAAACACGTCTGCGCCTACTTTCTGCCAGGGAGTACTGGGGATTTCGTGTGATATCAAAGGCTCTTTGGTATTTTTTTTTCTGTGGGTTAGACATATCTGGCAGTGAGATAAATAATCTTCTAGTTGCGAATTAATATTCGGCCAAAATATAATTTCACGAGCTCTTAACTTGCATTTCTCAATGCCTAAATGACCTATATGTATATTTTTTAACATCTCTTGACGCATGGATTTCGGTATTATCATCCGAGTTCCTTTCCATATAATCCCAAAATTTACGGTAAGCTCATCCCTGTAGTCCCAGTACGGCTTTAATGTGGTATCTAACAGTTTTTTATCACTAGGCCAACCCAATTTTATGGTCTTTATTAGTTTTTGTAATTCTTCATCAACTTTCGTACATTTTTGTATTCGTAAAAAATGCGAATCAACCAGCTGATTACTCGCTGATAACGCACACACTTGAGCCTGTAGATGTAGATAATCGCGCGGCTGTGTATCGGTTGGATGCACGTCTCCGCCACCGCCGAGTGCTACCGCTCTCGACAAGGTGTCCGCAATGTATAGATACTTGCCTGGTTTATAAACAAGCTTGAAACTGTAAGGTTGTAAACGTAACAACATCCTTTGTAAGCGTGGTGGCGTACTAACCAACGGTTTACCTATAATACTAACAAGGGGTTTATGATCAGTTTCGATTGTCACATCTGACCTGCCGTATATATACATATAAAATCGTTCGCATGCAAATACACAAGCGTATAACTCTTTTTCTATTTGAGCATATGATTGCTCCGCTTTAGTCAATGATCGGGACGCGTATGACACGGGAAGGCCGTCTTGCATGAGACAAGCGCCCAGCCCGTTTTTGCTCGCGTCGACAGATATAGTTATCGGTTTTTGTAATGTATAAAACTGTAAAACCGGCGGACTTATGAGAAACTGTTTAATTTTTTCGAAACATTGTTGATGTCTCTCCTCCCAGTGCCATTCTACATCTTTTTTTAATAGTTCTCTTAGTATAGATGTTTGTTCTGACAAATTAGGTATAAAGTTACCTACATAAGTGATAATGCCTAAAAATCTCTCAACATCCTTTGTATTTTGAGGTGTAGGCATGTTGGATATGGCAAATACATGTGATTCGTCTGGTAATATCCCTTTTTGTGATATTTTGTGGCCGAGATATTTAATCTCAGACAAACCAATTTTACATTTTTGCTTATTTAATTTTATGTTGATTTCCCTACATCTTTGCAAAACTGCACGTAGCCTTTGATCATGAATTTGCTTATTTGGTGCGAAAATTAATATGTCATCCACAAATTGAATGACTCCTTCTAAATCATCCAAATGTTCGTATAATTTTTTATGAAAAATTTCAGAAGCGGAGGATATGCCAAATGGCATACGTAAGAATTTGAATCTACCAAAAATGGTGTTAAAGGTGCATAAATCTGTATCCTGTAATTTTACTTGCCAAAATGAATGCTTAGCATCTAATGTACTAAATACGGTTGCCCCTGACAGTCGCGTGGTTACTTCCTCAAATGTCGGAAGTTTGAAATGCTCACGTTTTATAGCTTTGTTTAGATCACGTGGGTCCAAACATATGCGTATATCTCCACTAGGTTTTTTGACAACGGTCATGCTATTGACCCAATCTGTGGGCCCTTCTACCTTACTAATTATACCTTGTTTCTGCATTTCTAAAAGTTTTTCTCTTACTTGTTCTTTCAGAGCTACTGGTAATTTTCTCGGCGGGTGTATAACCGGCTCAAAATTTTCTTTCAATTGTATTTTGTATTCCCCAGGCAAGCAACCTATTCCTTCAAAAACATCTTTAAACTCGTCCAATATACCTGCGCAACTACTTACCTGATTAACTGACAATACTCGTTTTAATAGTTGTAGTTCCTCACATGAATATTTACTAAGTATAGGGACTGCATCTGTATTCACTATAATAAATTTTAAAAAATATGTATTATTTTTGAATTTTACTTTTAAATAACATTTACCAATAACAACAATTTCGCTTCCCGAATACCCCTGCAATTTGATTGAAGTAGGTACTAAATCAGACTCCGACAAACCGATTAAAGGCAAACATTTTTTAGGAATAATGTTGACATCAGCTCCAGTATCTAATTTAAACTTTAAAATTTTATCATTTATCTCTAATTCTGTTAACCACTCTTCGCTTCTGCGTTGTTTATCTAATAGATTACAATTATTTACCTGATCGATGAGCCTCTCCTGGACCTCAAATGCTTTGCATAGTTTTGCAAAATGATTCATACGCCGGCACTTGTTACACTGTCGACCAAACGCCGGACACTCGTACCTCCTATGTCTTGCACCGCACCTTTGACATTGTATATTATAACTTAAGTTTTTCGCTGCGTATGTACGGGAATTAACATTTGTTCCTCCACGGAGCGGCTTGCCTCTAGATTTTACATATGGCGTTGAATTTTGTCTGTTCCTATCGCGATTAACCCAGTGAATGTCGGCTGTGGTCTGACCTTCCGATTTGTCTTTTTTTACGTTCACTTCATGAACACGATGCTCCGAGTTCTCGGTGTTGATATGTACGGCCTGCGCGCGGGACATCTCCGCTAATCGGCATATATCAGTGGCTTTTGACAAAGTTAAATCTGGTTCTCTCAGTAATCTTTCTCGCAATACGCCATCCTTCAAGCCACATATCAACCGATCTCGCACTAAATCATTGCACAATTCTTTAAATTCACAGTTCGTAGCCATTTTATTTAATTCAAATACATACTGTTCAATAGACTCCAATTCACTTTGATCTCGGGTGAAAAATTTGTGTCGTTCTATTGTTAAATTTTTTCTGGGTAAAAATACATCATCGATTTTTTTTAATAACTCATCCACGGTCTTAATCTCCTCCTCAAACTGGTCGTACACTTCGCGGCACCGATCTCCAATAATGTGTAATAATATATTCAACTGCACTTTACTGTCTTTTTTCGATAATTCACACGCTGCATAGTAAATTTTAAATGATTTCTTCCATTTTTCCCATTCCTTACTTAGATTACCTGATGTTACATTTGATAAATTGTTCTCGTACACGAACGGTTGGGGCGGTCTTAATATAGAATCCATTTCCATCAACGGTTTAATTCCAACACAATCTTTGTATTTATCTTTAACTTAATTCCAAATTTACAATGTGCCCTTTTTACTGTATTACTGTAACTGCGCCATGTTAAGGCGAGTAATTATAGGTAATTAATATAGTATAATAAAACACGTCAGTAAGCAGCCATGATCTAATTTATTATACTACCTCCAAATATTATTCTTTATATTTATTCGCATACCTACACAAATAGTAAATAAATACTTATTTGTATAATAAGTTTAGAAGTTGCATCATACCATATTTTATAAAACCTTTCACTCGCTACACACTGTAGTACCCACATTAGCAATTCATGAAGCCAATAAATATTTCCTCGAAACACACAATTACGTTTTACATTCGACGATCAACACTTTGTTGTAAACTTTTTAATTCATTGACATGTGGCCTGATTAAAAATTGAGAAAGAAATACATCAACACAATATTTCAGTCCCTTTGAGTCGTTAATACTAGAAAATATAACTAAATAGTCATATGAGAAAAGCAAACGGATCTATTGTTTATGCCAAAAAAGTGGCCTTAAATTTTAAATATCTACGAGAAAATACATTCGTATCGCAATAATTTTATCATTTAACTTTTTAATTTTATGTTCCTTGTACGTTTTCTTAAATGTTTTGTCTGTGTTTTGGATTCAAATACGACACCATTAATACTGGGCTCAATATTGAGTTGCAATTCACAAAATCTACATCACATGAGTTTGTGTTCCGGATCTTCTTGTTATAAATATTCTAACTTTGACGTATTACCTGACACTTCAATGATTGGCTTCCTAAAAAAACTATCAAGGGGGGCTGGTTGTGGAAACTATCAAAATAATTAAGAAAATTAACAAGGACCAAAAAATATTGCAGCACTACAGAAATTTTACATAGATATTTAAAAGTTTATGGTTATATGTATGTTGTAGCTAACACCTCAATCGAGTTAATCAAGAACTGGTCTTAAACAGTCCAGATCAATCGCACAATAATAAAATAGAAGTGATGTTCACTATAACGTGTCCGTTCACGGTGAAACTCGTCATCTTCGGATATGCGAATGATGAAGGGTGAAATGATAATACTTCTATGATGGAAGGATTGTTTCCAGGCGCCTCTGCTTTCTGTGGACTGTAAGAGCAACCCGCCGACGTACAGCTTCGTGCAGGGCTGGCAACTGCTGGCTCTCGCTGTGAGCCTGTTCGTGCCGAGAAACAATAGATTGCTGTGGTATTTGAAGCTACATTTGAGCAGGCACGCTGATTCTAAGTGAGTAGGATACGTTATTTTTGCTAGATATAAATGGAACAAATGTTTTTACCTTGAATTTGCAATGTTACTCGCTAAACTATTCACCAAAATACGTCCACTGCTGAACAAAGGGCTCTCCCTTAGAAGGGTGGGGTTGCTATAACACTCTTGGCAAGCGTCTTGGGGATCGTATTATACATAGGTGGTAGGTAATCCAATAGAAAGACGCTACGGCCAGTCTTCTTGTTTTTCCTTAGCCGCCTCTTACGGACACTCAACGGGTAATAATAAAGATAAAACCTCAGACCTCAATGCATTTATTTTTATCATATACCATTTTAGGGCACTGTTAGGTCTTTGTCATAATTTTACGTATGTTGCTCTTTTCTAAAAACGACTATGTCTCAATAAATAAAATAAAAAATAGGCTCACTACGGCTGACACATTGGCACACACAGAATGTGTCAGCCAGACTCATATCGCTCCCAGACTAAATAGTCTGGGAGCGGTATGGGTTGATAAATATCAACATCCTTACAGAACGGAATGCGGGAAGTACGCAGCGTATTGTTCGCGTGCGCTCGAGCGTACTATCCGCAATGGAGGCCGTGAGGACAAGCCCTCCCGCATGGAGGTGCTCTCCATTCTGCTCAAGAACCCCTACCACCACTGCCTACCCCACGCCATACCCGTGCACATGCTCAATAATACCTATCAGGTACGACTTCTGTGTGACCACTGAACAAATTATTGCTATTATATTTGAAATAGAGCAAGATTTCCCAACCGGTCAGCACGCCCCCCTGGGGGGCTAAAAGAGATCGCAGGTGGGGAGTATTTAGGCACATTTTAGCATGCAGCGGTTGCTGACGCGACAGAGTAGGCTATTATAGCAGTAGGTATTGGTAATTTTCTACTGAGTGAAGTATCTGTTCTTTATTTAGTAATCTGTGGTCATAGGTGCAAAGTAAACGGGAGGTGTGAAAATTTCAGCTATAGTCCTAAGGGACGGGGTTTTGCGAGATGTATTTTTTTTTTTTGCTATGGACGGAAATTGATACCACGATCTTTTGGCCAAGGTGTCTAACATCAAAGGGTCCGTCAATCGCTAACCACAGGGCAAAACTGGGCAATATCGGTAGATTGGGTACATAAATTCGTAAAATGTACATACATACATACATATATTCACGCCTTTTTCCCGTAGGGGTAGGCAGAGCCAATGGGCCGCTTTTCGCCCCCGTGAGAAACGAGACGTGATGGGTGGCGAACCACATCGCCGCCATTTTGGTTAATTAAATTATTTTATGAGTAACCATTGCGTTCTCACGGATAACGAGGGAAAGGGAAGGATAGGTGGTGTAAAAAGGCCAAGCTGTGGAATACCCTCCCGGACAACGTTTTCCCTGATAAATATAACTTGGGTGTATTCAAGTCTAGAGTGAACAGGCATCTTATGGGTATGCGCGGTCCATCCTAGACCACATCTTCACTTACCATCATGTGAGATTGTGGTCAAGCGCAAACCTATTTATTAAAAAAAAAGGGAATAGGAAAAGTAGGATATTACCACCTAGGAGGGCAAGGAATGGGACAGTAATAGCTAGGGAAGCCGGGGTCGCATACCCGTATACTATACCACAACTACCGGACAGGTAAGTTGGGATGAGTATCCCATGGCTAAAAAAAATGGTAAAATGTACACATGACAATCGTACTTAAACTCTTTGGCCATAACATAATTAACTCCACCACCCAGAAATTTTGATCCAGGGCCCATCTCAGGCAAGATACGCCACTGGAGGGGATGCCAACCTAGGCATTAAGTTTAAGTGAGAGAGTAAGTGTGTGTACATTTTACGAATTTACGTTTACACACGTCGATATAATATATAAACTAGATTTGATGTCACCGTGTCACGGTTCAAAAAGTGGTAGCGAGAAATAGCGCCCTTGTGTCGCTATTTCTTTACAAGCCACATCCTGACAAATTTCTTTTTGCCGATAGCAGTGTCGCTACTATCTATATGAAACTGTCAAACTACAAGTCATTATCATAACAAAAGCGTTAGTTCACGTTTCCGCCACCAGCACAGATAAGTTTGCAACCTCTGCGACCACATTTTAGATGTCATTTTGTTCGTGAATGTTTATCTAGTTTATATATTATATCGATGTTTATTACACACGTTCGGGGCGTCTGTAGCTTGGGGGGTCTCGTATCACAGATACGGCTGATATGTTGGTAGATACCCCCCTGCACCCCCTTTCCTTTGAAGAGATGTGACGTTACGTACATATCTCGTCACCAGGTGATCAGTTTCGATGGGTCCACGACCGTGGAGGAGTTCCTATCGACTCTGAGCACCGAGCTCGGGTGCCGGGAGTCCGCCGCCTCAGGGTTCGCGTTGTTCAGCGACGATCCCATCGAGAAAGACTTGGAGCACCACATAAAGCACGATAAAAAGGTAACAACTAGCTGAGATTCTTGCCGGATCTTTTCAGTTGCCGCAATGTGATGCGGTATTAGCTTTAAAAAATACTGACCATTCAGAAGCGCTAGTTGAAATAAATAATTTCATTTAACAGTACCTACAATAAGCCTCAGTTATAGGATGCCATTTTCTTGTACATATATTCAAGAGTATAATAATTACCTTGACCTTCAAGAATAGTAATCAACTGTTTATTATGTAGGCTACAGCCAGAGGATTTAAAAGGAACTAAAACTGAATTTAAAATTACTTTATTAAATTAAATTTATATAATAGTTACTTAAAATTAAATGTATTGACGTGACGTGGTCTCTAACGGCTGGCCTTTTAGAGAAGTTCAGAGTCACACAACGAGCCATGGAGAGAGCTATGCTCGTAGTTTCTTTGCGCGACAGAATCCGAAATGTGGAGATTCGCCGAAGAACCCAGGTCACCGACATAGCTCTCAGAATCTGCAAGTTGAAGAGGCAATGGGCAGGCCACATCGCTCGAAGAACCGATAACCGTTGGGGAAGAAAGGTTCTCGAGTGGCGACCACGAACCGGAAGACGCAGCGTAGGCAGGCCTCCCACTAGGTGGACAGACGACATTGTGCGCGTCGCAGGTAACCGGTGGATGCAAATAGCCAATTGTCGTTCATTGTGGCGTTCTAAGGGGGAGGCCTATGTTCAGCAGTGGACGTCTTCCGGCTGATGATGATGATGAAATGTATTGACGAAGCGGTCAATACATTTAATTTTAAGTATATGTATATGTTAGAAGCAAAGTGAAGAGCCGATTCCGTCGCGTCCGGATGCGTTCATACAATAGCCCTTCTGTTCTTGGAAAGGTTGCATTGTCAGCGAATTTTGCGTCATTACTCGCGCCGGCTCATGTTTGAGGCCCCACCGTGGTTTTTTCTTACACGCGCCCTTTGAGGCGCACTGTAGTTTCTTGTAGCGGTACGAAACACGCGGGTATTAGTTGTCATAATGCAAATATTGACAATAAATAATTGCAAATATATGTTTTGTTTAAAATAATACAATACAGTGTTAGGGAGATTATTCCTTTCAAGTCTTGACTTGTCTAAACATAATCTTGTACAATTTACTGTCCTGTTGCTTTAAGTTTTGCACGTATTTCAAGCATGACACTGGAATCATGTAAATGGGCCTAATTAATATGATTTATGATTTCAGCTTTGCGACGTCATATCGAAATGGGAGACGGCCCTCAGGGAGAAAGGCTCCGGAAAATTCGAGAATTCTCGCGTTATACGGCTGACTTATAGAAATAGGCTGTATTTTAAGAACTCCGTGCGAACTGAAACCGACAAAGAGAGGTTGTTATTGTGCTATCAAGTTAATCAACAAGGTATGTATGTTTCTAGTTCTTATCTTAAGCCGCTTTCAACCATTTTGATGTAGGCCTCCTTCATTTTCTTTTAAATGTGGTATTTGCCGGCCACACTTGAGATGTCGTCGCATTTGCTACCACTTTTGGCCTTTTCCTGTCCCATGGTCCCCATGGTCTCCATTGCAGTACCGACCGAGTCCGATTTTCGGGCGATGTGGCCAGTTTGATGTTGTTTCTCAATAAAGCGTTTAAAAGCCGAGTTTACGATCTAAATTAGGTTAAATAACGTCTTTCCATTTCTTGTCCTTAACCTTCTACATACACCAATTTTCCACTGTCTCCTGTCTTCAGCGTATCTCTTTCGCTCTTCAGACCGAGGGTGGGGACCCTTACTCTCTTCTTTAGGCAACTATGCATCTAGCCCTATGAATATACCCAGTGGCGTGCCACAGGGCTCGTTGTTGGGACCTCTCCTATTCTTAATATTTCTCTCTGATATAAATAGATGCTTTCATAATTCTTCCATATTAAACTTCGCTGATAATAAGAAAATTTTAAATCAATTACTTGTAAAGAGGATTCCGAAGCTTTGCAGGATAATCTTACACGATTAGACGCATATTGTGCTGCAAACAAGCTTGATCTCAATACTAGTAAATGTTCAGCTATTACTTTCACGAGGAAAAAGAATATTATCAAATTTGACTATTCCCTAAAAGGCTGCAAACTGCATTCTGTGAACGAGGTCAGAGATTTAGGTGTGATTCACGACAGTAAATTATTATTTGATAACCACCTAACATCTATTGTCAAGAAGGCATCTAGAGCCCTTGGTTTTATTATACGTTCCTGTAAAGATTTTAAGCAACCTAAGACACTTAAAATACTGTATTCTTCATATGTACGGTGTCATCTGGAATATGCTTCGCAAGTCTGGAATCCCCGATACAACGTTTATATAAACCGCATTGAAAAAATTCAGAAGAAATTTATAAAATACCTAAACTACTGTACTAAATCAACAATAACAGACTATAGTCTTTCATGTCGCATACATCATTTTTTGCAATTACACCAACGTCGCGATATTGCTGATATTGTGTTCCTTACTAGAATAGTAACCTCAGCGGCTATCGATTGTTCAGAACTTCTTAGTAGAATTAGTATAAGCCATCGATATACTCCTTCTTCAAGAAGCGACCATCCAGGAAGTGGACGTGGATAAGCCCCGATGGTTCAACCAAAAATGAGATTGACTTCATCATGACGACCAAGAAGCATATATTCGATGATGTCTCCGTGATCGGCAGGGTGAAAACCGGTAGCGATCACCGCATTGTTAGAGGCACATTGAATATCAACGTCAAGCTTGAGAGGTCCCGTCTGATGAAGTCCACGCTCCGTCCGGGAACCGCCCAAATCCGAAACCCCGAAGACTTTCAACTCGAACTGCATAATCGCTTCCAGTGCCTCGCCGAATGCGAAACTGCGGACGAGATAAACAATGGGTTGGTGCAAACTGTCCACGCAGTGGGGTCCAAGTTCTTTAAGACCCCACGCCGTACAAAGCCTCAAAAGCTCTCCAATACAACCATTAAGCTAATGGAAAACCGGACTGAGATGAGACTGCAATCTTCAGCTGATATGTCGGGTTATGCCAAAGTCAATAGACGAATCTCGAAATCCGTGCGACACGACTTGCGTTCCTATAATACAGCATGTATTAAGGACGCAATTGAGCGGAACCAAGGCTCTAAAGTGTTCGCAAAGAATTCGTCTATTGGGCGTAGCCAAATGACAAAGCTGAAGATCGATGACGGCAGTGTCATCTCATCAAAACCGGAGATATTGAGAGAGCTTGAGAGATTTTACGGACAGTTATACACCTCAACACATTGCCAGAACAGCTCAGGACACCAGAGCCAAACTAACCCGACATTACACTGAAGACATCCCAGACATCAGCCTGTACGAGATTAGAATGGCTCTCAAACAGCTTAAGAACAACAAGGCGCCGGGTGAAGACGGAATCACAACAGAACTTCTAAGAGCGGGTGGAAAACCGGTACTTTTAGTCCTCCAGAAGTTATTTAATTCCGTCTTACTCGAGGGTACTAAGCCAGAAGCATGGCACAGGAGTGTGGTGGTTCTTTTCTTCAAAAAAGGTGATAACACTTTACTGAAGAATTAGACCCATCTCACTCCTGAGCCATGTATACAAGCTGTTTTCGAGAGTCATTACGAACCGTCTCGAACGCAGGTTTGATGACTTCCAGCCTCCCGAACAAGCCGGGTTCCGAAAAGGCTTTAGCACCGTAGACCACATACATACGCTCCGCCAGATTATACAGAAGACCGAGGAGTATAATCGGCCATTATGTCTAGCGTTTGTGGACTACGAACAAGCCTTCGATTCAATCGAGACCTGGGCAGTATTGCAGTCCCTCCAGCGGTGCCACATTGACTATAGGTACATCGAAGTGTTGAAGTGTTTGTACAGCAACGCCACCATGTCGATCCGACTACAGGACGAGAGCACGAAACCAATCCCATTGCAGCGAGGTGTGAGACAGGGAGACGTTATTTCTCCGAAACTGTTCTCAAATGCATTGGAGGACGTTTTCAAGCTCTTGGACTGGTACGGATTCGGCATCAACATCAATGGCGAATACATCACTCACCTTCGTTTTGCCGATGATATAGTCATTATGGCAGAGTCGCTGGAGGACCTCAATACGATGCTCAGCGACCTCAGTAGCGTTTCCCAACAGGTGGGTCTTAAAATGAACATGGACAAGACGAAGATCATGTCTAATGTCCATGTTGCACCCGTACCGGTAGTTGTTGGGAACGATACACTCGAAGTTGTTGACCACTACGTATACCTAGGACAAACTATCCAGTTAGGTCGGTCCAACTTCGACAAAGAGGTCGCCCGAAGAATCCAACTCGGATGGGCAGCGTTCGGGAATCTACGCGATCTCTTCTCGTCCGAAATACCGCAGTGCCTGAAGACGAAGGTTTTTTAACCAGTGTGTGTTGCCAGTGATGACATATGGTACTGAGACGTGGTCTCTAACGGCTGGCCTTTTAGAGAAGTGCAGAGTCACACAACGAGCCATGGAGAGCTATGCTCGGAGTTTCTTTGCGCGACAGAATCCGAAATGTGGAGATTCGCCGAAGAACCAAGGTCACCGACATAGCTCTCAGAATCTGCAAGTTGAAGTGGCAATGGGCAGGCCACATCGCTCGAAGAACCGATAACCGTTGGGGAAGAAAGGTTCTCGAGTGGCGACCACGAACCGGAAGACGCAGCGTAGGCAGGCCTCCCACTAGGTGGAGAGACGACATTGTGCGCGTCGCAGGTAACCGGTGGATGCAAATAGCCAATTGTCGTTCATTGTGGCGTTCTAAGGGGGAGGCCTATGTTCAGCAGTGGACGTCTTCCGGCTGATGATGATGATGATGATGATCGATATACTATACCAACTTGGTATAGTATATCGATGGTATAAGCACTCCCCGCCGTACTCTGCGTTTCAATCCTTTCTTTTCCATACCTTTAGTTTCTACAAATTATCGTCAGAATAGTTTTATACATTGAGCATGTGATAAGTATAACAATTTGTCTCGTACTAACTGTGATCTTGATATTTCTTGCTGTAGTGTGAAAAAGATGAGAAATATGTTAAATTCAATATTTTTTAATGTTATTAGTAGATAATACCTATTCGTATTATATGTACCCTTAGAGGCGTTATTATTCTAAGTATTTACCTACCTAATAGTAGGCAGATAGTTGTTCCTTTTTGTTGGGTTTAGTTTTAATTTTATATAAGTATATTGTTTCTACTTTCTACCAGTGGAGACTTGTAAATGGCTTCTAGTTTCTATTATGTGAAATGTAATTAGTTTTATAAGCTGCTAGTCTTCCTTAAATATAAATAAATAAATACTGGTTTGTAGTCTCCGTGGCGCAGTGGGAAACCGCTTGCTTTGCAAACCGGGGGTCGCGGGTTTGAGTCCCACGGGGAGCAACAACTTTGTGTAGTTGTTCCTTAATGGCTAGGACAATGCAGGCCGATTACCTGACTGTCTGTAAAGTAAGATCATGCATGCACTTGTGTCTACGCAAGCACTTGTGTGCACTATAATATCTTCCGCGTGTAGATGGCTGATCAAGTGAAAGATTGGCCGCTGTTGTCGTATCGGCCAGGTGGACATCGTACGGGTAGGATTTTCAATTTCTGACATTTATTTCTAAGTTTTAGTAATTACTATTAATTTATTTCCCAGTGGTGGCGGGTCGTTTCCCGGTGACCAGGGAATTGGCCGCAGAGCTAGGTGCATTAATGGCGCAGCTAGACATGGGCGACTATTCGCCTACGAACACTCAACACAATCAACCTTTGGCGCATAGATTCTACCCTTACAGATACAGGGCCGGGCTTAGCAACGATGAGTTGAGGTGAGCTACGAACTTTATCTTTCATAATTATGCTTGCACAATTTCTACAGCAACATACAGCTGTTTTACAGACTTATGCACTTTCGTTCTGAGGTTATGCATATAGACTTGTGTGATTTTAACTTGTCTCCCACTTTGCAAAGGAGCCAGTGGAGTTTATATTTTTCTAACTCCTCCTATATACTTTTCTAATAAAATTAGATGCGGGTTCCAAGACAATTTAGCGTTTCCCCGGGACTCGCCGAGGGTCAAACCTTGGTGTCTTCACTGGTGACCACTGTAGATCCTGGCTAACAGGACTCACAGTGGTGGGATAAGTCTCATTAAAAAAATGACTTATGCAAGCTTAGTCCAATAAATGAGTGGGGCCCTGGTGACCTGTATTACAGGTATTTTTAACTGTTAATAAAATTACAGTCTAAAATTACAGATTTTGTGAGAGACTGGTGTCTCACAAAATCTGTAATTTTAGCATACAGTTAGTATAAGTAAATAATCTAAATAAATAATAATCTAAAAAAAAATCTATTCTAATTTCTAATAAGAGATTTGATGGCAGGCACCTTGTGACAACGCCTTTAGTACGTACCCTCATTGTGTAAGACATTCTGCAGGCAAGCAGCAATGTGTAAATATGTGTCATGTTACGATGTTAAGGGTAGCTGGTGAAATTAGGGAACTTAAAAGTTTTATAACTATGCCGAAGCCAAATTTGAAATAGAAACACATCATAAATAGTTCGTTCGCATGGCTATCACACCTTTATTACAAATATTTTGATCCAGAACTGCATTTTTTTTTTCTATTTAAAATTTAAATATTGAGATTTTCCATTGCATGTAATTAATAAGGCATTTTGTAACTGTCAAAGAATGTTTATATGATCGCGTAGTAAGTCGTATTTAGGTACTGAATGAGAGCTGTACGTTCAACATCTTTTATTGCAGAGATGTGGAAGAGAAGCTTCGATCCAAGTGGGTTGCCCTTAAAGGGCGAAGCACGGCGGACTGCGTACGAATTTACCTGAATTGTACAAGGAAATGGCCATTTTTCGGTGCTACTCTGTTTCAGGCTAGGGTGAGTTTGATCCGACATTACTTCTAAATTCTGAATGTACATTAAAAGGGGAATGTTTTCGGCAAAATGATACTGTACAGTTGAGGTACTGGTTACTGTACCAACGGGGCTTAAGATTTAGACACCCTAGCTCCGTCTATGCTGTTTCCCATAGACCTTGTTTGAGTTGTTGAGATGTCGAGTGTAAACCCAGAATTGTGTGTGTGAACCAGGATTGACCGTGGGTTCTGGGTAAGAATAGCTCGCACCCATCCTTCTCCCATTGGAAGTCGTAACAGACAGGCTGAGCGGGTGCGTCTGTGTTCATATATGTGTGTGCGGATTTATGGATGTTGCCAAGAATTGTGTGGAAATCCACACAATTCCTAAGCCAGGTGTGGCGAACCTTTATGTATTAACGTATATCATTTTTATAAAGAAATGTTTATTATGGCCATAGACGTGCCGTCAAATAATTTTGATTTCGTTCTAAGCCACCGCCACCCTGCGCACCGAACCCGAACACTCCGTAGCGTAGACGTAGCTCGTAACACACTTCACACTAACACAACAACTTCACACTGAAAATTAACACAACAACTTTACACTGAAAATTAACACAACAACTTCACACTGAAAATTAACACAACAACTTTACACTGAAAATTAACACAACAACTTCACACTGAAAATTAACACAACACATTCACACTGAAAATTAACACAACAACTTCACACTGAAAATTAACACAACAACTTGACACTGAAAATTAACACAACAACTTGACACTGAAAATTAACACAACAACTTCACACTGAAAATTAACACAACAACTTCACACTGAAAATTAACACAACAACTTCACACTGAAAATTAACACAACAACTTCACACTGAAAATAAAAAATAAGTTTTAAAAACTAAAACCCGACTACGGATAAAATCGCAGTCTAAAAAGTAGAAAACAAGAAAATATTTCTTGTCAGATATACTTATCTACCAACGCCTTAAGCAATTAACTATCGTCTAGTAAGTAGATAATTTGTATATTTCAATTTAACGTATTATAAGTATAATTACTATAGATTGTAGCCGTAGTCGCATGCCACTGATGCCTGATGATCCGTCGTGGCGTTGTCGTTTATACATAAGTCGGCGATCTGTCCCCCTAGACAATGTAACATTCTACAAGCGCTATCGCTAATAGAAAGTTTAAAATTGTATGAGAATGACATAAGTCATCGAAAAATCACGTGACATATTGTAGGGAATTGACACCATTAGCGAATGAAGAAATAGATTCGCTATGAAGCGATTGCATCTTGTCTAGGCCCTCTGGTCAGCTGCTAGTCGTCGAAGTGCATCCTGAATTTTGTGTTCCCAACGCTACAATATAACATTGGCCATATCAGACATTAGCAAGGTGGCATGCGACTACGGCTACAATCTATAGTAATTATACTTATAATACGTTAAATTGAAATATACAAATTATCTTCTTACTAGACGATAGTTAATTGCTTAAGGCGTTGGTAGATAAGTATATCTGACAAGAAATATTTTCTTGTTTTCTACTTTTTAGACTGCGATTTTATCCGTAGTCGGGTTTTAGTTTTTAAAACTTATTTTTTATTTTATTTATTTTGGGGCTTTATAATTCGTTACAAATCACGTAGAATTATTAGAATTAAGTTAGTATCGCTATAATAATTACTTAGTTTTACTAAATATATTTCGTAAACACGTAATTGTTTTTTTTTTTTCGCCATCTGCGTGTGAAAATTCAAGGCTCTAGTACCAATCTTTCATGAATTATAACGCTTTTTTATAATACATGAAACCCCCTATTTGGACCCCTTAGGATACGAATTTTGAAAATTCCGTTCTTAGTGTGCGTTTACGTATTGTGAAGAATACACCTCCCTAATTTCAAGTCTCTAGAGCCAGCAGTTTAGGCTGTGCGTTGTCTGTCAGTCAGTCAATCAGTCAGGTATATATATCGATGATTAAAATAACTTTAATACGTGCAAAGAAGGTATGGAACCCTCGATGCGCGAGTCAGACTCGCACTAGACTGGTTTTTTTTTGGTTTGATTCGGTACCTAGCTCCGAACCGAGTATCTTACCTACTAAAACGTCCAGTACTCAATGGACATCTAGGGCCCACAACCCAAACGTCCAACCGACAACTCCGAAGATTGGCCGTTATTTGTCCGGGCTTATGGCTGAGGAGCGAGGCGGCAGCTTTTTTTTTTTAGACGGCATATTGACGCGGGTGCGCACGGTGCAGGATACGTGCGTTTTCGAACACTCTCGACAGCCACTTATTGAATTGAAACCTTGCGTGCACTTAGAAGCCACACTCGAGCTAACGCAGCAGTTAGCAAAATAGTTTAACTAAACAATATAATCTTTTCCCATCACTTTTAAAATCATATCAAATTCAAATTTTAAACATCGATGTCGTATTTTAGTTTTAAAACCCATAGAAAAAGAAGAAGAAGAAACATTTATTAGCTCACTGACTTAATTACAAAGAAGGACTTAGTTACTATCAATTTTATAATATACTAGCTGACCCACGCAGCTCCGCCTGCGCTATTTTTACGTTAACTAAACTTTGAATACCAGACTCATTTTTTATAGTCGGTTAAAAACTGGTACCCACTTTTTACTTGCTCTCCGAAGCACGGACCCGTTTAGTTCAAATGGCGTTAAACGGTCACCCATCTATTTAATGACCTTACCTAACGTTGCTTAACCCGATCGATTACAAAACCTTGATAACAACTCTCTATGAGTGTTCCCTTACTAATATTTATTATATTTTATAGAAAAATTGATAAAATCGGACCAAGCGTATAACCAAGTACCCGTTTTGACTTTAATCCCCTCTCCCAAAAGAACCGTGCTAGATTACGGGACAAAAAGTATCCTATGTCCTACCTCGTAGTAAGATCTCAAATCATGCCAAGTTTCATTTGAATCCATTCAGTAGTTTCGGCGTGATGCTCAGCCGTGATACAGACAGACAGACAGACAGACAGACAGACAGACAGACAGACAGACAAAAATTAAAAAAATTACATTTTCGGCCTCAGTATCGGTTATAGAATGCCCTCCAAATATAATTTTCAAAATATCTTCAATGTACAGAATTGGACCTGTTACAGTTTTATTATAAGTATAGATTAATAGTCGTGGCTAAAAGGTCGCAAGCTCAGCATTATGTCAGGGGGCAAACACAATATATAACTCATACTATGATATAACTCATACCTACCGCTTATGTCATAAAAACACGGTTTTCAATTACCTTTTAAAAGACACCACACGCGAGATTTTTAAAAATTTCGAGCAATGCAAAAACACGTAATTATTCATTTTCTTTGAGGAGTCTGCGTGTAAAAATTTAAGGCTCTAGTACCAACCGTTCACGAATTATAACGCTTTTTTATAAAACATAAAACCCCCTATGTAGACCCCTTAGGATACTAATTTTGAAAATTCCGTTTTTAGTGTGCGTTTTCGTATCCCAAATTTCAAGTCTCTAGGCTAGCGGTTTGGGCTGTGCGTTGTCTGTCAATCAGTCAGTCAGTCAGGGCTTATTCTTTTATATATATTGATTAAAATAACTTTAATACGCACAAAGAAGGTATGGAACCCTCGATGCGTGAGTCAGACTCGCAATTGACCGGATTTTTTTTTGTTTGATTCGGTACCTAGCTCCGAACCGGAGTATCTTACCTACTAAAACGCCCCGTACTCAATGGACATCTAGGGCCCACAATCCAAACGTCCAACCGACAACTCCGAAGGTTGCCCATTATTTGTCCGGGATTATGGCTGAGGAGCGAGGCGGCAGCTTTTTTTTTTAGGTGGCAGATTGACGCGGGTGCGCTCGTTTGCGAACACTCTCGGCAGCCTCTTATTGAATTGAAATCAATAACATTAATACGCGCAAAGAAGGTATGGAACCCTCGATTCGCGAGTCAGACTCTCACTTGACCGGTTTTTTTTTTGGGGTACCTAGCTCCAAAGCAGAGTATCTTATGTACTAAAACGCCCCGTACTCAATGGACATCTAGGGCTCACAACCCAAACGTCCAACCGACAACTCCGAAAGTTGCCCGTTATTTGTCCGGGATTATGGCTGAGGAGCGAGGCGGCAGCTTTTTTTTTTTTAGGTGGCAGATTGACGCGGGTGCGCTCTTTTGCGAACACTATCGGCAGCCTCTTATTGAATTGAAATCAATAACATTAATACGCGCAAAGAAGGTATGGAACCCTCGATTCGCGAGTCAGACTCTCACTTGACCGGTTTTTTTTTGGGGTACCTAGCTCCAAAGCGGAGTATCTTATGTACTAAAACGCCCCGTACTCAATGGACATCTAGGGCTCACAACCCAAACGTCCAACCGACAACTCCGAAGGTTGCCCGTTATTTGTCCGGGCTTATGGCTGAGGAGCGTGGCGGCAGCTTGTTTTTTTTTTAGGTGTCAGCATGACGCGGGAGCGCGCATTTGCGGACACTCTCGGCAGCCTCTTATTGAATTGTAACCTTGCGTGTACTTAGAAGCCACACTTGAGCTAACGCAGCAGTTAGCAAAATAGTTTAACTAAACAATATGATTTTTCCTATCACTTTTGAAATCATATCAGATTCAAATTTTAAACATCGATGTCGTATTTTAGTTTTAAAACCCATGATATAACTCATGCCTACTGCTTATATCATAAAAAAAATTTCGGTTTCCTTTTAAAAGACACCACACACGAGATTAAGTTTGGAGTCCTATTTTGACCTTAAAACCCTCATAATTTCTTAAACTTGACTTCGTCCTAATCCTATCTATCATATTGTATCGGAAAACAGTGAAATGTGTTAAGAAATTGTAAAATATTTATTTTACACAAACATTTAGGTCCTGTGACTTCTACTTAGAAAATTTCGAGAAATGCAAAAACACGTTATTGTTTATTTGCTTTGAGGCATCTGTGTATGAAAATTCAAGGCTCTAGTACCAACCGTTCATGAATTATAACGCTTTTTTATAAAATTTAAAACCCCCTATTTGGACCCCTTACGATGCGAATTTTGAAAATTCCGTTCTTAGTGTGCGTTTACGTATTGTGAAGAATACACTTCCCTAATTTCAAGTCTCTAGAGCCAGCAGTTTAGGCTGTGCGTTGTCTGTCAGTCAGTCAATAAGTCAATCAATCAGGACATCTACTTTTATATATATTGATGATGATGATTATTTACTTTACACGATCATGCTTGGGCAACAGAAATACACATGTGTACCTAATTTCAAGTTAATCAAAAAATATTTTTGTTTTACTTCAGAAGTTTTTGTCCTGTAGATGGCGCCACATTGAATTTAATGTAATATTATATAGCCTATAACCAGCGGACAATCAAGGCGCTTCTAACGACACCCTTCTTGTCTAATTATGTTAAGTACATTAGAAGATATTCGGGAACAGATGAACATACATACATACATACATACATTCTTGTTAAAATCATAACCCTCCCTCCGTTCCGTAGTCGGGTAATTAACACAACACCTTCACACTGAAAATTAACACAACAACTTCAATAGTCCTGCTATTTCAATATTGTAACATTTTAAACGTTTTTGAGCAAACAAAATTTTTAGTACTACAACATAATTTAAGACAAGAAGAAGTAAAGACTAGGAAACGTCCAGAAAACATATGACTATTTCCTATAAAAATTTGTGCTTCCAAAATACCATAACACGTATGGTATAAGAACAGTGGATTATGTATTGCCTAAACTTATGAATGAATTATTACCTGATAACATTATTGATTTCCTAAATAGTTGTAGCAAAGATGTTGTTAAGCGCAAGCAATAGTGCTATTATCTGGGTGTACAAGACCAAATTGCTCACTAGATATCTATTTAAACACACATTGGACGAATGACTACATGCAGATAAACCCATTGAGGTTGGCGCTATGTAGTTTTAATAGTGGAAAAGCATGTAATGGAGTAAATTGAATAATAAAATAAATATTTAATTTAAAAAAAAAATGAAACTAATTTTACGGATTATATCGCGGTCGCGGGAGTTCCGCGCCGCCGTCACTGTGAACGTGTCAAGCCATCCAAAGTCGAACGTATGCCTGCTGTATTGCCATATGTTAGAGGGGTAACAGACAAGATTGGCTATATCTTAAAGCGAGCTTCAATTAAAACATTTTTCAAGCCACCAAAGAAGATTAGTCAGTTTTTACCATCAGTCAAGTGCCATATACCTCTACAAGATGCAGGAGTATACAAACTGGATTGTGACTGTGGGCTCTCATACATCGGGCAAACAAAAAGATCGGTAAAAACCCGTGTAAAAGAACATATAGCTGACGTTAAACATCGACGCTATACGAAGTCTGCAGTCTGTGAACATGTTCAGGATCGCAACCGTCATTATATTAGATTTGACAAACCACAAATCCTCGCAAAAGAACAGCGCTACCTACCAAGGATGATTCGTGAGGCTATTGAAATTAAAAAGCATCCAAATTTCAATAGAGAAGATGGCTGGGTGCTACCACCAGCTTGGGATCCCGTGATAAACATAGTCAAATCCAAAGACAAGCATTCCACTGCAAGACCTCAAGATACTGTAAGCTCTTTCTGCGTAGATCGGACTAACAATAATAATTAGAAGACCTGAGGGTACCCTAAGACAACTATGACATATGGACAGCTACCACCTCAGTCCGCCCGTGACCATGAATGCTGTAAAGTATTCGAAACGTCGGGAAATTAAAATCAAAAATAAACCGCGATATAATCCGTAAAATTAGTTTCATTTCAATGTGTAATATTCGCGTAAGTATCAGAAATCATTATTAAAAAAAAAACTTGGTATTGGTATAGCGGACTGGTTTCTGCAACTCCACGTCAAAGCGTGTATTTTGCGTTAAAAAATACTTATTTTGAGAAACTTTTCTTAATACATTTTTTTTTTCAGTGCGTAACGAACTTTGTGATCGGTGGCGTGACTAAAATATTGTGTCGCGTGTCATCGGTTCGCCAGCCCTAGGCTGTATTATCTCGTGGTCCGAGCAGTTTCTTTCGCAACACCGATGGCATTGTTGTATCTGCAGATAAAGCAGCCGGACCTGTCTCTCGCGTGGCTGGCGGTCTGCGAGGACGGGGTCACGGTGCTAGAGCTGGCCTCCATGGCCGTCGTGGGACGGTACGCGCTCTCCTCCATCGGACTGTTCGGCGGGCTGCAGGTAACTTGATCATAATCGTGTCTGCGAGGACGGGGTCACGGTGCTAGAGCTGGCCTCCATGGCCGTCGTGGGACGGTACGCGCTCTCCTCCATCGGACTGTTCGGCGGGCTGCAGGTAACTTGATCATAATCGTGTCTGCGAGGACGGGGTCACGGTGCTAGAGCTGGCCTCCATGGCCGTCGTGGAACGGTACGCGCTCTCCTCCATCGGACTGTTCGGCGGGCTGCAGGTAACTTGATCATAATCGTGTCTGCGAGGACGGGGTCACGGTGCTAGAGCTGGCCTCCATGGCCGTCGTGGGACGGTACGCGCTCTCCTCCATCGGACTTTTCGGCGGGCTGCAGGTAACTTGATCATAATCGTGTCTGCGAGGACGGGGTCACGGTGCTAGAGCTGGCCTCCATGGCCGTCGTGGGACGGTACGCGCTCTCCTCCATCGGACTGTTCGGCGGGCTGCAGGTAACTTGATCATAATCGTGTCTGCGAGGACGGGGTCACGGTGCTAGAGCTGGCCTCCATGGCCGTCGTGGGACGGTACGCGCTCTCCTCCATCGGACTGTTCGGCGGGCTGCAGGTAACTTGATCATAATCGTGTCTGCGAGGACGGGGTCACGGTGCTAGAGCTGGCCTCCATGGCCGTCGTGGGACGGTACGCGCTCTCCTCCATCGGACTGTTCGGCGGGCTGCAGGTAACTTGATCATAATCGTGTCTGCGAGGACGAGGAGTACTTCACAACTAGACACCTAGTTCATACTCGTGGTTTTCCCATTTACAATAGACAACCCTCAAAATACTTGTTGATAATGAACTCTAATGCCGATTAACAGCCCCCTCGCCAACATTTGTTTGTACTGTACTCTCATCATTATCAGCCTACATCAGTCTACTGCTGGACATAGGCCTCCCCCAATACACGCCATTGAGCCCGGTCTTCGGCTCTCCTCATCCAGTCACTGCCAACTGCTTTGCGTAAATCGTCACTCCACCGGGTCACAGGGCGTCTTACGCTATGTTTTCCAGTTCGTGGCCTCCACTCCAGAACCAGTCTTCCCCACCGATCATCGGTTCTGCGGCAAATATGACCAGCCCACTGCCACTTCAGCTTGCTAATCCGTTGAGCTATGTCAGTAACTTTTGTCCTCTGGCGAATTACTTCGTTTCTTAATCGATCCCTCAGAGAAACGCCGAGCATAGCTCTCTCCATAGCTCGCTGAGCGACCTTAAATTGGTGGACTAGTCGTACCGTAAGTGGCCACGTCTCAGCACCGTCCGTCATTACGGGTAGGACGCACTGATTAAAGACCTTAGTCTTCAGACATTGCGGTATCGGTGACGAGAAGACCTGACCGAAGTTTTCCGAATGCTGACCAGCCCAGCTGTATTCTTCTTTTGATTTCCTTCTCAAAGTTGTCCTTACCTAGTTGGAGCGTCTGTCCTAGGTACACATACTCCTGGACAACTTCAAGAGGTATCCCATTTACGGCAACGGGTCCCGGAACAACATGCTTGTTTAGCATTACTTTTGTTCTAAATTCATCCGGAGACCGATGCGATGAGAAGAGTCAGCTAGGCCATTCAGCATTCGTTGCAAGTCTTCCAGTGTTTCGGCCATAATGACGATATCATCCGCGAATCGCAAGTGAGAGATGTACTTGCCGTTAATATTGATGCCGCACTTTTCCCAGCGTCCTGAACATATCTTCTAAGACGTTAGAAAACAATTTCGGGGATATGACATCCCCTTGTCTCACTCCTCGACGCAAATAGATATGTTCAGTTTGCCGGTTCTGTACTTGCACGGTCATCGTCGCGGCATTATATAGACATCTCATCACTTCGATGTATCGCCAGTCCACTTGGCAGCGCTGCAAGGCCTCCAGAACAGACCAAGTCTCGATGGAGTCAAAAGCCTTCTCATAGTTCACAAATGCTAAGCACAGGGGCCGATTGTACTCTTCAGTCTTCTGTACAATCTGCCTTACCGTGTGTATGTGGTCTATGGTGCTATACCCGCTTCGAAACCCGGCCTGTTCTGGGGGTTGGAATTCGTCAAGTCTTCGTGCAAGACGATTCGTGATGACCCTTGAGAACAACTTATAGACATGACTCAGAAGCGATATTGGTCGGTAGTTCTTCAAAAGGGTTTTATCGCCTTTTTTAAAAAACAAAACTATCATGCTCCTGTTCCATGCCCGTGGAGTTCTCCCAGTGAAGAGGACAAAATTGAACATTTGCTGAAGCTCTCTCAGCACAGGAGCTCCTCCAGCTTTTAAGAGCTCTGTTGTAATTCCATCTTCACCTGGGGCTTTTCCATTTTTAAGCTGTCTAAGGGCCAACACGAGCTCATCTTGGCTTATCTCGGGCAAATCCTCAGAGCAGTGGCGGGTCAGGATAGCTCTGCAATCTTCTGGACTAGGTTCGGGTTGAGAAGCATGCGAGGCATAGAGCTTGCTATAGAAGTCTTCAACCTCTGACAGAATCTCCGACTGGGATGCGACGACTCTCCCTGCTGACGTTGTCAGCTTTGCTAAGTGGCTCCTACCTAAAGGCTGGAAGAACTGTACTCTCATGCGGATTTACATTGACAGCTCCCCACATTCCCACACTTGCCCCAAAGTCCTCAAATTGTTATTATTGTTTCAGGATGACCTAATGATGTTAATCGATGGGGAAGACGCCGCGAGTCCCGTGCATAAGATGCTGATCAGCCTCAATAAGCCTAAAGTGAGTATTAATTCAATCTAATACTATTAGAGCGACCGATAACGTCTCTTCTGATCGACTTTTGCGCGACGTCTGCAACGGAAGCATATGCTATAATCTTAAGATATTGTTGATTATTTAAGCAAGAGATATCGTGCTAAGATACTATTGTCTTGAAATTTGGTCCACAGCTTTAGTTTTTGTGACAAAACAATAGACTGTAAAACAGCTAAGACCAGTTTTCCAGAAAACTAAATTTCAAATCACTGACACACAATTGGATTCCCACCGACAAAGATAAACTCCATAGATTTTAATATTAGAGGATACTACTGAGGTGGTAGAGCCTACTACTGGACTATGTCAGATCTTATACCGCTTTATGGAAGCAACGGCGGCGGTGCTAAAGGGAGGATCCTCCGACCGAACGAGGTGTGATGTTCGGCCAGAACCGAAGCCCCCCAACAGTTTATATCGGAATGTTTTATATATAGTGAATGTACTTTGAAACTTCGCTTGCACAATTCAGAAATAGGTAGCGCCATCTGTCGTGTTGTATGTGGTACTTCCTCGCAACGCTACCACATGTGACGCCATCAGGTCGAGTCGCCACACCGCCAGAGACCAAAGTGTAAACATAGTTTCGGGTGTGACGGGAACTTAAACTGGTGAAATTACCGGGCACAAGATACTTAATAATGAAATGTTTTGGGCGACAGTGCAATGCAGATATCCATATTCACTGTTACGTACTATCACTCGACCATCGCGCATGTCTTCACTAAGACTCTCTCTCTCTTCAAAATCGTCAGATGGCCGAGCTGACCCATCTCATCGCGGACTACAAGAACGCGATGCAACGTGCCGGAGGCACGGGAACCCCTCAAATGAATTCCCTAACACGACACGGCAGCCAACGCTCTGTGCGTAAAGCCACGACCACATTAGCCCATTCCAGTCCTTCCACCCTACCCCACGCGCACCTCAGCCATTCCCATCATTCCCACACGCACCACAATACGCTTAACTCGCACGCGACTACCGTCACCCTCGGCTCAGACCGTAACGCTACCCTCACGTTTGGCTCCCAAACTTCTGCGGCGGAAGCCAGAGCTCTCTCCCACGGCCAACCGGACATCCTGAAGTCCACCCCGGACCATCACAGGAGCGACAAGAAACGGAGTCACGTGCAAGATAGTGGGGTCGCGTGATCCAGGCTTTAGTGCTCGAACTATATTTTGGACTAGTTGAAGTGTTTTTCAATGGATACATGGTCAGGGGACTGTTTTGGAAGGTTTCTTTTGTGGTTCCCGGACGTTATTTTGGTAGTCACGTCTTAGTGACGCGTGTTTTTAAACCTCATTCCACAGTTTTTCTTTTTGTGTTGTCATTTTTTGAGTAGTGAAATGTTCTAAACAGTCCCACCGCCGATGTATGGATAGAAATGGCCCGCGTTATATGAATCGAAAGTGATAGCATTCCACCAAATAATTAGACGAAATCGAGTAACGAAATAATAATATACCTCATATTTTATAGCGAACGATTCAGCCTAGTGGCGATTCTTTTAGTTTTCGTATCTAAGTTGCTTTGTAACATTTAGTGCAATTTTTCGTGCGACTTTTGATGTAAATATACAGATGAGTGAAAGGATCTCTTGTTGGCAATGGGCATTGAGTTCATTTTGGGGTTCTTAAAGTTTAAACTTACTTTTATACTAATATGAATTGTGTATTCTTTTCATTTGTCTCATAATAGACTGTCTACTAAGTTTAGACAGTGATTATATCTGTCAAACTTATCTTATGAAATAATGTGCCGTTTTTCATGTAAACGCCAACAAAAGGTCACCTGACTCAAATAATGTGTGAATGTATGTACGTGTCAATGTTTATATGCAGTATAAATGCCAATTTTATACTTAGCCATAAACCGCGTGCGGGGCGCTATAAGTGTGTTGAATAACATTCAAAACTTAAAGCCATTGTAATTTTGTTACATTAAAATATGTAGAGGTTTATTCAATTTCTGCAAAATTATAGAAAGTGCTATTACAGATTCAATCAAAGGTATGCACATGGTGACTTACTAGTATGAAGATTGATAAATTGTCAAATAACTTCATGACTGTCATTATTTTTTATGAATTTCCTCATGGACAGTGCTTTACCAAAAACATGAATTTCAGATGGTACCACGTTTAAGGTTTTTTTCTTTTTTTTAGCCAACTTACAGCTATCAGTAAGTTGTGATGGCAATACTAGACCCTTCCTATCGCCATCGATCTACGTCAAAAACTAAATGCACTTAATAGTGTCCCGCGTTTAAATTAGATTGAGTCCATTTAGAATAATAAAGCTGGTGTATTGCAAATGATCACACGAATCTCTGAAATTGTTGCTGTATTAGCGCGAATAGATCTAATATCCTGCTGAACTGAAAGCTGAACTGGTTTAAAGTGATTTTTGTGAATTATCGCTTGATTAATAGAGGCATTTTCTGTTATTGTTATTTGTAAAACTTTTAAAACATGCAATTATTTTGTTGTCATTAATAAGTTTGAAATTTTTACTTAAAAACACTTTCCACATACAATATATGGGCTGTTATCTGTTTTTTTTATTAACCAAAATTCGTAAGACATTTTTGTCTTGAATTTGTCTTTCCAGATCTGTCTGACTATCGTATCTTATAATGTGAAAACTACTGAGGTGATGTTAATTAAAACGACATTAATCACGTTAGTCATCACTTTATAACACGTTTCTAAGAAGGGATTGTATGAATGTACGTCATTTTTAGAAATATAATTAACTCATTGAAATACTCGAAATTATGGTGGGTGATAAAAGTAATTGACTGAATATTATAAGACCTTTGACGATGAATTTTTTTTGTAGATATCATGTGACGCGTAAAATGCATAATACTTTTTAAAGTTCACAAAATTGCTTATTTCATACTTAGGTGGTTTTATCATCACAATTTATTGTTCCAATATTCTCGAGACCTGAATTTAAAGTTAGATTACGTGGACGAAAAATACACCACAAATCACACTTCATATATTTTTATTTTGCCATTTTTTTATATTACCAATGAACTTTATTTGGAATCTTTAAAAAGCATTTACAAGCTCGAATTGATCATTAATAATTCTAGTAATTTTGAGATTATTTACATTATAATAATTGTGGTATATTTCATGGGTATGGTTTTAATGTATAAATTACTGTAGATACATTTACATAAGGTATATTTTGTATATTTTAGGCTTTTCTCGAATTAAAGTTCCGTGATAATACATAATAATATTAATGTCAACAATTGAGCGATTGTTAATGGTTTATATTTTATTTTTAACGGATTTTTAGATGTAAAATCAATTTTTTTTGTTATAATTTTATGATTTCGTTACCTGCTTAAGTAATTATTTAAAGCGATTTGTACAATCAAGAAGGAATTGTCATGTTACAGCATCTATCAATGGTTATTCTGAATAACACGAAATTACGTATTAGGCCTTATGTGTACAATTATAAAGTCCAAACTTGACTGAGTCAAACGTGTCATTTGAATCCTGTTTCCAAACATAAAGACAAATGTTTCTTTTTAATAAAATAACAACAATCTATATTATTTTTTTAATAAAGGGCAGTATGTCTATATTTATATCCTTCTTTATTATATCAGCTATTATGAGGACGGACTAATTGTATACAGTTATAAATACAAATGGCAACTAAATAGAGGTAGTTTTATAAATCGTAGACTCTAAAATACGACCATAGACGCTAAAAATGAACGGTAATTGTGTAAGGCCAATCTATCCGTGCGGACTTGTGGCCCAAATCCCAATAGAAAGTATATCGACTCCTATCGTCTCGATTGTTCATAGCACACGCGTAGCACGAAGCGACAGTCCGTAGTGGAGCCAACATACGCGATTATAGGCTTTATGTGTATAGTCATAGAACTGATATGCGCATAATAATTGTTAAGGCTAATAAAGGCTACAATCGCGTGTTCCGTAGCCAGCTAATTAGTGGATTAAAATTAAACGAACATTTCGATTGCACTTTTTGCATAACACTGTACTCTGTTGAGATAATTTATGTAAAAAATATCTATAATGTATATTTTACATTAGCACCGACATGACGGTAATTTTTTTAATAATTGTATGTATTAAAAGTAGGGCCAATTTAATAGATCACATTTGACACTTCATCACAATTTAACAACGTAACCTTGTAATGGCGGGCATAAAATATTTTTTTTTCGAACCTTTTTAATTTTTTTCAATTACGATTACATATTTATTGTAATAATGACAAGAGAAACACGACAGAACGATGACACTGACCGATGTCAAATGTGATTATTAAATTGGCCCCACATTAGGGTATTTGAAGTTGTAATTTATGTTCGGGTAATTTATTTTGTAAGTATTTATTGTAGTTTTGTTTTATTTTTATCGGTTGTTTTTGTTTAATTAATTTTGACGAATCTCTTTGTTATTGAAGGCCTATCTCGGCGCGTGCGGCCTAAGATTTAATAACTCCTTAATTTGTATGTATTTAGACGATTTTTTTGTTTGATGATGCGAGAATAAACTTGTATTATTAATTTGCATTTTTATTGGCCTATGGTACTAGGCAAATTCCTTGCACACAATTGAGGCGCCTTTTTGGTTTCAGCAAAATCCGAATCTGTCACAAATAGTCACAATCGCAACGAATTCTCAATTTTATATATACATATATATCGTTGGAATTTGGAAAGCAATCCCATCGCAGCGAGGTGTGAGACAGGGAGACGTTATTTCTCCGAAACTGTTCACGAACTCATTGGAGGACGTTTTCAAACACTTGGACTGGAACGGATTCGGCATCAACAGCAATAGCGCACTCCCCTTCGCTTTGCCGATGATATAGTCATTATGGCAGAATCGCTGGAGGACCTCAATATGATGCTCAGCAACCTCAGTAGCGTTTCCCAACATGAACTCTTGGTGGGTCTTAAAATCTTAGATCATGTCTAATGTCCGTGTTGCACCCGTACCGGTAAGATGTTGTAATAGGAACTATACACTCGAAGTTATTGACTACTATGTATACTTAGGAAAATTTATCCAGTTAGGTCGTTTCAACTTTGATAAAGAGGTCGGCCGAAGAATCCAACTCGGATAGCGATCGAGAAACTACGCGAAATCTTCTCGTCCGAAATACCGCAGTGCCTGAAGACGAAGGTTTTTAACCAGTGTGTGTAGCCAGTGATGTCATATGGTACTGAGACGTGGTCCCTAACCGCTGGCTAAAGATGCTCAGAGTCACATAACGAGCTACGGAGAGTGCTATGCTCCGAGTTCCTTTGCTCGATAAACTCCGGAACGAGGGGATTCGCCGAAGAATTAAAGTCATCGACATAGCTCCCAGAATCTGCAAGTTGAAGTGGTAATGGGTAGGCCACATCGCTCGAAGAACCGGTAACCGATGGAGACGAAAGGTTCTCGAGTGGGGACCACGAACCGGAAGACGCAGCGTAGGCAGGCCTCCCACTAGGTGGACAGACGACAATGTGCGCGTCGCAGGTAACCGATGGATGCAAATAACCAACTGTCGTTCATTGTGGCGCTAGAAGGGGAGGCCTATGTCAGCAGTAATAGACGTCTTCCGGCCGATGATGATACCTATATCGTTTATGCGTATTTTACACCTAATATTAATATTTAATCTTAATCAAACTTCCAAATAAGTAAGTATTTTTATTTTATTTATTACCTATTATTAAAACAATTCATAACAAATACGAAAATAAACATGGAAAGTCAATCGCACAACATTGTGATTTTCTTTGTGGCACTAAAGTAATTTAACACTAGTCAGTTTAAGACAGTTGGTTACGTAACTACTACCGCGGTAATGAACGCCAATACCTACCACTTGCCAATCAAATAGTTGAACCACGTCACGTGCGCTTACCTCGCCGAACGTAGGGTGATACACCGCTTGTGACCGCGATAGTACCTACGTACTCTCGCGGTTTACCCGTGTACCTTTAGGACGATAATCGCTTGCACGAACCGGCCCAAAATATATGTGGACGGGGTAAACGCACGTAACGTCGTTCAAACGATTTTGATTAAAAACTGGTACACCGATCGTGTCCCCGATAGTACGTATACCCTGTTTTTCTTTACAAGATCAAATTCGTAGCAAGAATTATATGAAGACTGGAGAGATGGCTGACGGATGGCTAGCCAAAGACCATTGACCCAATTGATTGATTGATTAATCACCCATCACCATCTGGTCAGCCATCGCTCCAGTGTTTATCCAGTTACCAGTTAAGTAAAATTGAGTATACGTAGCGAAGCGTACCTTCCGATTCTTACAAATCACAGCGTGACACAAACACAAAATATTGAGAGTACAGAAGGCAAGCTTCATACAACAGGTGCTCGAGCACACATAGACAGCGCACACGGGCACTATATCTCGGTTTAGTGCGAGCGCGAATGCCGTCCGCTACAAACACTCGCCTTCCGTTCTTTCAGTTTTATTATCAACAATCAATCAAAAAACTAGATAAGAGTTCCACTATCACGATAGTTTTTTCGCATAAGCCAGAGCGCGACCGCCGAGCGTAGGTATGGAAAGCGAGGTACATACATGAGCTTGCCTTCTGTACTCTCTGTACGTGACAGGTCGACATGGGAATCGGGGAGGTAACACCTCGTTCACCCGCATATCGTTCGCAGAGCTCTCACACAAAAGACGGAGCAGGCGATATGCGGGTGTGCGGGGTATCCCTCCCCCGAGTCTTTACCATGTTTGGAGGCAGCATTAAGTATGTAACGAATTGTGTAGGTGTTCACCTAAGTAATTGGACAAATTGTGGGTACTTATTCACTATCTTTGAGCTACACGAAGTATCTGTAAACGTTTTTATTTTGTAATCAAAAATTCTCCGGTCTTCACATCTAATGCCTTCAGTATGGCTTCTGTGTCATATGGGACAGCTGGAAAAAATAAACACTGAATTATGATTCAGAATTGCTCGCATATTCTGTTGAGTATGACCTAACAGTGCAATGTAAGCGTTTATTAGGCCCTTGTGCAAGGGAAGGTATGTGAATGTGACATACCTTCCCTAAGTAACTGGATATACCGTATGTCCAGTTACGTACAGAGTAATATTTTGGGTGGCGAGCGTTGCATTGCAGTCCATGGGCGAGCGCGTTCTTTAACATCAGGAGAACGTCCTAAAAAAACATGTTCGAAAATCGAGTACGGTCTCGGCAGATTCGCACTGCCGAGAAAACGGTTGAGGACCAGGTTCATTCCTTGGATTGACAGAAATCTCAGTAACAGCCAGAAATTCATTCATAAACGCCTATAAGTTTGACCCGGAGTTCTTTACGGCGGTAAGTCTGTTAGCTAACCTAACTGGAAGTTTGTCGCTAAACGTGCTGACTTCGAGGCCTTTGGGATTTCTATAGCTCCCCATTTCAAAGATACTAGTAATTGTCGAAATATTGGAGTGGTTGTTATGAATGTATTTTAAATAAAAACTCACGTATGTACAACCATTCTGCGGTATATCCTGAGTCTTTCCTTGATTCCATGATGCATTGTCTCAGAGCGTGGGTTACTCCATGCGCGGTGCAAAATCCCATCTCACCGCAAGCTGCATACAATAAAATTTTAGTCAAAAATTAACAACCCAAGGGCACACGTGACAGACAAGCGACAGGAAACGGCAACCCACAGCGTCCTGCTATTGGATTACCTACCACCTATACTGTGATCCCTGACGCCTGCCAGGCGTGGAGATAATGGCAACCCTAAAGAGGGAGGCCTATGTTCAGCAGTGGATTTGTGCCAGCTGATGATGATGATATCCTCTTTGGTTTTATACTACGCGACAAATTAAGCTTGTAATTGATCCTAGATTGTTCTAGGTCCTAGAACGAAATGTCGAATTATTCTGCTAGAATCTAGGAGGTAAACTTGACATTTTGTTTACTTTCATACTAACCAGGTCCACCCTACATTATTCAGGGTGGACCTAGGGCCTTCGTGTTTTGATCACTTCCAATCTCAGACAATTCCTGCGCTAAACTGTTTAGCAGTGTCACCACAGATAGGCGATGTCTTGCTACGTGAACGTAGAATATTCAAATAAATCTGATACCTATTTGGTAAAATATTCCAAAATAAAATTACCTGTAGCATTAAGTAACGAAAACCTACTACCCATGCAAAGTTCCTTCAAGTCTTCAAGTTTCCTTAAGAAATTGACCAGAAGAGACAATTTAAAAACGTAAACCGACCAATTTTATTAACCTACCTGAATATCAACTTACTTTTAGAACCAAGAACTCCTTTCGGGTTTTTATAGTTGTATCTCAACTTGACATTGAACTCCACCGGGATATCTAGACACAGTGGCACGTGGTACTTGAGGGACCTGTTGGTGACCAGCTTCCCTGAAGTCTTGTTATACACCAGCTTCTCGCTCGTGAAGTATCCGATGCCTTGGATGTACGCTCCTTCCACCTGATCACCAAAATATTTTCAATAAGTTATTACCTCCAGGCAGGTGATCCTGTTAACTGGAGAAGTTCCGCCATCTAACCTCCATCCTAAAGAACATCTTACACCCCGTGGAGCGTCTGGAATAGCACCCACCCATCTCCTCCAGTTAGGTGTACATAAGAGGCGAGTAAGGGAAAACAAGAATACAGCAGCGTCTTTCAATTGGATTACCTACCACCTATACCTACTGCGATCCCCAAGACGCCTGCCAAGCGTGGGGTGCCCCCCTCCCTTCGAAGGGGGAGGCCTTTGTTCAGCAGTGGACGTCATTTGGGTGCTGATGGTGACGACAGAAGATTATAGCCAAATTACAACAAGTTCGAGTAGTGTTCTGTTCCTACACTTCAGTGTTCCATGGAACTGACAACCTTGCCAAAGGAGCATAACGCTTGAAGATGAGGTCACTTGGCTGAGTGAGTTGTAAGGTTTTCTCTTTAAACAACAAGACAACCCAAACGGTTTCTGTGAATGAGCCAACAATATTTGGGTACCTAAGTACTGCATTAGTTATGAACTAACTTTGGCAGCCAAGCATCATTCGAACTCTAATGTCAACTGAAAATGTATAGTATTGGAATTGTTGTTACTTGATTGGCTATTGGTTTTAATAAGCTATAAGCTTTTAATTTAGCAATCACTGGCATAATCACTGGAAATCTCTAGTTTATATCGCACATTAAACGGTTAAGTTGAATATTCTTCTCGAAATGTATGCTTACAAATAACGTTTTAATTTATAGTTATATTTGGTTTAAAATTGTAATTACACTTCTTATGAAAATAGATATAAGAAGACGGGGCGCGATCCAAAATACAGTACTTAGGATTAGTTTAAATACTGAGTAAAAGGAAACAACCCTAAACTAACCTGCCCCACATCCAAATTAGGATTAGCGCTAACCCCGACATCCTCCAAAATATCAGCCCTCACGATCTGGAATCGTCCCGTCAACACATCCAGCTGCGTCTCAATGATCGACACCGCGAACGCACTGTACGCGTGTAAGTTCTCATCGGTGTCCGCCATCATGTACGAAGCCGTCATATCGATCTCCTCATCCCCAGCTTGTTTAACAATCTCCCTCCAAGTTCCCGTGGGCTTCTTACGTCTCACCGGCGCCAATCTCTGCTTGAGCACCTCACACGCCTTAATAATTGAATAACAGACGCTCTCCGTTGTGATACTAGACCCTGAGAATACGTTATTGGCTGCTACGAAGGAAAAATGAGGTACAACGTTAACTGACTCCAGAGGCACGCCCAGTTCGTAAGCGCAAACCTGAGCCGCTTTCGTGTTGATTCCTTGACCCATTTCAATGCCTCCTGTGCTGATTGTCACGGATCCATCGCCTCTATAAATGCTGACAAAGGCCGAATAATTTCCGTAGTAGATCACTGGGAAGCACATGACGTTGATCGTTATGGCTTTCTTCATCCAACGGTTGACTTTGTTGAAGTTTGCGATTTGGTTGACTCTAGTCGTGTAGTCCGCGTCTTTCTTGAGGACTTCTATGAGTTCTGGGAGGTCATTGTCGTCCGTTCGCATGTTAGCTAAGCGAACATCTGTAGGGTCTTTGTTGAGTGTGTAAGCTATATGTGACATTATGTGTTCTATGCTGGCAATACCCTCGCTTGTCCCTGGAAATACCATATTGAGTTTAATAACGTAAACCTGTAATTTGAAATCGAATGTCCGTTTGAAACTTAGAAGCACATGAGCATCCAACACTATATCACCGACAGGCCTGCACTGACTTGCAAATATATCAGCACTAGGTGGTGTTTATAAAAATAGTTCAAGTTAAATGTAGATGTTGGGGACATCTTCACCCTTTTACGGATTACAAGTAAAAATGAGAATCACTACTATTCATTGCCTTTGGTAAAACTTCATTTAAAATTATACACACATCAAAAGTGTCTAGGGATCAACATATATTTTTGCAATAACTTTTCTCCTGATTGATATTAATTAAAATTTTCATTAAGGATTCATCAAATAAAGTGTTTTCGTTTGTCACAGTAACGATAAACCAAGTCACCTTTGCATTAATAAAGAAATTTGCCATTTTCCTAATAAAGGGATTTTTGACATTTGAACCACTAACACAAAAGTTCGAAAAAAAGACTGAAATAACAGTTTTCTTTAAAATTTTATTGGGTAACTTAAACAATTAATAATCCGTGTTTCTACCGCGAACACTAACAACACAAGAACATCGGTTTGGCATACTCAAAATGAGTTCATCCAAATCACGCTGTGGAATGGCCGCCCATGTTCGTTGCAACAACAAAAAAAGGTCTTCTTGCGACTGGATACCCTCCATATTCGGCAGAGCTCTTCTCTGTAGCATATCCCATGCATGCTCAATCGGGTTCAAGTCTGGCGACTGAGCAGGCCAGGGCAGGACATTGATGTTAGCTGCGGCGAGAGTCTGTCTTACAACTCTTGCGGTGTGCGGTCGTGCATTATCATGCATTAACTGAAATAAGGGACCGATTTGCACTTGTAGAGGAACGATGACGTCTGATACAATCGTCTCAGCATAAATTTGAGCGTTACGGGTACCACCTATAGCAATGCACAATCGTAGGATTCGATATCAATGGGCTCTTGAACACAGAAATTGGGCAGAAGAACAATGGCGTTTCGTGTGCTTTTCTGATGAGTCTCGTTTTGGTATGAGACCGGATACAAGACGTATACGACACTGGAGAACCCCTGGACGCCAACAGCGATTAAAATCCTGCCAGGAAGTCCATCCTTATAGTGGTGGAACCATCATGGTATGGGCGGGTATTTGGATCGGTGGAAGAACTGAGTTGATTTGGATCAGAGGCAACCTCAACGCTCAAATTTATGCTGAGACGATTGTATCAGACGTCATCGTTCCTCTACAAGTGCAAATCGGTCCCTTATTTCAGTTAATGCATGATAATGCACGACCGCACACCGCAAGAGTTGTAAGACAGACTCTCGCCGCAGCTAACATCAATGTCCTGCCCTGGCCTGCTCAGTCGCCAGACTTGAACCCGATTGAGCATGCATGGGATATGCTACAGAGAAGAGCTCTGCCGAATATGGAGGGTATCCAGTCGCAAGAAGACCTTTTTTTGTTGTTGCAACGAACATGGGCGGCCATTCCACAGCGTGATTTGGATGAACTCATTTTGAATATGCCAAACCGATGTTCTTGTGTTGTTAGTGTTCGCGGTAGAAACACGGATTATTAATTGTTTAAGTTACCCAATAAAATTTTAAAGAAAACTGTTATTTCAGTCTTTTTTTCGAACTTTTGTGTTAGTGGTTCAAATGTCAAAAATCCCTTTATTAGGAAAATGGCAAATTTCTTTATTAATGCAAAGGTGACTTGGTTTATCGTTACTGTGACAAACGAAAACACTTTATTTGATGAATCCTTAAAGAAAATTTTAATTAATATCAATCAGGAGAAAAGTTATTGCAAAAATATATGTTGATCCCTAGACACTTTTGATGTGTGTATAATTGAAATAAGTCCCACAGCCTTGATGACCCTTGTGTTGCTATTGGAAAAGAAATATCACCTGGTGCTCTAGCGAAACTGTTGGATGGTAGATCAGTGAGGACGTTCGCAGTCTTCAGAGACCAGGTGGTTTTGTCGTAGCAGTTCGGGAAACCGCTGATGACGAAATCCAGAAGGCTCTCGTTGTTTGAAGAACCCACGTCCTCTACGATCTTCGCGTCGAGGTACTGGATTTTACCATTGTCATCGACTCCAACCTGGAATACAAAATATTGGCCTGAAGATAAATTACGCGCGCGCCTTAACTCATACCTGTCGACCTATCGCGTACTATACATTTCTACTGACGTATATTATACTTGATTTGATATACACGTTTATCGAGGTTTTAAGAAAAAATTAGGTCGCTAAGGCCGGTCTAGTGCTAATTAGGTGAAGTACGATCGCCGAGCAGGGAGAATTTGTTACGTTGACCTTTCAATATCTGTATCTGTCGCTCATGCGTGGGATGTGTCACGCTTGCACATACGCGGTTATTGCATCTGTGCGAGCGTGACGCAATTTATTTTGCCCGAGAGCGACAGGGACAGGTAATAACAGGTTAACGTACGAAATTCTTCCTGCTTCGCGCCTGGACTTTAGTTAAATGTTTGTACCTCATAGTCACACTGGCAGGGCAGCCTCTTTCCA
Source organism: Furcula furcula (assembly GCA_911728495.1). Lineage (NCBI taxonomy): Eukaryota > Metazoa > Arthropoda > Insecta > Lepidoptera > Notodontidae > Furcula > Furcula furcula. The sequence continues at coordinate 20,038,320 of OU452255.1, forward strand.
GCGATGGCGAGGTTCGTTTGCATGGGCAATATGAACCTGCAGGGAACGTCCAATTTCTTAGCGACGAGTGCGCATGCGGTCGATGCCTGCACGTTGCGGCTAATCTTGCCACCGAAAGCACCTCCTACACGACGGACTCGGACGACCACACTGGGAACAAAATAAATAATTTGCTTAAATGCTCTCAGCAAATAATTTCTTTTTGCCTGAATGCCCCAGGAGGAGGGTTGTGTTTTTTTGGGAGTAGATATACAATGTGGGGAAGACGATACGACAATTAATGAAATATCTGGTAATACCACTACACAGGAGTATTATGGAAACGTCAAATAAATCCTTGCAAAGAAATCAAAAAATTTTACTTTTGAACAAAATATACTGCAGAAAGACGTAATCAAAATAAAATACCATTTGTATATATTGGGCCACCTCACATTAACCTCTGGTACGGGCAGCAACAGCGCGGGCGGAAATACCTACTCGTTCGTATGTTTCGACACGATCACGCCGAAATATAGTCACCTCTCTTGTAATTATTTATTAGATTAATTACAATCACTTTTTCTAATCTCTTATTAGGCATTCGACTAGGAACGTCATTACGCACATGATGTTTAATTTACTGTCGTATTATCCACCTCAGATGGTATATGGTGTTCTTGTTGGACAGAAAGGAAGACTAACGAGGAAGTTTTGGAATTGGTTGGTGAAAAAAGAGAAATTTTAAGATCGATTGAGAATAGGAGAGAAAAGATGATTGGCCACTTGATTCAACACGACACCTTCTTTAAAACGATAGTGGAAGGTAAAATAGAAGGGAAAAGAGGAAGAGGAAGACCAAGGTAAAGTTTCATGAAACAGATAGTAGAAAAAGTGGGTGGAGTGTCATACCAGGAGGATAAAATAAAGGCACATAATAGATCGGATTGGAAATTGCTTCACCCACAAGAGCACAGCTCTTAAATTGAAGAAGAAGAGATATATATGTATGTCCATTTCTTTGGCACGGCCTACAGCCTAAACGGTTTGATGGATTTTGACTTAGGTATGTCGTTAGATTCGTCGTACTAGCTATCAGACACCGGTCTCGCCGGCGAGGCCGAAGGGTCGTACGTATGCGACCTCAACGACGTGCATCACCCCACTGAGTTTCTTGCCGGTTCTTCTCAGTGGGGGCGCGTTGTGAACCGGTGGTAAACTCAGCCCTCTCTTAAGCGACAGCCCAAGCCGAGGCCGTGCCTCCCTGAGGTGCCCTTGAGCTCGTCGCTACTTCTGCCGTAAAGGCTAGAGCGCTTTAAGCGCTCGCCTCCTATTGTCCGGTGAAGCTGCAGCGTCTATCATTCCCAAAAAAAAAAAAAAAATTCGTTGTACTTAGTTGTGGAAGTGATATAGGCCATATAATTACACACATCAAAAGTGTCTAGGGATCAACATATATTTTTGCAATAACTTTTCTCCTGATTGATATTAATTAAAATTTTCTTAAAGGATTCATCAAATAAAGTGTTTTCGTTTGTCACAGTAACGATAAACCAAGTCACCTTTGCATTAATAAAGAAATTTGCCATTTTCCTAATAAAGGGATTTTTGACATTTGAACCACTAACACAAAAGTTCGAAAAAAAGACTGAAATAACAGTTTTCTTTAAAATTTTATTGGGTAACTTAAACAATTAATAATCCGTGTTTCTACCGCGAACACTAACAACACAAGAACATCGGTTTGGCATACTCAAAATGAGTTCATCCAAATCACGCTGTGGAATGGCCGCCCATGTTCGTTGCAACAACAAAAAAAGGTCTTCTTGCGACTGGATACCCTCCATATTCGGCAGAGCTCTTCTCTGTAGCATATCCCATGCATGCTCGATTGAGCAGACTCAGCATGCATGCATGCATCCCATGCATGCTCAGTCGCCAGACTTGAACCCGATTGAGCATGCATGGGTTCAAGTCTGGCGACTGAGCAGGCCAGGGCAGGACATTGATGTTAGCTGCGGCGAGAGTCTGTCTTACAACTCTTGCGGTGTGCGGTCGTGCATTATCATGCATTAACTGAAATAAGGGACCGATTTGCACTTGTAGAGGAACGATGACGTCTGATACAATCGTCTCAGCATAAATTTGAGCGTTGAGGTTGCCTCTGATCCAAATCAACTCAGTTCTTCCGCCGATCCAAATACCCGCCCATATCATGATGGTTCCACCACTATAAGGATGGACTTCCTGGCAGGATTTTAATCGCTGTTGGCGTCCAGGGGTTCTCCAGTGTCGTATACGTCTTGTATCCGGTCTCATACCAAAACGAGACTCATCAGAAAAGCACACGAAACGCCATTGTTCTTCTGCCCATTTTTTTGCCCAAAAATGCTTGATCCCTAGACACTTTTGATGTGTGTATTTCGAAAAATTAAAATGGTGTCCACCAGCCGTAGGGTGTGTAATAGCACCCTCACATCTCCTCCCGTTGGGTGTACGTAAGAGGCGACTAAGGAAAAGAAGACGGGCAGCAGCGTCTTTCTATTGGATTACCTACCACATATAATACGATCCCCAAGACGCCTGCCAAACGTGGGGATTACGCCAAGCCCTCCGTTCTAAAGTAGAGGCCTTTGTTCAGCAGTGGACATTTTACGGCTGATGATGATGATGGTCTGTCTAAAGGACTTTGGACTGACCTTGCCTGACGTTGCAAATCGGTTAGGGAGTACTGATTAGAACTGACTACGAACGTCCCATAGAATAAATATCTAACAACAATAACAGGCCTGATAATGTGCTGATAGATCGCACCGAGCGTCGTGCAATGATTGTAGACGTCACTGTCCCCCTGATGAGAACCTCGTGAAGGCGGAGAAAGATAAATAATGCAAATATCTGGATCTCGTGCACGAGGTTGTCGACATGTGGGACATTGATAAGGCAATCATTGTATCTATAGTCGTATCCGCCCATGGCCTAATGGCCAAGAGCCTCGATAAACACCACAAGAGGCTCACGTTAGACGGCTGGATCAAGGGCTGCTGCTCTGGAGACGGCACGCATTGTGAGGAAGTTCCTCTCTCTGGAGCCTTAACCACCGTCTGCTAGGACCCTGTTCCCGCAGCCGGTTGGAAGCGGATTTTTATATTTGAAAATGTAAAATAATTAGTTAACAATGAATAAATGGATAATATTATACTTACTCGCATTCACTTATCGCCAAACTCCTAGCGATAGCAATTTGTGCGAGATCCATCCATTGCGTGGAATCATACACTTCCAATATGCGATCGACCGGCCTCACCACGCAAGTGATAGGCTCCAAATAATAATGATACTGTCCTTCTATCTCATATGTCCCTTTTATAACCGTCTTGGTATCGGTACCTTTAGTTGATGGGTCGATGGTCGCTTCTCCTACTATGTATCTCTTGCTATCTTTTTTAGCCTGGTCAATAGTGAGGACTGGTGGCGTAGTACTGACGTTTTTGTACTTAACAGAGACTTGCTTCGCGACTCTAGCAGCTAATTCCTGTGTTTTAGCGACCAGTATAGCAATGGGTTGTCCGTAGAATTTGATCTTTGTGGCTAGGATCTCTTCTTCATCGGTCTGCAGTTGTATTCCAGGGTATGTGAATGAATTAACGCCGGGGATGTCTTTCGCGGTGAACAGTGCGACTACTCCATCTATAGCCTAAAAGTGAAGCAAGTTAATAATTGACGCTCTGAGTATTTTTTTTAGCAATTGACTTTTGGACTTGGACTCAATCGCTCTTATAACTCTAATCCAATCAGTGGATTAGGTTAGGCGGTGTATGTCATCATCATCATCACCAGCCGGAAGACGTCCACTGCTGAACAAAGGCCTCCCCCTTAGACCGCCACAATGAACGACAATTTGCCATTTGTATCCACCCGCCTGCGTCGCGCACATTGTCGTCGGTCCACCGCGTGGTCGCCACTCGAGAACCGCTGTATGTGCACATCACAAAATGTGCACTAAAGTCAAACTCAAAGTGTGAATTTCATTCGCAAAATACGTGTTTATTAGAGAGAATTGACCAAAACGAGCACTTGATTGGTTTATCAACATGTCTAAACAACGTATACCTATCCAGTGGGATTCGCTAGTGTTACACATATTTACAAAATATGCACCTTACAATAATGTGCAACCTTGCACTGAGTTGCACTATTTGTCTTCCGTCGTCACGCGGCTTTTTACAAAGAAAGAGATAGCCGACCAGAGCTTGTAAACCGTAGACAGAAAACAAATAAGCGTACCAAAAATACGTTTAGAGGCGCGCGCGTTTTTGATTAATGATTGGATCAAATATTAAGTACTTACCTATTTTAATTTGTTAATTAGAACGAGAATCGGGTACTGAGCAGTGAGAACACTATATTAATATGTCCCATGTTCAACCTGCCAGTCAGTGTAGGTACTCTATACATATACTCCATCCCAAATAAGCTTGAAGGCGATTACAAGTTCGTTTGCGGCTCAATAACTACATAACGCATATATTTGTCAACTAGGCGCATCAGCAAAAACAACTTTGTATTACCAACCTTTTTTTGCTGCCGCGTTAACGGTCCAATATACAGCGGGGGTGTTTTATGACTGCATAATAAAGTTGTAATCGCCTTCAAGCTTATTTGGTTTGGAGTGTATATCTTTGACGGGCCCGTTGGTCAGACACCCTGCCTGCTAACCGATAGGTCGTGGGTTCGATTCCCGCCAAGTGTCTGGGTGTTGTTTATCTATTTAAGTATGTATTTACAAAAAAAAAAAAGTATATACGTATTAGTATCAGTTGTCTGGTTTCCATAGTACAGGCTCTGCCTAGTTTGGGGTCGGATGACCGTGTGTGGATTGTCCCTTTAAAAAAAAAAATTAAAAAAAAAAAAAAATTAAAAAAAAAAATCTTACCAGTACCGCGTCGACATCAATAGTATCCACCTCGCCGTTGTGCACCGTCGACAGAACGAAAGCTCCGAACACTTCCTTAGGCATCGGTGGTATGTCGTTCACGAACTGAGCCTCCCCCCCTGCCTGTATCGAGGCTTCCAGCTTCTGTATCGGCTGGTTCAGGGGGTACAGCGAAGGGTCCGTTTGGAAGTCTTGCTTGCCTTTGGAGACAGGGCGTTTGAGGAGTTCGCCGCCTGAGATGTACTTTGATAGGGCTGTGCCAGGTGGACTGATGTTCAGTATAAACTGTGGAAAGTATATTTTAATATACTTACTGGCTATTGAAAATTGATGTACAAAAATTTATGAAAAATCACTAATAATCTGCTAAGGCTTTATTTGGTTGACATTTTGTCATTTTTGTCATCAGAAAATGTTTCGGGTGATAAACAAAAAAGAATTAGTAGGTACAACAAAAATATACTCGCCTGCTAAAGCTGTTGGCGTCTCTCAAAGTGGAATTAGTATACCACAATCTTTTTTCTTAAATGTAGTGATGAAAAAAGAAAAACTCACTCAATGGTAAGCGCACAGATACATTAGTTATTAAGTCTCCTGAACCTGGTAATTTCACCAGCTTCAGTGCCCTTCACACCGGAATACAGCAATGTTTACACACTGCTGCTTGGCGGCAGAATATCTGACACTGCGGTGGTACCTACCTAGAGGGCATAAAAATCTATGGCATTAAATATTTTGTTTTACTTACCTTATAAAATAGACCCAGTGCCAACTTCTTCCTGCATTCGATGGACGGTTCCCCTTCTATCTCAACTGGCACCAACTCTTGGCTGAGCACTTTGACAGCACCTTGGAGGTTATCATCATGAAACAGGTTTTTCCCAACGACGTAGGCTTCGGTCGCAGAAGCGTGAACGAAGGTAGGCGATATATTTCCGAATACAAATGTGGCGCCCTCTATGTCATTGCACTTAGAAAGTTTAATTAAAAATGCCGCATTCACTATGGCTAGAGCGTTTTGATTACGCGGCATAATCTGAAATGTTTTAAAAACCCCTTATTAGTAATAATACAGTACAACGAATTAAGTACCTTCTCCGTTTTGAAATCGGTTAAAAAAGAGAAAGAAAAGGAATTGGGCGCATTATAGCTCCCTGGGAACCTTTCACCATGCTCACGGTTACGGGAGTTGCTGGGAAACCTTCCTACCTTCAATATGTATCCAGGGACCCTTCGGGGGATCCACCGGGGTATGTGAGATTCTTACCCACTAAACCCCCCACGGCTGTCCAATCGGCACACCTGAGTTTAGTGACTTGCCTTTGAGCCCTAGATATATTCCGGTTTTTACCCTATATTAAATCATTAAGTATCTCTTTTAACCCTGAGCTTTTAGCCTAAATGTAAATTGTTTTTTTTCTACAATATAATAATATAATAAAACGTAATTTGGTTTTTTAGATACTTACATAGACCTTCAGTGAAAAATTATCTAACCGATATTGAAAACCTAACCGAAAAGTCCTAAACCGTTGTGTAGTTTAGGACGAGTTAGCGGATATACAGACAGATAGACAGACGCTGAAAGCGAAATTGTTTTAAAATAAGTATATACTTGAGTATAGAAAAAGCAAACGCTTAGTCCGTAGTAGACTCAAGGACCACCCATCTCCTCCCGTTAGGTAGGCGACTAAGGGAAAACAATAAGATGGGCAGCAGTGTCTTTTTACTGGATTACCACCTATACTGCGATCCCCAAGCTGGCTGCCAAGCGTAGGGATTACGCCCCTCCCTTCTCAGGGGGAGGCTTCTGTTCAACAGTGGACGTTTCGGCTGCTGCTGATGATGATGAGACTCAAGGAACATTCTCCATAAAAGTATCTACTTAGGGGTGTATATTAATAATTACCTTATAACTCCTGAATGTATGGTAGGCACTTAGCGGGGGCAATTCCACATTTACCATAAGATGTCCTGTCATGTCATATTTTAGGAAATTCCGGACCGATAACCATCTCATCTGGCCATTGCGGTTACCTAACAAATTTAATCAAAAAATTAATAACTTACTAAAGCTATTTGTAATGACCGACCGAGCGGTTTCGGTTTCGGCAAGTGTTGGCAAAAACTCTAGTTCAGGCACCTGTTTCGGTTTCGGCAAAAAATCTACCGAACCTTCGGCTGCACCGAAACTCTGCGTTAATGAATTATCGCGCTTTTTTTTTGGGGCTGATAGACGCTGTTGGCCGTAGATGGCCATTACAGCTTCACCGGACAATAGGAGGCGAGCGCTTATAGCACTCTAGCCTTACGGCAGAAGGAGCGACGAGCTCAAGGGCGCCTCAGGGAGGCACGGCCTTGGGCTGTCGCTTAAGAGAGGGCTGAGTTTACCACCGGCTCATAACGGGGGGCCTGAGAAGAACCGGCAAAAAACTCAGTGGGGTGATGCACGTCGTTGAGGTCGCATGCGTACGACCCTGCGGCGCGGATTAAACTGTTCGCGTGACAGGACGAGGATTCGAAGTAGCGTTTCGACGCTTCTTTTAGGAACTTGCGAAGGGGATCTAACTTAAAGTCGGAATGTAAATCTACATTCCGCATGTACCACGGGGCACCGACGGCACGTCGGAGAAAACGATTTTGGATAACCTGGAGGCTATCGATACGGGTGCGGGCGGCGTGCGCGAAAACTACACTCGCGTAAGTCATGATTGGGCGAATGCAGGCTTTGTACAATGTCAACTTATTTCTAAGCGACATTTTACTCCGCTTGCAGAGAAGGGGATACAGGCGACCTAATACGAAAGCCGCTCGATTGCGGACGGACCTAATGTGCGGGCCGAAAGTCATGGCGGAGTCCAAGGTGACTCCGAGGTTCTTAACCTTCCTAGTCCAGGGGATAGGGTGATTGAATAGGGATATTGGAACCAGTCGTCTTCTGGGCTGAAGGCTCCGCGCGGAGAACATATTGGCCGGGAGAAGACCACCGCGGCACTCTTCTCCGGGTTCGCCTCTATGCGCCACGTACGAAACCATTCGCCCAGGGCGTCGACTGCGGCTTGAAGAGCACGCGTCAAATAGGACATGTTCCTATGGAAATAATAGAGAGCGGTGTCATCCACGTAAAGGGCGAGTTGGACTCTGTTCGAACGAGGAATGTCGTTCGTGAACAGGCTGAACAGAAGGGGAGAGAGCACAGAGCCCTGGGGGACTCCGGCCTGTAGTGGATGGGGTGAAGTATACGTACCTTCGACCCGGTATCGAAAGGTACGATTCTCGTATGATGAGTGCCTATCGGGCACTCCTAACTGGAAGAGCTTGTATATCAAGCCGTTGTGCCAGACCTTTCCGAAAGCCTCGAGGAATAGGGCGCCTGTGTAGACGGGGTTGGGCTGGTTGAGGCCGGTCAGGATGTGCGCCGTGAGGCGGTGCACGAATTATCGCGCGTGTCGCTCGGTTGACTTCGTGAGAGTTCGTGATTCGTATCAAACATAGTAATTATTTTTCACATAGTACATACTTTAAATTATTGCTTTTTTTAATTCATTTAACACGTTTCAACTGTCAATTTGGGTATAGAATTAGCCAAATTTCAGTAAACACCTGATTTTCAGCCGAAACCGAAACAGATAATGTAGATTCGGTTTCGGTAGAAATTCCTGTTTCGGTCGGACACTTAGAATATAAGGTCCGATACTTGATATTTGTTTGTATTTCTTTGGGTTAACGATAGGTACCTATAGTGTATATAGTGGGACTAGACGGAAAATCGTTTACGTTTTGTGCAAATGCGTGATAATTGGTTAACCCACTAGTGAGTTGCCACCCGGGTTATACCTATACCTATCAGTACAAGAAACTGACATTTACGCCGTAGGAGTACAAAGCTAGTTAATTTACTTATATTGATTCAAGTTAGCATGCAAGAGCAGACAAATAATTATTTAAGACAACACTTGTTCAAACTTATTTAACAAGTTTGTGAATTAATTTGTACCTAATAAACTCAGAACAGAATTTGTTCTCCAAAAACATTTATTTTATTTTATTTTATTGAGGAAAACAAACAGTTATACATTATAATATCAGTACACAATATGCATGCAATGTATAGACAAAAGTACAACCAACAACATTTTCCACGGCTTACATATAAATAAGATTAAAGGTTATTCTAGGGACAGGCTCGATGTTACAAACGTAGCTATAACTGTTGATAATATATAAATATATAGCTGAATAGCTTCTGCCTTCTGCCAAAATAATAGAAATATACCTACTTATAAAGAAAATAATGATGTAAGTACTTAGAATGTTAAAGATGTGGAAGATGAGACACTGCAGTGAGTTAACCACTACTCAGCACCTCAACTACCATTTTTTTAAACTGGTTTATAGTTACAGCAAATATATCAATATCTGTAAATAACTTGTTATGACTATCTAAAAGTCGACGTAGAGGAGAGCGTAGGCCAGCATTGGTTCTACAAGATGTCGTAGCAAAGACTGTACGCGCCCTCACCTCGCGCCGGTACACAGTTCTGGGGACTATATAGCATAATTTATTACTAATTTCAGTGCAATCAATATCACCATGACAAATTTTATACAGCAACATTGCTTCCAGTTGTAGACGTCTAGACTTTAATGTTAAAATCTTGTGCCTACTCAACAACTGGCTATAAGTTAGACGTGCGCGGTGGCACCTGTAATGCATGGAGCGAAGGAAATTACGTTGTACAGACTCAATTTTATCAACATATTTGTTATATAAGGGGTTCCAAACACAACAGGCATATTCAAGTTGAGGTCTTATTAGGGTCTTGTAAAGGGCTAGATAAGTGGCTTCACTCTTAAACTCCTTGCATGCTCTCATTCATTTAATTAATTAGGTACATACTCGAACAAAATGATTGTCCAAAAACTTGTTACCCAATAATAATTCAAAGTCAAAGTCAAAATTACCCGTGGGCCGTGGGGTGTCCGGGTAAGAACAGCACCCACCCATCTCCTCTCATTGGGTGTGCGTAAGAGGCGACTAAGGGAATATAAGAAGACGGGCAGCAGCGTCTTTCTATTGGATTCCTATCACCTATACTGCGATCCCCAAGCCGCCTGCCAAGCGTGGAGATTATGCCAACCCCTCCCTTCTCAGGGGGAGGCCTTTGTTCAGCAGTGGACGTCTCGGCTGCTGCTGGTGATGATGAAAGTCAAAATATCTTTAGTGTTGTCTGATAGTAAATACACATTCTTACTTACATGCACAGTAAAAGTATTTTTTTGTTTATACCTACCAGGTAGTATACCAACCACCGCAGTGTCAGATATTCTGCCGCCAAGCAGCAGTGTGTAAACATTGCTGTGTTCCGGTGTGAAGGTCACTGTAGCTGGTGAAATTAGCGGACATAAAAGACTTAATATCTAATATCACGATATTACGTCGTTACGTTAGCGTCGGCAATTTAACGCGTTCTGGTGTTGCTAGCGTGTATAGGCTGCGGTGACTGCTTACCATCAGGCGGACCGCATGCTTGCTTGCCACCTTGATAGTATAAAAAACAACTTACAAACTGTGATAGTAGCTCCAACACACTCTAATAATAAGAATAGATCCGATTGGTACGTTGGCACCGCGCGCTTATACATCAAGTTTCCTGCGATGGAGCCGATCTAAAACAATAAACGGTTTTAAAAACTAGTCATTACTGTATTCTGGTGTAAAGGGCACTGTAGCTGGTGAAATTACCGGACACAAGAGACTTAATAACTAATGCCTCGGGTGACGAGGGGCAGTAGGTACAATGAAGCTGTCTATGGGCAGGCGAGTCGCTTACCATCAGGCGAACGTCTTCCTTGTCTCGTCATTAGGTTGAATAAAAAAAAATATAATACCCTAAAGGGTGAAGGAAAACATCGTGAGGAAACCTGCATGTCTGAGAAAGCCTAACTATCTTTCTAATGACGTGTGAGTGGCAGGCACTTAACCAGCGTGGTGGACTATGGGCTCAGCCCTTTCATCTTGAGGGGAGGCCCGTGCCCAACAGTGGGACAAAAACAAGGGCTGGTAAAAAAAGGGTAGCTACCTAACCTACCGTAGGTACTTTGCACGGCGCGGATGTGCGTCTACAAAATTGTACCATCTCTCTACGTGTGTAATGTACTAACGCGGTCATAAACGGTTTATCAGTTTTCAATCAAAATCGTTTGAACGATGTTAGGTACGCTTACCCCGCGCGCATGGATTTTGGGCCGGCTCCTGCAAGCGATTATCGTCCTAAAGACGATATGCCGTAAGTGACCGCGAGAGTACAATATGTTATGATAAGCCAACTCACCTTTCTAACAGGAATGTGAGCGACCAGTTGCAAATGTTTGACAAATTCCGACAAATAAGCGAAATCGCTGTTGCCCTTACAAGTTTCCTTAAATATTGTGATGCAGTCCTCTAATGACACGTTGGCGCCCAACACCAAGTTTTGGTCAATATGGTAACCCTTGAGTGACTTCACTTCACTAATATCGATCAGATATCGAGGGTACTCGAAGGTTTCTACTATTCCTGAAAGAGATGGTTCCATCACTTATTACCTAATTACTAGCCCTTATTAAGCATCATTCTTGCTAGTAAATGACACGACCGTCAGCCGCAGGACCGACTTCACCAGATTGTCATGCAATCTGGTGAACGGCTTCAACGGCTTGTATTGTAATAACAAGTAAGTAACAATAAATTACAAAGTTATCGCTCCCTGCACAATTTGAACCCGCAAACTCCAGTAAGTATACTCATTTTTCTTAAAAAGATCCTTTCTATTTTTAGTCTTTCTAAACTTTAGCAATAACAACCTACTGTTAAATTACTTGTTTAATTAATATTAGTATCTATGGTATCCTATATTGGCTTAGCTTAATTAATTAGTTTTAAATTGTCTGTATTCTATGGAATGTGCTGTTGGATACCTTCAATAAATAAAAAATAAATAAATAAATAAATAAAATAAGTATACAAAGCGAGTTTAGTCAGCCAATGTGTCCATTACTGCAGGATGTGTTGTTGTTGACGATAGGCCGGAATGAGGCTGTACTTACTGTCATATGTACTTATTTGTTCTCGCGAAGAAACCTTCAAAAGGACCCGCGAACACTGTGGGAACTCTAGAGACCACACCTCAAACGTCGAGCAACCTACAGTTCTAACCAACTTTGGTTACTTGCTTGGTTACACTAAGAAATATTACCTTTTCCAGTATTGCCATCCACAAGCATGTACGAATCTACTCCATACATATTAAAAATATCAAAGACATTGTTCTGATCGTAAACTTTGAAGAATTTATGCTTCCCGAAGTCCAAAACTATGGGGCTACTACTCTTGTCATCTTCCACAATGCTCCAGTCGCTTCCTTCGCTGCGCACAGAGCATTTTCGTTCGCAGTTTGTTTTCTTTCCACACACAGTCATGTCTTCCATATCCCGTACCATTTGGCATAGGGTTGGGGTGGCGTCAATACCGAAAGATTTGACAGTGTCCATGATCGGCCGAAAACCCGTGCAACGGCAGGTGTTGCTTCCGAAAGAATTCTCCAGCTCCTCCATAGTTAGGTTCTTGTCACGGAGACTGGAAATTAGGAGTCTTAATTATTGTACTGTAAAGGAAGAGACTGACCCCGTACCATAACGTCGGCTTACTGCAAGAACTCACTAATGGCAAAAAGTCATTAACAGTTAAATAGCGCCTCGAACTCGTCTTGACGAGCTCTATATATTTCAAAAACACACTTGTAGTGGCATACATCAATACCGGCATCGCCACGCACGCGCAGCGTTGCTGTGCGTCCGCGCGCCGCTGCGTCAGCTGGACAACTATTGCGGTACGGAACGCGCGGGTCATATTTATGACTTCGGTCGCGAGCGCAACGCGCAGTAATCGACCAATCCCAGCGCGCGTTTACTGTGTAGAGAGTTCACTAGTGTAAGCATGTAAATATTGTATATATAGGCTATGTTTTCCCGATTAAATATGCCCGCACTCTCCCAAGTGCCTCCCGAATTTGCGGTGAGGCTGGTAGAGATTATCTCCGTCAAGTATCCGACGATCTTGACGGAGTTAATCTCGGCCATGAACGCCGCCACCTCGAGCGAAACCCTTTCGCCGACCCCACCCGACCTTCAGTCGCAGCCCACCGATGCGTTTACCGCACCGACCCCAGCGGCGCTTACCCCGCCACCTTCCGCCGCGATTATCTCGCCGCAGCCCACCCCGGCGCACCTAGATGCGCCAACCCAGTTCCCTCCACCGGGGTTCGAGGCCGACCCTCAGTCAGCCTCGGACATGGAGGTCGAACTCGAGTCCGCCAAGCGTCCCTTCTCCTCCTCGGAGGACGAATGGACGCTAGTCCGCGACAAAAAACGGGCGCGTCAACCCCGGGACCAGCGCCCGTCTAAGCACCAGTGTGTTGAGGAGGAGGCCTGTGCGTCCTCCCCAAACCCCCTGAGTGCCTCTCCGTCCCCTCGCACCTCACCCACTCCGCGCGCATCAGCCGCCCCGGTGAGCCAACCCGAAGGTCGCAAGCCCCGCCCGCCCCCTCCTGTAATTATACAGGACAAAGCCGCATGGCCGCGCGTCACTAACGCTCTTAAAGCGAAAAATATCCGATACACCAAGGCCTCGAACACGGCCAACGGCATCAGTGTCAGCGCCATGACGACCGACGACCACCGTCAACTGACATCCCATCTCAGGAAGGAGAAGATCTCCTTCCATACTTACACCCTCGAAGAGGACCGCACCCTTCGAGTGGTCATTAGGGGAGTTCCGAAGGAATTCGAGCCCTCTCTCATCCTTGAGGACCTTCAGTCCCAAGGATTCCTCGCCCACGAAGTCCACCGCATGGCGAGTGGCCGCGGTCCCAAGGTCCCATACAGTATGGTGACTGTCATTCTCGACCGTACCCCCGAAGGCAAGCGTATTTTCGACTTGTCTCATCTCCTAGACCTCACCGGGGGTTTCTATGTCGAACCCCCCCACAAACGTGGCACTCCCGGTCAGTGCCACAATTGCCAATTGTACGGCCATTCGGCCCGCAACTGTCACGCCACTCCCCGATGCGTTAAATGCATCGGGGACCACCCGACATCCACCTGCTCTCGCAAGCAGGAGACCGCGACCGAGCCTCCCGGCTGTGTCCTCTGCGGGACCGTCGGACACCCCGCGAATTATCGCGGATGTTCGAGGGCCCCAAAGAGGAATCGTCGAGTGGCGAGGCGCAACGGTCTCCGTGCGCCCAGGAATCCAGCGCCTTCAGCGCCCATCTTTTCGGCACCCACTGTGCCCGGGCCCCCTGCTCCTCCTGCGCCTTCTGCGCAAAAATTAGTCCCGTCAGGTTCGGCACCTTCCGTGCCGCAGGCTCCACAAGGCGTCACGCCTTCTGCGCTCCGCGACCCACGGCTCAACCGTCCCGTGCCCCCTGCTCCGCGTCCCAACGCATGGAACACCCATGTTCCCAGCGCGCCCATGCACCCTGCGACTAGCGCCCCGGCGCCTCACGCCGGGTTCACCCCAGTGCCCTCAGCACAAAACACCCTGGTGTCGGACATCCAACTGATCCGTAACACCATGAGCAATTTTAATATTGCCGCCATCCGCGCCCTCGCGCACAAGCTTCGAGTCGCCAAAAACGACTACGAACGCACCATGGCCCTTGTCGAGCACGAGAGTGTGCTCAGTTCCCTGTCAGTGGTTCCCACCACCCAATCTTGTCCTTGATCAATGGATTTACACCCAAAACGAATCAAGCCCCTCTCCTTGTGCCTGGCGTTTTTCAACGCCCATGGCCTCTCCCCTCAACGCGATCAAGTTAGTGAATTCCTTAGGGATCACCAAGTTGACGTCATGCTAGTGCAAGAGACATTCCTCAAACCCGCTCATAGGAGTCCCAACATCGCCAACTACCATCTCGTGCGAAATGACAGAACTGCCACCCGCGGAGGCGGCACTGTCATCTATTATAGGAAATCCTTGCACTGCATTCCACTCGATGCCCCTGCGCTCACCAATATCGAGGCCTCGGCTTGCCGCCTCTCTCTCTCGGGTCATCCCCCTGTCACTCTCGTCTCGGTGCACCTTCCACCAGACAAGCAACTTCTCAGAAGTGACATCGAAGCACTTCTTGACATGGATAGCGCCGTCATCCTTGGCGGCGACTTCAATTGCAAACACGTCAGGTGGAACTGTCACTCCACCAATTATAACGGCGTGCGCCTCGACGCTCTAGTCGACACTCTCGATTTCGACATCATTGCTCCAATGCGTCCCACCCATTTTCCCGTCAGCATCGGCTACCGTCCCGATATCCTAGACATGGCACTTCTGAAGAACGTAACGCTTCGGCTGCGCTCTTTAGAAGTGCTCCATGAACTAGACTCCGACCACCGTCCCGTTCTCATGGAGCTCGGACCACCTCCCTCACCGGAACCAGTCATGAAGACTGTGGTGGACTGGCAGCGGCTGAGCACCTGCTTGGCCAATGCCGACACGCCACAGCTCTCTCGTATCCCTGTCCACCTCTCGTCCCCTCAGGACACCGAACAAGCCGTCAGTGCTTTCACTGACAACCTCCAATCGGCCATCAGCCAATCTTCCCGGCAGGTTGAAGCGGTGGACCCTTATGTCCAACGCTTCAAACTGCCGGCCGACGTCAAAGAATTGGTCCGAGCCAAAAACGCGGCTATCCGCGCTCACGACTCCTACCCCACCGCAGCCAACCGGATCCGCATGCGCGCTTTACAGAGGGACGTAAAGAACCACATCGCGGAACTCCGGGGGGACCGGTGGGACGGTTTTCTCGAGGGTATCACTCCCTCTCACCAATCCTACTGGCGGCTAGCGAGGGCTCTCAAGTCCGACACGGTAGCCACCATGCCTGCCCTGACCCGCCCTTCAGGCGCCCCACCAGCTTTCGACGACGAGGAAAAAGCCGAGGTCCCCGCAGACTCTCTAGAGAGACAATGCTCTCCTAGTGTCTCAGTTTCCGACCCACCCCATCGCGATCACGTAGATAGGGAAGTAGAGCGCAGGGTTTCTGCCCCGCCATCCGACACACTCACCCCGGTCACCCATTCCGAGGTGGAAGACCTCATCAAAGGCCTTAAGCCTAAGAAAGCCCCCGGCCCTGACGGCATCTCGAACCGCGTACTAAAAATCCTTCCCTACCACTTGATCTACCTCTTGGTAGCCATCTTCAATGCCGCCATGACGCACGCTATATTCCCTTCGGAGTGGAAAGAAGCAGACGTCATCGGCATTCACAAACCCGGTAAGCCACGTGACGATCCCACGAGCTACCGCCCCATAAGTCTCCTTAGCGCCCTGGGCAAACTCTACGAGCGCTTGCTTCTCGCAAGACTCAAAGAATTTGTCATCTCGAAGGGCATACTCATACACGAGCAGTTCGGCTTTCGAGCCGGACACTCTTGCGTCCATCAAGTGCACCGCATCACGGAGCACGTCCTCTCCGGGCTCAACCAGCCCAGACCCATATACACCGGAGCCTTATTCTTCGATGTCGCCAAGGCATTCGATAAGGTCTGGCACAATGGCTTGCTTCACAAGCTCTACCTCATGGGCGTGCCAGACCGTCTGGTCCTCATCATACGAGATTTTCTCAGGAATCGCACCTTTCGATATCGAGTCGAAGGTGCGCGATCCACTTCCCACCCTATTCAGGCCGGAGTCCCTCAAGGCTCTGTGCTCTCTCCACTCCTGTTCAGCCTGTTCACGAACGACATCCCTCGTTCGGACAGGGTGCAACTAGCCCTATATGCGGACGACACCGCACTATTCTTCTCACACAGAAATAAGGCTTTCTTGACGCGCACTCTTCAAGTCGCCGTCAACGCCCTAGGCGAATGGTTCCAAAAGTGGCTCATCGCGGTGAACCCGGAAAAGAGCGCCGCGGTGTTCTTCTCCCGGGGCACCAGATCCCACACTGCGGGCCATCCCAGTAGTCGTTTAGGTCAGATCACCCTCTATCGGCGTCCCATCCTTTGGACCAAAAAGGTCAAATATCTAGGCGTCACCCTAGACTCCCGCATGACATTTGGACCACATATACGGTCAGTACGCAACCGAGCGGCCTTCGTCCTCGGCCGGCTCTACCCCATGATCTGCAGGCGGAGTAAACTGTCACTTAGGAATAAGTTGACACTTTACAAAACCTGCATCCGTCCCATCCTATCTTACGCCAGTGCCGTTTTCGCACACGCAGCTCCCGTCCACATCAATAGCCTCCAGGTTATTCAAAACCGATTCCTTCGACATGCCGTCGGTGCCCCGTGGTACATGCGGAATGTCGACCTTCACTCCGACTTCGGTCTAGTCCCTATCCGCAAATTTTTCAAGGAAATGTCCGAACATTACTTTGAAAAAGCTTGCGTCCACCCGAACCCACTCATCGGCGCCGCTGCCGACTATATCCCCGACCCCGACCCTGTTCCCGGTCCCTCAGATCGTCGACCTACCGTACATCGCCGCCGTCCGCGGCATGTACTGCTCGACCCACCCGACCCGATGTCCGTCCTCCTGGACCATGACACAACACCAACACCAACACCGACAACGACGTCACGAGTCGTACACACACCTACACACAGACACCGGTCTCGCCGGCGAGGCCGTAGGGTCGTACGCATGCGACCTCGACATGCATCCCCTCGCTGAGTTTCTTGCCGGTTCTACTCAGCGGGGGCGCGTTGTGAACCGGTGGTAAACTCACACACTCTCTAAGCGGCAGCCCAAGCCGAGGCCGTGCCTCCCTGCTGAGGTGCCCTTGAGCTAGTCGCTACCTTTCCGGGCTGGAGCGCTCAAAGCGCTCGCCCTCTCGTCCGGTGAAGCTGTAATGGCCATCTGCGGCCAACAGCACTACTCCTACACAACAAAAAAAAAAAAAAAAAAAAAAAAAAAGATTCAATATGGTTTAAGCTTCAGTTACTCGCCTCTTATTTAAGAACCAACAACTCTCGGAAGATCGGAACCAAACATCCCGACATTGGTGACCCCTTCAGAACAAAGCGACCATCAAGATTAAATCCATAATGACCGAGCAACAGAAAAAGGAAGACATCGTCCCACTGGGCGAGGTAGCCACAGTCTCGCTACAGGCGCGTATTCCACCATTTTGGCGCCAGAGACCAAGCCTCTGGTTCAAGCAGTTTGAAGCCGCCGTCTCCGCACAGAAGATCTCCGAGCAACATCAGTATAATATCGCTGTTACTATGCTTGAAAGAAATGACATCGAAATGGTCAGCGACATCATTCTCAATCCACCGGCAACAGGACAATATAAAGCCTTAAAAAATCGCCTCATCACAGCGTACGAAGAGTCCGAGCATCAACAGCTACAAAAGCTTCTTACCGGACTTGAACTCGGAGACCAAAAGCCCAGTCATCTCCTCCGACGCATGCGCGTTATGGGCGGAAAACTACTGAATGACGACGCGCTAAAAATATTGTGGATGAACCAGATGGCCACCCAAGTTCGCGCCGTCTTGTCAGTCAACACGGAGTCAACACTAGACGGGCTAGCAGTCATGGCAGACAAAATTATGGAACAATTTGACAACAACACCGTGGCCGCAGTCTCCACGCCTTCAAGCACAGAGAATGCCAGCGATGCCAGCACACCACTTGAACTCCTATCCAAACAAGTCGAGAGACTGTCCTTAGAAATTGCCGAACTACTAACGTATCAACGAGCACCACGCCGAAGTTCATTTCGCCGACCATTTGGCACGCGTTTTCGTTCCCCAGCTCGTTCAAGGACTCCAAGAGACGCGTCCCGCCCGCCTCTAGACAGCGAATGGCTCTGTCGTTACCACTTCAAATTCGGTGAAAACGCGCGTCGCTGTGAGTCACCGTGTTCAAGAAAGAAGCAGGAAAACTAAAACAAACATCAACCGTGGCGGGCGTTGATGTTCCTAAAGCCAGTCACCGCCTATGCGTCGTCGACATCAAGACTAGAGAGAGATTTCTCGTGGACACTGGAGCAGATATATCTGTATTGGCGGCACGAAGCAAGGAAACACGCGACAGCACTACGTCGTATAAACTGTACGCCGCGAACAACACACCTATACGTACCTACGGAGAGCGAACTCTAGAACTCAACCTAGGCCTACGTAGAAGTTTCAAGTGGTCATTCGTCATCGCAGACGTGAAGACATCAATACTTGGCGCAGATTTCCTACGAAGTCACAAACTCCTTGTCGACCTGCACCAGAGAAAATTAATCGACAGCGTCACTGACATCGCCGTTAACGCCATTCAAGTAATTAACAACGAACCATCTGTCTCCACATTAAGCAGCAATCACGAATACCACGACATCCTCGCTCAGTATCCAGATGTACTTCGACCCATGTCGCTGAAGACTCCAACGAAGCACGACGTGACGCATCACATAGAAACGACTGGACCACCTTTATATTCACGGCCACGTCCATTACCGCCCGATAAGTACAAAGCAGCAAAACTTGAATTTGAAAGAATGATGGAGATGGGTATTTGCAAGCCGTCAAATAGCCCCTGGGCCAGTCCCCTACATGTAGTAAAGAAGAAGGATGGCTCACTACGGGTGTGTGGCGACTACCGTAGACTAAACGCCGTGACAGTGCCCGACCGCTACCCTATACCAAGAATACAAGACTTCACTAATCAACTTCACAGGAAAATGGTCTACTCAAAACTGGACATTAAAATGGCCTACTTTTGGATCCCCATAGAAACAGAAGATGCACCAAAGACAGCTATCATCACACCCTTTGGCCTTTTTGAGTTTAATTGCATGACGTTCGGTTTACGAAACTCTGGCCAAACGTTTCAACGGTTTATGCACGAAGTACTCCGCGGCCTGGATGACATCGTATTCTGTTTCGTCGATGACCTTCTCATATACTCGTCAGACAGTACATCACACCAGCGAGCGTCATCTACATCAAGTCTTGGAACGCCTTAACTCATACGGCGTCACATTAAACATCGAAAAATGCGAGTTTGGAAAAAACAAAATTCAATTCCTTGGATATGAAGTCTCTGAAGATGGAATCAGACCTACAGAAGAACGCATCGAAGCCATATCTAAGTATCCAAAACCTCAAACCGTACAAGATCTTAGAAGATTTTTAGGCATGCTAAATTTTTACCGCAGTTGCCTACCACATCAAGCCGAACACCAAGAGGAATTAAATAAACACCTACACAATACGAAGAAGAACGACAAGTCACCGATCACGTGGACACCGCAAGCCGACGCCGCCTTTGACAAATGCCGACAAAGCATACTCAACGCGACCTCGCTGACTCATCCCGTGCACAACGCTCCGCTATGCCTACTCACAGACGCCTCAGATACTAGCATAGGTGCCGTCTTACAACAGAAAATTAATGGGATCTGGAAGCCCCTCGCCTTCTATTCGAAGACTATGAGCGAAACACAGCGACGATACAGTGTTTACGATCGCGAACTTCTGGCGATGTATACAGCTGTTAAACACCTACGAAGATTAATAGAGGGCAACGACCTCACAATATGCACCGATCACAAACCATTGACGTTCGCTCTTACAAGAGGCCCGAACAGCACCGACACGCCGCGAAGAGAGCGACAACTACATTATATCAGCCAGTTCTGCACTAACATCAAGTACCTACACGGCGACAAGAACCAAGCAGCTGACGCGCTATCGAGAATAGAAGAAATACAGTGTTTATCAAGTATCGACTACGATAGACTAGCGCTTGACCAAGCTAGTGACGATGAGCTAAAAGATCTGAGGACAAGACCCAACTTAAAATTCGCGCCAATACCATTACCCGGGTGCCAACGGCCAATCACGTGTGAGACATCGACAGAGAATATACGGCCATACCTACCGATGGCTTACCGTTACGCAGCATTCAAAGCGCAACACGAACTCAGCCACCCCGGTGTCAGAACTACACGAAAAATGGTGACAACCAAATTCTTCTGGCCTGCAATGAACAAGGACGTCGGAACATGGACTCGAGCTTGTATCGGGTGTCAACGCGCGAAAGTTCATCGTCATATCGTCAGTCCCCTCGGCACGTTTCCACCGTCGCAGCGATTTGAACATATACACATAGATATCGTCGGTCCACTGCCACCTTCAAACGATTTTCGATACCTCGTCACGATAATCGACCGGAAGACGAAATGGCCCGAAGCAATACCAACGCGTGATATTACCGCGGAGACAGTCGCTCGAGCTGTGTACGAAGGATGGATCTCACGCTTCGGTTGCCCACTGCGCGTCACTACGGACCAAGGCCGACAATTCGAGTCTTCATTGTTCAACTCATTAATGAAGAAATTCGGCGTCACGAGAATACGGACTACAGCATTTCATCCGCAAGCGAATGGACAAGTTGAAAGATGGCATCGCACTTTAAAGGCTGCTCTCATGGCTAGGAGCGCGAGTTCATGTTGGAGCGAAGAGCTACCGATCGTTCTACTGGGTCTGCGTACAGCATTGCGTGAGGACAATAACTTCAGTCCTGCGCTCAAGACGTACGGAGCTACCCTGCGCATGCCATCCGATTTCTTCGCAACCAGCTCAAGACCCAGCGTAGTAGATGACGCAGAGTACGTACGCCGTCTCAGTGAATGTATGGCGACACTCGCACCGGCGTACCAGGAGTACAGAACATCGGCCAAGCCGTTCATCCATAAGGATTTACCCTCCTGCACGCATGTCTTTGTGCGAAACGACACAGTTCGAGCGCCTCTAACACCGCCGTACGATGGGCCGTATCAAGTGCTGCAGAGACACGACAAGTTTTTTAAAATCCAGTTGCCCAATCGCACCACAGTTGTGTCGCTGGATAGACTTAAGCCGGCATTCATCTGCAAAGAAGAAGAACATGGGGACACATCGCCAGTGATGCTTCCAACCACTGCGCCTACGCCGCATGCTGTCGCGTCGGCGGCCGGTCGGAGCGACCAAGGACTAACGACATCAGCATCGAGAGAGCGCTATGTTACGCGTTCTGGACGTGTAGTAAAGAAAAATCTACGCTTCGCTTAGGGGGGAATACTGTAGTGGCATACATCAATACCGGCATCGCCACGCACGCGCAGCGTTGCTGTGCGTCCGCGCGCCGCTGCGTCAGCTGGACAACTATTGCGGTACGGAACGCGCGGGTCATATTTATGACTTCGGTCGCGAGCGCAACGCGCAGTAATCGACCAATCCCAGCGCGCGTTTACTGTGTAGAGAGTTCACTAGTGTAAGCATGTAAATATTGTATATATAGGCTA
Source organism: Furcula furcula (assembly GCA_911728495.1). NCBI lineage: Eukaryota > Metazoa > Arthropoda > Insecta > Lepidoptera > Notodontidae > Furcula > Furcula furcula. The sequence continues at coordinate 20,060,568 of OU452255.1, forward strand.
TGTTTTCCCGATTAAATATGCCCCGCTGCGCGCTCCGGTCCCGATCGGACGTGCGCACTCGCTACGCTCTCTCACGCTCCGTGTGTTTGTGTGTTCACAGATTCGCCACCAGGCGTCACCGCCGTCGCTTCGTGACGGCCCACCGACCCGCCGCGTGTTTGGATTGCCGCGGCTTGTGCCGCCGGCTACCTGCTCGCCGGCCACCCGCGCGCCGCACACCTGCGTCGCGCGCACCCGCCCGTGAGTGACTCTTTGTTACTTGAAAACAGGTTCCTGTTTCCAAATAACAAAGCAGTCATTCCGCGTTTTAAAAACCACGTGTTTTTAGTGGTCGCCTAGGGGATCCTTGCGGTGTTAACGCACCTAGGCGGAGCGTGACCCGAGCGCTCGCCGGTTCCCTTCAGGAAACGGCAACTCGGACGGGATCAAGGCAACCGGCCCTGGGAGTGACCCCCTAGTCGATCTTGATCGTCGCCCTCCCACCCTTCCGCCTCCTATTTCCTATTCCTCGGGTGCTGTTTGGTTTCGAACCGCCGGCTTGCCGGTCTCGTCTCCTCTGCCCCGGGGCTGTTAGGCTACACACCCTACACACCCACACACACTAGGGCCACACGTTAGGCACTCACCCACTCCCCGCCTTGCCGGCGGGGAGGATCACTCACCCGTTTTCCGTCCGAAGAGTTTCCCTTTGGACGGAAAAATGTCGTCCCCCGCACTCTCCGCAGTGCCTCCCGATTTCGCGGTGAGGATGGTGGAGATTATCTCCGTCAAGTATCCGACGATCTGGACGGAGTTAATCTCGGCCATGAACGCCGCCACCTCGAGCGAAACCCTTTCGCCGACCCCACCCGACCTTCAGTCGCAGCCCACCGATGCGTTTACCGCACCGACCCCAGCGGCGCTTACCCCGCCACCTCCCGCCGCGATTATCTCGCCGCAGCCCACCCCGGCGCACCTAGATGCGCCAACCCAGTTCCCTCCACCGGGGTTCGAGGCCGACCCTCAGTCAGCCTCGGACATGGAGGTCGAACTCGAGTCCGCCAAGCGTCCCTTCTCCTCCTCGGAGGACGAATGGACGCTAGTCCGCGACAAAAAACGGGCGCGTCAACCCCGGGACCAGCGCCCGTCCAAGCACCAGTGCGTTGAGGAGGAGGCCTGTGCGTCCTCCCCAATCTCCCTGAGTGCCTCTCCGTCCCCTCGCACCTCACCCACTCCGCGCGCTTCAGCCGCCCCGGTGAGCCAACCCGAAGGCCGCAAGCCTCGCCCACCTCCTCCTGTAATTATACAGGACAAAGCCGCTTGGCCGCGCGTCACTAACGCTCTTAAAGCGAAGAATATCCGATACACCAAGGCCTCGAACACGGCCAACGGTATCAGTGTGTCCGCCATGTCGACCGACGACCACCGTCAACTGACAGCCCATCTCAGGAAGGAGAAGATCTCCTTCCATACTTACACCCTCGAAGAGGACCGCACCCTTCGAGTGGTCATTAGGGGAGTTCCGAAGGAATTCGAGCCCTCTCTCATCCTTGAGGACCTTCAGTCCCAAGGATTCCCCGCCCATGAAGTCCACCGCATGGCGAGTGGCCGCGGTCCCAAGATCCCATACAGCATGGTCACGGTCATTCTCGACCGTACCCCCGAAGGCAAGCGTATTTTCGACTTGTCTCATCTCCTAGACCTCACCGGGGGCTTCTATGTCGAACCCCCCCACAAACGTGGCACTCCCGGTCAGTGCCACAATTGCCAATTGTACGGCCATTCGGCCCGCAACTGTCACGCCACTCCCCGATGCGTTAAATGCATCGGGGACCACCCGACATCCACCTGCTCTCGCAAGCAGGAGACCGCGACCGAGCCTCCCGGCTGTGTCCTCTGCGGGACCGTCGGACACCCCGCGAATTATCGCGGATGTTCGAGGGCCCCAAAGAGGAATCGCCGAGTGGCGAGGCGCAACGGTCTCCGTGCGCCCAGGAATCCAGCGCCTTCAGCGCCCATCTTTTCGGCACCCATTGTGCCCGGACCCCCTACTCCTCCTGCGCCTTCTGCGCAAAAAGTAGTCCCGACAAGTTCGGCACCCTCCGTGCCGCAGGCTCCTCCTGGCCTGCACCCAGGCCCACAAGGCGTCGCGCCTTCTGCGCTCCGCGACCCACGGCTCAACCGTCCCAACGCATGGAACACCCATGTTCCCAGCGCGCCCATGCACCCTGCGACTAGCGCCCCGGCGCCTCACGCCGGGTTCACCCCAGTGCCCTCAGCACAAAACACCCTGGTGTCGGACATCCAACTGATCCGCAACACCATGAGCAATTTCAACATTGCCGCCATCCGCGCCCTCGCGCACAATCTTCGAGTCGCTAAAAACGACTTCGAACGCACCATGGCCCTTGTCGAGCACGTGAGTGTGCTCAGTTCCCTGTCAGTGGTTCCCACCACCCAATCTTACCCTTAATCAATGGATTCACACCCAAAACGGATTAAGCCCCGCTCCTTGTGCCTGGCGTTTTTCAACGCCCATGGCCTCTCTCCTCAACGCGATCAAGTTGGTGAATTCCTTAGGGATCACCAAGTTGACGTCATGCTAGTGCAAGAGACATTCCTCAAACCCGCTCATAGGAGTCCCAACATCGCCAACTACCATCTCGTGCGAAATGACAGAACTGCCTCCCGCGGAGGCGGCACTGTCATCTATTATAGGAAATCCTTGCACTGCATCCCACTCGATGCCCCTGCGCTCACCAATATCGAGGCCTCGGCTTGCCGCCTCTCTCTCTCGGGTCATCCCCCTGTCACTCTCGTCTCGGTGTACCTTCCACCAGACAAGCAACTTCTCAGAAGTGACATCGAAGCACTTCTTGACATGGATAGCGCCGTCATCCTTGGCGGCGACTTCAATTGCAAACACGTCCGGTGGAACTGTCACACCACCAATTATAACGGCGTGCGCCTCGACGCTCTAGTCGATACTCTCGACTTTGACGTCATTGCACCAATGCGCCCCACCCATTTTCCCGTTATCACCGGCCACCGTCCCGATGTCCTAGACATGGCACTTCTAAAGAACGTAACGCTTCGGCTGCGCTCCTTAGAAGTGCTCCATGAACTAGACTCCGACCACCGTCCCGTTCTCATGGAGCTCGGACCACCTCCCTCACCGGAACCGGTCATGAAGAGCGTGGTGGACTGGCAGCGGCTGAGCACCTGCTTGGCCAATGCCGACACGCCACAGCTCTCTCGTATTCCAGTCCACCTCTCGTCCCCTCAGGACACCGAACAAGCCGTCAGTGCTTTCACTGACAACCTCCAATCGGCCATCAGCCAATCTTCCCGGCAGGTTGAAGCGGTGGACCCTTATGTCCAACGCTTCAAACTGCCGGCCGACGTCAAAGAATTGGTCCGAGCCAAAAACGCGGCTATCCGCGCTCACGACTCCTACCCCACCGAAGCCAACCGGATCCGCATGCACGCTTTACAGAGGGACGTAAAGAACCGCATCGCGGAACTCCGGGGGGACCGGTGGGACGGTTTTCTCGAGGGCATCACCCCCTCTCACCTAGCCTACTGGCGGCTAGCGCGGGCTCTCAAGTCCGACACGGTAGCCACCATGCCTCCCCTGACCCGCCCTTCAGGCGCCCCACCAGCTTTCGACGACGAGGAAAAAGCCGAGGTCCTCGCAGACTCTCTAGAGAGACAATGCTCTCCTAGTGTCTCAGTTTCCGACCCACCCCATCGCGATCTCGTAGATAGGGAAGTAGAGCGCAGGGTTTCTGCCCCGCCATCCGACACTCTCACCCCGGTCACCCATTCCGAGGTGGAAGACCTCATCAAAGGCCTTAAGCCTAAGAAATCCCCCGGCCCTGACGGCATCTCGAACCGCGTACTAAAAATCCTTCCCTACCACTTGATCTACCTCTTGGTAGCCATCTTCAATGCCGCCATGACGCACGCTATATTCCCTTCGGAGTGGAAAGAAGCAGACGTCATCGGCATTCACAAACCCGGTAAGCCACGTGACGATCCCACGAGCTACCGTCCCATTAGTCTCCTTAGCGCCCTGGGCAAACTCTACGAGCGCTTGCTTTTCGCAAGACTCAAAGAGTTTGTCATCTCGAAGGGCATACTCATACACGAGCAGTTCGGCTTTCGAGCCGGACACTCCTGCGTCCATCAAGTGCACCGCATCACGGAGCACGTCCTCTCCGGGCTCAACCAGCCCAGACCCATATACACCGGAGCCTTATTCTTCGATGTCGCCAAGGCATTCGATAAGGTCTGGCACAATGGCTTGCTTCACAAGCTCTACCTCATGGGCGTGCCAGACCGTCTAGTCCTCATCATACGAGATTTTCTCAGGAATCGCACCTTTCGATATCGAGTCGAAGGTGCGCGATCCACTTCCCACCCTATTCAGGCCGGAGTCCCTCAAGGCTCCGTGCTCTCTCCACTCCTGTTCAGCCTGTTCACGAACGACAGCCCTCGTTCGGACAGGGTGCAACTAGCCCTATATGCGGACGACACCGCACTATATTTCTCACACAGAAATAAGGCTTTTCTGACGCGCACTCTTCAAGTCGCCGTCAACGCCCTAGGCGAATGGTTCCAAAAGTAGCTGATCGCGGTGAACCCGGAAAAGAGCGCCGCGGTGCTCTTCTCCCGGAGCACCAGATCCCACACTGCGGGCCATCCCAGGAGTCGTTTAGGTCAGATCACCCTCTATGGGCGTCCCATCCCTTGGACCAAAAAGGTCAAATATCTAGGCGTCACCCTAGACTCCCGCATGACATTTGGACCGCATATACGGTCAGTACGCAACCGAGCGGCCTTCGTCCTCGGCCGGCTCTACCCCATGATCTGCAGGCGGAGTAAACTGTCGCTTAGGAATAAGTTGACACTTTACAAAACCTGCATCCGTCCCATCCTATCTTACGCCAGTGCCGTATTCGCACACGCGGCTCCCGTCCACATCAATAGCCTCCAGGTTATTCAAAACCGATTCCTTCGACATGCCGTCGGTGCCCCGTGGTACATGCGGAATGTCGACCTTCATTCCGACTTCGGTCTAGTCCCTATCCGCAAATTTTTCAAAGAAATGTCCGAACATTACTTTGAAAAAGCATGCGTCCACCCGAACCCGCTCATCGGCGCCGCTGCCGACTATATCCCCGACCCCGACCCTGGTCCTGGTCCCTCAGATCGTCGACCTACCGTACATCGCCGCCGTCCGCGGCATGTACTGCTCGACCCACCCGACCCGATGTCCGTTCTCCTGGACCTTGACACAACACCAACACCTACACCGACAACGACGTCACGAGTCGTACACACACCTACACACAGACACCGGTCTCGCCGAAGGCCGAAGGCCGAAGGATCGTACACATGCGACCTCGACATGCATCCCCTCGCTGAGTTTCTTGCCGGTTCTTCTCAGCGGGGGCGCGTTGTGAACCGGTGGTAAACTCACACACTCTCTAAGCGGCAGCCCAAGCCGAGGCCGTGCCTCCCTGAGGTGCCCTTGAGCTAGTCGCTACCTATCTTTCCGGGCTGGAGCGCTCAAAGCGCTCGCCCCTCTTGTCCGGTGAAGCTGTAATGGCCATCTGCGGCCAACAGTACTACTCATACAAAAAAAAAAAAAAAAAAAAAAAAAAAAAAAAAAAAAAAAAAGATTAAATATGGTTTAAGCTTCAGTTACTCGCCTCTTATTTAAGAACCAACAACTCTCGGAAGATCGGAACCAAACATCCCGACACACTCATTTCTAGCTATTCAGATTTGGACGTTATTGCTATAGTATAAAGTCAATAATTACAATTTTGGGCAATATTAGGTCCACTAAAATCATGAAGGGATATTATAATTTTTTTTTAAATTCAAATAATGTCATAATGCCTATTTTATTAACCGGCTTCAAAAAGAAGGTTCTCTATTCGACGCGTATGTATGTAATATTGATAAAAATGCGTAATATTAATATATGTTAGTCTATGTGGGCTTCTAAACAAATTTACCAAATTTTATGAGTGTATGTATGTAGGTATGTATGTATGTATGTAGGTTTGTCCACGGATTTCTCAGAAACTACAAGTCCGATTTTGAAAATTCTTGATGCAATAGTTAGAGTATTTTTCAACTTAGGGTAGAGTACAAGTTTCATCAAAATCGGTCCAGTAGTTTAAGAGATATAAACTTTTTATGTTTTCAGTAAGTTATTGTAACGTAGACGTTCGAGTTGCGTGATAGTGCTGATACCTATTTTGGTAAAATAAGTCACTAAAAAGTGTTAAATAAACTATTTAAAAAAAAATAAAAACCGACATCAAAGTAAAAGAGAACCTTCTTTTTGAAGCCGGTTAATTATCTAAAAAGCATAAAATAACGAAAATATATTGAAGTCGGTGTCAGCTGGTGCTAGTGTTAGTTAACATGATGTGCTAGCACCGACTTCAATATATTTTCGTTATTTTATGCTTTTTAGATAATTTACTTTGATGTCGGTTTTTATTTTTTTTAAATAGTTTATTCTTTTACAAAACTCATTTATATGATATAATGATTTTTTTAAATATGCATAACGAACATCACTTTAGAACGAAACTTGGTTAAAGTTCTTTAACTGCGCTTAATTACTTTTATAACATAACTAGCTGACCCGCGCAGCTCCGCCCTCGCTTTTATTACATTTTGCTCCTCTTTTCTCCCTCTTCCCTAGATTAATGTCTATCCATATCTCTCTCTCTTATAAAAAGAATCTAATTATATGCTCTTTCTCTTCTCTCTCTTTCCCACTCCCGCTTCGGTTTCCGTCACACTCCCCCTCTTCCTCTCCCTGTTGTCCCCTCTCTGAACCCTCACCCCTCTCTCTTCTACGAACTTGCTCCTTCTCAATCCCCCCTTACTCCACCTAACTCCCCCGATCCCTCACCCCATCACCCCCTCCTCGAATCCCCTCTCCCTCTTTCTCCTCTCTTGCACCCTCCTCTCTTTCTATATATCCTCGTCAACCATGGTATCAGCGGCATTAAATATACTTTATGACCTATTCTCAGACCTCCCCGATATGCACACAAAATTTCATACAAATCGGGTCACCCATCTGTTTAATGACCTTGCCTTATGTTGCTTAACCTTAACCTAGCGGTATGAAATATACTGTATGACCTATTCTCAGACCTACCCGATATGCACACTTTCATACAATCGGTTCACCCATCTATTTAATGACCTTACCTAACGTTGCTTAACCTTAACCTACCGGGATAAAAAGTCCTATGTCCTATGTCCGTTTCCTGGTTCTAAGCTACCTCCGCACCAATTTTCAGCCGAATCGGATAGGGCGTTCTTGAGTTATAAAAGTTCTATAGTGATTGTATGTCCAATTCCGCCGATAGATGGCGCTGTTCATAATGTAAATCACGCTAACATCGTAAATTACTGTCTAATGATATACGATAATTAAAGTTCTTAGTGTTTCGCATCTTTTATTGTTGCGACTGTGATACAATACCTATACACTACCTGGACTTGGGGAGTTTCATTAAAATTTCATGAACTGGCTTTTAAATAAAATGAAATGTTATTTTTCCCTTGCCTATTTCTTTCCTAATCTAGTTTGGACTCGCTCGGGAATTACAGATTTTAACTTTTCAAAGATATAATGTCATATTGCTATCAGCAAAGTACTTAGAACAATACAGAAATCTAATGAAAATTTCCTGGGTGTACCGGAACGGCTTACCCCTTACAAAAATTGACCCTTCGCCACTGCCATATCTTATGCAAACTAAATGTCTGCTCAGTCTCTATTGTATATAGCGTAATAATACATATCTTAATGATTAACTGATCAGTCTATAATTACCCTATTCACATACAAAGGAAATTACGTGGTAATATGTGCAAGTAATGTTTCACTGCTTAGCCCCTATGAAACATAGCGTGATGATTTGTATACCAATTTATACCCCTACTTCTACACAACACATCAGTGAAAGTCCTATCAAAATCCATCCACGGGTTTTCGAATGATGCCTGGACAAACAGAACGACAGACAGACAGACAGACAGACAGACAGACAATAATTCCAAAAAAAATTGTTTTGGCCTCTATGTCGATAGTATAGTATCCCCACATAGAAATTTTGGAAAAATATTCAATGTACAGAAAAAGTGCTCTTTGAGTTTTATTATAGTACTAGCTGACCCACGCAGCTCCGCCTGCGCTATTTTTACGTTAACTAAACTTTGAATAACAGACATTCGCATCGAATACATAACCTCATTTTTTATAGTCGGTTAAAAACTGGGACCCACTTTTTACTTGCTCTCCGAAGCACGGACCCGTTTAGTTCAAATGGCGTTAAACGGTCACCCATCTATTTAATGACCTTACCTAACGTTGCTTAACCCGATCGATTACAAAACCTTGATAACAACTCTCTATGAGTGTTCCCTTACTAATATTTATTATATTTTATAGAAAAATTTATAAAATCGGACCAAGCGTATAACCAAGTACCCGTTTTGACTTTAATCCCCTCTCCCAAAAGAACCGTGCTAGATTACGGGATAAAAAGTATCCTATGTCCTACCTCGTAGTAAGATCTCAAATCATGCCAAGTTTCATTTGAATCCATTCAGTAGTTTCGGCGTGATGCTCAGCCGTGATACAGACAGACAGACAGACAGACAGACAGACAGACAGACAGACAGACAGACAGACAGACAGACAGACAAAAATTAAAAAAATTACATTTTCGGCCTCAGTATCGGTTATAGAATGCCCTCCAAATATAATTTTCAAAATATCTTCAATGTACAGAATTGGACCTGTTACAGTTTTATTATAAGTATAGATAGAAGATAATTCATATTAAAAGATTTTAATGAATTCTATCAAATTAAGTAACGGCAATCATATTAAAGCTTAAGTTTATTCTTATGGACAAATTAAGACTACTAGATGGTAAAAAAATGAGAGACTTATAGATATAATACACTAAAGAAATATCGGTCACCCACAGCCTAAGCCAGTGTAAATTAAAGTGCTTACTAAACACTGATGAAGATCGTATCCAAATTATCTGATTTTAATCGTCGGAAGGAATAGTTTGAGTCCAAAGGCCAAAGGCCCTTTGCAAGCTTTCTTGTAGCTAACAAGAAAGCTTGCAAAGGTCCGACGGTACTTCATACCGGGACAGCTTCTGTTAATAAATCGTAAGTCCGGTCGTGTGTGGAATACTGTAGTCATATAATGGGCTGGTGCTGCAAAATGCCATTTAGCAGCTTTGCACTTAGTGAAGAGGCGCGATAAGAGGCTAATTGGAGAATCTGGTAATCCAGATCTCCACTAATCCACTCCACTAACGTGGAGGCCAATCTGCATAGCTTATAAAATAGGTGTAGTGTAGCCAGCCTCTCGGTATTCTACAAGATACATTAGGAGAGTGAGCTCAAGAATTACATGACTTTTCCACCTTCTATCATCGGTGAACGTGCATTGAGTCCGGACTCCGAACTAAGCGATTTGCTTCTTCACTTATAATAACGACAGCTAAGGACTGGAAAGGCTTGCCTGCGTCGGTTTTCCAGCCCGTTTTTAATGTAGGTGACTTCAAGACTACCATGATTAGGCTTTTAATAAGCTAGTGTGTGCTTTACAATCCTCGATTGCCGCTTTCCACCAAGTGTGAGCCGGCAAACGCTAGCTTATGTTATATGTTTATGTAAAATAACAAAGTCGAGATACTAATCAGTTAGATAACATTGGGCTTATTACATTGAATTTACAAAAGGTAGGTATTGTATTTACCAACTAGTAATGTTTCTTTCCTTTACTACCAACGCAAACTGAATGTACAATGCTACCATTATAAAACTTGTTCTTCAAATGATGGCCTATGTTATCGGTGTTCTGAAGTAGATGGAAAAAAGGCAGTCATGTGGTAAGTACACAGCATTTTATCTTTGGATCCAATGTTTACCACTTACAGTATAGAAATATCTATATTCTCTGATAACTGCGCCTGCGGTCAAAATTGCAACCTAGCTTCTGTTGTGCCTGCAACTGTGTTTAGGTTTAGGCAACGCACCTTGAGTTTATCAAACACAAATATCTCGAGTCTGGTGGTCGCCAGAATCCATAGTGAAATAGAAAATCTGATGCCCCTTATGCAAGGTTTTACGATGATCGATCTGTGTAACGTTATTTATAACAAAAAGAAAAGAAAAATGATGGAACTATGAAACCATACGAACGTAAAGCACAGGGATTTTACTAGTTAATGAAGTTCATGAATTTGTTGCTGAAAAAGAGAACTCAAGAGAAAAAGAGAATTTGTAGAGCACACTTTTCATGAATTTCATGAACTTTCCGTTCATTTATTATTCAGGGTTATTATTTTTGACTTATTTAATGTTATGCCAATGTTTTATGTGGTTTTTAGCTTAATATTGTCCTTGTTTTTGTTTTAAGGATTTATATTATGTTTTGTTAATGATAAAGATTATTTTGTTTGTAACTTTCGATACTAAATCATACATTATTTCTATTAAATATTAGTTATCGGATCTATTTTAAGAAATACTTAATTCAAACCTCGATCAAAGTCGTAATGACAAAAAGTCACTAACTTTATTTTTTTTTATTTAAAAAAATCAACTTACTTGTTAATATTTAAAATAATCACTTGATTTTAATACTACAAGTATTCAGCAATATAATGGTGTGTTATTTTTCTTTAACATAATCATACGTACGATGATATAGGGCAAACACTATAACGAAATCTTATTAGTGGCTTAACTCAAAGTTTTGAAAATGTCACTTAATGAGTTCTTGCAGTAAGCCGACGATAATGTCTACACTCCATCCCAAATAAGCTTGAACGCGATACAAGTTCGTTTGCGGCTCAATAACTACATAACGCATACATTGTCAACTAGGCGCGTCAGCAAAAACAACTTTGTATTACCAACTTTTTTTGCTGCCGCGTTAACGGTCAACTATACAGCGGGGGTGTTTTATGACTGCATAATAAAGTTGTAATCGCGTTCAAGCTTATTTGGTTTGGAGTATACAATGGCTGCTTGGTACAACTACTATTAGTACGTACAACTACTATCCCTTTGACATTTTTGTAACATTATTTCCTTGTACTTTGGCAAAACACACGGTCGTTACATAAATTATAAGAAGAAAAAAAAAACAGACTAAGTTTTTTTTATACTACCAAGTTGGCAAGCAAGCATGCGGCGCGCCTGATGAATCATCATGATGAATCGCCAGAAGAATCACTAACGCATTGCCGACATTAGATTAACTATTTTGTGTCCGGTGAAATTACCGGCTTTTACACCGGAAAACAGCAATGTTTACACACTGCTGACTTCCGTGTCTACCACATCCACACAAACCGCATTACAAAAGCCATATCGAAACGAATCTCACCTTGTCAACTGCATAACCCACCCGGGTGTGCAATACCCGCACTGAGTGCCGTTGAACGCCGCAATACGCTTCTGCACTTCACTGTAGCCCTCGAGGCGGTTCCCCACGCCCTCCACAGTTGTCACCTCCCAACCATTGCAGGAGAACACCAGGACCATACACTGAAAGTCACGCCGGTATTGGCAGATAGGTGTAGACTATGACGTAGTTTTCGAAATAGAAAAACTACTCGTAATGAGGTACTGTAAGTTTAAAAATTGAAAACTACATAATAGTGATAATGATATTCTTAGGGAATTGTCTCAACTTGCATTTTAGTTCCAGACCCAGTGAAATTAAATAGACCAATCAATAAGAGCAAATCATGCTCATTTTGTGGTTACACATTACATTTCGGCCTTACGTCCCTAATACACTACGTCTTATTAGACGTCCCTATTCACTACATTTTATCAGACGTCCTTATTCACTACGTCTTATTAGACTGTACTTAAGTGGTTCAATTTTTGTTCGACCGCCAAATTGTGGCCGCGATAAACCTTCTTCTATATTATTGTTACGTGCGGGTGGGTATTAAAACGCCGATTAACGTAAAAGAAGATTTTATTCCACGTACACTCAACTGTATACACTATACACGCAGTATACACACAAGGCACAGTAGTCCGAGTCGCACAGTACTTCACAATAGTCCAAAGTCGTCGCAAGGGTCGCTGGTACAATTCTCTTCGATCGCTTTCTTAAGATGTTTCCGCTGTCGCTTGTAAACACAAACTGTCCGGACGCCACTATGCGTCGGCTTATATACCTAAATTAACAGAGGGGTGGAACTCTCTCGAATGTAGTCGTAAGTACTTGTATAGTCTAGTACTTTCGAGCCGATACAATAGCGGCGTGACCTTCGAGAATGAACTAACAATAGGCGGGGGCAGTGACCCGTGAGCGAGCGAGCGGTAGGTACTTACACAAGTACATGCGAATTGGAGGGACCTACTTTCTATTGAGAATTCGAGATCTTTCGGTACGAATCGATAGTAGACCTGTAGACTAACAATGCGTTTTGAGATCATTGCAATTAAGTAATAATTAACGGAGTAACACTTTTATCTCCCGGTCGTAACACTACCCCCCTCTTAGTTATGCTCGTCCCGAGCATCATTATCGCCATGATAACGTGCCAATCTGTCCAGGTGAACTATCTTAAGTTTGCCTCGGGATCCCTTCTTGATGCGGTAGGTGACGTCGTTGATCCTTCTAATAACACTCCTTTACACCATACTAACGTCCCTTCATCGAAGCCGTTGGTATTGGCGTTCCAATCGTCGCTGGTCTTCATCCTTTCCCTGGTCACCAGGCTATTTTCCCGTACCCGGTTGTGCACTTCTTCTGGCCCAACAGTTTGCGACTTAGGTTTTCCTTTACTTCCGGTTTGTGATCTATTTGCGGCACACACCAAACATTTACGGCACCAGTCTTCGACATCTTTACGGCATCGCAGCCAGTAAAACCGCTGTCTCACATTCACCAGGGTTTTCTTGACTCCAAGGTGCTTACCAGATACACCACTGTGAACCTGCCGTAAAAGAGGGGGCACCATAACCCGTGGTATCAGTACTTGCATGACTGTTTCTTTTCCATTGCTGGACTCCCATTTCCTGCACAGCAAATGGTCTTCTAAGACTAAGCTGTCCCACTGGGCCCAATATTTTTTTGTAGTTGCGCTGCAAGCAGACACATCCTTCCATTGCGGTTTGCTCCCACGTTGCTTCCAACGCAGTATCGGTCCAAGGTCATCATCCTCTGCTTGTGCCTTCTTCATATTGGTCCCAGTCCACTCGTCTTCTGAGCCATGCGTCCTTATAATCCTGACTTCTTCTCGGACTTCATTCTTAGAACAGTGCTTGCTGGCACAAGGTCTTCGCATCACATCTTCCACGTTGCTATGTCCATTCCCATTGCGATGTTCCGTTGCATGGTAGACATTCTGCGGTTGCTCTTGCCATCGTACTACTCGACAGTCATCCCCTTGGGGTGCAGCATATAAGGCACTATTCTTTTTCCGGTTCGGGCACTCTAGCTGTATATGTCCCCTTTTCCCGCAGGTATAACATAGGGGCCCAAAACTCGGACGTCGCGAGATACCGAGTCGACGGACGGCTACAACCTCACTTACCCTATGTGCCTGCGTATCTTGCTTCACAGGTTCGACCTGTATCCCAATACTTGAAAAACTTTTGGTCTTCTCTACAGGGCAACTCTGCTTTATGTGCCCCCTTGCTCTAAAGCCATAACAAGTGGGGACATACCGGGGCCTTGTCTCATCCGGCACTACTTCCTGGATCTTATATAGCCGAGTGTCCCGTCGTACAGCTTCCACTTCGAGAGCATGGGCCAGAGCGCTCTTCAAAGTCGAATGATGGCCCAGACGAACAGCAGCTCTGACTTCCGCGTCCCGTATGCCGTCGACGAATGCTTGCAACAGCGTCACTTCAACTGTCGCCGGTGCCGAAGAGTACGCACGACGAACCAGCCTTTCCACTTCAAGCGCCCATTGTTGAAGGCTTTCACCAACCTTCTGTGTACGCTCGCGGAGTTGTGCTCGGTATACGTGTTCCAGGTGACCCTCACCATAACGCGTATCTAATGCTTCCAACAGAGCTTCCAACGTCCGTCCCTCATGTGGCAGGTTCTCTAATATGAGCAGAGCGTCCCCTCGTAGTGCCAGCACGAGGGCTATGAAGGATTGGTCATCACTCCATCCATTCCACTTGGCCAGTGTCTCGAATTGGTAGCGGAAGGCTGTCCATGAAGATGACCCGTCAAAGTGCGGAAGGTCGAGTTTCGCAGCTGATGGTGAGGGTGAGGCCACGGGTAGTGGTTGGCGAGTCTCTAGTTTCGCTAACTTATTGGTTATCACATGAAAACGGTTGTCATGCTCATCAATCCGGCCTTCCAGGTGCTCGGTCTTAAGAGTAACCTCTTTAACCTCCGTTTCCAGCTTGGTGACCTTTTCGCCTAGTATGGTAATACCAGCGTCAATCTTTCCCAGAACAACCTCTTGGTTGGCCTGGATAGCCTCCTGCGTAGCCTGGATGTCACGGCGGGTAGCCTCCTGGATAGCCTCTTGGGTAGCCTGGATGTCACGACGGGTAGCCTCCTGGATAGCCTCTTGGGTAGCCTGGATGTCACGGCGGGTAGCCTCTTGGATAGCCTCTTGGGTAGCCTGGATGTCACGGCGGGTAGCCTCTTGGATAGCCTGGATGTCGCGGCGGGTAGTCTCTTGGTTATCCTGGATAGCCTATTGCATACCTTGGATAGCAGCCAGCAGGGTTGAGAGATTTACCTCTGTCGAGCTTCCCACTGGTGCGGTACCAGACGAGGTAGCGTTCTCAGGCTGGACCTCCTCCTCTTGACCACGGCGACGTGCAGCATCCATCTCCACCTGTCTTCTTGTTCGCGGAGTACGCACTTCTTCTTCACGCGGCAGAATCGGCATTCCGCTTCTGACACCAATTGTTACGTGCGGGTGGGTATTAAAACGCCGATTAACGTAAAAGAAGATTTTATTCCACGTACACTCAACTGTATACACTATACACGCAGTATACACACAAGGCACAGTAGTCCGAGTCGCACAGTACTTCACAATAGTCCAAAGTCGTCGCAAGGGTCGCTGGTACAATTCTCTTCGATCGCTTTCTTAAGATGTTTCCGCTGTCGCTTGTAAACACAAACTGTCCGGACGCCACTATGCGTCGGCTTATATACCTAAATTAACAGAGGGGTGGAACTCTCTCGAATGTAGTCGTAAGTACTTGTATAGTCTAGTACTTTCGAGCCGATACAATAGCGGCGTGACCTTCGAGAATGAACTAACAATAGGCGGGGGCAGTGACCCGTGAGCGAGCGAGCGGTAGGTACTTACACAAGTACATGCGAATTGGAGGGACCTACTTTCTATTGAGAATTCGAGATCTTTCGGTACGAATCGATAGTAGACCTGTAGACTAACAATGCGTTTTGAGATCATTGCAATTAAGTAATAATTAACGGAGTAATTAACACTTTTATCTCCCGGTCGTAACATTATCTTACGGACAGTATTTATTGGAAATTATGAGTGATTGCGTCTTACTGCAATATCACTTAAGTCCTTTCAATTAACTTACCGAATTAACAGAAAACGTCTCCATTACATCGCTAGGATATCTCTTGGCTCGCACCATCACGATACAGGATCCACACCCGCCCTCGTGACACATCGCCTTCGTGCCTGGCATCCCCAGGACATACCGCAGGTATGCATTCAGGGTCGTCTCCCGCGGGAGATTTTCGTCAACTGTAAACCAATAATAAGCCAAAGGTTTAACCCTTTAGTCGCCGACTCGATATTACGTTATTAGAATACAATCTATAAAGTGCAACGTGAAATATGTCTTACGTAATGAATTTTGATATTTACGCGAATATTACACATGAAATGGAACTAAGTTTACGATAATCCGTAATATTTTTGATTTTAATATACGTGACCATGAATAATATAAAGTGTTCGAAACTTCGGTACCTATATTTAAATCAAAAATAAACTGCGATATAATCTGTGTACCCATCGATATATATGTATATCGATGTGTGTACCTAATTAGTTTCATTTCAATTTGGCTTACGGTTTAAAACCTGGATATTGCTAAGTGCACAAGTGCTTGCACAGACAAAGGCTCTCTCTCTCTCCCTCTCCCTTTTCTCTCGTTCTCTCTCTCTCTCTTTGATTCGATGGGACGGAAAGATGCAAACGGGGAGAGATCAGACGAAGAATAGTTTTTACATGGCCATCCGACGCATGGAGCACCATAATTTTCTGATAATCAGATAATCTTAAACATATAAATATTAGGTTTGATACTGTAATCAAGACCGTGAATAAAGAAATCGATGGGTGATCAGCCTAACCATCAAGGAACAACTATTAGGTATACTATGTTGTTTCTCCCCGCCGCAGGTTTGAAACAGCGACCTTTGCTTTGCAGGCAAATTAAATATGAAAATTGTGTAAAGATATTGAAAACAAAAAACCAAAGCACACTAACTATAAAGTTAACATTTTTAAACAATTAAGTAAATTCATTTGATTAACATCTCGAGCAAGCTACGGTTTTTAAGGTCATATTATACATTCATTATTGTATGTTTATAAAGAATAAACTATTTTTAATAAAATAAAAACCGACTTCAAAGTAAATTATCTAAAAAGCATAAAATAACGAAAATATATTGAAGTCGGTGCTAGCACATCATGTTAACTAACACTAGCACCAGCTGACACCGACTTCAATATATTTTCGTTATTTTATGCTTTTTAGATAATTTACTTTGAAGTCGGTTTTTATTTTATTAAAAATAGTTTATTTAACACTTTTTAGTGACTTATTTTACCAAAATAGGTATCAGCACTATCACGCAACTCGAACGTCTACGTTGCAGTAACTTACTGAAAACATAAAAAGTTTATATCTCTTAAACTACTGGACCGATTTTGATGAAACTTGTACTCTACCCTAAGTTGAAAAATACTCTAACTTTTGCAAAAAGAATTTTCAAAATCGGACTTGTAGTTTCTGAGAAATCCGTGGACAAACCTACATACATACATACATACCTACATACATACATACATACATACATACATACATACACTCATAAAATTTGGTAAATTTATTTAGAAGCCCACATAGACTAACATACATTAATATTACGCATTTTTATCAATATTACATACATACGCGTCGAATAGAGAACCTTCTTTTTGAAGCCGGTTAAAAAAACAGTAAAAATAAGAGAAAAAGTAATAAACTATTTTTAAAAAAATAATAACCGACTTCAAAGTAAATTATCTAATAAACTATTTTAAAAAAAATAAAAAACCGACTTCAAAGCAAATTATCTAAAAAGCATAAAATAACGAAAATATTATTGAAGTTGGTGTTAGCGTACCTGCTGTGTATATTCTGCACCAACTTCAATAATATTTTCGTTATTTTATGCTTTTTAGATAATTTGCTTTGAAGTCGGTTTTTTATTTTTTTTAAAATAGTTTATTTAACACTTTTTAGTGACTTATTTTACCAAGATATGTATCAGCACTATCACGCAACTCGAACGTCTACATTACAGTAACTTACTGAAAACATAAAAAGTTTATATCTCTTAAACTACTGGACCGATTTTGATGAAGCTTGTACTCTACCCTAAGTTGAAAAATACTGTAACTATTGCAAAAAGAATTTTCAAAATCGGACTTGTAGTTTCTGAGAAATCCGCGGACAAACCTACATACATACATACATACATACATACATACATACATACATACATACACTCGTGAAATTTGGTAAATTTGTTTAGAAGCCCACATAGACTAACATATATGAATATTACGCATTTCTATTAATATTACATACATACGCGTCGAATACAGAACCTCCTTTTTTGAAGTCGGTTAAAAAGCATAAAATAACGAAAGTATTATTGAAGTTGGTGTTAGCGTACCTGCTGTGTATATTCTGCACCAACTTCAATAATACTTTCGTTATTTTATGCTTTTTAGATAATTTACTTTGAAGTCGGTTATTATTTTTTTAAAAATAGTTTATTTAACACTTTTTAGTGACTTATTTTACCAAGATAGGTATCAGCACTATCACGCAACTCGAACGTCTACATTACAGTAACTTACTGAAAACATAAAAAGTTTATATCTCTTAAACTACTGGACCGATTTTGATGAAATTTGTACTCTACCCTAAGTTGAAAGATATTCTAACTACTGCAAAAAGAATTTTCGAAATCGGACTTGTAGTTTCTGAGAAATCCGCGGACAAACCTACATACATACATACATACATACATACATACATACATACATACATACACTCGTGAAATTTGGTAAATTCGTTTAGAAGCCCACATAGACTAACATATATGAATATTACGCATTTTTATTAATATTACATACATACGCGTCGAATACAGAACCTCCTTTTTTGAAGTCGGTTAAAAAAAAGATAATCGTCGATCCAAAGTACGTTTAAGGATTTTTTTTAAGATCCTCTTTAGAGCCAATATAATATATTGACTAGGTTTTATCAAGTTGCTCCGGTGGGTGTAGTTTCATATCGAAATTTCTTAAGATTTCTGAGATTCTCTAAACCTAAGAGCATTTGTCACGCGAATCACGTGAACGGCGGAGTGTTATCAACCAGCTCCACCGTACACGTTGATTATTGTCATTATAATTTCCCATCTGTTTCCTAAAGAAGTGCTGACTCATGTTTGCTTTCATACATATAGGTATCGCTTAATTGTTTCCGTTGATACAGTCTTAATTTTTCTTTAAGTTGTTTCAGTTAAGCGATACAAATCAGCTTTCATATCAACTATACTAACTTTAGGTACCTAGCTAGGTACGTCCGTTTTGATGTTTTGTATGTGTCGTATTTTTCGGCAAAGTCGCTATGAAGGACTCCAAGATCAAGTCTCGTGTATTCCTACGCCGTTGCCTTCGTTACTAACGGCCGAACCTACATACATTACTTATATTAAGCGTTAATCACAATTAGTTAACTGTAGTTAAATTTCTTAAGTAACGTTCGCGCCCACTGTCAAAATTTAATGCTTACTTTACAAATATTAGAATTTAAGGATGCATAGTGTGCGACTAGTGCGTCCAAGGCGACAAATCTATCGACAATTGTCGTGTGTTGCCAATACTAAACGGGTAAATAAAAGTTTTATTCTAAATATTGGCTTATTATGCAAAATATAAATATTTATTCAATACTTGTAATAAAATCAATGGTATATGGAACAAATACAAGATAAACACGCGTTGTTTTAATAATTCTCACAATTATTTTTTTCATGTGGCAGTGTTGGTATAGCAGTCACGCTTGACAACATTAAATAAAAACTTCAGTGACAGCAGACACCCACAGATATTTAGATACTTAGAATAAGTTTAGATATATTTATAGCATCATCATATTTTATGAGGTTATTTTAGGGCCTCCTGAGCCTGACCCGACTGTTCATAGGTAGGTACTAGGTATCTATAGCACTTTAGCCCTTGATATCTCGATCTCCCAATGAATACAATATTCTTTTCGTGTCGTAGTGGAACGATTGGTGTCAATCTTCAAGTACTTCTCCGGTTTAATGTACAGAGAAAACTCGAAGAACATAGATTAGTACGCCATTTGCTGACGCTCTTCTCTCGTACCGCAAAGAATAATCGAATCAATGAGACCTTCAAATAAAATATCATACATATGTTTTTCCGTATTTATGTTATCACAATTAAAATATGCCCAAAATTATAGAGAATGACTTCTTGAAACAAATAATCTAGTTATCAGCTGTTTGTTGCCGCCATAAAATGTGTCATAATCATTGATTAGCTAATCTAAGTAACGTCTCTCGGCCACTTAAAGTTAAGTACGATTAACTAGCGCTAACTAAGCATTAACCCACTGAGAGCGCAAATAATTTGACATCTACACTAAGTAACGAGATAAGGATCAATTAACCCACTGTAGGTTCGGCCGTAAGTAACAATTGGTTGTACCTATTTGTCCAGGTGGTGTATTTCTGTGTTATTGTATGGTTGAGTGATGTGTGTCCGAACCCCGGTTTGCAGATCATGCGGCTTACCTTTGTGCCACACGCTTTGAGATAATTTAAATATGAAAATAAGTAAGGTTTTTTTTTACGTATGGTTAGTGGCCAACCTGGTGTCAGAGTTTTCATGCTGCCCTTATGCCTCTGACTTAGCGTCACGACTGTTGTCTAGATGACAATGGCCGGGACCGACTTTTAACGTGCCCTCTGAAGCACGGATACGCTCAGTTTAAATGCCACTTTACGGTCACCCATCTAAGGACTGACCTTGCCTGACGTTACTTACCTAACTGATCGTTTACCGAACAGTGGTTACAACTGGCTATAAGCGTCTCGTTAGTAAGGTAATAAGTATATTAAAATATTAAAACCACAATCTCATTCCTTTTCTTCGTTTAGGACATGTAATTTATCGACTTTTCTTGTATTTTGCCAAAATGTCGGAGAAGCAGAAGTAGGCTCAAAGTAGATCTGTTATTAGCTGCAGAGTTATTATGTTACTAGTAATTTATATTATTAGGTATATACTTGTTAATATGGAGCGCAGCATACCTACTTGGTGTTAAGCGAACAGACCGAGTTAGAAACATCACTCTGCACTCTATTACCCAGATTACGGATGTCGGGGAAAAGAGCAAATCTAAAGTGGGACTGGGCAGGCCATGTCGCAAGAATGAATCCGCAGAGGTGGGCTGGAAATGCCACGTTCTGGATACCTCGCCACGGACGACGAAGACGGGGTAGACCAAGGCGACGCTGGAGGGATAGACGCCTTTGCGGGTCTGGCGTGCCCATGTATTGATCAGGATCGAGAGTCATGGAAGGAAAAAGAGGAGGCCTTTGCTCATCTTTCGGACATAGTATAGTAGGCTAATAAAAAAAATCTTAAAGAAATTCGCGGTAAAGAAGCCATACTTGCTAGGACACCTCATGATACACAGTAATGCTTTACGACATGAATTGGTTCTCCAAATTGAAATAAGCCACATAAATAAAGAGAACACTGATTTCAGCACAGAAACATCCTAAGTCAATTATGGATACGTCCTACGTTGCAGATATAACCAAAAACTTGCCTAACTGAAGAAATTGTGTCCTTAATCTGGTATTTATTTATACTGTGACCGTTTCTTCAATGACCTAAAACAACGTATTGTTCAATTTACATGTAACTTTTGGTGTACAATAAAGTGTATTTATTATTATTATTCCATTTATTCATTTTTAACTGATTTTTTTACATTTTTAAATATAAATATAAAAACAAGTACATTTAAAAATATATAAAAAACCGCTTCCAACCGGCTGCGGGAACAGGGTCCTAGCAGACGGTGGTTAAGGCTCCAGAGAGAGGAACTTCCTCACAATGCGTGCCGTCTCCAGGAGCACTGCCTTCTGCATCTGGCCCTTGATCCAGCCGTCTAACGTGAGCCTCTTGAGGTGTTTATCGAGGCTCTTGGCCATTAGGCCATGGGCGGATACGACTATAGGTACAATGATTGCCTTATCAATGTCCCACAGGTCGACAACCTCGTGCGCGAGATCAAGATATTTGCATTCTTTATCTTTCTCCGCTTTCACGAGGTTCTCATCATGGGGGACAGTGACGTCTACAATCATTGCACGACGCTCGGTGCGATCTATCAGCACAATATCAGGTCTATTGGCGACAATAGTCCTGTCTGTGATGATAGATCGGTCCCAGTATAAGGTGATATGGCCATCCTCCAGAACTGGTTCTGGTACATACCTGTAGTACGGTACCTCTGACGTCACAAGGCGGTATTTCAAAGCAAGTTGCTGGTGGATTATCCTGGCCACTTTATCCCATTATTATTAACAACAATAATATGAATCACCCATAGAGGCTCTCCGAGTAGAGAAACGGGATTTATTGTTGACTAACTGCCGGTCCCAATCCTATCGATCCCTAACTATCAGTTGAAATCATCGATCAAGTCACTGATATTCCGCGATAAACCTCCGAATTGGAGCGATAACTAAAACCCTGACAGACTGTCATTTGAACAACCGACAGTGAGCTACTAATATGTTATTAATGAAATGGAAATATGTCATTACAACTATCGATGGTAACTATTTTAACTTAAAGTAAGGGATCGATAGGATATGGGGACCGGTAGTTAGACAGAATCAATCTATAGATCTATGGAAATAAACAATTTATTTTTCCGAACCAGTTTACAAACAACTAATCATTTAGTAAAACGGCACGTTTGATTTTGCATACTTGTTTTATCTACAATCTTCTGATAAAATACAGCCAGACAGACAAGACGCCAGACGCCAAAAAAAGGATAGTAAAATTAGTAAAGAACTAAACCGGACACTTTCTAAACCGGAGCGGAACTACTGGTGACTCACCAACAACAGCTAGCTGTTGAAAGTATTAATTACTTTTAATAAGTAATTATGATGGATGACAAATAGAGCAAGAACTGTCATTATTAACAGAATTCAGTTCCACTTTTTTTAATCATCATAAGCTAGTGCTTGATTGCAGACCCACCTGATGAAGGAAGATGGTAAAGCACACTAGCTTATTAAAAACCTAGCGTTGAAGACACTCACATTTTAATCGGGCGAGAAAACTGACGCAGGAAAACTGTTCCGGTCCTTAGGTGCCCTTAATATAAAAGAAGAAGCAAATAGTTTAGTCCGGACTGTAGGTACGTTCACCACGTGAGGGTGCGTAATCGCAGTACCAAAATGCATCCTGTAGAATACCGAGAGGCTGGCTACTCTGCGCCTGACCATTAAAAAGTGCTAGCGTTAAGCCTATTTGAAAATAAAGATTTTTGATTTGATTTTTGTGCTTTAGGTCTAGAGAGTCTACGGCTCTAGGCTTTATAAACAATTTCTTAAGTAGCACGCTATAGAAATTGCACATCGCAGTAAAAAGGGGCAAAAATGACTATCTTCTTCTTTGAGGTCTGGAGGCTTCCGTATCAAATCGTGGATACAGCCATACCAAGCAGTCTCTAAAATCATCAAGCGGAAATTTTTCAAAACAGTTGTAAAATTCCTCCAACGGCGAAACAACGAAAATAAATAAAAAATGAAATAATATTGTAGACGCATTATCACGGCGCGGCGATTTCTAGTGAACCTATCTATTAGGTATAGAGAGTACAACAAGACAATAATATTATTAAAAACATAGCATTCCTTACGGGCAATCGACCAACAAAAGTGTTGGAATCGAAGCTCTTATAACTCGCAAGTTATTCGAGCTAGTACCTGGCCCAGATCATGAATGGGTCGGTGATAATCTGCGGTTGGATAAAAAGTGGAAATAAACCCCAGTGGTTTATACACACAAGAGTGGTTATTCTGTAAGAAGATTTAACAAACTCGACAGCTGTATCCGTGGTGAGATATCAAATTCGTGAGGATAAAGAAGAATAGCGTGGAACGAGAAAATGAAGACTTGCTACGCGTAAAACCAGTAACGGTTTTGATGAAGGGAACTTAGTGTGGTTGCATAATCTGAAAAAAGGGGAGACTTCAAGTATGATGATGGAAAGGACCCTAACAGCTTACAAGGTCATAGCAAGATCGACAATGTTACCCATCGCATCAAACAAGGGCCCAGAAAAGCTGAAAAATAGTTATGTAGACCGGTGAGCTCTATATAGTACAACTGTATACGGTATTTTTAGTTTTATGACTCATTAGAAAAGAAAACAAGCTGCACAACATGACCTGACGCGTCAAACATACTACAATGTACTCTCGAGGTCACAAGCGGTGTAAACACCTTTAGGACTATAATCGCTTGCACGAGCCGGCCCATCATCATAATACGTGCGGACGGAATAAGCGCAAGTAAGTAACGTCTTTCAAAGGAATTTCATTGAAAACTGGTACACCATTCGTATCCGCGATAGTACATACCACACTAACCGAATAACATTTCGGTGCATCCCGCGTCCATTAATTAAGTGAGGAGATGTTGTGGCGACACGACATAACCAGATGGCACCACATGTGGTACAGTGACGCGATGAAAAGCGAGTAGTATCACATCCAACAAGATATAGATGACGCCACCACCGAATCCTGAATCTCGCAAGCGAAGTTTCTGAAACGTTGAGAATACACAACATCCCGACAACAACTGTCAAGGGCTTCGGCCCGGCCGAGCATCACACCTTGCTCGGTCGGAGGATTCTCCCTTTAACACCGCCGCCGTCTCTTCCCTAAAATGTAATGATTTTCTCGTTACACTATTTCTTGCATAAAAATATTACATGCTATTTGCCGAGACGCTCTTCCCTTCGTGAGATTGGGTGTGAGTCTGCTAAACACCTCACGTAATTTATGAACGGCTTCTACATCTGGTTAGATTTCTGTGGTACCTAATTAACAATTGTGGTCTCTAAAAGACACAACAGTACCTACCCCGCCATCTGAATAAGACATGTAATTTAGATTTACTCTTTGTTACCTGCGCTCAGACCATCTGTTTGTCACAAAACACTTTACCTACATTACACGGACATTATAAATCCAGTCATCAAGCACCCATTGTTTAAAAAAAACAGCTTTACTCTTCTTGATAACTTTCAACCGTCATTGACAGCCAGACAGTAGGTGTTAGATGTTGTGAAATCATTCACGGTTACCGATATAGGTTAGTGAGGGCACAATGCACGATTAGGGACCGATTGGGCCATCCCCGGATGCAATGTTCGCCTTACTGGGCCAAGCTACACTATTAATCAAACATCGGTTTCGCCGGCAAGTCTGAAGGGTCGTACGTATGCGACCACAACGACGAGAATCACTCCACTGAGTTTCCTGCCGGCTCTTCTCAGTAAGAGCGCGTTATGAACCGGTGGTGGAAGAATCAGCTCTCTTTTAAGTGACAGCCCAAGTAGAGGCCGTGCCTCCCTGAGGTGCCCTTGAGCTCGTCGCTCCCCTGTCCAGAAGGACAGGGGAGCGCTCGCCATCTTGCCCGGTGCAGCTGTAACGGACAGCGGCACCGGCAACTATCCTCCCAAAAAGAGGGACAGATTGGGCGCAAGACCTAGCCCTTCAAATGCCTCTCCGACACATTGATCATCTTATTTTAATCAGGGCCAGATTAAGCCAGCACGGGGCCCATAGCAAACCAGACGGCGAGGACCAAGATCTTTACTTGTAGTTTATAGGTTTATTGTAGGACTTATGCAAATTCCTTGAGTACGCACCTAAGTTCGGGGCCCCCAAGGCGCGGGGCCCGTAGCATTTGCTGACTCCTGCTATATGGCTAATCCGGCAATGATTTTAATTAGCTCCAAGAAGGCACAATTAAACAATTACTGCTACTCACAGGATTTAAACCTGCACTGTGGTTTAACAAGTAACCAAGTTCGCGCCGCGAGGTTACAAAACAACACGACACACTCCAAATAGGCTTCATTATGTTATTATTTTGCCATAAGAAACTGAACCATGAAACGTAATGAACAGATAGAAATAATAGAGCCACTTCAACTAAGCCTTGTATCGATTACGCGCGATTGTTACGCTCGCTGTTGCGTCTACATTGCGACCTCCGTCCCTTGATAAGTTCCCGAGGGGAACAATTCGCCCAGGCGACGGGTTCAAAGGCAAGGCATGGCAAAGGCTGGTGCAGATTCCACCGGAGAGACCAAGATATGTCATGTGCCGAATCCGACATACCCCGGATGACCACCCACAAGTTCTCGGGACCTGGTGGAGCTTTCCCGCGTGAACAAAATGTTATTGTACTATGAACTTTTGTTCTTAGCGATTAAGGTGCGCGTCATTTTACATAGCGCTGCGTCCATTATCCACGCCGGCATTTTCCGATGCGGGCCGTCAAAATCATAGAAAGCAAACTAAAATCCGTTGCGTTCCGTGCGTGCGGTGCGTCCGGCGCGTGCCAATGGACGCGCACCTTAAGACTTACTTAGAAATAGATAGGTAACTCCCACGTCAAAACGTGGACCCCAACACCAGCACCTGCAGCGGAGTGTTTTGAAACTCTAAATAGCCTCGAGCATTTTTATTATAAAAATAGCTAACACTATGTAGTTTCCGATATATATAGAACGCGGACGTCAATAGTATATGCATACGGTATTATAAGCATAAAATAAAATAAAAATATACAAAAAAAAAATCATACGGGCCGGGATTCGAACCCGCGCGCCCAAGAACTCGTATTTTTTAAACCCAACCTACCAGAGTCCGTTTCGACTGTTCGGCCACAGTGTCAATATATGTGATATGATAACAATTGCATAATACTGATGATGTACTCTCATATTTTCATTTCTAAAGTAAGCCGAACAGAGAAAAGTTGGAAAACACGCCGCATGAGGGTGCTACTGCTAGCTTTTTCCATTTCTTCTAGGGGGATTTTTTAGGTTTACTAATAAACTGTACTATTTAGAAAGATCATTTTATTTTTCCTGTAAAATATAGACAGACGTGTATTACTTACCCATAATTATTTCAGATTTTTCTCTCCACAAACTTCGGTGATACAACCACAACTTGGGGGGGGGGGTTGCTAACGGGTTTTTTTACTTTTACATTTTTAATTATCAGCCAAAAACTATACTATCATAAATAAACTATTTAAAAAAAAATAAAAACCGACTTCAAAGTAAATTATCTAAAAAGCATAAAATAACGAAAATATTATTGAAGTTGGTGTTAGCGTACCTGCTGTGTATATTCTGCACCAACTTCAATAATATTTTCGTTATTTTATGCTTTTTAGATAATTTACTTTGAAGTCGGTTTTTATTTTTTTTTAAATAGTTTATTTAACACTTTTTAGTGACTTATTTTACCAAGATAGGTATCAGCACTATCACGCAATTCGAACTTCTAATTTACAGTAACTTACTGAAAACATAAAAAGTTTATATCTCTTAAACTACTGGACCGATTTTGATGAAATTTGTACTCTACCCTAAGTTGAAAGATACTCTAACTATTGCAAAAAGAATTTTTGAAATCGGACTTGTAGTTTCTGAGAAATCCGTGGACAAACCTACATACATACATACATACACTCGTGAAATTTGGTATATTCGTTTAGAAGCCCACATAGACTAACATATATGAATATTACGCATTTTTATTAATATTACATACATACGCGTCGAATACAGAACCTCCTTTTTTGAAGTCGGTTAAAAAACTGTTTTGAGATGTGGAAATAGAGCCCTTTCATAAATGATACCCCACTCGATATAGTAGTATCACATTGGAATTTTTATGACCTATTTCGACCCCATTACAAAAAAAGGAAAAGAAAAAAAATATTTTTTTCATTTGCTATGAAGTTGGGTAAGTAAGATCTAAAACTACTCCAAGTTTTAAATCAATAGCATCAGTGGTTCCTGAAATATATAGGTGTGACAGACATAAAGACGAAGTCATACCATAAGGGTTCCTTTACCTTTTAGGTATGGAACCCTAAAAAATCTTTTTAAAAAAAAATTGAACCGACTTCAATATCACTGAAAAGTATAAAATAATTTAAATATTATTGAAGTTGGTGTTAGCGTGCCTGCTGTGTATATTTGGCACCAACTTCAATAATATTTAAATTATTTTATACTTTTCAGTGATATTGAAGTCGGTTCAATTTTTTTTTAAAAAGATTTTATTTTAAACATTTTAGAGATATTTTCATATATAAAGATTGAACCATCGAAAACCGTAAAATTATCTAGGTAGGTTATGATCACATTATCGTCTACATAGTTTTACATAATTCATGTTTCTTCAGAAAAAAATATCCGGTCGTAATGAAATTTGCATGAAAACATCATAGTAGTTTACTCTCTCGAATAAAAAAAGAATCATCGAAATCGGTTCATAATTGTCAGAGCAATGTAATGGAGAACATCAGTTTTATGGTTTTTACCAGATAAATTCCTCCACATCGTTCATGGTCCTCCAGGAAGTTCTTATCCGGTTGTAATAAAATTCATACAGATTTAATACAGTGGTTTCTTCTTTCGAATAAAAAAAGAATCATTGAAATTGGTAAATATTTGCCAGAGTTATGACCATTTTTGTCCGACCGAGCGAGTCCGAGCGACTAAAACGTCATCTATATAGGCTTTCTTGCAGCTCTCAGTGCGCAGTCACCATTCTTGTTTTTCAGGAACTACTTATACTAAGCGATAATTTTTTTATGGGACCCAATTAACGGATTAAAGAATGGATGGAAGAAAGATTTTTTCAAATCGGTTCATAATTGCCAGAGTTATGCGCGAACATACATAGAAAAAAAATATATATATAAATAAATATACAGATAATATACAGAAATATATATACAGACGAATTGAGAACCTCCTCCTTTTTTGAAGTCGGTTAAAAAAACGATAAGTACTACTACCACCCGTCGCTGCAGACTGCGCCGCGTCCGTAATAACCAACAGAAACTCGTTTTTGCTAATGTTTGAATTGACTCGCGAGCCATTACACATTAGATTGCCTCCGCGGTACAGCGGCCAACCACTCGCTTTACAATCCGGGGGTCGCGGGTTCGAATTCTGCGGGGAGCGACAACTTTGTCTAGTTGTCTCTTACTGCTAAGAACAATACACGAAGATTATCTGATTATCCGAAAACTAAGTTGATCCATGCATCGAAAAGCCATATAAAAAGTCAGTCCTGCGCCTGACCTCTCGCTACGGATTGTGAGAGTAAAGGAAGAAAGAGTCGATCTGTGTCTGCGTAAGCACTTAGTTTTGTGCACTTTATCTCCTTTGCGTACCTACCCAGCTGTGATCTTGTGAAAGATTATTATTATTTTTATGTAGTAAATGTACTGAGTGTACCAGAAATGGGATATCAAGCCCTAGTAATTAATTATTGAAGAAAATAATGAAATAAGTCATCAGTTATTTAACCGAAAGTAGGGACGCAATCATTAAAAATACATACACGACGAATTGAGAACCTCCTTTTTGAAGTCGGTTAAAAAACAGTGGCTTCATAGGAGTAGGTACGATGACACAGGGTTGCTTAAAAACAGTTTTAAGACTGCTTATATATTTTTTTATATAACTCAAAATTAAGTAAGTATTTTTTTTTTATTTTTTTTTATTTATTTGGGAAACATACGGTTACATTTTTTAGACTAAACATTGTATAAAGTTCATAAATCAGTTAAGTTTCCACTTAAAAATTAACAATTAATTTTGACGTATATGACATCTTTTCGGGGTCTTTAATATCCCCTTTGGCCTAATATACCCTTTCCGGGACATCCAGTATTAAACTCTACATACCAACGCATTTCTTCTCGTTCACAAAAAATATTATTTTGTTTTTAGACATGTTGGAACGCACTGAATAATGTTGTCTGGTACTGTCTACACTCGCGCACGCACGAAATAAGTATGTACTTAGATAATCAACTGTTCGTTCACATAATACGGCTATGCCGATATAACTGACGTATTTTTGTGGTAAGTAATTTTTAAATGCTGCGACTTGTGAATATGTTGGTCGGGATCAATCATAAAATACAACAACATGAAACTTGTTTTTTCGTAACTTTTTTATGTTATACTTAATTGCTTCGTAATTATTATAAAGATACCTACAAGTATAGCTTAATTAAACAATTAAATCACTGTACCGTTATTCAAAGCTTATTATGAGAGTGGCACTTCCTGTTTCCCGTCGACTTTGCTCCTATTGGTCAACTTTCTTGTGATTTGACCGGAAATAGCATCACCATGGCAGGCGAGAGCAGCAAGGGTTCGTTAAAAATGCCCGCTCGCTCCGCTCTTGTTCATTGGCGTCTTATTTCCCGTCACGGACACCTGTCCGAGGCTACAATATTACAACTATTTATGGAATTCAAATCAAATTCTAAATAATTCCAAAGGAATAAAATATTGAACAACAATAGTTGTTACAAATAGTTGGAAGCCAAGCAAACAGTGAGTAAAAACATTTTAATGGTTTTTGCCGTTCGTTTTGTTTCTTTGTTCCTAATGAAATGTTTTATACTAATGAATATTTTGTGGTTGGAATATATTGCAAATAAATTGGGCTATGTAAGCAATATTTTTATAAATAATTATTTTCCATTCAGTCTACCGACAATTTTATTTTGAAAACTCGAAACTTAGTTTTTAATACTTATGCAGAAATGATATTTTTCGTAAAGTTTATTGCTGGTAATTGTACGTACGAGATTTCTAAGTGGATAAAAAACGACTCTTAGTAAATAACCCATAAATCATATTAATAATGCAAATTATTTTCTTTACAATCTACCCGCAGTTTTAAACATTTGCTGAATTATTTTGTAGCAAAGTCCTACGATGATAATACATTTCTTACAGTTAGTTCTAAGCTTTTTTTCAGAATGAATATTTCTTTAAATCACATTATTATGCAGACAGTAGCGCAATACTGTCAATTTACGAAAATCTGAACAGTGAAATAGTGACTCTATTATCATCGTGAAAGGCAGCAAACAAGTGAGTTCAGTTAATTAGTATCCCAGTTATACAGACGCACCATTGCGTCCATTTTTATTTTTTTATTGTGTCTTAAAACAAAAAATTGCCTGCTGGACAGTTTTCGTAATCTTCCTGTGTGGGCTAAGTAGTTTATTACAGATATGGTCTGTGTGCCGGAAGGTGAAAATATTACAATTGCGAGTTAAATACAATTACGTTAATGTATATTCTATGTAAAATAGTAAAATAAAATACAATTTTAGTAATAAATAAATAAAAATATTTATAAGAAACTGTTCAAAGGACACATTGCTGAGAGTATCAAGTAACGTAGAGAAGCTATCATGGTAACCAAAAGGCTAACCCATTATGGTTACAAAAAGTATATAGTGCTATCCCATGGCACAAGTTATTATCCACCCATGCAGATTGGGTACACAAATAAATAACCAAAGAAGGGGGGACATGTACAGTGGCTTCTCGAGAGGGTAAGTAGTAGTTTTCAGATAATGAAGTCCACTTCATCGTATCATCGCATAAAATAAATACCCCACCCTCGCAGGGTGGGTATACAAATAATTAACCTCCCTCGCGGGGACGGTATATATATATATATTGTTGCTCATCATGAGAGCACATCTGGTTTTTGGAATCCATTTTGACAACCTTGTCAATTTGAAAATGGTTGGCTGAAAGTCTATTTCACCATCAGCGTACTTTCCTTTGCAGGGACTAAACCATTTACTACCCACCCCCGCAGGGTGGGTAAACAAACACTTAACCTCCCTCGCAGGGACGGTACATACATGGTTGCTCATCATGGGAGTACTCATCTAGTTTTGGAATCAATTTTTGTCAATCTTGTCAATATAAACATGGTTGCCTGAAGAATATTTCACCATCCGCGTACTTTACTTTGCATGGACTGAGCAATTTACTGCCCACCCCCGCAGGGTGGGTACACAAAGACTTAACCTCCCTCGCAGGGATGGTACATAGATGGTTGCTCATCTGGATTTGGAATCAATTTTGACAACCTAGTTAATTTAAAAATGGTTGGCTGAAGTCTATTACACCATCAGCATATTGTCCTTTATTGATACCCAAGCCGCCTGCTAAGTGTGGGAATTATGGCAACCCCTCCCTTCTAAGGGAGAGCCCTTTGTTCAGCTGTGGACGTCTATCGGCTGCTAATGATGATGATGATATTGTCCTTTGCAGGGACTAAATAATTTATTACTCACCCCCGCAGGGTTGGTACACATAGACTTAACCTCCCTCGCAGGGATGGTATACAAATAGCAGCTCGTGAAGAAAGCACGTAGGTACCTGATTTTCAGGATCATTTTGAATATCGGGGACATTCAAAATGTCTGAAAGTTGTTTGCTAAGTCTATTTTAACATAATAATTTGACGGGCTCGTTGCTCTAATGGTAAGGGCTGCTATCGCCGGGTTCTATTCCTACCAAGTGTGTGATGTTTATCGATATAAGTATGAATAGTCTATAAATATGTATTTTGTTTCAGTTGTCTGGTTACCATTGTACAGACTCTGTCTAGGTTGGGATCAAACGAATGAGTGTGGATTGGCCTGAGATATTAAACAGTCCTTTGCAGGACCGATAAAGGCATTGCTGCTCTGCACAGTTGCGCTTTGACAGAACACTCACCTCTTATTTAAGAATAAATTCAGCCTAGATACTTTAACATAAGTGCCATCGCTTGGCACATAGTCCGTCTTATTATTGACCTCTGTTTCGAAGAGCTTGCACAGAATATGACCCACTCTCGTGGGGGATGGAACACAGAGATTTACTTTGCAGATGAAGGATGTATGTATAATTGCTATTCAAAATAGCACATACGTGATTGTATGAACATGAATATTTAACATATATTAATATATGTATACTTTGAGGATTCATTGCATAATTATGGCTCACAGTCACGTCTTGGATCTTACTCTTGGTCCCCTCTCTTGACAGTCTTGGTATATCAGGACCCACCAAGCAGAAACTACTATACCGAAGTTTCGTACAGAATATTGTAAGAAACTCCTACAAATAATGGAGGGAAGGGCCGTCCCAAGTGCCATTCCTGGCATCTTTAGTCCTTCCTTCAAGTTTATTCGAAAACCAACATTTGTTTTTCTATACTATTACCTGATTACAAAAAAGGAAAGTATGTAATCTTACAATTATAATAGCTGTTTAGCAATTAATCATTGGAAGTTTTGAGGACCTATAATAATATAATACAATCAATGATAATGCCTAAAAGAATTATCCAGGAGTTTCCATAATATTAGAAAACTCAATTGTATTGTATGGTAAGTAAACCACTTACCCGAAATTGTAGCAACACTGCATCGCATGCATTTTTATCAGCCAGAAATTCACTCCCGACACAATTTTGGTAGACAAAAGCGTGTAATTTAAATTCCGATCAATGTCAGGACATTTGTAACCGAAAGAAATGTTAACAATCCTGATTATTATCCCTTGCGATTTTATGACAAAAAAGTTGCCTTTACCTCCGCAAAGACGGGGGGGGGGTCTCATCCATTCACTTACGGATATTACAATATAAGTATGTACATA
This sequence comes from Furcula furcula, assembly GCA_911728495.1. Classification (NCBI taxonomy): domain Eukaryota; kingdom Metazoa; phylum Arthropoda; class Insecta; order Lepidoptera; family Notodontidae; genus Furcula; species Furcula furcula. Next base: position 20,093,775 of record OU452255.1, read on the forward strand.
CCAGATAAAGTTCGCTACGAAATATTAAACAAATACAAATCAAATTTTATTGATTATTTACAATATCAATTTAAAAACACATTCTCTTGACAGATCTTTTTTTTTTTTTTTTTTTGAGATAGTATTACAGACTGAGTACTTACCTAAGTCCATAAATTAATATTTACAATAAATATTTTCGGGACTTCAGAGCAGGTATACCATAAAATATCATCTATGTTTAAATCTTTGTGTATATGGTATAAGGTAAACATAATGTGTGGGTTAACACATACTTAATCGCTGAAGTATTCTGGGGAGTAGACTCGTTTCTTGAACGAGTTTTGATTCATATCTCACTACCTTAGTCTTAGTGGACGTACAGGTGGGCATACTATCTATTAACATTATTATTTTATTATTGTGATCCTGAAAGTGGAAATCTGAAGGACTTGACTTTGCAATCTAAAATATATATACATTGAAATTCACAAAGTACCAGGACCTAGTCTGTAAAATCTGTGCCGACTTTTTCTAATCTAATTTAAAGTATTGGCATCATTTTGGACAGTTTTATAGCAGATTCATACATAGATACATAATAAACATAAGTAAACAATTGTCATTTAACATTATTTGGCCTAAATCATTTGTCTGATGATTGTACAGTCCTACTGATCAGTCCAGTTTTTTACTAGTAATTTCTTGTCACGATATGTTCTTATATCGATTGTCCATCCTCAAGAGTCTTTTAAATAGGATATGATTTAGTGAATTTCCTGTCCAAGGATAATTTTCATGCAGTAGCTTAGCTAAACATTACAACAGCACCTGGTAGGGTGTAATTCATAGTCGCGTCCTGGAATTGCGTTAATCGGAAAACCACCTGCTTGCAACGCTTGCAGCGTTAAAATAAAATTTGTTTTGCGGTTAAAGCATCAGCGTTAAATACCGAAAACAAATTGTTTGTATATTCCAGTTACGATAGCTGCCGTTGATTGGTTTAAAAAGATTAAAATCACCAACATTATCTAGTTTAAATAGTTAGCTATCATGCGCCACAAGCATAGTTAAGTTTTTGATACTAGCTAGCTCATGGAAATTGGAGGTCTTTAATACATTTTAGACAGTTTTATAAAATCGAAGTCAAAAGTACATCGCATATAAATAACTATTGATTATCAATTGCCCATAATATTGATTGGAATGGTTGAGATACAGTTCTCTTATCTTTGCTACCCATTTCTAAAAGAAATTCGTAGGAGACTATGTAGATATATAAGTATGCAATTTATTGCATTTCTATTTAAAATTCACACATGGATATCACAATACATCTATGTATCACAATCACATTGGCGTCATGTATACTGGCATCACCAGGCGAAAACAAACACGTCTCATAATAAGCTTTGAATAACGGTACAGTGATTTAATAGCAGCGTTTTCCCTGAAAGAAAACGCATATTAAAATACTTACCTTATTCAAAGCTTAACTTTTAATCCTGCCTGGTAATTCTTCGACACAATGAACAAGAGCGGAGCGAGCGGGCATTTTTAACGAACCCTTGCTGCTCTCGCCTGCCATGGTGATGCTATTTCCGGTCAAATCACAAGAAAGTTGACCAATAGGAGCAAAGTCGACGGGAAACAGGAAGTGCCACTCTCATAATAAGCTTTGAATAAGGTAAGTATTTTAATATGCGTTTTCTTTCAGGGAAAACGCTGCTATTTATTCTTAGAACCTTACAACTACACAATATGGTACCTACTTGATATTTTTTAAAAGGCAAGAGCTACAGTAGTGAGAATAAAAATATATGAAAGTTCGTGAAGGTTTTCACGATTTTTGATATTATTATCTTAATTGACAAAGTTTTACACATGACTAGCGCACATTTCTTACTAAATGTTTACAGCAACAAAGACATTAATTTACGTAGGTATAATACAATTTAATAATTAAACAATATAAGGATCAGTTGCTTAAACAAAGTCAGGCGGGGTCAGTCCATATACTTACATACCTAGACCCCGTATTTTTTCTATACATAGGTCACACTAAAAGTTTCCGGAACTGGCCACTTACATACACAATATTTAAAAAGTAATTACAACATTTCAAAATGAATCTCTTTAATGAGAATTTTCTAGAATGCTGTTTGTTTCATCTGACTGTCAATTGTATTTACATTGTGGTGCCATTTTAAAAATTGCGTGTCTACATTAACATGGATTTAACTCGGGAAAATTTCGTAGTATGATTTTCTACGATTTTAAATGTAATTTGACAGCTCAACAGAGCATCGCTTGGCTTCAATCTGCTTTTGGCGATGAAGCATGCAAGATGACTTTTTATAGCTGGTTTGCAGAATTCAAGCGCGGTCGTGTCAATCTCAGTAACGAATCTCGCGATGGTCGCCCGCCCACCGCTGTGAATAACAAAAACAGCGATGCTGTGCGCCGTATGAATGAAAGAGACAGGCATATGACCTACCATGAGATTCGTGCATTCTTAGACATAGGCATGAGTCAAATACAATCAATCCTACACAAACACTTGGGTGTGAGAAAGCTGTGCTCACGGTAGATCCCACACAATTTGACCGTGGCTCAGAAAACGAACCGCGTCACTTGGTGCAGTTCCATGCTTACCAGATTCAACGAAGGTGCGTCAAATTTGGTGTGGGACATAGTAACAGGTGATGAAACATGGATTTATTGCTACGATCCCAAAACAAAGCAGCATTCGAGCATATGGGTCTTTCAAGATGAGCCGAAGCCAACCAAAACGGCGCGCGTGAAAAGTACATCTAAGCGGATGATTGTTTCTTTTTTAATAAAACTGGACACGTGGCTACTGTTGCTTTCGAAAATCGTCGTACCGTGAATAGTGACTGGTACACGACCATTTGTTTACCGGAAATTATTGACGAACACCGTAAAAATAACCGGAAACGCCGTATCATCTTGCACCACGACAATGCTAGTTCCCACACGGCCAGACAAACAAGCGAATTTTTGAAGGTGGAAAACGTGGAACTTTTGAGCCATCCTGCATACAGCCCCGACCTGGCACCTTGTGACTTTTTTCTGTTCCCAAAAATTAAGAACCGATTACGCGGTCAAGGATTTTCGTCACCAGAAGAGGCTGTCAAAGAGTATGAAAAACACGTTTCTGAGGTCACCACGGAGGAGTGGCACAAAAGTTTTCAAAATTGGTTTAATTGTATGAAAAAGTACGCAAAGGGAGAATATTTTGAGAAACAATAAATTCCTTTTTTACCTTTAATAGTATTTTTTTCTTATTCATTCCAGAAACTTTTAGTGCGCCCCACGTACAAGATCAAAGTGGAAACAATCAATGTATGAACACGTTGACCGGTGGCCAGCCAAAGACAATTGGTAAGGTTGAATTGGTTAGGTTGCCTGGAAGAGATTGCTTTTTAGCGATAAGGCCGCCTTTGTACATTGATATCTTCAACGTATTGTTCAATTTACATGTAACTTTTGGTGTACAATAAAGTGTATTTATTATTATTATTTATTATTATTGAATATGACATGTTGAACCCTACCTACGGTCAGCTATCACTCCTGAATTCAAATTTACTTTATTGTTGTTGCAGGTGTTATAGATTCAGGTCTTAGGTCTATATTTTACATTAGCTCCTCTGCAGCATACCCAATTGGGCTTACAATATTTAAATAATTAAAAAAATACTGCACAAAATAATAATAAGTAATTAATAATAAAACAAAATGTCATTGGGTATGAAACATACTGCGGAAAGTCGTTTATGTATAGCAGGAATAACAACGGACCCAGAACACTACCTTGTCGTATGCCGTAGGAAATAGTGCGTTCACTTGATACATATATTTACTGTCATACATTTACTGTCCCAATTTTGATCTTGTAAAGTAAAATAGAGTCTTGATGGGTGACCATTTTGTGGCATTTAAACTGAGCATCTCTGTGCTTCGGAAACCTTCCGCACACTGGGCACACATAAGTCATCAGTCCCGGTTGCTATCATTAGATGCCAGTCATCAGAGGCTTAGACCTCTGTCCTACCCTTAGGGCCAGCTAAACAACTCAAAAAATTAGCTTATCGCATGGCTCTTTGAAATAACCATTTTAATTTGATAACTAAATAAATATAAATAGCAAATGTAAATATCAAAATGTGATTTATTTCATTTGTTACTAATTCGTCAGGCATATTACATATACCATTGGTAGGTACCTACCTAGTACCACGGACAACAAACAGCAACAAACGGCTAAAATGGCACAGCTTATTTCCATATACGTACCTACATACCTACTGAGGTGAGCAGTAGTGAACAGTTTTTGAAAGAAAATGTTCCCAAAGGCCGCGTTATGGCCTACCTACTTTACTATACCTACATACTTTAATCTCTGATAACACACGTTATAAGATTTTTTTTTAGACTAGTCCTTGACCGATATTTTACCAGGTAATAAGCGGTAATGTGGTTTTGGATGGTACAAATGTAATATGTATTAACAATACAGGAACTCTGTTAGAGGAAGGTGCTGAGAAAACAAATGTGAATGACTATTATCTCTTCGCTAAGTCACGATATGTCATTCCCATGTTTTGTTTCCTATTCTCTACCATTCCGTATTGTAGAATGACCACTTGGCTAAGGGGGAGGAACTCTGTTAGAGGATTCACAGCGAAACGGACGGAGGGTAATCCTCAGCACCCGCCACAACGACTGTAGGTAGGTACATAATAATAATGTCTTCCTGGCCAATCTTTACAAAGATCAGCCATCTACGCGCGATATTATAGTGCACGTGTAAGGAACAATATTCTAATGCTAATTATAATAATATTCTGGGACAATTCCACACACGGTCATCTGATCCTAAAATAGGCAGAGCCTGTAGGTACTGTGCAAACCAAATAACAGAATATATAATATTTTTTGTAAATACATACTTAAATAGATAAATTACACCCAGACACTTGTGGCTGCTCCCCGCGGGATTTGATCCCGCGACCCCCGGTTTGCAAAGCAAGCTGTTTTCCGCTGCGCTACGAAGGTTACAAGGGATGACTACATGCTTCGGCACTTGTAAAACTATATTGAATTTAGGCTATACTTAGTAAAATTTACTAATCTATCTTAGAGTCGATAGATCTCTTGTGCAAGAGAATTTTCAAGTAAGTGCAGTGTCAAATTTTCTTCCGCAAAACAGCAGCAATGTGTATTGGTCGAAACCTCAAACAGCTCGGAGAACACAGCAATACGAACTATACGCAACTGGAAGAATAGCTGAATTCATGTGACTTGATGAGCGGCAGTGCACAGCATCTGTCTATGGCTAGCCGCACACAGCTAATAATATTGTCACTAATACAATACACAACCCGTGCGACTTAACTGTGCACTTGGCGCTGTGACGTCGCATTCCAGCGAGGCGCGTTGTAGAATATTGACAATATTATTGTCCGTTGCGGCTAGCCTATGGGATCGTCGTCGTACGTACGCATGGTGATCGTCCCACTGTCTCATCATCGCTAAGTTATATATAGGTATAAATGCCTAATTAGTGGTTCAATGTTCGCAATTGCAGGTGCAGAATGCATTACGTCACGAAATTACCATACTTATCAGACCGAAGTATGAGTTACCTATAGTATATCGATGCCTATACACGAATAAAAAATATTCAAATATAAACGTGAAATAATTTTATAGTATTTGCTTTAGAAGTGCGCGTCAAGAGCCTCATTAAATTGCATAATGTTGGTCTGGCGCGACCTGAACAATTAACTATTTATTTTGTTCTTAGAAAAGAAACCTTCAAAAGATACAGAGTCTTGTCTTCATGCTGATTCTGCTAGCGATGTAGACTCGATGGATGTACATTTAAAAAAGTGTTTGCAAAAAATGAATCTGTGTATTGTGACACGACTCAAGCTGGGATGGTGGCGCTCTGATTGGAAACTGAAACTGTTAGTAAAAAATACCGGTCAAGTGCGAGTCGGACTCGCGCACCGAGGGTTCCATACCATCTTTGGACGTATTAAAGTAATTTTACTATTCATGTAACACCTAAGATAGCAAAAAAAAAACAAACCGCTTAACTAAGTTTGTTTGACAAGGTTTTTTTAGGATTACTAAAAAACTGTACTACTTAGATAGATCATTTTATTTTTCCTGTAAAATATAGATAGACATGCATTATCCATAATTATTTCAGATTTTTCCCTCCACAAACTTCGGAGATAAGGGGGTACGGTATTTTTATTGACATTTTTGGTTATCAGCCAAAAACTACGTCACATAAGCCAAAATAAAAATCTGTTTTGAGATGTGCAAATGAAGCACTTTCATATGATACCCCACTCGATATAGTAGTCCCACTTTAAAATTTTGATGACCTATTTCGACTCCCATTAAGTATAAAAAAAGTAAAAGAAGATATATATTTTTTTTATTTGCGATGAGGTTGGGTAAGTAAGATCTAAAACTGTTCCAAGATTCAAATCGATAGCATCAGTGGTTCCTGAAATACACACATCAAAAGTGTCTAGGGATCAACATATATTTTTGCAATAACTTTTCTCCTGATTGATATTAATTAAAATTTTCTTTAAGGATTCATCAAATAAAGTGTTTTCGTTTGTCACAGTAACGATAAACCAAGTCACCTTTGCATTAATAAAGAAATTTGCCATTTTCCTAATAAAGGGATTTTTGACATTTGAACCACTAACACAAAAGTTCGAAAAAAAGACTGAAATAACAGTTTTCTTTAAAATTTTATTGGGTAACTTAAACAATTAATAATCCGTGTTTCTACCGCGAACACTAACAACACAAGAACATCGGTTTGGCATACTCAAAATGAGTTCATCCAAATCACGCTGTGGAATGGCCGCCCATGTTCGTTGCAACAACAAAAAAAGGTCTTCTTGCGACTGGATACCCTCCATATTCGGCAGAGCTCTTCTCTGTAGCATATCCCATGCATGCTCAATCGGGTTCAAGTCTGGCGACTGAGCAGGCCAGGGCAGGACATTGATGTTAGCTGCGGCGAGAGTCTGTCTTACAACTCTTGCGGTGTGCGGTCGTGCATTATCATGCATTAACTGAAATAAGGGACCGATTTGCACTTGTAGAGGAACGATGACGTCTGATACAATCGTCTCAGCATAAATTTGAGCGTTGAGGTTGCCTCTGATCCAAATCAACTCAGTTCTTCCGCCGATCCAAATACCCGCCCATACCATGATGGTTCCACCACTATAAGGATGGACTTCCTGGCAGGATTTTAATCGCTGTTGGCGTCCAGGGGTTCTCCAGTGTCGTATACGTCTTGTATCCGGTCTCATACCAAAACGAGACTCATCAGAAAAGCACACGAAACGCCATTGTTCTTCTGCCCAATTTCTGTGTTCAAGAGCCCATTGATATCGAATCCTACGATTGTGCATTGCTATAGGTGGTACCCGTAGCGGTCTTCGGGAATGAAGGTTCACTTCATGCAAGCGGTTTCTGACTGTTTGGTCGCTAATTAAGTTCCCTGAAGAGTGATGAAGCCTCACGGCTAACATCATGGCAGTTATTGTTGGAGCTCTTCGAGTTAAGATTTGAATATATCGGTCTTGTCTCCGTGTGGTGCAGCGATACCGTCCTCCATGGCGCTCAGCCACGGTACCAGTGCTTCGGTAACGTGTCCAAAGTCGACTGATAACACTCTGACTTGTATTCAGAGCTAAAGCCACAGTACGTTGCCGGGAACCAGCTTCTATCATTCCCACGGCTCTGAGCATTTCTTCCCTGCTTAAATGACGTCGCCGCTCCATAATAACGTTGGTTTTAATCAGTAGTAGGGAAACAGTAGCACTAATAATGTCTTCAATGCGTTGTATGTTTTTATAGGGAAAATATTGACAGCTGATTTTCATCTTTTACTCGAATTTGATTCACAGTTCCTGATTCAAATTATGAAATGCACCAAAAAGGATCCATATAAATTTATAAAATCATAAATTTATTACAAAGCCACATCTCAATCTCAAGAAATCCGCTTAAAAATGCTTGATCCCTAGACACTTTTGATGTGTGTATATAGGTGTGACAGACAGACAGACAGACGAAGTCAGACCATAAGGGTTCCTTTTTTACCTTTTAGGTATGGAACCCTAAAAAAAATGTAATAAAATCCATTCACCATACGTTCAGGTAATTCGCTGAAATCCTCAAGTGGCGACCACGAACCGGTTCCGCCTACAAAATGGGAAAATTGTTACGACCGCTGTGAATTTTGATGGAGCCTCCCATTGGACTTTATCTATTATAAAATCTTTTTAAAAAAAAATTGAACCGACTTCAATATCACTGAAAAGTATAAAATAATTTAAATATTATTGAAGTTGGTGTTAGCGTACCTGCTGTGTATATTTGGCACCAACTTCAATAATATTTAAATTATTTTATACTTTTCAGTGATATTGAAGTCGGTTCAATTTTTTTTAAAAAGATTTTATTTTAACCTTTTTAGTGATATACATAACCTTTATAAGATTGAACCATCGAAAACCGAAAAATTATCTAGGTAGGTTATGATCACATTATCGTCTACATAGTTTTACATAATTCATGTTTCTTCAGAAAATAATATCCGGTCGTAATGAAATTTGCATGGAAACATCATAGTAGTTTACTCTCTCGAATAAAAAAAGAATCATCGAAATCGGTTCATAATTGTCAGAGCAATGTAATGGAGAACATCAGTTTTATGTTTTTTACCAGATAAATTCCTCCACATCGTTCATGGTCCTCCAGGAAGTTCTTATCCGGTTGTAATAAAATTCATACAGATTCAATACAGTGGTTTCTTCTTTCGAATAAAACAAGAATCATTGAAATTGGTAAATATTTGCCAGAGTTATGACCATTTTTGTCCGACCGAGCGAGTCCGAGCGACTAAAACGTCATCTATATAGGCTTTCTTGCAACTCTCAGTGCGCAGTCACCATTCTTGTTTTTTTAGGAACTACTCATTACTAAGCAATAATTTTTTTATGGGACCCAATCAATGGATTGAAGAATGGAAAGATTTTTTCAAATCGGTTAATAATTGCCAGAGTTATGCGCGAACATACATAAAAAAAAAAAAAAAAAAAAATATATACAGACGAATTGAGAACCTCCTCCTTTTTTGAAGTCGGTTAAAAACCGCCACTGAACGCTCGCTAGACCACAGGGTGGAGTAGAGAATTCACGCTCCCCTCGGCACCCTTAGGACACACACGGTCACTAATATTGTCACTATTCTACAACCCTTGGGACTTAACTACGCACTTGGCGCGTCGTCGCCCACCTCGGGGTCTGTGGAGGTACCTACCTATTCTACTTCCCCAGTGGGCCTGCTGTAGCTGCAGTATTTTTTGCAGGCGTCCCAACTGTACCAGTCTCCTGAAATTTCGACATTGGCTCATTAATTTCCCAGGATTTTATTACGTGTTATGCAGTGATGATTTCTTTCGATAATTTGTGGGGAGACCAAAAACCAAACAAATAGAAATTGAAATACAGAACCGAATTAGTTTCAATTCAATGTGACGCCTAAATATCAGAACACCTATAGGACTGTTGGCAGCGAATTAGTCACAAATGTAAGAAACAAATGGTGTTAACTGTCAAGAAATGCTGCGAAACATGGCACACGAGTGAGGTGATAACCCAAGGTGATAACGATTAAGCAGGGTTCGCGGCCGCCATGTTGGTGGCAATGACCGCGAACGCTAATATTCCGATTTTCATTTTCTCATTATTACTTGATAATATAATTTATTTTGCAAATATTAATTGATGGAAGCCATATTTTTGTGAAAAAAGAACGATTAAGCAAGTCGTAAATACAATCAATTAAGAACCTTACTTCCATAGCAATTAACTTGAAAATGTTATGACAGAATTTAATTTTTCTTTGAAATATTTACCCGCGATATCATGCCGATTCTATTATCTTATTAGAATTTCAGTGGGTTGAAGGGACTAACTTTACTTAAAAATATTAAAAATATTTTTTTTTACAAAATACGTATTTATTAAGCTTACAATAACAATATCCAGGAAATAACTGTCGCAACACTGTACTTACTTATTAAAAACTTATTAGGTATAACAAGGCACGTTGATTTTCTATAAATTATTGACAATTTGTGTAAAATGATCTATCTTATTTACTTGCTTATTGTACTAGATTAAGAAGTGTGATGACTCGAAAAACGTTCACAAAATAGTAGGTAATCAAAGTTTGCACATTTCGTTACTTTATATTCTTAATATCTGCCTTATGCTGTAAACCTTATTTTGTAGCACATAAGTTCTATTTTTTAATGAAATTGAGGTTTATGTTTAAATGCTTATGTACGGTCGCGGTCACGAACGCTTTATCAACTTTAGTACAATAATCACTTGCACGAGCCGGCCTTGCGTCGCGTCGTTCAAACCATTTTGATTGAAAACTGGTACATCGTTCGTGACCGCGATAGTACATGCAACTGCTACCATATTTTGGGTGGCGTTTTGTTTGTGACTATTCATTTAGTATAAATTATAGTTCTATGATGGTCAAGCTTCAGCTCATACTGCGACAGAAAAATTACAAATACAATTGTTTCTGTAACTTATCATATCCGGCTCCGGTAGGTATCACAATATAAATGCATTATAAGCAAACGTCCTGTGGGGTGTCCTTTAGGTGTCGTAAGAGGCGACTAAGGGAAAACAAGAAGACGGGCAGCAGCATCTTTCTATTGGATTACTTACCTACCTACCTACGGTCCCCAAGACACCTACCAAAATAGGGACATAGGGATTATGGCAGTTGAATGCATGAGTTATACTATGGCGATGACGGGTAGCGGACCGGCAACGTCGCCTACCATTCGCATTTTGTGAATTTTGACAGGTACGTGCATGGCACAACCGGATACGCAACGGTCTAGCGAGCGGTGTTTCAAAGATTTCTTTATTGCCTGATACGTTCATAGCACAGTAATGTGCTACAGTGGTACAGTGTAGTGTATTTAAAACGATGTATCACAAAATAATTCAGCAACACAAGAAAAAATCGGTGCCATTTTTATAACTCTAAGACATATTTATACTCATAAATTGGATAAAAAACACGGTAGTAAAATACGTATTTATTATTCGTGGAAAACTCGAAGGTGACCTTCTGTACTATCCTTCTATAATAGTGTGTTTTTTATTACAAAAAATAGCTGCATTTACCTTAAAAATTCTAGTTTGATATTGATAAAAATAGATTTCAGGGACCGTATACACTCTACTCCCATCTCCTCCCGTCGGGTGTTTGTAAGAGGCGCCTAAAGGAAAGAGGACGGGCAGCAGCGTCTTTCTATTGGATTACCTACCATCTATACTGCGATAGACGCCCGCCAAGCATGGGGAGTATGGATCACCCCCTCCCCCTTCTAAGGGGGAGGCTTTTGTTCAGCAGTGGACATATTTCAGCTGAAGATGATGATGATACACTACAGATTTCTAGCACATTGAGAGAGCTTGTTAGAGTATACATTGATCTTTATTACATATTCAAAGTGCCGACGCAAAAGAAAAAAATTAAATCTAAAATTACTACTCACTAAACATTTTGGTGATGAGTAACGTAATTGAAAAGAATCAAATCTGATAAAAATCCACATTACTATGGAAGACATTACTTATACGATAGTTTTATTTGCTAAAAACACGTTTGATTCTTTTCAAAGTTACATTATTAAAGGATCCTAAGTTGTTAAAAACTAGAGAAAAAATCTTAAAAAATAGAAATGGATTTCACTATGAAAGGCACATCAATTTTACTGGGAATAATTATTTTTTTTTTCTTAAAACTAAAACGTATATTAAAAATGTACTTAGCTTATTAGGTACCAACAAAAACAGATGATCTGTGATTTTCTCATTGTTGATTAGATTATCAAATTAATAATAAGGGAAATAATTAATAATTGCCGCATTCACAAATGTCAGATAACATTATAATTCTAATGAAGGCATTTTTTCGATGTTCATTATTTCGACTTCCGAAGCAGTTTATGGTTACGTTTAAATATTGAGTACGAGATAATCAATAACTACTGATTTATCTGAGTATCAACTACGCTCGTGGATCGAATAATCCAAGTTCAAGAACTGGATTAATGATAACTAACATTAATTGACATTTGAGAGTGCAGCGTTCACATTAACGAACGAAAGTTATTACTGATCCACCAATCTTTACTGTCGACATCGTCGTTTGAAATGATACTTACAGGAAAAAAAATCTTTTAATGACAGCGAAATGATCAGAAATACGAACTAATCCGGGCCCGTTGGTCTAGTGGTTAGACACCCTGGCTGCTACCCGATGGGTCGTGGGTTCGATTCCCACCAAGTGTCTGGTGTTATTTATCTATTTAAGTATGTATTTACAAAAAAAAGTATATAAGTATTAAAGTATATAAGTATTAGGTATCAGTTGTCTGGTTCCCATAGTACAGGCTCAGCCTAGTTTGAGATCAGATGACCGTGTGGATTATCCCAAGACATATTATTAATTATGGATCTTAATCAGTAATTAATTTCACTTGTCAAATACCATAAAAAGTAATCAAAACTTGATTGACAAACACTAAGGCATTCCAAAGACTGCAGAGGCCTATCCTAGTAAGTTTATTTTACAATGACCCTTAATGTAGACATCACAAATAAAAAATTTTTGGTTGTTGCATGACCGAACTCTCTTATTGGTTGATATTTTCAGTTCAGAGGTCATTTTGAAAGCAGTTTATTGGTTTGAATAGATATGAAGTGAACACAGCTGTTACCAGTCTTATTGTTAACCATACCAAGCTACTAAAAATTTACGAGTACCCTTGTAACTCTCCTTGCACATACTTCAAGCAAGACTGTATCTCGTCACTATCAGCTATCATCCCCTGGAGTTTATCCTCCATGTTGACCAGAAAATCCTTCTGCAAACCACCCTTCTTCAATGCAGTCATACAGAAGTTGGTGAGAGCTTTAAAGCATTGTTTTCTTTGAGCATTGTGGGGTTGGTTGTCCCATACCGGTGTCGCTTTCACGTAGCCCCAGGCCATAAAAACGTACTGTATAACTGACTCCCAGTGCTGTGATTCGATTAGAACTTTCCCTTGCTCGACAAGACACTTCTTAAACGCAGCCAAATGGGTCGCGACCCGTGAATAAGCGGGGGAGTCGGTTTTGGACGTCAAACGCGATGTTGGGAGGCTTTTAAAGATATTGCTCTTCAAATAACTGAGCCTTTCTTCTAGAGGCACCAAATCCGGCGCCGGCATTTCCACTCTGATTTCTTTTTCTATCTCCGGATGTTTGTAAGTTATCGTTTTAATTATGCTTATCAACTGTGTCGGGCTTAGGCCTTTCAAAGCAGAATCTATTGGACCTTTGTAATCATCTATTGTTCTTTCGATCCTAGTCCTTTTCATGGGCGGTGTGCATTTGATAGGGCTTGTGATTTTGAATTTTTGCGGCGTGCTAATGTCGCTGAAGTCAATTTTTTCTGGTGTAAGTGGTATGCGTTCCGCGTCCCCGAGCAAGAGACGCTTGCGAGGCGTAGAGCGAAGAGTGACGCCGAGTTTTATGGGCGAGACGTGGTTGTCTTTGGGCGGTGTGCGCACTGTTGACTGGAACGAGTTGCGTTTTAGTTCGATGTCCGGTGACCATGTTACTGGCAGACGTTTGCGGCCTAGAAAAAAATATTGTATGGGCCAATTAAAACTAAATATGAACTCTTCGAGCAATTTTAGAGATAACTAAATATCAACCTTATCCAATTAAAATATAGTTGAAAACAGTATGCATTCGATCTTTTGGAGTAACCCAATTGGGGAAGTAAGTACCCCCATTTACAGGAGAGTACTTTCGAGTGGTGATGTTTGTTAGTCTTTATACAATCTAGTGACGAGACAAGCAGACGTTTGCCTGATGATAAGCGACACGCCTGCCTGAAGACCATCGTCACCCAAGACATAAGTTATTAAGTCCCTGGAGCCCGTTAATTTCGCAAGCTACAGGCTCTTAACAACGGAACACAGCAATGTTTACACACTGCTGCTTAGCTGTAGAATATCTGACACTGCGGTGGGCACCAGAGGGGTAACTTGCCTTGAATGGGCTTTTTATGAAAAAGAATATTGGGGGTCCAAATGAAGGTAGACGAGGCCTGTGTAGCCCGGGGGCCCCATACCATTGATATGACGGTAGCTGCGCTCCTGGTGTGTACCTACCTGGACGGTCTCTTACAGAAGGGACCTACCGCCATGTTATGTCCTTCAAGGTTAAAGCGCGGCTAAGGATCGTCGTTCGTCCCTTTAGCTATCAACACAGCGAGCTTGCAAAAATCTAGCGGTACTTCACGCCGGGACAGCTTCTGATGTTAAATAAAGTGTAAATCCGATCGTGTGTGGAGAAGTGTAGTCACAAATTATGTGCTGGTGCCGCAAAATGCCATCTAGCAGCTTTGGACTCAGCGGACAGGCGTGCTAAAGGTTGCAGAAAGTTGTTGTTCACCGCGGGATTCGAACCCGCGACTTTCGGTTTGCAAAGCAAGCGGTTTCCTACTGCTCCACGGAGGCTATAGATCAAAAGTAAAACGCAACCCTGAAGTGTCTTAAGCGACAGCCCAAGCCGAGGCTATGCCTCCCTGAGGTGCCTTGAGCTCGTCGCTCCTTCGTGCCCGTAACTAGAGTGCTATAAGCGCTCGCCTCCTATTGTCCGGTGAAGCTGTAATGGCCATCTGCGGCCAACAGCGTCTATCATTCTAAACAACCCTGAAGTGAGAGGTGAGAAGTAGCCAAGACATACCTCTCTGCTGTATGAGGAGCTCGTCAGGCGAGGGAGCAGGGCTGAGGTAGCCGGCGGGCAGCGCTGGTGACCTCTCGCGGGTGTTAGTCAGCGGCTGCAGCGGCGTCACTCGCAGCCGGTCAAGCCGCGCAGCCACAGGCAGTTCCGCCAGGGCTGCGCGACCACCCCGAGCCTCCGGGGTCAACGCACCCTCCATACCAGCCCTGCGTACTCAGGACTTGAAATATGTACCGTTAATTTGCAATGTTACCCTGCACTGAATACATCGATATAATAATATTGAATTTATGACTGAATAGCTTTAATGTTAGTATATTTGTAGGAAACCTGTAGAAAAAAGCACCCACATTGAATTCTATCAAACAGACTATTTTTTACAACCGAGGTGGCAAGCAATCACCGCAGCTTATAGACGCTAGCAACACCAGAAGAGTCACTAGCGCATTGCCGACACTTAAGACATTAGATATTAAGTCTTTTGTGTCCAGTAATTTCACCAGCTACAGTGCCCTTCACACCGGAACACAGCAATGTTTACACACTGCTGCTTGGCGGCGGAATATCTGACACTACGGTGGTACCTACCGCGACGGTTCCTTGCACAAGGAACCGTACAGACAATTATATCCAAAGCTTAATGATAGACATGCATCAGCTAGTAGCTACTACTATGTTTATAATAATACACACAACTTGTCGGTGTGCCCTGAGGACCTGTCCTTGGTCCCTTAGCCTTCATACTCTACGTAAATGATCTACAAACACCTCTAAACATCGATATACTGTTGGTATAGTATATCGATGCCTCTAAACTATAATTTGCTCTTTTCGCTGACAATACAAAGTTATTTGGAAATTCATATTCTCAATCTCAGAATATTCAAGATGATCTTGATTCCATATACATATAACTGGACTAAAGACTGGACTAAACACTAAATACAGACCAGACAAGTGCACTGTACTACACTTATAGAAAAAGAATCCGCAGAAAATTTATGCTCTTGGTCACCAGCAACTTCATCTCTTGATTTGCAAAAGGATCTTGGTGTGATAATATTGAGTGACTTAAAATGGAGAGGGCACATCACCACCATTGGTAAGAGAACAAATTGTAGTGTGGTGACACCACACCTGTTTGTGTATTTAGTTGTTGGGTATATAAGCTATGTAACACCGGACCAAGAGAGACATTAAAGACCGTAGACAGAATATAACAAGACATCTAGCTAGCGTGCCGCCGATAAGGACAGAAAATAATCATTCGTACACATTCCACATGTTATGGATATTTATTCAAATGCGCCTATTACATAGTTTAAACGATATTTCATAATGCTATTCAATTTAAAACTCCAAAGCTACATTGTGAACGAGAAAATTTGATGAGTATCGCAGAAAACCACACCGGCAGCGCGCCCGGTGCTGAACACATGCTGAAGGACAAAAAATCATACACTTCTTTCTTTCTTTTCTTGCGCGAATGAGAAAGAAAGTGCCAGCTCTCTATTGGTTTCTTTCTCTAAGTTAAAGACACATACGCCAAGACAGTGTTTTACTAACAAGTCACTCAATTCACCCATTGCAAAATTCCATTTTAGACTTAATTCACAAAGCATTTCTGTGGCTCATGCCTAACACTTTTGTTAAACTTTACAAGTCCTATGGTCTTACCATGTTGGAGTTTCGCTATAAACTCTATTGATATTTTGCTACACTATGGATACCATGAACCGGAAAACGTAGCATAGGACACCCTGTGGCCAGGCGCAGTGACAATATATGTCAAGCAATTAGCTGTGACTGAATTGCATGCTATTAATGGCTATTATGGTGATACTCAGGATGAATCAACGACTATACCTAACCCGTATTATTGCAAATAAATGAAATTGAACTGAATTGGAGAGCTGAAGACCAGGCCTCAATAGCGTATATTGGGGGAGGTCTATGTCCAGTAGTGCCGCACGCAAAATACGCGCTTTGACGTGGAGTTGCGAAAACCAGCCCGCTATACTAGAGACTACAAACATACAATGGGTGATCATCATCATCATCAGCAGCCGAGACGTCCACTGCTGAACAAAGGCCTCCCCCTTAGAAGGGAGGGGTTGCCATAATCCTCACGCTTGGCTTGGGGATTGCAATATAGGTGGTAGGTAATCCAATAGAAAGATGCTGCTACCTGTCTTCTTGTTTTCCCTTAGTTGCCTCTTACGAACACCCAAGGGGGTAAGATAGGAAGATGCTATTCTTACCCGAACACCCCACGGGTAATGGGTGATAACTAACAGAATTATTTCAATTTAAGTTGCACCTGCCACTTAATAAATTTCTCTACATCACTAATAATTTTCTGATTGGTGGAGAAGGACGTAACGTATATAAAATTTTACTGGGATCTTTGATTAGGTATAAACGTAAATGTCAGATAGCTATGCAGTATAGAAGAAAACTGACGCACCTAAATAAGCGTTAATTTTTAGGTACACATATGGTATAAATATTCACGAATACTCTTTAAAATGCATCAGGAAGTGAAGTTTGACGAAATTACCCTATGTTTTATTAAGCTAACACTAATTATAACGCTTTATTAAATCCAACGGTAAAGTAGCGTCGTAGCAACATTAGTTATTTATTGAGAAAACTAGACCTACATTAGGCTAATTAAACGCTTACCTTAATGATGGCTCTCTTTTAGATACGGACAGTCAAAATTATAGTCAAAAACGCAAGCCAAATGTGAAATTATAGAAAAACAAATACAAGAATAAGCGAAATTGGCGCAAAAATTGACAAGTTGACAACCACCACAGACTAGTAAGAGATTTGACAACCACGCCCGGTAATGTATGAACAAAAGAATTGGTCCGTATAGATTGACAGTGCAGGCATTCATATAGACGTTCCGCGTCCCTCTCTCATCTGCTTCACCCCCGGGAACACCAGGCGCCATTTTTAATGTTTGACAGCTAAATCACCGGTCCTTCCCTGTCCGTCCGCCATTGCTTATTTCGTGTTGATGAGAAGTGTTTGTGTCGATTAAATTCCGCCTCTTTAAATCCACAAATACAGCGATATCGGGTTAAACTTCGGCATTTTTAACAATGTTTCGAAAGTGTTGTGTACCCAAGTGCAAAAGTTTACGACAGGACGTTAAATTGCATCAATTTCCTGCAAAGGAAGAAAATAGGATGCGGTGGTTACAGTGCATAGGTTTTGGAAATAGTGAAGTCATCGAGAACAAGTTTGTGTGTCGCAAACATTTTGAGAAAAAGTTTGTCAACACGGCGACAAATCGTCTCAAGAGTGACGCCTATCCAAGTTTGTTTACAGACATGGAGATTTCGTCAGGAAACCCAACATCGGTCAGAACAGAAACGGGTAAGTTATCCTTGAATGAAACTAAATTATGTTTTGACCCATAGCCAACAAAAAAATAATATTACTATTTGTTTCTAGTTTCCAAGAAGACACACTTTGATCACACGTATGCACGTAAGCGCCATATTGATCATTCATATTCAAAACCTATGGACTGCACACCTCATAAAGTGGCCCGCTCTGAAGTGAATGGTATGTAGTATTAAAAATATATAATTTTGATCAAAGACCTCCTTTTCTTCCATTGCACTGGAGTATATTATTGTAGTCTATTACTAATTAAACTATTTTACTAGGTGGTAGATTCCTTCTACAAGTAACCGTCCAGGTAGGTACCATTGCAGTGTCAGATATTCTGCCGCCAAGCAGCAGTGTGGTGAAATTACCGGTCACAAAGACTTAATATCTAATGTCTTAAGGGTTGGCAGTGATTATTCTGGTATTGCTAGCGTCTATAGGCTGCGGTGACTGTTTAAATAAGGCCGCACACTTGCTTGCCACCGTGGTAGTAAAAAAAAAAATCCTTACGTAAACTGTCTTGTCATTTTATTTTGAATAAATAGTTAATATTTGTATCAATATAGTTTTTGATTCACTATCAGCAAGATAATTATAGATTTTTTCCTTGCAATATATAATAATAATAATATAATAATAATACCAGCCCTTGTTTATGTCCCACTGCTGGGCACGGGCCTCCCTTCAAGTTGAAGGGGCTTAGGCCATAGTCCACCACGCTGGCCAAGTGCGGGTTGGCAGACTTCACACGTCTTTCGAAAGCTAGTTAGGCTTTCTCAGACATGCAGGTTTCATCACGATGTTTTCCTTCACCGAACGCTAGTAACAATCGCACAAAGACGATTCGCACATGATTAATTAAATAAATCAGAGGTGCGAGCCGGGGATCGAACCTGCGCACCTCGTTTCCAAGGCAAGCGCTCGCCCACTGAGCTGTTACAGCTTGCAATATAACTTAAATGTTATAAGATGTATGAAGATGTCTGGAAGAAATCGCAACTAGCTATAAGACTGCCCAATGTATAAAATGTTTGTAATTTGTATTTCTTTTTCTTTTTAGTGTGGAATTAAGAGTGGTTTATCTATCTTTATTATTATTAGTATGTAACCATGTTTATATCACTGACTACCAAGAGACAATGTTATTTATTTATGTATCACTAAAGAATTCAATTAGTTACTTAATTTCTTTTTCAGTTACTTTTAACGTAACTTCAACGGAACCTGCTAATGCAACTACCAGCACTGGAATCCCTGATACACAAGGTAATAATTAATCAACACTGTATTATGAACTGCTTGAACTTATTTCTGAATATTGATAATAAGTAATATTTTTATGTTCACTTAATATTTTTTTGTTTACAGTTTCATCTATTAAAACCCCTAGAAAGTTGGTTAGAAGGAGATTAATAAGAAATATAAACGCATTATCTCCAAGATGCCAGTTATTTTATAAAGAATATAAAAAAGCAAAACGAGAAAACAATTATAAATCTAGGGCCAAAAAGGCATTGAAGTTTAGTAAAGAAAAATCTTTAGAGGAGTTAACTAAAAATATGAATCCTCTGACAAAGAAAGTTTTGTGGATGCAAATTAAAATGTGTTCGAAAAACAAAAAGGCCCGCAGATTTACAAGAGAGGAGAAAATTATTGCCCTTGCCATATATAAACAAGGCCCTAAATCATATAAGTTTCTCCAAAAAATATTTATTCTTCCGTCAAAGACTACATTAAAAAAAATTATAAGCCAGTTAAATATTGACACTGGGATCAACACCAAAATTTTTGAACATATCAGACAACAGGTAAAATACATTTTTAATAACTTTTAATTCTTTATATGGGAAATGAATATTCTTTATTGTTTAATTAATTTAATATAATAATGTCATTAATTTAGTAATGTAATACAAAACACTAAATGAATACTAACTGTAATTCAATTACATCAAATGCATATACAGTTAGTATATTTTATTTTACTTTATTGATATCAAAGCAAGTAATAATTAAACTGATTAACGTTTGAGGGAAATTAAATGTAAAAAATACATTTCATTGTGTTATTGTGAAAATTAATTATGTGTTATTTTACATATGTATTTAAAATTGCTACATTATGTAGGAATCTTTATTTATACTAAGTAGACAGCTCTTAAGATCTTAGTATGCTCTCTTATATTCATCCCTATTTGTTATCTACAGTGAGTAATAAAAGAACACTAGCTTAAACTCATTGATATCGCAGAATAATAAAATTGATACCACTACCTTTTTTGTATAAGTGCACTACTCTAGACGATAATTTGAAGAATTATTATGTATGTTACAGGTAACACAGTGGGATAGCAGAAAAAAATTATGTACAGTTGTATATGATGAAATGACAATTGAAACAGCACTAACCTATGCCGCCAATAAAGACAACATTGTGGGCTTTGTTGATTTAAATAAAAAGATCAACCAGTTCGCTGATCATGCCCTCGTATTCATGTTACGGGGTGCTGTTTTTAAATGGCAGCAACCAGTCGCTTTCTATTTCTGTGAAGGTGCTACTTCAAGCTTGCAATTAAAAGGAATAATAAAAGCTATTTTAGCTGCAGTGGCAGACACCGGGCTTATACCAATTGCCCTAGTGTCAGATCAAGGATCAAGTTTTCAATCTGCTATAAACAGTTTATTAGATGATACCAAAAAAGAACAATTACGTGCAGGAGACTCCATTGGTAAGTTGAAATTGAGTAGTAGATATGTGTAATGATGTAACTTGATTTAGTGCCGAAATTAAGCTAAGTATAATATTTTATTGTTTCAGATGACACTATTCATTTATATGGCAGTTCCATAAGCGTGATATACGATCCACCTCATTTGCTTAAAGGTATTAGAAACAATCTGTTAACAAAAGATATGATGTTCGAGGGAAAGAGAGTGACATGGAATGATATTCTTGACGTTTACAATGCTGACTGTAAACATGGCGAATCGCGAATCCTACACAAATTGACAGATCAACATGTTATTCCAGAAAAAATAAAGAAAATGAAGGTAAATATTGACGTTAACTTATAACTATTATATGAAAAAATATTTTAGTTATGTACTCTGGTGGTCACGAACGTTGTACCACCTTTAGGACGACAATCGCTTGCACGAGCCGGCCCAAAATGCACGAGGGCGGGGTAAGCGCACGTAATGGTATTCAAACGATTTTGATTGAAAACTGATACACCGTTTGTGTCCGCTATAGTACACATATAACAAAAATATTATTTGGTTTGAACTTTCTGTCTGTACTGGGTACCAATCTTGGCACCACCTAGAGAAATGTTTATTGACCGAATGCCCCACGATGAGTACTATGTTGGTATATCTCTGGCATGGCCTACAACCTAAATGGCTTGATGGGCTATGACTTATAATACATGGTTAAATTCGATTAAGTTGTGGGAGTGACATTTGACGGGCCCGTTGGTCTAGTGGTCAGACACCCTGCCTGCTAACGGATGGGTCGTGGGTTCGATTCCCGCCAAGTGTCTGGGTGTTGTTTATCTATTTAAGTATGTACTTACAAAAAAAAAAAAAGTATATAAGTATTGGTATCAGTTGTCTGGTTTCCATAGTACAGGCTCTGCCTAGTTTGGGATCGGATGACCGTGTGTGGATTGTCCCAAGATATTATTATAATTATTATTTATATTTTTTAACAAATTACTAATATGGCGGCTGCCATTTTTTACTTTTTCTTCCGAAAACATCAACTTTCATTTGATACCCATATCAAATGAAATGTCTTAACGAGACTAGCTGAAATATATATAGGAATTTATTCAATGTATGTATAATTTTACCTAAGCCCACTTTTTTTGTTCGCAGTCGGGCTTTTTTTGCTTTCTTAATGATATAATAATATGCTGTTTAAAATGTTGATGAATGCAGATAAATAATATTTGACTCTGGCACTTAAGATATAAGCATTTCCTCATATGGAATTATGACTATGAGTACTTACTGTTTACTTATTGTTATGCTTTGTTTTAGGTTAAGAATTGTGTACGTGTTTTGAGCAAGTCAGTGTCAGCAGCATTATCATACACTGCCGCTTTTCGTAAGTACTTCCAGAATATATTAATATAACATTTCAGAACATGTGGACGAAATTGGCATGTTATTTTTTTTTAATATTCAGTTAATTGCTTAAAAATATTGGTAAGTTACTATGAAATAGTAACTGTATTTAATAATTACCATAGAAAATAATATATATTCATCTACTCATTGTATATTCCATAAAGATGCTTGTGTCCGTTCACATAGACCAGACACAGATATTGATTGCAATTAAAATAGAGTGTTCGGACCCTAAGACAGATAAGTGAGTATGACATCACTATGACGTAGTATTTCACATTTTGGTGTAAGGAATGACGTTTCAGTGTTGAAAGCAACGTCATCCTCCAGACTGACCTGTCAAGACTGCAAGTTGTGCCAATCCTGCAGTTTTTTTGGATATTTAGTTCATTGGGGGGTTCCTGTCGTACTCCATAAATATATTTATTTATGTCACTCTATTCTTCGCCTTTTTGTGTCTAATGATTTATTCATGTAATATTAGTCAGTGGAATTACTAGTCAGTCAATAAAATCTGAGGCTGGTTTTCCTTGGCGCACCCGTCGAACATTTTTCAACATTCGAGGAGTCTCTTTCCATGTAAACCCTCTACGTCCTAGACGTTTATACCTATATTTTATATTTATACTGTATTTTTTTATTTTAGCTGTATATCCTGATGGAAGGCCTGTAAGTAAGACTATGAAGAACACAGCAGAAGCAGTGTCGTTTTTCGACGACTTATTTGACAGTGTCAATGGCGCAAATAGTAATGAAAGGGCATTAAAAGGCAAAAAATTACGTAAAGCTGTAACATCAAAATCAGAACATCATGAATTTTGGAACAAAGCCATAAAAATTTTGGAGAATATAAAGTTTATTGCCAAGGATGGGACACTTAAAAGTGTACCCTCTATTAAAAATTGGATCATTACTCTAAAAAGCCTTAAAAGAGTGTGGCAATTGTTGGCCTCAAAAAACATTAAAATTATGAGGCCCAGATACTTCAACTCAGATATAATTGAAAATTTTTTCGGGCAAGTACGTGCTTATAATTATAGGAGTAATGATCCAACTGCTTATGCATTTATAAATACGTTTAAATCATTATTAGTGACGAGATTCATAAATTTTCATTCTGAAAGTTATAATTGTGAGGAAGATTCCAGCCAAGGCATATTAAACATACAATCCCTTTTTGAAAATGTAAACACTGCACCAATATCTCAACCTATACCATAGGAAATATCTGTTTTAAAAGATATTGAATTTAATGAAGAAAATATTCAAGAACAGGCAAGACGAGAACGCCTTAACATTCATTCAAGGGCATATACGGCTGGATGGGTAACACGCAAAATACTTAACAAAATTAATTGTAAAGAATGCAGAAATAATTTACTTACAAAAGATAGCAGTATTCACGACTTTATTAAACAAAAAGAATATAAAATAAAAACCCTTAGAAAATTAAACTATCCATCCGAATGTATAGTTACCAGTTTTGGAAATATTATTAAAACTACAAATGAATATTTGGAACAAAAAGGTCATGAAACTAATGTAGGTGAAAAAAATTAAACAAGAAATAAGTTCCAAATATTCATTTGCATTTCTTGATTGCCAAATGCATAAAAAAATTGTTCTTGAATATTTCTTGAAAATATCTATCAAACTCTGCATATTTAATTGGTGCAATGTAATTAATAAAATATTAAAAGGGATTGATGTTATTAGGGCCGAGAAATGTAAATTGCAACCAATGCAAAAAAAGGCACTACATAAGTTTAAGAAAAAATATAAAAATAAAAAGAAGTAATTATTAAAAGGCTGTTTTATTTATTTTTTAGTTTCTACCTAGTTCCTAAGTCATAAAATTAAAATATTAAAAGAAGATGGAACCTAACCCGATAAAATAATTAGGCTGTATGATCGTTAAACCTTTGCCTTAGCTAAACGTGCAGAAAGAAAAAAAAACAAATGTCAAATTGAAGTTTAAATGCCTGCATTACGGTTCAAAGGCAATGTACCCGACATGGCGGTCTGAACGTAGTTCTTACTGAGTAGTCTGTGTTGACAACCCTTTACTGGGCCGAGTCTATTTTAATGGTTGAACCATCGAGTAAAGCAAGGTTTGCAATCATTCCAAAATTTTCCCCCTAAACTCAAGTCAGAATACCCCTAGAAGCCCACAATTATAACAGGGCTATTCCAAAGTTTATATTGTAACATACAATAATCTATATATAAGATGCGGATCTTAACAATCTGTGTCGCTGCGTATGACCTTGCAACGATAGTTGACTCCACTTGACGCTATTTGCAATTTAGAGGTGCCAAATATTTGATCTAAGAAATAAAAATAATCAAAATTAAATAGTTTTTCATTGCTACTTATTCACCTACGAATACGGATACGGACCTGGATCTATCTTCTCCTGCGGATATCCACGGATACGGATACGGGTACGGATAACTGACACACCACTCGTATATAATTATGTCTTTGAGAATGTATGTATATATGTAGGTCTTACAGGAGATACCACTACTGGAGAGATCGTAGACAGAATATAATACAGACACATACCAAGCGTGCCGCCGATAAGGACAGAAAAATAAGTACATACTAAATTTAGAGTTGCCACGAAAGGGAAATTTTACCCTTTGTGTAAAGCAAATACGGAGGTTGTTGTAAATTATATTTTCTTTCCTAACCAAAAACCACTTTCTTGACACAACATTTACTTTTCTTACATTATATCGTCTAATCTATGACAGTCTGCAAAAAGTACGAAAGTGATTGTTATAATAATGTCCTCCTAGCCGAAACGACCATAGCGGCCAATCTATCACAAGATCAGCCATGTACACAGGAGATATTATAGTGCACAAGTGCTTGCGTAGACACAAGTGCACTCTCTCTTTCTTTATATAATAGGTACCTCTCATAATCCGATGGGATGGAAGACCGACACGACTGGGGAGAAGTTAAGCGCAGGACTGACTTTTTACATGCCCATCCGACGCATGTGTGGCGTATCTCGGATCACGGTTTCGGAACGACAAAGGGGCTGTCAAAAAGATGACAGCGCGCTAGTATCTATGGCAGAGACATGTTTTAATTATTACGATTACTCCACTGTATTATAAGTTGTTCTCTCTCAATTTGATTATAAGTGTTTATTACCAAAGCTCGGTGTTTTAATTTGACGGACAGGAGTCGGGCATACGTCCTATCGCAAATCCCGACAAATGGATCATCTTACTTTACAGACACAGGTCATCGGCCTGCATTGTCCTAGCCAGTAAGGAACAACTACTCAAATTTGTTGCCCTTCGCAGGATTCGAACCCACGACGGAGGCTACAAAGTGAATGTACACTTAATATCATATATGCTGTAGCTAAGGTCTATTCCACATTGTTCACCTGGGTGATATCACGTGGTGATTAAAGTGGCTAAGAGCTGTAGATAATTATTAGCCTCATACAAAAAAGTTAAGAGATAAAAACAATAATATGCTATTTCCCAGAGAGGTAGGCAAAAATTGGCTTTCTTATAACTTAATATAATACATACTATGGCCATTTACCGGGTAAGTTTTAGTAAATTTCTCCAATATACAAATCTATAGTACTAGTATCTTGGGACAATCTACGCTTGACCAATGACCACCTGATCTCAATCTACGCAGATCCTTAAGGTAACCAGATAAATGATTACAAATACTTGTAAACTGTATAAATACATATTTAAATAGATAAATAACACCCAGACAATTGTTCGGAATCGAACACATGTCCTATTGGGCAGCGGCCAGGTCCCTCAGATCGTCGAACAGCCGTACATCGCCGCCGTCCGCGGCATGTACTGCTCGACCCACCCGACCCGATGTCCGTCCTCCTGGACCATGACACAACACCAACACCAACACCGACAACGATGTCAAGAGTCGTAAACACATCAACCCACAGACACCGGTCTCGCCGGCGAGGCTGAAGGGATCCGTACGCATGCAACCCCTCGCTGAGTTTCTTGCCGGTTCTTCTCAGCGGGGGCGCGTTGTGAACCGGTGGTAAACTCATTTTCTCTAAGCGGCAGCCCAAGGCCTCAGGGAGGCACGGCCTCGGGCCGTGCCTCCCTGAGGTGTCCTTGTGCTAGTCGCTACCCAAACCTTTCTAGCTGGAGTGCTTTAAGCGCTCGTCCTCTTGTCCGGTGAAACAGTACTATTCCTACAAAAAAAAGGGATGATCAATGAAGCAAAGTGACTATCAAGCTTCAGTTGTCCACCAAACATTGATGTCTACTGAAAGTGTGTTTGGTATGTATTGGTGATTCAAGTTAGGCAATGCCAAATGAATCATTTGATAGTTATTTAATAGTCACTTTGCTTTATTGATCATCACTTTAGTTGTCAAACGAGATAGGTACATAATAGGGGGGCAAATGAAACAAACTATTCAACGTCGGTACTATTTATTTATAATTCAGACAAATTTACCAATAAATTGTAACCAACAACATACATACATATATTTAAACAACATGCATATAGTAAAAGCACGATTAAATGTACAATGACCATTGTGCCTTGATTGTGCCTATAAATAACGAATGAATACGTCCTGCGCAGCCTTGGACGAATTACTTGAGCGCTTACGTTATTTCTGAATATTTAAGCATTCGGGAATAACTTTTAGCAACCTAATTAATTCTTTTTGTTGCTGCTATCCACAGTATACAAATATCCATATTTTCAGAAAATCATAAAAATAAATTCGGGAAATCTGAGAAATTCTTCGATGCACCCAGCATGTGGGATCGTGTATGATGCACTTAATAATAATTTACCACTTATTTATGGTAGTCTCTCTTTTATACACTGGCAACACTGATAATGGCGATCAATAAACTGAAAATTTTAGGTTATGGATGAAAAACAAGAATTTATCGATCTTACACGTAACTTTCAAGTAAAATAGTAACTAATTTAGAGCAATGAGATCTAAATAAGTCGTTTACATGTATTAGTTTCTAAATGTAATGTCTAAATTGGCCATAATAATTCACGTTTACCTGTGAAACGATACTCCACTAATTTTACGTTCACTGTCACTTTTACAGCCTATAATACTGCACTGCACGATTCTTATAGGATTTCCACAACACACAGTAATGTCACAGTTAGTTTTTTATTGAATTTTAAGTTATTTATTTAATATTAAAACCACGATAAAATTGTCACGGAGCAAAGTGGGAGCAAACGTCAAATTTGTTTCGCACCCACGGCGCGGAAAAATCGAACACATGCTGAGGGACAAAAAATCATATACACTGTTTCTTTCTATCACACGTAACCTACATAAACGCATTCTTTTCTTGCGTGAATGAGACAGAAAGTGTCCAGCCCTCTATTGTTTTCTTCCTCTAAGGGAGAGATCATGATGCGCTATATTTTGTTCATATGTTCAGGCTCAGAGTAATTAGAATAGAGCTAGTATCGCGTCGATTCCCCGATCATGGCTCTTTTGCGGGGTGCGGGAGGCGAAGTAAACACACAGGTCATTCTTTATTTATGTGCGTAACTTTTTGAATGTGTTGCGAGTTTATTATAGTGTGGGTATGCGTGAAATTGTATCTGTTTGTGTTTACTTCGCCTCCCGCACCCCGCAAAAGTGCCACGAAAAATTTGTTCGAGAAATCGACGCGATACATAATTACTCTGAGATGTAGGTATGTCTATTTTTTTGGCACTGCTTAGTGCTTACAGCCTAAACGGCTCGATGGATCTTGATTTATACATATATTTTTATGATTTTTTTTTTTTTTTATTATGTCAGTAAATTCGTCTAAGTTGTGGTACCTAGTTACGTAGGCTATATATTTTTTCAAGAATATCGCGTCTGTCAGCCACCGCAAAAGATTGCCGGTGTTAGTTAGTCATGACGCTTTAAAACGTACCTTTTGTATATGTAAATTATCGTATATCTTCTTCTATCTATCTTCTATACTATAATAAAACTCAAAGAGCACTTTTTCTGTACATTGAATATTTTTCCAAAATTTCTATGTGGGGATACTATACTATCGACATAGAGGCCAAAACAATTTTTTTTGGAATTATTGTCTATCTGTCTGTCTGTCTGTCGTTCTGTTTGTCCAGGCATCATTTGAAAACCCGTGGATGGATTTTGATAAGACTTTCACTGATGTGTTGTGTAGAAGTCAAGGTATAAATTAGTATATAAAACATCACGCTATGTTTCATAGGGGCTAAGCAGTGAAACATTACTTGCACATATTATCACGTAATTTCCTTTGTATGTGGATAGGGTAATTATAGACTGATCAGTTAATCATTAAGATTTGTATTATTACGCTATATACAATAGGGACTGAGCAGACATTTAGTTTGCATAAGATATGGCAGTGGCGAAGGGTCAATTTTTGTAAGGGGTAAGCCGGTCCGGTACACCCAGGACATTTGCATTAGATTTCTGTATTGTTCTAAGTACTTTGCTGATAGAAATATCACATTATATAAATCCCGAGCGAGTCCAAACTAGATTACGGGGGGGGGGGGGGGGTTGGTCATGAAATTTTAATGAAACTCCCCAAGTCCAGGTAGTGTATAATAGGTATTGCATTACAATCGCAACAATAAAAGATGCGAAAAACCTTTGATTATATATACGTCTAGATACCTAATAGTCTTGTAACGTAAGCATCACAACCTCCTGTGGTTGTGTGCGTGTTTGGGGATCTCCAGTTATAAATATTTTTCCCATAAATAGCGATAGCGTTGTGGATTGGTTGTTATGTACTGTGTAAATGTGTAATTCCTTTTTTTTTAAATATAATGTATAGCTGTTTGATGTCAAAATAAAATAAAATAAAATTCAATAAAATAAAATAAAATAAAATAAAATAAAATAAAATAAAATAAAATAAAATAAAATAAAATAAAATAAAATAAAATAAAATAAAATAAAATAAAATAAAATAAAATAAAATAAAATAAAATAAAATAAAATAAAATAAAATAAAATAAAATAAAATAAAATAAAATAAAATAAAATAAAATAAAATAAAATAAAATAAAATAAAATAAAATAAAATAAAATAAAATAAAATAAAATAAAATAAAATAAAATAAAATAAAATAAAATAAAATAAAATAAAATAAAATAAAATAAAATAAAATAAAATAAAATAAAATAAAATAAAATAAAATAAAATAAAATAAAATAAAATAAAATAAAATAAAATAAAATAAAATAAAATAAAATAAAATAAAATAAAATAAAATAAAATAAAATAAAATAAAATAAAATAAAATAAAATAAAATAAAATAAAATAAAATAAAATAAAATAAAATAAAATAAAATAAAATAAAATAAAATAAAATAAAATAAAATAAAATAAAATAAAATAAAATAAAATAAAATAAAATAAAATAAAATAAAATAAAATAAAATAAAATAAAATAAAATAAAATAAAATAAAATAAAATAAAATAAAATAAAATAAAATAAAATAAAATAAAATAAAATAAAATAAAATAAAATAAAATAAAATAAAATAAAATAAAATAAAATAAAATAAAATAAAATAAAATAAAATAAAATAAAATAAAATAAAATAAAATAAAATAAAATAAAACAAAATAAAACAAAACAAAATAAAACAAAATAAAATAAAATAAAATAAAATAAAATAAAATAAAATAAAATAAAATAAAATAAAATAAAATAAAATAAAATAATAAAATAAAATAATATAAAATAAAATAAAATAATGATAATAAAACAAATAAATAAATAAAAAAAAAATTGCCTCAGTAACAAAAAATACTTCTAAGTACTTACCTATATAAAAGTAATTAATTTATCAAAAAAATAAATTAAAATTATTATACAATTATAATAATTTTAATTTATCAATAAAAAAAAAAAATCAATAAAATAATAATATCATGAAATAAATCAATATTTATTTCATGTTTTGGTCACTAACTACGTATTAAGTTTCATTGAATTCATTTTTGTCAAAAGAAAAATTACCCCAGACTTAAGATATATTCCCCCATTATTACCTAGCCACACCAGTCTAGTCGGACCATGTACAAATTGTCGTAAAAAACAATCGAGTTTTTATAATAATCCCTCACAGAATCTTAAGACTTATGAATGAAAAATTAAGTTAGGATCTTTATTAATTTTACTTAGTTAATATTTTCACGATTTGATTACACAATTTGGCAAAAAGTATTTTTTTTGCGAGCACAAACCATCGGTAGAGTTCAAGTGATACTAAACAACCAAGTATACCAATTTGATGTTTTGGTATACTTGATATTGTCAAGTGTTTGAACATCGAACACGCTATCTAGACGTATATATAATCAAAGCGAAAAACTTAGAACTTTCATTATCGAATATGATAAGACAGTATTTTACGATGTTAGCGTGATTTACATTATGAACAGCGCCATCTATCGGTGAAATTGAACATACAATCTATTTTAATAAAAGAAAGTCGTGTTAGTTACACTATTTATAACTCAAGAACAGCCTAACCGATTCGGCTGAAAAGGTAGGGAGGTAGCTTAGAACCAGGAAACGGACATGGGATACTTTTTATCCCGGTAGGTTAAGGTTAAGCAACATAAGGCAAGGTCATTAGATGGGTGAACCGATTTGTATGAAATTTTGTGTGCATATCGGGTAGGTCTGAGAATAGGCCGTAAAGTATATTTCATGCCATTAGGTTAAGGTTAAGCAACATAAGGAAAGGTCATTAAATAGATGGGTGAACCGATATGTATGAAATTTTGTGTGCATATCGGGAAGGTCTGAGAATAGGTCATAAAGTATATTTAATGCCGCTGATACCATGATTGACTAGGATATATAGATCGAGAGGAGGGTGCAAGAGAGGAGAAATAGGGTGAGGGGATTCGAGGAGGGGGTGATGGGTTGAGTGAGGGGGAGTGAGAAGGAGCAAGTTCGTAGAAGAGAGAGGGGGGGAGAGTTCAGAGAGGGGACAACAGGGAGAGGAAGAGAGGGTGTGTGACGGAAACCGAAGCGGGAGGGGGAAAGAGAGAGGAGAGAAAGATAATAAGATAAGGATAATTCGATTTTTTTTATAAGAGAGAGAGATGTGGAGAAAAATAGGGAGGATGGAGAAAAGGGGAGCAAAATGTAATAAAAGCGCGGGCGGAGCTGTACGGGTCAGCTAGTTAAAAAATAAAGTTCGGAATATTATGCCCAGTTCAAATCTTGCAAACTCCAACGAAAATGTTTTTGGGGGCTTTTAACCACAGCTTTTAACTATCTTGAGTTTAGAGGAAAATTTTCAAATGATTGCAACGTAGACAGAATATAATACAGACATATACCAAGCGTGCCGCCGATAAGGACAGAAAAATAAGTACATACTAAATTTAGAGTTGCCACGTAAGGGACATTTTACCCTTTGTGTAAAGCAAATACGGAGGTTGTTGTAAATTAAATTTTCTTTCCTAACCAAAAACCACTTTTCTGACACTACATTTACTTTTCTTACATTATATCGTCTTAATTTATGACAGTCTGCAAAAAGTACGAAAGTGATTGTTATAATAATGTCCTCCTAGCCGAAACGACCACAGCGGCCAATCTTTCACAAGATCAGCCATGTACGCAGGAGATATTATAGTGCACAAGTGCTTGCGTAGACACAAGTGCACTCTCTCTTCCTTTATATAATAGGTACCTCTCATAATCCGATGGGACGGAAGACCGACACGACTGGAGAGAAGTTAAGCGCAGGACCGACTTTTTACATGCCCATCCGACGCATGTGTGGCGTATCTCGGATCACGGTTTCGGAACGCCAAAGGGGCTGTCAAAAAGATGACAGCATGCTAGTATCTATGGCAGAGACATGTTTTAATTATTACGATTACTCCACTGTATCATAAGTTTTTCTCTCTCAATTTGATTATAAGTGTTTATTACCAAAGCGCGGTGTTTTAATTTGACGGACAGGAGTCGGGCATACGTCCTATCGCAAATCCCGACACATGGATCATCTTACTTTACAGACAATCAGGTCATCGGCCTGCATTGTCCTAGCCAGTAAGGAACAACTACTCAAATTTGTTACCCTTCGCAGGATTCGAACCCACGACGGAGGCTACAAAGTGAATGTACATATCATATATGCTGTAGCTAAGGTCTATTCCACATTGTTCACCTGGGTGATATCACGTGGTGATTAAAGTGGCTAAGAGCTGTAGATAATTATTAGCCTTATACAAAAAAGTTAAGAGATAAAAACAATAATATGCTATTTCCCAGAGAGGTAGGCAAAAATTGGCTTTCTTATAACTTAATATAATACATACTATGGCCATTTACCGAGTAAGTTTTAGTAAATTTCTCCAATATACAAATCTATAGTACTAGTATCTTGGGACAATCTACGCTTGACCAATGACCACCTGATCTCAATCTACACAGATCCTTTTAGTAAGGTAACCAGATAAATGATTACAAATACTTGTAAACTGTATAAATACATATTTAAATAGATAAATAACACCCAGACAATTGTTCGGAATCCTTCGGAATCGAACCCATGTCCTATTGGGCAGCGGCCAGGTCCCTCAGATCGTCGAACAGCCGTACATCGCCGCCGTCCGCGGCATATACTGCTCGACCCACCCGACCCGATGTCCGTCCTCCTGGACCATGACACAACACCAACACTAACACCGACAACGATGTCAAGAGTCGTAAACACATCAACACACAGACACCGGCCTCGCCGGCGAGGCCGAAGGGATCCGTACGCATGCGACCTCGACATGCATCCCCTCACTGAGTTTCTTGCCGGTTCTTCTCAGCGGGGGCGCGTTGTGAACCGGTGGTAAACTCATTTTCTCTAAGCGGCAGCCCAAGCCGAGGCCGTGCCTCCCTGAGGTGCCCTTGTGCTAGTCGCTACCCAAACCTTTCTGGCTGGAGCGCTTTAAGCGCTCGTCCTCTTGTCCGGTGAAACAGTACTATTCCTACAAAAAAAAAGTGATGATCAATAAAGCAAAGTGACTATCAAGCTTCAGTTGTCCACCAAACTTTGACGTCTACTGAAAGTGTGTTTGGTATTTATTGGTGATTCAAGTTAGGCAATACCAAATGAATCATTTGATAGTTATTTGTGATTTGTTAAGTGACTATTTCACTTTGATTTATTGATCATCACTTTAGTTGTCAAACGAGATAGGTACATAATAGGGGGGCAAATGAAACAAACTATTCAACGTCGGTACTATTTATTTATAATTCAGACAAATTTACCAATAAATTGTAACCAACAACATACATACATACATATATTTAAACAACATGCATATAGTAAAAGCACGATTAAATGTACAATGACCATTGTGCCTATAAATAACGAATGAATACGTCCTGCGCAGCCTTGGACGAATTACTTGAGCGCTTACGTTATTTCTGAATATTTAAGCATTCGGGAATAACTTTTAGCAACCTAATTAATTATTTTTGTTTCTGCTATCCACAGTATACAAATATCCATATTTTCAGGAAATCATAAAAATAAATTCGGGAAATCTGAGAAATTCTTCGATGCACCCAGCATGTGGGATCGTGTATGATGCACTTAATAATAATTTACCACTTATTTATGGTAGTCTCTCTTTTATACATTGGCAACACTGATAATGGCGATCAATAAACTGAAAATTTTAGGTTATGGATGAAAAACAAGAATTTATCGATCTTACACGTAACTTTCAAGTAAAATAGTAACTAATTTAGAGCAATAAGATCTAAATAAGTCGTTTACATGTATTAGTTTCTAAATGTAATCTCTAAATTGGCCATAATAATTCACGTTTACCTGTGAAACGATACTCCACTAATTTTACGTTCACTGTCACTTTTACAGCCTATAATACTGCACTGCACGATTCCTATAGGATTTACACAACACACAGTAATGTCACAGTTAGTTTTTTATTGAATTTTTAATTATTTATTTCATATTAAAACCACGATAAAATTGTCACGGAGCAAAGTGGGAGCAAACGTCAAATTTGTTTCGCACCCACGGCGCGGAAAAATCGAACACATGCTGAGGGACAAAAAATCATATACACTGTTTCTTTCTATCACACGTAACCTACATAAACGCATTCTTTTCTTGCGTGAATGAGAAAGAAAGTGTCCAGCCCTCTATTGTTTTCTTCCTCTAAGGATTGCAACTACCTTGCTTTACACTATGGTTCAATACATTCGTCCAATCGTATTACTTTTCTCTATGGTCCAATCATTAAAATAGATTCGGCCGAGAATTTCGATTTTCGTTTCGTCCTCGGTTTTCGTGATCGTGAATAATCGTGATTAGAAATTTTGGATAATAATATTTTTGTGAATTCGTGATACGTTGTGGGATTTATTAATTCCTTTTTTGTCACAACAGCAAATAGATTCAGTAAACAAAGTGATATTGATGTTGTCTTTACGCTGAAAGAAATATTATGTTTTGAACACAAGAGTGAGAATTTTTATTTATAAGTGCATATAAAAATAAACATTAGAAAGGCATTTTCGTTGTGCACGTTCCAATATTATGTGTATTACCATCTTTTTGTGTAGATTGTGATAGAAGTGAGATTTATAGCGGTGGTAGTGAAGTGGACTAAAGTAGGTCAAACAATCTCGAATAAACAATAGGTGCCGGTGCATCGTATGTTCTAGACTGTTGCGCGCAGACACAATGAGCCCGATCGAGGGTCATTAGGGACGATGGAGAGGTTGTCCCATGACCTAAACCTGGCTTTGGAGGAGAGTAACTGCGGCAGGCAGGAGCGGAGGAAGCTGGGGCTCCGACGGCGGACGAGATCCGCGGGAAACCTGCGTTAGTTATCTAATGTCTTGCATAGATTACGATTAAACACATAAAAATGTATGCAATACTATCATTCAAAGATAGGTGCCATATGCTACTGAGATGCCCGGAAGTCGACACATGCAGGGCTAATTACTTTGGTAACCCAAGTACTCTCCAAGCGATTGTCAGCGGCATCAAGTGCTTGCTGGCCTTTCTTGAGGAGTTAGGGTGGATCCAATAAATCCATTCCCACTTGCGCTTTGACATAGAGGTGCCGAAACTACCACTACCTACCATATTGATCCAGTAAAAGGGTGTGAATATAATAATAAAAAAAAACAGAACTAAAGCTTGCAGACAAACTTAATTACTTATGAGTACATATCTGTCCTATAATAATTAGTTAAAAAAGGATTAGTAGTTTCTGTAATACTTTTTGCAACTTTTTATTGCTTAAAGACAGCTTTTCACCACTATGTTTAATGAATGAATGACTAACCATCATATAATATGTAATCCAGGGTCAGTGGCGTGCTGCCATACAGGCAAAAAGACTTTGCCTACCCTATGACTTCTCTAAATGATTAAAATATAGTTAATAATCTAAGAAATAAGCTGTTTTGTCTACCTTGTCATAATAGTGTGTGTACGCCACTGATGAAGGTAGTAGTCTAAAAATGAATACCAATATTGCAAAGAAACAAAATATGCGGTAATAGCTCAGTGGGCGAGCGCTTGCCTTGGAAACAAGGTGCGCAGGTTCGAACCCCGGCTCGCACCTCTGATTTCTTCAATGAATCATGTGCGAATCGTCTTTGTGCGATTGTTACTAGCTTTCGGTGAAGGAAAACATCGTGATGAAACCTGCATGTCTGAGAAAGCCTAACTAGCTCTCGAATGACGTGTGAAGTCCGCCAACCCGCACTTGGCCAGCGTGGTGGACTACGGCCTAAGCCCCCTCATCTTGAGGGGAGGCCCGTGCCCAGCAGTGGGACATAAACAAGGGCTGGTATTATTATTTATTATATAAAAAAAATCTCTTTTACAAGTACTTTGGTTGACAGAACAGCTATCTTGTGTGAAATTCAGGATGATTACATAATACCTGTTGCCAGTGGCCAAGTTGATTAATTAATTTAAACTAAAATCTATTTGGGTGAGAGTTTTGGCTATAAAGTAAAAGTTATATATTGGCATAAAGGTAATTTATCATCCTAATGTTAACTGCCTCAGGTTGAGAGACTATAGATTTAAATTTAAATAAAACAGTTATGGACCACTTTGCTTTAACCAGCTTTGCAAATAAAAAAATTGTTCTCAATTCTCATAATTTCTTACAATTTTTAACCGATTTCAAAAAAGGAGGAGGATCTCAATTTGTCTATATATATTTTTTGCATCTGAAATTAAAAAGTCTAATTTATAGTCATAGTAACCAATCAAATAATTTTATGTTAAACATGGATTATCAGCTTCAAACTGTTACTTTACAGCAGCCGCAGTAACGGTTAGCCTAGTTGAAGATGGGAGCTCCAGCAGTCCACCCCAAGCACCCCTCATCACCCAACCGCTGTCAGATTCTGACGATCCACAACTCAACATACACAAGTCCAGTCTTAAATCAAGACATTACTGTCAGATTGGCAATTTTGAGTCGGACTCTTTCAATGAGAACTTCTCACCAACAAGACCAGCTAATGCGAGAAGGAAAAGGAAGTATAAGAAAATGCCAGTTGAGTATATAGATGGGAAAAGATCACCGCCTATAGAGATTCTGAGTATTACAACAGAGGTAAGGAACTTCACTTATGAACTATATGTCATTATCCCACTTTTGCAAACCGTGGGTTGTCCGGGTAAGAAGAATACCCTCCCATCTCTTCCCGTTTGGTGCCTGTAAGAGGCGACTAAGGGAAAATATGAAGACGGGCAGCAGCATCTTTCTATTGCATTATCTATAGCCCGGTATCCACTATGTGTTCCGTGCTCCTGCAACTGCTCCCATAGTTCCTGGAGCGTCCAAGGCGTGCGCTCAGCGCTCCAATCAGTGGCGATTTTTGGGCGAACACAAAGGGGAGCTCAGCAGTCTGTTCTTGGACGCGAGCAACTTATCACGTTTAGTGCGTACGTGTTGTATATCATGCTCCTCGCTCGGTTAAATGGAGTGGTCAGAAGAAAAATGTTTAACTCTAATCCGGTTGTACCGCAGCTATACTGTGCTGTGGGATCCTTAGGATGAGAAATTTCATAATAAAAATAATTTAAAAGAAGGCCTGCATTGAAGATTTGAGTTCCAACACCAACTAATGTGGACGTCTTTTCTTGTAAATGTCAGATTCCCAAAGGCTCAATTCACACCAGAATGGCAGCGGCCGGCAGCGCACGTTCAGTGTGAAAGAATTAAAAACTTTATCTACAATACTTAACAGAGCAGTATCCTTGAAAAACTTGGAAAACGGTGCCGCTTGAAGCCGCTCGGGGCCTCCTGTGGCCGCCCGCGCGCCTCATTTTTCAGAGCGGTTGCAGGAGCGCAGAGCGCAAGATGTTCGCGAACATAGTGGATACCCAGCCTTCCACCTATACTGCGATCCTCAAACCTAAGAAGCTCGCCAAAATACTTTTGTTTAACACCACCTATGGGGCCTAATAAATATATTTTGACTTTCATTGTAAAAAACTCGCCTGCCTGTGTGATGTGTCGCTCGTCACCCGAGATGTTCATTATTAGGTCACTTGTGTCCGGTAATTTCATCAGTTACAGTGCCCTTCACACCGGAACACAGTGATAGTCACACATTGCACTTTTGGCAGCAGAATTTCTGACACTATGGTGGTGCTATGTAACTGAACAGCCCCTTGTACAAGAAACCTACTTAATAGTCTCATTTTCTTTGAAGCATAAGCATACCAAATAGTATGTCAAATTTCAGTTTGTGTTTGTTGCAGCCGAATGCATTGCCCGCGACGATTTTGCTGCAAAGCACGATCCTCTCACCAGCGATACACATCAATAAACACAAGACACTTATAAAACCTGAAAGGTAAATATTTTATGCATAATATTAGCCGAATCTTAAAACGTACAGATCCAAGCTGGCGCAATAGTGGCATGCCTTCAGGAACTCTTTAATATGTCAACAACGGAGAAAAATGATAGCATGCACAATGGATTGTACTTCTTACTTCTTGGGTGGGAAGTATTTTCAGGTCTGCCACAGAATGAGGCTAACTGCCGAACCTACAAACGTCAATTAAAGTTAATTATCATTAATCCATTTTTTTAAAACGTATTATTTTGACACTCGAAGCCCATTAATACTTAATACGCAGATAGTGAGTAGATATATCAATTATCGCGTATTCAGTAATCGAAATTAATCATAAATGGCTCCGACAGTCGAAATAAATAGATTTTCAAAAGTGATTTAATTGGATTTAACGTTAATTGGCCTTTGTGAGTGCGGCAGTAAGTACTGTTGGTATTTGTTGATTCTGTGAAGGTAAAAAAGTGTCAATGCAACAGATATTGTGTGGCTGCGATGCTCTTGCAAGATATAGGTTGATTCACCTGGGATAGCATATCCAAGCTGGCGCGATCGTGGCGTACCCAAGGGACCTCTTCGACACGTCAGCAATACAAAGTAAGGCCTAGGGCATGCACAATACTTCCAATTGGGTAGAACTGCGTTCCGGTAGTTACCGGGCCCAATTTAAGGCCACCAACAATAGAATAGAATTTATGGGTATATGCTAGACCGACAATAAACAAATAATATCGTGAGCTATATTCATAAGTAAAATATCGCGGTTTATGTAGCACCCTCGATCATAAAACATTCAATCTGATATTAGATTTAACTCCTTTTATTAGGGCATTAAGAAAAAATATGTCTTAGAATATAAATGGGTTGAATACTTTACAGAAATACATTCTGCGGCAAAAGGAAATGGTCGTACCGCGATAAAGGGGACGTTTGCGAGATGAGGGAGAGATCTTTCAGCGGTGGTTGTTCCTCGAAGTCCGCGTTCTTTGCCAAGAACGATTTCAAGTCGAAAAAGTATGAAACTGACCAACTTAAGAAAGACTCCGTGCTCCAACCCGGGAAAATTGTCCTTAAATCTCAAAACACTGAAGGTACGACGGCGTCAGCATTCACAAACACACCAGCACTGCCAGGCAGTTCCAGTTTCAATTTCGTGTACAAAAATACGTCTAAAAACGGAACGCCGATTCTATCAAAAATGACAGGCTACAAAATACCCACAGACTTGCCACCATTCTTCAGTCCCACGACTAGTACTGGCAAGAACAGTTTCGACGGAAAACACCACAGGAGATTCAAGATATTAAACAAGACGCATCCGCCTAATTCGTTAAGGGATCCGCTACTATTCGACGATTCTATCAGCGGGATGGACTGTGCGGGGAATGAGTCTAGTTCCCTGAGCAGTAGCGACTCAGACGGCGTCGTCACAAACGACAGTGACAGGGAAGGCGACGACGAGCTGACGGATTGGCCGGGAATTGAAGAACTAAAGGTCTTCAATAAAAGCCTCACGTTCAAGTCGTCGAAGTCTGTAAACAATAATTCTCCGAAATCCGTCAGCAACATGCCTCCGCCGAAGCGCCTGAAGAAAGAGAAATTGCTCGTCAAAAGCGGGCACTCGAGCTGCAAGAATAAGTTCAAAAAGAAACGCGTCAAAGTCGACTCAGGGAATGACGAGGATGCCATGATGTCTGACTCCAAAACTGTAGTAGATTTGGACGAAGATAGTATCAGTACGGACAACAGAGACATATTGCAGCCCCATTCGTCGTTTTCGAGCTTTAGCGATATAAAAAACGCGGGCGTGTCGGGCCAGAACGCGAACGAGAGGTTTTTTCAGTCATTTCAGGCGTTCCAAGCGAAATCGGAACAGCAGGAGGAATCGTTTAACCAAACGCCTCGCACAAATTTTTCATTGCAGAAAACGTCGTCTAGCGATCTGAATTTGAGCGAGAAGTCACCGCAAAGCGACCATTACTACAGCGAGCACTCCATGGGGAATGCTGTCGTCAACGAAGTCCGGGAGATCAGGGCCGGATGCCGCCGGATCCGGGAGGAGAGGCCCGGCTTCCTGATCCTGAGCGCGGCCAACGAGCAGCTGTCCAAGTTCCTGCAGGACTCGTGCCAGACGGAGCTGAAGCTGTCGAGTTTCCACGACCCTGAGGAGAAAGAGAAGCTGGAGTCGCTCGCGAAACTGTACTCCTTGGAGCTCCAAGTGGAAATGGGCCGGCCAGTTCTGAGAAAGACTAGGTGACTGCAAATGTTTATCTTTACGTAAACTAAGTATTTGTAGCCTTCGTGGTGGAGTGGGAAACCGCTTGCCTTGCAAACTGGAGGTCGTGGGTTCGAATCCCGCGGGGAGCAACAACTTTGGGTAGTTGCGCCTTACATGCTAGGACAATGCAGGCCGATCACCTGATTGTCTGTAATGTAAGATGATCCATGCGTCGGGTGGGCATGTAACACGACCGGCCCCCCGGTCGTGTCGGTCTTCCGTCCCATGGGATTGGGAGAGAGATTGCACTTGGTTATCCGCAAGCACTTGTGCACTATAATATCTCGCGCGTAGTTAGCTGATATTGTGAAAGATTGGCCGCTGTGGTCGTTCGTATCGGCCAAGAGGACATTATTATTATAAGTTTTTATTGCAGCAATACAATGCAAGCGATTCGCGTCGAACATTCCTACTACAACTTCCCGTCGGACCACAAGCGTCGATGTTACGGCGACGATACCGACACGAGCCTCAGCCTTAGTGACCAGAACTCCGTCAACTCCATCAACGACTTGGAAGACGGTCTATCCGAAGCCCGGAAGGCTGACACCTTCACAAATACACTGGTAGACAAGTCTTTGCTGCATCCAGGTGAAATTGATTGAAGTTGTTTTGAAGTAAAAACGGGTATAGTTGCGAGATATTTTCGGTTTGAATTTGGTGTACGAAGAAGCTTAAGTGATTTGAAACGTTATCCTAACTGACATAGAACTGTTATTTGCTTGTCGTTGTAATGGGTGTGTGAATGACGTTAAATGGAAGAAAATATATTTTAAAGTACTGTTTTTTGGTGACAGAAGAGTATGTTGGGGTGGTAAAAGAGTATCCACATCGTATACTAAGATTTGTACCTAACTATTTAAATTTCCTGATTACGTGCCGTCTGAACAAGTCTCATTGACATCCAGAGACCAGCTGTGGGCTACTGGTGAAAACTATTAATAGATTTAGGTTCGTATTATACACTGACCCATTTTGGCCGAACGAAAAGTTTTTTATAAGTAAGATGTTCTCTTGATAGTAAGCGACAAGCCTGTCAGCAGCACTGCACCGCTGGTCTCTTAAGCCTGCTAATTTTAGCAGCTACAGTGCCTTTCATACTAGATCACGGCACTGTACATTGCGGCTTGGCGGCTGAATATCCGACACTCTTCGACGTCCGAAATACAAATCAGCGCTGTTCAAAAGTACAAATACGTGGCACCAAGATTATGAGCCGTCAATGATTCTGTTTTCTTGTTATTTATATTTCTGTGGTTCCAGTACTATGCAACAGCCAATTAAACGTAATATTTTCTAACAAATAAGGTTGGTTTGAGATGGGTCTTCAGACGATCAAAGCGTTTAGGTTCACATTTTATATGCATAATATCGAATTTTAATATGATTCACAATACG
This sequence comes from Furcula furcula, assembly GCA_911728495.1. Lineage (NCBI taxonomy): Eukaryota > Metazoa > Arthropoda > Insecta > Lepidoptera > Notodontidae > Furcula > Furcula furcula. Next base: position 20,135,812 of record OU452255.1, read on the forward strand.
CCCTTTTATGTTTGATGCCTTTACATTGTTATAGCTTGGACATACCTCCAAGGGCTCCAAGCGTTCTGGTCATAATAACATGTACATATGTATTTTTTATTTTCTTTTGGGACTAATCCTACCACTCATTCCCACCACTGTTACTCCTGTAAGCCAGGATCTACAGTGGTCACCACTGAAGACACAGAGGTTTGATCCTCGGCGAGTCCCAGGGGAACGCTAAATTGTCTTGGAACCCGCAACAAATTTATATAAAAAGGTAGATAGGAGGAGTTGGAAATACATATATATTCCACTTGTGTGATATGTACATATGTATATTATCTTAACTCCATTTCAGATGAATTTGAAAACGATACAACTTTATTAAGTGATCGCAAAACACACCGTTTGTATATTTGACAACGCAACGCGGCATCAAAAACAGCTTGGTAATACAAAGTTAGGTTTATCGGTAACTGCCGAGTATGCTCACGGCCGAACGATTAGATGGGGGGTTGAATGCAATTATATATGTATAAGATGCAGTGGCGTGCACAGAGGGTAGGCAAAAAAATGTATTTAAGTATGTTATTATACCATTTCAAATATCCATATGCAAGCAAATACTATAGACATATTAATTTGCATTTGAAAACATTAATAAGTTTATTCAGCGGCTCCATACTGACAAAAATACTTTGCCTACCCTAGGATTTCTCTAAACAGTCTTAATTTAAAAAAATCTTAGTTTGGATTGAATTAACGTAATTTTTTTAAATGTAAATGGATATGTTGGTAATATTGGTTAATTTAAGGATATTTGTGCTGGAACACGAACAAATAGCATAGAGCATAAACAACTCGCAGATATTTTTGCCTGCTTTCAGTGCACGCCACTGATAAGATGGACACGATAAATAAAGGGAAAGGGGCGTACCTTGCTTCTGGTTCGTTTTGTCCTGGGCACCCGGGCTACCTCAATCACTGCTCGACCAACGCACAAAACGACTTCTTGTGGTGAGACAGGATACGAACTGAGGTCGCGCGCCGATGTCACTATTCAACCCCTGTCTCCCAGGCTTGATCGGGCGCACGTCACGACGATTACGAATAGCAGTGACGTGCACACACTATTTTGACAGGGTAAGCAAAAAGGCAAATTTCTTTGATTATGTACTATATTTTGATCATTCAGAGAAGTCTTAGGGTAGGCAAAGTCTTTTTGTCTGCATGTACTGCGCGCCACTGACGAATAGGTACGAGGAAGGAAGGAGACAGGTTTATTATATATGATGGGAGAAAGAGACGTGTCGATTTGGCGCAAACATTGTTATTTTTGCTGCCGCGCTAAGTTGACAGTGTGGGCGTTATTTAGTTATTGAGCCGCAAACGAATTTGTAATCGTTTAGTTTATTTGAAATGAAGCATAGCTGGATGTGTTATAGTTCTAAGAAACTTTACGTACAGTGGTCACAACGGACCTTTGTGTGTCTGAAGTTGGCTGCAAGACGTTGCGCAGTAGCTGTTTTTGTATTGACAACTCACGACTGTAGTTGCGCAATGGTTCGCCAAACCCAACTTCAGACACAAAGATCCGTTGTGACTACTGTATGTGGTATACATATTTCCTTTAAAAAAATACTATCGTTTAAATTTTCTAACATATCTTTCTCGTTTGCTCATTCCTGTTGTCATATAAGTTAATAATTATAATAACTTTATTTTAAAATATTGATGTTGCGACGGGGATTCCATGACTATTATAACATATACAACTTGAGGGTGTATGTACACACCTCTCAATATACAGTCTTACTGCCGCGGTTAGTGTTATTGAGCCATCTTAGCCGTTACAGACGCACTCACAAACGTCAATTAATGTTAACTCCTATTTAGCCACAATTTTAATCATATACATATCTCGACTCGTGAAGATTTTTAATATGTTTATGTTCCGTCACTGAGTATGGGGTAATCGATATCACTAACAGAGTATAATTTATTTAATGACTTCGTGTGTCGAAATAATCCGGAACTGGATTAATGTTAATTAAAAATAATTGACAACATTTCATATTTTGTAGGCAACTAAAATAAAAATTCCGTTTCTCTATCTTCCCATACTGAAAACGAAACTAAAAACATTTTTTTGGCTTTTTATTTCTGAGTACAAAAACATAAAAGTAAAATTGTATGATGACGACATTTGTACGGCGGAAATGCAGAATGAGATCGGTGGTCGGATCAGGATGGCGAATGTGGGGCGGACATAATAGAATAATAAATAACCGTATAAATGTGTTATCTGGCACTTACGCTTTTTTGGAATGAGGTGTTATTTATATGAAAGGTTATGAATAAGAATGATCATATTTTAATAGACTAAAAAAATACGGGTACTTACCATATTTATTAGTATAGTTTATTAAAACAAAAAAAAACAACCTAATGTTGTTAAAAAATATGAAATACTAGCAATTTCCTGCGGCTTCGCCCGCTATTTTTTTTAACAAAGTTTACGAACCCCCTAACGCCCAAACGATATTGTTGCAAATTCGCTAAACACGTATTGATTTATTTTATCTAGAGAATATTTTCAGTAAATTTCAAATCAATCGAACCATAAAATAAAAAGTTTCATACAAAAGAAAACACATTTAACACTGAGTGGAATTTTCAAAAACACTTTCTTAGTGGATGCTTACATCATAAGAAGAACCTACTGCCCAAATTTCAGCTTTCTAGGTCTAGCGGTTTGGCCTGTGCATTGATGAATCAGTCAGTCAGTCAGTCAGGACAAGTAATTTTTTATGTATAGATTGTCAACGGGGTAGTGAAGATATCTTGTATTCAAAATACTCCGAGAATCAGATCAAAAAATGTTTAAGTGAGAATCAACGCTAATTGACGTTTGTATGTGCAGCAGTCACAAGTAATGATTCAGTGCGGAACAGGCCCATATCGGCCTGTCGCGGTACTTCAGTTGGTGCGGTCGAAGAAAACTCTCGCGTGTGCGGAACGATTATCTCAGGTATTTGTAAGAGTTCGACAGGAATATTTCAACTTGTCATTTCCTGTTTGGTAGATCCCGGGGCGAATCAAACATAAGGAAGTTCGATTCAAGGTTATTCTAAAAGTACAAAAAAAAAATGGTCGTGTTTTCGCAGTCATAGCATTTTAATCTACCCTAGTGCTGGTGGGTCGAAAAAGACCTGCCACGCACTGTCGGAAATATCGTTGGAGGCGCATTTCGACCCGCCGCCGCACCAGATAAAGGTATATGATTTTACTTGTCGCAGCCAAGGTGTTAAATTAACACCTTGGCCACCATGTTAATGGAGTATTGAGTGCGACACTGAAATGTTAAGATATTGTGAACTTAACTTCATCATTATACACCATAAGTTGCTATTCAGTTTAAGTTGGAATAACTGTCAATATTTGACAATACTTAGTGTTTCCACTTCAATTTATTGTATGTTAGCTGGATAGTAGGCTGGTTAGTCGCTGGGTTAAAGGCAGTTTTCCCCCTAGGCCCCAAATAAATCAGGACCCGTTCCTAAGGATATGGTTGTCAGCGTTATTATTACATAAGATATTATTTTATAAGTCTGCCTATATTATTGATATTATTTACTTAAACACGTGTCTCTATTATTTACTAATTTAATCTTCAATAGTTTGTAACTGACTGTAAATAACAATTGCAAAAATACTATGTTGTAGAAATATTTGTCCAACAATAGGATATAGATTTACACTTAGTTAAACATAATTCTGTTACTGATACTAATTTGACTAAAACATATGTTTACGATTGTAAAGACATTTACTCATGCACTCAGAAAGTTAATGAGTCATTATCTCATCCTTTAGTAGATTTAGAACTTAAATGACGAGATAATAATTCATTAACGATTCTGTGTGCGGCAGTTGGACGCGTAAAAAAGTTAATATTAGTTTAGTATTTGTGCCAACAGCATTGGCCGATAATTTAAGATTTATAAGACGCCTAAATATTGTTTAAAAAGTATTTCTAATTCGATTTTCTAAATTACCCCGCTGGCACGGGAATAATGGATCTTTAAATTACTATACTTCTTGTGAGTTTGGTGTTACTAAAATACCTAATTGGTAAATCAATGTATATTTGGTCTTAAATGTTAAAAATTGCGGTGTTGTGTCGCAAATATTGAAAAAGAAATAAACTAAATATCTAATTTGTTCTGACGTTTCTTTGTTGATAACTTTACCATATGATTGCACACCGAGCTGTCCAAACAGGAAGGGAAAAATATTCTTTAGATAAAAAATATTTCTGGCATGGTTGATCTCTATTCTGATTGGACAGTGATTTAGTCGCTAATTAGTCGGTCCGTGGTTTTAAAGTTATCGGGTTGGGTACCACGTTGGCCACCGCTATATCTCGACAACCAGTCAGGAAAATCCACAAAATCTAACGACGCTAAGTCTTGTAGTCATTGATTAGTAAAAATTTGTCATAAAATATTGGAATTACTCGTCCGTCAGTAGTTAAAAAGTTATTGACCTAATTTACCAAATTTTTTGTAAAGCTAATTTACGCTTTGAAACCAAGAAAACTTCATGTAAAATAAAAATAATTTTATTTAATAAAAAAAGAATATAAACGTGATGCAAAAATCATTAACAATAAAATTGTAATTAAATCAATAACAAATGAGCACCGAAGCTTACACATCGTTTTACGATACTTAAAAAAACAATAATTTACTCTTACAACATATAGATAGGTCACAATATGTAATGTTATAATAGGAATCATTTATTGTGACCACTCTATACGTTTCTAATAGCCCCAAAGACTAAATATGACGGATTATCACACACAATTGATTAACTTTTAACACGTTTTTTGCCTTGAAAGTACAAAACTTTGTCATTTTCAAAATAAGTATATGAATAATTTTACAATGCAGTATAATTTATCTATAATTTTTTAATAAGGGCCCAGCTAATAATATAATTACTCTATCAGATAAACAACTTAAAATTAATTATAAAGCGGGCACTACAATATTATGCACTATAATATTTTTTTAATATAATATATATATTGTTTGTAATATTAGGTATATAATGCCGTTGTTATTAATGTTTATTTATGAAAATAGAGGCATTCAAAAAATATTTTTAATTTAAGTATTAAACAAACAAAAAAGATCCTAATCAAAAACGTTGTGTGACTATTTCTGAAAATAATTCAGTCTGTGAGGCTCTTATTAATTACACCCTGGATTCGCATTCCACGGAATGCCTACATGATAATATAGTACATGCCTATTGGAGAATTAATATGACAATTATTATTTTAATTAAAAAAAAAACAGATATTATTTGCATCAAACACACTAACAGTTATGCATTGTGATGCAAAATACCACCGCACTTATAAACGTCAATTACAGTTAATGATCATTGAATACAGTACTTAACATCGAATATTTCGACACTCGCAGATTTAATATTAACGATAAATGGCGTTTGTGATTACGGCAGTTAAGTAACTTCAATTGACACTAATTTAGTGTCTATCACATGAATACACGAATCGGCATTATTTAATAACACAGACTCCATAAAAAACGTCTTTATGTGGCAGTATTAAATCTAAATAACAATAAAAAAATAACACTTAAATAACAAAAGTAAATTAATTAAATGTGATGAGTACGGTATTGTGATTCGAAGTATCATTTTGTGCTAAATAGTGTACTTGAAATATACTTGACAATTTCTGCACGTAAAATGGTATTTTAAATACATACAAATATGGCACTTGCATCCACCTATTAGGGTGCATTTTTTAATGCGTTTTCTATTGAATTCACGTGCATCAAAGTGTTTTAATATCACAATAAAAACGGCGGCCTAGGTAAAGTATAAAAATCCTAAATATATGGTATAAATAGTTTTCACTTATAAAAATAGCTTTATTAGATTTTTAAACTTTCTAAGGTTCAAAATTATATTACAAATGTCAAGTCAAGTACCCTATTAAGACATTGTTTACATCAAATTGAACTCTATCTCTATTTGTTGATGGGGCAGATCAGGTCGTCGTCCTCGAGCTTGTGTCCATTTGTAATCGCAAATCACAAACCGAACATTGTTCACAGAAAACTGAACTTTATATTTATTTCTCGAGTGTGCAGATTAGGTCGTCACCATCGAGTGCCATCGATCATGTGTCCGTTGGTGATAGCAGATCACAAATCGGACATTGTTTACAGTAAACTGAACTTTATATTTATTCCTCGATGGTGCAGATTAGATCGTCGCCTTCAAGCTTCTGTCCGTTTGTAATAGTGACGGATTTGATGGTTCCGGCGCGGGGCGCTTGGACTATCATCTCCATCTTCATGGCCGAGAGAACCGCTAGGGGGTGGCCTTTCTCTACTTTGTCGCCTTCCTTTACTTTGATTGCTGTTTTGGAATGATAATTTATCTTTAAATAGGCGGTTGTTGTAAAAAAAGGAATGACGGTGTATCAAACAGATGTAAGGAACCTCCCTTCACAACGTCGTCCACGTTGTGAAGGGAGGATTCTCCGAACGAGGGAGGTGTGATGTTTGGCCAGGGCCTAAGCAGAGTTGATTTTAAAATGTTTTATACATCATGTAGCTTGAAACTTTACTAGCGCGATTCAGAAATAGGTGGCGCCATGTGTCTTCTTTTTTTATACTACCAAGGTGGAAAATAAGCATGCGGCCCGCATGGTAAGCAGTCACCGCAGCCTATAGACGCTAGCGACACCAGAAGAATCACTAGCGCGTTGACTTATGAAATTAGAAGTGTTTTGTGTCCGGTAACTTCATCAGCACCAGCAGTGCTCTTCACACCAAAACTACTGCTTCGCGGCAGAATGGCTGACACTGCGGCGGTAATACCTCAAGGAACCTAGCACTAGTGTTATGTGGTACTTTATACTACATAGCTATACCACATGGCGCGGATTCGCAGACGTCAGCTTGACTGTCTAGATTACGTGGAGACGAAACGAAATAACTATACTTACTTAATACAGTGCCGGGCATCGGCGCTCCGACTTGGTTCTTGTCACCTTTCACAGCTTTCGGATGGATTTTCATTTCCTATGGACAAAGTAATTTTATACATTAGTGTGCTGCCAAGAAAAGATAACTATGAAAACTATCGCGACGTTCACTATCGACAGTGATTCATAGGCTTTCAAACTATTGTGCCCACTTTGTATCAAAGAGATCTAGATAGAGATTTTGAAGTAAAACTTCTTTACGGACGGAGGTGACCTGGTGAATGCGTGACTGGAGCGTTACGAAAAGTGTGATCGGGCGAACCGAACGGAAGTCAGTTCGGAAGTTTTACTTCAGTCGTGTGGTCTAAAGCACACTCGTTTCTTTTTGTTAAAAATTACCTTAGGCATCGTAAAAACTATTATTATTGTGGCGTGTGGCAACACTAAATCGTATGATCGTTGACGTCAGGTGGCGTGATCGATCCCTCTATTGCAAATAAACCACACACCTTCAATGTTATGCGTGCTATATCCTACTGCTCCCCATCCCCGTCCCTCATCATCAGCAAACGTCCACTGCTGAACAAAGGCCTCTCCCTCAAAAAGGAGGGGTTGCCATAATACCCACGCTTGGGGATCGCGGTTTAGGTGGTAAAGTAAAAAGCAAAGGGCGTTACCGTAGACAGAATATAACAAGACATCTAGCTAGCGTGCCCCCATATAGCACTTTTCGGTCACAGAATCATAAAAGCAGTAACACGTCGCATAGTTTCGTAACTGTTACGAAACATGGTTACTGTGTGGGGTTTGGTCTCTATGTGTGGTAACAGTTCTCACACAATGTGACCAGAAAATTTTTAGTTACTATGTGTAGTCTTTGTGTTCACACGTAACGTAAACATTTGTGTCGACTTATTTTTAAACGCAATGTGTTTATGTGTAGTAACGGTGTGGTAACTATGTTACCAGAATAGTAATTTAAAATATATACTTACACGAAGTGTTGTAACGTTACGACATTGTTACTGAACAATATATTGCTAAAATGTAAATAAATAAGTCGTCATAAGACACTGTTTTTCAAACTGTTCCTACAAGTGTAGTTAATAAAATCTTAAAAAAAAAATCGAACCGACTACAATATCACTGAAAAGTATAAAATAATTTAAATATTATTGAAGTTGGTGTTAGCTTACCGGCTGTGTATATTTGGCACCAACTTCAATAATATTTAAATTATTTTATACTTTTCAGTGATATTGAAGTCGGTTCGATTTCTTTTTAAAAAGATTTTATTTTAAACTTTTTAGTGATATTTTCATATATAAAGATTGAACCATCGAAAACCGTAAAATTATCTAGGTAGGTTATGATCACATTATCGTCTACATAGTTTTACATAATTCATGTTTCTTCAGAACAAAATATCTGGTCGTAATGAAATTTGCATGGAAACATCATAGTAGTTTACTCTCTCGAATAAAAAAAGAATCATCGAAATCGGTTCATAATTGTCAGAGCAATGTAATGGAGAACATCAGTTTTATGGTTTTTACCAGATAAATTCCTCCACATTGTTCATAGTCCTCCAGGAAGTTCTTATCCGGTTGTAATAAAATTCATACAGATTCAATACAGTGGTTTCTTCTTTCGAATAAAAAAAGAATCATTGAAATTGGTAAATATTTGCCAGAGTTATGACCATTTTTGTCCTTAAAAAGCGACATAAAGTCATCTATATAGGCTTTCTTGCAGCTCTCAGTGCGGAGTCACCATACTTGTTTTTTCATGAACTACTTATTACTAAGCAATAATTTTTTTATGGGACCCAATCAATGGATTGAAGAATGGATGGAAGAAAGATTTTTTCAAATCGGTTCATAATTGCCGGAGTTATGCGCGAACATACATAAAATATATATATATATATATATATATACAGACGAATTGAGAACCTCCTCCTTTTTTGAAGTCGGTTAAAAATGAGTAAAAATCCGAAACTCACACGTCTCACATCAACTTTCTACAGAAAAGTAAACATATTAATGGTTCCAGAAAATCTACCTCCAAGTAAGTACATATTTTTAGCTCTTAAAGTTACTTCATGATAGATTACTGGTTCAAAAGCAAATAATTACCATCAAAATTCGTTGCTTTATATGTGATACACCTGCGAGGTGCTTTATAAAAGGTGAATGCAAAATTAAATATATAAGTAAGTACTTAGTGTACCGGAGTGGAGGTACGGTGCGTTTTAAATAATGTAATATATAAGTATTTCGAGATATTATTTATTTCAGGTACTGTGGGGTTTAACAGTTACCACGGATGCATGAAATGTACAGTAATCGGAGAATACGATAGAAGAGGTCAGCATATGAGTTTTCCCAGAACGGACATGCCTTTGCGTACTGATGATTCATTTAGAAATCGATTAGATCCTGTGGTGTGAAGTGGTGATCAGGAGATCACCACTTGCCACACTTGCCACCACATTTGCTTGTAGTCGTCATTTTATTTGTATGGCCTCCAAAAGTTTGAGAATTGCTGGAAACAATATACCATTTTGTAAATTCGGTAACTTTATAACTACTTCTGATTTTGCGTCGACATATGTCGACACAGTCTCGTAACTTAGTGACCAGTTGTGACTTAAATATTTTCTTTAAATACAAATGTTTTATCCAATTATTTACCAACTTTATGGTTTTATTCTTGGTTCCATAATATATAGTAAGTATTAAAAGAGATTAATCTATTAAAACAAAAGCTTCCAAGCTCTGGGAATGTAAAGATTTGTCAGTAAAAATATTGTTTACATTGTACTACACAGGTGAAATTACATTAATATGATGGCGCGTTGATAAATTTCAAACTATTTCAACAAATTACACAATGAATTTCCTTTCCCACCTCTATTTGAACGATAAAAACCAAGTAATTTAGTAATAAAAACTTATGTTGACAAAACAATGATGGCCGATAACTTTTTCTTCTTATTATTTTTTTCATTTAAAACTTCACTTCGCTAAACAAAAAGTGAATGAAAGAACCATGAAAGAACGAATGATTTCTGAGAAGTGGTCGCAGACTAAGAACAATGTTACCACACAGCAACGTAACTTTAAAACCAAATGTTACTGTGTCGACTGTTCCCCATTTTTAGTCGTAGCGACGGAACAAAGTCGACTCGGCGACCAGAAAATGTTACTAGAATCAATCAGTGTCGACACAAAAGTGTCGACTTGTTTCGTAACGGCTACCAAAAAGCGCTATATGGGCCGCCGATAAAGACAGAAAATAATCATTCGTACACATAACACACGTTATGGATATTTATTCAAATGCACCTATTATGTAGTATAAACGATATTTCATAATGAAATTCGATTAAAAACTCCAAAGCTAGATCGTGAACGAGAAAATTTCATGAGTACTCGAAGAAAACCGCACCGGCGGTGCGCCCGGTGCTGAACACACTGAAGGACACAAAATCATATGCTCTGTTTCTTTCTATCACATCTATACATATTATAAAACAAAGTCCTCCGCCGCGTCTGTCTGTCCCTATGTATGCTTAGATCTTTTGAACTACGCAACGGATTTTGATGCGGTATTTATTAATAGATAGAGTGATTCAAGACGAAGGTTTATATGTATAATACATGCATAATATAGTAGAGAAATACTAATAATTTTAGAGGTTTCTAATGTGATGTAAATAAACACTTTTTTTGCGCTTACATTGCAAACGCTGGCTGAACCCTACGAGATAGATCAAAATAATGTACTGCGGTATTGTGTATCATAACAAGGTCTACAAAAAAGTGGGCGATGGTATATGTTCATCTCTTAGGGATAACCCACAATAACTATTTTTAACCGACTTCAAAAAAAGGAGGAGGTTATCAATTCGGTTGTGTTTTTTTTTTTTTTTTTATGTTTGTTACCTCAGAACTCTGTCGTTTACGAACCGATTTGGAAAATTATTTTTTTAATTGAAAGTATATGCTTCCAGATTGGTCCCATTTTTTTCAAAATCAAGTTCTGATGATAGGCATACATATAGCGTTTTTGGTATTTTTAGAAACTAGTCAAGCATTTTCATTCAGAAAGTATCATTTGGTGAAGTGGATCTGATGAAGAAGGCCATAGATGGCCACCGGAACTCTGTAATAAAATTAACAATCCATCCTATCCTAGCCGTGCCTACTAAACGTAGAACTATCGAATTTGGACTCGATGGATAGTTCTCGACGAGTAGTTGCTAGAAAAATGGAGATCAGGGTCTGATGGTGGAGCAGGAAGGTTGTCACGGGATCTCTGCACCAATAAACGTAGATCCACCGAGTTTGGGTTCGTTGGGTAGCTCTCGACGAGTAGTTGCTAGAACAATGGTGATCAAGGTCTGATAATGGAGCAGGAAGGTCATCACGGTATCTCGGCACCAACAAACGTAGACCTACCGAATTTGGACTCGTTTGATAGGTCTCGACGAGTAGTTGCTAGAAAAATGGAGTTCAGGGTCTGATGATGGAGCAGGAAGGTCGTCACGGGATCTCGGCACCAATAAATTTCATATTTCCTTTCAATGTGATTTATACAATAAAATCAAATGTATGTATGTATTATTATAAAATATGTATTATTTATCTATCATTATATATACATATTTTTGTATTTATTATGTATATTTGATATCATAATGTATTAGTTTATGTTTTAACGTGTATATATGTATTGATATACCTATGTGTGTTATTTATTTGTCTATATGTATGTTTATTTTAATGTAACTTAACTTACATCTGTAGGTACACTTGGTTTTACCCGATAACATTTTGTCTCTATGCCCGGGTTTGCTGGAAGAGAACTCACGTTTTTGAGTTAAGCTCGCCCTTTGTGATACCTTTGTCTTTTGTTAAGTGTTTTTGTACTGTTTTCTGTTTTTAAGTGTACCCAATAAAGTATAATAATAATAATAATAATAAACATAGACCCACCGAGTTTGGGTTCGGTGGGTAGCTCTCGACGAGTAGTTGCTAGAACAATGGTGATCAAGGTCTGATAATGGAGTAGGATGGTCGTTACGGTATCTCGGCACCAACAAACGTAGACCTACCGAATTTGGACTCGTTGGATAGGTCTCGACGAGTAGTTGCTAGAAAAATGGAGATCAGGGTCTGATGATGGAGCAGGAAGGTCGTCACGGGATCACTGCACCAATAAACGTAGATCTGCCGAGTTTGGGCTCGTTGGGTAGCTCTCGATGAGTAGTTGCTAGAAAAATGGTGATCAGGGTCTGACGATGGAGCAAGAAGGTGGACACGGGTTCTCGGCACAAATGAATGTAGACCCACCGAGCTTGCAGTCCATGGTTCTCGAGAACTACTACCTAGATATCTTCGGTGTATGGCAATTGGTTAGTTTTATTAAGATATTGTCACATCTACATTTTTTTTAATTTTTGCTTAAGCTTATATTTTAGTGATGGTCCATAGTTGTGTTATGTAGTGGGTGTTTTTAAAATAAATATTAAACTGGCTGTTTGTCAGAATAAAATATAAGTTGTTAAAACTTAACCTAATAATACACTAATGGAACCACTAAAAAGAATAAAATAAAAATATTTTTTACAAAAAAAGAACCGCCTTCAAAATGCAACTAAAAAGCCTGAAATAATTTCTAAGAATTAGTGGTTTTTACATCTACATAGTTGGACTTGGACTACAACATATTATAAATACATATTACTATCGAAGTCGGCGCCTAACGTCTAGCAAATACTTACAAGGGCAGTAGGTACCTAACTGTTTTCCAGTTTGGCGCCGTCTTTGATAGTAATATGTATTTATAATATGTTGTAGTCCAAGTCCAACTATGTAGATGTAAAAACCACTAATTCTTAGAAATTATTTCAGGCTTTTTAGTTGCATTTTGAAGGCGGTTCTTTTTTTGTAAAAAATATTTTTATCTAACCTTAACTTTTTATGAGAAATAATTAACTATTAATAAATTGTTGTTAGTATGAATTTGTCCCTTCGTCTATGTACCTAACGTGAACTTCACTAATATTTACACCAATGACAAAAAAGCTGTGAACGTTGTTCATACCGCTAGGTTAAGGTTAAGCAACATAAGGCAAGGTCATTAAATAGATCGGTGTTCACCCATCTATTTAATGACCTTGCCTTGATTTGTATGAAATTTTGTGCGAATATCTGGTAGAATCTGAGAATAGGTGGTAAAGTATATTTCACGCCGCTAGGTTAAGCAACGTTAGGCACGGTCATTACTTAGATGGGTGACGGCGGCGACTCCAAGGAGGACGGTGACAGGGTTACGAGCCCCGTCCCCGTGACCACGATGCCAGGTTTCCGGGGGCTATAATGCGCACTGAGGTGTATTTGGTGCAAATCCCACTGGATCTAGGTCCCCCCTCTTACGTAGCGATGCGACAGCGGTTTAAGTGGGTAAGAATCTCAGATGCCATGATTTACGAAGATATATATAACGAGAGGAGGGTGCAAGAGAGGAGAGAGAGGGAGAGGGGGTCGAGGAGGGGGTGATGGTGAGGGATAGGGGGATTAAGGTGAAGCAATAGGGGAGTCGGTGGGAGAAGAGAGAGGGGGAGAGGGTTCAGAGAGGGGACAACGGAGAGAGGAAGAGGGGGAGTATGATGGGTACTGAAGCGGGAAGGGGAAAGAGAGAGGAGAGAGAGAGCATAGAATTAGACTTTTTTAGAGAGAGATGGAAAGAGAAATAAATCAAGGGAGGAGGGAGAAAAGGGGAGCAAAATGTAATAAAAGCGCGGGCGGAGCTGCGCGTGTCAGCTAGTATAATATATATAAATGCACTCTTTTCTTGCGCGAATGAGAAAGAAAGTGCCAGCTCTCTATTGGTTTCTTTCTCTAAGGGTGTTACTGTTAGAAATACTTGAAAAATAATGATTAAGTACCTTTATTATTGATTGATTATTATTAATGATTACCTTGCTAGCATTCTCGTCTCGTATGAACACGGAGCGCAGTTGTCCGTTCAGTTCGAAGAAGACCTCCCTCTCGCCGGCCGCCGTCATCTCGTCGGAGACAGCCACCGTCTTGATGTCCAGCGTCTTACCGCGTTCAATCTTCACTTCTATCGTATCGCCAACCTGGACCATAGTTATTATTATTACTCCTATAATATGTATGTTAATTAAATATCAATTATAAATAAATAAAATAAACGAAATAACTAAACTTACTTAAATATTATTACTAACTACCACTGGATCGTAACCCGGCCGCTACTGAGAAGATCCGGCAAGAAACTCAGCAGGCTTGTCTTTTTTTGTCATATTTTTTTACAATAATGACAAAAAAAGACAAGCCTGCTGAGGGCAAAAGGTTTTTTTTGTCGTATGGTTAATGGCCAAAGGCTTTTTTTTTCGTACGGTTAGTGGCCAACCTGGTGTCAGAGTTTTCAAGCTGCCCTTAGGCCTCTGACTTAGCTTAACAACTGCTGTCAAGATGACAATAGCCGGTACTAGTGGCGTGCACAGAGGGTAGGCAAAATAATGTATTCGGCTTGTTTCACCTATTTTAAGTATGTTATTATACCATTTCAAATATCCATACGCAAGCAAATAGTATAGACATATTAATTTGCATTTGAAAACATTAATAAGTTTATTCAGCGGCTCTATACTGACAAAAATACTTTGCCTACCCTAGGATTTCTCTAAACAGTCTTAATTTAAAAAAATCTTAGTTTGGACATGAATTAACGTAATTTTTTTTAATGTAAATGGATATGGTTAGTAATATTGGTTAATTTAGGGATATTTGTGCTGGAACACGAACAAATAGCATATAGCATAAACAACTCACAGATATTTTTGCTTGCTTTCAGTGCACGCCACTGGCCGGTACCAACTTTTAACGTGCCCTCAGAAGCACGGAGACGCTCAGTTTAAATGCAACTAAACGGTCACCCATCTAAGGACTGACCTTGCCTGATGTAGCTTACTTAACTGATCGTTTACCGAACAGTGGTTACAACTGGCTATGAGCGTCTCAAAGGATAATAAGAAACTTCTTCAAATCAGCAGCGGGAACAAGATCCTAGCAAATGGTTATTTACGCTCCAGACAAGAACTTCCTCACAATGCGTAGCGTCTTCAGGCTCTGCTTTCTGTATCTAGTCTCTTGAGGAAATATTTGCCGGGAATGGAACCCATGACTTACCGGGTAACAGCCAGACGGCATAGGATACAAGCGTGAACATATTAGTACACAAATAAAAACTACTGGGAATTAGTTTCCCACTTCCAAAAAGTATTATTTATGGTCATTACTTTGCAATGCCTTACTAGGCTATGCCTTATGTGCTTATTTAAGAGCTGGTATTCAATAATCTGTAACCCGAGTCCTAATTTTTGTAAATTGCAACCTTATCGTGTTACAATACAGATCAAGTTTGTTTGAATCTATATTATAAGGTAGACTTTGTACATAAAGTTATTAAATTATTATGAGGCTATGTCCTAATTGTCTCGTGTTATGTACTTACAGTAGGTCCCACGAGGAAGGTCTTCGTGTCCAAGTGTTTGACAGGTCCGTACTTGTCCCGCATGCGGAAGAAGTCGTTCGCCACTTGCGGGTACATGGCCGCTGACATCACGTCTTGGGCCGACACCTGTATGTAATAATAAATTAATTAAAAAGATACGTATAACGGGTGTAAGGGGCATCGTACCGCAACCGATACCAGGGATCCAGTACAAGATTCTGAACATTCTAGTGTTGAAGTTTTTCATCGGCTTTTTCATGAATTTAAAAAAAAAACAATTCCGCTTTTTTAATAAAAATTAGGATATCATTATTGGTATAATAATAAAGCCTAATTTCAATTTAAAAACAATAAATTACTTATTTGTGCAAAATTAGCAATCGTCAGCAGCCGAAAAGTCCACTGCTGTACAAAGGCCTCTCCCTTAGAAGGGAGGGGCAGCCATAATCTCCACGTTTGGCAGGCGGCTTGATTGAAATTAGCAATGTAATTTGAAAAATAAATATTATTCCGCACGTATTCATTACATGCTCAAAAATTAACAAGTTAGTAATTTGTCATTTTCCATATAAATGGTTTCTGTAATGTTGTAATGGACAATTTGAGAAATTTAAAAAAAAGTTTTCGGTACGTAGTTCCTTACACCCTGTATGAAGAAAGAACAAGTATAACAAAATATGGAATTATCCGAAATAAATAATTGAATTGAATTGAAATAAAATCTTTTTTAAAAAAAATTGAACCGACTTCAATATCACTGAAAAGTATAAAATAATTTAAATATTATTGAAGTTGGTGTTAGCGTACCTGCTGTGTATATTTGGCACCAACTTCAATAATATTTAAATTATTTTATACTTTTCAGTGATATTGAAGTCGGTTCAATTTTTTTTAAAAAAGATTTTATTTTAAACATTTTAGTGATATTTTCATATGTAAACATCGATATACTATCTAAACAAGATTAGCTGTCACGGCCCGAAAAGTGGTCACGAAAATAGAGAGGCTGTCGCTTATTTCAAATTAGTATGAGCCGACAACAGGATGTATCGAAATTCCTTATTGCGCGTTTATAAACTGTCCAAATAATATAATACTTATCGTAATACTAAAATTGCAGATGGGGAAATTTTTTTTCGTTTCGTTTTCTTATTACTACTAGTTTAAATAATAAATATAAGTAAGATATCATTATAATACGAAATAAAAATTATTTATTTGATATTTTCTCCGCTAGAGACTGACAAAATTAATGTTGCCGATAGGCGTGTCGCCACTTTCTATACGAAACTGTTAAACTACACGTCATTACCATAATAAAAAAGTTAGTTCTCATGTTTGCCACCAGCACGGATAAGTTTGTAAGTCAGTACACACACAATGGAAACACACCTGTTTTGAACCTTATTTTATAGTGGTTAAGATTTTCTTTTAAATGAGTACATTTTTGTTTCAGTCAAAACAACTACTTTTTTTCGTATAATTTTGGCGGTTTTATTGAATTTTCTTTGTCTCCGATGTAAAAGTTTTATGTGCCAACATTACTGCATACAGAATTAGACTTTATTACTACATGTGAAGGCTGCTATTAGTCCGACGTTCCGAATTATTTAAAACTATTTTCTACAATTTCTAGCTACGTGTATAGTTGTGTAAGTAAATGTAACCGCGACCACATTTTCGATGTCATTTTGTTCGTGACAGCTAATCTAGTTGGTATAGTATATCGATGTATATAAAGATTGAACCATCGAAAACCGTAAAATTATCTAGGTAGGTTATGATCACATTATCGTCTACATAGTTTTACATAATTCATGTTTCTTCAGAAAAAAATATCCGGTCGTAATGAAATTTGCATGGAAACATTATAGTAGTTTACTCTCTTTAATAAAAAAAGAATCATCGAAATCGGTTCATAATTGTCAGAGCAATGTAATGGAGAACATGTTTTATGGTTTTTACCAGATAAATTCCTCCACATCGTTCATGGTCCTCCAGGAAGTTCTTATCCGGTTGTAATAAAATTCATACAGATTCAATACAGTGGTTTCTTCTTTCGAATAAAAAAAGAATCATTGAAATTGGTAAATATTTGCCAGAGTTATGACCATTTTTGTCCGACCGAGCGAGTCCGAGCGACTAAAACGTCATCTATATAGGCTTTCTTGCAGCTCTCAGTGCGCAGTCACCATTCTTGTTATTTCAGGAACTACTTATTACTAAGCAATATTTTTTTTATGGGACCCAATTAACGGATTAAAGAATGGATGGAAGAAAGATTTTTTCAAATCGGTTCATAATTGCCAGAGTTATGCGCGAACATACATAGAAAAAAATATATATATATATATACAGACGAATTGAGAACCTCCTCCTTTTTTGAAGTCGGTTAATAAATAATATAAAATTATACACATAGTGTTACAAAATACCCCGTAAAAAATATAATTAATTATCAAAGCCAAAAATTTTGTCAACCCTAGTAAGCTGTCATGTCAGGGAACCAGATTATTTAACAGATAAGCCTACGTACCTATTTTACCTAAAAATTGTCTACTTTAATAGTTTTTCTATTTTTCATTCATAAATGTTTGCTAGCTCAATACAAGGATGACATTATATTCAAGCTGGCTTCAAAAAATGAGTTGGAAAAACAAATGTCTTGTCAATTTGAAATCTATTGACGTTTATTATGAAAAAGTATGTGTTCGTTTAGGTTGTTTCGTTAGGTTAGGTCTTTAAAATTTTTTGTCATTCCGCGAATTAGGTACATTCTGCGTAGTTTTTACTGAAATAGGGTTGCGCATCAGTGAAAATAATAATATTAATTAATTATATTTTTTACGGGGTATTTTGTATAAGACCTTTCATTTAATACCCATATTGATGTATTTGTGAGCGAAAAAAAAAAAAGTTAATATATCTATGTCACTCTTGCAACTTAGAATTAGACGAATCTATAACAGTATCTGTAAAAGTCCAGACTGCAGACTGTGCAAAAGAATACGAGAGACATTCATCGGCACTTGAAAAACATACATAGCCCTCCTTCTAGGGAAATCGGGCAAAAATTCTGACACAAGCAGTTTTTGCCAAACGTTTTTTGTACTATAAGTTAAAACTTTAGACCTTCAGGATCGTGCGAGCACTTCAATTATGGAATAACGTGTTTAGATTATTAGTTTTCGTTGTGTTTAACACACTAGGTCTGTTTTCTTCCCATTTATAATACCTACATCACTGTTCACTATGTTTTTGTCAATAATAATTAAATAAATATTTTTTTTCTCACGTCAGGGTGTGATTCAATCAGTTCCCCTTTGAGTTTGTCGAAGTCAAGTGGAGGCAGCTCTTGGCCGGGCCGCCCTTCTATCCTTGGCATATCCTTCAGAACTTTAGACCTGAAATTGTAATAGTTATTTAAATAATATTCATTCATATTAATAGACATGGCATGTTTGCTAAAATTATAACATATTTATTGTTATAAATAAATTTTTAAACGGTTATTCCGATCCAAGTAAGAAATCCAATTTTTTTTTTCGAAATAAAAAATAATAAAGGCCACGGCTAACGATATAATAATTAAACTAGTTTAGCTCTGTTACGGTCCGAATAGTGGCACACAGAAATAGCGCCCTTGCGTCGCCGTTTCTTTACAAGCCACAGGCTGACATAATTATTTTTGCCGATAGGAGTGTCACTACTATCTATATAAAATGGTCAAAATACACGTCATTGTTATAATAAAACCGTTAGTTCACGTTTCCGCCACTCGCACAGATAAGTCCGCGACCTCCGTGACTACACTTTAGATGTCATTTTGTTAGTGAATGTTTATCTAGTTTATATATTAATAAATGGATGTTGTAATGTCTGCAAGTTTATGAGACATGGCACACCGATTGCGTGACGTATACGTGCACGTAGACATGACGTATACCTAGCCTGGTGTGGCACGGGGGCACGGAGTCACTATGACCTGACAGCACACGCATTCGGTGTACCGTGACCTTAAATCTAATAATATCTAAATGACAATAGCCGGGACCGACTTTTAACGTGCCCTCCTAACGTGCGTCTCAATTAACATTATTGCTGATCAATCATTCCAATACCTCATAAGTACACCCCCCCCCCCCCCCCCCCCATAGTACTTACCTCGACATGAAAAGACATAATGTGGGCCTTACCTGAGCGGTTCAGGGAACCCTCCGTAAGGTACCCCGATGGCCCCCTGCAGGTATTCCACCACGGACTTGGGGAAGGACAGGTCCTCAGCGCGCGCCGCGATGTCGGCGGCGGACAGCTTGTTCTGCACCATGAACTGCGCCAGGTCGCCCACCACCTTGGAGGAGGGGGTCACCTTGATGATGTCGCCCAGGAGCAGGTTCGCCTCCCTGGGGAGATTCACTGGTCAATATTTTTGCTATTTTTGGGTATTACACAATACTTAAAAAAAACTGATTACTAACAGTATCGAATAAATTTAATTAAATGTCATAACAAAAATATCATCATCGGCCAAAATATGTCTAATGATAACACTGTTAGGTTAACCAGGGGCAGCCCCCTTATAAAGGGGGGGGGGGGGGTGCCATGATTCCCATACATAGAGTTAAGTATTAGGAATAGAGTACGCGTTTGTCTATGATCCCATTACACAAAGCGTAGGCAGATATTCCTCTACGGGGCAGGTGAATAGAGTTATATTGATATCTAAGTGATAATTAGTAATAGGTTTGATCTGTTACGAGCGCAAATGTCGATAAATACAGCTAACGGTATAGTACCTATTGTCGTGTACCTGATATTTATGTATTTTGATGTTCTTACCTGTGCCTACGGTTCTTACTTGTATTTGAGCATTCTATAGTACTTGTACTGATTATTGTTCTGTGTTCCCATACATGACGACAAAAAATACAAAAACTAGGCGGCCAAAAGGATAGTAGTCGGACCAGTCCCCCGCGCGCAGCACCCGCGCACGAGTTGGCTGCAGCCATCACTCCCCTCAACCATATTAGAGGGAAGGGGGTGACCCGCCACACGAAGCCGCCACAAGCAAAGACTTTTCGATGGCGAGCATGACCGAGCCAAAATCACAGTGGCTCACGTTTAAAAGGTGCAGTTTATGTGGTAATCCAACAAAGAAAGTCGGAAGTCTTCTTGTTTTCACTTACGTTAATTACGGTTAATGATCATTAATCCATTTTTTTTTAATTAGATTTATTCGTCCCTCTAAGCCCATTAATACTTATACGCAGATAGTGACTAAATATATCAATTATCTCGTGTTCAGTAATCGAAATTAATCATAAACTGCTCCGACAGTCGAAATAGATTTTAAAAAGTGACTTTATTAGAATTAATTGGGGTTTGTGAGTTCGGCAGTTAGTCGCCTTTTACGACATCCAACGGGAGGAGATGGGGGGTGGTATTCTTACTCGGACGCCCCATGGGCTTAGCAAAAATATACACACCTCTAATTTGATACCCATTTATGGAAAAAACACCATGACGATACTTGAAGTGAAGGAATTACACAATATAGCGTATGAAACTAAGAAATAAAACTAATTTAACGACGCATCATATGTAAAATCTGTCAGGCCATGCTGAAGAAAAGTTATAGAGACAATTATATACGATAAAAAGACATTTAAAACCTCTCCTTTTCAGATTTTTAACTCACTTCCTAAATAACTTTACCCATTTTTTTTTTATTTTACTTAATAAAAACTGTAGAAACCCCATGCATAAAGAAAAAACCGGTCAAGTGCGAGTCGGGCTCGCGCACCGAGGGTTCCATACCATCCTTGGACGTATTAAAGTTATTTTACAATTAATCTAACACCTCAGATAGCAAAAGTATTAAGATTTGATAATTTTATTATAACTTTACATGGTCGAACCTTTTATTGAGCATAGCGTAAGATGTATTTATATTTAAAAGGTCTTGTCAGTACATTCTGTCATTATGAAAAATCAAGAGACGTATCTATCCTAACTTGTTATTACTAATTAAAATATATAGAATCTGCGCATCTGCTGAATTTTGTTAGATTTCCAAAAAAAGAACCAAACCGCAAAAATAAGTTTGTTTGTCGAGGTTATTTAGGATTACTAAAAAGCTTAGAGAGCTTTAGAAAGATTGTTTTATTTTTCCTGTAAAATATCTATACACATGTATTACCCATAATTATTTCAGATTTTTTCCTCCACTAACTTCGGAGATAAGTAGGGGAGAACGATATTTTTTATTTAATTTTTTTGACATTTTTGTTTTTAAGCTGGTGAAATTACCGGACACAAAGACTTAACATCTAATGTCTTAAGGGTCGGCAACGCGCTAGTGATTCTTCTGGATCTACTAGCGTCTATAGGCTGCTTACCATCAGGCGGGCCGTACGCTTGCTTGCCACCTTGGTAGTATAAAAAAATCCAATAACTGCATACTTAGTTACTTACCAAAAACCAAAATAAAAATCACCTTTAAAATGTGCAAATAAAGCCCTTCCATATATTAGCCTCACTTTGATATTTTGAGACCACATTTCAGCCCCTATTAAAAAAAAATAACCATGGCATGTTTTTCAAAATAAATATTTGTTAAGGTTGCTAGGCAACCATAAAAGTGTTTGGAAGATGGTTCTTGTAATTTGACTTTCATTATAGAACAGAATTATTACGGTATGCTTTACTTTTATTTGTACTTTAGTAACTGTTCTACAACTATAAATTTAATAGGTAAACGAACTCTTAAAATGACTTTCCTGTGCTATTATCAGACCCTGAACAGTATCTGTCCAACTACTCGTCAAGATTTAACCATAGATTTATAATTCGGTGGGTCCTACATTTAATGGAGCCGAATTCCTGTTGCCACCTTCCTGCTTGCTCCTATCACCATACTCTGATCAAAGTTTTTCTACCTACTGCTCGCAGCAACCTGTCCAACGAATCCAAATTCGGTGGGTCTACGTTTATTAGTGCAGAGATCCCGTGACCACCTTCCTGCTCCATCATCAGACTGATCACCATTTTTCTAGTAACTACTCGTCGAGACCTATCCAACGAGTCTAAACTCGATGGGTCTACGTTTATTTGGGCCGAGATCCTGTTACCACCTTCTTCCTGGAGACCCTAGTGAAGGTTACCATTTTATTTAGTATCATCGGATTTACACATGTTCTAAATTTCAGATCATTCAGACTAATAGAAGTAATGAAAAATGTCTATTGTATACTAAATATCCCTACCTCGACTCGTTGGCGAATTGCGATGTAACTGTGGCAAAAATAAACAAGGCTGTATGGTAGGAGTACCTTTGCCTGTCTTTCGGCGAGGTGTAATAAAAATAAAAATACCATATGTTCACAGAATATAGGATTTTACGTAATATTTACGATTTTGTTTGTAGCAAAGTTTGTAGTATGCGCGAAAGGTTATAAAAGTTAAATTTTATTGTTGTCCGTATATATCTTGTTGGCATAGTGATTTTATCCCAATTGGTTGTTGATCGTAGTATCTCTTAGTTCGGTTGTTATTGATTGTTTGTGTGTTAATGAAGTTAAAGTGCGAGGACTTCGTAAAGTGTATTATACTTTAAAAACCAGTGAAGCGCTAGTCGGACTCCCGCACCGAGGATTTCATATAATTTTTGGACGTATTAAAGTTATTTTACTATTCGTCCAACACCTCAGATAGCAAAAAAACCAAACCGCAAAACTAAGTTTGTTTGTCGAGGTTTTTTTAGGATTACTAAAAAATTGTACTATTTAGAAAGATCATTTTATTTTTCCTGTAAAATATAGACAGACATGTATTACCCATAATTATTTCAGATTTTTCCCTCCACAAACTTCGGAGATAAGGGGGGGGGGGGAACGGTATTTTTTTGACATTTTTGATTATCAGCCAAAAACCGCGTGACATAAACCAAAATAAAAATCTGTTTTAAGATGTGCAAATGAAGCCCTTTCATATGATACCCCACTCAATATAGTAGTCTCACTTTGAAATTTTGATGACCCATTTCGACCCCCATTATAAAAAAAGTAAAAGAAAAAAAATATTTTTTTCATTTGCGATGGGGTTGGGTAATTAAAATCTAAAACTATTCCAAGTTTCAAATTGATAGCATCAGTGGTTCCTGAAATATATAGGTTTGTGACAGACAGACAGACAGACAGACAGACGAAGTCAGACCATAAGGGTTCCTTTTTTACCTTTTAGGTATGGAACCCTAAAAATGGGGATTTTTCAGTACTTTTTTTTTAAATTGTTGCAGTAAACATGGCGTACGATTATATTCCCTCAGTCGCTATCACAGCGTCTCCTCGGGTAACAGAACTCTTGCACAAATATTCTACCCACTTAGTAAACTTTATAATTAAGTAACAATTAAAATACCTATAAGCTTTCTTCACTTGTTCAAACTGGCTGCCCAGACCCAGGGAGAAGGCCTGGAACTGTAGATTGGTGTACTGTCCTCCGGGTATCTCGTTCAGGTACACGTCAGCATTGCCAGATTTCATAGTGGCCGTGCACTCGAATGGACCATAGAGCGTCCTAGCCTGTTCCCAGTATGCTGAGTATTCTGATACTTTTTGTAGAGTGATGTCTGTGGAACAAAGATAGTCTTCATTAGAGACAAGACTGTTATGTTTTTTAATTTTGTTTCAAACCCAAAGGAGAAGTATACAAATGTTTCAACTGTTTTTGTTTGCACCGTGTCTGGTTCCCGGGGGGCTACAATGCTCTCCCGGCGGCGGACTCAACTAGCCTAGGTTTCCCATACATGTGCTGATGCGACAGCCACAGGGTTATATAGGGTAGGAATTCCACATACAGGTCCCAAAAACCTATTGAAAGTATCCCCGCGAAAAACAATGTCTTATGTTAGAATCTTGCA
This sequence comes from Furcula furcula, assembly GCA_911728495.1. NCBI lineage: Eukaryota > Metazoa > Arthropoda > Insecta > Lepidoptera > Notodontidae > Furcula > Furcula furcula. Next base: position 20,160,303 of record OU452255.1, read on the forward strand.
GGAAGCATTATCTTTGTGGAGTTATGCCTTAGTTAAGACAGTATAAGGTTGACTGTCTGAAATGAAAGAGGCATGCGCCAATGGGCAAGGTAAAAGTTGATCCAGCATCTGACCGCTTCTTGTTCCTGTCGTTCCTCCGTTAAGTAAGGGTATATAGAGTACAGATTTGTACTTACACTATAATATTTGTGTTTTACTTGGGTGATTTTGTTAAGATCGGCCGCTGTGACCATAATAGTTCGTCAACTGGCCGGTGAGGCCGGACATGGAGTCCACGACGTGGCAGCCAGTAGACTCACCGGTGTCGAGGTCGGTGGCCTGCAGCGAGGCCACGAGCGCGCCCATGCTGGGCTGGCTGGTGAGGCCGGACATGGAGTCCACGTCGTGGCAGCCAGTAGACTCACCGGTGTCGAGGTCGGTGGCCTGCAGCGAGGCCACGAGCGCGCCCATGCTGGGCTGGCTGGTGAGGCCGGACATGGAGTCCACGACGTGGCAGCCAGTAGACTCACCGGTGTCGAGGTCGGTGGCCTGCAGCGAGGCCACGAGCGCGCCCATGCTGGGCTGGCTGGTGAGGCCGGACATGGAGTCCACGACGTGGCAGCCAGTAGACTCACCGGTGTCGAGGTCGGTGGCCTGCAGCGAGGCCACGAGCGCGCCCATGCTGGGCTGGCTGGTGAGGCCGGACATGGAGTCCACGGCCACGTCCACCACGTCGGCTCCGGCTTCAGCGCACGCCAGCATGGATGCCACTCCGGCGCCGGATGTATCGTGCGTGTGGACGTGGATCGGGACGTCCGGATGCTTGTCGCGGATCGCCGATATCAACAGTCTGGGGGATTGTTTGATAGCTGACTCAACATTCTCTAATGGCCACAACAGCACAGGGGGGCGATTCTCGCTTACTTCGAATCGACTTCGATTTCGAATCTGCAATACGAAGCCTATCTCTACTAAGAAATCTCGTAACTCGAAGTGATTTTCTCGAATCTTGTATTCTGGGCAACAATCGAAGTAAACTTCGAAATAATCTCTATTCGAATGAGGAAAATGTTGCCATTATGAAAGATAAATGTCCCGCGAGTCATTCCGTTCAAGTAGTTGATACGGTTTTTTTACCGGATGGGATGTTTTTAGTAGAAAAACATATCTTTAAAGTGATTCACGTCTATAAAATGATAGAACGACATTTTGTACGATTTTTCACATAATTCATCACAAATTTGAGTAATAAATACACAAAGCTGTGTGTTCTTACCATAGATTTTTATAAATCTATGGTTCTTACTTAGTAGTCTGTGGCTGTATAATCCTAGTACCTTTGCCTGTCTTTCGGCGAAGTAAAATTAAAACAAAAATACCATATGTTTATGTATTTATGTTTACGATTTTGTTTTAGTATGCCCGAAAGGTTATTTATAAAGAGATAAGTTTTATTATTGTTGTCCGTATTCTTAAAGGCGTTTATGTGATGTTTAAGTGTATATACCTACTCTATCTTGTCGGCATAGTGATTTTATCTTAATTGGCTGTCGATCGCAGTATCTCTTAATTAATAGTCTGTGTTGTTGATTGTTTGTTTGGTAATGAGTTAAGTTTTAATCAAGTGCGAGGACTTCGTAAAGTGTAGTTATACTTTAATAAACTATCCAATAATGTTATTTTGAATAAAATAATCTAGGAATACGGTACTCATCTTAAAATTATAATCATATTATACAGTAAGGTTTGACATTTGTTGTGATTCGAACTCGAGATGACGATTCGAATGGTCTTAACCAGTCGAAGCAGTTCGAGTGGCTAGCGTTCGAAATAGGTTGGGCTCGACATGTCGAGAATACAATTACGTGATTTTTAGTCGCCAATAGTTCGAATTCGTGATTGATTCGAAAGTGCGAGAATCGCCTCCCAGGTATAAATCAAACCTCAGAGAAAGTACCAAAGGAGTTAGTATCGCATCGATTCCCCGAACAAATTTTTCGTGGCACTTTTGCGGGGTGCGGGAGGCGAAGTAAACACACACAGATACACTTTCACGCATACCCACACTATAGTAAACTCGCAACACATTCAAAAATACACGCACACAAATAAAGAATGACCTGACCATATGACCAAAAATTTGGCAGAGGGGGTTAGCGCATCATGCTCTCTCCAGTGGTATCTCCTCTAAGAATCAAACTCACAGTGGTCCAACGCCGGCAATGATTGCGACCACTACTTATAATAATAATAATAATATCTTGGGACAATCCACACACGGTAATCTGATCCCAAACTAGGCATAGCCTGTACTATGGAAACCAGAAAACTGATACTAATACATTTTTTTTTGTAAATACATACTTAAATAGATAAATAACACCCAGACACTTGGTGGGAATCGAACCCACGACCCATCGGTTAGCGGACAGGGTGTCTAACCACTAGACCAACGGGGCCGTCAAATTTTTATGAGAGTACTAATATAAGTTTATAAGAGTAATACGGTGTAGGATTAAAACCAATGGTCCAACGCATTTTAAGTTCCACGATCAAACGTTACCGGTTACCTACTATTTTCAGTGGCGTAAACGGCTTGGGCTCACCCTACCCGCTTCGCGCCCCACATACCTCAGGCCCTGTTTAGACGACTCCATTGGCCCATTGTACGGATTTATAGACTGTGATGATGGATTAAATAGATAGATTAGGAATATAAGAAAAAGTTTGGGGGCAAAATACTGCCCTGAGGCACACCGTAACCTATGCACTCAAAATTATTTTGGAAATTCCCTACACATACTCTTTGTGCACTGTCTGAAGACGTTTATTAAACCAAATCCAGAGCAGTGTCACTGATAACCATACTCTCCATTTTTCTTATCAATGCTAGCCTTGAAACAGTATCAAAGGCTTTCGGCAGGTCATAAATATCTATTCTATTCACCTTAGTTAAGTTTGGAAATTAAGAAATCGACCAAGTTGGTAGCATAATTTTTCATCGACTTATAACTACGATAGTCGTATTGATTTCGTAAAAATACTGTTGATTTTTTCAAGATATCTATGATAAGGTACCTCTTATGTACTCCTTTCGCAAGCATCAATAAAACGGGACGTAAGAATATGAAAAAAATATTGACACCAAATTTATTATTATAACAACAACTTGCAACTTACTTCGCAGCTTGTGGCTTCAGCAACCCAGCCATGTCCTTGATTGCCAAAACGTGCGTTCCTGCCTTCACCAGCTCATCGGCAAGATTCAGGTAATACTTGAGGTCATATTTCTTCTTGTTAGGGTCTGATACGTCTCCGGTGTAAGAGATAGCGGCTTCGACGACTCCTCCCGCTTTGCCCGCTGCGTCCATACCGAGGATCAAGTTTGGAAGGTAGTTGAGAGAATCGAACACTCGGAAGATATCCATGCCGTTTTGAACCTGGGTTTAAATTGTAATTTTTAGCCATCAAGTTTAGGTGGCTATTTGAGCAGGTTATGTCCGATCTTGGAAAAAATCACCCATCCTAAAAACTTCCAAGTATTAAAAAGTTTTTATTTAATTAATTAAATCGCCAAGATTCTCTCCTGTGAGGGTTATGTGTCTTAAAATATACCTTATTATTGTACGATAACGGTTTAAGTTTAGGGCAAAGCAGAGGCGGTCTTAAGTTAATAATAGAAATTCCAATAACTTACAGCCATGTCGCAGAATTTGAAGACTACGTTATCAGGGTAGTTGGTGTAGCCAACCGCGTTGGCGCCTCGCAACAACATCTGGAAGGGGATGTTGGGGATCATGCGGCGCATGTCTCGGAGCCGCTCCCATGGACATTCGTGTAAGAACCTGAGGATTGACAAATACTCTAAAGCATGTATAAAGAGTACAGCGAGTACGTCTGCTTAAAAAAAAATGAGCCGAATGGAGCAGAACAATCGAGGAGGCCCTCCTCGATCTCGTCGTGCAAGGCAGTCAAAAACTACTCAGTAGCTCAGTTATAAACCTTATCTACGTGGTTATAAAGTTGAGAATTTGAAAAATGATTTGAATACTTGCATATCCCACAATTTATATGCGCACGTAGTGTTAAATGCTCTTCGATATATGCATTACTCACGAGGCCTTAACCTGATGGCAAGCGGTACGTTCCCCAATAGTTAATCGTCTGCCTTGCACTGCCGCGCATTAGTTATCAAATAACTTAAGCCCAGATTTTTTTCACGCAGTGCTGGTTTACTGCAGAATGACACTGCGGATACATAACAGTCTCTTTCATAAAGGGGTTACCTGCAGGCCTAGCACGATTTGAAGTCTTGACAGGTCGGTGTGGAGTATGACGTAGTTTTCAACACCAAAACGTCAAGCGCTATACGAAAATGTGCAACACTACGTCATAGTGACGTCATACTCACACTAACCTGTGACGCGTTCTGGTAAACGGAGCATTTATATTAAAAATTAAGCAAGTAATCCAGTAGATTAGAACTCACCGCAACGCAACATCGAAAGTGGCTCCACCCCAATTCTCCAAAGAATACAAGTTGTTGAAGTTGTGAGCGACGTATGGAGACACGGCTAGTAAATCATGAGTCCTGACCCTCGTGGCCAACAAAGACTGGTGAGCATCCCTGTATGTTGTGTCCATTAGGAGAAGACCTTTGTTCCGTCTCACAGCTTTTGCGAAGGCCTCTGGCCCACCTTCGTTGAGGATCTGTTTGAAGCCTCTTGGTGGCTGTACCGCTGTTAAAATAAACTAGTTGAGGTTGCTGAAGAATTACTGAGGGAGTTTTGTTGCTCTTCGGATGAGTGGAATTTAAATTTGTATGCCATCCGGCGATTCGTATTTGGATTGAATCATTTCGTCTACATGTTCACAATATCAATTGAGTTAAAAGTATTTATATACAGAATGCTGATTTAATTACCTGCAATCTTTAACATTGTGAATCATCTTACGCTACCCAAATCATTAGGCTTGCCACACACTTTTAATAATATTGTCAATATTCTACAACCCGTGTGAATTAACTGTACACCTGGCGCTGTGGCGGCGCATTCTAGCGAGATGCACAGTTAAGTCGGGCGGGTTGTAGAATATTGACAGTGTGCAGCTAGCCTCAAAATAATAAACTGATATTCCTCTTCGCACGCTCCGGAAGAGTGGAAGAAGGACCTCTCTCGTACAATAAATTACAGCAGTTTTTTATATGTCTGGCGTCATACCAGAATCTGTTTGATACATTTTTATTTGATCGATTATACACCGCGTTGAAGGTTTGCAGATGATTAAGTTGGCATCCTGCGTACTAGTGTGGAAAGAAACACCCCCTGGGCCCGGTAATTTCACAAGTTACTATCAAGAGGGACCTACCACTTTTTTTTTCTATCGGGGATGGAGCAAACCTTCAAAAAGTACCCGGTCTCTGTAAGGGCGAAGGTTTTTTAAATATGCACGTTCTGTTGCGCCACCTTGTATTTACTGGTTGGCTCATTTATAGCGAGGGTTCAATGAAAATGCTTACTACACGAAGCAATCAACGCAACCAGCGTAAATATTGTTTTAAGCTTCACATTCATTACCATAAAATTGAATTATATAAAAGCAACAATGCATGTTAAAGAAATCCATTTACTTGTACGTTTTTAATCATTCACATTGGTTATCAAAAGCGCACCGCAACCAAATTTTTTGAATATATAAGCTTAAATAAACTAGATAACGAATATAAACTAAAAATTTAGAAAACCCCCGACACAATTATCTAAGTACCCTTCTCGAATGAACCAGCTTTAAATTTAAAAAAAAACCGTCGGGATACAATTTCAAAGAGACACACATAACAAACGTATAATAAGCTGATTTATACCCATCGATCTATTATTTATACTAGGTTGATAATCACAATCAAAATTATATCTAAATATAGTAGCACGTAAATAATAATTAAATTTAAACTCAAACACTACCAGATAAGGTTTAAAACATTTTGGAGAATTTTAAGTAAAAACACACATGGATTCTTATGCTATATTCATATTCGACGCAGCTCTGTGTCAAGGCTTCATTATTCTACGGATTCGCTAGGCCGAGGAGATATTAGAATAGATGAGAGTGAAGACCGAATTCTTACTGAGTGTCGAACGGATAGAGTCCCGCTATAGGGTGTTTGTGGTCAGGATACAGACCCAACTGTCCACTCATAAAGGAGGAAATTTGGCCGAGGGATTTCGAAGGGTGTTTCACCGCTTGAGAGGTTGGCTATATACACCGCGCGCGACACTAATGTATTCTTAGCTGCCGATAGATGTCCACTGATGTAGAACAAATTCCTCCGCTTAGAAGGGAGGGCTTGTCATAAACCTCACGCTTGGCAGGCGGCTTGGGGATCGCAGTATAGGTGGAAGATAAATCCAAAAGCAAGACGCTGCTGCCCGTCTTCCTGTTCTCGCTTAGTCGCCTCTTACGACACCCAACGATAGGAGATGGGGGGATGTAATTCTAACCCGGCACCACCACGGGCACTAAGAAAAACGCGAACTCGAAAAACGCGACGCCGCTAGAAGCCGCTCGGGGACGCCCGCGCGCCGCGTTTTTCTTGCGATACTGGTCTTTTAGGTATTGTAGATAAAGTTTAAAATTCTTTCACACTGAAAGTGCTCTGCCGGCCGCTGCCGTTCTGGTGTAAATTGAGCCTAAGAATACTGTACGTGTTAATTAATATGTATGTTAATCTCTAAGGTATTTGTTTTATGGGCCATAGATGCCTGAATTAAAGGTTAATAGTAATATTCTTATTTTTTTAAATAATTTTTCGACTCACCACACAATGTAGTATAAATAATAAATCGATGTGTATACGAAATAAAACACCCTACTTTTTGCGTCGGGGGTTGAAATCAAAACCGCTCACCTGTATTTTCCCCTGTCAACTCTTGTTTTTTAATAGCCTCAGGGGAAAGGTCTGAAAAAATGTTTAGTGGAGTAATGAAAGTGCTGTAATGTGTAGCGTGCGAATTAAATCATAATGGAAAATGATTTCCAACATAAACCAACAATATATATAAAATAGTCCTGTGAGTATAGAACAGGATTATGAATAACGGTAACACTCAACAAAGTATTGAGCCGTAAGTAATAAACATCGAATTTTAGAAAGATGCTTAATAATAAGGTTCTGATTGGAGCAAAAATGGAAGGAGCTTGAGTGGGGTAGTGTCTCCACCAAATACCATACAAAAGACCACAAATAGAAGCAGCCTGACTGAGGAACTGTCTCTACCTTTCAGAAAATCGCAGCAAGTGCTATACAATGTGAAAACCAATTAACGTTAAACTGAAAACTATTTTGTTCAGTATTGAGAGCATAACTGTTTACACTAATTTGTGCTATAGGGTTGCTTTTACTATACACTGTGTTTAAAAAACTCTGTCCGGTCCCTGCGGGTATTATTCGGTGTATCAATACAGTTATGTGAATGTAACTTATTTGCTGAATATCCGAAATATTTTTTCCTAATTTGCACCAAGAAAACTAATATGATCTTATATTGCTGGTACAAATTGGGATAAAAATGGGATATTCAACAAATGAGTTACATACATATTATTGCATTGATACCCTGGATAATACCCTCAGTGATCAGACAGGGGTTTTTTGACGCTTTGTATTTCTATTTACTGGTAATGTAGTCTAAAAGCACAGACAAGCCTGTGGGTGGGTTCTGATTGGAGCAAAAATGGAAGGAGCTTGAGTGGGGTAGTGTCTCCACCAAATACCATACAAAAAACCACAAATAGAAGCAGCCTGACTGAGGAACTGTCTCTACCTTTCAGAAAATCGCAGCAAGTGCTATACAATGTGAAAACCAATTAACGTTAAACTGAAAACTATTTTGTTCAGTATTGAGAGCATAACTGTTTACACTAATTTGTGCTATAGGGTTGCTTTTACTATACACTGTGTTTAAAAAACTCTGTCCGGTCCCTGCGGGTATTATTCGGTGTATCAATACAGTTATGTGAATGTAACTTATTTGCTGAATATCCGAAATATTTTTTCCTAATTTGCACCAAGAAAACTAATATGATCTTATATTGCTGGTACAAATTGGGGTAAAAATGGGATATTCAACAAATGAGTTACATACATATTATTGCATTGATACCCTGGATAATACCCTCAGTGATCAGACAGGGGTTTTTTGACGCTTTGTATTTCTATTTACTGGTCATATAGTCTAGGCTTGTTACTCAACACGGAGGCGTTAAGAGTTTTTAATGTCCACCGAGTGTGACACGTAATGAGCTTAGAGTTACGAACAAACAAAATAGTTTATGATATTAAGAAAAATAACGATTCATAATTTATAAAAATAAACATGTGCAAAAATTACTGCTGTACCGTTCGTAAGTCACTGGAAGACCACCATTGTATTTTTTTTTGTACTTTTTTTTTCTGTACTTTTGGTGTGCAATAAAGAGTTCTCTATCTATCTATCTATGGACAATAAAGCGAAGTTACCCGATAGATGATCTTTTTCTAAACGCCGATGTTTATTACTTTTGGCAGCGCATTGCAATACCATACCAACCACATATGTTTTAAACAGAACTTTATTCCATTTGTCTGTAGGTATAATTTTATACGCACGAATGATTGATATATTATTGCACCAATAAGCAAATAACTATAAAACATAAACTTTAAAACAATAAAGTATGAAATTTTAGTTAGGTATAATAGGTTTATAATATTTTGGCACTAGTGTAGACAAATAATAAATACCAATTTATTAATAATAAAAATAGGCGAAGCGTTTGTCAATTCACGTATAGATACTGCAAATGAAATAATAAACATTTATAGAAATTCGCTTCGAACCTACCATACCCTTTGCGAGTGACTGAAAACAGAAATAAAAAAAACATTTTTTTAATTTTGCTATTGACCAAACCAAAAAAGTCTAAAACTAAATTTCATCCTTCATTTTTTTATTCGTAAAGTAGATTACAAAACTTAAACTAGAGTATTGTACGAAGTAGTCAACCTAAAAATCAGGTAGACAATACAGCTCGAAGGACCAAAAAATGTACGATGCAGAACCTGCTACAACGGAGTGTAAACTGACGGATTTGTAAACGAATGTAAAATGACGGATGTAATATGTTTAATTTCCGGCTGTACGTATACTAAATTAATAGTAGTTTATGAAACTGTTGCTTATTAGGGGTTATTAATGCACGAGTGTATTTATACCTAACTATGTGCAGTTTCATACACTCATGTAATAGGTAAAAAACCACCAAGCCAAGTAAGATAAGTTTAAAGCCGCAAACTACAATACAAAACAGGTAATATTTTGGCATTCAATGTAATTCAAATAAATTCTATGCGCATGCGTACAATTGCGTCTCACTAGAGTGTATCGCGGCCTACTAGATCGGGCCTATAATTTCGATTTGTAATCTCTTTGGCCGGTAAAAGAATTAATTATTAATTTTATAAATCAGATAAAAAAAAACCTAAGGTATTTTATAATCATCGTTTTGTTCGGGAGACCTGTTTTAAAGAGGCAAGTGTGAGTTTTGAGTTCATAATTTGAATATTACGATATGAGTGTAGATAAATTAATATAAAATTGCTTAATATATTAAGTGCCATTGTCGCGTCTCGCGCGGATGTTGTCGACCTGACTTTTTGGTCAACGATGTACTTCGTACAAGTATTATTAACAAGAACGTGTGGCGCATGCAATTTTAATGGACCGCCATTCATATTATCAGCAATTAGCACATAAGCTATGTTATACTCAAATTTAATCTGTTATACAACGTGTCAACGAATTAATGTAATGAAACTAGTTTGTTCAGTATTAAGAGCAGAATTGATTATTTTACTTTTGAATAAGTATAAGAAAAATTAGCTATATTTTTATATATTTATTATGCAGAGTCAATAAATACAGGCGGTCTACTCAATACGGGGGCGGTAAAAGGTTATTAACCTCCAGTTATAAACACAGAATAAATATGATAGATTAATTTTTATAAATAAATAAATAAATATCAGAAATATAATATTTCATTAACACGTTGTATATATTATACCATTAACTTTTAACACTTCTGATTTAAAAAATGCAATTAATTACATATTTTGGCAAACATTGACCAGCCGTGCTTGGATGCCGTTTTATACTTCTTAAAATTGTGGCTGACCAAAAATAACATTTATAAATAACTACACAAAGATCAGAGTCCATTAACACCACCTTCACAAGACGTTATGTCCCTGAGGTGTCGTACTAGTGCCTGAGGAAGCATCTTTCATCCTTTTTCCTATCGACACAGCCATTCTTCTGACACAGTCTCGTTTTCTTTATCATGTTATTAGGCTAGAGTGCTATTATTTATAGCTGCATCAACGCTTATCATAATTTAAGCAAAAACTATATCAATGCGCCTAGAAAGGCTTAAAAAATAGTTGATTGGTTGGGTTGTTGGATTGTTACTTTACTTCTAAAAACAGTGCAGTAAACTGTTAATTCGTATTTAGATTTTTTTTTAGCTACTGCTTGATGCAGTCCTGATAGAAAGCGGCGAGGCAAATCGAGGATGGTAAAGCACACTAGCTTATTAAAATCCTTCACTCTAGCCTTGAATACACCCACGTTGGGGCCGGAAAACCGATGCAGGCAAACTGTTTCAGTCCGTATTATAAATGACGAAGCAAATCGCTAAGTCTGGACTGAAGGGACATTCACAATGTAAGAGTGCGTAGTTGTGCGTCTCTTCGTCCGATGATAGAAGGGGCATAGTGGAATCAAGTCATGTAATTCCTGCGCTCACTCTCAAAAATGTATTCTGTAGAATACATTGTGTTCTAGGCTTTGCTATATCACTTACCCAAAGGCACAGGCGGTATATATGGTTTGACGTTGGCTGGAGGTATTTTTGTCGCGAGAGGTGTCGCCGGGCCGTTGACGAGTACGTAGCCCAAGTAGTTGAGGATCTTCTGAGCTCTGTTCTGCGAGGTCTTGAACATGAAAAGTTCTGGATGCTCGTCTATGAAGTATGTGTCAACCGCACCTGCGTATTACATGTATAAATTTAATAACGGAAAACACCCGACTGCGAATAATTATTGGACTCTGTATGACTTAAAACATATATAAATCTACTAAATTTCAACTTGTCTCTTTGAGGTTTTTAGTTAGACAGCCATATTGTTAAAAAAATACATACACGACGAATTGAGAACCGCTTCCTTGTTGAAGTTGGTTAAAAATGGCGATAGACCACCGCCATGTTAATTTTTTGGAATACTATATTTCCTGTGTCAATCCCACATCTTAAATCTAATGGGTGATCACATGATAGGTCCCCGGGAACTTGTTGGAGGTCACTAAGACCCCACCACCGCGGCTATCACACATAGGAGGCGAACTTGGGTTCTGCAGTGGGATCTACACCAGGTACTCAGTGCCTTGCCTTTGAGTCCTCCGCCGGGGGGCACTTTATAGCCCCCGGGAACATGTCACAATGATCACAAGAGGGTCGTAACCCTACCGCCGTTCCTCGGAGTCACCGTCGTACTCGATGTTAGTTTAGATCTTTTCTCCACTTAACCTTAGGTTGTTGTACTTTACGTTTGCATGTACCCACTAACGCATTCGGTTAATAATCAGCCTACTTTGGAAATATAAAAGCCTTTTTAAATGGCAGGTATTTATGCTAGTTTAACGCACCATTAAGGAACCGTTGGTTCTCCAAAACGTTGAGCAGGAACGGAATGTTGGTCTTGACGCCTCGGATACGGAACTCGCGAAGTGCTCTGTTCATTTTGGCCGCAGACGATGGGAGGTCGTGCGCGTGAGATATTACCTATACAACAAATTTATATTTGAAACAAGCATAAACAAATTTCTGCGTAGATGATACCAACAGCTTTAATACCAGTGTTAAAGTAATCTTACTTTTGCGTAGGAAAGAGACACAGATATACGCAGTTTATAATTCCGTTTCTTTCTCTCGCGTAAATAAAATTATTATAATAAAGCTCAACATGATGGTGGTAAGCCCCCACGCCATTAAAACCACATTATTATGTATCTGTGGCGATTCGACTTAACCTTGTGGCGCCACATGTGGTAGCGTTGCGATGAAGCAAAGTACCACACACAACAAGACAGATGGCGCCACCGATTTCTGAATCGTGCAAGCGAAGTTTCAAAGTATATTCACTATATATACAACATCCCAACACCAACTATTTGGGGGCTTCGGCCCTGACCGAGCATCACACCTCGTTCGGTCGGAGAATCCTCCCGTAAGCACCAACGTCGCTTCGCTAAATATATATAATTGTTCTTCAGCTTCAATCTATTGCTTTAAATTAGCTTAGTGTTCAAGTTTTATTTTTTTATTGGTGCTAAAACTAGCAAAGCGTTCACTTCACCTGCATTGCACTGTTGCTTGCCACCCAAAACCTTAGATATTAATTATCTTGAGGCCGGTAAATTTTACGCGCTACAAGTGCCCTTCACACTACATCGTTTGCACATTGCTGATTAGGGGAAAAAATATCTGGGACTGCGGTGATAACTACCCAGAAGATTATTTGTAAAAGGGAGCCAGTAATAATTCGCTCATATACGAGGTGGTAAGATATTTCAGATATAATGATCCGTTCGAGGTAATTATTGAGATACAAACCTTAACGAGTACGGAGTCGTAGTACGGAGAAATGATAGCGCCGGCATAAGTTGATGCGGAGTCCAAACGGATGCCCATTCCCTCGCCAGACCTGAATGCCGATAGTGACAATTATTCTATCTCCATGTACCTATAAGGCTATGGAGAGAGATATGCTCGGAATTTCTTTCCGCGACAATAGGCATGATGACTAATTTTGAAAAAATATTCTTTAATGTACTACTGTTGGCGAAAATGATCATATTTTTGTATTAAATTTACAATTAATAGCAATATTTTCCGTTTTTAAAATAAAGAAAGAAAGAAAAAAAAAATGTGCGTGCGTGGAGTCCCTCCGCGCGGAAGAAGTGAAACTTCATTCTCGCTCAGTCGATCTCGGTCGGTCGGTCGGTCCCTCACTCACTCACTCACTCACACACACACACACACACAGTCAAAACACACACACACACACACTAACTCCACTCTGAACTCCACTCTGTACTCCACTCTGAACACCACTCTGAACTCCACTGAACTCCACTCTGAACTCCACCCTGAACTCCACCCTGAACTGCACTCTGAACTCCACCCTGAACTCCACCCTGAACTGCACTCTGAACTCCACTCTGAACTCCACTCTGAACTCCACCGTGAACTCCACCGTGAACTCCACTCTGAACTCCACTCTGAACTCCACCCTGAACTCCACTCTGAACTCCACTCTGAACTCCACTCTGAACTCCACTCTGAACTCCACCGTGAACTCCACCGTGAACTCCACTCTGAACTCCACTCTGAACTCCACTCTGAACTCCACCCTGAACTCCACTCTGAACTCCACTCTGAACTCCACTCTGAACTCCACTCTGAACTCCACTCTGAACTCCACTCTGTACTCCACTCTGCACACCACTCTGAACTCCACTCTGAACTCCACTCTGAACTCCGCTCTGAACTCCGCTCTGAACTCCGCTCTGAACTCCACTCTGAACTCCACTCTGAACTCCACTCTGTACTCCACTCTGTACTCCACTCTGAACACCACTCTGAACTCGACTCTGAACTCGACTCTGAACTCGACTCTGAACTCCACTTTGAACTCCACTCTGAACTCCACTCTGAACTACACTCTGTACTCCACTCTGAACTCCACTCTGAACTCCACTCTGAACTCCACTCTGAACTCCACTCTGAACTCCACTCTGTACTCCACTCTGAATTCCACTCTGAACTCCACTCTGATCTCCACTCACCCACTCACTCAGTGACGGCGTCACATGAGCGCTTTCATAACCTTAACAAATTTACGCCTATCGTTTAACACCCATCACTTAACGCGTTAAGGTGCTTCATTTAACGCTTGACGCGTTATGTGATAACATTTTTGGAAGTCGCATAAGAAGTTTCACTTCAAAAACATTTATTCAACGTCATCTAACTCTAACTTATCTATTACACTTTTTATTTTAAACAATGCCGCTGAAGGGTTATCCACTCAGCATGTGCCGTTGCTCCTATTTGGAACAACGACGCTGATCTTCTGTGGACACCCGTAAAATAGACTTTGAATTTCGTTCCAAAACGAAGGCTGGTCCATGGCGCCATTTTGTGAAGTCAGTACGGTATAAATAAACATCTGTCTTTAGGTATAATAGTGAATCATTGTATGATAGAAAAAGGTGAGATGACAGTTTGACAGTTGTTTGTTTATACCGGGATGACGTCATTGAGTCTGATCAGTGTTTATTACAAAATGGCGATAAGCTGTATTTTAGTAATTTATTTGCTTAATTATCAGGAAAATCTCTCTCTTATTATGAAAATGAGATGCTTTTTTGGAATCAGTGCAATCTGTTCTATTATTCAGAACCACAGATCATTGGTATTGTGTTGCAGACATATTATTATTCTATCTCCATGTATAGGGGCTATGGAGAGTGCTATGCTCGGAATTTCTTTCCGCGATAATTGAGTAGATTAACAGTGTCATAGTAACAGTAAAACTATTAAAGCATAGAACTTATTGGAGAAATGGAAGCCTTCTATTCATATTGATAATTATTAGTTACAGTTAAACCTGCCAGCCTCTCTTCTAACACGTTACACGATTGCTCTCAACAAACTTTAAAAAAAATATATTTGGAATACATAATCGCCATAGCCAGTTGTAACCACTGTTCGGTAAACGATGAGTTGGGTAAGCAACGTCAAGCAAGGTCAGCCCTTAGATGGGTGACCGTTTAGTGGTATTGGAACTGAGCGTCTCCGTGCTTCGGAGGGCACGTTAAAAGTTAGTCCCGGCTATTGCCATCTAGACAGCAGTCGTTAAGCTAAGTATAAGGGCAGCTTGAGAACTCTGACACCAGGTTGGCCACTACAATACGACGAAATAAAATGAAAATGTATTGTTTAGACGTTTTCAGCGGGAGTTAGGTTTGTCAAATCAACGTGTACTATGTATCTTTGTTCATAACTTGCTTGGCACTTACTACCAGTCCCAATATCCTATCTATCTCTTACTATAAGTTAAAATAGTTACCATCGATAGCTTTATGACATATCTCCGTTTCAATAAACAAAGATAGAAATATCTGTCGTTACTATTGATCTAGCTTCGAGACTTTGAAGCTTACTAGAGATAAGAAAATTAATGTCAAGTGTCATATTGCTACTTTTTAACTGAGATTGTTATCGGCGGTAGAGTCTAACGGCCGGTCCCAATGGACCGGCCGTTAGACACGCACGCAGACACGTATAGGTAAACAGTGCGTAATCAAATCTAAGTTTTAACATCCTGAATATAAGGTTCAACTCACCTAAACACCTCGATCCTGCCGGAGCTGGGTTGGAAGTTGTTCGCCGGATCCTCAGTAGTCACACGACACTGGATCGCGAATCCTTGCACGTTTATCTTGTCCTGGGTCAAACCCAATTCTGGTAAAGTCATGCCTTCAGCCACCCGGATCTGGGATTGTACCAGATCCACACCGGTCACCTCCTCTGTTATTGTGTGCTCCACTTGTAATCTACAAGAGATATCGATATAATATGAACTAGATACGGTCAAAACGCTCTATAACCCATTCCACTTCATGTTACTTATTACTACGACATTAACGCTCACAAGCAAGTGGAACGGGAAAAACTGTGGTCGTGAGCCTGATAGTTGTGAACGCTAAGTGGAACGCAGCCAGGGACTCTTTAGAGCAGTCATACTCAACCTGCGGCCCGCTAGCCTTTTCTATGCGGCCTGAAGTCTAGTAGAGTATTTTTTAGATTAACAGAAGTATTTTATTGATAAGTATACAAAAGTAATGCAAAAAATGTCGTTCGAAGGAATGAATGTTCATTTCACTCTCATAAAATAGTCCGCCCACAGAATTTAAGTAAAGAAACGTCTTCTATTAGTGGCAAATCCCTTAATTTTTAAATAAATGCTATATTTGGCTTTAAGATATTTGGCAATTTTTGTGTTATATCTATTATAAATTCTCTTTTCATTTCATTTCTTTCAATTATTTTCATTTTAATTAATTCTGTTTGATAATTTAATGTTTAATGATTGGTAACAACTATTTTATTATCCAGGTTGTTATCGCACTTGTATTTGCGCATGTCGTGGTCACCTATAATTATTACAACATTTAACTCATGTTCTGTGCTCATGTTCTTCATTTTTGATAATGTATGTAATGTTGGCGATCCTTAATAAATTAAATTAAATATATTTCAAATAATTATGTGATTTATTGTAATTTAATATACTTAGGGTAGTTATAATTAAACATACAATTTAGGCTAGATTATTGCGGCCCGCGCGGTAAAGTAGAAGCGACTATGTGGCCGAGGGGTAAAAAAGGTTGAGTATGGCTGCTTTAGAGTATATACCGCACTCTCTAAGCACAGACTTGCACGAAAAAAAAAAACATATTTGAAAATCGAACCGAGCGCGAGGAGCCGAATTAAGAAGCTTGAACCCGCCGAACCTTGTTCTAGGTTCGAGAAACACCTCCCCCCTTCGGAGTCGCTGGACGAACGGAGCGTGGGCCCTTAGGACGTCCATTGAGTACGGCGGCGGGGTTGCGACCCCCGTCCCCGTGAGCACCGTGACTGGTTCCCGGGGGGCTACAATGCGCCCCCCGGCGGTGGGCTCAAACGCAAGGCACTGAGTGGCCCCTGGTGCAGATCCCACCGGAGAACCCTGGACCTCTCATGTGCCGATGCGACAGTAGTAAGAATCCCACATACCCTGGTCGAGCCCCACAGCTCCTCGGAATCTTTTGAAGTTTTCCCCCACGTCAAAAAAACAAGCTAGTTCGTTCAGCAGTGAACGATTTATAATAATAAAAATAATAATAATATCCTGGGACAATTCACACACGGCCATCTGATCCCAAACTAGGCAGAGCCTGTACTATGGAAACCAGACAACTGATACTAATACTTATATACTTTTTTTTTTGTAAATACATACTTAAATAGATAAAACACCCAGACACTTGGTGGGAATCGAACCCACGACCTGTTGGTTAGCAGACAGGGTCACTAACCACTAGACCAACGGGCCCGTCAACAATCAATCAATCAATCGTCAATTTTCGGCTGCTAATGACTTGACATGAGGTAGAGATTTGAATATACGTAGTTTAATTAAGGTGAAAATAATATTGGTATTAGAGGTGATGTTACCGGCCCAGTAAGGAATTACTTTGTATCTTTTCTTTTCAAAATTGTGGCCCCAGCATAAGTGCCACGAATTTGAGTTTTGCTGATTTTACTGGACGTTGATGAGAGTGAATATTTGAGCCATCTAATTCAAAGTCAAAATCATTTATTTGAAATAGGCTTAAAAAATTACCGTTCAAAAGTGCTAGCACTTTATGTGTATTTTTTTTTAAAAAGCTACCATCAGAACACTACGCGACGTCAACCGAAAAGATCCGGCAAGAAACTCAGCGGGCTCGTAATTTTTTAATCAGTTTTTGTCTTGTTACAATAAGATCAGCATCAGCGACAGTGTGTCCTGCCGTTCAAAAGATTAAATAAGAGAGAGAGAGAAAGGAGAGAGAGAGAGAGAATAAAAATACGACGAAAATACAACAAACTGGGCGGCCAAAGGGATAGTAGTTGAACCAGTCCCACCGCGAACGAGTTGACCGTCGTTCACCATAACTCGGTAATAATAACGGTTTTTGTACTTAGTAGCAAACACACTGCTGCATGGTGACAGAATTTCTGACACTGCGGTGGTTCCTTGCACAAGGGACCTAACACCTTGTAGAACGTTTTTTGATAAGTCTTATCACTAAGTTGTAATTTAATTAAAGTAATGCCACAAACCTGGCATTCACTTCTATGAAGTAGAAATTGCCTTTGTCGTCAAGTAGGAATTCTACAGTTCCGGCGTTCTCATAGCCCACGTGTCTCGCTAAGTGCACCGCGCAGTCCAACATCTTCTGTCTAGTCTGTGGAAATAACGACTTGATGTAGTTTACGGTAACCTGTGGCGTGTCCCATCTCCTACCGTTGGATGTCATGAAACTAAGGGAAAACAAGAAGACGGGCAGCAGCGTCTTTCTATTGAATTACTTACATCCAATACTGCACTCCCCAAAACGAGTAGAATATGGAAACAAGGGAGCTTTCAAGCGGAAAGCCTATTTCCAGCAGTGGACGACTGATGATGACATCGATGTAATATATAAACTAGGTAAACATTCACTAACAAAATGATATCTAAAATGTGGTCACGGGGGGTCGCGGACTTTTCTGTGCTGGTGGCGGAAACGTGAACTAACGGTTTTTTTGTGATAATGACGTGTAGTTTGACAGTTTCTTATAGACAGTAGTGACACTCCTATCGGCAAAAATAATTATGTCAGCCTGTGGCTTGAAAAGAAATAGCGACACAAGGGCGCTATGTCTGTGTGCCACTTTTCGGACCGTAACAGCTAATCTAATTTAAATATTATATTGGATGATGATGGTGATATTGAGCACGTAAAGGGTCGTTACCTCGGGTAGAAGATGTGGAGCGGGTGCTATCTCGACGACTTTCTGATGTCTCCGCTGCACAGAGCAGTCACGTTCGTAAAGGTGTACCACGTTACCCGCCTTATCGCCTGCGACACGAATGTAGATATTCCATTACGACTTATCCCAGAGGGGGTTGGCAGGGTTGGCCCGTCCGCAAACGTTAATCTAAGCAGGCCCCTTGTGCATGGGACGATCGAGGCAGATATCACCGCAGTGTCAGATAGTCTACCGCTGTATGTAAACGTACGCATTCCGATCCGTATGGCGTTGGTCCTAACTGCTTTATAGTAAATTTGCAGGCAATTTTGGCATAAATGACTCCAATTATCAGCTATGGTATATAAGTTCAAAGTTTATTCCCACTAGCTACTTGATATTAAAATAGGTATACGTACCAAGGAGTTGCACCTCAATATGCCTCGGCCTTTCAATGAATCTCTCGATGAACATGGAGCCGTCGCCGAAGGCCGCTTTGGCCTCAGACGAGGCGCGCTCGAATGAGGAACCCACCTCGCTCATCTCTCGAACTACCCGCATTCCTCGACCACCTCCTCCATACGCAGCCTGTCAATAGACATATATTGAAATGAAACTAATTTTACGGATTATATTCATTTCAATGTGGAATATTCGCGTAAATATCAGAAACCGTTACCGTTATATTCACATACCTATTATAGGCTAAATGGAATGGACATAAATTTGTATACATGTACTAGATCTAATTTTGTACTCCATTTAATATGAATAAATATATTTGTATTTTGTATTTAAAATCATTAATAGACAGATATTTTATGGAGTTATGTTAGGGGCCACCCATTAAACGTCACACGAATTTGTCACAGGTGATCGTATTTGTATGACCTCCCCTCCTATCTGGTGTAAAGTCACATTTATGCTTAGAATGATGGAAACATGGATAGAGTTGTAAATATTTTCAAAATGTTTGTTAAGAATTAAGTTTAGAGTTTCATTACATTAGATTTATATACGCGACGTCATGCAGCTCATGACTTGTCCCCCGCTTGCCACACTTTGTTGGGGAGCCAACACTTGCATGGTGTGATAATGCGTCCGTGTAGCGTTCTGTTAGGTGAGGGTAACTTCTTTTAGGTGAAGGTAACTTCTGTTAGGTGGAGGTAACTTCTGTTAGGTGGAGGTAACTTCTGTTAGGTGGAGGTAACTTCTGTTAGGTCTAGGTAACTTCAGTTAGGTGGAGGTAACTTCTGTTAGGTGGAGGTAACTTCTGTTAGGTGGAGGTAACTTCTGTTAGGTGGAGGTAACTTCTGTTAGGTGGAGGTAACTTCTGTTAGGTGGAGGTAACTTCTGTTAGGTGGAGGTAACTTCTGTTAGGTGCAGGTAAATTCTGTTAGGTGGAGGTAACTTCTGTTAGGTGGAGGTAACTTCTGTTAGGTGGAGGTAACTTCTGTTAGGTGGAGGCAACTTCTGTTAGGTGGAGGTAACTTCTGTTAGGTCTAGGTAACCTCTGTTAGGTGCAGGTAACTTCTGTTAGGTGGAGGTTACTTCCCACATAGCAGTGTTCCAGCTTTAATCGACATTCCCACTTTGTGAAACCTCTACTACTCTATTGTTAACTACAAAAAGTGAATGATGCCCTTGCAAAGTTGTACTTGGAAATGTATTACCTTGAATATCACAGGTAGGCCGTGTTGTTTGCAGAACTCTAAAGCTTCTTCTTTGGTGGTCACCGGACCGTCAGTACCAGGCACGATTGGAACCTCTGTGGGCGACATATTGCCAATTAAAGAAATAGTAAAAAAAATAAACCCCTCAGTGGATGATATGTTTAGGGGATTCAAGAGAACGAAATCTCCACAAGGATCCCCCAATGGGTCGAAACAGGGGAACCAAGTGGACAGAGGTTAGGAAACTTACTGGCTGCTATGGCGGTTTGTCTGGCGGCGACCTTGTCACCCATCTGCTGTACCACCTTAGGTGTTGGTCCGATAAACCGGAGACCGGCCTTGATGATGGCTTGTGCGAAGTCCGCCCTATTAACAAATTGTAAGCAATAAGCGATATTAAACCGTAAATCTTCAAATATATTTTCCCGCGCTGTTAGTTTTCATTTAGACATTTGAATTTTGATTCTCGAGCTGCATTATTTAGAACAACATAATCATCATCTACTCATTAACAGAGTATAAAGTATTCCTATGATTGGCTTCGTGTAATAATCCGATTCCGAGAACAGGCATAATGATCATTAACACTAATTGATGTTTGTAATTGCGCTGCGAAAGAAAGAGTTTTAGTCGTGTGGTGTCGTACTTCGTAAATCAGAAGTGGGATACTGAACACTTCGATACGAAAAAAATAATATCTTGAGACAATCCAGACACGGTCATCCGATCGCATACTAAGCAGAGCCTGTACTATGGAAACCAGACTACTGATACTAATACTTTTATAGTTTTTTTTTGGGAAATACATACTTAAATAGATAAATAACACCCAGATACTTGGTGGGCCAGGGTCTCTAACCACTAGACCAACGGGCCCGTCAATGTTGTGTGTCATATCTAATTTAGGATAGGCCATCTGATGTTAAGTGGTTACAATATCAGTTTATCATCAACATGAGGAAAAGGACCATGTGTTAGAGGAATCGACGATTGTCCCTCATCCACTAGCACAACGACTATCATTGAACTTGTTATTTCTTGTCTCCTCATGGCTAAAGGGCGTGACCACTATAAGAGGCTCGTTAAGGCAGCAGCCTAAGAACACGCTAATCCGTTCTGAGCCTGGTGTATTGCGGCTTGAGCGGCTTCATAGCGGCTTACAATAGTGAATTGACGAGCAGGTTGGCATATAGTACGAACTTTTAAAGGCTGATTGTTTCTTGTCGCGTTATGTGGTCGAAGAAGGAAATAGAATCTCTGAGGATACCTTACCCAGTAGTGGGACGTAGCTATATTATTATAAACAAATATAATTAATTACATTTTATAAAAATAATAACCTTTCAGATAGTAGTCCATATCCAGGATGTACCGCATCGACGTCATTCTCTTTGGCCACTCGGATGATTTCAGGGATGCTGAGGTAAGCATCGACCGGAGACAAGCCTTTACCGACCAGGTATGACTCGTCAGCTTTTTGTCTGTGAATATATATTTAATGGGTTAAGTCATTAGGTCAAATTTAGAAAAAATATAACTATCAAAAACATCAAACTGCTTCTGGTCTGGAGCTCTATCACCAGCTCATATGGCAGTGTTAAAGTAATCTTACTTTTACGTGGGAAAGTGGTGCAAATACACGCATTATAAAGCCCCGTTCCTATTACTCACGAGAATGAGATTACAATAATGTAGACCCCTGGGCTGGAACAATCAGGTAAAAACAAATTGAGAGGTGTCTTATGGACACCAGCTTAGGACGGAGATTTTTTTGTTCTGCCTCTTTCGCACCCTCCTTTCGCTCTCCCCCTCCCTGCATATTTATGAATTGAGACCTTAATACGTTGGCATACAGTTGTAATCCCTTTGAATCTGTTATTAAAACAAGTCGGTTTTTGGTGTCGTTTTTCATTACAGTGTTACACTTTTTTCGGTCTTGCCCCTCAGCCGGCAAATATCAGAGCGTGCGATAAAGAACTCTTATTAATACTTATTTTTATAATACTTTTTGGTACCTGTGCATCTGTAATTTGTCCTCTTCGCTGTAGATGGCGACAGATCGGATGCCGAGTTCGGTACATGCTCGAAACACTCTTATTGCAATCTCCCCTCGATTTGCTACTAGAACGCTTCGTATTGGCTTATACTCCACAGACTTTGTGTCCTGAAAGGAGAAATGGAGTTTGAAAGAAGAATGTGTAAAGGAAGGTAAAAATTATACTTTCCACTAGGATGGCCTGCTTAAGTTCACTTATTAATTTCGAGTTTGTCCACACGCACACTGATCAAATAGGAGATGTAATTATAATCCAATTGGATTATCTGTCCACGCTAATCCGCTAGGGGATGGCGACTAATAGCGAGGAGACGACCGAAGCGCCTATTGACGTCCGACGCGCCACACCGGTCGACGCAAAACCAGAGTGTTGGATTTTTTGTTCACATTGATCAGTAGGTGGGGGGAATAATTTGGACTTTTTGTCGATATCAATATCTCCTTCCGACGAGTTACAGAAGAATTGACTGAGAAAGTTTTATCTTTTGTCGATTAAACAAAAAATTACGAAGATATAGTGCTTTGAAATGCCGCGTGACGTCACGCCGGTATACAATTTTTCACTGAGGTGTGACGTCAAAAGCCCCCACTCCCGAACTTTGACGCTCTATATCTTTGGCAATTTTGATTGAATTGTTAAATAAAAAAATACGTGTCCAATATTTTTTGATAGTCTAACTGACGGACTAATTAGAATTTTTTTTACCCAGTTATCATCCCCATTAAACAGATTTACTTTTACCACAACTGTAAACATAGTTTTAAACAGAAACACGAAAGAAACAGCATCATTTAATCTAACAAGTGACGTCACGTTTATATCTTTTATTTTGATGTAATTTTCGCATTAAGGCGATTATCTACAGATTGTACACTCTGATATAGTGACTATTACACGTCGATATAGCAATACACAGATAAAAATAATCTTTACAAAGGCCCACTATCATCTAAGCTCTCATTCAGATACGGTAATGCAATAAATATGCATGCTTGTTATCTCTAGGACCATAACAATGAGTGATTATGATATGCTCCACACGTGCGCTGTATCTGTATTATAGGAAGGATGTAAGAATGAATTAATGAGCCTACTTGGCGCTGCAAGAGACAGCTTATATTGCAAACCGGAGGTCGCGGGTATATATCGCGCGGGGAGCAACAATTATGTTTAGCTGTTTCTTACTGACTGGGCAATGCAGGCCCATTACCTAATTGTCTGCAAACTAAGATGATCCATGTGTTGGTTGGGCATGTAAAATGTCGGTCTGGCACCTGACCTCGCGCCGGTCGTCTACCATTCCATCGGATTGTGAGAGTAAAGGAAGAGAGAGTAAATTTGTGTTTACACAAGCATTTGTTATTAGCAGTAACAGCTCAGTGGGCGTGCGCTTGCCTTGGAAACAAGGTGCGCAGGTTCGAGCCCCGGCTCGCACCTTTGATTTATTTAATTATTCATGTGCGTATCGTCTTTGTGCGATTGTTACTAGCATTCGGTGAAGGAAAACACCGTGAGGAAACGTGCATGTCTGAGAAAGCCTAACTACTTAGCTATCGAATGACGTGTGAAGTCCGCCAACCCACACTTGGCCAGCGTGGTGGGCTTATGACCTAAGCCCTTTCTTGATAGGAGGCCCGTGTCCCAACAGTGGGACAAAAACAAGGGTATTATTAAGCACTTGCCACTATGATATCTCCCGCGGAGATAGCTGATCTTCTGAAAGATTGGCCGCTGTGATCGTATCGGCTAGGAACTATTTATTTTTACAGACATCCGAAATGCATAAGTTTATTTGAGAGGTCCCTTTTCTAGGTCAGAGATCCCTTGTGTTAGGTAGCATCTAGGGCTAGGTAGGTACAGGTACGCAGTATCAGTTATTCTGACGCCAAGCAGCAATGTGTAAACATTGCTGTGTCTCGTACAAGGAGCAAATAAATGATTGCTGATGTTGCTATTCATTGCGACGTACTATACGATAACTACCGATCATTAGACGCTTCGAAGCTTAAGTCGCAAAATTAAAAATAATAATTTAAAAAACTTACTGTGGAAGCAGTCCGCATCTTAGCCGCACTCCATGCTTGGAACTGCGACGCTGACGCCCTCACGGCGAACCGTGCTTTTAGTATTTGCATTTTCACTTAACAAACTTAATATAACAATAAAAAAATAAGTACGGACTTAGTCTACTGAACGTTAATTAATTACATTAATTCATTTTTTATTATTTTGTATAAAAATGTGATGTGTGATTTTTGACTAGATTTTTTTATCGTATCGTTTCGAGTCGCGATTCTTTCGTCGTTCGGCTTTTGAATCTGCAACAAAACAAACAAAAATGTTACGAATACCGACAGCTACATACTAATTGTGTTCTTGCGGATAAGCAAGAACACAATAATTAAGGCAGTTTTAGGCGATGTAAACGCGATCACGCGATCATCGCAAGTTCGCGCGACCGCCAGTTAGGACACTCGTTCGACGTCCATATGATTGAGATTTCGTTGATCTTGCGATTATCGCGTGATCGCGTTCTATTATAATATAAAATAATAAAAATATAATTAAATTAGGACACTCCCTTAGTTCTCAGATTAGCAAATAATAGTGTCAATGGGCAGGCCATATCATCGCCTGAAGAACCGATAGCCGATGGAGAAAACGAGGTCACGGACAACCGGTGGTGCAAATGGCTTTTTATCGTTAATTGTAGCGATCTAAAGGAAAGGCCTTTGTTCAGCAGTGGACGTCTTCCGACTGATGATGAATGTATACTGTAACTCTGTTTTGAGCGGGCGTAGTCAATGTGCCTACTCTCTTAATGAAGTCATATTGATAAAATAAACAATTAGTATCCAGTCCATATCTTTAATATTTTGTAGGTATGTCGGCGGGAATCACCCAGCGCGGTAATGGATATATTATGACAAGACACATTTATTACCATTCGCCATTCTATTAATAGTCATTCGGTGTGATATGAAGATGACATCTTTAACAAGGAGTAATTGACTGAATAGCGTGAACAAAGTACTCTCGCGGTCACAAGCGGTATACCACCTTTAGGACGATAATCGCTTGCACGAGTCGGCCCAAAATACGTGCGGGCGGGGTAAGCGCACGTAACGTCGTTCAAACGATTTTGATTGAAAACTGGTACACCGTTCGTGTCCGCGATAGTACATAAGGATAATAGCATTTCCCTATTGTAAACAATGGGAACTATATTATTTACTGCTTCACTATATACCTAGCGATTTTGATAATAAATATAATCGTCAAGTAACGATGTGTAATATTGCAGTGTTCCGTCCAGTGCCGTATTTCCCAATAGGCTAGCTAGGCTATAGCCTACGGCGGCAATTTTTTCGCTACAAATGTTTGTTCCGGATGGGGATCGAATCCACGACCTGTTGGGTTGTGGCTAGGTTATCTAATCACTAGACCAACGTGCCAGTCAAGAATACACCGTAAGTATATACATACTCAAAGCCGTAGGCGGCGATTTGGTTAGCCCGTAGGCAGCGATTTGGTATAGCCTGTATTCAGCATTTTTGTAAATACTGAATACAGGCTATACCAAACGCTACTGGTTCCGTCCGATGAGAAGGGCACTGTCTAGCAAGATGTTCAGGCGGCAGTGTAGCACAGCTCTCTGTAGGCTGGGTATACGTCACCAAACAATTTTCTTCTAAAAGCATCGTACCCACAACCTTCATTTGCCCAAAACAAAGGCTATCCGGTTTGAAACTAAAAACATAACGATCTAGTATCTAGTAAAACTTGTAAAAACGGCGCACTTCTTACTAAAATAAAAGTTTAATAACTCTGAGGTAATAACAGCTAACCTTGAGCAAAATAAATACGTAATGAAGTGTCATTATTTCTAATGCTTGTCTCTTTTCTCTAGGTGCTAACAGAAAAGGACACAACACAAACACGCTAAGTGCTTATGCTAACAGCTAACTAATACAGCAAACTAATATTGTACACAAATATGGAATTTTTATTAGATGATCCTAATTGATTTAGCTTTAGCCTAAACACATCGATATACTATCCTAAACATGTCATGTCAATATTATCATCTGAGATTTTCCTTATATACACGTTATGGATCAATTCTGGTTCCTACCACAGTACCATGTTTGTCGTCTAATAAAAAAGTGTATGATTGTAATAACTTATGATGTGTTGAATTGTATTAGTTCAAATAAATTATTAGTTAACTTTAGAACAATATTTCTTATGTTACGTCAATTGACAGCACAAATTACTGCAACGACTTAAATTAAATATTGTGTTGTGACATTTATTTGGATAAAGCATCGCTTTTATATGCTCTTATAACACATTGGCAGTCTTGGTACTCTTGGTAGAGATCTCATTTATTTCTGCAACTACAACTGTTATTGAAACATGATTAATGTTAATTCGATGTGTGACAGGCAAAGGCCATAGTGTAAGTATGTTTTATTTATACAATAATTAACCGCAATTGTTTCTTACATTGTGTTGTTTATATCGAGTGTCCTCTATATAAAATACACAATTATGTGGCAACTTGGTGGCGATAGTTTAGTATTGTATACTAAACTTAAGTTAAGTCTGCTTCTGTATACTAAACTTAAGTCTGCAAATTGTAAGTCCAACTGGGTAAGTGCTGGGAACCTGCTCTGTACGGAACACCGTACTTTTACTGCAAGATTGAGGCACTAGTCGCGACCACAAGCTGCGGACGAGTTTCAGCCGAAGGACATCCACTGCTGAACAAAGTCCTCCCCCTTAGAAGGGGGCTGGTTGCCATAATCCCCACGCTAGACAGGCGTCTTGGGGATCGCAATATGGTGGTAGGTACTCCAATAAAGACGCTGGTCCCAGTTTCCTTGTTTTCCCCTTACGGACACCTAACAGGAGGAGAGATATGAGGGTGCTATTCTTACCCCGATACCCCATGGGATGTTTATATTAAGTTTATTGAATAAAAAAACAAACTTACAACGTTACCAACTGAATTACAAGCTCTAGAAACTTATTGTAGAATCAAAACCTAATCGAAACTTACCCAATAACGAAATCGAAAGTAGATTTAGAAATCGAAGGTTTGCGTCAAAACAGAACCCATTCATAAGCTAATGGCAAGCAAAAAATACATTAATTACTTTTCTAATGGTAAAGAATAGACCATTAACCGCTAAGTACCCAAAATAAACCCTGAAAACTATTGGATCACTCAATCATATATAGACAAGATCATTCAATATAATATTATTGTTAGATGATATGAATAATTACGGCAAGCAAGTATTCAATAATGATCTGTCACTCTTAATCAGTCAAGGAACTCAACAGTGACAAAGAGTTTTTTAGCTTATCGAATCATGAATATTCCGCATATAACCGATAATTTTAACGGCACTGAACGGTTCACATTCGATAACAAATTGGCAATAATTGAACACTAATGCAGTAGACTACTAGAAACAAACAACCGACCGAAGAACCGATGAAAAAAATGACAAACGAATTGTAATGGAAATTGAACAACATTAACCATAATTGTAGAAAAAAAACGACCTAGAATATGAATAGTAACAGAATTTTAATACTATAAGAGATAAGTGAAGATGGGGTAAATTTTAGTGATTCTCAAAACAAACCTAGTAGAATTTGCATTAGAGTAGATTCTAACTTATTAGTCGTGGAATAAAACCTGGAGTTTCAAATTAAAACAGAATAAACAGTTGTGGATTATGCTATTGCTCTTAAAATTAAGAATCATGATTAACTAACACAGCTAATGAGGCTTAATGAGCTTCTACGAGTATTCGTAGCAGTGCTGTTTATGAGCAGTTATTTAAACAAATCGTTATACTTACCAGAATCCCAGCAAATGCATGATGCAGAATACAACATGATTTTGATCTGAATTAGTTTATTTAAAGTTGTTGTCAAGTAGTCAACGCACGGACCTGTAGTCGCAAACATTACGCACATGTTAATTCTTTCAAATAGCCTTCGAAGCACAGCGAGTGCAGCCATTTACCATATAAACCCGATGTTACCCGCATGTTTAAATCCCGCAGGAAGCAAAACTTTATAACTTCTTACTGGTGGGCAGACTGTTAAACAGATAGCCAAATCTAGCGTGGGATAGCATGTTGGTCGGTTGATCGGTTGAGCACCTAAACCCGGTCGTGTCAAGAAAGTGTACGAAGGAAAGTATAGAAAGAAAGTCTCATCTACACAAGCCCTTGTAAATTGTAATATTTCCTGCGTAAATGGTTGATGAACTTTATGGATTATATCGCGGTTTATTTTTGATTTTAATTTCCCGACGTTGGTTGATCTTGTCAAATGTTTTCGTTCTGTCTTGGCCGTATCAATCGAAGGGACATTACTATTTAAATATTCCTGTTTGTGTAGTCAGGCTAAGGATTACCACGAACAGTAAATGTTTGTTTGAGCAATGAATAGAACGTTTTGTAAAAGCAATTCTGAATACAGAATTGACTCTCTTTATCTTCAGCGATCACGTATAATTCATTCCATTACCATTTGTGCAATACTAAAGTCCAATGTTTAACTATTATAGTTGTTTCCTCATTTAGAAGATGGGAAATGAAATGCGTGGAGTCATGTATTTTATTTTTCCTGTTCAATCCGGTTTCGTACAGGTTTTATGCTAAAATTATGCTGCCATAATATGCTCCATAAAAAATGTATTTTTAAGTCCAACTTTTCTTGCATTTCTGGAGCACTGGATTAAATAAATCTCGGTCTCCATCATTATTTTTTTTATTTAATAACTGCTCAAATGACTCCCTGACCTTCAAAGCCGCCTCTATCAGCTGTTAAGTGAACACATTATCGTTCTGAGACCCCTAGTGGCTACAGATCAATAAAAGAAGCTAGTCTGTAATTGAAATGCCTTCGAGGCCTCGCGTCGCTTCGCAAACCTCCAACACAATTCAAGGTCGGACATTGACACGATTGTCCAAAGTGCCAATCATAGATTTAAGATTTTTTTCACAATTTAAATGTGTTTGGAACAAAGTATAATGTCAATGTTATCAACGCAACCATAGTTACGATATTATTTAGAGTTACGCTGGCACATATAGGTACTTTTTATGATATCGACCTACGTTTTCACGAAAATAACGCGAAATTGTCCGGTCAGGATATACATAATCTATATAAAAATAATACATTTGCATACATTAAAGGTTGCCTGGAAGAGATCGCTTTTATCGATAAGGCGGGCGGCCTTATTGTTGCATATCTTATTAATTTGTATCTTATTCTTCTAGTATCTGTTTGTTTGTGCGTAATAAAGAATTGTCTATCTATCTATATTTGAAAATACCTTAACTATAGAAGAATTGAGAGAGTAACGAGATGCCTTTTGAATATTCACTTTTGACTTTGTAATAATCAAAGAGATTCAATATGTAATCAATAATCAAGTCATTACAAAA
Source organism: Furcula furcula (assembly GCA_911728495.1). Classification (NCBI taxonomy): domain Eukaryota; kingdom Metazoa; phylum Arthropoda; class Insecta; order Lepidoptera; family Notodontidae; genus Furcula; species Furcula furcula. The sequence goes on from OU452255.1 coordinate 20,190,201, forward strand.
TATAACTGTAAAATATTATTAAAAACTGTAATAAAACAGCTAAATCTTAAGATTTTGAATTAGATCATCAAGTCAAGGTTTAAAAGGTAATGAATTGTTAAGAGTGGTAGAACAAACTTTATTTAGAACGAAGTAAAGAAGTAAGTCTCTTGTGTATTTTTCTATTCAACCTGTACCAGATCGGTCTACTCATTGATTGTAATTTGTATTAAGCCATGAAGCCAGACAGTTGTCATATCATTAACCTGATTTAATTAACCATTTGGCAGTGGTCACAGGGTATCTTCAAGCCCCTTTCTGCATGATAATACAATTATCAGTGACGTTTTTTAATTTATATTGCAACAGTAAAGTTCCCACTTCTTTTTCTGACGCGGAGCATAGAGACTGGGTTCTCGCTGTCATGTAGGGGATAAGTGTGTAAGTTGATTATAAAACGTGTAACAGATTAACTCAAAATTTGAAACTAGTCTGTCGTCAAGATTTCTAACACTACGTATTATTAGTTTATTTCTAGTATATTATTTCGAGTCTAAAAGTACAGGCGCCTAGGGGATCTTACCAATACGGAGGCGAGCGCGTACGATATGCACAGGATCTAGAGTTAGGAAAAAACAAAGTAGTTATGAATACTAAAACAAGAAAAACGTTTTCAGCAATAATTTATGAAAATGTATAATAAATGCACCTATATCCAAGAAATACGAGCACTTATCTTCAAGTACATTAAACTCGTAAATGTTCGTTTTATAGTTGTGTAAGCATTTCCACGCGGGTATTGTTCTGGCTTCCCATGATTGTTTCAGCGCTGTAAACTAATCAACGTTATGTAAGGATTCTTAATTGTGTAATTTTGTTTCAATATCAACGCAGTTGTAGGTACTTCGGACGATCCTTGTTAAGATATTTTAGAGGTAGACCATGACATATTGTGGACAGTAGTGGACAATCCCTTTTTAGACAGAACATTTATCATGGTTTATTTTCTATTGTAGTAACTCACCAGTTATAAGATTTGACAGATATAGCTTTAAATAGAATTAGAAAATTACAGATAGCATCATTATATTATATCACTTGTCTGGTGAAGCTGTCATGGCCATCTGCGGCCAATAGTACTACTCCTACAAATAATTATATCGATGATAGGCAGGTAGGTTGGTACTACTTAAGATCTTGAATTTATATAAAACCTGGTTTCGTCATTTAAAATTATCAACCAAATAAAATATGAAACTTTACATGACCGTCTCTCTACAAGAAGCACGCAAAATGCCGGCTCAATCAATATAACCTGACGTCATGCATTATTTGATGGATAGCCACTTTCCACAATCTATAAAAACGGTTGTCAACAGACGAACCCCAACACCCCAAGTCTGCCTACATAAACAGTCGCAACGGTGTTAGGAACATCTATGGTTACAAGTATGTTACTTTTGTTGTTATTATGTAGGTTTTTGAAGTGAAACTTCTTATGCGACTTCCAAAAATGTTATCAAATAACGCGTTAAGTGGCGTTAAGTGATAGGTGTTAAACGATAGGCGATAGGCGTAAATTTGTTAAGGTTATGAAAGCGCTCATGTGACGCCGTCACTGAGTGAGTGGGTGGAGTGGGTGAGTTGGGATTGAGTTGGGGTGAGTTGGGGCGAGTTGGGGCGAGTTGGGGCGAGTTGGGGCGAGTTGGGGTGAGTTGGGGCGAGTTGGGGCGAGTTGGGGCGAGTTGGGGCGAGTTGGGGTGAGTTGGGGCGAGTTGGGGCGAGTTGAGTTGTGTGTGTGTGTGTGTGAGTGAGTGAGTGAGTAAGTGAGTGAGTGAGTGAGTGAGTGAGTGAGTGAGTGAGGGACCGACCGAACGACCGATCGACTGAGCGAGAATGAAGTTTCACTTCTTCCGCGCGGAGGGACTCCACGCACGCACATTTTTTTTAGGAATAACTGTATCTTTAATCCTTAATGTTGGTTATTATGACCATGTCAACTCCACCGAATAAGAGGGTTCATCGAGCGTTTAGAGCGCTCCAGCATGGCTCTAGCTAAAAGGACAGGGGAGTGATGAGTTCAACGCCACCTCGGCGAGATGACTGGTTTTACCGGCAATTTGTAGATCCGGCAACAAGTTGTTCTGTTTGTTTTAGTTTACAAGAAGAATAAAGCTTTAAACACCGAAAAAATATGAAAGTGTGAGATTCCGCCAATAGCCAGCCAACTATTATAGATGTCAATCGAGCTTCAATATTCTCGTATCAAGAACGAGTTATTGATTGGGAAAATTTAGGCAAGGTAGGTATGTGCGTAGAAAAAATCCGGGGCCACTATTTATTTTTTGGTTGCTGCTTTATGCAGATAGATCTTAACCCTGGGTCTCAATACTCTCAATACCACAAGAGACTTTCATATTCTGTTATAGTCATACATAAACAATAATTCGCATTCGTTAAATATAAGTTATCGCCTTTTATTCTTTAAGTTTCTAGAGGGTATAGCGGCACGCCCAGTGAAAAATCCTAAATCTATGGGCACGTCCGTTACAAAATATTAGAGGAGACGACTCGACTTAAGTAAGTAAAGATGTCAGTTTTCTATTGCTGTGTTGGCGTCAGTTAGCGTCTGATGGACCGAGGTGATGTCCCGAAAATACATAATATATACCTACTGTTGCTACTGTTAGCAATTCTTCTCGCACAAGGTCACTTTGGTGTTAATACTCGTATCAACAAATTTATCTCCTTTTATCATGTGGGATATCAAATTGAATAAGTAATGTTTTTTTAGAACTGCAGGGACGCCTTGATCACACAAATCTCTAAGTTTAAAGGTTAAAAGACATCGCTTGTTTTCTTTTTATAAAAGAAAACAAGCGATGTCAATCAACAATCTTGAATTACAAGATACACCTGGAGACGCAGGTAATCTTTCGACTAACACACGTAAGATTTACAACGAAACGAGTTGTTTGGCAACATTACTGCCAATGCCGGTCAATGAACCCTATCCAGTATGTTGGTATTATGCAAATAGAGATCGATAACACGCTTACGGTCACATGACTTGGAAATTAATTATGAGCGAAAATTATTATTATGAAAAAATATTATGTTGATTTGTGTGTAACGGTTAGTTGATAAGGTAGGCCGGAGAAAATACAAAAGTTGATAAATGTCTGTTGTTGTTGTTAAGAAACAATATCGCATATCCGGAGTAGAACATTTTTGGACATTGGACATCAGGTATTTTCCTTGTAGATGAAGCTACAGTGAGGATAATGTTAAAAAGAGATCGAGGCCAAAATAGCAAAAAAAAAAAAAGTTGTCTGTCGGTGTACCTAATTAATATAAAAACCGCTTAAGTATTGTTTATTTACCTGCATGCGATGGTAATTCGTTTTTCATCAAACTGGTTTCGTCTACTTGGAAGTGAACAAATAAGTAACAGATTTGGTAGATAAAAACACATTATTGGTGCGTCATACATACATAATACACGCATGGGTATATCAGGATCAGGACTGAGGCTCCATGTTTAATGAGTAATCAACCTTGTTAAACTGGACGCGCTCCAAAAAAGCAGATTTCTTTATCATCAGTTTATATCGTCCTTAAAGAAGCTCAGAGTCACACGACGAGCTAATAGAGAGAGATATATACTCAAAATTTCTTAGCTCGATAAAATCCGGAATAAGAAGATTCTCCGAAGAACTAGTCACCGAAATAGTTATCAAGATTTGCAAGTGGCAATGGGCAGGCCACATCGCTCTTAGAACCTATAACCGATGGGGATGAAAAGTTCTCGAGGGGCTATCACGAACTAGAAGACGCAGCGTAGGCAGGCGTCCCAATAGGTGGCGACGTTGTGAGTGTCGCAGGCAACCGGTGGATGCAAATAGCTAGGTGTCGTTCATTGTGGCGTTCCAAGGGGAATGCCTATGTTCAGCAGTGGACGTCTTCCGGCTGATAATGATGAACACAAATTTCTTGACTTCACTTACTTCACTTCATTGATGGACTTTAAAATACGAAATTCGTAATATAAACTGTATATTGAATACCACAAGACTATGGTGAAACCGTGACCAGGTTTTCAATAGTAGTAATAATTCAATTCTCGTAGACGAGACATGTATAACGTTAAGGTACGGAATAAATAAATCCGATACCATCTTCTTCAAGTCATCAGACCAGTATAATTTAGAGGAAAAGACGAGTCCAAAAACGCAAGCTATGGTGAGTTACAAAATTCAAAAAGTGAACTGGCATTGCATGGAAGATCTATTTCGCTTGGCAAGGGACCAAGACATAGATTTGCGGAACTGACGGTCTTCAGTAGTGAAAAGGCACCACAAGAATAAAAAAAGTGGGTTAATTGCATTAATTATCATATTCCAGTCCTGATTATGGACCTTATCTGGATTTTGACCTACGGTTGTACTTTGGATGGCCGCGATATTGTCAGTTGGTTTATTTTATTTGACGTTTCAAGTAAATCATGCAAGGAATTTAGGAATTAACTACCATTTATCTTATCTGTATTTAATGAACCAAATATTTACTCACTGGTTAGAAGGCCGATTGTGGAATTGACCTTTCTCACTTAAGATATGAAGTTAGTACAAAACGAAAAACTATCTGCAAACGTCACTCGTGAATGTACATGTCACGTCAATCGTGTACAATGAGTAACAATAACCGCAAGAGTTCGGGAATTACCTTTAGAAATTTGTAATTACCAAGTCATAATCACTTGAAGAAATAAGTTTTAATTAGTCAGCACATATATTTTTCTTGGTCACATTACTAAGTCTAAAGGTTGATGATTATTATTTCAGACTTCTTCATTTTTTTTTAAAAGTTGGTGCTAAACAATGTACGCTAACACCAAAATCGGCTCACAAAACGAAATTAATTCATTTCATTATAATTTTAAATATAAGTTGTTTTTAGGTATAATTGAGCTATCAATCGTTGGTTTCTTTTTAACTAACTTTTATTTTACTTTCTTTAGGTTCATCTTATCTTCCATTTCCCTAGCAATCAGCACCAGCTTCGAAAGCATATTCAAATAGAACGTCTGTTAACTAGAAAGCTTTCAAACGCTTTCATGTGTCTCGATTCTCGTAGCACACTCAGCACTAGACATATTTACCCGGTGTATGTAGTTACTTGTACATTCTGCAGATGAGAACGAATTAAATTCTATAGAGTAAAGATATACTAAGGCCCGAAACATTAAGACCACCTAATGAAAAAACGTTCAGTATTAACAATGTTTATAATAAAGGGAATAAAATAAATGCAACTCTAGTATCTACTATCTTAGTATGAACATAGTTAATTGCTATGACAATTACGAGTCGACGTTGCACAAGGTTTTCCAGCGCGCACAATAAAAAAACATATTCTTTTATAAATATAATAAAATAAGATATTACCTTGACACGATCGCGAACGATAAGCGAAAGCTTATGGCAAGAATAACGTCCGTACGCTATGGCCGCCAGCACACAACTGGCTGGTTAGTTTTTGTTTGTGTCTATACGTGACCTCTAATGAGGCTTATCATCTAGGTTCAATGGCAATAGACGGCTATCTATTACGTAATCAGGTCTCTTCGGGCGTGACTAGATTGCATGCAGGCTTAATTGATGGATGATGGTCAAGTGATTGGACTACCTATAAATCTTGTACCTACGCTATATAGGTAGAACAGATATCAATTACTATTATAAACAATAACAGGCATACGAATAATCTTGAAAGTGCACAAAAACTCCAATGCTTGAGTAAGAATGCTTGTTTAAGAGTTGCATGAGGAATAGTTAGTAGTAGTGGAGATGAAGCTCGATCAAAGTAATGACTAAAGAAAACAGTAAGAGCAGAAAGGCATATATTTAAAGAAGTATAAAAATATTGCTAGTCATGCCTATGTTATGCTGACGGATAGTTAAGGTAGGTACTTAGGTTGCCGATAAAGAAATTGTGGATAAACTAGAAGTCGTATAAACAATTGTTGCAGATTAGACAAAATACATGGAGCTAGTGGTGGCCCTTTTATTATAACTTTGACAGACGTTTTGGACAAAAAAATAACACCTGCCCTGCTATTAGGTATCTCGTTTGACACCTAAAATCACGTTGATCACTATAGCAAAGTGACCATCAAATAACTGTCAAATGATTCATTCGGTATTGCCTGAGTGACCAATAAATACCAAAGCAATAATAATACTTTCAATTGACATCAAAGTTCGGTGGACAACTGAAGCTTGATAGTCACTTGGGATGCTAAAGATACGCAATATCCCTGCTGGTAGGTAAACCTAATCTTACCAGGGTATCCCCCAGGAACAGAGATTAGAGGCCTACACCTACCATTTGTTTCTTCTTCTAATGTCTACAAAAATACTACGAGGTGTCGAATTTCGTAATGGAAGGATTAGACTGTCAGTAAGGTCTTCAAAGCTATTTTCCAGAGTGTGTAAGCAAACGAATAGTTCCGGATACTAATACAGCAACCAATCTTTGACAAGATCGGCCAACTATTCACGTGTTTCAGACCACAAGTACTTGCGCAAACAGAAGTCCTCAGCCGCTTTACTCAAATGCGGGTCAATATATGACAGGAGAGACATCAGACACAAGGCGAAGTATTTCATAAACATATGACGCATGAATTATTTTACTTTTCTAAAAGCTTATACCCCCTGATATATTCTGGTAAGCGCACTCGAGGACGCCCCCTTCGAAGATGGAGAGACGACATCGAGCTGCGCGCTGCTCAAAATAGAGAAAATGAAAAGAGATGGAGGAGGCCTACGTCCTAAATTAGACGATCCCATAATCGTTACTGTATCTTTATATTTTGAATAGTCTGTAATTTTAAAGGGAATAAAGGCTATTTTTATTTTATTTTTATGTTCATGATGGCCATGAACTATATTACAATTCAGTGGAACTGTGAAAATGGAGAGTCAAAGGTAGCCTGGAAGAGATCACTGAGTAATTTTATGAAGAGTTCGCTATTAGTGATATGGCTGTCGATTGCACATTTAATTTTGATGTTTGAGGTACTGTTTTTCGTTTTGTACCAACCAATCATATCTCCAATTTATCGGTAGGTTTCCGACTTCTGCTGGACTATTGCAGTACACTTTTAAGGCATTACTTTGACAGCTTTAGGTTATTTTCTATGATCGAATTACTCAGTCATATGTTGATAGATTCAATATAAAGGTTATATCCACCTAAGGGAGACTCGACATAACCCGATGGCGCCACACGTGGTACAGCGACGCGATGAAAAGCGAGTAGTATCACATCTAACAAGATAGATGGCGCCACCACCGAATCCTGAATCTCGCAAGCGAAGTTTCAATGTTCGCTAACAATTTTATACAACATCCCAACATCAACTGTTGAGCGCTTTGGCACTGACCGAGCATCATATCTCGCTCGGTCGGAGGATGCTCCCTTTATAAGCACCGTCAACGCATCGCTTCGCTAAAGACTCCCGTACTATTTGTTAAAGAGCCAAGGTCTACACGAGGTCTTCACCGTTACTTAATGAAGCGTTTCTTTAATTATTCTCGCCGGTAAGCATAAAATTGACATATTTAAGTTGATTGCGTGTAAATAGTTTTTTATTTTTTTTCTATCGACGCGTCAATTTGTCCCTAATTGCAACGCTTAAAGAGTATATTTTTGGACAACGCATACCCAGTAGTACAGAAATAGAATAACATGTGGAGTGGAGTAGCTATGCACAAATATATCTTCGTTGGTAGTTGGGGACATTGGTGAATGTTGGCACTGCCGCTTTCTTTTACAATCAGGGCAAAGAAATTTGTTCTTTATTTATTTGTCTTTAAGTTTTGAGTACAATGTGAGTATAAAATTTATTCGAAGAAAAAACAGTACATAAGTATGACCATGTATTATGAAGTTCATTCAAGAAGGTTCTATTACAACACAATATCAAACAGAACATTTTACATACAAGCTTGTGCTAGGAATCGTTCAAGTAGGTAGGTACCACCGCAGTGTCAGACATTCTACCGAAAAGCAGCAATGAGGAAACCTTGCTGTGTTTCTGGTTTCTTTTTTGGAGGATTGACGCTGTTGGCCGTAGAGGGCTATTACATCTTCATCGGATAAGAGGGCGAGCGGTTATAGTACTGCAACCAGAAAGGCAGGGGAGCGACGAGCTCGGGCACCTCCGGGAGGCACCGCTTGTGCTTTCGCTTAAGACAGGGCTGATTCTACCACCGGTTCACAACGCGTCCCCACTGAGAAGAGCCGGCAAGCAACTCGGTAATACCTCATCGTTGAGGTTTCATACGTACACATGGCTACACGTTCAAGTTCGACACCCTATATAACGATAACTACGATACATACAACACAAAGAAATGTTGGAAAGGGACGGAACTGCACTCGCCGGCCGCCGCGCTGATTGGGACGAAATAACAACATATCGCACCTTCTCACACAATTCGCAGCATTCAAATTCTGATAGTCAAAGTCCAAACAGACTAGGTTGAGGTATGGTTCTGTGTAAGACCAACTGGTCTCGAGACCCGTGTCTGATAGATAGGCTGTATTCCGGCATATAGGATACTATATCTGGAGAAATCATAGAACCATGTAACACATGAAATTTATAGACGTTGTACTTATTAAAAATAATTATTTAATATTTGTACATTTTGATTGCAAACAATAGTGGTGCAATTTTAATGTAGTCATCCTAGAAACTTCTCTAACTGCAGTGCCCTTCACACCGGAGCACAGCAATGTTGCTGCTTTTCAACTAAATATCTAACGATAAAGGTTCCTGCCTGGATGATTTCTTGAAGAGGGAACCAATCTCTTAATTACTTACTCCATGTTATCCACAAATTAAAATATTTATTCTACTAAATAAATAAATAAATAAACATGAAAGGACAAACATGTGGTAAGCCAAGATTATACATAAAATGGTTTCAAGAAGTAAATTAACATTATAAAAATAATAGATAAAAAGGTACTTTAAGTCTCATTCAGTATAACTTGTGAAACTCACAAGCCTTGATCTACTTGCATTAAGCAAAATGTACATTCACAGACATGAGCATTGAAATTATTTTATATTGTACTACAAAGCTAGTAGCACCATAACTTACCTACTGTATTCAGAATAAAACCTTAACCCTTTGACATACATATAATATTCAAATGCAATTGAAAAATCCAACAGGTTTATTCTAAAAGGGAGGTTTAAAAACATCTTAATCTATACCATAAACAAAAGCAATAAAGTATAATATAATGTGTGCATAGTTTCATTACATATATTTTTTTTATATAATATGGCATAAGGGAACTTGAATACAACTGAGGAGATAAACTTACAATAAGTCAGTACATCTTCTTTAACATAAACATGGGCCTATCTAGAGAAAAAAACACAGGTACTGCTTGCTAAGTAAATAAATAAATTTTACAAATATATAATTAAAATAATTATTTATTTAGCTTTTAGCTCTAACGGGAATGCGTACCCAACCCAATTTAAAACCTTTCGTTATAAAAAAAAAACCGTTCCAAAGATAATAATATTATGTGCCTTTTATATAAAGACAGACCTTTTATAAAATTAGGCAAGTATTAAATAATATATATTGTTATAAATATTTAAAAAATATAATACTACACGTACAAAACGAAAATAAATGTAATAATAAAAAAGCCTTTAGGAGAGTAAAATAATTGTGTAAAAAAGTAATAAAACCTGACCTTCCTACGACAAAGTACATAAAAATGAAATAAATAGTTACTTACTGTTACTGATAGAGTAGTAAAGTTACTAAAGTGCACAAGTTTATAATTTAATTTGCCGATCGTGTTATGTTTAATATATACGTAAAATTTAAAATTGATCGATTACACAAGCAAGCAACACGAACGAAATTCAAAGCAAAGCAAACCAAAATTCACTCAGTCACAAAAAAAAAATTTTTTACTGACAGTAACAGTGACACTGACACATGACAATATTGCCTGCCGGTCAGGGTTCCCAACTTAGGGGTTTTACCCCCAAATTTAGGGGGAAAAAATGTGCGATGGGATTTTTTTAGGGGTGTTATATTCTTAGGGGTATTTTTTAGGGATTTTTATGACTTCAATTAACTAAGTAATAAACAGTGGGCAAATGTTTATAATTGTAGTTTTCGATAATTTATAAATAAAGAATTTAAAAAAATGGTGTTTCTAAATGAAATTATTTATTGATTGTTTAACATTTATTGTTCGTTTAATGATATTTTATCATTTTTAATGTATTATTTATTTAAAAATATTTAATAATTTATTTTATAAACAATAATTTTTTTTAGGGGGAATCTCTTGAAATTGTGGTGGTTTTAGGGGTTTTTGATTGGAGCTTAGGGGGATAAATTTTTGAGAGTTGGGAACACTGCTGCCGGTGCTATCCAGTGTGCTATCAGCCTTTTACCTTTATGCTTCTTGTGTTGTCTTGTCAGCTAATCCAGCAATCGAACAGTTTAAATACAGATTAAATGTTAAAAAAATATTTTACCGATTAATCAATAGTCTTACCGGTTATTTACCATCTTAACTTCGTTATTTTACAAACTTGTCGTTGGCAGAATCATCGGTGAACGATGGGGGCCATAATTTAAAGTGGAAGTGGAAGTGGAATCCAGCAATCAGCAAGGTCAGCAAGCAGTCTGGATCTAGATCCATGCAGCAAGCTGTGTTTGAAATGGTTCGCCATTTCAAACCAATTTCAGGCCAATTCTTGGCTCAGAGATTTTTGGCAGGAAAGCCAAATTGACATTTTTAAAAAGCGGGACGCGATGCGGAGAAGTGATGTCACTGTCGGTTCGGGAAAGTCAAAGTCAAAAATATTTATTTCAAATAGGCTTAACCGGATCACAATGCGGCCTCGACTGAGAAGATCCGTCAAGAAACTCAGCGGATTTGTAATTTTTTAACTTTTTTTAAACATTGTTTGGATCAACATTAGTGATAGTGCCGTGCCGTTGGAAACATAAAACAAGGGAGAAAAGAAGAAAACAATATAATTATCTTCTCGTCTGAAATATCGCAGTACATGAAGACAAAGGTTTTTAACCAGTGTATTATGGTACTGAGACGCTGTTGGCCTTTTAGAGAAGCTCAGATTCACACAACGAGCAATGTAGAGAGCTATGCTCGGAGTTTCTTAGCGCATTATAATCCGGAATGAGGAGATTCACCAAAGAACTAAAGTCACTGACTTATTACTTCTCGGAATCTACAAGTGTAAGTGGCAATGGGCAGACCCTCAGAGTAATTAGAATTAGTGGTATCTCCTTTAAGGGCAGACCGCATCACCCGAAGAACCGATAACCTATGGGAAAGAAAAGTTCTTGAGTGGCGACCACGAACCGGAAGTCACAGCGTAGGCAGGCCTCTCACTGGATGGATTGACGAAGGTATATACTCTGATTGTGGCGGTCCAAGGGGGAGTCCTATATTCAGCAGTGGACGTCTTCAGGCTAGTGATGATTAGTAGTACCATGTTAAACCAACAGGAACCTGTCAACAGGACCAATTTTGGATGGATTGAATGTAATTAGGCCCATAAAAGGTCAATGGCTTGCAAAGGCCTGAATGAATGAGGAGTTGAAGACCTATTTGACAACACTGCCGTCCTCACTCCTCAGCTTCTGGCTCTGGCTGACCAGCAGGGCCATTTAGATTTATCACCATTTAGGCTACCTTGGGGGGTCAAATGACGACAAAAAAAATCTAATCGGTTACCAGTAGCCAACAGGTGGGTCTTAAAATGAACATGGACAAGACGATCATGTCTAATGTCCATGTTGCACCCGTACCGGTAGTTGTTGGGAACGATACACTCGAAGTGGTTGACCACTACGTATACCTAGGACAAACTATCCAGTTAGGTCGGTCCAACTTCGACAAAGAGGTCGCCCGAAGAATCCAACTCGGATGGGCAGCGTTCGGGAAACTACGCGATATCTTCTCGTCCGAAATACCGCAGTGCCTGAAGACGAAGGTTTTTAACCAGTGTGTGTTGCCAGTGATGACATATGGTACTGAGACGTGGTCTCTAACAGCTGGCCTTTTAGAGAAGTTCAGAGTCACACAACGAGCCATGGAGAGAGCTATGCTCGGAGTTTCTTTGCGCGACAGAATCCGAAATGTGGAGATTCGCCGAAGAACCAAGGTCACCGACATAGCTCTCAGAATCTGCAAGTTGAAGTGGCAATGGGCAGGCCACATCGCTCGAAGAACCGATAACCGTTGGGGAAGAAAGGTTCTCGAGTGGCGACCACGAACCGGAAGACGCAGCGTAGGCAGGCCTCCCACTAGGTGGACAGACGACATTGTGCGCGTCGCAGGTAACCGGTGGATGCAAATAGCCAATTGTCGTTCATTGTGGCGTTCTAAGGGGGAGGCCTATGTTCAGCAGTGGACGTCTTCCGGCTGATGATGATGATGATGACCAGTAGCCAAATAGGCTACCTAGGAAAAAAGAAACGGGGGCTTTAGGCTACTTCAGAATTACCCCAAAGGAGTTGTTGCAAAATGGGCTAGGAATATGTACACCACCTCAAAAAATCGAGAAAAATCCATAGAATCCGGGAAAAATATAAATATTTCGTTTTACTATTATTGTTGTAATTTTAATTATATTTATCATTTATTTTATATCTATATTCAACATGGCGTCCTAAGATGGCGTCTCACTGATGTCGAATTGAACTATCAGCCAGCCAGCTGTCAATAGCTACTGCTCTTAGAGGAAGAAAACAATAGAGGGCTGGACACTTTCTTTCTCATTCACGCAAGAAAAGAATGCGTTTATGTAGGTTACGTGTGATAGAAAGAAACAGCGTATATGATTTTTTGTCCCTCAGCATGTGTTCGATTTTTCCGCGCCGTGGGTGCGAAACAAATTTGACGTTTGCTCCCACTTTGCTCCGTGACAATTTTATCGTGGTTTTAATATTAAATAAATAACTTAAAATTCAATAAAAAAACTAACTGTGACATTACTGTGTGTTCTGGAAATCCTATAAGAATCGTGCAGTGCAGTATTATAGGCTGTAAAAGTGACAGTGAACGTAAAATTAGTGGAGTATCGTTTCACAGGTAAACGTGAATTATTATGGCCAATTTAGAGATTACATTTAGAAACTAATACATGTAAACGACTTATTTAGATCTTATTGCTCTAAATTAGTTACTATTTTACTTGAAAGTTACGTGTAAGATCGATAAATTCTTGTTTTTCATCCATAACCTAACATTTTCAGTTTATTGATCGCCATTATCAGTGTTGCCAGTGTATAAAAGAGAGACTACCATAAATAAGTGGTAAATTATTATTAAGTGCATCATACACGATCCCACATGCTGGGTGCATCGAAGAATTTCTCAGATTTCCCGAATTAATTTTTATGATTTACTGAAAATATGGATATTTGTATACTGTGGATAGCAGCAACAAAAATAATTAAATAGGTTGCTAAAAGTTATTCCCGAATGCTTAAATATTCAGAAATAACGTAAGCGCTCAAGTAATTCGTTCAAGGCTGTGCAGGACGTATTCATTCGTTATTTATAGGCACAATGGTCATTGTACATTTAATCGTGCTTTTACTATATGCATGTTGTTTAAATATATGTATGTATGTTGTTGGTTACAATTTATTGGTAAATTTGTCTGAATTATAAATAAATAGTACCGACGTTGAATAGTTTCTTTCATTTGCCCCCCTATTATGTACCTATCTCGTTTGACAACTAAAGTGATGATCAATAAAGCAAAGTGACTATTAAATAACTATCAAATGATTCATTTGGCATTGCCTAACTTGAATCACCAATAAATACCAAACACACTTTCAGTAGACATCAAAGTTTGGTGGACAACTGAAGCTTGATAGTCACTTTGCTTTATTGATCATCACTTTTTTTTTTGTAGGAATAGTACTGTTTCACCGGACAAGAGGGCGAGCGCTTAAAGCGCTCCAGCCAGAAAGGTTTGGGTAGCGACTAGCACAAGGGCACCTCAGGGAGGCACGGCCTCGGCTTGGGCTGCCGCTTAGAGAAAATGAGTTTACCACCGGTTCACAACGCGCCCCCGCTGAGAAGAAACGGCAAGAAACTCAGCGAGGGGATGCATGTCGAGGTCGCATGTGTACGGATCCCTTCGGCCTCGCCGGCGAGACCGGTGTCTGTGTGTTGATGTGTTTACGACTCTTGACATCGTTGTCGGTGTTGGTGTTGTGTCATGGTCCAGGAGGACGGACATCGGGTCGGGTGGGTCGAGCAGTACATGCCGCGGACGGCGGCGATGTACGGCTGTTCGACGATCTGAGGGACCTGGCCGCTGCCCAATAGGACATGGGTTCGATTCCGAAGGATTCCGAACTATTGTCTGGGTGTTATTTATCTATTTAAATATGTATTTATACAGTTTACAAGTATTTGTAACCATTTATCTGGTTACCTTACTAAAGGATCTGCGTAGATTGAGATCAGGTGGTCATTGGTCAAGCGTAGATTGTCCCAAGATACTAGTACTATAGATTTGTATATTGGAGAAATTTATTAAAACTTACCCGGTAAATGGCCATAGTATGTATTATATTAAGTTATAAGAAAGCCAATGTTTGCCTACCTCTCTGGGAAATAGCATATTATTGTTTTTATCTCTTAACTTTTTTGTATGAGGCTAATAATTATCTACAGCTCTTAGCCACTTTAATCACCACGTGATATCACCCAGGTGAACAATGTGGAATAGACCTTAGCTACAGCATATATGATATTAAGTGTACATTCACTTTGTAGCCTCCGTCGTGGGTTCTAATCCTGCGAAGGGCAACAAATTTGAGTAGTTGTTCCTTACTGGCTAGGACAATGCAGGCCGATGACCTGATTGTCTGTAAAGTAAGATGATCCATGTGTCGGGATTTGCGATAGGACGTATGCCCGACTCCTGTCCGTCAAATTAAAACACCGAGCTTTGGTAATAAACACTTATAATCAAATTGAGAGAGAACAACTTATAATACAGTGGAGTAATCGTAATAATTAAAACATGTCTCTGCCATAGATACTAGCGCGCTGTCATCTTTTTGACAGCCCCTTTGGCGTTCCGAAACCGTGATCCGAGATACGCCACACATGCGTCGGATAGGCATGTTAAAAGTCGGTCCTGCGCTTAACTTCTCCCCAGTCGTGTCGGTCTTCCGTCCCATCGGATTATGAGAGGTACCTATTATATAAAGGAAGAGAGAGTGCACTTGTGTCTACGCAAGCACTTGTGCACTATAATATCTCCTGCGTACATGGCTGATCTTGTGAAAGATTGGCCGCTGTGGTCGTTTCGGCTAGGAGGACATTATTATAACAATCACTTTCGTACTTTTTGCAGACTGTCATAGATTAAGACGATATAATGTAAGAAAAGTAAATGTTGTGTCAAAAAAGTGGTTTTTGGTTAGGAAAGAAAATATAATTTACAACAACCTCCGTATTTGCTTTACACAAAGGGTAAAATTTTCCCTTACGTGGCAACTCTAAATTTAGTATGTACTTATTTTTCTGTCCTTATAGGCGGCACGCTTGGTATATGTCTGTATTATATTCTGTCTACGCTACTGCTGCTGTCACACTTGTCACAGTTGGTTGTGTGCGTGTATTGTATGTAGGAGAATTGATTATCGTTGATATTTTAATTATTAAAATGATGTATGGGAAAACAGAAACAAAAATACAAAGAGTACTGTAATAAAAATACTTATAACGCCATTGATAATAAAAATTACACATGACAGTGACACGTTTCCGCCATGCCAGTTTTATGTTATGTGTTGCAATTTTAAATTAAAATTCTTAAGTTTTACAAGCAAATAAAGCCAAATTAAAGTAAATGGATAGTTAAAAACTGTTTTGTGTGTGTTTCCCTATTTTAGAGTAAAGTGTACAAAGTCCTAGCCCAGGCTCCATACATTTTGGAACATCTCTTTGCTTTGACGAAACGTCATATGCACATACAACGTTTTTCGTCATCTCATAAAAATCAGTCATGCCGTTTTGGAGGATTTCGACCACAAACACCGTGGCACGTGATTTTTATGTATAAGAAAAGGAGAAGAAGATTATTGTTATTTATCACGATACTCTCGATACATTTATCTATTTTTATAACAATAACTTCATTATAATAAACATCATTCATAATTATTAGAATTTCCTCCATTGGCCTAGAATGAACTAAATTTTTTTCGTACATTCAATCCTGTCCTCGCACTATGCTGTAACTAGGATAAAACATGGCGCGAAATTTTGATTCAGAGATAACAATATTTGGTTTCTATTTTTTTAATACTAACATATTCGTAAAAAATAATAGTTACAAATGATAGAAAACTCCATTCTCTCACCGATTTATGGCACCTAATCGATTTTAACAGCCAAATATTGCTCAAACATCCATTTTCACGGAGCTGTATAATGCATGACGACCTGATACGGACTGGACAAAAATCGCCCGTGAACTAGTTTTTATAAAACGACCTGACCATATGACAAAAATTTTAGCAGAGGGGTTAGCGCGTCATGGTCTCTCCAGGTAGCGGGCCAATGGACGCGTCCCTTTAGGTTACTCGGTAGGCAAAATTAGGCGAATTGAGTTAGTTGACATCTGG
This sequence comes from Furcula furcula, assembly GCA_911728495.1. Classification (NCBI taxonomy): domain Eukaryota; kingdom Metazoa; phylum Arthropoda; class Insecta; order Lepidoptera; family Notodontidae; genus Furcula; species Furcula furcula. The sequence continues at coordinate 20,206,931 of OU452255.1, forward strand.
CAACCCTGAACCACAGACTAATTAAATTACAGCAAAGAGGATACCTAACTGATCGATCGACAGCTTAGAGAATTAATTCTCTAAAACTGACAGTGACATTTATTTATTTATTTTTTGCGTTTGTTGAATCACTGCCCACTGTTTTGACCACAATAAAATTGATTTGTTGTTCTTGAATAAATTGATTACTACGAAATAATACCTAATCTGTGTTTACGAATACCTACATAGATAGTAGTAGGTACAGTTTTGAGTGAGACTTGATTTTCAAAAGTTAGTTTCAATGGTCACGTGTATAGATTCTTACGACAATTTTTGTCGAACATGCATGAGTCCAAAGGCATCGTACGATATCTATGAAGAGCGAAATGATAACATTAACGTTCCAGAAATATTGACGTCCTGCATCTCAATAAAGGTTGGTTTGCTTTTTACATGTTTCGATAAGGTCGAGTTTACATGTCGCTGGTGGTGGTTGACTAGATTAGGTAAAGGTGAAAGAATTGACAAATTATTGCTGAGATACCCTTTTAGATTTTAAGCTTAGTAGCCTGTGTGGTGTCTGGGTAAGGATAGCAGCCACCAGTCTTCCCCCATTGTGTGTCGTAAGAGGCAACTAAGTGATAACATGAAGACGGGCAGCAGCGTCTTTCTATAGGATTACCATATTATAGTACTGACTGTTTTTTGCAGATATACACTGCACTGTAGATGACTGATCTTGCAAAAGATTGGCGGAATTATGGTTGTATTGGCCAGGAGGACATTATTTATTTATTTATTATTATTTATTACAATACAATGGTTAAACCTGACATTTTTTTACAGATGGATCCCTTAGACAACTTACCAAAAAAAATTTGTATGAATTGTTATAAATGCATCGTAAACTTTTACGAATTCAAATGTTTAGCAATGAATGTGGATAGTCAGTTAAGAGAGTGCTTTAATAGAACTAATAACTTGACTGCTGAATGTGATTCAGAGATCAAATATGAATATATGCAAAATTCAGAGCTGGATGATAATTCCAGTGATTTCATAGTCAAACAAGAAATAAATCTTAGTGTGGATACAGAAAATGCAACTAATGATGATGTTGTGATTGAAAATCATGGATTAAAGTTAGAAACAGATATAAACCTAGAATCTATATTCAAATGTGATTTATGTGATAAAAAGTTTAGAAAGAGATTACAACTTGACACTCATTTGAAACAACATAAGGCAAAATACACATGTAGCATATGCTGTGATAAATTCAGAATTTATGATAAATATGTTAAGCATTTAGTTATACATAGCAATGATACGAGTACAAAAGATATGTCGGGAATCAGTAAAACGGAATTGGAATGTGAAGTATGTTCGAAAAAATTTCATTCAACGCATTCACTGTCTGCACACAAACGTAAACATGCAGCCAAAGACCGTGTACTGTCATGTTCAATTTGTGGCAAGATATTTAAGAAAGTTAGCCATTTGAAAAGGCATGAGCTTTGTCACGAAGACAATCGTCCGTTCAAATGTACACAGTGTGCAAAGTCATTCGCTCTGGAGACACAGCTAATGGAACATGTTGATAAGCATAATGGAGTAAAACCTCACGGTTGTCCAGTTTGTGCTAAATGTTTCTCACATCCGTCAACATTAACTAAGCATATTAGCATACATACAAGGGATAAGCCATTTCTGTGTCCAACATGTGGCAAGAAATTTGATTCCAGTACAAATTTGGATCAGCATATGCGCAGACACATGGGATTGAAGTTATTTGTTTGTGATTATTGTCCTAAGAAATTTATAAGTAAAGGTGAGTAGTAGTTCATGGCATCTAAGTACATAAATATTATGGTATGCCTTACTGTTATGTATGAAGATGTGGGTACTTTACCCAAAAGAGCAGTCTGGAGTTGGCAGTCATCCAAGTGAGTAACTAGTGAGCTATAATCCGTTAATATCGCTGTATATTATATTGGCGACGTGAAAAAAGTAAATTAGACGCGTGCATAACAGTGGAAAGTGATTTTTAATCAAAATTATAACTTATTTTTCAACTATGGGTATAAAGTTTGGTGAATTTGATATAGCACATGGGTGCTGGCAAAATTACATAGAAAGATTCTGTTACTGCCTGGAAGCAAGTGAAATAGTAGAGGATTCCAAGAAAAAAGCTAATTTACTAGCTGTTTGTGGCTCTGAATTGTTTGATTTAATTATATCCCTGGTTGCACCATCGAAGGTTAGTGATGTTAGTTTTATATCGATAAAAAAAAAATTGGACGGCCATTTTCATCCAAAACCGAATGAAATAATTGAATCTTTTAAATTTCACACCCGTAATCAAGAAGAAGGTGAGAAAATGAGGGATTACATTGCTCAATTGCGGAAAATGAGCATTAGTTGTAATTTCACGGATTTAGACAGGACGTTGAGGGATCGCTTAGTGTGTGGTATTTTGGACAAAGACATACAAAGGAAACTGTTACAGCAATCTAAATTAACGTTCGAACAGGCGAGTGACATTGCAATTTCACACGAAACGGCTAATGTTGATGTAGGTATTATTGTCGCAGCGGGGCCTAGCACTTGTAGAGATACATCAGATATGGTTGTACCGATGGAGATTAATAAGGTAACCAGCAAGAATGGATACAGTCAGGGAGATGGCAAAGCATGTTTTCGCTGTGGTAAGCATCACAAAGGGGAATGTAAATTCCGTTGGAGTATGTGTCATTTTTGTGGGAAAATAGGACATATTGGAGCTGTTTGTTTTGTGAAGTTGAAGCAAAAAAATCAGCCATCTGAGAACTGTAATGGTTTATATGAAGTGGGTATTAACAATATAAGACAAGATAAAGTGGATCCTTTCATGGTAAATATATATTTGAATAATACACACTTATTAATGGAAGTGGACTCGGGCTGTCCATATACAATTGTAAATGAAACAACTGCCAGACTCATATTTAACGGGAAATTGCCAAGTTTAGAAGAGATAGATATTGGGTTAAAATCTTACACAGACGGGAAATTACAATTACTAGGACAGATACCAGTACACGTAAGGTACCGGGATATTAGTAAGGAACTGAATATAGTAGTAGCTAAAGGGAATGGTACAAGTCTTATAGGCCGGAATTGGTTTTCGGCGTTAAGGATTATGATACAAGGGATAAATAGTGTTAGAGTAACTGCGGTTGACAAAGCTCAAATTACTCAGTTACTGGGACAGTATAAAGAAATTTTTGAACCAGGTCTGGGGAAATATACGGGACCAGTAGTAAGCATTACTCCTCGGGAAGGAATGGTGCCAAAATTTCTTAAATGTCGACCTGTACCATTTGCTATAAGAGACAGGGTGTTTAAAGAAATTGATAGGTTGGTTCAAGAAGATGTGTTGGAGGCCACCGCACATTCTGAATGGGCAACACCGATAGTGCCTGTCCTTAAACGGAATGGTAGTGTAAGATTGTGTGGAGATTATAGGTCCACAGTAAATGCAGCCATAGAGACGGATACATACCCTCTACCTACTCTCAATGAAGCTTTTGTAGAACTTCAAGGGGGTGTAGTGTTTACCAAAATTGATTTGGAGCAAGCATATACACAGGTGAGTGTTGATGAGAAGACGGCTAACTTGCTTACATTGAATACACCCAAGGGCCTATATAAAATGAAGCGATTGGCATTTGGAGTAAAAGCCTGTCCAGGAATTTTTCAAAGGTTAATGTCTTCCTTACTGGCAGGCATTCCGGGAACAGCCGTCCTATTGGACGATGTAGTAATTTGTGGAGAGAGCATGGCTACACACAATCAAAGATTGAAATTGGTGCTACAAAGGCTACATGAAGCAGGGCTCAAGGTTAATAAAGAGAAATGTGTTTTTGCCACAAAGCATGTAAATTTTTTGGGGTTTGTCATTGATGAGATGGGAATACACCCATCTAAAGAGAAAGTTGACACTATTGGAAAGACACCAGCACCTAGAGATGTCAAGGAATTACAGGCTTTTTTGGGATTACTAAATTTTTATGATCGTTTCATACCACACAAGGCTACTATAGCGGAACCTTTGTATAGGTTGTTGGAGAAGGACTCCAAATGGCAATGGAATAAAGAGCATCAGAAAGCTTTTGAAAGACTGAGATCAATGCTGTCAAGTGAGGACACACTAGTACATTATGATAGCGAAAGGAAATTAATTATGTCTTGTGATGCATCGCAATATGGACTGGGTGCTGTTTTAGAACATCAGATGGATGATGGATCGGTAAGACCAGTTATGTTCGCCTCTCGAACTATGAATAGCCATGAACGGAACTATGCTCAAATAGACAAGGAGGCGGCAGCCATCATTTTTGGACTGAAGAAATTTCACCAATTTATCAGTGGGCGAAAGGTGATAATTAGAACGGACCACAAGCCTTTATTAGGTATATTTTAGCAAAAGAAACCAATTCCTAATATCATATCTCCGAGGATGCTCAGATGGGCACTGATGTTAAATTCCTATGATTATGAAATAGAGTATGTTGAAGGGAAGAAACTGGGTAATGCAGATGCATTAAGTCGATGGCCATCACAAGATACCACCGAAGAAAAAGACTATCTGGGGGTTTTGTTATTAGAAGAAACACCCGCAGAACTACGGTTCACTGCCAAAGAGGTAGCTCGTTATACTAAGAGTGATAAGGCTTTGAGTAAGATCTTGTACTGGATAAGAAATGGATGGCCTAAGAAAATAGATAAAGAATATAAGATATTTTGGCAGAAGCGAGAAGAAATGTCAGTCTATAACAATTGTATCCTATGGGGAAATAGAGTAGTAGTGCCAGAACACATGCGGCCGCATATTTTGGAAGAATTGCACAGAAATCATGACGGGATAGTTATCACCAAAGCATTGGCAAGGAGTTATTTTTGGTGGCCGGCGATAGACAATGACATTGAAAGAATTATACGGAATTGTAATATCTGCGCTGAAACTAGGAACATGCCTGCTAAGGTTACCCATCACTGGATTAGACCAGATAAACCATGGTCTAGGCTCCATATAGATTATGCAGGACCGTTTCAGGGGAAGACGTTTTTAATATTGATAGATGCATTTTCCAAGTGGTCAGAGATTAAAATAGTACATGATATGAGTAGTGCGACACTAATTCGAATCATGCGACAAATTTTTGCGGATCAAGGCTTACCAGATTCTATAGTAAGCGATAACGGGAGAAGTTTTATATCAGAAGAGTTTAGGAGTTTTTTAAAGACTAATGGAATTAGACATATCACTGTAGCTCCGTATCATCCAGCCTCTAATGGCCAAGCTGAACGGACAGTTCAGACAATAAAAAATAAACTGAAAAAACGGACTTCTGAACCATGGCATATACGACTTCCCGCAATATTATATGGATTACGTACTACTCCAAACAGTATCAATGAAAAATCTCCAGCAGAAATGTTGAACGGTAGACGTTTTAGAACTAGATTTGATCATCTAAATCCACTTTCATACAACAGTAATGGGAACAGTGTTGAAGAGGAAAATGAACAAATTAAAGTCCGGTCATTTAATAATGGACAAATGGTATATTTTAGAAATTATAACAAAGGGCCCAAATGGTTAAAAGGAGAGGTAGAAAAGAGAATAGGAGTCTGCAGATATTTAATAAGATGGAATGGCAGATTACTGATGAGGCATATCAATCAGATGAATGGATCTGGAGAGAAAGGAAGTAAGTCGGAACAAGGGGACACTCAGAAGCAGCAGAATGCAGACAATATAGATGATCAGAGTGATGATGAGAGTGAGATCGTCATTCCATCGCCTCATAAATGGGCCGAGATAATTGGTGTAGCTGGGCCACAAGATGTGGAGTTACATGAGGATGTGAGGGAGACTGGCATGACTCGGAACAAACGGTCATTGTCAATATCACCCAATGTATCAACATGCAAGAAGACAAGATGTGGAAGAGGGTCTAGTTTGGAATCTGAATCTGAAGTGGAGGATTCACAGACTGATATAGGAGAAGAATAGCACTCAATTCCAAAAACGCAATACCCATAGTTTAAGTAGCATAAGTGGACAATCACATAGTATTTGTGGAGGTACAGTGACTTTTATAAGTTAAAACATATAGTGGTAGTGATCGTGTCTTGGGGGAAAGGCATGTTATGTATGAAGATGTGGGTACTTTACCCAAAAGAGCAGTCTGGAGTTGGCAGTCATCCAAGTGAGTAACTAGTGAGCTATAATCCGTTAATATCGCTGTATATTATACTTACAATTTTAATTAAAAAGAGTTAGCCTTGATGGTTTGTGAGTGCCCAGTGCCCACTATTCACATCCGTAAGTTACACATGAATGCATGATACAGCTCAGCAACGCGTGGTACACTTCGAGTCATGTAAAAAGAATGCTGGAAGAAAGAGAAGGGGGTGTGATTGTGCATGGGTACACTCGCGCACGAAAGTACTAGGACTTTTGCTCCAATATAATAGTCCACACAGTTTGCGGCTAACGCTACGCGCACCGAGAGGCCACGATATTCTTGGGTTATGAAGATATTATTTTTCAGTAGTGCAATTATGACAATTAGTTACCGCGCGTTGAGTCTCTTACGCAGGACCGCACTGTAATGTAAACATCTCAGCCCCTTTGACCCCCCCATGACTTATCGAAGAGATATTCCCATACATTTGTTTTCTGCTCTCTAGTGTTCTGTATTGTAGAATACAACTTGGCTACAGGCCCAGATCCACAACACCCTTCATAAAATTGGTGCAGTCAGTTTAAGGAAGACTATATGTTAGTGGTGTGTGGTGTGGTGTGGAAGCATCATCCTGATCCTTTATACTGTAAGCGGGTTTTAATAGGTGATAGGCTGTGTGAGGGACTGTCCAAGTAGGTACCACCGCAGTGTCAAATATTTTGCCGCCAAGCAGCAGTGTGAAAACATAGCTGTGTTCCGGTATGAAGGGCAGTGTAGCTAGTGAAATTACCCAAGACAAGAGACTTAATATCTAATGGCTTGGGGGTGACAAGCAGCAGCTTGATGTAGCTGTCTTGCTTCTACGGAAACGCTGGGCGTTCCGGGAGTGGGCCCCAGGACGTCCATTGAGTACGGCCGCGATTCCGAGGAGGACGGCGGCGGGGTTGCGACCCTCGTCCCCGTGAGCACCGTGTCAGGTTCCCGGGGGGCTACAATGCGCCCCTCGGCGGCGGGCTCAAAGGCAAGGCACTAAGGGGTCCCTGGTGCACATCCCACCGGAGAGCCCTGGGGCCCTGGCGTCTCATGTGCCGATGCGACAGCCGCGGGGGTTTTAGTGGGTAAGAATCCCACATACCCCGGTCGAGCCCCACAGCTCCCGGGGACCTTTTGAAGGATTTCCCCGCGTCAAAAAAAAAGCTGTCTTGCTTGCTTCTCACAAGGCTGATTAAAAAAGATGTAAGTGCAAATGAATTATAGTAATGGTATTTACTTATAAGCTCATACTATTTTTCAGGTGAACTGAAAACGCATCTAAACACTCACACAGGTGAACAATCGTTTGGTTGCGACCAATGCACATCACAATTCACCAAACGAAGCTCGCTGAGGAAACACAAGATGCGGCATCTCGGCATTAAACCTCACCAATGTGACACTTGTCTCATGAAGTGAGTTGTAATCTTACAAGTGTCTGCCAACTACACTGCGCCTATACTTGGTGGACTGGAAACTGGGCTATTGCAAACAGTGGCGTGCACTGAAAGCAGGCAAAAATACACACATCAAAAGTGTCTAGGGATCAACATATATTTTTGCAATAACTTTTCTCCTGATTGATATTAATTAAATTTTTCTTTAAGGATTCATCAAATAAAGTGTTTTCGTTTGTCACAGTAACGATAAACCAAGTCACCTTTGCATTAATAAAGAAATTTGCCATTTTCCTAATAAAGGGATTTTTGACATTTGAACCACTAACACAAAAGTTCGAAAAAAAGACTGAAATAACAGTTTTCTTTAAAATTTTATTGGGTAACTTAAACAATTAATAATCCGTGTTTCTACCGCGAACACTAACAACACAAGAACATCGGTTTGGCATACTCAAAATGAGTTCATCCAAATCACGCTGTGGAATGGCCGCCCATGTTCGTTGCAACAACAAAAAAAGGTCTTCTTGCGACTGGATACCCTCCATATTCGGCAGAGCTCTTCTCTGTAGCATATCCCATGCATGCTCAATCGGGTTCAAGTCTGACGACTGAGCAGGCCAGGGCAGGACATTGATGTTAGCTGCGGCGAGAGTCTGTCTTACAACTCTTGCGGTGTGCGGTCGTGCATTATCATGCATTAACTGAAATAAGGGACCGATTTGCACTTGTAGAGGAACGATGACGTCTGATACAATCGTCTCAGCATAAATTTGAGCGTTGAGGTTGCCTCTGATCCAAATCAACTCAGTTCTTCCGCCGATCCAAATACCCGCCCATACCATGATGGTTCCACCACTATAAGGATGGACTTCCTGGCAGGATTTTAATCGCTGTTGGCGTCCAGGGGTTCTCCAGTGTCGTATACGTCTTGTATCCGGTCTCATACCAAAACGAGACTCATCAGAAAAGCACACGAAACGCCATTGTTCTTCTGCCCAATTTCTGTGTTCAAGAGCCCATTGATATCGAATCCTACGATTGTGCATTGCTATAGGTGGTACCCGTAGCGGTCTTCGGGAATGAAGGTTCACTTCATGCAAGCGGTTTCTGACTGTTTGGTCGCTAATTAAGTTCCCTGAAGAGTGATGAAGCCTCACGGCTAACATCATGGCAGTTATTGTTGGAGCTCTTCGAGTTAAGATTTGAATATATCGGTCTTGTCTCCGTGTGGTGCAGCGATACCGTCCTCCATGGCGCTCAGCCACGGTACCAGTGCTTCGGTAACGTGTCCAAAGTCGACTGATAACACTCTGACTTGTATTCAGAGCTAAAGCCACAGTACGTTGCCGGGAACCAGCTTCTATCATTCCCACGGCTCTGAGCATTTCTTCCCTGCTTAAATGACGTCGCCGCTCCATAATAACGTTGGTTTTAATCAGTAGTAGGGAAACAGTAGCACTAATAATGTCTTCAATGCGTTGTATGTTTTTATAGGGAAAATATTGACAGCTGATTTTCATCTTTTACTCGAATTTGATTCACAGTTCCTGATTCAAATTATGAAATGCACCAAAAAGGATCCATATAAATTTATAAAATCATAAATTTATTACAAAGCCACATCTCAATCTCAAGAAATCCGCTTAAAAATGCTTGATCCCTAGACACTTTTGATGTGTGTATTTGCAAGTTGTTTATGCTTTATGCTATTTGTTCGTGTTCCAGCACAAATATCCTTAAATTAATCAGTATAAACAACATACCCATTTACATTAAAAAAAATTACGTTAATTCATGTCCAAACTAAGATTTTTTTAAATTAAGACTGTTTAGAGAAATCCTAGGGTAGGCAAAGTATTTTTGTCAGTATGGAGCCGGTGAATAAACTTATTAATGTTTTCAAATGCAAATTAATATGTCTATATTATTTGCTTGTATATCGATATTTGAAATAGTATAATAACATACTTAAAATAGGTGCAAAAGGCCGGGGTCACTTGGTTTAACTTGGTGGACTTTATTTCTCATAAAAACTTTACTTTAGTTTACTTAAAATGAGATACAAAGGTTGATTAGAATTAACAGTAATACATTACGCTCTGCAGCTTTAAATAGCAGTAGTTACAAAGAATGTACATATTTCTTTAGTTTGATTTTGTAAGTATTTAGTTGATCACACTCTTTTATATCGGCTGGTAGGTTATTATATAAAATCAACTCCTTCAACTAAAATTGACGACTTTCCATAATTAGTCCGTGCTCTAGTTACTTGTAGTTACACTTGCCATTTATTATTAATAATAATTTATTATTATACCTCACCAGAGACCCATATTATATGGCAGTGGCATGCACAGAGGGTAGGCAAAGAAACATAATTCGGCTTGTTTAACACATTATATGTATATACACCATTTTAAATATTCATAAGTTAGCAGATTCTATAGACATAATAATTTGCATTTAAAAACTGTAATAAGATTATTCAGAATACAATATACTAATATACACAATACGATTTCTCTATATAATCTTAATTTAAGATTATTTTGTACTGACATGGTATTAACGTGACGTTTTAAATGTAAATCGATACGTCTGTAATGTTAGTTTATTTAAGGATATTTGTGGTGGCACACTAACAAATAGCTTAGAGTACAGATAACTTGCAGATATTTTTGCCTACTTTCTGTGCACGCCACTGTTATATGGCCTATGTTTAACAAAGATAGGGACTGATTTTAAAATGTATTCTTGCAGGTTTTTAAGCAAGGACCACCTCAAGCGGCATTACAGAATACACACCGGGGAGCGTCCCTACCGATGCGATATTTGTGAACGAGCATTCACACAGAGCAACGATCTGGTAAAACATAAGAGGGCGCATTTAGGCAACAACTTATACAAGTATGCAATTATTCTAATCTGGAATAAAATATTGGATTACTGGGAAGATCTCATAAGGACCGTCCAGCAGTGCCAGATATTATACCGTCAAGCAGCAATGTGTTTACATTGCAGTGTTCCGGTGAAATTACTGGACACAAGAGTGGCAGTGCAGTGCAGCTGAGCAGTGTAGTTTTCTGGTGCTGCTAGCAATAATAATAATAATAAATAAATGGAATCGATGCTGCTGTAAAATCTAGCAATATAGACATCGATGTAATATTTAAACTAGAAAAAGATAGCGCCCTTGTGTCGATATTTCTTTTCAAGCCACAGGCTGACAAAATTATTGCCGATAGGAGTGTCGCTACTGTCTTTATTAAACTGACATTACACGTCATTAACATAATAAAACCGTTTAGTTTACGTTTCCAAATTTATATGTCATTTTGTTAGTGAATTCTTATCCAGTTTACCATATTATATCAATGTAATTTACTGTTAAACTAAGTAGGTTCTACTGAATACAGTAAATTTTGGTGGCGCTAGTGCTGTGTAAGCAAAGTTAATGAATACGAAGAAGCAACTCGCTGCTTCCGCAGCGTCGAGCTCGAGGTGTTGCTTAGAGAATACTACAGAAGTCTTTTCCTCTGTGCCCTATTTATATCCACTGAGAAAATATTTAAAACAATATTTTCATCTTATCTATTCGAAAAGCGATGATTTGTTTCTCGATAAGTGCGACCAAAGTAGCTCATTCCTGCGCACTTAATAACAGTGACGAAATGAATTTTTAATTTTGAACAATAGTATATCGATGTTGGAACACTATTTAATTAACAAGTTGAAACGCAACAGTTCGTTTCACTAAATTCAAAATAGAGCTCGTCGTCTTGCCGTAAAAACATGTATTATTTTGCACCCTTGTGATTCAATCATCGATATAATATAAGGTGTTACGATCCGAACAGTGGCACACAGTCACACAGAAATAGCACCCTTGTGTCGCTATGTCTTGTCAGGCCACAGGCTGACATAATTATTTTTGCCGATACACATACATGTCATTATCATAATAAAACCTTTAGTTCACGGTGGCGGCACCAGCACAGATAAGTCCGCGACCCCAGTGATCACGTTTTAGATGTAATTTTGTTAGTGACTGTTTATCTAGTTTATTTATTATATCGATGAATAGTAGATTACTATTGCCTTCTTTCAGATGCGACGAATGCGCCCAAAGCTTCCGTCTGAAGACCGAACTGACACATCACAAGTCGGAACACTTTATAGCGTCGCGTATGCAATCGATCACAGTCGACGCTGCAGCTACCACTAATGCTGAAAATACCTCGAACGTTGTCTTGAATAATAATACAGAATAAAAATATGGTGCTAAATCACATTTAGTTTTATTATGGCGTGCGTTTAGTCTATGCTAAGAGTAGGAAGGTAAAAAGTGACTATTAAAAATTAGAAAAAAAATCTACCTACCCGACGGTAGGCACCACCGCAGTGTCAGATATTCTGCCACCAAGTAGCAGTGTGTAAAAATGACTGTTCCGGGGTGAAAGGCACTGTAGCCGGTAAAATTACAGCGCTCATCAGTAAGTTAGGGTGAAGGGGCGAGAGACGACAGAGCTGACTATGGGCAGGCATGACGCTTAGGTACCATCAGATGAACGTGATTTATATCCTCTGAATACCGCAGCGGATAATTGCCTCTTACGTAGACATTTGAAATATTATTCTTATAGGAAAAACCTATTTTTATGACTCACTAGCTGACCCACGCAGCTCCGCTCGCGCTCTTTCACTTTGCTGAACATCATGACATGATCAAATGCATAGTTTACGATTCTTTAAAGGACATACAGACAGACAAACATTCATTTTTAACCGGCTTCATTAACCGGCTTCAAAAAGAAGGTTCTCTATTCGACGCGTATGTATGTACTTAATATTAATAAAAATGCGTAATATTAATATATGTTAGTCTATGTGGGCTTCTAAACAAAGGAGTTGTTCCAGAAATGTATGGAGCCTGGGCCAACACCATGTACACTATATGTATATATAACTATTCAATAAAGTAACTGTTTTGTAATGTTATCTTTTTTAATATTGCTTCGTTTTATTGTACATTTAAGATATCTTGGTCAAGGAGAGCAACACCAAAGAGAATATAATACTACTGTAGCAACACCCCACAATATGATGGATCGGAAATAGGTACGCAACTAAAATGGCATTTTGACAACTGACTATATACCTGCGATTGAACTTGTTGCGGATTCCAATCCAAATCACAGGCGATAATCAATGCAGTAAAGCCCCGGGTCAAGAAAGAAACAGTCAATGAATGTCCGCAAACATAAATAATCACTAAATACTCCGAAATACATTATGTACTCCACGCGTAAACAATCTATTACGAAACATCACCTCTGTCAAGTAGTTAACCAACGTCAAACGCAACTGTCATGGCTGCCCTAAAAACAGGGTGGATATACTAAATAACTGCAAAAGTAATCATTTTTGTACAATTGTACTCTGCTTCAAATTAATATATAAGTATTTTTATGAAACTCTCCTATGTTTTTCCTATTTTTCTATATAGTGTACATAGTGTTGGCCCAAAATGGAACATCTCCTTTACCAAATTTTATGAGTATGTAATATGTATGTATGTATGTAGGTATGTATGTAGGTTTGTCCACGGATTTCTCAGAAACTACAAGTCCGATTTTGAAAATTCTTTTTGCAATAGTTAGAGTATTTTTCAACTTAGGGTAGAGTACAAGTTTCATCAAAATCAGTTCAGTAGTTTAAGAGATATAAACTTTTTATGATTTCAGTAAGTTACTGTAAAGTAGACGTTCGAGTTGCGTGATAGTGCTGATACCTATTTTGGTAAAATAAGTCACTAAAAAGTGTTAAATAAACTATTTAAAAAAAAATAAAAACCGACTTCAAAGTAAATTATCTAAAAAGCTTAAAATAACGAAAATATATTGAAGTCGGTGTCAGCTGGTGCTAGTGTTAGTTAACATGGTGTGCTAGCACCGACTTCAATATATTTTCGTTATTTTATGCTTTTTAGATAATTTACTTCGAAGTCGGTTTTTATTTTTTTAAACATAGTTTATTATATGTAGATATTTTTAACAGACTTAAAAAAAGATGGAGGTTATCAATTCGTCTGTGTATGTATTTTTTTGAATGTAGGTCTGTATGTTTTTCCAATCTATAGGTAAAAAAATTCATTGGATATTGTATTATACCTACCGATAAATTGAACCTATACCTTGTTGGATGGTAGGTTACATTTTCTTTTAGATTAATTAGTTTATCCGACTGAAACATTTTCATACGACGATTAAAAAATGGGTCCTAAGTTTAGTAGAATTTAAATCAAACAATTCGCACGGTCATTTAAACAAGGCAGAGCGTCTTTGCTATGGTAACCAGACAACTAATAATAATAATAATATCTTGGGACAATCACTTCGGCAGTCCCTATGGAGACCAGACAACTGATACTAATACTTACATACTTTTTTTTTTGTAAAACATACTAAAATAGATAAATAATACTCAGACACTTGGTGGGAATCGAACCCCAACGACCCATCGGGTAGCAGCCAGGGTGTCTAACCACTAGACCAACGGGCCCGTCAATACAAATACTTATATACTTACCTACTTACGTTAATTTGGTAAATACATTCTTACTTATATAGATTAAAACCGCATAGTTTAAGAGAGGGCGCAGTCGAAGCGACCGCTGTAGACGTGTGTGCAATCCGGCTGGGGAAACCGGAACGAATAGCTATCAACATTTTTAACCTTAACCAGTCTCCCTAGTAAAGTAATATTAACAGTATTTGCGACATTGCGTATAAATTGCAATCACCCCTATGTTGGAATAGTAAAGAAATTGCAAGACAGACAATCAATGCAACCACTATGATATGCACTCAGATATTCATCTGACCTTTGCGGCTAGCCAGCAAATGCGCGGTAAGCCAATGCAGTACGTGCCCCTCAATCAGATACAGACAATTTCAACAGCAAACTGTTGTCGTATAATCTTGAAATGAAACTAATTTTACGGATTAAGATATCGCGGTTTATTTTTGATTTTAATTACTTACCCGAAATTAGTTTCATTTCAATGAGTAATATTCGCGTAAATATCAGAAATCATTGCTTAGTATATAATCTTTAATGAATTATTATCTGGTAAGTACTTAAGTACATATAGTTTTAAAAATTAAATCTATGGGTGTTATAATTATTCATTAACAGATTCAAGTACATAAGTACCTATCTGTTTTTTTTTCTATACCTACCTACTAGGTGGCAAGCAAGCATGCGGCCCGCCTGATGGAGTAAGCAGTCACCGCAGCCTAAGGACGCTAGCAACACCAGAAGAATCACTAGCGCGCGTTGCCGGCCCCAAAGACACTAGATATTAAGTCTTTTGTGTCCGGTAATTTCATTAGCTACAGTACAGAGCCCAGCACCGGAGCACACAAATGTTTACGCATTCTTGCTTGGCGGTAGAATATCAGACACTGCGGTGGCACCAATCTGGACATTCTCTTGCACAAGGGCCCTAACAAACTGTAGGCACACTAGTAAACTGTAGGTATTGTAACCGTAGTTACCCTTGAGAATAATTTTACCAGTGACGGTGGCCTTTCCACTGGAATGCAGCATTGTACAGAAGCAAACCTATCTACCAGAAAAGTCTGGCACAAGGGAACTAGAAAATGACTACAACAAACTATTGAATGTAGATGAACGATGACTAACTTTAAGAAATATTTATTGTATAAATTATTTAAAAAAATACATACTTATATTAAAAAATGATACGCCCACTGAGTTTCTTGCCAGATCTTCTCAGTAGAGGCCGCGTTGTGATCTGGTGGTAATTGTAAAAAAGTTGACAATATGTAAGTGCCCTCGCTAGGCCTATGCATAATAAAGATATTTTGAGTTTGAGTTTGAGATGTGGTAAAATAGCAAATTCGGAGCTCTTGTAGACTGTCTTTTTTTTCTACGGAAAATGGGCTGTTTTTCACCAATCTTAACAGCAACACCGCAAGTCCGGTTTTAACTCCTGTAAGATAGAACTAGACAAGAAACTAGACGGATAAAACGTAATAGACGAGTTATTTCGTTATGCCGAATGTTCCTCGCTCCGCTGCCTAAATGCCTTGGTTACGTACCTACGCGGAAATGTAAGGAAATCTTCTAAGAAGTACTTATATTATTATTTTACCTAATTTTGTAGCTTAAACGCATGAAGCTAAAAATTATGTTACGTGTGCAACTGGTGAAGTATGCGCAGATGACCGAGTTTACTGAACTACTTACCTGTTATCTAGTGTTGAGTAATAGTCATTTAGAACCGGTACGGTGATCAGCACCTAGTATGGTATGGCGTGGAAAAGGACTTTACGATGTTTACGATTTGTATCTCCGATAGTGAGAAAACCACTGGCGGTTGTCTAGTTTACCCACAGAAATCTAAATACGTTACTTACACTTGCGTTTCACAAGGTTCCTTGAGCAAGATAGGTACTTTTTTGGGAGCAAAGGTTTGTATTGGAAGCAGATAGCCATCACACCTCCACTGGGTTAGACGAGCGTCGAGCGGTTATACCAACCCACTCCGGTCCGAGAGGCACACGCTGAGGTACCCACCTCTGCGAGAGACGGCCTCGGCTTGGATCGCAAAGAATGTAAGCACACCCATATTGATAAACAGCACTGGACGGAATTTTGCACTAAGCATTTAACTAATGCGGCGCCGTAATTGGCTAAGGCATCGATATATGGGCTAAGGTCAATAATATAGCAATGCTAAGCATTCGCACAGCAAAGGGTCCTTTGAGTGTTGTTTGTGCGTACAGGTCTATCACCTTCGCCACTGAGAACACCCCTAACAAGAAACTCAATGGTCTGATGCTCGTCGAGGTCGCATACGTACGACCCTTCAACCTCGCCGCCGAGAACGGTGTCCGTTTAGTGTGACATTAGTCGTTAGGACCGTGTCTTTGAGACCGGACATCAAACATGAATGCCGCGGACGGCGATGCGGGTCTAAAGGAGTCGCTGGACGTTCGGGGTGAGTGCCCTAGCCTAGGACGTCCATTAAGTATGGCGGCGACTCCAATAAGTGCGGCTGCGAGGTTGCGACCCCCGTCCCCGTGAACACCGTGACAGGGCTACAATGCGCCGCGGCGGAGGGCTCAAAGGCAAGACACTGAAGAGCTCCTGGTGCAGATCCCACCGAAGTGCTCAGGGGTCCCCACTCATGTGCCGATGCGACAGCCGCGGGGGTTTTAGTTGGTACGAATCCCACATACCTCGGTCGAGCCCCACAGCTCCCGGGGAACTTTTGGGGTTTCCGCCGCGAAAAAAAAGATGCATTAAAGGCGGCGAGGTCGAGAGCACCGCGAGGATGGTGCCCCAGATACTCTATACCAGCCATACTCAACCTTTTTTACCCCTGGGCCACATAGTCGCTTCTGCTTTACCCTGCGGGCTGCAATAATCTAGCCTAAATTGTATGTCTAATTATAACTACCCTAAGTATATTAAATTACAATAAATCGCATATTGAAATATAGCATTTATTTTAAAATTAAGGGATTTTTCACTAATAGAAAACATTTCTTTACTTAAATTCTGTGTGCGCGCTATTTTATGAGAGTAAGCGAGTGAAATGAATATTTATTCATTCGAACGACTTTTTTTGCATTACTTTTGTACACTTATCAATTACAATAATATTGTTAATCTAAAGATACTGTACTAGACTCGGGCCGCAGGTTGAGTATGACTGCTCTATACCATCGATAAGGGGGGGTAGTAAATGTTATTTCATATGTGGTAAGGATATTAAATATAATAAAATAATATAGTTTTATTCAACTTAGTGGTGAAACAAGCAAGACGTTAACCTGATGGTAAGCGACATTGCTGCCTATAGACAGCTGCACTGCACTGCCGCTCGTCACCTGGACGTCAGTTATTATGTCTCTTGAACCGGATAATTTCACTAGATACAGTGCCCTTCACAGCACAGCAATGTTTACACATTGAAGCTTGGCAGCAGAATATCTGGAATGGGTGAAACCTTCCTAGACAGCCGCTTGCACAAGGAAACTAAAATGTATGTAGTGTACAGGTGTTGATTGGCCGTATAATAATAATAATAGAGCCTTTAAGCAGTAACAGATTAAATAGTAGGGGCAACTGTGCTCACGCGATACATGGTAGGGCGCTGTTTGTTGCGGTTACGAGAGAGTGCCGCACGCGCATTGTATAATCGATTTTGAATTTCGAACTTCCGAACGGTTGTGTTGTGTGTCTATGGATTTAAATTTGAAAAAGGTACGTTTTTGTTTCTTTATTTTTATTTAAATAGTTTCGAACGACCACAGTTTTTAAATTGAACTTATAGCTCTATAATTTTTTTTATTTATTATTATTTAATATTGTCTATGTGACATAATATTTTGTATAGTTCGATGTTAGTGAAAGTGGACTCAATATTACGTATTTTCAATGTGGGTTGGTATTATGAGCAGATATTATAAACCGTCACTGACTGAGCGGTGTGTTGGTTTAAATCGGTCGGGTGATCGCGAGATCCTAGATACGATTCATTATGACCAAAATAGTATAAAAAAAATTCAGAAGCCGTCCAGATTTTCGTAATGCACCCGGTAAAGGATAAATAAAAATAACATTATCTGCCTAAATATGGGTAGGTAGGTATAGTAACTAATAGGCAGAGCCTGTACTATTGTAATTAGATAACATATTGCACTGCCACTTGACACGTTATAATAATTATAATAATAATTATAATGTGTCGAGTGGCAGTGCAATGCACCTGTGCTGCACATAATTTGTTAATGTTTTTGGTTAAGGTTTGCGTTCGTGGGGTCACTTAGGGCTTGCCCCTGAAAACCAGCGCTATGTTGGGGCTTTCCTGAACACAGCATTAAGCTGAGTGGGAGCCCTGTTACACACAGACGGGCGTGCATTAAATACTATAGTTTTTTGTTGTGTAATCTGTATTCTGTGTGGAATAAAATACATTATATTCTATTCTATTCTATTCTGTAGACAGGCGTCTCGCTTACCATCAGGCAAACGTTCTACTTTTTTCTCTATAGGATAAGCAAGATATCGTCGACCTGTCTTGCCACAAAATTGGTTAAAAATCCGTGTTATTTTCTTGTTTAATCAGATTTTATCATTATGAAATAAATTACTCAAAGCAAAAATTTGAAATTTTAATTCCAAGCTGCCTTGAAGCATTCGTTTCTAAATGTTAGATAAATTAAAAAAAATACGTTTCGAGCGATCTGATTCCAAACTAGACTGAGCCTGTTCTAAGGTAACCAGACAACTGATACAATTACATAGAGTATATTCTTTTTTATTGTAAACTAGCTGTCCCGGCGCGTAGCTAAGCGCTTCAGCGCAACTTTTTATATTTTTTCCGTAAAGACCATGTAAAAACATTCTACAAAGAATTAGATAAAATCTTTTTAAAAAAAAATTGAACCGACTTCAATATCACTGAAAAGTATAAAATAATTTAAATATTATTGAAGTTGGTGTTAGCTTACCGGCTGTGTATATTTGGCACCAACTTCAATAATATTTAAATTATTTTATACTTTTCAGTGATATTGAAGTCGGTTCAATTTTTTTTTTAAAAGATTTTGTTTTAAACTTTTTAGTGATATTTTCATATATAAAGATTGGACCATCGAAAACCGTAAAATTATCTAGATAGGTTATGATCATATTATCGTCTACATAGTTTTACATAATTCATGTTTCTTCAAAAAAAAATATCCGGTCGTAATGATATTTGCATGGAATCATCATAGCAGTTTACTCTCTCGAATAAAAAAAGAATCATCGCAATCGGTTCATAATTGTCAGAGCAATGTAATGGAGAACATCAGTTTTATGGTTTTTACCAGATAAATTCCTCCACATCGTTCATGGTTCTCCAGGAAGTTCTTATCCGGTTGTAATAAAATTCATACAGATTTAATACAGTGGTTTCTTCTTTCGAATAAAAAAAGAATCATTGAAATTGGTAAATATTTGCCAGAGTTATGACCATTTTTGTCCTTAAAGCGACATAAAGTCATCGATATAGGCTTTCCTGCAGCTCTCAGTGCGCAGTCACCATTCTTGTTTTTCAGGAACTACTTATTACTACGCAATAATTTTTTTATGGGACCCAATCAATGGATTTAAGAATGGATGGAAGAAAGATTTTTTCAAATCGGTTCATAATTGACAGAGTTATGCGCGAACATACATAAAAAATATATATATATATATACAGACGAATTGAGAACCTCCTCCTTTTTTGAAGTCGGTTAAAAACTTAAAAAAGATGGTTGAAATAGGTAAAGGCCTAAGTTCTACTTCGGAGTCTCTGGACGTTCGGGGGGTGGGCCCTTAGGACGTCCATTGAGTAGGTACGGCGACGACTCCGAGGAGGACGGCGGCAGGGTCACGACTCCCGTCCCCGTGAGTACCGTGACTGGTTCCCGGGGGGCTACAGTGCGCCTCCCAGCGGCGGGCTCAAAGGCAAGGCACTGAGGGCCCCTGGTGCAGACCTGGGTCCCCTCTCATGTGCCGATGCGACAGCCGCGGGGTTTATAGTGGGTAAGAACCACATACCCCGGTTGAGCCCCACAGCTCCCGGGGAGCTTTTAAAGGTTTTCCCCGAGTAATAATAATAATAAATACACTTTATTGTACACCAAAAGTTACATGTAAATTTAACAATACGTTGAAGATATCAATGTACAAAGGCGGCCTTATCGCTAAAAAGCAATCTCTTCCAGGCAACCCAAAAAACACAAAAAAGTACAAAAAAGGTAAAGGCGTTCTCAAGTTTTGGCGTGACCAAGGATTCATTTTTATATACTACTAGCTGACCCACGCAGCTCCGCCTGCGCTATTTTTACGTTAACTAAACTTTTAATGACAGACATTCGCATCGAATACATAACCCCACTTTTTTATAGACGGTTAAAAACTGGGACCCACTTTTTACTTGCTCTCCGAAGCACGGACCCGTTTAGTTCAAATGGCGTTAAACGGTCACCCATCTATTTAATGACCTTACCTAACGTTGCTTAACCCGATCGATTACAAAACCTTGATAACAACTCTCTATGAGTGTTCCCTTACTAATATTTTATTATTTATTATATTATAAATAAAAATTGATAAAATCGGACCAAGCGTATAACCAAGTGCCCATTTTGACTTTAATCCCCTCTCCCAAAAGAACCGTGCTAGATTACGGGATAAAAAGTATCCTATGTCCTACCTCATAGTAAGATCTCAAATCATGCCAAGTTTCATTTGAATCCATTCAGTAGTTTCGGCGTGATGGTCAGCCGTGATACAGACAGACAGACAAAAATTAAAAAAAAATCATTTTCGGCCAGTATCGGTTATAGAATGCCCTCCAAATATAATTTTCAAAATATCTTCAATGTACAGAATTGGACCTGTTACAGTTTTATTATAAGTACCTATAGATCTGCTAGCTGTCCTACGCAGGCCCGCGTATGTTGCTAATTCTCTGCGAAATTTTCTTAATTTTCCGTAGGAACCTTCTCCTGACAATAACGAACAAAAAAGAATTATCCAATTTGGTGCAGTCGTTCGGAAGTTATACGCATAGACGGCTTGTCGTATTACTATACATTTTATATAAATAGATAGATATTATAGATGTATACTAACATAGATAAATAGCACTCAGACTAAAGACAAACATATTCATGTCAAATGTTTCACCTGGGTGGGCCCTGAAACTACGGTTTTTTTTTCTCATGCTCAAAACATAAAATTCGAATTACTACATTTATCTTATAATTAGTCAATATTATAACAAGCTCGTTCACAGAAATTTCGGCTTGTTAATATTAGAACGTAGTATATGAGCTTTCAAAAGCAAATATTTGTGTACGCGTATGATACCAAGAAACTCAAATATAATTAACGTCTAAAGTTAGTTCCGTGATATTCCATCTACTTACTTACCTATTTATAAAAGGGCTAGTTCTGACTGACTAACAGACAACGCAATGTTGGCCTTAGCGACTTATTGGGGTGTATTTCTTCACAGACGCTGATAGCCAGGTGCAATAACTGTTCGGTAAGGGGGGGTTATATATAAAATCGGTACAGCCGGGCGGCAAAATCGAACATTATCGATCAATGTTTGAGAACAAAGCCACCTAACTTAGAGCACTACACGTTTGCGAGCCGGCATTAATCGACACAGCCGTTCGGCAAAATTGAATATATGTAAATGAATGTTCTGAAAAAAAAGCAGCTCGGCACCGCTGCTGTCTTGCTTGTCGTTCAACAAATACTGCCGTGCCGAATGCCAAGCCGTATGTAGCTCGAACAGATTACCCGATCGGCACTAACCGAATAAACTACAACATGATATGTTGTGTAGAACACATTGTGTGGAAATTGCTTCGGGCCGACCTTGCCGTTTAACAAATACTTCCGAGCCGAATTTGCCGGCCGGGTTAAATGTACCAATCATCATTATCACAATATCGTCGGTCCATCTAGTGGGATGCCTGCCTAGGTACGCTGCGTCTTCTGGTTCGTGGTCGCCACTCGAGAACCTTTCTTCCCCATCGGTTATCGGTTCTTCGAACGATGTGGCCCGGTTTCTAAACGATCAGTTGGTTAAGCGTCAGGCAAGGTCAGTCCTTAGACCGGGTGACCGCTTATTGACATTAAGACTGCTTCGGGGCTGGGGGCACGTTAAAAGTTAAGCTAAGCCAGGTTAGAGGCCTAAGGGCAGCTTGCACAATTCTGATACCAGTTGGCCACTAATCAATCATACGACAATGAAAGGCCGCCAATAGATTCTGTAACGTAGGCGCATATTTGAATTTTTCAAATTTTACAGTGTGAGGTTTCAAGGGTAACATGAAATTTTTTCAGTCAAGTAATGCTTTATACAAATAAGAATAGAATAGACACAAATACGTTGAAACAAAAACTTGTTACACGTGTAGAAAGTTAACTAGTACCTTAACAATCGTAGTCGGTAGAAACTTGCTAGGGCAAACAATATTTTTAAAGAAAAAATATGTCTAATTTTTATGATGGAATGACTAAATAAGACGAGTTTATTTTCACGTAAGTTTATATTTTGATATAAACATTATTTACTCAAGAATTTAATATTAACAATTCGCACTTTTTGTATGAAAAAAATCCCTAAGGCTCTATATTGTTGTATCTTTGTGTATAGTCTAAATTTTGACAGACAAAAGTCATGCATCTCTTTGGATTATAAAACTAATATGTTTTGTTTCTATTGTTTTACGTATTAGACCCTATTATATCAGCCCTTTGGTTTTGTAATGGGCTTCAATGATTAGATTTGGTCATGAATTGAGTGAGCTTGATTTTTGTTAAATAGAATTTTAAATTCGTTATCAATCAAAGTAAACTTTCAAAATAATAATTTTCAATGTAGGTATTCTTAACAATTTCTCATGACGAAGTTTTATCCAATCTCATCCAACAAACGTATGGTTTGTGACGAGTTTATCTTATTATATAAAAGAGTAGACAAAAACCCACTCATCACGAAATCTCAGAAACTACAAGTGCTAGGAGTCTCAAACTTTGCATGGGGGTTCCTTTTAGGACGTAGGTGCTCACTAAGACGGGTTTTTGCGAAATTCAACCTCTAAGGGGGTGAAAAAGGGGGGCAAAGTTTGTATGGGAGAACGCGATTCCTTGGTCCTATTGACTTGAAATTTTGCACAGAGATTCGTTAAGAAAATTAATTGAATTTGTATTTCATGTTTTTTTTTTAATTTATCCCTTAACAGGGTAAAAAAGGAGTATTATTACTCAACCGATGGCGGTACAAATAAGATGAGATAATTCGAAACATTAAACAAAAGTTCCTTGGCCAAGTGGTTACGGAAGCGTCCTCTAAGGACGTACAGTCCGGGTTCGCTACCCGTGTACGGATTTTCATTTTGTATTTTTATTTTGGTTTTTGATTTTGTTATATAAATTAAGATTCGATGTTTGAAATATTTAACTCATATTAACTCCAGCACATTTTGTCTCTAATATATTTTTAATACTTTTTTTTTAATTTAAAATCATGCATACGTGGTTAGCTTCTCTCTAATGTTATGATTTATTAGTGGAAACTTAATTTATATTAGTACTATTGGATCTTATAGGTAAGATTAGTAATAAGTGGTATCATTTGTTTTTTTTCCCAAATATAATAAAATAAAAATAAAATAATAAAAATATATATGATATTTCCAAAATGTCCGTTTCGGTAGGAATACAATATGCATGTATTGTACGTATGATATAAAAGCCAAAACTTTATTGGAATTATAGTCTGTCTGTCAGGGTTTTTTCTACAAGTTGGCTGGTGTTGTCCCTTATCGACGTCAAAGTATCTTTACATAGTGTGAAACAAAGTCGCTATCCGAGTCTATCTATATCCGATAGCACCTCCAAACCACGCAGTGGTTTTCACCATCGCGATCGGTTAGATAATTTTTCATTGAAGGTTTTAAGTTTTATCTAAATAAATAAACTTACATAGCTTACGTTGACTAAGCCTAAAGATATCTCTTTAGGCTTACATACATAGCATAGTTAACAATCAAGTACCTACTAGAGAATTTCATTAATTCCATATTTTATATTATAAGGTAAATATCCGGGATATAATATACCCCGCCCCCGGCGGCGGACTCAAAGGCAATGCACTGAGGGACAGCTGATGCAGATCCCACCGGAAAACCCCTCTCATGTGCTGATGTGACAGCCACGGGAGTTTTAGTGGGTAAGAATCCCCCACTGGATCCCGGGGACATATTAAACGAGCCCCCCACCACCCCTTTAACTGTGACAATGGTGACAGATTCCCGGGGGGCTTTAATGCGCCCCCAGCAGCGGCTTAAAAGGCCCTTGCCTTGCACTGAGGGGTACCCGGTGCAGCCCCCCCGATTTTGTGCGGACACCCGTGGGGTTTACAGGGTAAGAATCCCACATACCGCGCTCGACCGCCCGCAGGATCCTGGGAGCCTATTGGAGGTCTCCCCCGTGATCCCCATAACTTACATAACTCCCCAACTGAGCACGATGACAGGTGTCTTATTTTTTTTCGTGCCCCCCTGGTGGCGGCTTCAAAGGTAAGCCACTGAGGGGATTTTTTTTAAATTTATCCCTTAACATGGTTAAAAAGCAGTATTATTACTCAACCGATGGCGGTACAAATATTCTCACTTAGATTTCCTTAGTACGTAAATTAGGTACTGTACACGGATAATTTTAATACATAAGGTAAAATATCACACTATATGCATTAGGGACTGAGCAGACATATAACAAGAATATGATCAAGTAAATCGAATAATATAATGAGAGTAGCCATGGTCTGGTGGTTACGGAAGCGTCTTCTAAGCGCAACAGGGTCCGGGTTCAAATCTCTTTAGGATTTTTTTTGTGTACTTTTAAACTTTTTATTTTTGATCATTATATTCCTTTTTTAATTTTTCACTGAAGGTTTTTAAATTAACTGAATTTATTTAGAAGTTTTATCTAAGTAAATAAATGTAATTAGCTTACGTTGACTAAACCTAAAGAGGTACATATGTACTTAACAATCGAGTATTATAGAAGTTCATTCTATATATCATTCATTCCGTATAATATAATTTAAATCTGGGATATAATATGCTTGCCCCCCGGCGGCAGATCCCACCCGAGAACCCAGGTTTCCCTCTCAGGTGCCGATGTGACAGCCACGGGAGTTTTAGTGGGTAAGAATTCCAAATACCCAGGTTGACTCCCCCACGGGATCCCGGGGACATATTGGATGATTCCCCCGCCACCCCTTAACTGTGACAACGGTGACAGATTCCCGAGGGGCTATAATGTGCCCCCGGCAGCGGCTTCAAAGGGCCTTGCCTTGCACTGAGGGGTACACGGTGCAGCCCCTCTCTTTTGTGTGGACAGACGTGGGGGACACATACCGCAGTGGATCGCCCGGAGGATATATTGGAGGTTTCCCCCGCGATCCCCGTATCTTTGAGCACGATGATAGATTCCTGGGTGGCTTTATTGTGCCCCCGGTGGCGGGCTCAAATGCAAGCCACTGAGGGATCTTGGTGCAGATCCCACCGGATAGCCCAGGTGTCCTTCTTATGTACTGGTTTAACGGCCGTTGGGGGTTTAGTGTATAAGAATCCTACATAACCCGGTTGACCGCCAACAGCGTCCCGGGGACCTATTGAAGGCTTCCCGCGTGACCCCTGTAACCGTGAGCACGGTAACAGGTTCCCGGGTGGCTTTATTGTGCCCCCCGGTGGCGGGGTCACAGGCAAGCCACTGAGGGTATCATGGTGCAGATCCCACCGGATAGCCCAAGAAGGGGTTCTTATGTGCTGATTGCACGGCGGTTGGGGGCTTAGTGTATAAGAATCCTACATACCGGGTTGACCACAAACAGGGTCCCGTAAATCCCATTAAAGGCTTCACCCGTGACCCCTGTAACCATGAGCACCGTGACAGGTTCCCGGATAATGTGCCTCTCGGGCGGCGGGTTCAAAGTCAAGGCACTGAGTGGTATCAGCTGGTGCAGATCCCGACAGATAGCCCAGGTCCGCCCTCTAATGTGCCGACGTGATAGCCGCGGGGGTTTTAGTGGGTAAGATTTCCTCGGTTGACCCCCGTTTACGTTTTAACGATGAAACCGAACAAGGAAGCCCTTATTGCATCCATAAATTGGTTTTAAATAAATGGTGTCCTGTTCCTGTCCTTAATCCACCCAAATTGTGCACCGGTACACGTCTGCAGTTTCTAATAAAATTATAAATACAATTAACAAATCACAAGCCCAGAGATTCAACGTTGCAGGCTTAAACCTAAGCGTTGAGTACTTTGCCCATGGACAGACAGCTATACGTAGCTCTTTCACGCGGCACTTCTAAACAAAATTTGTTCATATTGCGTTACGAAAAGTCAGCTGCAAATTCTATAATCAAAGGCAGTAACTTTAAATTATTCACGTCTTTTCTTTCTCAATTACACCCGTGCGAAGCCGGGGCGGGTCGCTAGTCTTATTATATAAAAGAGTAGGCAAAAACCCACTCATCACGAAATCTCAGAAACTACAAGTGCTAGGAGTCTCAAACTTTGCATGGGGGTTCCTTTTAAGACGTAGGTACTCACTAAGACGCGATTTTGCGAAATTCAACCTCTAAGGGGGTCAAATAGGGGGGCAAAGTTTGTATGGGAGAATGCGATTCCTTGGTCCTATTGACTTGGAATTTTGCACAGAGATTCGTTAAGAAAATTAATTGAATTAGTATTTCATATTTTTTATAATTTATCCCTTTACAGGGTAAAAAAGAAGTATTATTACTTAACCGATGGCGGTACAAATATATTACCACAATAAGATACGATAATTCGAGAGATAAAATAAAAGTTCCTTGGCCAAGTGGTTACGGAAGCGTCCTCTAAGTGCGGACTGTCCGGGTTCGCTACCAGTGTGCGGATTTTTTTTTGTATTTTTAAACTTTGTTTTGATTTTTTTATTTATATTAAGATTCGATGTTTTAAATATTTAACTCATATTGACTCCGGCACATTTTATCTCTAATATATTTTTATATTTAATACTTTTTTAAAATTTAAAATCATGCATACGTAGTTAACTTCTCTCTAATGTTATGATTTAGTTATTAGTGGAAACTGATTTGATTTTTAACCGACTTCAAAAAAGGAGGAGGTTCTCAATTCATCGTGTATGTATTTTTTTTTTTTATGTATTTTCACTCATAATTCCGCCAAATATGTACCGATTTGGATGATTCTTTTTTGTACCTAATGGACATTCCATCAAGTTGGTCCCATAAAATTTTTATTCCTTATGAACCAGTAGTTCCTGAGAAAACATGAATGGAATGTTAGAATTAACTGGTAAAACGCCTAAAAATAGATGATACTCTAATCAATAATGGTTATAACTCATACAAATATTTACCAATTTCAGCGATTCTTTTTTTATTCGAAAGTATGAACCATAAGGATAGTTCGGTATGAATTTCATCAAGACCGGATAAGAACTTTTTCGAAGAACATGAGTGATGGGAAGGAGATATAACTAGGAGAAACCATAAAATAGATGATGTCTTCGTCTACAAAATGGTCATACGCCTTCCAGATCATCGTACCGAATTCGATGATTTCTTTTTGACCCCCGACCAAAAACGAGGTGTTATTAGTTTGGGGGGGGGGGTCGTGTCTGTCTGTCTGATAACTGTCTGTGGCATCGCAGCGCTCAAACGAGTGGACAGATTGGCGTATGCTGGTTTATTGGAGATGGTTCTTAGCGATGTTTCTTGAAAATCGGTTTAGCTTTGAAAACCATCAGCTCTTTTCCAAGTCGAGATAGGGATATTTCGTATACAATGTACATTTTTAATTACTTCTATTACTCCGAAAGATCTGAAATTTAGAACATATGTAAAAGTATGATGTTAACAGGAACTCTGTTCAGGAATTTTAGATCTGTGGTTGGGGATTTTAATTAAAATAAATTTATACCTGTTGGTATTAAAGCTTTATATCCAAATCGGTATATAGTTGAATAAAGACTTTTCAAGAGAATATGAGTAAAAAGAATAAAATAAAAATTTTATTAAAAAAAATAAACCGACTTCAATAGACACACACTAAAAAGTGAAAAATAACTTCAATATTCTTGAAGTTATTTTAGCTTGAAGCTATTGAAGTCGGTTTATTTTTTTTTATAAATTTTTTATTGTACTATTGGATCTTATATTTAGTAATAAGTGGTATTATTTGTTTGTTTCGCAAACATAACAAACTAAAAATAAAATAATGAAAATATATTTTCAAAATGTCTGTTTGGGTAGGAATACAATATGCATGCACCTATTGTACGTATGATATAAAAAAAGCTAAAACTTTATTGGAATTATTGTATGTCTGTCAGTCAGGGTTTTTTCTATAGGTTGGCTGGTGTTGGGGACCAACGACGTCAAAGTATCTTTAAATAGTGTGAAACAAAGTCGCTATCCGAGTCTGTCAATATCGGATAGCACCTCCTAAACCACGCATCGATTTTCACCATCGGTTAGATAATTTTTCATTGAAGGTTTTAAGTTTTATCTAAGTAAATAAACTTACATAGCTTACATTGACTAAACCTAAAGAGATACATAGTTAACAATCAAGTACTAGAGAATTTCATTAATTCCATATATTATAAAGTAGGTAAATATCCGGGATATAATATACCCGCCCCCCGGTGGCGGATTCAAAGGCAATGCACTGAGGGACAGCTGATGCAGATCCCACCAGAGACCCCCCTCTCATGTGCCGATGTGACAGCCACGAGAGTTTTAGTGGGTAAGAAAATATCCACAGGATCCCAGGGGTATATTAAACGTGCCACCACCCCTTTAACTGTGACAACGGTGACAGATTCCCGGGGGGCTATAATGCGCCCCCGGCAGCGGCTTCAAAGGCCCTTGCCTTGCACTGAGGGGTACCCGGTGCAGCCCCATATTTTTTGCGGACAGCCGTGGGGGGTTTAGAGGGTAAGAATCCCACACACCGCAGTCGACCGCCTGCAGGATCCTGGAAGCCTATTGGAGGTCTACCCGTGGTCCCCGAAACTTTGAGCACGGTGACAGGTTTTTGAAGTGAAACTTCTTATGCGACTTCCTATGCCGTCCGTGAGTGAGTGAGTGGGTGAGTGGGCGAGTGGGCGAGTGGGCGAGCGGGCGAGCGGGCGAGCGGGCGAGCGGGCGAGTGGGTGAGTGAGTGAGTGTGAGTGGTTCTGTGTGGTTCGGTGTGGTTCGGTGTGGTACGGTGTGGTACGGTGTGGTACGGTGTGGTACGGTGTGGTACGGTGTGGTACGGTGTGGTACGGTACGGTGGTACGGTACGGGACTGAGCGGGACTGACCGGGACTGACCGGGACTGAGCGGGACAGACCGGGACTGAGCGGGATTGAGCGGGATTGAGCGGGACTGAGCGGGACTGAGCGGGACTGAGCGGGACTGAGCGGGACTGACCAGGACTGAGCGGGACTGAGAGGGACTGAGCGGGACTGACTGGGACTGACCGGGACTGAGCGGGACAGACCGGGACTGACCGGGACTGAGCGGGACTGAGCGGGACTGACCGGGACTGAGTGGGACTGACCGGGACTGAGCGGGACTGACCGGGACTGACCGGGACTGAGCGGGACTGAGCGGGACTGACCGGGACTGACCGGGACTGACCGGGACTGACCGGGACTGACCGGGACTGACCGGGACTGACCGGGATTGAGCGGGATTGAGCGGGACTGACCGGGACTGAGCGGGACTGACCGGGACTGACCGGGACTGAGCGGGACTGACCGGGACTGACCGGGACTGACCGAGACTGACCGGGACTGACGGGACTGACCGGGACTGACTCGGATTCAGCCAGTCCGAGTCAGTCAGTCAGGGACACCTGGTGCAGATCCCACCCGAGAACCCAGGTTTCCCTCTCATGTGCCGATGTGATAGCCACGGGAGTTTTAGTGGGTAAGAATCCCAAATACCCAGTTTGACTTCCCCACGGGATCCCGGGGACATATTGGATGTTTCCCCCGCTACTCCCTTAAACTGTGACAACCGTGACAGATTCCCGGAGGGCTATAATGCGCCCCCGGCAGCGGCTTCAAAGGCCCTTGCCTTGCACTGAGGTGTACACGGTGCACACTCTTTTGTGTGGACAGCCGTGGGGGACACATACTGCAGTCGATCGCCCGCAGGATCCTGGGGCCTATTGGAGGTTTCCCCCGCGATCCCCGTATCTTTGAGCACGATGATAGTTTCCCGGGTGGCTTTATTGTGCCCCCCGGTGGCGGACTCAAAGGCAAGCCACTGAGGGATCTTGGTGCAGATCCCACTGGATGGCCCAGGTCTCCTACTTATGTACTAATTTAACAGCCGTTGGGGGTTTAGTGTATAAGAATCCTACATAACCCGGTTGACCGCCAACAGGGTCCCGGGGACCAATTGAAGGTTTCCCCCGTGACCCCTGTAACCGTGAGCACGGTGAAAAGTTCCCAGGTGGCTTTATTGTGCTCCCCGGTGGCGGGGTCAAAGGCAAGCCACTGAGGGTATAATGTTGCAGATCCCACCGGATAGCCCAAGAAGGGGTTCTTATGTGCTGATTGCACGGCCGTTGGGGCTTTAGTTTATAAGAAACCTACATACCCGGTTGACCACCAACAGGGTCCCGTAAATCCCATTAAAGGCTTCCCCGTGATCCCTGTAACCGTGAGCACCATGACAGGTTCTCGAGGAACTATAATGTGCCTCTCCGGCGACGGGTTCAAAGTCAAGGCACTGAGTGGTATCAGCTGGTGCAGATCCCGACAGATAGCCCAGGTCCGCCCTCTAATGTGCCGACGTGATAGCCGCGGGGGTTTTAGTGGGTAAGAATTCCCCGGTTGACCCCCGTTTACGTCTTAACGATGAAACCGAACAAGGAAGCCCGTATTGCTTCCATAAATTGGTTTCAAAGAAATGGTGTCCTTAATCTACCCAAATTGTGCACCCGTACACGTCTGCAGTTTCTAAAATTATAAATACAATTAACAAATCACAAGCTCAGAGATTCAACGTTGCAGGCTTAAACCTAAGCGTTGAGTACTTTGCCCATGGACAGGCAGCTATACGTAGCCCTTTCACGCGTCACTTCTATACAAAATTTGTTCATATTGCGTTACGAAAAGTCAGCTACAAACTGATAAATAATTCCAAGAAATTCTATAATCAAAGGCAGTAGCTTTAAATTATTCACTTCTTTTTTTTTCTCAATTACACCCGTGCGAAGCCGGGGCGGGTCGCTAGTCTTATTATATAAAAGAGTAGACAAAAACCCACTCATCACGAAATCTCAGAAACTACAAGTGCTAGGAGTCTCAAACTTTGCATGGGGGTTCCTTTTAAGACGTAGGTGCTCACTAAGACGCGATTTTGCGAAATTCAACCTCTAAGGGGGTCAAACAGGGGGGCAAAGTTTGTATGGGAGAACGCGATTCCTTGGTCCTATTAGAAAATTAATTGAATTAGTAATTCATATTTTTCATAATTTATCCCTTTACAGGGTAAAAAAGAAGTATTATTACTCAACTGATGGCGGTACAAATATATTACAACAATAAGATACGATAATTTGACAGATAATATAAAAGTTCCTTGGCCAAGTGGTTACGGAAGCGTCCTCTAAGTACGGACTGTCCGGGTTCGCTATCTCTGAGCGGATTTTTTTTTTGTTATTAAACTTTGTTTTTGATTTTGTTATTTATATTAAGATTCGATGTTTTTAATATTTAACTCATATTGACTCCGGCACTTTTTATCTCTAATATATTTCTTATATTTAATGATTTTTTTTAATTTAAAATCATGCATACGTGGTTAGTTTCTCTCTAATGTTATGATTTAGTTATTAGTGGAAACTAAATTTTTGTACAATTGGATCTAAGGTAAAATATCACGCTATATGCATTAGGGACTGAGCAGACATATAACAAGAATATGATCAAGTAATTCGAATAATAGAGAGTAGCCGTGGTCTGGAGGTTACGGAAGCGTCTTCTAAGCACAGCAGGGTCCGGGATCAAATCTCTCTTTGGTATTTTTTTTGTGTACTTTTAATAATTTTATTTTTGATCATTTTGTTATTTTTTTTATTTTTCTCTGAAGGTTTTTTACTGAATTTATTTAGAAGTTTTATCTAAGTAAATAAATTTAATTAGCTTACGTTGACTAAACCTAAAGAGGTACCTACATACTTAACAACAACACGTACTAGACATTCTATATATCATTCGTTCCATATAATATACGGTAAATCTGGGATATAATATGCTTGCCCCCCGGCGGCGGACTTAAAGGCCAGGCACTGAGGGACACCTGGTGCAGATCCCACCGGAGAACCCAGGTTTCCCTTTCATGTGCCGATGTGACAGCCACGGGAGTTTTAGTGGGTAAAAATCCCAAATACCCAGGTTGACTTCCCCACGGGATCCCGTGGACATATTGGATGTTTCCCCCGCCACCCCCTTAACTGTGACAACGGTGACAGATTCCCGGGGGGCTATAATGCGCCCCCGACAGCGGCTTCAAAGGTCCTTGCCTTGCACTGAGGGGTACACGGTGCAGCCCTCCTCTTTTCGGGATTGAGCGGGACTGACCGGGACTGACCGGGACTGACCGGGACTGAGAGGGACTGACCGGGACTGAACAGGACTGAGCGGGACTGACCGCGACTGACCGCGACTGACCGCGACTGAGCGGGACAGACCGGGACTGACCGGGACTGAGCGGGACTGACCGGGACTGAGCGGGACTGAGCGGGACTGAGCGGGACTGACCGGGACTGAGCGGGACGGAGCGGGACTGACCGGGACTGAGCGGGACTAAGCGAGACTGACCGGGACTGACCCTTAACCAAAGGGACTGACCGTTCAGCGCTCCTGGGAGGGGAATAGAATGAGACAGAGCTAGAATGAAGTTTCACTTCTTCCGCGCGGAGGGACTCCACGCACGCACATTTTTTTATTTTGAAGTGAAACTTCTTATGGTTCTTATGCGACTTCCAAAAATGTCATCATTTAACGCGTTAGACGTTATGCGTTAAAGGTTGAGCGTTAGATGTTAAACGTTAAGCGTTAAATTTGTTAAGGTTATGAAAGCGCTCATGTGAAGCTGTCACTGAGTGAGTGGGTGAGTGGGTGAGTGAGTGAGTGAGTGAGTGAGCGATAGTGAGCGATAGTGAGCGATAGTGAACGATAGTGAGCGATAGTGAGTGATAGTGAACGATAGTGAGTGATAGTGAGTGATAGTGAGTGATAGTGAGTGATAGTGAGTGATAGTGAGTGATAGTGAGTGATAGTGAGTGATAGTGAGTGATAGTGAGTGATAGTGAGTGATAGTGAGTGATAGTGAGTGATAGTGGGTGATTGTGGTTGATAGTGAGTGATAGTGGGTGATAGTGGGTGATTTTGGGTGATAGTGAATGATAGTGAGTGATAGTGAGTGATAGTGAATGATAGTGAGTGATAGTAGGTGATAGTGGGTGAGTGAGTGAGTGAGTGGCACGGTGTCGTACGGCGTCGGACGGTGTTGTACAGTGTCGTACAGTACAGAGCGAGAGTGAAGTTTCACTTCTTCCGCGCGGAGGGACTCCACGCACGCACATTTTTTTTTCTCAATTACACCCGTGCGAAGCCGGGGCGGGTCGCTAGTGAATTATAAAAGAAGGGGAGGAAATATTAGACAGTTGCGGCGTACAGCTCTGAATATTTCACGATGAGCGCATCAGAACCATGAAAGAGTGACAGGTGACATCTGAATACAGGCATACCATACTTACAAACCAGAAGGCTTATTACAAAGATCTAGAGTACCTATTTTTCTTCCAAATTTATATCTATAGGGGTAAGAATAGCAAGCCCAACCCCGTTGGGCGTACGTAAGAGGCGACTAAGGGAATACAAGAAGACGGGCAGCAGCGTCTTTCTATTGGATTACCTACCGTCTATACTGCAAGACTGTCCCCAAGACGCCTGCCAAGCGTGGGGATTATGGCAACCCCTCCCTTCTAAGGCTTTTTGTTCAGCAGTGGACGTTTCGGCTGCTGATGTGGTAAATACTGTTTCTTGACTGTTCATCAAGGTTCTCTATCTTAAAGGTGAATTTTGATACTACATACCTACAGCCAAAATTGTTTGATTCTAGAGTACATGTATAAATATTTAAGGTGCATATTTCGTTGTACATACATTACAGTCCCTTCAGGGATTGCAGTACACACTAAATCCGACTTTTTATTACCCCAAGGAGGAAAACAAGGGAAGATTTGTTATTTCCTTACGTTTATATGTTTCTTGCTTTATTTTTTGATTACAAGGCTTGTAAAATAAGGAATTACGTAGGATTAAGAGAGAGTCCATCACTTCCTGGTTCTTAGAATAACTTTTTTACAAAGAGATTTATGTTATACGCTATTGCATCAATGTAATAATATATCGATGGGCTATAGAACTGTTGTATGGCCGCTACCCAATATGTACCTAGGTCGTGGTTTTGATTCCCACCTTGTCCACAAAAACAAAAATTATATAATTAAAATTAGTATAGTTGTCTGGGTACCATATTAGTTTGGATTCAGATGACCATGTGATTTCGTGTCTGTGCTGTTGACCACTGATTGAAGAGTTCCCTTATCTAGAGCTAATCCTGGATACCGATTCAGGACATAGTTACTATAAAAATGCATCATAACGGAACTAAACGTTATATAATGAACAAATTTAACTCCATAGGATAAGAGAAGGTTCTTATTCAGCCTTAATTGACCTAAGCAAACATACAAACTTAGTCAAGTTACTTAAATAAAAGCTGAGCATAAATATATTTCTAAGCCATAACCAAGATTGTTAAGTAAAAACAATTTTTGCAACAATATTCACGGATAAATTTAAAAAGATACTTAATCGTTTATCTTGTACAATAGTTTAGCATTTAGCTTAACCTGTTCAGCGGGTCAAGGTTGGGTTTGTAACTCCGAATATGTGTGAAATGTTAAGTAATATAACTTGCGATTTTTTGCAACTTTTCACCAACTTACGATATCCTTTATTATGTATACTTACGCCTATATAATTGTATGACGCATGTATTTTCTCGGTCACAATATCGTGATGAAACCCAGGGTTACCATAAAATTTACTTGAGCACACACTTGCACATGTATTTTTTTATGTCACGTAATGTTTGACTTATAAATTAAAAATGATCAAAAAATACCGCTCCCCTCCCTTATGACCGAAGTGAGGGAAAGATTTGAAATAGTTAAAATTAATCTAAATGGTTATGTAAATATTACAGAAAATATAAAGCCATCTTGCTAAGTAGCATAGTTTTTAAAAAAGTAGTCATAAATCTTTGACAAACAAACTTAGTTATGTGGTTTGGTCTTTTTGCTACCTGAATAGCAAAGCAACTTTTACACGTCCAAAGACGGTACGGTACCTATACTTTTAGACCTTCGCATTCCATTATCGAACATTATTAACGTCAAGCCAAAATATAAGGTAAATCACGCTAATTCCGGATTAAGATACTCGTAACGTTCAAGATACGGAACCCTCGGTGCAATTCGCACTCGAATTGTTATTTTTTTTAAATACATACCTACCTAAATAGATATATTTCTCCATATTTCTCCATATTTTTTGTCCTAATGTTACGGGCGCTGCGCCTGGTTAAATTGCTAGACTAATCTCAGACCAAAAGAATAAGCATAGACGCAGCGCATAATACTAGTAAGTGAAGCCACCTGAACTAAGCAACATCATCGTCAGCCTATACCCTATTCGTCTACTGTTGGACATTTCCACTGGCTTTGATCTTTGACTCTCCTCATCTAGTTCTTGTCTACCACTTTACATTTATGTCGCTTATCTAGCCTGGGCTTTGCAAATTCACGGTCTCCACTTAAGAACTCTTTGCTTGCTCAATTCTACCTAAAATAATGCCAAATTGCAAAGTACAAACCGCTGAAAAATTTCTGATCGATGACCCAGCCGGTCGTTTCATTATGTTCTGGGACTAAGACATATTATTCGTCTTGCCCAAGCAATTATAAAATAAAGCAGTAACCTGTAATTTGACTATACTGCATTATTGCAACTTAATAAAAATGGTAGATAATTATATACATAGAGACATCAAAGATACTCGCAAAGTTCAAGAACGGACATTGAATTGGAAAGTATGATTGCAAGGTGGAATTCTAAATAAACTTTGTTTAATTTAACTTTGTCTTGGTGTTGAATATTCTATATCCGTTATGACCTCATAAATTTACTTCATTTGTGAGGTGCTTTTTTGAATATGAATGAGGTTCTAGTTCTTTTGTGATAATTTATGATTATGATAGGCCACCTTTGGGAATCATTTTCCACGTCCCCAAATTTTTTAAATTCACGATACATACGATCTCTTAAAATTGCTATCGCATTTTTTATCTTAAGACGTACGACATGCGTACGACCTATTTCTGAGTTTACCTACATAACATTGTTAACAAGCCGTTGCGTTATCACTACTTGTGAAAAAAAGGTTGCCTATAAAGAGATTGCTTTTAGCGATATTATTGTCTTATTCATTTGTACCTTTTCTTTTGGTATCTGTTTTTTTTGTGCGCAATAAAGAATTATCTATCTTGTGTGGTGGTTGTAAATTTTAATTTGAAATATAAGGAAAAAATATTATTTTCTCTTTTTTCAAATCCGTTATCCCCACCTCGAGCACCATCAACGCTCTCCTAATTTCTCTGCATATTCTACAGCCTCTTTGAAAGCCTCCAGCGTCCATAAGGGGGCATTATCTCCCACTTTGAGAAGGACTGATATTGCTTTTGCTGCACAGTGGAAATTGTATACAATTTATTTTTAATTTAACTTAAGGACTTTCACCTCATAGTAAGCGACACGGCTGCGTACAGAGAGCTGTACTGTATTGCCGCTCGTCACCTCAGACATTAGTTATTAAATCTCATGAGGCGAGTAATTGTACCAGCTAAAATGCCGTTCACACCGGAACACAGTAATACTGCATTGCTGCAGTGCAGCAGAATATTTGACACTTCGGCGTTACCTACTTGAACGGTGCCTGGTGCTTCGAACCTACCAGTCCACAGCCACGGATTCCTGTGCAGCAACATTATAAAATTCAAGGTGGTATTACTATTTGGCTGTGATCTGCTTTAGATGGGCCTTAATAACCACGATACTCCACCTTTCTTAAGAAATTGCTCCAGAATTATAGAATAGAGTTCTGTAATATAAATGTGAAACGGTATTTTACGTAGGTAAGGAACCATATAGCACGTTGCGCTTAATCTTTGACACAACAATAATTCTTAAACATGTTCCTTATGTGAGTAAGTTACACGCACATAATACACTAAGTAAAGCGACACATGATTTTGTGCTTTAATATCTACAACATAAATGCACTTTTTAAACAAATCTGTAGGTACTCTTTTATATGCACGCGGTAATTGCGTAAAATTCTGTGCCAACAATAAAGGCGCTTTAGTTTGTTTACGACTACAGCAATGTCTTTTTCGTGCGATACTGTAATATCCATTAAAATAATTTTCGGGTTTGTACGTAATAATGAATAACTGTATATTACTAATGAAGCGCCCATAACTATTTGTAATCACTGACGGTAAACGATTAGTTGGTTAAGCAACGTCAGGTAAGGTCAGGTCATAGATGGGTGACCGTTCAGTGGCTGTGGTACTGTTCCTTTTATAGCTACTACCAAGGTGGCAAGCAAGCCTGCGGCCAGCCTGATGGTAAGCAGTCACCGCAGCCTATAGACGCTAGCAACATCAGAAGAATCACTAGCGCGTTGCCGACCCTTAAGATACCTTTTTTTTTTTTTTTTTTTTTTTGACGCGGGGGAAATCTTCGAAAGATTCCCGGGAGCTGTGGGGCTCGACCGGGGTATGTGGGATTCTTACCCACTAAAACCCCCGCGGCTGTCGCATCGGCACATGAGAGGGGAGACCCCAGGGCTCTCCGGTGGGATCTGCACCAGGGGCCCCTCAGTGCCTTGCCTTTGAGCCCGCCGCCGGGGGGCGCATTGTAGCCCCCCGGGAACCAGTCACGGTACTCACGGGGACGGGGGTCGCAACCCCGCCGCCGTCCTCCTCGGAGTCGCCGCCGTACTCAATGGACGCTCAAGGGGCCCACACTCCGAGCGTCCAGCGACTCCGAAGGGACCCTTAAGATACCTACATTAAGTCGCTTGTGACCGGTAATTTCACCAGCTACAGTGCCGTCACACTATAATGCTTACACACTGCTGCTTGGCGGCAGAATATCTGACACCTACCACCAGTAAGAGGCGTAAAGGTAGCTTTAACAACTGTGACACTAGGATCACTTCTTACTAAAGAAACTAATGCTTAGAAACTTTGATCGAACCTCCTGACCCCATGACGGTCCTATTGGACCGGGATGCGCCGAACCCTCCCCGACAACCGTATGCTACACTAGCTATCAGACACCGGTCTCGCTGGCGAGGCCGAAGGGTCGTACGCATGCGACCTCAACGACGTGCATCACCCCACTGAGTTTCTTGCCGGTTCTTCTCAGTGGGGGCGCGTTGTGAACCGGTGGTAAACTCAGCCCTCTCTTAAGCGACAGCCCAAGCCGAGGCCGTGCCTCCCTGAGGTGCCCTTGAGCTCGTCGCTACTTCTGCCGTAAAGGCTAGAGCGCTTTAAGCGCTCGCCTCCTATTGTCCGGTGAAGCTGTAATGGCCATCTGCGGCCAGCAGCGTCTATCATTCCCAAAAAAAAAAGA
Organism: Furcula furcula; assembly: GCA_911728495.1. Lineage (NCBI taxonomy): Eukaryota > Metazoa > Arthropoda > Insecta > Lepidoptera > Notodontidae > Furcula > Furcula furcula. Next base: position 20,246,035 of record OU452255.1, read on the forward strand.
GAAACTGATCGTGATTGTTGGATAAACGTGGAAAGGTTATGTAAGGTGTTTACTGTTAGTTTCACTTAATTTATCTTCATTATGTTCATATTTCGGCGTTCAACTAAACTGCAGTAGGTTTGTATGTAATTATTTCTTAATGTGGTACGTAATCTCATATGTGTGCAAAATTCGAAGGGAACGCTTAGTACCGTATTCAAACGATTGTCAAGCATTTCATAATGCTGTATTATACTATTAAAAGCTTTGTAATTTTTAAAGTTTAATGGTTAAAATTTTACGATTATAACACTTCTTTGCTCGTGAAAGAAGATGGATGGCATAACCATTGTATAATATGGTTATGGTGGTTTCGCACGACCTCATGACGCTGATTTATATGCAGAGCCGATTTGTGCGAACGTTGTTTGATGGCGAATGATCGCCCGCCCGAGACGCATTGCGAATCATAGATAAGAGTATATTACTTAGAAATAAATACGTAACTCCCGCGTCAAAACGTGCCCCCCAACACCAGCGCCTCCAGCGGACTGTTTTGAAACTCTAAATAGCCTCGGGCATTTTTAATAAAAAAATAGCTAAAACTTTGTAGTATTCGATATAAAGCACGCGGACGTCAATAGTATATGCTGTATTATAGACATAAAATAAAATAAAAATACAAAAAAAAAGGTTTCATACGGGCTGAGATTCGAACAGCGCCCCTAAGACTTCGTATTTGATCCCAACCTATTCACCGATACCGCTGTAAGACTTAAGATAACTGTTGCAAAATACTGATCTACTATCTTAGTTTCATTTCTAAAGTAAGCTGAACAGAGAAAAAATGCAAATTGCAAATTACGCCGCACGAGGCTGCTACTGGTAGCTTTTCTATTTCTTCTAAAATACCATACCATGTTTGGAATCGCGCAGGTCCTCAATGCGAGTCCACGCTCTCAGGCGCGGGTGAATTTCTTTACTCCCCGGGTTTGCGCTACCGTTAGTTAGGTGCTGGACTGCTGGCACGACAGACGCGGCGCCGGGCCCGTAATATCAAAGGCTGTGGGAATACACTTTAATTCACAAACATGCGCGAATAGGACAATGACGTATATCCCTTTTAGGGTTTTGTATAAAGTATCGTAGGTATGTAGGTGGATCGTAGGTAACCCCAGACGTGTCCGGATAAGCGCTTACCCATCTCCTCCTGTTGGGTGTCGTAAGAGGCGACTAAGGAAAAATAAGAACACTTAGCAGGCAACAGGCTTAGTACCTACGTGCAAATCTTGAATTAGTGTGAGTATAACGTCACTATTACGTAGTGTTTCACTCTTTAGGGTTCCATACCTAAAAGGTAAAAAATGAACCCTCATGGTCTGACTTCGTCTGTCTGTCTGTCACACACCTAAGTATATATTTCAGGAATCACTGATGCTATCGGTTTGAAACTTGGATTAGTTTCAGATCTTACTTACCCAAACTCATCGCAATGCTGTACCGTAAGGTAACACCATATAAATTACAATCTAGCCTTTAGGGTAATCAGTAATATTAATTTGACCTAAACGAATAAATTAAAATAGTTTATGAATGTGTCCAATGGCACATTTCTTATTGTCTCTATTAAGGCGAAGACACTTTGTTATTGTGTTCTACACTGCACTAATTTTATATTTAAAGTAATCCAAAAGGTTTTTTCCTTTTCAGTCTTCTCACTATGTCCGTGTTGTCGAGGAGCTGGATAGACTCGACATTATCGCAAATGAAAAAAAAAATATTTTTTCTTTTACTTTTTTTATAATGGGGTTCAAAATGGGTCATTAAAGTTTCAGTTATACTACTATGTCGAGTGGGATATCATATGAAAGGGCCTCTATTTGCACATCTCAAAACAGATTTTTATGTTGGCTTATGTCACATAGTTTTTGGTTGATAATTCAAAATGTCAAAAAAAAATACCATACACCCTTATCTCCGAAGTAAGTAATTGTGGAAATCTGAAATAATTGTGGGTAATACATGTCTGTCTATATTTTACAGGAAAAATAAAATTATCTTTCTAATTAGTACAGTTTTTTTAATAAACCTAAAAAAACCTCGACAAGCAAGTTTTGCGGTTTGGTTTTTTTGCTATCTGAGGTGTTACATGAATAGTAACATAATTTTAATTGGTCCTAAGATGGTATGGAACCCACAGTGAGCGAGTCCGACTCGCACTTGACCGGATTTTTTTATATAAAGAACGACGTTGAAAACCACGTCATCAACTGTCAAGACTTGCAAGTCGTGCTAGGCCCGCTGGTGGTAATCAACCGATGTGCAACTAGGACGAAATACCACTAATGCAATAACTCCGGTTTCATATAGTAAGCACATACATATTTGAAAGTCACAAAACGCGATGCTGTCATTCAATTGTCTCTATTTTCAGTACCTAACGCTTCTATCGCAAATTGTCGAGACCGTGAAATGGGTTTATGCTTTCGTGAAATTCGAAAGTGAATTCTGATAAGTATGGTACTTATTGTGTTTTAAGCCGATTATGAGTTGGAGATCTCAAGTTACATTCATATGCATAAACAAAAAACAGACCGACGCAAACAAAACTCGAAATGGACGAATGGGGTCCGTTTTTTGTTTGAAAATATCCAAAGGCTTTATCCCTAATGTAGAGAATTCCTACCTATATCTATATGTATATATAGATATAGGTAGGTATCTACAGACAGATATACATAATATTGCAAAGGATAGGTGTAAAAAAGGAAATAATTGTAGTAATCCCAGTCTATTACCGAATAATGCAAATAGTGAAGGGGTGGTACTTTACTTACGTACACCGTTAACTCAGCAACCCAAAGTGTGACTTGGCTCAGAGCTTTCTCCATTTCTCCCGATCCTGCACGGCTTCTTTGCAATAGCTGGCTTGAAGTTCGTTCGTTCGTACCGAGGTAGGTCGGTAGACCAGCTGGTCATCGACCACTGCTGACCCAGATATTCTCTTTTCACACGATCCTCTCCCATTCTTTCACGTGGCCCTATCAGAGGAGTCCCTAAGCCATTGTCCCCCCGATAATATTAGGGTATGCCACTAGTTCTCCTATTTTGGCAGTGGTAGTATCCCATGACCTAATAAAATATGTCACTTTACGCTTGCGCAGCGGTGGATTAAGCTGCTAGCTCATTCTGGAAACTACAACCACCCAATTACAATATGGGCGTTCCTATCCAATCATTATATTCAACGCTTTTAGAGCGCAAAAGCTAGCGAAATTGAAGATTAATCAAAATTAGATATCGGATCGAATATCCAGAGTTAATCTAAAAAAGGCCCTCCGTCCCGCCGTCTCAAGAACACCACTCGAACATTTGAATACTAATAAAATGTTTACTATACTAACGGCGACAACTTTGAGGATGTTTTTTTACATAAAATTATTTCTAAATAAAATGAGTACGCTATGAATGCCTCACACTTTGATCGGATAACATAGTAGGCTTAGACGGAGATGGCGGTGACCCGGCCCTCTAGACAATGTAACATACTGCAAGCGTTAACACGAATAGAAAGTATAAAAATGTATGAGAATGACATAAGACATCGAAAAATCTCGTGAAAAATTACAGGGAAATGACACCATTAGCGAATAAAGAAATAGAATCGCTATGAAGCGATTGTATATTGTTTAGGTCCTCTGGACCGTTATAGAAAGGAAAGCCACTAATTGCTTTAGATCGGGATAAGAGGAAAGGGAGACCTTTGCCGTGTAGTGTGACAGTAGCGGGTAAATTATAAAATTCTTTTCTATAAGGTGGACCGACGACTTATGCGTGGCGTAGGCAACCTATGCAAATAGCTTATTGTCGTTCATTGTGGCGTTCCAAGGGGGAGGCTTATGTTCGTGTGTATTACGTTTTCGTTTAGTAGTTACGGTTAATTGTAGCAGGTGTTTTACCGTCACACATGTGGACCGGTGGGCATAGTTATATCATTATCAATGCCCGTCGAAATACAATGGGATATTTTGACGAGCCCGTTGGTCTAATGGTTAGGCACCCTGGCTGCTACCCGATGGGTCGTAGGTTTGATTCCCACTTAGTGTCTGGGAGCTATTTATCTAGTCAAGGCTGTATTTCCAAAAATAAATATATAAGTAATACTTATGTCAATTGTCTGCTGGTTTCCATAGTACAGGCTCTGCCTAGTTTTGGATCAGATGACTGTGTGTGGACTGTCCCAAGATATTAGTATTATATCGATGCCACACGGATGCTGGTACGCTGCCGGTTACGTCTGAATGCATTCAAGTAACCGGATTTTGTCTGACAATGGTTTTTGTAATATTGGTCCACTTAGTATGAGTACTAAAATCCTGTTATTATTACTAACTACTACTAGGTGCCTGGTGGTAGGTTCCTTGTGCAAGGAATCATCCAGGTAGGTCAGATATTGTGCCGCCAAGCAGCAATGTGTAAACATTGCTGCGTTCCGGCGTGAAGGGCACTGTAGCTGGTGAAATTACAGGACACAAAAGACTTAATATCTAAGGTCTTAAGGGTCAGCAACGCGCTAATGATTACTCTAGTGTTGATAGCGTCTATAGGCTGCGGTGACTGCTTACCATCAGGCGGACCGCACCCTTGCTTGCCACCTTGGTAGTATAAAACTACGCCAGTGTTATGTTTTAAATTGTTGGCAAATCCTTGTTATCCGAAATAAATGAGTTTTTTTTATTAATTATTAAAAATCTCAACGCAACACTTTATTGATAAGTAGGTACCTATAACAAAAGATATGTGTATTTACTAGTAAATTTATGCAGTATCGAGCTAGGTAGGTATCGCGTGCTAATAATCTCAATATATTATACACTCATTTTTTTATTCATGAATAATCAGATTAAACACGGTCAGGGGCGATCTGTGTATTTTATAGGATTTTAACCAAAGGCTAGCTACTTTCCTCACAGGTGCTTGCCAAAAATAAATGTAAATAATAAATTGGGGACAAGGTGTGATTTTAAAATGTACATTCGCGATAACCAAAAGTCCATGCATGATTAAACAAAAGGTCAGAAAACAGTGGTAGATAAAATAATTAATAAGGATACAAGCGAAAGTATTATTCCAGTATTACTTATTAAGTAAGTAAATATACCCCGTAGGGTGTCCGGGTAAGAATAGCACCCCCCCATCTCCTCCCGTTGGGTGTCCGTAAGAGTCGACTAAGGGAAAACAAGAAGACGGGCAGCAGCGTCTTACCTACCACCTATATCTACTGCGATCCCCGAGCCGCCTGCCAAGCGTGGGGATTATGCCTAAGGGACCTGGAGTGGACGTGTTTTGGCAGCTGCTGATGATGATGAAGTATATAAAAGTAGAAAAATAAGTTGCCAGATCACGTCTTACGCAAGTAGGTATCTTTACGTCTTCGCCGTCCGTGTCGCCCAAAACCATACCAGTAGCCTCTAATAGCCTCTACGGTTTCCAAAATCGTATTCTTCGACATACCGGCCGGTGCCACATTGAGTAGGTACATGTGAAATGACCTACATTTTAACTTCCACTTAGATATCATCCTTAAAATATTCAAAGAAGCAAAAAAATGTTAGGGTGAGTGGGGGGAAGAAGAAAGTAAGACGAAAGGCGGGGAACGGACGAAGACACAAAATGTCGTCTTTGTGCAACTTACCTTATAGGCGACTTTTTGTCTACCCCGCGTTTCGTCTTACTTTCGTCTTCCCCTCACTCACCCTACTTTGAAGAACGTCTCTACATCCAAACCCCATTATCGGCACCGCGGTCGAATATGAGTCCCTCAGAGTGGGCCTGGACCCGATCATGTGCAGTTTATAGCTTTCCTTTCTCTCGCGATAATTATATATAATAATATTGCTGGAACAGATGGTGGTAGACCCACAGAACTATTTACGGTCCTATTGGACCACAACTTTGCCCCGCATAAACCTTCTCTCAAGCTAGATACCGATTTCGCCGGCGATGCTGTAAATTCGGTGCGACCTCGGTATGCATGCAGGCGCGGGTTTAGTACAATCCGTGGTGCCTTGCAGATGGGCTAAATCGTTAGTCAGTCTGTAACCGCACTCTTGACTCTTTCTGTTAACCACAGCTGCGGTTAAACCGGCTTATAAATTTATTGTTTGTCTCCCGCTTTGCCAAGGAGGGAAGTGGAATTTGTCTTTCCTACTCCTCCTGTTCACATTTCTGATTAAATTCGGTGTGGGTTCAAAGACAATTTATCATTTGTCCGGGACTCGCCGAGGTTCAAGCCTCGGTGTCTTCACTGGTGACCACTGTAGATCCTGGCTTACAGGAGTTACAGTAGTGGGAATGACTGGTGGGTTTAGGCAGGGGCGCGTTCTTATCCAGTGGTAGTCTGTCCTTCCGACAGTCAAACCTTGCAGTTAACAACTCTACCAAATTCCCAAAACCTAAAAGAAACAACGTGACAATGAGATTCAAAGATTCAATATTTTTATTTCAAATAGGCTTAACGCTAGCACTATTGAACGGTCAATTTTTTAAAAGCTACCACCGGATCACAACGCGACCTCAACTGAGAAGATCCGGTAAGAAACTCAGCGGGCTTGTCATTTTTTCACATATTTTTTTTAAAACAAAGTTTGTCTTTTTACAATTAGATCAGCACCAGCGACAGTGTGTCGCAGGGATAGTAGTCGGACCAGTCCCCCCAAGCAGCACCCGCGCACGAGTTGACTCGAGCAGCAGCCAATGGGCTAGTACTATAAACGTAGGTACATTATTAATGTACTTACCTTATTATTAGCAGTTCTATGTGAAAGCGTGTAGTGTGTTTAGATGTTTGCGGATAAAATACTTTCCATTATGATTACGTCATATACACGTTAATTTGTTTTTGCTGTATATCTTCACGTTTACTATCTTACTTGTAATGGTGCTACCATATTATATATCGCGATGACGCGAATATTTGCGTCATTGGGGCGATGTACCCGCATCATCGCCGTAGTCGTCGTTAAGTCGGATGAAGACGAAGAACGTGGTGGGCATTGAACGAACTGTTATTTTAGACTGTTTTTTTGTTGTCATCGAATAAACTTGTTTATAGTCCACTGTAACTAATTACCCGACTACGGAACGGAGGGAGGGTTATGATTTTAACAAGAATGTATGTATGTAAGTAGGTATGTTCATCTGTTCCCGCATATCTTCTAATCTACTTAACATAATTTGACAAGTAGGGTGTCGTTAGAAGCGTCTTGATTGTCCGCTGGTTATAGGCTATATAATATCACATTATTAGACTGCGATTTTATCCGTAGTCGGGTTTTAGTTTTTAAAACTTATTACTTGTTTAGTGATAAGACTAGTTCCTCGGTAGAAAGTAGACTGTGAACGTCGACTACTAAACTTTTCGTCAACGGTATAAATTAGTCTAAACATTAGACTGTTTTAGAAACTGCTTTATCGTTGTCGATAAACGGTCTCGTTTCGTCAACGGTAAACGCTTTGATGATCACTAGATGAAGAATTTTGGTTGCACGTCAAGGCGTTGAAGTTGGCTAGTGTGGTTGAACTCGGCTAATCTTAGCGCACAGACTGTCATCTCGAACCATTTCATCTTCAGACTTGAGCTTGTTCCTTATCATGCCACCTACTTGAGAGCAGTGCCCTCTATGGCTATTAGCATCAAACTTTTAACGAAATATTATAACATCTTTGCTTATTACTGCATCCGTAGGCAAATCAAATGTTGACTTTCTATCAAAGATATTACTTTTTACTTACAAATTTCTGTAGTCATCACGAAGTTTCTCAACTAAGCATCATGGCGACAATTCACCGGCCGTAGGACGAAGACGAAGGCTAGAGTGAATAGGCTTATAATAAGCTAGTTTGATTTACCATCTCCGATGGCTTTACATCAGGTGGGACGGGACTGTAATCAAGCATGGGCTATGTTGGGAAAAGGAATCGCGCGAAGATGATCGCCAATATCTCAGCGATGTGTGTGGCAGGCAATATCGCAGCAGTATAAGGAAAAGACTTAAAAATATTTTGAATTCGTAATGTGTAATTGGTTACTTTATTCAGAACTAGCAAATTTTGACCCACTAACTTATCTTAATTTCATCGTTAACACGATGCAATACATTTTTTTAAAAATAAAGTCTTCCCGTCTTACGCAAATATATGCTAAAATAAGAATAATATCTAGACGATCAGTTTACGTCATTGTTCTCGATTAAATAATATTCTCCACCACGTGATTTCTAGGACATAGCGAAAGTAGGCCATATAGTAATAATAATAATGTCCTCCTGGCCGATACGACCACAGCGGCCAATCTTTCGCAAGATCAGCTATCTACGCAGGAGATATTATAGTGTCCAAGTGCTTGCGTAGACACAAGTGCACTCTCTCTTCCTTTTACCACAATCTGATGAGACGGAAAACCGATACGACTAGGGAGAGGTCAGGCGTAGGATCGACTTTAACATTCCCAACCGACGCATGTATCATCTTACTTTACAGACAATCAGGTGATCGGCCTGCATTGTCCTAGCCTGTAAGGAACAACTACACAACCTTGTTACTCCCCCGGGATTCGAACACGCGACCTCCGGTTTGCAAAGCAAGCGGTTTCCCACTGCGCCCCGGGGGCTTCAGTCCATATTATTAGTCCATATAATAATGCCCTCCTGACCAACTCAGTCGCAGCGGCAATTTATTACAAGATCAGCCATTAATGATTTGCGTGGGAGATACCTATTATAGACACAAGTGCTTCAGATCTACACAAAAGGCAACTTTCGGAGCCGATGGACGTTCTAGGTGTGGGCCCTGGCACGGTGGTACGGTGGCAACTCCGGGGCAGACGGCGGCGGGGTTGCCTCCGTTCCCGTGAGTACCGTGACAGGTTCCCGCTGGGGCTATAATGCGCACGATGCGACAGCCGCAGGGATATCCAGGGTAAGAATCCCACATACCATGGTAAAGTGCGTAGACATGGCGCACTCTCACTTTCTTAACTGTGATAATTCGATGGGACGGAAGATCGATACGACCGGGGGAGAGCTCAGGCGCAGAAGTGTTTTTTACATGCCTATCCGACGAATGGATCATCTTTGAATTCGACGCGGTGGCGCCGCAGAGGCGCCTTGTAGCATTAAAATGGACCAGCGACCACCGATGTTGAATACATTAGAAAATAATAAATTCAACACGGTATTGAATAACATCATAATCAGTCATCAAGATTATGCAACTAACGGGAAATAATTTTTAAGGGACTTCAAAAAAAGGTAGCTCTTCTCTATTAGAAGCGAACGTCGGACTCGCGCACCGAGGCGAGTGTTCCGTACCTTCTCTGGATGTAATAAAGCAAAAAACACCAAAACTAAGTTTGTTTGTCAGTCTTTTAATGATTTCAATTATAAAATCTTTTAAAAAAAAATTGAACCGATTCAATATCAGAAGTTAGCGTACCTGCTGTGTATAATTAGCACCAACTTCAATAATATTTAAATTATTTTATACTTCTCAGTGATATTGAAGTCGGTTCAATTTTTTTTTTAAAAGATTTTATTTTATACTTTTTAGTGATATTTTCATAAATAATGATTGAACCATCGAAGACGGTAAAATGATCTAGGTTGGTTATGATCACATTATCGTCTACATAGTTTTACATAATTCATGTTTCTTCAGAAAAAAATATCCGGTTGTAATGAAATTTGCATGGAATCATCATAGAAGTTTACTCTCTCGTATAAAAAAAGAATCATCGAAATCGGTTTATATTTGTCAGAGTAATGTAATGGAGAACATCAGTTTTGTGGTTTTTACCAGATAAATTCCTCCACATCGTTCATGGTCCAGCAAGTTCTTAGCCGGTTGTGATAAAATTCATACAGATTCATTACAGTGGTTCAATCTTTCGAATAAAAAAAGAATCATTGAAATTGGTAAATATTTGCCAGAGTTATGACCATTTTTGTCCGTAAAAAGCGACATAAAGTCATCTATATAGGCATTCCTGCAGTTGTCGTGCGCAGTCACCATTCTTGTTTTTTCAGGAACTACTTATTCGTAAGCAATATTTTTTTTATGGGACCCAATTAACGGATTAAAGAATGGATGGAAGCAAGATTTTTTCAAATCGGTTCATAATTGCCAGAGTTATGCGCGAACATACATAGAAAAAAAAAATATACAGACGAATTGAGAACCTCCTCTTTTTTTGAAGTCGGTTAAAAAGTGTGCTAATCGGAACTCAAACACGTCCACTGCTATTTTTAGTAATTTTCTGCGTAACTTTATTTTTTTTCGTAAGAACCTTCTCCTGACAAAGAACACAAAAAAGGAATTATCCCATTTAGTGCAGTCGTTCGGAAGTTATGCGCGTATGTAGATTAAACGTGTCCTTAACAAGTTTTTAATAAAAACATTGGCCTATCTAGTCCGAAGTACCTACACTTAAATAAATATCTTGATAGTGACATCAAGTTTTAAGACAACTGTGTGGAAAGGATAAATTACGCAAGGTAAAAAAGGATGACGAGACTGACATAAAAAACTTTTAAGGCGACGAAGTTTAAGTTATGCAACAATTGAAAGATGTTTCACTTGGAACTTGGATTTTAACAACACTTTTAGTAGAATGGCTATGTCAGATTTTTATTGTTTCGGAGACAATTTAAATTGGACTGTTATCTTAAAACTAAAGAATTAAATAGGGATTGGTATTGTACCGAATTTCTGAGATTTTTTTTCTCAATTGAATGTCAATGAATACGAAAGTTATGTTTTTTAACCAGCCGGTGAAGAAATAAGTTCTGTATTCGACCCATAACTAAAATTCCTGGTTCGGTTATCGATATATTAAATTACATACTTATCTTATTTATTAACGGCCCGTTGGTCTAGTGGTTAGACACCCGCTAACTCCGCTAACCGATGGGTCGTGGGTTCGATTCCCACCAAGAGTCTGGGTGTTATTTATCTATTTAAGTATATATTTACAAAAAAAATGTATATAAGTATTAGTATCAGTTGTCTGGTTTCCATAGTACAGGCTCTGCCTAGTTTGGGATCAGATGACCGTGTGTGGATTGTCCCAAGATATTTATTTATTTATAAATAATCGATGGGTTTTATTAGAACCGGATTCGAATGATTTTTCACATTATTTTTATATTGTGAACGGAATCGTCGATGTTTTCACGTGTATAGCACAGAAGAGTAGCATTCAGAACGGAGTTTTGCAAAAAGGGAGTGGGGAGAAGAACATTTGTACAGCGTTCCCAACGCGCTGGTAAATCTTCTGGTTTTGCTAGCTTCCATAGGCTGTGGTAGTCTTTTAGTGGGTAACTATCCTACATATCCCCAGCCTTCCCTCAGAGACCAAGTACCTTTTAGATTTTTCCTCTGCCCGACAGCAACAAAAGGCTGCGATGACTAACGCATGGATACGAAGTCGTTTACCGGGCGGACCGCATACTTTTAAATAATGTACTTTCATGGATTTAGTACAAGTATAATGGGTACTGACCACTGACTGGGTGGTGACCGTGGGGTCCTCAGCTGAAACGTCCACTGTTGAACAAAGGCCTCTCTAGAAGGGAGGGGCTGCCATAATCCCCACGCTTGGCAGGCGGCTTGGGGATTGCAGTATAGGTAGTAGGTAATCAAATAAAAAGACGCTGCTGCCCGTCTTCTTGTTTCCCTTAGTCGCCTCTTACGACACCCAACGAGAGGAGATGGGGGATGCAAATCTAACCCCACGGTCCCCGTAGGGTGTGGGATTATGGCAACCCCTCCATTCTAAGGAGCAGGCCTTTATTCAGTAGTGGACGTCCATCGGCTGCTAGTGATGAATGATGATAATGAGTACTACGGCGTGATGGGCAAAAGTGAACACTTCAATCCATATCGATGCTTTAATCGATATTATTTACAACTGCATTATTCATAATCTGCAATATGGAAAGCCGCAATGCCGAACGCAATTCGTAACGCAAGTTAATAAAACTTGCAAAACATTTACATAACGAGACCATTGGACCGTCAAGTTAATCATTTACCAATAACCCGCCAAAACTATCGGTTTGTATCGAAATCATCTCAGAGCAGAACAAAAACGGCTGCACAAACGGACACTCACTTTCACTAACTCGGTGTTATTTTTTTTTTGCAGGCCGCTATGCAGTGGAAGTGAGACCACGCGGTCTATTCGATTGGGTGCTGTGTTTATAGTGAATGACTTTTGATTCGATTATTTTTTTATCTGTGAAATAGTGTTGTGAATAAACCGGATTTTGGAACAGATAAACTATGAAGATGGTGAGTAGTTTTTTTTTATTGTGTTTCTGTTTAGTTTATTAATCGGAGGGCGTGAGAGGAATATGTTTGTATAATTAGTTGTAAGCTCTGTAGTAGGTATTAATATAGCTAAAATATACACAATATTTACGTACAGGCGTTGGTAATAGCGATGGCATTTTATCCTATTTCGCGCTAAGAGTAGGAGTAAGTTGGATTGGATGGATATAAGGATGATGACTATGTAAAGAAATGATAATTCAAATTAGTCCGTTAGATAGATTATCAAAAAATATTTGACTCGTATTTTTTTATTCAACAAGTGAATAAAAATTGTCAAAAATATAGATCGTCTATGTTCGGGAGTGGGTGCTTTTGACGTCACGTCTCAGTAAAAATTGTATACCGGCATGACGTCACGCGACATTTCAAAGCACTATATCTTCTTCATTGTTTGTTTAACCGAGAAAAGAAAAAAAAAAAAAAATACGTGTCCAATATTTTTTGATAATCTAAATGATGGACGTAAAATTATTTCTAGTCAATTAGCCTATTGGATGTATTACGCATACCTTACAAAGGTACCTATACCGCAAGAAAAATATTAAGATACATAAATATTATAATGTTTTGGATATTCCCTACTGAAATTTTGATTAGATTTATATCTAAGTATATACATTATATCGATGGTTATAGTTATAGCCTATATAGGTAGATAGGCATTATACCTACAGTCTGCAGACTGTAAAATTATCTACAGTCTGCAAAATTAGAAACCAGGTGCCTCTGAAATAATTATTACCACAAAAATAAAATATATATTATTTTCGTGGTAATAAACGTGGCAGGTTTTCGTTCTTGTAAAAGACAAGTTAAATAGTTAAGCAGCTAGCGAGCAACCGCAGTGTATGCTTACTTTCATATTAGTTTAAAATTTTAAATGCTTTAAACGCAAACTGCAAAAAGACAAATACTTTATTCAATTTGAATAGAACACAAGGCATTCTGTTGAATTTTAAACAATACATTAAAACTGTAGATTTGATCTATCCCAACTATTACAAAAGCTGTCCACTATTTGCTCCATAAAATTCACAGTGTTGAAACCAAACCAAAATAAACTGCGAATTAGTTCCTGCCTTCAACTGACCTTAACTCTTCAACGAATACTTCGATACATTATTTATACATCGATAGACTAATATAACAATTCGAAAACTTCCTATCAAACCATTTAATAACAAAATGGCTCATTATTCTATTTGTTTGTGAACACCACAATAGGTGCTTAAGACTCATACGTGCGGCTCGGGATGTGTCACAGCACTAGGAAGACGTAAGGATAAAAATTACTTCGCCATTTACGTCTTGAGCATGGATTATAAATTAGCTACTCGGCTTGTAAATTCGCATTCAGATAACAATATCGGGCGATGCACCTAATAATCGGTCTGCTGGCCTTTTAGAGAAGCTCAGAGTCACACAACGAGCTATGGAGAGAGCTATGCTCGGAGTTTCTTTGCGCGACAGTATCCGTAATGAGGAGATTCGCCGAAGAACCAAGGTCACCGACATAGCTCTTAAAATCTGCAAGATGAAGTGGCAATGGGTAGGCTACATCGCTCGGAGAATCGATAACCGTTGTTGGGGGTAGAAAGATTCTCGAGTGGCGACCACGTACCGGAAGACGCAGCGTAGGCAGGCTTCCCACTAGGCGGACAGACGACATTGTTCGCGTCGTCCAAGGGGCGGGGTTGTGGGGGGTCTATGTTAGCAGTGGACGGTCCATCCAGCTAATGGTGACAGTGACATCTGTGATACAGTAGAACAGCAGTCAAGCACTAAAATCAATCCGGGAACTCTCTATATTACTATGATCTGCATGCATAGCACGACGTGCAAGTCTTGACATATCGGTGTGGAGCATGACGTAGTATAATGGTGTTAGCCATTAAACGCCATAGTGACGTCATAGTAACGCCTTGCTCAGCCTGCTGTGGAATGCTATTTTTGCGCACCCCAAATGCTTCACATACTAACCTACATTCTTACAAGACATTCGTAATAAATACATAACTATATGTTTGTTATGTTCTTTCTAGGCGAGGTTTTGCGAAACACCAATTTACCTAATATCCTAGCTGTATTCATCTATAATCAATTTGCAAACCATATAATATTATAAATCAATTTTAATTAAAGTTGTAATAAAATTTGCATAGGTAATTCTTAGCGAGCTACAACTTAAAAGTGAGATTGGTTAATAAGCGTCATTAAATAATTTTGTTGGAAACTAATAATTAGTTTTAATTCGATGTTATGACAACAATAAAAAATATATTAGTCTTTGACATCGCGTCATTAAAATCAAAGAACCTTGGAAGGATTGTACCGGCCGGCGTTGATTTTTTAACCCCCGACCAAAAACGGGGGGAGTTATAAGTTTGACGCCTATGTCCGGAAGTATGTCTGTCTATATGTCTGTCTGTGGCATCGTAGCGGTCCAACCAGAGGACGGAAATGAATACGGAAGGTGAAACGAGATGGTTCTTACCTATGTTTCATGAAAATCGGTCCAGCCATCAGCTCTTTTCCGAGTCGAGGTAGGGATATTTCGTGTACAATAGACATTTTTCATTATTTCTCTCAAAAGATACATTTTTCATTATTTCTCTCAAAAGATCTGTAATTTAGAACATATGTAAATCCGAAATAAAATGGTAACATTCACCAGGGTCTGATGATGATCATTAAGACGGTGGCAACAGGATCTCGGCCCCAATGAAAGTATAAACCCACCGAGTTTAGACTCGTTGGATAGGTCTCGATAAGTAGTTGCTAGAAAAATGGTGATCAGGGTCTGACGATGGAGCAGGAATAAGGTCACGGGATCTCAGCACCAATAAAGGTAGACCGACTGAGTTTGAGCTCGTTGGGTAGGTCTTGATTAGTAGTTGCTAGAAAAGTGGTGATCAGGGTCTGATGATGGAGCAGGACGGTGGTCACGGGATCTCTGCACCAATAAACGTAGACCCACCGAGTAAGGGCTCGTTAGTTAGGTCTCGACGAGCAGTTGGTAGAAAAATGGTGATCATGGTCCGATGATGGAGCAGGAAGGTGGTCACGGGATCTCTGCACCAATAAACATAGACCCATCGCATTTAGGCTCGTTGCGTAGGTGTCAACGAGTAGCCGCTAGAGAAATGGTGATCAGGGTCTGACGATGGAGCAGGAATATGGTCACGGGATCTCTGCACCAATAAACGTAGACCGACTGAGTTTGGACTCGTTGGGTAGGTCTTGGTGAGTAGTTGCTAGAAAAGTGGTGATCAGGGTCTGATGATGGAGCAGGAAGGTGGTCACAGGAGTTCTGCACCAATAAACGTAGACCCACCGAGTATGGGCTCGTTAGGTATAGGTCTCGACGAGCAGATGGTAGAAAAATGGTGATCAGGGTCTGATGATGGAGCAGGAAGGTGGTCACGGGATGTCGATATGCAAATTTAAATTCAAGGAATTTAGTACTGGGTCACATAGAAACAAAATATAGTTTATATTAGGCAGTGCGACAGTATAACGAGGATTTTCTAGTTCATCATTAAATTGTAGACGGGCCCGATGGTAGTTTGAATACTAGCCAATAGGTGATGGAGTCGATTCCCAGCTAGTGTCTGGGTGTTATTAATCGAATCTGATCTTGTATTTCTGGTAAAAAATATCATCACATTGCATAACACATGAAAATAAAACGATAAGCTCGTGTCTCTATAATCGAATCTTATTACTGCATACGTAAACCATTTCGCAAATATCTGCCGTTATTTTTTTAATTATTCTTCTTAGATCGAATCAAGGTGAACGTTCGACCAAACTATCACTGCTATAAAAGAACTTGTACTATAATTTATCGGTAGTGTAACTTCAGAAATTTAATGTCAGTGGCGAAATTGGTGTCAGTCATGGGCACTATCAATAATAATATATGCGCGAATCATGGCGCAGATAAATCGTAAATTACGTATCGATATCTTTATAGTTTTAATTAAAGTCTCTTACGTATTTATGGTTTTCCGAAACGGGATACTAACGAACAGATGGTGAGAGCTTTATGCATTATTTGTAATGCAATTTCATGGCGAGACATCCATGTAAGAGGCGACTGAGGGAAAATAAGAAGACGCAGCGTCTTTCTATTGGATCTTACCAGAGCTATACTGTGACTATACCTACTGCGATCCCCAAGACCCCTGCCAAGCGTGGGGATTATGGCAACCCCTCTCTTCTAAGGGGAAGGCCTTTGTTTAGCAGTGGACGTGTTTTAGTTGCTGCTGATGATGATGACATCCAGGTTTAGATATTCTGCAGTAAAGTAGCAGCGTGTCATTTCTTTAATCCGGTGCGAAGGGCACTAATAGCTGTAGAAATCACAAGGATATCATATCGACGAGTGGCTGTGACGAACGCTTTACCAGTTTTCAAATAAAATAGTTTGAACGAAGTTACGTCCGCTTACCTCGCCCACGCGTATTTCGGGCTCGCGATTATTACTTTAAACATGATATACTTACAGAAAATCACACTGTACATATTTGCAACATAATTGTCTCATAAATAAAACGATGTAGTTTAGTTTATATAAAATCGTCCTGGAAACTCTTTTGAGCATTTTTCGCTAGGTACTCCGCAGATTTGGAAATCGCACTTGTAAAATTCAGCCCTAAAACGAGTAAATGGCAAACGTAATCTAGGTATGCTTATTAGTTACCTGGTTCCCAAAATACAGGTTTTGAAAGATAGCATTAACTGCATGTGTTAAAATATCGCAAGATAATTAAAAATCCAATTGAAAATTCGCATGGCGCGTAAATAATCAAACTGGTTAATCTTAAAAGGCGAGTATTAAGTTGCTTTTTTTTTAAACAACATCCACTTATGGTGGTGTCCTGTCAGCTTGATGACTTGCATCTGTCTGCTTTTGGGCAGATTACACGCTGTTCATTTTTTTTCCTTCTTTTAATGTCTGATTAAGTGTGAAATCCGTAATATAGAGATAATGCAATGTATTAGCTGTTTTTTCTCGGTCATAAGCGGTAAGACGCGGTAAGATGCGATAAGATGCGGTAAGACGCGGTAAGATGCGGTGCTAATTGGGTCACAATTTTTAAATTAAAGAAAAAGATGCGAGAATAAAGACGAGTTTAAATTACAATAATAACACCGGGAATCGACTAAACCGATGTCCATTAAACAAAGCTAAGAATCGTCCCCATACAAACAAAAGGAAAATCCTTTCATCCGTTTGATGATAAGATGCAACAGATACGACAAACCGTGGGATCTGCACCAGACACTAAGAGGCACCTGGTGCAGATCCCACTAGAGAGACCAAATCCCCCCTCTCATGTGCTGATGCGACAGCCGCAGCGGTTTTAGAAGGTAAAAAATCCCACACCCCCCAGTTGACCCACCACGGGACAATGTGGTGGAGCAAAAAAAAAATATAGCGTCAATTTTCGTAGAGAATGTCCTTGCTGGTTCTAATACAACGTTGTATATTACTACTAGCGAATAATATGACTATAAGTGGAAACCAGCTTATAGGTCACTGACCGAATTTCGAAGCTATTGCCCAGTAGGTCAGTTGGAGTTATGATAAAATAATTCGCAACAAAACCGGTAAACATTTCGGATATATTGTGATATAACCGACCGTAAGCATAATTTTTGCTATCAAGATCGCAATACTGTATCAGTTACACAATAGAAACATCCAATCCGCGATAAACAACTCAGTAACTATGCTCGTAAAGTTTATTTCAGCTTATTCATGGTGTTATATCCGCGTGTTATTAACGCGAGGTATTTTAATCTTTAATGATGAGGGATAAAGTCTGGATTAATTTGTGCATTGAGGGAAGTGAAAGTGGTTGCATGTGTGTTTTTACTCTCTCTAGCGGTCACGGTCGAAGTCTGGTCGCGGTTATGGCGCGGAAGTAGGGTAACCAGACAATGTTCCTGACTTTTCACTAAATTTCCTGACAATTGACTGTGTGACAATGGTGTGTGAAGTTTATAAGGGCATATATTTTTAGAATAATATGAGCCGCGTTGTAAAATAATATGCGTTACCCACGCACTCCGCTTGTATTGCAGCTTGCAAATGCAAAACTAATGTATTGTGCGTTATTAGTAATAAAATATTTAAAGCCTCCCGACACAGCGCGAAGAAGCTTGCTTTATTTTATAAGCCAGTCTTGGTGGTTTTGAGTAGATACTTCTTCCCTAATGGTTACAGCGATGCAGGCCAATCACCTGATTTTCTGAAAAGTAAGATACTTAATCCATGCGCCAAGCAAACCGGTTCTGCCTGACCTCTCCCCTGTCGTGTCAGTCTCCCGTTCGATCCGTTCGACTGAATCGAATCGTTCGTTCCATCCCTCCTTCCTTTAGGAAGAAGACATAGTGCACCTGTGTCTGCGATATGAGATGTCAGTTTTCCACTATTATATCTTCTGCGTAGTTCACGGACCTTGATAAAGATGGGCCCTTGCAGCCATATCCATCAAGAGGACGTTATATTAAAATTAGAGATATCTAATTTCAGGTTAATAATACTGATAATTACAGTATTCCCAATTTCCCTGACAGTGGACCAAGATTTATGACAAGTCCGGAAAATTTCTGTCGCCTTGTAACCCTACGCTTACGTGACAGTGGTTAGTTTTGGCACGTCGTCGCTCATTATATATGAATTAATGCGTCATGTTGTTACTGATTAAGGTCAAAGAAAGGGACCACTTTCTGTTTCTTTCATGGGTTGTAAACATTTTGGTGATGTTTTAAATTTGCTTTAGAAAAGAACAGTTTTGTTCCACCGGAATCATTAATAAAACGATTATTCAGAGCGTGTACAGTTTGGCTTCTATTACCTAAGGCGACGAGGTTTCTGCCCGTGTGATCATAAGCACCGTGATAGATTCCCGGGGAGCTGGCGACCCCTGGCGGCGGGCTCGAAGTCAAGGCATGGAGGGTTACTTGGTACGGATATCACCCGAGAGCCCAGGATAGCTTTTATATGGAGTCAGCCGAAAATATGGGTTTGTAGGATCGTTTCATAGTGCAAGGTAAAGCTTACGAATAACTGAGTTTGCGATTTCTACTATTGTATTCGAGTTCATGGCAACTGCGATCCATGCAAATCCCACCGTCATCTCCCGGATCATGCCTTTCTTTCTATTTACCAAGTTCGTATTGCCATAATGATATGCATAGTATAGGTAAGTACACCGTTATTTTTTTTTTTACCATCAAGGTGGCAAGCAAGTATGCGGCCCGCTTGATGGTAAGCAGTCACCGCACTCTATAGACGCTAGTAACACCAGAAGAATCACTAGCGCGTTGCCGACCCTTAAGATTTTTTGTCCGGTAATTTCACCAGCTACAGTGCTCTTCACACTGGAACACAGCAATGTTTACACACTGCTGCTTCGCGGCAGAATATCTGACACTGCGGTGGTACCCTCAGAGTAATTAGAATGGAGCTGGTATCGCGTCGATTCCCCGAACAAATTTTTCGTGGCACTTTTGCGGGGTGCGGGAGGCGAAGTAAACACACAGTACACACAGATACAATTTCACGCATACCCACACTATAATAAACTCGCAACACATTCAAAAAGTTACGCACACAAATAAAGAATGACCTGAACATATGACCAAAATTTGGCAGAGGGGTTAGCGCATCATGATCTCTCTTAGAGGAGTGGTACCTAGCTGGACGGTTCCTTTCACAAGGAACTTACCACCTTCTAGTAGTCATAGTTTCAGTCCCGTATCACCGTCAGTAAAATCTGTCCGTTTCCAGGACCACAAGCGTGAACATATTAATCACAAGGTCATCAATCAACCTATGGTGTTCATTGGTGTTATTTACTCATAGCCATATATTATAGTTCATGGCTCATTGATCGGCCGTTGGTTATTAGATATTTATTTTCTCTTTGTGATTAAATGGAAGTGAATGGATTCCGGGGTCATTGCTTACTTTAGACAGGTAGAACCAAGATCTTAAAGGTTAAGCAGCCTGACTAGGGTAGTAACTTAGACTATAGAATACTATAGACCACGCCCACCGTTCTTTATATGATCAAAAGGTAGTAACTTTTACTACTATTTTCCTAAACTCGTATTTTGAGCTAGAAAAAATGTATATAAGATTCCACTACCAACAGTAACTGTACGTACACACGGCTACATATTAAGTTTGACACCCTATAACGATAACTACGATACATACAACACAGAGAATTATTGGACACAGACCGCGTGCCGCACGCGCCGAATTGAACGAAATAACAACAACATATCGCACCCTCTCGCACGATTCGCAGCGTTCAACTTGTAATAGTTCAAAGTCGAAACAGTCTGGGTTGAGGTGACGCCGTGTGTAAGAACGTAGTGTCGATTACTGCACCATAGCAGCTATGCATAGATAATGCTGTCTCGGCCTTTGTAGTTGAAGCGGTCAATTAAGAGGCCTAAGAGAATTGCTTACCTTTTTTTGTTCGCGCGGGGGAAACCTTCGATAGGTCCCCGTAAGTTGCGGGCTTTGACCGGGGTAAGTGAGATTCTAACCCACCAAAAACCCCGCGGCTGCCCATCTGAACATGAGTTTTTTTTTTTTTTTTTTTTTTTTTAATACTACCAAGGTGGCAAGCAAGCGTACGGCCCACCTGATGGTAAGCAGCCACCGCAGCCTATAGACGCCAGCAACACCAGAAGAATCACTAGCGCGTTGCCGACCCTCAAGACATCAGATATTAAGTCTTTGTGTCCAGTAATTTCACCAGCTACAGTGCCCTTCACGCCGGAACACAGCAATGCTTACACACTGCTACTTGGCGGCAGAATATCTGACACTGCGGTGGTACCTACCTGGACGGTTCCTTGCACAAGGAACCTACCACCTAGTTGGGCCACCATCCTGACAAGACCTGGGCTCTGCACCCCTCAGTGCCTTGCCTTTGGGCCCGCCGCCGGGGGGCGCATTATAGCCCCGAGAACCTGACAGGGTGGCCTACAACCCAAACGTCCAGCGACTTCGATGGAGAATATTCTCTATCTAAAGATGTGTCAGACGACTAGGGGCAGCCCGTCAGACATGTTTTAGCACTATGTGAATGTATCACTAGTCTCGTGACCCACTACATACAATGTTTCTTATAAAATACTGTTCATTAAGCGACAGCCCAAGCCGAGGCCGTGCCCCCCTGAGGTGCCCTTGAGCTCGTCGCTACTTCTGCCGTTAAGGCTAGAGTGCTTTAAGCGCTCGCCTCCTATTGTCCGGTGAAACTGTAATGGCCATCTGCGGCCAACAGCGTCTATCATTCCCAAAAAAATAAAATAAAAAAATACTGTCCTATCCTGACCGCAAAGCGCGAAACAAAACGATGTACTTCATCTGAGTTATATTGTACCTAGTATTGTCGCAGTTTATACGCTGGCTGAAAGATAATATCTACGCCTAAATCTTGTTACACACGACAATGCTATATGCTATAAAAAATGTTAAAGCATATTTTTAACTCCCGAAGCAAAAACACACTTGTAATTCTGACCTCTATGTCTGTTTGGATGTATGGATTCATCATCTGCCTGCCCCTTAGTAGTGAGGAGTTGTCATAATCGCCACACTTGGATGGATGGTTTATTTTTGATAATATTCTGTTCAGTAGCTTTATTATCCGTTAGTATTAGTGTCGGTGATATTACTAATACTCAATTTACACTTGTGTATCTGAGTTCATGATAGACACGATCTATGTCAAAAATAAGTTAGTGCATTTCCAATCACAGCTGCATCACCACTACATCAAATGGGATAGAAGTTAAGCACTAGTTTAAATTGCGTACATATAGAAATACGTATGTTCTATGAACAATTATCTATTTGCCTTGTGTTTGCTTGTTATATAAGTATATTTTAAGTTTATGATACTAAATTATAGCTGGTTGCTATTCAGGTTCTAACCAGTTGGGGATTAAATGGCCGTATCTAGATTATCCCCGTATATTACGTATGATATTTGATGGGCCAGTAGGTCTAGTTGTGAGACACCCTGGCCGCTACCCAATAGGCAGTGACTTCAATTCTCAATTGGTAGATAATGAAGACCTTCTAACTGAATGGCATAGCAGATGGGATTCGACTTCGAAGGGACGTCATTTGTACTTATTTTTCCCGAATGTGCGTGAACGCACGTCTGACGTCGTCACGGGTGACGTCTTGCTAGAGCGTGGATAGAGGTGGACCACTGTGTCGCACAATTTTTGACGGGACATGGCAACTTTAAGAGTAAACTATTCTCTTTTAATCTAGTGCCTTCACCTCTCTGTCAGTGTTCTACGATAAATAATGAGTACGAACAATCTGCACATCATATACTTTGGGAGTGCAGTCTCTGGCAACATGAGCGTAGCCTTATGCTAGACAGTTTGGTTGTGACATCTGGAGTCGTATATTACATGGACCTTGTGGCGACTAAGGAGAACTTCCGTGCGTTCAAACGTTTTTGCTTTTTCAAACTTGTTTCCAATAATAGGTATGCTATTATTGGAAACAAGTTTGAAAAACAAATAGGCCCCTTAAAATATTAGCAGAATCCGTGGTGCCTTACGGGTGGACTAGCCTTCGTTGGTCCGCCTGTAAGAGTCTTCCTTTTTGAGGTTGTATCGACCGTTTATTAATTCTTTGCTTGTCTCCCGCTTTGCAAAGGAGGGAAGTGGAATATATGTATTTCCGACTCCTCCTATCTACCTTTTTAATTAAATTTGTTGCGGGTTCCAAGACAATTTAGCGTTCCCCTGGGACTCGCCGAGGGTCAAACCTTGGTGTCTTCAGTGGTGACCACTGTCCTGGCTTACAGGAGTAACAGTGGTGGGAATGAGTGGTGGGATTAGTCCCAATAAAAAAGGCAGTGACTTTTCCAGCACAAACACATTTCTGTTTGTTATGTGTCAGGGTGTTCTATATATCTATATACTTACTTAAGTATGTATTTACTTTGCCTAGTTTGGAATAAGATGGCTGTGTATGGATTGTCCCAGGATACTAGCATTATTGTTGTGTGCAACAAGCTTTACGCCACGGTCATCCTTAAAATATTAAAACGGCCCGAGTGTCAACATATGGAAGCCATTCGCGCTGTTTTATACAAAAACTAGATATATTCTTGGGTCCGTTATTTGCTGAGGGAGTACAATAGGGGTTTAATAAGGTTCTTTGGGGTTTTTATTTGACTTTCATCCAAAGCGTGACTCTGTAACTTTATTTACCAAGGATAATTGAGAAAACAAAGCATCGAGTATTTTTCCTCAAGTGTTCCTAATTTGCCAGCGCAAGAGTTGTATTACACAAACGTTTCGCTAGCTAAGTTTATTGGGTCTAACAGAACAAGAGATGAGTCTATTACCATTAACCGGACGTAAGTTTTAGTCAGGCTATTGTAAAATTCATGGTACAATAAGTTTACAAAATATCTTGATTTACCACCGCGGGTCGGCTCCGACGAAGTTGGCGGCGGGATTGGGACACTCCTCCTCGTGTGCACCGTGACAGGTTTTCGGAGGCGATCCCTGGTGGCAGGTTCAAAGGCAAGGCACTGAGTGGTACCTGGTGGAAATCCCACCGGAGAGCCCATGTGCCAATGCGACAGCCGCAGCGGTTTTAGTAGGTAAACATTTCACATACCCCGATCGACCCGACCGATAATCTTATCAAAAAACTTCCTCTAAGTTGTCTATTTAAGTATATTTGTAAATAAACTGTAAAAAAATATAGGTATAAATAAAAATATAAATAAATAAATATCTTGGGACAATCCACACACGATCATCTGATCGCAAACTAGGCAGAGCCTGTACTATGGAAACCAGACAACTGATACTAATACTTATATACATTTTTTTGTAAATACATACTTAAATAGATAAATAACACCCAGACACTTGGTGGGAATCGAACCCACGACCCATCGTGTAGCAGCCAGGGTGTCTAACCACTAGACCAACGGGCCCGTCGATCGCAGTAAAGGTGTTAGATAATCCAATAGAAAGACGCTGCTACCAGTCTTCTTCCCTTAGTCGCCTAAAACATCCAACGGGAAGAGATGAGTGGGTATTCTTACCCTGACTCCCCACGGGTCATACTCACGGGTCAAGGAATGTCATACCGGCCCAATTAACGGGTAGCTCAGAAAGCTACTCAAAACTATATGATTAAACCTAACTGCTTTCTATAAGACTAAGAGAGACAAATATGTCTACTTTCGATCTTAAATATACTTTGACGTATAAATATAGTAGCAATCACGTAGAACACTACTCAAAAGATTGTGCCCAATAATAAACTAAGAAAGTTGGAAATATAACGAATGACTTTGCCCTACAATTGAGAATAGGTACATGTTTTTATATATCAAATACATCGTATATTGTACATCGTATATTATATTATAAACTCTACTTGTATCAAGTTTATATATTTTATACTAGCTGACCCGCGCAGCTACGCCTGCGCTATTTTTACGTTAACTAAACTTTTATTAATGTTGTCTTTTACTTACGCGAATATTACACATTGAAATTAAACTACTTATAACCAACAATAATAACTAAGAAGACCTGAGGGTACACCGGCATAGTTGTGACATAAGGACGTTCAACATCTCAGTCCTCCCGTGACCATGGGTGCTGCAAAGCATTCGAAACGTCGGGATAGTAAAATCAATAAATAAACCGCGATAAAATCCGTAAAAGTAGTTTAATTTCAATAAACTTTTAATAACAGACATTCGCATCGAATACATAACCTCCTTTTTTATAGTCGGTTAAAAACTGGGCCCCAATTTTTACTTGCTCTCCGAAGCAAGGACCCGTTTAGTTCAAATGGCGTTAAACGGTCACCCATCTATTTAATGACCTTACCTAACGTTGCTTAACCCGATCGATTACAAAACCTTGATAACAACTCTCTATGAGTGTTCCCTTACTAATATTTATTATATTATAAAGAAAAATTGATAAAAACGGACCAAGCGTATAACCAACTACCCATTTTGGCTTTAATCCCCTCTCCTAAAAGAACCGTGCTAGATTACGGGATAAAAAGTATCCTATGTCCTACCTCGTAGTAAGATCTCAAATCATGCCAAGTTTCATTTAAATCCATTCAGTAGTTTCGGCGTGATGCGCAGCCGTGATACAGACAGACAGACAGACAGACAGACAGACAGACAGACAGACAGACAGACAGACAAAAATTAAAAAAAAAATATTTTCGGCCTCAGTATCGGTTATAGAATGCCCTCCAAATATAATTTTCAAAATATCTTCAATGTACAGAATTGGACCTGTTACAGTTTTATTATAAGTATAGAAGATATAGATATAGACTAGCTGACCCGCGCAGCTTCGCCCGCGCTTTTTTGCGTTTACTAAAATAAATACTAGTCTAGCATTCAGGCATAATATTTCTGTCATGTACATATCTAACAGTGAAATAATTTTCGAAACGTACTTGAGATTACCCCGAACATCCAACAAAATTTACCTCTAAGAACCTATAGATTCATCATCATCATTAGTAGCCGATAGACGTCCACAGCTGAACAAAGGCCTCCCCCTTAGCAGTGAGGGGTTGCCATAATCCCCACGCTTGGCAGGCGGCTTGGGGATCGCAGTATAGGTGGAAGATAAATCCAAAAGAAAGACGCTGCTGCCCGTCTTCTTGTTCTCTCTTAGTCGCGTCTTACGACACCCAACGAGAGGAGAAGGGGGTATGCAATTCTAACCCGGCACTCCACGGGTATAGATTAACTAGATTAAAATATTATAATGTTAGGTTATCGACACAATAATCCTGTAGCAACCTACTACTACATATGAGATGAGAGTACAAATTAAAGATGTTCCTGAATCGCGCAAGCGAAGTTTCGAAGTACATTGAGTATATATACAACATCCCAACAACAACCGTTGGGAGCTTCGGTCCTGGCCGAGCATCACACCTCGCTCGGTCGGAGGATCCTCCCTATAGCATCGCTCCGCGATAATCCCTTTTGAGTTAGTGACTAAGGGCGGTAATTATAATACTCAATCTTGATGATTTTTCTATAACAATGATCATTTCCAATGACGGTAAGAGTTAATCTAAGATAAAATTTGTCTTACAGATGAACATCGTAGGTTTAATCTAGAAAACCAGTTCCAATATGGCTGCAAATCTCATTATGGTAAAATGATTGAATACAGTTGGTTCATTTTTAGGGTTCCATACCCAAAAGGTAAAAAAGGAACCCTTATGGTCTGACTTCGCCTGTCTGTCTGTCTGTCACACCAATATTTCAGGAACCACTGATGATCGATCTGAAACTTGGAAAAGTTTTAGAACTTAATTACCTAACTAACCTTTTTTTTTTTTTTTTTTTTTTTAACGTGGGGAAATCCATTACGGATACCCGCACCGCCACGGGGGTAGCAGTGCGGGTTATGTCGGACTACTGACAGACGGTGTCAGCTACCGACTAAAACCCCACGGTGTCCTCAACCCGCTGTGTCGACGGGCCCCGGGCCGGCCGGCAACTAACCTAACCTAACCTCATCTATCTATACTTATAATAAAACTGTAACAGGTCCAATTCTGTACATTGAAGATATTTTGAAAATTATATTTGGTGGGCATTCTATAACCGATACTGAGGCCGAAAATGTAATTTTTTAAATTTTTATCTGTCTGTCTGTCTGTCTGTCTGTATCACGGCTGAGCATCACGCCGAAACTACTGAATGGATTCAAATGAAACTTGGCATGATTTGAGATCTTACTACGAGGTAGGACATAGGATACTTTTTATCCCGTAATCTAGCACGGTTCATTTGGGAGAGGGGATTAAAGTCAAAACGGGTACTTGGTTATACGCTTGGTCCGATTTTATCAATTTTTCTTTATAATATAATACATATTAGTAAGGGAACACTCATAGAGAGTTGTTATCAAGGTTTTGTAATCGATCTGGTTAAGCAACGTTAGGTAAGGTCATTAAATAGATGGGTGACCGCTTAACGCCATTTGAACTAAACGGGTCCGTGCTTCGGAGAGCAAGTAAAAAGTGGGTCCCAGTTTTTAACCGACTATAAAAAATGCGGTTATGTATTCGATGCGAATGTCTGTTATTCAAAGTTTAGTTAACGTAAAAATAGCGCAGGCGGAGCTGCGTGGGTCAGCTAGTACTTATAATAAAACTGTAACAGGTCCAATTCTGTACATTGAATATATTTTACAAATTATATTTGGAGGGCATTCTATAACCGATACTGAGGCCGAAAATGTAATTTTTTAAATTTTTGTCTGTCTGTCTGTCTGTCTGTCTGTATCACGGCTGAGCATCACGCCGAAACTACTGAATGGATTCAAATGAAACTTGGCATGATTTGAGATCTTACTACGAGGTAGGACATAGGATACTTTTAATCCCGTAATCTAGCACGGTTCTTTTGGGAGAGGGGATTAAAGTCAAAATGGGTACTTGGTTATACGCTTGGTCCGATTTTATCAATTTTTCTTTATAATATAATAAATATTAGTAAGGGAACACTCATAGAGAGTTGTTATCAAGGTTTTGTTATCGATCGGGTTAAGCAACGTTAGGTAAGGTCATTAAATAGATGGGTGACCGTTTAACGCCATTTGAACTAAACGGGTCCGTGCTTCGGAGAGCAAGTAAAAAGTGGGTCCCAGTTTTTAACCGACTATAAAAAAGGAGGTTATGTATTCGGTGCGAATGTCTGTTATTAAAAGTTTAGTTAACGTAAAAATAGCGCAGGCGGAGCTGCGTGGGTCAGCTAGTTGCAAATAAAACAAATTTTTTTTTTTTTATAGGGGTTGAAATGGGTCATCAAAATTTTAAAGTGGGACTACTATATGGGCTTCATTTGCACATCTCAAAACAGAATTTTATTTTGGTGTATGTCACGTAGTTTTTGGCTGATAGTCGAAAATGTAAAAAAAAAACCATCCCCCCCTTATCTCCGAAGTTTGTGGAGGGAAAAATCTGAAATAATTATGGGTATATGGCTATTTATATTTTACAGGAAAAATAAAACGATCTTTTTAAGTTGTATAGTTTTTTAGTTTTCCTAAAAAAAACTCGACAAACAAAACAGTTTTGCGGTTTGTTTTTTGTTGCTATCTGAGGTATTACATGAATAATAAAATTACTTTAATACGTCCAAAGATGGTATGGAACCCTCTCGGTGAGCGAGTCCGACTCGCACTTGACCGGTATTTTTTTTATTTGTAGAAAGTAGTGATAGTTTTTTTAAGAAACTAATTCCTAAATGCCGCTATCTATGACCTACAAGCAATGCACAATTCAAACTCAAACTCAAACTCAAACTCAAAAATCTTTATTTCAAATAGGCTTAACGCTAGCACTTTTGAATCGTCATTTTTTAGAAGCTACCACCGGATCACAACGCGGCCTCAACTGAGAAGATCCGGCAAGAAACTCAGCGGGCTTGTCATTTTTTCACTTTTATTTAATTAATTAAAAGTAAGCATACTAACAAGTACTTTTTACCTCGTTGGTACTCAGCACAGATTTTGCTATCTGTTGGATTATTGTCTAATATTCCTTGCTGAGATTCCTAGCAACTAAGAATTGATGGCCGGAGAGCGCAGGGTATGAGAAGCAAGTTGTTCTACTGCGCACTCCATCGATGTTTCTCAACGTTATCGTTGTATGTCTACAATAAAATATTTTAGAATACGGTTTGGAAACCCCATTCATGTTATGTTGTACTAACGAATGAGGTATGACTTGAACTTTTTTATATCACCGTTACGAAGCGATTGTTGTAAGAGGTGATTGTATTGGCATTTCTGCTCGCAACTCAAACTACAGGTTAGAGCGGATTGTATTTCATACGAGAACGGTCCCCTAGAAATTACTTGTCTCAGTGATACCATCTTAGGAATACCAATAAAGATCAATAAAGATGTCGTTTAAATTGTGGTAAGTATAGCCAAATTGTTAAACTTTTTGGTTGATTCGAAGAAGATTTGTTTAGATTTGAATAGTACTTATTTCGCTGTCGTCAGCAGCCTAAAGACCCCCTTAAAGGGGGAGGGGGGTGCCATCGGCCACCCCACGGGTGACTATACAATGCAATACAAATACACTTTATTGCACACCATAACAAATATACATTTTAAACTTATCATCGCTAAAGCGAGTTCACTGTAATAGGATCAAAAATACGAAAGTTATTTATGTTGCTAGCTTCTACAGGCTACAAGGCTACAGTGTCTGCTTTTCTTCATACGGCCCTGCTTCTTTGGCATTGGCTTTGCTTGTGGCGGTATCTTTACTAGGTGGCAGGTTCTGTCCAAGGGATCGTCCAGGAGCCCTACCACCGCCTCTATTAGCAATATTGTTTCTATCGAGAAAATAAGGTGACAATAATATTGAAGAAGAAGAAGAAACACATTTATTTGATTAACACGCAATGATAGTAAAACTACAAAGAAAGTACATGAAAAAAACAGTTGTGTGGGACCAAACAGGATGCCGCCTCAGCATACTGCTGTGCCGTAATGAATTACAATACAGTGCTTGTATTCTGGCAGCACCTTAAGAGGTGACGTCACCGACATTAATATTGCTATTAGAGGTGATGGTACAAGCCCAGGTAGGTAACAAATATTCTACCGCTAACCAGTAATGTGTAAACATTGCTGTGGTTCAGTGTGAAGTGCACTCTAGCTGGTGAAATAACTGGAGACAGGAGACTTGATAATTAATGCAGCTGTCTAGGCGGGCGTATCGCTTAGGATCAGGCGAACGTCTTGCTTGCCTTGTCGTTACATTGAGTTAAAAACAAATTGTATAAGTTAATAAAAAAAACCTTTTTCACTTCTGGGCACCTGAAGTCGCTTATCACTTGTACCGTACGCTCAATAGCAAAAAGAAAGGTAAACAGTGTTGTACACTTTGTAATAGTTTTTCCTAATAAACTATTGTGTAACATACAAGCAATTCACAAGGGGGGGGGGGGGGGTTCTACAGTCTTCTATATCATGTATGAAAGAAGTTCGGACTTCCCCAGTCAAGGCCGTTCATATTACACACCTTTTTAAAGTTCAGGGCTGTGCTTAAGTGAATAATTATTTAAATAGCATTGTCCATTTCCGTATTAATTAACTTAAGCAGTGCAAAAGGAAAGTTGCATAAGACACCACAGGTTGTTTCCCTTGAATTCATGACCTTGATTGGACTTTCGAAGCTTTCTAGGGCTCTCTTGTCAACATCGATATATTATTTTGTCTGTTTGTCTGTGTGTAACTACAGCCGTCCGTTCGTAGTTTTTTATTTTTCATCGTCATCAGCCGAATAGTATCCACTGCTGAACATGGCCTTACCATTAGAAGGGAGGGTTGACATAATCCCCACTCTTCGCAGCAGTCCTGGGGATCGCAGTAGAGGTTAACCTGCTCTGTATTAAGAGAGAAAAACATTGCATTACATACCCGTAATGCAATGTTTTTCTCTCTTATTTGATCTTTTGAACGGCAAGACACACTGTCGCTGGTGCTGATCTAATTGTAACATGACACTGTTTAAAAAGAAATGAAAAAGATGACAAGCCCGCTGAGTTTCTTGCCGGATCTTCTCAGTTGAGGCCGCGTTGTGATCCGGTGGTAGATTTTTTTTAACCGGCTTCAAAAAGAAGGTTCTCTATTCGACGCGTATGTATGTAATATTAATAAAAATGCGTAATATTAATATATGTTAGTCTATGTGGGCTTCTAAACAAATTTACCAAATTTTATGAGTATGTATGTAGGTTTGTCCGCGGAGTTCTCAGAAACTACAAGTCCGATTTCCAAAATTCTTTTTGCAATAGTTAGAGTATTTTTCAACTTAGGGTAGAGTACACGTTTCATCAAAATCAGTCCAGTAGTTTAAAAGATATAAACTTTTTATGTTTTCAGTAACTTACTGTAACGTAGACGTTCGACTTGCGTGATAGTGCTGATACCTATCTTGGTAAAATAAAAGTCACTAAAAAGTGTTAAATAAACTATAGAAGGCAAACAACATGTCGGCTGCTTTTAAAAATCATATTTAATTATTGTGTGCAGTTTTTTGGGTATAATTTATGCCCTTTATTTCATTGGCCTTTAAGGCGTCTGTTATGTATTCAGACGCATGCTTATTTTGCCAATTGTGACCACCGCCGCATAAAACAGCTGATATCTTTCATATTTTTTCGGATCCTCTGACATTTTAGCCACCACGTTTCCATGGTGTTCTAACGGAGTCCTGTGATTATCAATGGCAACGAGTTGCTTACGCAGGCGCTGTCCCCTTCCAGCGGACATGAAAGCTGTCATATTTTACGTTGAATATTATTTACAATAATATTATAAAACCAACAAAACTATTGAAGGAGCAATGCAAGGAATGTTATGTGACTGTGCTGCTATAAATTTCACTTTTTAGTTTTAATCGATTGCTTTTCAGCTTATGGTTTTAATCAGCGACATAAGATATTGTTGTTTTTTATGATAATTATTTTAGTTATATTTTTGTGTTTAATTGTATATATATATTTAAGTGGTGTAAAGTCTGTGCAGCTTAATGAAGTGGGAGCTATGAGCAGTAGTGTAAGCGCGTCACTAAACAACATATTTCAGTGTTCACTGTGTTCCCCGGTGCGATCATTTCATACTCAGCGAGGCTTAAATATACATACAGGGAAAGTTCACAAACCAGATCGGTCTCAAAACCCTTCTTTTCTTCCATACCAACATTATAATAACTCTGTCACATCAGTGCAATACCCACTTTGGCGACTACTAAGTGATTTAAAAAGGTCCACCCCTACCGTGAAACGGATTCCCCGTGGTGCACGAATCACAGTAGCGCAGACTCTTGCCAAAGATATAAATAGGGTCATCACAGAGAATTCTGTGCAAGCCTGGGAACATCTATTAACCTTTCCCTACAGAGTACTACATGTGAACAAAGACTCCAGTAGCATTAGTTTGACTTCCAAATTGAAAAATAATTGCTCTAGTTCGGCACAAAATTCTCTTTTAGTATCTGTTCCTCACCGCTATCCTGCCAGGGCCGCCAGTGAGGGCGTTAACTACCGTCTAGTAGAAAGCAAACTCGGCGACGGCGATGTCAGGGGGGCGGCGAGGCTGCTTTTTTCCAGTGACGTGCTTGCTTCCGATACGCCAGAAACACTCTCCCTTTTGAAAAGTAAGCATCCACTTCCAGCAGCGACCTTTCAGTTGCCTGACCCACCACAAGCTAGCGATACTGTACTCCAAGTTACGGCTCAGGATGTGACTTGCGCAGTCAGTTCTTTCCCGAGTGGTTCCGCTGGTGGTCTTGATTCATTAACGCCACAGCATCTTAAAGATTTATTGGGTAGCCAATGTGGTGCCACCGGTGAGCTACTGTTGAAAGAGCTGACTGCGCTGGTTAATTTAATGCTGTCGGGTCGCGTGAATAGCGAGGTTGTCGATATTTTATACGGAGCTAATCTATGTGCTCTAGCTAAGAAAGATGGTGGCATACGACCAATCGCAGTTGGTTGCACATATCGACGGCTCGCCGCTAAAGTATGTTGCACAAAGAAAAGAGACGGTATTGGTAGCTATTTTCAACCCAAACAACTCGGTTTTGGTTCAGCTGGCGGTTGCGAAGCTGCTGTTCACGCATTACGAACTTTTGTTCACAATAATGGCGGGGAAGTGCTGCTGAAAGTGGACATTAAAAATGCCTTTAACTCAGTCGACAGAGGCGCCCTGTTGTCGCGAATAAAAGAAAAAATCCCAGATATATTTGGTTTCATGTGGCAGTGCTATAGTACACCATCTAAATTGACATACAAAAGTAATTTATTACATTCATCGGTCGGTTGTCAACAGGGCGATCCTTTAGGGCCAGCCATTTTTAGTCTTGCCATTCACCCCATCATTGACAAATTAGAGTCTAAATTCAATGTCTGGTATCTAGATGATGGCACGCTAGGAGGTGATGCAGACACTGTTTTGAAGGATCTAGAATTCCTGCAGCGCGCATTTCTGTCAATAGGTCTTGACCTAAATTATTCTAAATGTGAACTTTGTTTCTTGGACAATACCCGTACGCAAAATTTAACTTTACACAAATTTGAAAATCTTGTTCCAGGCATAAAAAATATTGCAAAACATTCACTTCGCCTCCTTGGTTCTCCTATTTTAAAGGAATCAGTGCCATCTTTTCTAGAAGAAAAAATTCAAAATTTTAGTGAAGTTTCGGAACGCCTTCTTAAAATTAACTCTCATGTGGCTTTTTATATTATACGGTACTGTTTGTTTCTGCCTAAATTCACGTATTTCTTACGATGTTGTCCTCTTTGGAAACATAAGGATTATTTAGAAAAATTGGATAACATCGTGAAGGATACGCTCATAGCCATTTTTAACACGCCTTTCGATGACCGTTCCTGGGCTCAGGCTTCACTTCCTGTTAGTTTGGGAGGCCTGGGTGTACGTAAAATTTCTAGTGTTTCTCTCCCTGCTTTTTTATCTTCGGCCCATGCTAATGGAAAGCTTGTACAGGAGATTTTAGGGTCCTCTTATGGTTTTTCAGATTTAGCATGTTTGGCCGAAAGTAAAGATGCATGGACTCTGGCTTGCCCTAACAGTAACCTGCCCATAATCCTATCCTCACAGAAGCAATGGGATGGGCCGCTTTGCGAGTTGGTACGGGAAAAGCTTCTCAATACCGCCGCCAACTCCACGGAGCGTGCCCGTCTCCTTGCTGTCTCTGAATGGGAATCTGGATTGTGGTTGCAGGCCCTTCCCTCTTCTAACATTGGAACCCTCATGGATTCCACTTCTTTTAGGCTGGCCGTATGCCTTAGACTTGGCACCATGTGTTTTGTGCCCCATCGCTGTCGCTGTGGTGAGATGGTTGATCAGCTTGGTCACCACGGGCTCTCGTGCCTACGCAGCGCAGGCAGATTTTCCCGTCATTCCAGCCTCAATGACATCATCCGTAGAGCCCTTACCACCGCTAACGTTTCTGCTGTTTTAGAGCCATGTGGCCTGTTTCGTAGCGATGGTAAGAGGCCGGACGGAATGACCCTCATTCCCTGGAAGATGGGACGGCCCTTAGTATGGGACGCAACTTGCGTCGATACTTTGGCACCGTCACATCTTTCAGAATCCGCGGTCAAGGCTGGAGCAGCTGCGTCCACCGCTGAATGTCTCAAGCGGCGCAAATACAGTAACCTCGATAGAGGTTACTTGTTCGAGCCTTTTGGAGTCGAGACATTGGGCCCGTGGGGTTCTTCTGCACATCTTTTATACAAAGATATTACCAAACGGCTGATAGAGGCAACAGGAGACCAGAGGGCTGGCACATATCTGGCGCAAAGAATAGGTATTGCCATCCAGCGGGGCAATGCTGCCAGCCTTCTTGGATCCTTGCCAAGCGACGGTGATTTGGCACAAACTTTAACATTGTAAATATTATTATTATTTTCTATATATATTTTTCTTTTTTCTTTTAGTAAATAGTTTTAAATATATGTGTAAATAAACTGTAAATCTTATGTCTTAATGGTTAATATAATATTATAATTATGAATAAAGATATTGAGTATTTTATTAATAAACTATTTAAAAAAAAAATTAAAACCGACTTCAAAGTAAATTATCTAAAAAGCATAAAATAACGAAAATATATTGAAGTCGGTGTCAGCTCGTGCTAGTCTTAGTTAACATGATGTGCTAGCACCGACATCAATCGTTATTTTATGCTTTTTAGATAATTTACGTTGAAGTCGGTTTAATTTAAAAAAAATAGTTTATTTAAATTGACCGTTCAAAAGTGCTAGGCGTTCAGCCTATTTGAAATAAATGATTTTGACTTTGACTTTGAATAGATAGACGCTGCTGCCCATCTACTTGTTTTACCTCGTTCGCCTCTTACGACACCATTTTATTTGGTCACGCAGGGTAAACTTTCAAAAGGTCCCCGGGATCCTGTGGGGTCAACCAGGGCTTGCGCATCTGTACATGAGAGGGGGTCTAGGCTCTTCGGTGGGACCTGCTCCAGGAACCCCTCAATGCTCACAGGGACGGGGATAGCAGCCCAACCACCGTCCTCCTCGGAGTCACCGCCGTACTCGATGGATGTCTAGAGCCCACACCCCAAACGTCCAGCGAATCCGAAGGTTGCCCGTTATTCAGAGGGGCTCTAACTCTCGGTCGCAGGGCTGC
Source organism: Furcula furcula (assembly GCA_911728495.1). Taxonomy (NCBI): domain Eukaryota; kingdom Metazoa; phylum Arthropoda; class Insecta; order Lepidoptera; family Notodontidae; genus Furcula; species Furcula furcula. The sequence goes on from OU452255.1 coordinate 20,281,690, forward strand.
TCTTACGAATCCTAACGGAAGCACCTAGATGGGCGCTATTTCTGGACACCACACGGGCAATGTATTATTTATACCTACTGTCTGGGTGCCGAGCACTAGGCATGATACGTTTCTTCGCATAGTAGCAGACTCGTTAAAATCTAAAGTTTGCCACCGGTTGCTGTTATAGGGCTCCCACCATCGATATACTATCTTATATCGATGGCTCCCACACATAACTGCGAACTCGCATCGCATCGCAAATATCTGCGAGAAACAAATGAATTTCCGATACAAAAATTCATGTGCTGCCCATATATACTGCGTTAAAAGTTTAACGTCACAAGGAGAACGTTAGATTACTAGGTAAAGTGACATGATGTTTAGCACTTGTTTGACAACAAATATCGTAATCAATGAACTAGTTCGAAGAGCGGTGACGTAACGTAAGTCATAGTAGACGAAGATAGTCAACTGTACCGGTCTGTTATACAACCGAGGAAGCGGTAGGCATGGGCCTACGGTGTTGTTGACATACGATACTCGATATTTTGTTTACATTTGATTGGAGATCTATCTATACATATAAAATTACTTGTCCTGACTGACTGACTGATTCATCAACGCACAGGCCAAACCGCTGGACCTAGAAAGCTGAAAGGAGATAGATACAGTTTCATACATTCTCGGGCTACACAGTTTCATGCATCGAAAAAGATGAAAATAGTGTCAAACTATAGCTAACATAATACCAGACAATCTCTAAAAATTCTGAAGAATTGGACAATCTGAGAACAGAGTTATAAGCCACTAAGCAAAAGTGAGGTTATGATATGAAAAGCTTATAGTTTATCACCTGATTTTTATGTGCTGTGGATATTTTTATGTATTTCATTGTATACAATAGTAGGATATTTCAGATATTGGCCATAAAGGGATTTTTACTCAACTGCGCCAGAAGGAAGGTTATGTTTTTCTAGCGTACATACCTACGCAATGTTTATTTATTTGGAACTACCTACTAATCTTAGCGGTTTAACTTATGCTAAATCGTTAGATTGCTCTTAGTTGTGCAAGGGACATGGCTGTATAATAATAATGTCCTGGGACATCATATACATAATTCACATGGCCATCTGATTACTGACTAGACAGACCCTGTACAATGGTAACCAGACAAGTGATACAATACATGATGTGCACAAATACATGCTTATTTTTTTTTATACCACCAAGGTGGCAAGCAAGCATGCGTCTGATGGTAAGCAGTCACCGCAGCCTATAGACGCTAGCAACACCAGAAGAATCGCTAGCGCGTTGCAGACCCTTAAGACATGAGCTATTAAGTCTTTGTGTCCTGTAATTTCACCAGCTACAGTGCCCTTCACGCCGGAACACAACAATGCTTACACACTGCTGCTTGGCGGCAGAATATCTGACACTGCGGTGGTACCTACCTGGACGGTTCCTTGCACAAGGAACCTACCACCAAGTAAAAAAAGTCAGTAAGTAGGTATATAGATAAATAACACCCAGACAGAAGGTGGGAAGCGAACCCACGACCTATTGGGTCTGAGTGACCAACCACTGGACCAACAAGTCCTCTCATACAGTAAAAACATCTAATAAGGGTCTAAATAGACTTCTTTCTTCAGGCTGTTGCCACCCAATGCTGAGTGACAGCCTCCTCCAATGCATGCCACCCTTTTCGGTCTTGAGCTTTCCTCATCCAGCTTCGTCCGGCTACCATATCTAGGTCATCAGACCATCTGGCTAGTGGTCTGTCGACGCTTCTGTGACCCGTCCGTGGTCTCGACTCCAGTATCTTTCTTGCCCATATCTCGTCCTGTCTACGGCATATATGGCCCGCCCACTTCCACTTCCTCTTAGCCACGGTTTAAATATACTACTTCAAATAAATACATACATACGTTAAGTTTAAATCTATTTTGTTTGTAGTCGGGGTTTTTGTGCTTTTAACAACTACTACTATAAAACTATTTAGTTTTTATTTTTCATGGTTTTAAATAAAAGACAGGTGTTATATATAACTTTATTATTCATCTTAAATTATGATTAATAGTTCATCTAAAAATTGGCCAGGTGGTACTATATTGTCTTGGTATCAGGCCCAGCTAAGGTCATAGGCCCATATGATAGTCATTATATGGGCGCAGCAGCCTACAGTCCGTTTGCCAACAATGCAGTGGGTAGTTCTTTGGTAGGTAGGTAGGTATTTGGTAGCCACTTACCCGCCCAACCCCGCCCGCCCGCCCGCTTATAGGTATTATATGACGGAGGTGAGTGAGATCTTACAGGTTGTGGTGCAAGCCATTGACGAATCACTGAAAGTACCCTTTCATCATCTAAGGCACGTCAGCCTAATGTATTACAGCGACTAGTAGGTATCTATTCCACAATTTATACATCGATCCATATCAACAATCTAAATTCGACCGGCCGGTTAACAAATCCAAGTCAGACGGGTAAGCAAGCTTCGTCGTGTCCGGTGTAAATGCGAGGGTTGTACAAGTTAAGCAAGATCAGCAGTCCGTGGAATAAAAGCAGTAGTTGAGGTATAACAAATTAAAAAGACACTCAAAACGCAAACGCACAAAACGATACGAAACGAACGAGTGATTTCATAGATACATGAAGTTGGGATCTGTCACGTTGTAAAGGTCAGATTTCAACCATAGATTTAGGATATTTTCACTACGATTTCAACAGACTAAAAATGCAGAATTAATCGAATTGATTACTCGATGTGTAAACTACACGTATAAATAGATTTTTCTCATTATATTTCATAGATTTTATGTTGTATACTTATTTTCATTGATTTCGATAGATTAATTTGCTTTTATTTTATTATAATGCTAACTGCATTCTTCAAAATAGAGATTTTATACTTTTGCTTGAACACATCCACGATAATCTAAAATCGATAATCCATTCCATTGTATTTGATACCTTTTCCTCTTTTCCTATTTTCGTTCCCAAGATTGATTAGGAGGCTGATATTTATGCACATTGTTACATAAAAATTAACCATTTTTTTAAACTATAACTCATCTTATTCGGCGGTTAGCCCGGAAATATCAGCCTCCTTTGGACAGTAGGTTCTTCTTATTACGTAAGCATCCACTAAGAAAGGCTTTTTGAAAATTCGACTCCTAAAGGGGTTAAATGGGGTGTTTTCTTTTGTATGATACTTTTTATTGTATGGTTCGATTGACTTGAAATTTACTGAAAAGATTCTTTAGATACAATAAATCAATACGTGTTTCGCGAATTTTCAAAACCAACCTTTGGGGGTGCGTTAGGGGTTGGTAAACTCTGTAAAAAAAAATAGCGGGCGAAGCCGCAGGAAATTGCTAGTAATTACTAAAGCCAGTGACTTACCTCTCAGAATTTGCAAGTTGATGTGACAATGGGCAGGCCACATCGCTCGAAGAATGGGGAAGACAGGTTCTCGAGTGGCGACCACGACCCGGAAGACGCAGCGTAGGCAGGCCACTAGGCGGACAGACGGCATTGTAAAAGTCGCGGGCATCCGATTGATGCAAGTGGCTAGGTGGGGGAGGCCTTTGACCTGGCAATGAACGTCTTCCGGCTGATGATGATGGTGATAAGGTTTTTCATTAGCTACAGTGCCCTTCACACCGGAAAACCTCTATTGCTGATTGATATTTGACATTTATACTTGTACTGTCCCTTGCAACGAACTTACGAACCCACCATTGAGTAGATACATTTCGATATTATTTCCAGTTCAGTGTACGTTCAGCATCCGCGAAGAACGGCTGCGTTGCCTTGCCCTAGTCCGTACTCGGGTATAGCGCTTGCGCAGCAAAAACACTATCGCGAGTAATCGTCACCGGCCGCCGCGATGACCCAGATTTTTACAAACGTCGTGAATCATAAATACTAATATGCGTAAATATTATTAAGGCGAAGTTATATTTGAATAAAAATGGCTTCGCAAAATACAGTAAGGCTTCAAACGGAAACCGAACATCTTCTGTATCAACGTTTTACTGAACAACAAGCCGAATGTAAGGAATTACAAAATTTAGTTAAGGACTTACATTGTCAAATTGAAGAGCTTCAGCGACAACTGGAGCACTACAAGCAGAAGAAAAATGTATCTTCAGCAGAAGACACCATGACTGAGAAGGCCTCTGAACAAGTCCATTATGAGACTGATGAAGAGGAACTAGCCACGGAAACGGAGTGGATTCGTCAGCAAAGTCGAAAAAAAAGAAAGCTGAACCAAACACCGTCACCACAACAACAAGAAGGAGCAAGCTCCAGTGAGACAGGCAAAAAGACACCAAAAGCTAAAAAGGCTCCCCAACCACCTCCTATAATCGTAGAACATGTGAAAAATTACCAGAAGTTCTACGATTTTTTAACTACAACTGTATCCAATGACTCATTTTTAATTAAAATGCGGAACGGAGACAGTGTTAAAATTAATTCCAACAACGAAGAATCGTATAGGGCAATCACAAAGTTGCTTTTGGACAGCAACGCTCAATGGCATTCCTACGAGAACAAACAGGATAGACCAGTCCGGGTAATGGCAAAAAATTTGCATTTCTCATGTAACCCCGAAAGAATAGTTGAAGACCTAACATCCAAAGGTTATAAGATTGAAGATGCCACGAACAAGTTGAATTGGAGGACTAAAGAACCTCTTAACATGTTCGTGCTATCATTTGATAAGAGTGAAGACATCAATAAAATTTACAACATAAAGTCTATTCTTGGTTGCAAAGTAGACATGCAACCAATTAAAGCGTCGAAACTGATCCCACAGTGCAAAAGGTGTCAAGCATACGGGCATACTCAGAAATATTGCTCTAAAGAGCCCAGGTGTGTCAAATGTACAGGTAAGCACCTAACAAAAGACTGCAATAAACCTGCAGACACTAAGCCTAAATGCGTCCACTGCGGCGAAGCACACCCTGCTAGCTATCGGGGATGTATAGTAGCAAAAGAACTGCAAAGTTTAAAAAATAAGGCAGTTAAAAAACACAAAGTCCCTACTCAACAGACCCCAAGTATTAATATCAATAAAAAGGTACAGAGCCAACCTGTTACAAAAAATCTGTCTTTTGCTCAAATAACAAAAGGCATTCAGGCGCAACCACAGCCACAGCAACATTTACAGCCACAGAAAACATCAAACTTAGATGATAAATTAAACAAAATCCTAAACGTCATAACATCATTTGACGAACGGCTCAAGAAATTGGAAACTAGCACTAAATTGGCTATTACTAAACAAAAGTGATGGTTAACTCGCTAAAAATTATGGCATGGAATGCCAATGGACTACGTCAGCATCAACATGAGCTGCTAGTGGTCCTAAATACAGAAAACATCGACGTGTGCCTTGTATCTGAATCACACTTTACCACTGAATCCTACGTACAAATGAAAGGATACAAAATATATCACGCATTGCACCCGGACAACAAAGCGAGAGGAGGTAGTGCCGTCATAATAAAGGAAAATATTTATCATTATGAGTTATTTAAGCACGAAGACCGTGAAATTCAAACTGTGGCTGTATGTGTCAAAACTAGGAGTTTTCCGGTTACTGTATCTGCTATATACTGCCCTCCCAGGTACTCGATAAAGGCAACGCAATATGAAAGTCTCTTGACAAAACTCGGCAACAGATTCGTTCTTGGAGGTGATTTTAATGCAAAAAATATCTATTGGGGATCTAGATTAACCACAACTAAAGGGAAAGAACTCTTAGGTGCAATCAGAAAAATGAAATGTGACGTCATATCAACGGGTAAGCCAACCTATTGGCCCACTGACCCACAAAAAATTCCTGATTTGATCGATTTTTTTATATATAAAAACATCTCGTCGAACTTTCTTTCTATTGAAGAGGGTTTTGATATGAGTTCAGACCATTCACCAATTATACTCAGCATTAATGAAGACATACTATACAGAAAAAGACATCCAACTTTGGTCAATAAAAATACAGATTGGGATAGCTTTAAGCATGATTTGGACTCCCTAGTAATTCTTAATGTGCCTTTAAAGAAACCAGAACACATAGAATTAGAAGTAAGAAAATTTATAACAGATATCCAACAATGTGCTTGGAATAATACGCCTGATTTAAAAATAAAGTCCAATTCCAGAAACTACCCTATGGAAATTCGAAATCTTATATTTGAAAAAAGAAGACAGAGACAAAGATGGCAACGAACCAGATATCCACCTGACAAAACGCTGCTAAACAATCTTACGAAGCAGTTAAGAAGGGAAATACAAAAATTCCGTGATGAAGCTATGCACACATACCTTACACAATTAACGAGTGATCGTGCAACAGATTATTCATTATGGAAAGCTACAAAACACCTTAAAAAACCCATTACCCAAATCCCTCCTATTAAAGAAGTGAACGGAAAATGGGCTGTAAATAATGAGCAAAAGGCAATCAGATTTGCACATTATTTGGAAGACACATTTCAACCAAATAAACTTGACACGGAAGAGGTTATATTTGAAGCAATAACACAAGATGAAATTGATATAAAACTCACCACACCAAAAGAGGTTCACACAGAGATTCAACATTTAAACAAGAAAAAATCCCCTGGCTATGATCTCATTACCGGGGAAGTTCTCAGTAATCTGCCACATAAAGCTATAGTGAAACTTACGACACTTATAAATGCTTCGTTCAGATTAAAATTCGTACCTGATATGTGGAAAGTTGCTGAAGTTATAATGATACCAAAACCTGGTAAACCACCTAATGAAGTAACTTCATACAGACCGATCTCGCTGTTGCCAATAATATCTAAATTATTTGAAAAGATCCTGCTGAAACGATTGAAACCTATCATAGAAGCCAGAAATCTTATCCCTGACTATCAGTTTGGTTTTAGGGAAAGACACTCTACAATAGATCAAGTTCACAGAATTACAAACATAATTGAAAAAGCATTAGAAGAAAAGAAAGTGTGCTCAACAGTTTTCCTGGACGTGGCCCAGGCATTTGATAAGGTGTGGCATCAGGGCCTCATATATAAACTAAGAAAAATGTTGCCAAAACAATTCTCAGATATTTTGGAGTCCTACATATCAGATAGACTGTTCAGAGTAAGGCAGGAAGATGCTTATTCTGATCTTAAGCAAATCAAAGCTGGAGTACCACAAGGAAGTGTTCTAGGTCCGGTCCTGTATCTATTATACACCTGCGATATTCCAGAATTAGAAAACAACACCATCGCAACCTTTGCTGATGACACGGCCATTTTGGCTACAGGAGTCACTCACGCGGAAGCTGTGGAGAATGTACAAAGCGCCGTTAACACCATTTTTAATTGGACAAGAAAGTGGCGAATTAAATTAAATGAATCAAAGTCGGTTCATATTGATTTTACCAACAAAAGGTCCAACTATAATCCGGTATACATAAACGATAAAGCTATACCCTATGAGAATACTGCTAAATACCTTGGCATGACACTTGACGCAAAGCTTCGCTGGAAGGCTCATGTCAAAAAGAAACGCGAAGAGTTAGGCCTTCGCTACAAGAAACTGCACTGGCTTCTTGGAAAACATTCCGTGTTGTCTGTGCAAAATAAAATCCTTTTATACAAGCAAGTCCTGATGCCAGTATGGACTTATGGTATACAGTTGTGGGGCTGTACCAAACAAAGTAACGTACAGACAATACAACGATTTCAGAACAAAGTACTCAGAGGTATTGTAAATGCGCCCTGGTACATAAGAATAAACGACCTCCATCGGGACCTCAAAGTGGACCTCGTTGCCAAAATTATTAAGGATTATGCTGAAGCTCATCAATATCGGCTTCATCACCATGTGAATGTCGAGGCTATCCAGCTCCTCGACAACACGGACATAGTGAGAAGACTGAAAAGGACAAAACCTTTTGAGTTAGTTTAAATATTAAATTAGTGCAGTGTAGTGCAGTGTAGAACACAATAACAAAGTGTCTTCGCCTTAATAGAGACAATAAGAATGGCACTTCATTGGACACATTCTTACACTATTTTAATTTATTCGTTTAGGTCAAATTAATATTACTGATTAGTCTTTAGGCTAGATTGTAATTTATATGGTGTTACCACAAGGTACAGAATTAAGATAAAAAAAAAAAAAAAAAAAAAAAATTCCAGTTAACAAGATTTTCTCGTCTGACATTATAACTTCACTAACTTTTGTCTATAAATCCTGTTTTAGATAAGTCGATTTAAGCATAGACTTATAACTTGGAAAATATTTGAAAAACAACAAGATGCCCTTGTGAACTTCATGTCATTAGCTCGTTATAAAATGTATTTAGTTTTTATGAGTGAGTGATATGTTGGTCTAGTGGTTAGATACTCTATCCGCTCTCCAATAAGTCGTGGGTTTGATTCCTATCTATCCTATCTTCGGTTCGTCATTATTGTATCCGACTGATACCGGAAGACGTCCACTGCTGAACATAGGCCTTCCTCTTAGAGCGCCACAATGAACGACAATTGGCTATTTGCGTAACCGGTGGATACCGGTTACCTAGAGGGAGGCCTGCCTACGCTGCTTCTTCCGGTTCCTTGTCGCCACTCGAGAACCTTTCTTCGCCAACGGTTATCGGTTCTCCGAGCGATGTGGCCTGCAAATTGCCACTTTAACTTGCAGATTCTGATGTTTATCTATAGATATAATGTATTAGGGGTGGGCGTTGAACAAACAGTGTTTTTTTTGTCAACTGTTTTTTTTTGTTGCGAACTAAAAAACTAGTTTACAGTCCACCGTTAAACTAGTTTAATGTTAAGACTAGTTTATCGATAAACCTTATGCAATACGTAAGTCGTCTGTGAACGTCGACTACTCAATTTTTCGTCAACGGGATAAACTATTCTAAACTTTAGACTGTTTTCCTAACTAAAATCACACAAGTGATTTGATTCCGAGTTGATCAAAGTTTTGAATCAATTGTCTGGTTACCGTAGTAGGTACAGGTTTTGCCTAGTTTAGGATTAGATGGCAGTGTGTGCATTGTTGAAGGATAAAAAAAAGTTATTATACCTTTTATTGTATTGGAATAAATACCTTATTATTGTTTGTTTAGATGAGCATGTGGCATGTTGTGTCGTCGGCATTATTTAACGTAACGTATTTTGTTTACGCATTGAACATCTGAGTGACATAACATGATTACGATATTATGGGAAATAACATCGAGGTAATATGTACTAGTAATAATAAATCTTTGTATAAATGAAAGTTGGGTTAGGTACATTTATCTCCCTTCGGAGTCGCTGGACGCTCAGGGTGTGGGCCCTTTGAACGTCCATTGAGTACGGCGGTGGGGTTGCGACATCGGCCCCGTGAGCACCGTGACAGGTTCCCGGGGGGCTACAATGAGCCCCCCGGCGGCGGGCTCAAAGGCAAGGCACTGAGGGGCCTGCCCTGGTGCAGATCCCACCGGAGAGCCCTGGGGTTCCCCTCTCATGTGCCGATGCGACAGCCGCGGGGATTTTAGTGGGTAAGAATCCCACACACTCTGGTCGAGCCCCACAGCTCCCGGGGATCTTTGGAAGATTTCACCCGCGTCAAAAAAAAAGGTACATTTATCTTCGGAATCACTGAACGTTCGGGGTGTGGGCCTTAGGACGTCCATTGAGGACGGCGGCGGGGTTGCAACCCCCGACCCGTGAGCACACTGTGTCTGGTTCCCAGGGCAACCGGCAATACAACACTGAGGGGCCCCTGGAGCAGATCCCACCGGAGAGACCTGGGTCCCCCCTCATGTGCCGATGCGACAGCCACGGGGGTTTTAGTGGGTAAGAATCCCATATACCCCGGTCGAGCCCCACAGCTCGCGGGGACCTTCAAGGATTCCCTGCGAAAAAAAAGTTCACCATTTATAACTCAAGACGCGGCTAGACCGATTTTAATGATGTTTGATTTGTTGGCAGTGAACTATTAAAATAACGAAAAAAAACAGGGAAAAGAAAAAAAAAGCTGGTGGAGCTGCGCGGCGCAGCTAGTAAATAGGTCGTGGGTTCGATTCCCACCAAGTGTCCGGGTGATATTTATCTATTTAACTGTATCTATGTAAGTAGGTACTACTGCTCGTGGGGTGCTGAGTTAGAATTGCCCCCCCCCCCCATCTCCTCTCGTTGGGTGTCGTAAGAGGCGACTAAGCGAGAACGGGAAGACTGGTTCCAGCCTTTTTCTTTTGGATTTATCTTCCACCTATACTGCGATCCCCAAACCGCCTGCCAAGCGTGGGGATTATGGCAACCCCTCCCTACTAAGGGGGAGGCCTTTGTGCAGCAGTGGACGTCTTTCGGCTGCTAATGATGAAAATGATGATGATGGTGTAAGTACTAGTATCAGTTATGTGGTTTCCATAGTACAGGTTATGCCTAGTTTGAGATCAGATGACCGTGTGTGTCCCAGAATATTATTATTATACCCTGTTCTCCTTTACATGATCAAATTCGGAACAATAAATGTATGCGCACAGCAGTCGTGGCTGAACGGTGGCCAGCCAAAAGCAATTAGTAGGTATACAAGCATTTGTATCAGTTTTCTGGTTACCATGGCACCGCTCTGCCTATTTAGCAATCAGATGACCGTGTGGATTGTCCCAGGATATTATTATCCTCCGCAAAGATCCCTTGCTCAAAGCAATATTGCTCTTTCCGTGTGAAGGGCATTGGGTTAAATTGTTTGTATATCTACATAATGTGGCGGAATATTTGAAGGGAATTTCAGGAAAATGGCGAAGTATATATACGTAAATTTATATTTGCTTTATCCTTCCGTTATAGTTAGCCCATATCAAATAATAACACATGAACGATAATAAAATAAAACCGATATTTGTCTACCCTAGATCCGAGTACAAGTTTTAAAAGTGGACGCGCATTGCAGCAAAAACAATACCTAATAATAGATAATAATAAGCCAGAAGTGCATCAGGGGACATTCATTTAAATTCAAAATTCTATATTATACATAGCCATCGGATGGCTCTTACATATTGCATCTTTTTTACAACTACCACCGAATCGTTATGAGGCCTCTACTGAGAAGATCCGGCAAGAAACTCAGCGGGCTTGTCTTATTTTGACACCGCGAGTAACTTCGGAGAAAGCGCAGCACACCTCTTGATACCCCTGAATCACGCACACCGGTGTCGCTCCCTATCGTCATCGGACGATCATTTGGGGAGCCCATCCAGCCAGTGATGATTGCATAGTTCCGACTTCAATATTATTTTAGTAATTTATTGCATTTTTGATAATTTATTATTTTTTTCAAATAATCGTTTTTAATACCCTTTCAGTATCGTTATTTTACAAAGATATCAGCATTACTTCATCATCAGCAGCCGAAAGACTTTCACAACTGAACAAAGGCTTTCCCTTAGAAAGAAGGGGTTGCCATAATCGCCTCGCTTGGCAGGCGTCTTGAGAATCACAGTATAGGTGGTAGGTAATCCAATAGAAAGACACTACGGCCCGTCATCTTGTTTTCCCTTAGCCGCCTCTTATGACAACCAACAGGAGGAGATGGGTGGGTACTATTCTTACCCGGATACCCCACGGGTTAGCCGTACTTAAAACCTGGACGTTTGGCCCTGCTAGTCCAGTGGTTAGACACCTTGGTCGCTACCTAATTGCTCTTGGGTTTGGTTTCCACAGTACATAATACATGAACGGTGGACCAGACAAGTCCTTGAATGGAGCTCATGGGCGGATTAAAGACTACCTAAACGATAGGTTGACGACCTGAGAGGATATGCGGGCCACGACTGGATGACGAAAGCGCGGGACCATATTTTGTCAAAAAAACTTAGAGAGGCCTATGTCCAGAGATGGACCAGATAGGGCTGAAGATGAAGAAGAAGAAGAAAAAGCATGATACATAATACAGCCGATTAAATCTGATACCTACGGAATTACACTTCTGTTAATAATACGGGAAATCGAACAGACAAAGAGTTACCTAGAAAGCTTCGACCGTAAAAGGTCTCCTATGACCACGACTACCTAGAAATGTTTTAATTACAAAGTGAAAACCCGTTAAATCTGAACGGTATTTTGTTTAAAGGATACAGGATATAGGGAGAGTCAATGACACGGGTTAAGGTTTTTGTTAACAATAGCTCTTTGAGTATCAATAATTTACTGAAAATTTGGACGCTTTCTAAGTATTTGATACAAAGTATAGGGATCACGATTCAGTCCCGGATATACGATATTTTGGAAGCGTTTGAGAAATGATTTAAAAAAACTCAAATCTTAAATCGGCATCATATGTTCACTTGTGATGTGGGCCTGGTGGCGCCTTTTTCTTACAAGTCGAAGTTGGGCCAACCAGGCTTCCGTGTTAGGCGCTTTGTGGAGTAAGTTTTGTATTTTTAATCATATTATATTATGATTTAGGCGCCCTCTGAAAATGCCGCCCGGGGCCGGTAACCCGGTTTGAACGACTGCTGTCTAGAGCAGTGGCTACAACTGGCTATGAGCGTCTCTATCTATATCTTAAAGTAGAAATATATCATATTTCTACTTTGATCAAAATGGGATGATTGTCATGCGGTAACAGTGTCACTCGGTTTTGTGGGATAAAATATTTGTGTTTATATGATTGCTGCATTCTACATACCGTTCCACTACGGGCAAGTCCCTTGCGCAAATCATTTATATACTGCACTGTACTAGCTTGCATTGCCTAACCAATTCTTTTTTGCGTCGGATTACAAAAACAAACAAGAATACCTATAAAGTACAATTCATACAATCGACTTGAGAAAATAAATGTCAACAGTGGCGAAATGCAAAACGTGATTTTATTTTTAACAAAAAGTACGTCAAACGTGAATTTTGAAATTTTGTTTCGACTACTCTTAGAGAAAGTTTTAAGGTATTTGTAGGGTATGCAGAAAGGGGGAGCTATTGTATAAATGGTTCAAAATAAAAGTTCGTAACTTGTGTAAGCGTATTCTGTACAAGCAGCCTTATAATATTTTGCTAATTGAGCAATCTTTCTACCATGAGTTGGTACCTATTGTTGATACGGAAAAAACTGTCAATTGCGTGTCGGACTCGTGCACTGAGAGTTCTGTTTTAGACATGTAAAAGTTAGTTTACTATTCATCTAACACTTCAGATAGCAAAAGACCAAACGGCAAAACTTAGTTTGTTTGCTAACGACATTTTCATGATTTTTTTAAAAAAACGATGCTACTTAGAAATCGTCTTTTATTTTTAACAGACTTGAAAAAAGGAGGAGGTTCTCAATTTTTTTTTTCTATGTATGTTCACGCATAACTCAGGCAATTAAGAACCGATCTGAAAAAATCTTTCTTCCATTCATTCTTCAATCCATTGATTGGGCCCCATAAAAAAAAAATATCGCTTACGAATAAGTAGTTCCTTAAAAAAACAATAATGGCGACTGCGCAGGAAACCTGCAGGAATGCTTAAAAACATGACATTTAGACTTAGAGGAGATACCACTGGAGAGAGCATGACGCGCTAACCCCCTCTGCCAAATTTTTGTTCATATGGTCAGGTCATTCTTTATTTGTGTGCGTATATTTTTGAATGTGTTGCGAGTTTACTATAGTGTGGGTATGCGTGAAAGTGTATCTGTGTGTGTTTACTTTGCCTCCCGCACCCCGCAAAAGTGCCACGAAAAATTTGTTTGGGGAATCGACGCGATACTAACTCCTTTGGTACTTTCTCTGAGCATTTAGATGACATTTTGTCGCTTTTTAAGGACAAAAATGGTCATATCTCTGGCAAATATTTACCAATTTTAATGATTCTTTTTTAACACGCTTTTATTAGCTTGACCTGTATGTATGTATGTATGATGGTAACGGAATCTTGCGATGCAATTTTGACCCACTTCTACACGTCCAAAACATTTGAAATTTTGCACATGTATCAAGGACCGGTGACAATACAATAATATGGTATCATCGAGCTGATCTGATGCTGGGGCTCGAAGGTGGATAAGAGAACCCTTGGATGGCTACTAGTAAACACATCGAGTGTGGGCTCATTTGATTTGTTTTAAAGAGTTCTTTTCACTTTGACCATTAATGAGGACCTGATGATGGAACTGGAAGGTGGGCGATGAAACCCTGGAATGGCTACTAGTGTTTACTAGTCAAATCAAATGAACTCAAACTTGATGTGTTTACATCAAGTTTGAGTTCATTTGATTTGTTTTAAAAGAACTCTCTTTTCACATTAACCATTAATCAGGACCTGATGATGGAATAGGAAGGTGGGTGACGGAACCCTGGATTGGCTACTAGTAAACAAATCAAGTGTGGGCTCATTTGATTTGTTTTAAAGAGTTCTCATAATGTTGTCTTTTACTTACGCGAATATTACACATTGAAATTAAACTACTTTTACGGATTTTATCGCGGTTTTAAAGAGTTCTTTTCACTTTGACCATTAATGAGGGCCTGATGATGGAACAGGAAGGTGGGTGACGGAACCCTGGAACGGCTACTAGTAAACTCGTTGAGTTAAGCTCAATCAGATACATACGCGTAATACTAAGTTTAGTAAAAATATGATTTGCCACAACCTGCCTACGATTCAAGCTACGAACAAATCAATACTTGGGCTAATTTTATCCGTAGTTTAGGCGAATATCTCTAAGACTAAAAAGTATAAAATAAATTACTAGTTTAAAAAACTAAAATACACGCTTTTAGAAGGACTACTGCACTAAAAAGCAATAAATAAATTATCGAAACCGTTCTTTCTTTCTTTCTACCCCGAGCTTGTAATTTATGGATTATATTTATGTGTAAAAGCGTGGGGCGCCTTTTAATAAGCCATATGGCTTATTAACACTGAACAAACACCTTTGCAAATAAATCGATTTACCGCCATATTAGTTACACATTGTTTTACCAGCGTACACATTTATCAGTGATACAATGATAGAGACGCACCATACTATTCTTATCTATGAGACGCACAAACAAGATTTTAATAGTCGATCGTTAGAACCGGGCTTATATGGATAGACCATCGTCATACAAATAACGAATAAGTGAACAATTCAAGGGTATTTCCTCGGGATCGCGTTTTTGGCGGTCACGCGCCTATATTTTCGAAACTAATGTGAAATTTTTATATCTAACAGTGTTATACGATTAACTGTTAATTAATCTTCCTTAAATATAAATTTTATGCCAAAAGATCAATAAACAATAAATTGAGAAGAGAACCTTGCATTAAAGGTCCCCGAGAGCTGTGGGGCTCGATCGGGGTATGTGGGAGTCTTACCCACTAAAACCCCCGCGGCTGTCGCATCGGCACATGAGATCGGCATCCCAGGGCTCTCCAGTGGGATCTGCACCAGATGCCTTTGAGACTGCCACCGGGGGCGCATTGTAGCTCCCCGGGAACCAGTCACGGTGCTCACGGGGACTGGGGTCGCAACCACGCCGTCGTCCTTCTTTGGAGTCGCCGCCGTACTCAGTGGACGTCCTAGGACCCACACCCCGGACGTCCAGCGACTCCGAAGAAGACATGTTATACTTCCTGCCCTAAGAGCCGCATAACCGCGTTGCGGTGAGCGGTGCGGCGCCGCCGATTTCGACTGTGCGGTGCCGCAACGCGGTTATATGTTTTGGCTACAAGGGCCAAAACAAATAAAGAACTGCGTTGCGGCACCGCAACCCGCCGCCGCCGCTGCACCTCGCATTCCGGCGTTGTCAGAGGTGTCAACCAAACATCAGTTTGTTCATAGATAATACATAATTAGGCATAGATAAACCGCTCTGATTCAACTTTGCATAAATGAAATGTTCCTGTCTCCAGACGATAGCATTACGGGCACAGCACGTTATTACTTTATAGGAATCCAGAATCAGCCATCAGTTGGCGTAGAAATAGGTGACTGAAGCTGTATTTTAGTTGAATATCTTCTTATACCAAAAGAGTAATACGCTTATTGCGTTCCATGGCAGAGCCACGCCCGGCAACATGGTCACTTTACTCTAGGGCAGTATGCCATTTGACTAATATAGAACTTGACTAATATCGTGAAACCGCGTTGCGCGTTGCGGCGCCCCGCAACGCGGTTAAATGAGTGTTTCGGCTGTGACTTGCCTGCGTTGTGAAATTACTTATTCAGTGACTTAGGCTTAGCGACTGGTCTAGATGACAACTGGAACTGACTTTTACTTGCCCTTCGAAGCATTGAGACGCTCATTTCAAACACCACTAAATGGTCACCCATCTATTTACTGACCCTTTTTTTTTTTGACGCGGGGGAGATCTTCGCAAGATCCTCGGGAGCTGTGGGGCTCGACCGGGGTATGTGGGATTCTTACCCACTAAAACCCCCGCGGCTGTCGCATCGGCACATGAGAGGGGAGACCCCAGGGCTCTCCGTTGGGATCTGCACCAGGGGCCCCTCAGTGCCTTGCAGTGGCGAAGGGTCCATATAACTCGATTCCTACCGGCTTCCCTTTGAAAACAGGCGTTTGGTACGACGATCTAACAAGACATTTATTTACTAACATAACGTTAAAAACATAGGTATTTAATACACCATCAAATAAAATTAATCTAAAAATCGCCATTTTTATTATTAGCATAAAGTTGCACGTTTCATTCACTTCAACCGTGCGCAAGTCGCGGCGCGGCAAGCCGCTCTCAAGATCAGGAATTCCATGCGCAACTACCATGTAAAATCAGTACCGAAAACGTCCACGCGCAGACGCGACACTCGCTGATTATAGGAACGACGGCAAGCCGATGTACGCCGGGTTATGATTGGGAGGAGTTATGTTATGGATAGAAAAATGACATGTATACCGCACGAAATAGAGTGTAGTATTGCCTACGCGTACTTCGATCGATCATAATCTTTCGTCTTCGTTGATATTGATTTTGTATCGCTTAAACGGTACATGACAATTTAATTCTACTAAATATAATTAGAATCTAATAGATTCTATAGTTGTTTACAGTTTTGTTTATTGTGTATATTATATTTAAAGTTCTATAGTGATTGTGTGTCCAATTTCACCGATAGATGGCGCTGTTCATAATGTAGATCACGCTAACATCGTAAATTAATGTTTAATGATATTCGATAATGAAAATTACAATAATTTTGCATCTTTTATTGTTGCATCTGCAATAATTATTATTATAATATGTATACATATTACATACTTACTACCTGGACTTGAGAGTTTCATTTCATGAACCTCTGTCTGAGCCCTGACCTTGAAGCGTTTTTTTTGGGAGAGCTGTTCATTGTGTGTAGTGTGCATTGTACCTACATGTTATTGCGTTAGGTCATTTCATAGATATGAGTCATTTTAGGTAATTTATCGATGAGATTTATCGAAGTAAAAATTTAGCATATTCGCATCGATATAATATATGAACAAATATTATATAGATCCATATTCGTATTCCTAATTTCTAGTTACCTACCTATACAAATGTAGCCTTGGTGGTCCAGTGGACCTAATCGCTGGCTTTTAAATTAAATAGAAAATTATTTTTCCCTTGCCTACCTATTTCTTTCCTAATCTAGTTTAGAATCGCTCGGGATTTACAGATTTTAACTATTCAAAGTTATAATATCATGTTACTATCAGCAAAGTAGAACATTACAGAAATCTAATGAAAATGTCCTGGGTGTACCGGACCGGCTTACCCCGTACAAAAATTGACCCTTCGCCACTGGTGCCTTGCCTTTGAGCCCGCCGCCGTGGGGCGCATTGTAGCCCCCCGGGAACCTGACACGGTGCTCACGGAGACGGGGGTCGCAACCCCGCCGCCGTCCTCCTCGGAGTCGCCGCCGTACTCAATGGACGCTCAAAGGGCCCACACCCCTAGCGTCCAGCGACTCCGAAGGATCTATTTACTGACCTTACCTAACGTTGCTTAACGTAATGATCGTTTACCGAACAGTGATCACTTCTATAAATATTAAGTAATTTATATAAATACCCCTAAAAGTAACCTGATACGAGCCGTAGTGAACAAAATAAATAGTAAAAAGTTACTTACTTAATTAAAGTTCATTAACCTGGCATTGTATTAATCAATTAGATTTCGATTGTTTAATGTTTGTGTGTTGAAATATTTGCGAACAAATCGTTCAGACAAATGATTACTTTAACATCGGGTCGGTGACCTATTCGATTAATGTCGTAATGCTGTGAAAATAATAGTTACAGACAATGATTTTTCAACAATAGATATGATATTAGAGCACGAAAAGTTAAATAATAGTAAGTCACGCGTCGGTAAAATGTATCGAACGTGACGTGTACCTTTGAAAATCAAGTAAAATTCCATCATGCGTATTTAGAAAATGCATAAAGTACTGTACAAAATAAACTATTTAAAAAAAAATAAAAACCGACTTAAAAGTAAATTATCTAAAAAGCATAAAATAACGAAAATATATTGAAGTCGGTGCTAGCTAATCACGTTAACTAACACTAGCACCAGCTGACACCGACTTCAATATATTTTCGTTATTTTATGCTATTTAGATAATTTACTTTGAAGTCGGTTTTTTTTTAATAGTTTATTTAACAATTTTTAGTGACTCATTTTACCATGATAGGTACCAGCATTATCACGCAACTCGAACGGCTACGTTACAGTAACTTACTGAAAACATAAAAAGTTTATATCTCTTAAACTACTGGACCGATTTTGATGAAACTTATACTCTACCCTAAGTTGAAAAATACTCTATTGCAAAAAGAATTTTCGAAATCGGACTTGTAGTTTCTGAGAAATCCGTGGACAAACCTACATACATACATACATAAATACATACATACATACATACATACATACATACACTCATAAAATTTGGTAAATTTGTTTAGAAGCCCACATAGACTAACATATATTAATATTACGCATTTTTATCAATATTACATACATACGCGTCGAATAGAGAACCTTCTTTTTGAAGCCGGTTAAAAAGTAAATAATAAGGAAAGGATTATCAATGAGAAAATATTATAATTACATGAGTCACAATTTTTGGCGCACTTTAGTAGGGATATAACATATCTATGGTTTATAAATCATTGGTTACAGTTGTTATAAAGTTACTTCAAATATACTATCTCCATGTAAATACCCTACGTATAAATCAAATCAAATATTGAATGTATTAAACAAATATTACTTTGGTATTGTTTATGCGCATACTTTAGATCGTACTATGCGCATTAATAGGAATTTAAATAATCATGACAAAAATATAGAAATTAGGGATAGATAAACTTTTTTGTAAAAAAAAACCGACTTCAAAGTTAATTATCTAAAAAGCATAAAATAACGAAAATATATTGAAGTCGGTGCTAGCACATCATGTTAAACTAAGACTAGCACGAGCTGACACCGACTTCAATATATTTTCGTTATTTTATGCTTTTTAGATAATTAACTTTGAAGTCGGTTTTTATTTTTTACAAAAAAGTTTATCTATCCCTAATTTCTATATTTGCGTCATGATTATTTAAATCAAGACTATCACGCAACTCGAACGTCTACGTTACAGTAACTTGCTGAAAACATAAAAAGTCTATATCTCTTAAACTACTGGATCGATATTGATGAAACTTGTACTCTACCCTAAGTTGAAAAATACTCTAACTATTGCAAAAAAAAAATTCGAAATCGAACCTGTAGTTTCTGAGAAATCCGCGGACAAACCTACATACATACATACATATATACATACATACATACATATATACATACATACATACATACACTCATAAAATTTGGGAAATTTGTTTAGAAGCCCACATAGACTAACATATGTTAATATTACGCATTTTTATTAATATTACATACATACGCGTCGAATAGAGAACCTTCTTTTTAACCGGCTTCAAAAAGAAGGTTCTCTATTCGACGCGTATATATGTAATATTGATAAAAATGCGTAATATTAATATATGTTAGTCTATGTGGGCTTCTAAACAAATTTACCAAATTTTATGAGTGTATGTATGTATGTATGTATGTATGTATGTAGGTTTGTCCACCGATTTCTCAGAAACTACAAGTCCCATTTCAAAAATTCTTTTTGCAATAGTTAGAGTATTGTTCAACTTAGGGTAGAGTACAAGTTTCATCAAAATCGGTCTAGTAGTTTAAGAGATATAATTTTTTTATGTTTTCAGTAAGTTACTGTAACGTAGACGTTCGAGTTGCGTGATAGTGCTGATATCTTGGTAAAATAAGTCACTAAAAAGTGTTAAATAAACTATTTTATAAAAAATAAAAACCGACTTCAAAGTAAATTATCTAAAAAGCATAAAATAACGAAAATATATTGAAGTCGGTGTCAGCTGGTGATAGTGTTAGTTAACATGATTAGCTAGCACCGACTTCAATATATTTTCGTTATTTTATGCTTTTTAGATAATTTACTTTGAAGTCGGTTTTTATTTTTTATAAAATAGTTTTTGAAGCCGGTTAAAAATAATAACTTTTTTTGTTCACCAAGACAACATTTTCTGAAAGATACCCAACTTCTAGCGAGGGGGGATTCCTACCCACTAAAAACCTTTACGTACCCAATACGAAATGTCTCCGGTTATCTCCGGTTTCAAAGGGCTGACGCCCTGGTACCTTTTTTAACCGGCTTCAAAAAGAAATGCGGTAACAGCTCAGTGGGCGAGCGCTTGCCTTGGAAACAAGGTGCGCAGGTTCGAACCCCGGCTCGCACCTCTGATTTCTTCAATGAATCATGTGCGAATCGTCTTTGTGCGATTGTTACTAGCTTTCGGTGAAGGAAAACATCGTGATGAAACCTGCATGTCTGAGAAAGCCTAACTAGCTCTCGAATGACGTGTGAAGTCCGCCAACTCGCACTTGGCCAGCGTGGTGGACTACAGTGGCGTGCACTGAAAGCATGCAAAAATATCTGCGAGTTGTTTACGCTTTATGCTATTTGTTCTTGTTCCAGCACAAATATCCTTCAATTAACCAATATTACCAACATATCCATTTACATAAAAAAAATTACGTTAATTTAGGTCCAAACTAAGATTTTTTTAAATTAAGACTGTTTAGAGAAATCCTAGGGTAGGCAAAGTATTTTTGTCAGTATGGAGCCGCTGAATAAACTTATTAATGTTTTCAAATGCAAATTAATGTGTCTATATTATTTGCTTGCATATGGATATTTGAAATGGTATAATAACATACTTAAAATAGGTTAAACAAGCCGAATACATTTTTTTGCCTACCCTCTGTGCACGCCACTGGTGGACTATGGCCTAAGCCCCCTCATCTTGAGGAGAGGCCCGTACCCAGCAGTGGGACATAAACAAGGGCTGGTATTATTATTATTATTATTATAAAAACTATTTAAAAAAAAAATAAAGACCGACTTCAAAGTAAATTATCTAAAAAGCATAAAATAACAAAATATTATTGAAGTTGGTGCAGAATATACACAGCAGGTACGCTAACACCAACTTCAATAATATTTTCGTTATTTTATGCTTTTTAGATAATTTACTTTGAAGTCGGTCTTTATTTTTTTTAAAATAGTTTATTTAACACTTTTTAGTGACTTATTTTACCAAAATAGGTATCAGCACTATCACGCAACTCGAACGTCTATGTTACAATAACTTACTGAAAACATAAAAAGTTTATATCTCTTAAACTACTGGACCAATTTCGATGAAAATTGTACTCTACCCTAAGTTGAAAAATACTCTAACTATTGCAAAAAGAATTTTCAAAATCGGACTTGTAGTTTCTGAGAAATCCGTGGACAAACCTACATACATACATATGTACATATATACATACATACATACATACACTCATAAAATTTGGTAAATTTGTTTAGAAGCCCACATAGACTAACATATCTTAATATTACGCATTTTTATCAATATTACATACATACGCGTCGAATACAGAACCTCCTTTTTTGAAGTCGGTTATTGAAGTCGGTTAAAAAGAAGGTTCTCTATTCGACGCGTATGTATGTAATATAGATAAAAATGCGTAATATTAATATATGTTAGTCTATGTGGGCTTCTAAACAAATTTACCAAATTTTATGAGTGTATGTATGTATGTATGTATGTATGTATGTATGTAGGTATGTATGTATGTATGTAGGTTTGTCCACGGATTTCTCAGAAACTACAAGTCCGATTTTGAAAATTCTTTTTGCAATAGTTAGAGTATTTTTCAACTTAGGGTAGAGTACAAGTTTCATCAAAATCGGTCCGGTAGTTTAAGAGATATAAACTTTTTATGTTTTCAGTAAGTTATTGTAACGTAGACGTTCGAGTTGCGTGATAGTGCTGATACCTATTTTGGTAAAATAAGTCACTAAAAAGTGTTAAATAAACTATTTAAAAAAAAATAAAAACCGACTTCAAAGTAAATTATCTAAAAAGCATAAAATAACGAAAATATATTCAAGTCGGTGTCAGCTGGTGCTAGTGTTAGTTAACTTGATGTGCTAGCACCGACTTCAATATATTTTCGTTATTTTATGCTTTTTAGATAATTTACTTTGAAGTCGTTTTTTTTTTTTTAATAGTTTGTTTTACCCTAAGTGGTCTTTATTTGAACACCCTCTAATCCAGCATAGCCTTGTGGAAATTATGTTGCCTTATACGATACGAAAGAAGATTACGAACATACATCAGCAGGCCATTTTTTTTACAAACAAGTATACTCATCATCATCAACAGCCGAAATACGTGCACAGTTGAACAAATACCTCCCCCTTAGAAGGGAAGGGTTGCCATAAACCCCACGCTTGGCAGGCGGCTTGGGGATCGCATTATAGGTGGTATGTAATTAATAGAAAGACGCTGCTGCCCGTCTTTTTGTTTTCCCTTAGTCGCGTCTTACGGACACCTAACGCGAGGAGATGAGAGGGTGCTATTCTTACCCGGACACCCCACGGGTATCATTAGCAAGCCAAAAGACATACACTGCTGAACAAAGGCCTCCCCCTTAGACGGGAGGGGTTACCATAATCCCCACACTTGGCAGACGGCTTGGGGATCGCAGTATAGCTGGAAGATAAATCCAAAAGCAAGACGCTGCTGCCCGTCTTCCTGTTCTCACTTAGTCTCCTCTTACGACACCCAACGAGAGGAAATTAGGGGATGCAATTCTAACTCGGCACGCCACGGGTATAAAACATACAATACAAAATAGTTTATTCTCTACGAATCGTTGCTGACCAAACAGCTAAATCCGTGACGTTCTGGCCAAATGCTTGGCCAATAGTTTAATGTATGAAGTACGTGCCGGTCCATAAGCAAGTAGGCTTATTTCTCGCCTTGCCTAAGATGTTTATTGTTTGAATTTTAGATACTGCATACATAATAATGTGTAGCCTCCGCGATCACAGACCGCAATAACGGCACCAATCCCTATTGGCTCTACATTGTTAAAAGTCAAATGAAGTTGCGAGTTGTGTGATTTGGTAGGCAGCAATCACTGACTTGTCGGAAATAGGATATGAAACAATGTACGGCGGCTGCCACGGAATAAAGGCAGACGTGCCTATTATTACAGTCGGGTTACCCTTAATATGTTCTTGATGACAGATGCCTACGTTCTTGGGAGGTTAGAATCATACATTTTAAGACAGATGAGTTGGGACCGTACCACCTAAGCTATAAAGTCGATTACTATCGGTACTTACAGGTAATAAATGTGTAGCCATCCCTTTGCACCCTATCTACATTATTCTAGAACTCGCAATTAATTACGAAAGATATTAAGATTTACACTAATAATATACACGGTCTCTATCGCATTTGCTAATTTTATGGTCGAAATCCTGAGAATCCATTACGATTGTGACAAATTCCGTCATTTTATAGAAATTTGGATTCGATCTTGGATCGGTCACGCTCGCCATCGAAACGTCTTTGCTTGTGGCGGCTTCGTGTGGCAGGTCCCTTCCCTCCAATATGGTTGAGGGGAGTGATGGCTGCTGCTCGAGTCAACTCGTGCGCGGGTGCTGCTCGGGGGGACTGATCCGAGTTGTATTTTCATCCTATTTTTTTCTCTCTCTTATTTGATTTTTTGAACGACAGGACAAACTTCCGCCGATGCTGATCTAATTGTGACAAGACAAACACTGTTTAAAACTAAAAAGTGAAAAAATGACAAGCCCGCTGAGTTTCTTGCCGGATCTTCTCAGTTGAGGCCGCGTTGTGATCCGAAAGTAGCTTTTTAAATAAAAAATTGACCGTTCAAAAGTGCTAGCGTTAAGCTTGAAATAAATGAATTTGAATTTTAAATTAGCCGTCTTGTGGCCCCAGTCACGGACAAGCTACTGACACGCTTCTGGTCTGATAAAATTAGTATAGTAGAGTTACCAAATGTGTAAAACCATCAGATCAGATGACCGTGTGTGGATTGTCCCAAGATATTATTATTATTATTCAACTGGCTTAATCATCATCATCATTAGCGGCCGAAAGACCACTGCTGAACAAAGGCCTCCCCCTTAGAAGGGAGGGGTTGCCATAATGATAATCCCCACGCTTGGCGGCCGTCTTGGGATCGCAGTATAGGTGATAGGTAATCCAATAGAAACACGTTGCTTCTTGTTTTCCCTTAGTGGCGTCTTACGGCCACCCAATTGGAGGTGATGGGAGGGTGCTATTCTTACCCGAATACCCCACGGGTTACTGACTTAATATCGACTCTTAATTGAAGCATTTATAAATTAGCAGATTTGAGACCCAAACCTTTGTCCTTCACTGTTAAATTATATATTTTAATGTCCTGTACCTACTTATTGGAATATATTTATTTTAATCCTTGCCATTTCCACGTCTAAAAATCCGCAAATATCATATAGGATTCAGACTAATATTCGAAGTTTAAAAGCTTTAGTTACTTACCTAGTTTTTCGCACATCAGTACGAAATGTGTGTCACATTGACACTTGAGATCTTGGAAAACAGCCCATGCAATTAAATTACGCTTTATAGCTTATATTGTGTGCATTCATAATCTGCGTTGGATGTGTTTGTATTACGATTTTACTCTATCTAGTAAAGAGAGCAAACAAGACGTTTGCCTGATGGTAAGCGACACGCCAGCCATAGACAGTTGTATTTACTCTATCTAGTAAAGAGAGCAAGCAAGACGTTTGCCTGATGGTAAGCGACACGCCAGCCATAGACAGTTGTATTTACTCTATCTAGTAAAGAGAGCAAGCAAGACGTTTGCCTGATGGTAAGCGACACGCCAGCCATAGACAGTTGTATTTACTCTATCTAGTAAAGAGAGCAAGCAAGACGTTTGCCTGATGGTAAGCGACACGCCAGCCATAGACAGTTGTATTTACTCTATCTAGTAAAGAGAGCAAGCAAGACGTTTGCCTGATGGTAAGCGACACGCCAGCCATAGACAGTTGTATTTACTCTATCTAGTAAAGAGAGCAAGCAAGACGTTTGCCTGATGGTAAGCGACACGCCAGCCATAGACAGTTGTATTTACTCTATCTAGTAAAGAGAGCAAGCAAGACGTTTGCCTGATGGTAAGCGACACGCCAGCCATAGACAGTTGTATTTACTCTATCTAGTAAAGAGAGCAAGCAAGACGTTTGCCTGATGGTAAGCGACACGCCAGCCATAGACAGTTGTATTTACTCTATCTAGTAAAGAGAGCAAGCAAGACGTTTGCCTGATGGTAAGCGACACGCCAGCCATAGACAGTTGTATTTACTCTATCTAGTAAAGAGAGCAAGCAAGACGTTTGCCTGATGGTAAGCGACACGCCAGCCATAGACAGTTGTATTTACTCTATCTAGTAAAGAGAGCAAGCAAGACGTTTGCCTGATGGTAAGCGACACGCCAGCCATAGACAGTTGTATTTACTCTATCTAGTAAAGAGAGCAAGCAAGACGTTTGCCTGATGGTAAGCGACACGCCAGCCATAGACAGTTGTATTTACTCTATCTAGTAAAGAGAGCAAGCAAGACGTTTGCCTGATGGTAAGCGACACGCCAGCCATAGACAGTTGTATTTACTCTATCTAGTAAAGAGAGCAAGCAAGACGTTTGCCTGATGGTAAGCGACACGCCAGCCATAGACAGTTGTATTTACTCTATCTAGTAAAGAGAGCAAACAAGACGTTTGCCTGATGGTAAGCGACACGCCAGCCATAGACAGTTGTATTTACTCTATCTAGTAAAGAGAGCAAGCAAGACGTTTGCCTGATGGTAAGCGACACGCCAGCCATAGACAGTTGTATTTACTCTATCTAGTAAAGAGACCAAGCAAGACGTTTGCCTGATGGTAAGCGACACGCCAGCCATAGACAGTTGTATTTACTCTATCTAGTAAAGAGAGCAAGCAAGACGTTTGACTGATGGTAAGCGACACGCCAGCCATAGACAGTTGTATTTACTCTATCTAGTAAAGAGAGCAAACAAGACGTTTGCCTGATGGTAAGCGACGCGCCAGCCATAGACAGTTGTATTTACTCTATCTAGTAAAGAGACCAAGCAAGACGTTTGCCTGATGGTAAGCGACACGCCAGCCATAGACAGTTGTATTAATTCTATCCAGTAAAGAGAGCAAGCAAGACGTTTGCCTGATGGTAAGCGACACGCCAGCCATAGACAGTTGTATTTACTCTATCTAGTAAAGAGAGCAAACAAGACGTTTGCCTGATGGTAAGCGACACGCCAGCCATAGACAGTTGTATTTACTCTATCTAGTAAAGAGAGCAAGCAAGACGTTTGCCTGATGGTAAGCGACACGCCAGCCATAGACAGTTGTATTTACTCTATCTAGTAAAGAGACCAAGCAAGACGTTTGCCTGATGGTAAGCGACACGCCAGCCATAGACAGTTGTATTTACTCTATCTAGTAAAGAGAGCAAGCAAGACGTTTGCCTGATGGTAAGCGACACGCCAGCCATAGACAGTTGTATTAATTCTATCCAGTAAAGAGAGCAAGCAAGACGTTTGCCTGATGGTAAGCGACACGCCAGCCATAGACAGTTGTATTTACTCTATCTAGTAAAGAGAGCAAGCAAGACGTTTGCCTGATGGTAAGCGACACGCCAGCCATAGACAGTTGTATTTACTCTATCTAGTAAAGAGACCAAGCAAGACGTTTGCCTGATGGTAAGCGACACGCCAGCCATAGACAGTTGTATTTACTCTATCTAGTAAAGAGACCAAGCAAGACGTTTGCCTGATGGTAAGCGACACGCCAGCCATAGACAGTTGTATTAATTCTATCCAGTAAAGAGAGCAAGCAAGACGTTTGCCTGATGGTAAGCGACACGCCAGCCATAGACAGTTGTATTTACTCTATCTAGTAAAGAGAGCAAGCAAGACGTTTGCCTGATGGCAAGCGACACGCCAGCCATAGACAGTTGTATTGCACTGCCTGCCTCTCGTCACTCGACCCATTTTAAGTCCAGTAATTTTACCGGCTTCAGTGCCCAAACCGGAACCCAGCAATGTTTACACACTGCTGCTTCATCTTCAGCAGCCAAAGGATGTCCAATTCTGAACAAAGGTCTCCACCTTAGAAGGGAGGGGTTGCCATAATCCATACGCTTGGCAGTCTTAGGAATTGCAGTATAGGTGGTATGTAATCCAATCTTAGAGGAGATACCACTGGAGATAGCATGATGCGCTAACCCCTCTGCCAAATTTTGTTCATATGGTCAGGTCATTCTTTATTTGTGTGCGTATCCTTTTGAATGTGTTGCGAGTTTATTATAGTGTGGGTATGAGTGAAATTGTATCTGTGTGTGTTTACTTCGCCTCCCGCACCCCGCAAAACTGCCATGAAAAATTTGTTCGGCGAATCGACGCGATACTAGCTCTATTCTAATTACTCTGAGAATCCAATAGAAAGACGTTGCTGCCCGTCTTGTTTTCCCGTAGTCGCCTATTACGGACACCCAACGGGAGGTGATGGGAGGGTGCTATTCTTACCCGGACACCCCACGAGTAACACAGCTGATTGCCGGCAGAATATCTGACACTAAGGTGGTACCTACCTAGTAAATATTATACAGGGTGTAAGGGACTACGTACCGAAAACTTTTATTTATGATTTCTCATATTGTCCGTTACAACATTACAGAAACCATTTTTAAGGAAAATGACAAATGACTAACTTGTTAATTTTTGAGCATGTAATGAATACGTGCGGAATAATATTTATTTTTCAAATTACATTGCTAATTTCAGTCAAGCCGCCTGCCAAACGTGGAGATTATGGCAACCCCTCCCTTCTAAGGGAGAGACCTTTGTTGGACTTTTCGGCTGCTGACGATTACTAATTTTGCACAAATAAGTAATTTATTGTTTATAAATTGAAATAAGGCTTTATTATTTTACCAATAATGATGTTATCCTAATTTTATTAAAAATAGCCGCGTTTTTTTTCTTGGAAATTCATGAAAAAGTTGATGAAAAATTTCAACACTACAGTGTTAAGAATCATGTACCGGTTCCCTGGTATCGGTTTTCGGTACGATGTCCCTTACACCCCGTATAATAGTATTTGGAACATACTTAGGTAGAGATACATAGGTTTTGTATTGTGTATGTGAGTAGATAATGCGTGCCGTGGGAAAGCTATTGCAAAACCTTGTCAAGGTCTTCATTCAATAATTAACTGTAGGTACCTACTAGTTGAAATACGTACAGGAACTCGGTAATTAATAGGTACAACATCATTTTATATTAGCTTTTACGGTTAAGTATTCGCCAAACGTATTTTTTTTCTCTTTTATTGCTGTCGAAGAGGAAACCTTCAAAATATGGAAGGGAGGCCGGGTTTTGTGGAATTCTAGGTAGAGTCTGTACTATGGTATTCAGACAACTGACACAAACGTCAAACACTAATATACTTTTTGTATAAATAATATACTTACTTATATAGATAAATAACACCCAAATACAAGGTGGGAATCGAACCTACGAACTATTGTGTAGAGGTAGTCTACTGTAGCAAAAATAAATTTTGACACCATGTCATGAACCATAATGCTATTAGGACATTTTGCATATGGGACAATTATGGCAATAGTAATTCAATGGTATAGGACTTCTTGCGCGTAGGTCATTTTGTTATTAGGACATTTTCCGCGCAAGTCGTTCTGCTTTTCGGTCGTTCTGATTTTGAGTCATTTTTCTTATGTGTCCTTTTAATCAGCGCTGTATTGTGGTTATGCCTCAATGCAGCATAACGCTGAGTGGTAGCCCGGTTTCACACGGACAGCATACATCAATTTCTTATTTAAGTTATTGTTCTACTGAAGTGTTATTTGTGTGAAATAAAAACATATTCTATTCTATTCTAATATGGAGCTGGATTTTTGGCTTCATATCAAAAGGACACATAAGCAAAAATACTCCCACCCACTAAAACTACCTCGGTGGCTTTCATCGACGATATCTTGGGATAATCCACACACAGTCATCTGTTCCCAAACTAGGTAGAGCTTGTACTATGGAAACCAGACACCTGATACTTTTTTTGTAAATACATACTTAGATAAATAACACCTAGACACTTGGTAGTGGAACCCATGACCCATCGGGTAGCAGCCAGGGTGTCTAACCACTAGATCAACGAGCCCGTATACCTAATGCGGATTTGGTTGTTGTTCGATGGCTGTTATAACGTCTACTAGAAGGTTCTGTATTTGGTACAAGTAAAACACATCTGTTCACACTTAGTATTTATTCCAGACTGACCGCTCGTGTCATATAATCTCATAGACTTAAAACTACTCTCCAACCAGAACTTATGCACCTAATACATCACATCGTCATTTCGTAGAATCTTGTAGGCGATTATTGGCAGCCTATTTGGATTTGTCCAATTGTCTGGTCTACATTATTGACTTGTTAATGCTATGCTCGGAGTTTCTTTGTGCGACAGAATCCAAAATGTGGAGATTCGCCGAAGAACTAAGGTCACCGACATAGTTCTCAGAATTTGCAAGTGGAAGTGGCAATGGGCAGGCCACATCGCTTGAAGAAACGTTGGGGAAAAAAGGTTCTCGAGTGGCGACCAAGAACCGGAGGACGCAGCGTAGGCAGGCCTCCCACTAGGTGGACAGACGACATTGTGCGCGTCGCAGGTAACCGGTGGATGCAAATAGCCGATTGTCGTTCATTGTGGCGTTCTAAGGGGTAGACCTATGTTCAGCGGTGGACGTCTTCCGGCTGATGATGATGAATGCATTTAATGGAACAAAAGGCTATAACACCACCACCTAACAACACCACCTTGACACCACCTTGTTGAGGTCATCGTCTTTTTTTTTCCAAACAAATATAAAAGAAAATGCTTTAATCAGTTTTTATAAAATATTTAATTCAAAGGATTAGGTTTTCATCAATATAACGTATTATTTGCTCTCGTAAATCGATCGTTCAAAATATGTTTTCATCAATTTAATGTAATATTTGTGTTGCAAACAGAGTTTGAAATTTTCAATCCTTTGTCATAACAAAACCCTGAATTGAATTCAGCTTTTGACTGCACGGGCAATTTACCATCTAAAGTTTGATATGATCCTTCTGAGCGTGAAATTGACAATGAAATCATTTAGGTATATGAAATAGGCCAAAATTAGCACTTATTCGAATTGTCATATTTTATCCTTCGATAGTATTCTAAAGTTTAAGATTTTATCGTAAAAAGTATAAAAAAACACGACCACCGGATCACAACGAGGCCTCAACTGAGAAGATCCGGCAAGAAACTTAGTGGGCTTGTCATTCTTCACTCTATTGTATGTATTTTTTATTTTATTTTCAATATAGCATGTATGCAGTTTACATCCCAAATAAGCTTGAAGGCGATTACAAGTTCGTTTGCGGTTCCATAACTACTTAACGCATACATTGTCAACTAGGCGCGTCAGCAAAAACATCTTTGTATTACCAACCTTTTTTATACAGCGGGGGTGTTTTATGACTGCATAATAAACTTGTAATCGCCTTCAAGCTTATTTGGTTTGGAGTGTAGGTACATCATAATTATCTAATTAGTGCCGATGTGTGGCTATCTGAATTAAAAAATAATCAAAAGAGAATAAATAAAAAAAAAGAACAATTGTCGGACCAGTTGTGTAATTTTTCATTACCTTTAAGATTTTTTAAGACCTTTTTTGTTTGTTTCCAGAGGTCACAATGGCCAATGTTATGTTTGCCAATCCTGTTGGCGGCGTCGGCGTGTGGCAGCGACATTCTCATGGTCACCATGGGGGGCACGAAATCACATAAGATGACATTCTGGGAGCTTGCTAGAGGACTTATAAGACGGTGAGACTGTGTGTGTATATAACTTTTTAGTTACCCGCATTCAAATCCGTCCACTCGTTGGAGCGCTACGATGCCGTCATAGGCGTCAAACTTAATAACACCCCTCGTTTTGGTTTGAAGTTATAAAAACTGTCACTCATTTTTTTTGTTGACGTTCAGTGTCCAGACCCGACCTTTGGCCATCAATAGCGACCCATCTGCCCTTAATATGACTGCAGACAGTCGCATAGTGCACTACCTCTTGTCACCTGAGTCTTTAAGTTACTTAATTCACGCCGGTTCACAGTAATATAAATTGACTGTGTAACTCTTAGGTGTAACCATAGTAACACTTCTGCTGGCGTTCCACAAGGCGACGTTTTATCTCCCTTAGTATTTGCAAAGAATTGTCTATCTATCTATAGGTATTATGATGCAAAACAATGCAACGTTGGTTGTATGAGTAGATAACGCATGGTGATGATACCAGGGGTGAATTTGGATTTCCAAATAAATCAAAAGCGCGTGACAGCACGTGAAGTCACACTCAAAGATAAGAACACAGATCCGCGAAAATGTTGATTTGATCATTATTATGATACGTTGTGTCTATTTTTAATCAACCTATCTTACTTAGTAACGAGGGTTTATTCCACTTAAGACTGTGTGTGTGCAACCAGGGACAATAGTTCACTCAAATTGAAATCCATGGAATGAAACAGAATTAACCAAAATCAAATCATTTATTGCTTTCATTTCATTACCTAGTTATTTATTGAAATAGAGTAAAATCGTTTATTTCAAACAGGATAATATTAGCCCTACCGGATTACAACGCGACCTCAACTGAGAAGATCCGGCAAGAATCTCAAGGGGCTTGTCGTTTTTCCCTTTAATGTATTTCTTTTTTTTTTTTTTCTAAATTGTTTGTCCTTTTCCGATCCCCAAGACGCCTGCCAAGCGTGGGGATTATGGCACCCCCCTTCCCTTCTAAGGGGGAGGCCTTTTGTTCAGCAGTGGACGTGTTACGGCTGCTGATGAGGATGTACCACTCCCTCCCCAAAGTGCTTTTTCCTGTGTTGTTAATAGCTAGCGCGCTTCCATACACGGGGCTCGTTACCATTTGCCATCTATTTATGATTGCGGTCAACCACTACCATATATTGAGTAGAAAAAATCGTGTAAGGTCACGTTCTTAAAGACGCAATGTAATAATTATTAACTAATAGTTACTATTGAATAGCACTGTATAAGGAAGATATTTTAATTCCAGAGGTCATAATATTACCTTCATAAGCCCGTTCCCCGCGGACTTCCACATCGTGGGGCTAGAAGAAATAGCTCCAGAAGGCTTAGTGTCTTATGTCAGGGAATTCATGGAGTACGATCTGGTTGGAGCGAGGATGAGAGGCGAGAAGCAAATGCCTCTGAAAGATGTCGTCAGATATGGGTATGAGGTGAGCAGAATCCTAAATGAACTTTTAATAATCTCTGATTAATAAATGTTTTTGTAACTTTTGCCCCAAAGAAAACACTCATTCATGAGTATGAATGAGTGTTTACTACTTTACTCGAGTGAGTAAAGTAGTAAAAAAACTAAAATTAACGGACTTTTGACTCCATCATTGATTACTTGTTCTTGTTCCCAGGCTTGCGACGCATTCCTCAGCGATCCAGAGACAAGATCCTTCCTCAGATCGGGAAGAACCTTCGATCTCGCCATCCTCGACGGCGCGTACCCAGAGTGCGCTCTAGGATTGGTTTATAAACTCAAAGTGCCTTTCATGTATATCAATACAGTAGCCTTCTACACAGCACCATTGAGCATTTCAGGCAGCCCAACACCTTACTCCGTGACCCCGAACTTTGGTCAAGGCTACACAGATAACATGAATCTAATAGACAGAACAATAAATGCTATCTTCAGTCTTGGTTTGAAGACGTTCCACACGCTCAGTATGACGGTGCTTCAAAGCATTTTGAGGAAAAACTTTGGCTCACAGATGCCTCATGTCTACGATATGGCAAAGAATGTGAGCTTTATACTACAGAATGGGCATTTCTCCGTGACGTATTCGAGACCATACTTGCCTAATGTTGCTGAAGTTGCTTGTATTCACTGCAAAGAGTCGAAGAGATTGGATCCCGTAAGTGGCTCCATTATTTAATTAAGTCAGGTGATGATTAGTGATCGACCTATATTTATTACGATTTTGCTATGCGCCTCAACTCTGTATTCTGGTCTTTGTTTTTGCGAGTAGTTTTACCTTATTAGTTTTGACAATCTATCCTAATCAAAAACAAGGTGCTGCTTATGTTTAGATACTAAACTAGATTATCGAACTGAGGTCTGTAATTCTGTACTAAAAGAAGATGTGTTCTAAAAATAATTAAGTCCTTCGTTTTCAGGATATTGAAGAATGGATCTCCGGCGCTGGTGAAACGGGTTTTGTTTACGTATCAATGGGATCCTCAGTTAGAACGAACCAAATGCCAGTAACTGCTCATAAAATGCTAGTCGAAGCGCTTGGACGGCTTCCACAAAGAGTTCTCTGGAAACATGATTTAGATCAGAATATGACTGAGATACCTTCGAACATCAGGCTCTATAAGTGGTTGTCTCAGCAAGATTTGCTTGGTAAGTTTCGATAAATAAAGGCAACATACAGCTGATATTAGAATAGTGAGATACTATCTTTATCTTAACCTACAAGTACGTCTGTACTTGCGTTTCAAAATACATAGATGAGGTATACGGATACTTCCACTTAAAATATTTAAACAGTTAAACAGGGGATGTAGCTCTACTGATTGAAGTTACTAGTCTTCTATGCGACATCAGCGTTTTGGTGGTTAAGGGATCATACTAAATTCCTTTTTTCAACGATATTTCATAATGAGCAGCCGAAAGACGTCCATTGCTGAACTAAGGCCTCTCCTTTGAAGGGACCCCTCCCTTCAAAGGAGACATAATCCCATAATCCCCACGCTTGGCAGACGTCTTGGGGATCGCAGTACAGATGGCGGTCCAATAGAAAAACGCTCGTTTCTGTTTTCCCTTAGTCGCCTCTTACGGACACCCAACGGGAGGTGATGGGAGGGTGCTATTCTTACCCAGACACCCCACGGGTAACACCACATACATCACATACGTAAGGATTGACAATTTTGTCTGCAGGGATTTATTTGCTGTTTTTTGTTCTAGGACATCCGAAAATCAAAGCTTTCGTCACACATGGTGGTCTGTTAAGCATGTTCGAGACGGTCTACCATGGAGTTCCAATAGTGAGCATTCCAATCTTCTGCGATCATGATGCCAATGCAGCCAAAGCTGAAATCGACGGTTATGCCAAAAAACTAGATCTCCAACATCTTACAGCTGACAAACTGTACAAAGCTATTAAAGAAGTCATTATGGAGCCTAGATACAAAACTGAAGTTAAGAAACGACAAGTCTTACTCCGAGATCAAAAGGAAACTCCATTAGAAAGAGCTATTTACTGGACGGAATATGTGATAAGGCACAAAGGTGCTTACCATCTCCAATCACCGGCTAAAGACTTAAATTTCATACAATATTACTCTATAGATGTATTTTTCTTGATTACGTTTGTCCTTTTGAGTATGTATGTAATAATGTCCTTCGTTTTAAGGTTAGGATTCCATAGCCTTGTAGTTTTAATGCAAAGGAAGCATATAAACAGATTGGTTACACCAGAATTGATTAAATTCAAATTCAGAGGTGCCGAAGTATTAAAGAAGAAATTGTGATTTAGTTGTTTGGTGATTTAGGTATTGTGATAAATAATATGTGTGATGTTCAAAAGTTTGTGATGGATTACGAATAAAATCAGTAAAATAACTTTATTTTGTAAGTTAGCAACGTCTATCGTTCATCTTTCTCGGTCATTGAAGCTATGAGGCTCTACAATTTCATTATATATCTTGGTCTACAATTTAAGTGCTTGATTAAGTAAAGAAACAACTTGTTTAAGTTTGATTACTCAGCTTAATTATTGATATTAAGATGATATTCAAATTTTTATAACCCTAGTGGTTAGAGCTTTAATTTTTGGAGATTTATTTCTAAATATAAATAAAGTGTACTGAAATGTTTGCTTGAAACTTTAGTACGATAAAGATGTATTTAATGTTCAAGAAATTAATCGTTCTGAGGTTTATTTACTATTTAGTTCTGTGGGTGTAAGTTCAACACCAGCACTATTATTTAGTCCCTTATCCAAATTGCTACGGATAATTAGGTAAGCGGAGAAACTTTGAATAGTTTTGAAGTAAACTTTTGGAAGACTTGTTAATTTTGTTTCTTAGTCGATATGTTAAATTACTTAAGTTATCCCGTGGATGCAATTACGGCGACTGAAATCGTCAGTTCTGGGTCTGATGGTGACGGGCAGTTTTATTGGATGTATTTCCCTTTGGGGACCAGACATGATACAATGTATGTATATGTAGTTGCAAGTTACAATGGTTTAGTATCATTTTCATTGTGGCTGGACCATTGAGGAATAACTAAAGAATAAAAATATTATATCGACTAATAGGTGGTAGGTTCCTTGTGCAAAGGAACCATCCAGGTAAGTACCACCGCAGTGTCAGATATTCTGCCGCCAAGCAGCAGTGTGTACACAATTTTGTGTTGCTGGTGAAATTACCGAAAATTGTCATAAGGGTTGGCAACGCACTAGTGATTTTTCTAGTGCTAGCGTCTATAGGCTGCGGTGATTGCTTACCATCAGGCGGGCCGTATGCTTGTTTGCCACGCCGGTAGTATAAAAAGGAAATGGAAGAAATAGCCTTTATTATTACCATTTAACCATGTTATTACCTAATTGTATGCCCGTCATTTCACAACGATGTAGTGTATGATTTCTAGTATGAAATATTATGACAGAAACTTAACAAGAAAGTGCGAAATCTAGTAATAGAATTGACACATTGTGTTTACCAATTGGATCATGAAATTCTTTTGGAAAAAAAACATTTGTTACATCGTTGCGTTCAGATAACATTAGAGCTACTTTTATGGGTTAAGAATATCGTTAAGTATACGTTTTGAAGGCTTTGCAGCACCAGCTGCTGTAGTAAATGGTGATATATTCAATAAAAGTTTTCTCTTCAATGTGCAGTGTTTATGTAAAACCATATTATAACTATATTGGTATACTGTAAGCTTTTGTAAACTGCCAGAGTCCAGTAATAATCAGGATATTTCAGCCAAATATTTGTAATATTCAGGATATTGAAGGGCAAATATTTGTGATAGATCAAAATTCTTATAGATTTTTCTAGTATTATATAGTGAATCTTAAATGTTACCGTCCAGTTACCATATTTTATCTTTGTAATATTTGTAAATAGTCGACATATTTTATGTAAGTTGATATATTTAAGTACTTAAATAATAATAGCAATTTTGTTTAGGTATTGATTTAATTTATGGGTTATTGTTATTTAAGAAATAAATAAACAAATATTCAATTACCTAAATTTATTTTAATATTCTTAATAATAAAACGTCAAATCATGGTGAAAAATTTAAATGGTTTTTTTTTCTCTGTGACTAAATTAATTATGTCTACCTTATACACACATCAAAAGTGTCTAGGGATCAAGCATTTTTAAGCGGATTTCTTGAGATTGAGATGTGGCTTTGTAATAAATTTATGATTTTATAAATTTATATGGATCCTTTTTGGTGCATTTCATAATTTGAATCAGGAACTGTGAATCAAATTCGAGTAAAAGATGAAAATCAGCTGTCAATATTTTCCCTATAAAAACATACAACGCATTGAAGACATTATTAGTGCTACTGTTTCCCTACTACTGATTAAAACCAACGTTATTATGGAGCGGCGACGTCATTTAAGCAGGGAAGAAATGCTCAGAGCCGTGGGAATGATAGAAGCTGGTTCCCGGCAACGTACTGTGGCTTTAGCTCTGAATACAAGTCAGAGTGTTATCAGTCGACTTTGGACACGTTACCGAAGCACTGGTACCGTGGCTGAGCGCCATGGAGGACGGTATCGCTGCACCACACGGAGACAAGACCGATATATTCAAATCTTAACTCGAAGAGCTCCAACAATAACTGCCATGATGTTAGCCGTGAGGCTTCATCACTCTTCAGGGAACTTAATTAGCGACCAAACAGTCAGAAACCGCTTGCATGAAGTGAACCTTCATTCCCGAAGACCGCTACGGGTACCACATATAGCAATGCACAATCGTAGGATTCGATATCAATGGGCTCTTGAACACAGAAATTGGGCAGAAGAACAATGGCGTTTCGTGTGCTTTTCTGATGAGTCTCGTTTTGGTATGAGACCGGATACAAGACGTATACGACACTGGAGAACCCCTGGACGCCAACAGCGATTAAAATCCTGCCAGGAAGTCCATCCTTATAGTGGTGGAACCATCATGGTATGGGCGGGTATTTGGATCGGCGGAAGAACTGAGTTGATTTGGATCAGAGGCAACCTCAACGCTCAAATTTATGCTGAGACGATTGTATCAGACGTCATCGTTCCTCTACAAGTGCAAATCGGTCCCTTATTTCAGTTAATGCATGATAATGCACGACCGCACACCGCAAGAGTTGTAAGACAGACTCTCGCCGCAGCTAACATCAATGTCCTGCCCTGGCCTGCTCAGTCGCCAGACTTGAACCCGATTGAGCATGCATGGGATATGCTACAGAGAAGAGCTCTGCCGAATATGGAGGGTATCCAGTCGCAAGAAGATCTTTTTTTGTTGTTGCAACGAACATGGGCGGCCATTCCACAGCGTGATTTGGATGAACTCATTTTGAGTATGCCAAACCGATGTTCTTGTGTTGTTAGTGTTCGCGGTAGAAACACGGATTATTAATTGTTTAAGTTACCCAATAAAATTTTAAAGAAAACTGTTATTTCAGTCTTTTTTCGAACTTTTGTGTTAGTGGTTCAAATGTCGAAAATCCCTTTATTAGGAAAATGGCAAATTTCTTTATTAATGCAAAGGTGACTTGGTTTATCGTTACTGTGACAAACGAAAACACTTTATTTGATGAATCCTTAAAGAAAATTTTAATTAATATCAACCAGGAGAAAAGTTATTGCAAAAATATATGTTGATCCCTAGACACTTTTGATGTGTGTATTTTGTATCTAATAATCAGTCCTAGTTTAGTCTAGTCTATACTTAAGAACCTGCAAATTATGAAAAAAATAAAAGAAATCCGTAATAAATAACTAGGATTTTTTTTAAAATATACACACAATAGCAGCATAAAATTAATGACTAGGATATAGCATTACATAACAGTACAAAATAAAATTAAATCCTTTAATAGTATACCCTATTTTTCTTTCAACAAGTTCTAGCTCAATAAATATATGAACACAGGAGTGATGGCCAGCCAATATGTCATATTGGACTCTACTAATTGTCTTTGATTGGCCACTATCAGATTCAGTCAGCCATCACTCCTATATTATTACCTATTTATTTATTAGAAACCAACAGTTATAAAAAAATATAAATTAAACTACATCATACTAATAATTACAGCTAACAGATGGTGTCCATACATTTATTGTCCCGATTTGATCTTATAAAGAAAAACAGGGTATACATACATACTTACATTGTAGAGTCACTGAGAGATTATATTGAAGTACTTAGTCAGTTTGATTAAATTCTATAAAATATTTATTATTTCTTTACTTAATTTGAGTAGTAGATACTTCGCAGCGATCACACCTGATGTTAAGAAGCAATAAAGCATTGAATGGCATCCATATAACGCCACCTTGAAACGACGGGGTAATCCTTCTGTAGATAATCATGCCTTGCGAGGGGTCGTTGAAGGACCTTGGTTTGTCCGTTATTAGCAATGCCTTATGAGGGCTCTTTGAATGACCTTTATTCGTCCGTTTTTGCAATGCCTTACAAGGGGTCTTTCTAAGAACTTTGTTCGACCGTTTTTAGTTATGTCTTATGAGGCGTCGTTGAAGGATCTTTGTTCGTCAGTTTTTAGCAATGCCTTATGAGGGGTCGTTAAAGGATCGAAGAAGGGGTCGTTCGTCCGTTTTCCTATCGTGATACCTGTGACACGGGGTCCAATTCATTTTGTTGTCTTATCAATAATAATAATAGGCTAATAAATAATAATAATTAGCTAGTGCTGGTACGTGGATGGATGGACGCTCCACAGCTGCATCACCAGTTAATATCAGGGATAAAAATAAATGCTAAATACTATATCGCTTCTGGTCCATACTAAGATTAAAAGACCCTACTTTATGTACTGAACTGTAACTCAAAAACCGACCACCATTTTCATGTCGGTCGGGTAAGTGTTTTCACATAAAATATACTTAAAATCAAATTAATATCTTCTTGTTCTTCGCAACAAGTGTCTCAAGGTCCAACTCCAGCCTCTAAAAGGCCTGTATTGGCGACTCCAAACCAGAAGGAAGTTCAGCAGTCGCCTGACCGACGATTACATGGTGACCTTGGGAGGATCTTGTGCACCGCCGATCATGCTGATGTTCTTCGGCTCATGCTCTTCAGGTGTTACCTTGGTGACCTTATTGTCCCCACTCTTGGCTAAGCGTACTATCGCATCTAAGAAATAAGTAATGTTCAATTAGCAATGTCTCATCATCGTCAGCAGCAGCCGGAAGACGTCCACTGCTGTACAAAGGCCTCCCCCTTAGAAGGGAGGGGTGCCATAATCCACACGCTTCGCAGGTGGCTTGGGGATCGCAGTATAGGTGGAAGATAAATTCAAAAGAACGACGGTGCTTGCCGTCTTCCTGTTCTCGCTTAGTCGCGTCTTACGACACCCAACGGGAGGATAAAAGGCTAGAGCGCTTTAAGCGCTCGCCTCCTATTGTCCGGTGAAGCTGTAATGGCCATCTGCGGCCAATAGCGTCTATCATTCCCAAAAAAATAAAATATAAAAAAAAAAAACCCCCAACGGCAGGAGATGGGGGATGCAATTCTAACCCCCACCCCACGGGTAAAACATTAGTTATTAAATAGTAATTTTACTAGCCACAGTGCTTTTTATACCGGAACACAACATTGTTTATACATTTCTGCTTCGTGGCAGTATAACTGACACTGCGGTGGTACCTAGCTGTACGGACTTTTGCACAAGGAACGCAGGTTCCTTACGGATACCTATACTAATATTATAAAGAGGTAATGTTTGGATGTTTCGGGTAATATCCGGCACTACTGATCCGATTTTGAAAATTCTTTCACAGTTAGAAAGGTAGGTATATCATCTCCTATCGACATTTTTTTATTTCGGCGAAAGTAAAAAAAGCGCGGGCGGGAGCTGCGCGGGTCACTTGTAGTACATGGAAATTTACTTGTAAAACTTTCAAGAGTCGGCGCAGCGGGTTCACCCACTCAAAAAACTGGGAAAGGACTCACACCTTGTACAAGAATATGCATATATCCAAATAAAGCCTTTCGTCGCGATGTGTTCTTGCGATGAGAAAGATTGTCAATTCTGTACAATTAATCGCTGCGCCGCTGAAAGCCGTTTTGTTGTAGTTTATTAACTAGAGCATGAGTAGCTTATTAGCTACTCATCATCATCATTCGTTGTAAGAGGTCCAATGCTGAACAAACGTCTCTCCCTAAAGGGGGAGGGGTACCATAACCCCTACGATTGGCAGTCGTCTTGGGGATCGCATTTTCTCTTAGTCGCCTCTTACAATAACCAACTTGAGGATATGGGTGGGTGCTTTTCTTAATCGGACACCTCACGGGAAGCGACTATTGCATAAGCTTTATCATGATTCTATCATCACTTATTACATGCTTACCTCTGAAATGGTAGCCGACTCCGACCATAGATCCAATAATTCCGAAGGAGAGCATCCACCAGCTCATGACGCGAACCGCGCGCTTCGGAATGAACAGTTGGTGTTTCATCATCTTCACGAATGTCTTATTCAATGCAAGACCCTAGAAAATAAACTTAGTATGAGAAATCACCATTGTGATATCAATCTCGTATTATGTTTGTGGTCGCACTGTTAATGTGTTTAGCTAGTTAAATTACTTAGTAAAATAAACTTTCAGGTTTCAGAAAAAGCCAGAAGTATAAACTGTTAGGTTACATTCCTTCTCTTTTGGGATCGCTGGTCGTCTGGGGTCTGTGGCCTTAGACATCCACCGGGTATGGCGACTCCAAAAAGGACGGGAATGAGCACCATAATGGGAATCCCGGCAGCTATACTGCGCCCCCGGTGGCGGGCTCAAAGGCAAGGAAGAAGAAGAGCACGGGAGAGCAAAAAATAGGAATACTTTAATTACTCTATCAATGTAACTGCGTTGTTACTTGTTCTAGAAAGTCAGTATGGGGAGGGATTGGTCAAAAAATTCAAATCTTGACAGAGTTGTACGACGTTACTATAAAATTATAAAATTAAATTTAGAATTTAGCTGGTCATTTTAAAAATTTTAAAGTGCTATGGTAATTCCCCCTAAAGAGGTCAGGTAAAAACGGATTAATTAACATGTTAACATGTCTCACTTCGTCAATCCAAAATAAAGGTGCCAAAGTTCCAGGCAGTTGTTTAAACAGTTCCAGTTTCTCAATTTTCAATAGCTTAATATTGAACTGAACTCTCTGATTCGCGACCATCGGAGTGCCGGAAATCTGAAACAGGTGAATGGGCCAAAGTTATTAAGAGCAAGCGAATTCAATTTGTTGTTTAAATAATGGTGAATTGTTCTGTGGAGGTTTTATGATTAAAGTTCATGAATGTTGAATGAATTCATTCAAGTTAAATTATGTCAATTTTGTGTAAATACAAAGATATTATACCTGAATATACAGGTTATTTTTTTATATATTTATGACGTAATCATTATCGTTAATAGATCATATTTAAAGCATAAAATAAATATTATTTTTGTATTTTTTTTTTGTACAACCAAGGTGGCAAGCAGGCATGCAGCCCTCTTGATGGTAAGCAGACACCGCAGCCGATTGACACTAGCAACACCAGAAAAATCGCTAACGCGTTGCCGACCTTCTTAAGACAATATATATTAAGTTTTTTTTGGGAATGATAGACGCTGTAGACCGCATATAGCCATTACAGCTTCACCGGACAATAGGAGGCGAGAGATATTATGTCTTTGTGTATGGTAATTTCATCACCTACCATCTAGTAAACTTAGTAGTCTTTTGTTCGTATTGTACTCAATTGTATACACTGTGTATTAAGTTATTTCATGACGTCAAGAAACCAGCCTCCAGTATCTTATAACTATACTTGGTTGACAAGCGGCAGGCCATTGCAGCAGTGTGTGTTTTCAGTGATGACATATCCTACTTAGACGTGGTCCCTAACTGCTGGCCTTTTAGAGAAGCTCAGAGTCACAAAACGAGCTACGGAGAGACATATATGCAAGTTGAAGTGGCAATAGATCTCATCGCTCGGATAGCCGATAACCGATGAGGAAGAAAAGTTCTCGAGTGGCGACCATGAACCGGAAGACGCAGCGTAGGCAGGCCTTCCACTAGGCGGACAGACGACATTGTGCGCGTCACAGGTAACCGGTGGATGCAAATAGCCAATTGTCGTTCGTTGTGGCGTTTGAAGGGGGAGGCCTATGTTCAGCAGTGGACGTCTTCCGGCTGGTGATGGGTAGCCGTGTCGCTTACCATCAGGTGAACGTCTGTCTCGTCACTAAGATGAATAAGAAGACTCCCAGTTAGGCTGCTAATAATTCGTCGTGAAATATATGATTATCTTACCGGTTCAAAATCAATCTCAATTCCATGCTCATTGACATCTGGGCTCAGTCCCTTTACGTCCTTCAGAAGCTGAGGATCGGAGTCTAGGTAATGTGGCATCGACGCGTACAGCGGTGCAGTCACACACTTGTGTATGTCCATGATGCCTTTGGGGGGGCACTTATCAGGAGCATCGCAGAAGCATTGGAGTTCGGGGTCGTTGGCAAAGTCTCCGATGTTGGCTACGTAGTGGTTCGTCTTGATGCCGTGGTATGAAGTCTTCTTCTGATACCAGGGCTTGAAAGATCTGTGGATGTATGCTGTGGGGTTCAACCGGGGTATGTGGGATTCTTACACAGTAAAACCCACGCGGCTGTCGCATCGGCACACGAGAGGGGACCCCTCGGCTCTCCGGTGGGATCTGCACCAGAGGCCCGTCAGTGCCTTGCCCGTGAGCCCGCCGCCGGGGTGCGTATTATAGCCCTCGGGAACTAGTCATGGCGCTCACGGGGACGGAGGTCACATCCCCGCCGCCATCCTCCTCGGAGTCGCCGCCGTACTCAGTGGACGTTCTAGGGCTCACACTACGAACGTCCAGCGACTCTGAAGAATCATCCCTAAATTATCTACTTCCAACTACATAGTTATGTTTGGAAGAAAATTCAAAATTGAATCAATAACCTGCACAGATCCGAAGAGAACGATTCCAGGCGGTCGGTTTCCTT
Organism: Furcula furcula; assembly: GCA_911728495.1. NCBI lineage: Eukaryota > Metazoa > Arthropoda > Insecta > Lepidoptera > Notodontidae > Furcula > Furcula furcula. The sequence goes on from OU452255.1 coordinate 20,325,529, forward strand.
CAGGAAAGGTGGGAATACAGTTCCATCAGTGCCCTGGTACTCATTGCAAGTGTCCCTCCATATTGTAAGGGTTGGTTGACCGTCGAGCGCAACCACTCTGCCTACATCCATGACATTCTTTATACCTCGTTTCACTGTTACCACTTGAGGTTGCACCGTGTTGTTCCTCTAAAAAAATAGATTTTGTTATGGATTAACGCATAATGGTACACAACCCTGTTATTTTTAGGGTTTCACACTTGTGACTTCTTCTGTCTGTCCGTCTGTCTGTCTGTCTGTCACACCTAAGTATATATTTCAGGAAACACTGGTGCTATCGATTTGAAACTTGGAATGGTTTTAGATCTTACTTACCCAACCTCATTGCAAATGAAAAAATATATTTCTGCTTTTATTTTTTTTAATGGGGTCGAAATTGGGTCGAAATGAGTCACCAAAATTTCAAAGTGAGACAACTATATCGAGTGGGGTAGAGTATCATATAAAAGGGCTTCATTTGCACAGCTCAAAACCGATTTTATTTTGGTTTATGTCATGTATTTTCCCCCTTATCTCCGAAGTTTGAGGAGGGAAAAATCTGAAATAATTACGGGTAATACATGTCTATTTATACTTTACAGGAAAAAAAAATATCTTTCTTAATAGTACAGTTTTTCAGTAATCTTAAAAAAACCTCGACAAACAAACTTAGCTTTGCGGTTTTTTTGCTATCTGAGGTGTTACATTAATAGTAAAATAACTATAATACGTCCAAAGATGGTATGGAACCTTCCCGCTCTTGACCGCTTATTTAAAAATGGTGTTTTACAGTGCAGCTATCCATCAGTACGGTCAGCAAGCAGCATTGTGTAAATTAATATTTAACACAGTAATTGTGTTCTCGTGTGAAGTGCGCTGTAGTTGGTGAAATTACCGGACACAAGAGACTTTAGTCTTTAGGGTCGGCAAAGCGCTAATGATTCTTCTGATGTTGCTAGCGTCCATAGGCTACGGTCACTGTTTATTTATTTATTTATTTATACTCTTTATTGTACACACATAAAAATAAAATTAAGAGGACTTGAAGAAATTTGTACAAAGGGCGGCCTTATCGCTATCCGCAATTTCTTCCAGGCAACCTTGGGATGGAAAAAAGATTGCATGGAATACGAAAAGTGGGGTAGTTAATATGTGACACAATGGTGTCAATACACTAATAAAAATACATGAAAATGAAAATGAAAATGAAAATATCTTTATTTACTTTAACATTATTACATTTAAAACATAGTTCCTGGAAATCTCTTTTAGGCATATATAGATGCCTGTGTCAGAGACCTCCGCTCTTCCATAGCATCATGTTAAATTAAATATGTACATTATAAAGTGCAATTACGAGGAGAAAAGTAAAGAATAAAAATTAAAGTGTTATATGTGCCTGTGTGGATGTACCTATGTATGTGTGTGTGTGTGAGTGTGTGTGAGTGTGTGTGTGTGTAGGTATATATGTTTCATGCCTGAGTATAGATGTATGATTTGTGTAGTAGTACGTGTAGTGTGCATTTGTGTCCAATCAGATAAATGGTACTAGGTATTTAGTTTACACTCAGTAGTGCTTCCGTTTCCTCGTAACTTAAAGTTTTAACCCATGCAATCAATATTTTTTTACACTCATTATATGATTTCAAATAAATTTGTAACTGTTTATTTACTTTGTTATATAAATTAGATGAGCGTTTTACACTTTGCATATCTACTCGCAAACACTGTTTTTGTAGAAGGAACAACTGCCACTACGTCTTTTCTTCTTTTATCTTTGATTCCTAATATTGGAGTTAAGGTTTTATGTTTCCTTAGAATCGTGTGTACTACATATAATTTGCGAATAGACAGTAAGTTACTCGATTTATACAGCAATTCAGTAGGGAAACGCTTATTTTTAAAATACATTAATTTTATCAAACCACGCTGAGCTCTTTCCACCTCCAAAAAACGTGTTTTATAACTCCCACCCCAAATAGAAATACAATACACTATAATGCTCTGTACCAAGCTTATATATATTTGATTTAAAAGATTTTTCTGGGAACCAGGGACATTTGAATCATTCCTTGGGACTATATGTCTGAGAGATTTAAACATCCAAATAAATTTACGAATCCTACTACCAATCTGTTCGATTTGAGGATACCAGGATAATCTATTGTCAACCATAACACCTAAATATTTAGTCTCGTTTACTCTATTTATTGTTGGACAACTACATAAAGTACTTCCAGTGTCAGCACATTCATGTATTTGTATCTTAAAGTCTGGACATGGCTGGGTATTATTATATATACTAAAGCAGATGTAGTTAGTCTTAGACGTATTAAGAGTGAGGAGATTATTATTCAGCCACTTTGTAATCTGAGTCATTCCTTCTTCTGCATTAGCTTTAACCTCATTCCAAGAAACACCTTTTAAGACAATGGCGGTGTCATCGGCATATGAAAAAATTTTAGCGTTTTTTATATTTAAATTACATAAATCATTTATATAGATTAAAAAGAGGGTAGGGCCAAGTACACTACCTTGAGGGACGCCACACGTTACGTCAACATTCTCACTAGTACATAGCCCCATTTTAACCTTTTGTTTCCTATTTGTTAAATAATCTTTAAATATAGAAAGTTGTATACCCCGAATTCCAATTTTTTCTAACTTCTTCATAAGAATAGGGAAAGAGACTGTATCAAAGGCCTTTTTTAGGTCTATAAAAATAGATAAACATTTTTGTGATTTGTCAAGTTGTTCAGTAATAAGTGAGCTTAAGGATGTTACTGCATCTTCCGTTGATATACCTTGCCGAAATCCAAATTGAGACGGGGATATTATATTATATCTAGTCAAATAATTGATTAATCTAGTATTTAAAAGCTTTTCTAAGATTTTTGCTAAAACAGGTAATACAGAAATAGGCCTATAGTTACTGATATCTTCTCTATCCCCATTCTTATACACAGGAGTTATTATTGATTGTTTTAATGAAGTGGGAAAAATGCCCTTTTTAAAGCATAGGTTAACTAAATGTGTTATAATAGGAATTATTTCATGTTTTATATATTTAACGTATTTGGTTGTGATATTATCCCATCCCGGGGCACTATCAGATTTTAGATTAGTAATTATATTATTTACTTCGTCAAGATCTACCTCTAGGAGGCCAAAAGATTGAGGCTGACTTGGTAGGTTATTAAGGTAATTATTTAGATCGTTGTCATTTAATTTAGATTGTATTTCATTAGCTAGTTTCTTACTAATATTAGAAAAATAATCATTGATGTAATTAGCTGATTCTAATGGGGTTGATTTCAAATAGGTTAATTCCGTGTTTGTAGATTTAGATTTATTAGTGTATGTTATAGATTTTATATTTTTCCAAAGTAGTTTGTTATTATTAATAGAATTAGCAAGTAATGTCCTATCATATTTTCTCTTAAGTTTTTTTATAAGGTTGTTACAAAAGTTTCTATAACGCGTAAATATATTTTTTTTTACATCATCGTTAGGGTTATCACGGGCCTGTTTCTGCAGCTTATTCCGATTTCTAATACATCTTAAGATACCCGGTGTTATCCACGGCTTTATAATTCTTTTACTTTTAGGGATTTTAATAATAATTGTATTTTCTTTTACTGACTCCATAATTTTATTAATTAAACCATCTACTATTAAATTAGGGTCATCACAAAAAAGTAGTTCGGATATGTTTTTTTCTTTAAGATATTTAAGTGCTTTTTCAAAATCAATTACGGTGTTTGTTTTACATGCAAATTGACAGGTTTTTAACTTAGCTAATATTAACATAGTTGCAAAATGATCAGTTGTAGTGGTATGTAATATAGCAATAGATGCAGAAACCTTTTTCTTATTTATTTTTAGCATAATGTGATCGAGGCAGTTATTTAATCTGGTAGGTAAAGTATGTCCAGGGAGAATACCATAGGCTGCCAATGTGTTAAGATAGTACGTCCTGTTTTTATATTCATAAGTTCTTTCCATGGGCTTAGATATAATATTAATGTTAATGTCTCCCGTAATTATAATATTTTTTTGGGCAGTGAGGGTGTCCAAATGTAAAGACAGCGAGTCCGTAAAGGTTTCCGCATTTGTATTCGAGGGAGAGCGGTAAATACATAATATGGTATTATTTAATATATCTAACTGTAAACACGTTGCTTGAGCTAATTTTACCTCAGTAACTTTAGATTTTAGTGTATTTTTTACGTAAACGACCACACCATCGTTTTGATTTTGTTGACAAGCAGTAGCATAGGTATTATAATTATTTAAACTAGGTAAGGGTTTACTTCGGTTAAGACGGCATTCAGTCAAAACGATGACATCCGTTTCAAAAGTAAAACTGGATAAATTTATAATAAAATCATCAAAATTGCAATATATACTTCGGATATTTTGAGAAACGATTGTAAGATCAGTTCTGTTTATATTGTAATGCTTTGTAACCTCGTTACAGTTACAAGCAATAGATCTCGCTATTTCAAATGTATCTATATCATTTATTGTCTTTACTAAATTATCCATTTAAAAAAACAAATAAAAATAATATTAAATTGCGCAGACTGTCAATGTATGAAACTATTTCGCGTAATTTTATGTTCTGTCTAAAGGGATAACAACGACAGGACGACGAATGAGTACTAAATTGAGTGTGTGAGACATGTGTGTTATTGTTCATGGTGAGGTTTTTAGGCACAGTAGGTATACGTGTTTGTGGACAGTTCAGGTGTGTGTAAATATGTGTGTAATTAGTATAACATTTTAAATAATAAAATATACTATTAAGATACAGAACTAAAAAATAAACAAAAAACTTTAGGAAATACAACAGGTAGTAGGCCGCACTGCATTTTCCCGCTATACAAAAACAATTGGACAAAGCAGCTAGTCATTTTACGTTCATAAGCTGTTGCACTTGTGATTCATTTTTTATAATTATTATAGGTGAGTTATCATCCTTTCTAACATAAACATTACCGTATGCTGTCCAGCAGTATTTATAAGTCTTAGACTTCGCAAGGTCACGAGCCAAGAAATGCAGTCTTGATCCTTTTGCGGTGAGTTGTTCAGTGAGAAATATAGGAGTATCCTCAGAGGTTTTGAAACCCAAATGTTTAGCACATAGCTTCGATTTATGTTTTATGTTGAAAGCCTTTCCCATTTTCAACATGTCAGTCTTTATTATAGTCGAGGTCGTTTCCACTATGATAGGAGTATTATTAATTCCTTCTCTTTTTGGTTTAACTCTGTAAATGTCCTTAATATCATTTTTACTTATCTCACAGCCTATATTTTTTGAAAGGCAAACAATCATGCTGATCAAATCTTCCTTGGTTTCATTATTACGCTTAGGCACATTCTTCAGTTCAAAATTTGGTTTACGACTATTCTTTTGTATATCTTCGATTTTCTCTTCAAGCATCGTAATGTATTTTTTGTCTTCTTGTGACTGGCGTTCCAGTTGTTCAATTTTCTTTTTAAATTCCTCATTTTGTGAAGATAGAAACGCAATCGATGCCTCAATCTTGTTGTTAGACTGCTTAATTTCTTTTAGAGAGGGTGAAATTTGTAGCTCTTGTACTTTCTTTAGTTCTAAAAACATATTTCTAATCTCAGACTTAAAATCATTAAAGTCCGTAGCGTCACAATTCTCTCGACGTCTTTTGTTTCGGTTAGTAGAAAATTTTTTTTTGGTGACACTTCAGATTCAGTGATCATATTTATTTCCGATTCAGAAACAGACTTGTTCATATTTATTCTATAAACAATTTAGGACTTGATACTATAAGAATATTATTTCAAGTTCGGCCCTGTATTCTCAGAATAATTATTATATTAAAATTACAGAGTGCGAAGTCCGGCCCACACTAAATGCAGAAATAATAAAATGTCTTCCTGAGTACGTGAGCCAATGTGTGCAGCAATTAGAACAATGGTAGGCGGGGCCAACGCAGTAATTCTTCAATATGGCGTAAATCTTTATCGTAGTAGCTGAGCTATGTAGCGGTGGTAGGGGTGAAAGTAATATGGCGCACGGATTAGGCGTAGTTAATTAGCTTACGCGATACCAGGGCTGTAGATTTCTTGACCAGTTACTCGGCGCCTTAGTCCTGTAGTAGCGATGTAAATGACGATGGCGCACTTGGTGGGCGGCGTAGTCGCAGCGTAGCAACGATGTACCAGGGCTTTAGAAGTCTTGACCGACGCAGCGCTGCGACTTTGTTATGTTTATGCACTCCGAATATTCCTTACTGATTTATTTTAATAGAATTACTAATCTTTATTTTAAAATAAATTGACATAGGTTAGTGGACACGTCAACACCGTACGGTGATCCAGAGGGAAGGGATACATATAATAAGTTTACCTATTTACATATAATATATTAATATACTTACATACAGATATATATAAATATTTCTTACATACCAACATATATTCAATATACGTATATATATATATATAGAGAGAGATGGTTTATCATCAGGCGGGCCGCATGCTTTTTTGCCACATTAGTTGTATACAAAAAAAGAGCATCATCTCTATCCCTTAAGTCTTCGTTGTTAGTGCTGTTAAGTCTTCGTTGTTAGTGCATACCTATAGACACTTGTCAATATCATTTATATTTTACGAGAGATGATAGTTACCAATCCAAAAATCGAGAATCGGATCTGATTTTCCGGCTCGAAAATCAATCCGGGCACCTTTTCCTTTTTTAAAGCTGTGCACACAGCCTTAGGTGCAAACTCGCTCCTGGAGCAGTTGAACAAGACCCCTCTAAACAGAATATCCAGGGCTTTGGTCCTCATGAAAACATCGGGAGGGTCGTCGAAAATGCCTTTGATAGCTTTTCCAATCATGTTCAACATTCCTGGTTTGTCTCTGTGCACGGTGGTTGCACCGCCCTGGAAGCAAATTGACTGCTGTTGACAAACGTATCGAAATAATCCAATTTCAAAAACTGATTTTTTTGGGACTTATCCCACCACACGTTCCCACCACCATGACTCCTGTTGCCAGGATCTACAGTGGTCATCAGCGAAGACACCGAGGTTTGACCCTCAGCGAGTCCCGGGGAAACGCTAAATTGTCTTGGAACCAACCCGCAACAAATTTAATTAGAAAAGTATATAGGAGTTGGAAAAATAAAAAATCCACTTTGTAGCGGGTATCCCTTACCTACCTTGTACCTACTGAAGGTACCTACTTGTCTCGGCGCGTGAGGTGATATATATACGCGTCGCCCGCCCCGCGAGGGGCAGTCCGGGTTAACATATCCTCGCGGTTGCACGCTTGCGCGACGCCCACCTATTCCCGCGCAGTGTCGTTTTACTAGCCGTTGTTTGCTCCCGTGTACTAACTATAACTAGCCATAGTTGTTTCTTTTCCTTATTATATCTTTTAACTACCTAACTTTAGTTTAATTCCACTCCACCTATAGTTGAACAGGACCCAACCAGTACGACCCGTTACAATTGGACGCCCAACGTCTTATTACCTGCCTACGGTGTTTTATAGTGTTCGCGTTCCTAGTGTATTGTTTTCCCACGCAAGTAGGTACATAGGAACGGACTATTGGTGGATGTGTTGGACAGTGTTAGTTTGTGGTTCGTATAAGTGCGCTCGCGTTATTTAAAATGCCGCGTACAAGACAGATGAGCGAAGAGTCTGCCAGCCCTGACGTCGCCGATGTTAACGTGACGCTGACACAGGATGCGTTGACAAGCCTGCTTACAACGCTGCAGCAGTCGCAAAATGATTTTTGCCAACGGCTGCTCAGCGAAGTGCGGTCGTCCACCCCTCGTCCTGCCGCCGAGATTTCGACGAGCGTCATCGCCGTGGGCGGCAACTTCGCACAGTGCACGGCTCGCTACACGGGAGCTGCAGAGGAGTCTGTGGACAGCTTCCTGGACGCCGTGCTGACTTACAAGGAATGCGTCGGTATCTCAGATGAAAATGCTCTGCGTGGCTTCTCCATGCTGCTCAATGGTGCCGCCGCGGTGTGGTGGCAAGGAGTGAGGGATTCCACATCCACTTGGGCTGACGCGCTTGCCCGGGTGAGGAGTGCGTTCGGAGAGAGAAGGCCTGCGTACCAGTTGTACAAGGACCTCTTCGCCCTTCAGCAAGGTGACACCAATACTGACTTGTTCATAGCCAAGGTAAGATGCATTTTTTCAAAACTACCAAAAGGAGACCTATCAGAGAGGGTGCAATTGGATATGACCTTCGGGCTGCTCGATCGGCGCATACGCAAACGTTTAGACAGGGAAACTTTTTCAACGTTTGATGAGCTGCTAAAGAAAGCGCGTGCCATCGAGGATACCCTTAAAGAACGGCCAAAGCCCATTGTAAATACGACTTCGACTCTAGTAGCGCCGAGCCAGCGTACTAGCTCTTTTGCGTCGAGTTCGCGCTCGCAGCTGTCGCGGCCGTCGGCCGTGCCGGCGCAGCCACAGCACGAGCAGCGTCGCGCAGAGACGGGTTCGAACCTGTCCGCGCCGGCCTCGTCGTGTGGTATGAGTGATAAAAAGTTACAACGTATGTATTGCGTTTATTGTAAGAAAGTGGGTCATGTAAAACTAAATTGTGATAAACTATTGAACAAAAATGAATCTAGTGAAATAATTAAATGTTATGGCTGTGGAGCCATAGGTATCACCAAGTCTAAATGTCTTAATTGTAATAATAATAATAGTTCGAGTAGCCAGCTATTTTATTCGGTTACAACGTCGTCGACGAACGCGCCCGCGCAGCGCGGGGAACGTACCTTGCAACAGGTACCTACCGCTCAGCGGCGACCGGCCGCGGCCGTTACGATTTCGAGACGATGTAGCGTGACTACGCGTTCGCGACAACGTTGCAGCGATGCGCGTAATGATGATAATGATGTTTACGTATATAATAACAATATTTCTAAGAATTGTTTGAATAAGTTGAATGTTTTAAATCGCGATAAAGCATCGCCTTTACCTAATCCTAATTATAATAATAGTAATGGGCCTTATAGACGCCCCATTTTAAATATTTGTATTTTAGGTAAACATGGCACTGCGCTCGTCGATTCGGCGGCTAAACAGGGTCTCCAGATTGGGGGTTTTTTTCCCCATTTTGGGGAAAAATAAAAACTTCGGGGAACTTCTGGGGAAACGAAAACTATGGGGAAAATTTTGGGGAATACATTTTTTCTTGGTGAAAGCTTGGGGAGAAACAAGTCTAATTCAAAAAGGTTAAAAATCAAAAATATTTCACATTCTCTCACGTAAATGTCAACATTACTCTTTCGATAATGTTTCCCTGACAGCCAATGGTCTCAAAAAACTGTTTTTTTTTTGGTGGATAAAGTACAGGATCTTATTTTAATAATCTCCGCTATAGTGGCATCTCATACTGGCTATGTGAATTTCGGTTCCTGTTGTCCCTCTGGAAGAGTTTAATAATTCTCATGACAAAAAGTAGCCTCTAACGTACAAGTTCCCATCTAATCTCTATACAACCAAAAATTTTGCCAAATACGTGAAAGCGTTATAAATAAGCTAAGAAAGAAGCTCGCTTTTACTTTTGCAATTAGTAGGTATATAAGGGAGGATTTATCAATTTGGGGAAATTTTTTCAAAAATGTATCTTTTTGGGGAAAAATAAAACCTGATTTGGGGAAATTTCACATGCATAACCTGGAGACCCTGCGGCTAAAAGCTGCATCGCGGGTCACACGCTTCACGCTCTCCTAAAGGAGATGGGGTGTCCGCTAGTACCCTCAACTCAAACGGTTAGGCTGGCAGACGGTGTCAGTAGGGTTATGGAAGTACTTACGACCGAGGTTGAGGTGACGCTTAAAAATAAAACTAAGCGTATGCGGTTTTTAATTTTTCCCGAATCAAATAACAATGAAAGTTTGTTAGGTATAGATTTTCTCACTTCATTTAATTTAGTTTTTAATTTCGCTGATAGCACTTGGCATTTTGCTGACGACAGCAAATTCATATTTAAAATGAATTTTGAACAAGTGTCAGCTCCAACCTCGTGTGCTGCCATTGAGGTTCTACGGGACGATGAGGCGACTTCGCTGTCTACGGAACATCGCGAGGCTCTTGCCCAACTCCTCGTAGAAAATAATGACATCTTTGAACCAGGGGGAGATCCGACCCCTTTTGCGGAGCATGTGATTGACACAGGAGATCACCTCCCAATTGCGGTCCCGCCTTACAGGTTAACGCCAGCTAAAAAGAAAGTTATGCAGGCGGAGTTAGAAAAGATGTTGGCAGATGACGTCATCGAAGAGTGTGAGTCCGCGTGGGCTTCTCCGGCTCTTCTGGTACCTAAGAAAAATGGTAAGGTGCGGTTCTGCGTAGATTATAGGAAACTCAACGCCGTGACGAAAACCGACGTATATCCTATGCCTTTAATAGACGAGCTCATCCAGTCAACCAAGCGGAACTGTTTTATGAGTTCGCTTGACATGAGGAGTGGTTTCTGGCAGGTGGCTTTACGAGAGCAGGACAAGGACAAAACTGCGTTTCTAACACCGTTCGGGGCTTACAGATTTAAGAGAATGCCCTTCGGACTCCACCTATAGTTGAACAGGACCCAACCAGTACGACCCGTTACAACTTCCCTCCTTTGCAAAGCGGGAGACAAGTAAAAATCACACAGGTCGATAAAACCTCAGAACGAAAGATTCTTACAGGTGCACCAACTAGAGTTAGTCCACCTGGCAGGCACCACGGAAGTTACTAGATTTAAAGGGACCTATATTTAGATTTCTACTAATATACCTGTTTCCAATAATGGGGTAAGGTAGGTAAATGGTATGGCAGAAACGCTTGAAAGCACGGAAATTTTCCGTAGTCGCCACAAGGTCCGAGTAATATGCAACTCCGGATGTTATTTCCAAACTATTCAACATATCGTTGCATTAATTGCGCCAGAGATCACACTCCCAAATTAAATGATGCGCAGTTTGTTCGAACTCATTATACATCGTAGAACATTGACAGAGAGATTTATTTTTTATTTTTGTAGTTCTATGTGTAGTTTGATATTTCGTTACGTCTCGTTGTAATGTAATAATAATAATATCTAATAATAATATCTTGGGACAATCCACACACGGTCATCCGATCCCAAACTAGGCCGAGCCTGTACTATGGAAACCAGACAACTGATACTAATACTTATATACTTTTTTTTTTTTTGTAAATACATACTTATATAGATAAACAACACCCAGACACTTGGCGGGAATCGAACCCACGACCCATCGGTTGGCAGGCAGGCTGTCTGACCACTAGACCAACGGGCCCGTCAATGTGTAATGTTATCTATAACAGTCTAATAAAATTATCTTTCTTTCTTAGAGGTTTACCAATTTAAAAGAGAAAAGTTTGCTTTTAAAGTTGCCATGTCCCGTCAAAAATTGTGCAACACAGTGGTCTACTTCTATCCATGGTCTATCAAGCCGCTCACGGACATAAGGGAAAAATAAATAGAGGTGCCGGCCCTTTGTGGACGCATCCCATCTGGTTTGCCATTCAGTTAACATCATCATCATCATCATCAGCCGGAAGACGTCCACTGCTGAACATAGGCCTCCCCCTTAGAACGCCACAATGAACGACAATTGGCTATTTGCATCCACCGGTTACCTGCGACGCGCACAATGTCGTCTGTCCACCTAGTGGGAGGCCTGCCAACGCTGCGTCTTCCGGTTCGTGGTCGCCACTCGAGAACCTTTCTTCCCCAACGGTTATCGGTTCTTCGAGCGATGTGGCCTGCCCATTGCCACTTCAACTTGCAGATTCTGAGAGCTATGTCAGTGACCTTAGTTCTTCGTCGAATCTCCACATTTCGGATTCTGTCGCGCAAAGAAACTCCGAGCATAGCTCTCTCCATGGCTCGTTGTGTGACTCTGAACTTTTCTAAAAGGCCAGCCGTTAGAGACCACGTCTCAGTACCATATGTCATCACTGGCAACACACACTGGTTAAAAACCTTCGTCTTCAGGCACTGCGGTATTTTGGACGAGAAGATATCGCGTAGTTTCCCGAACGCTGCCCATCCGAGTTGGATTCTTCGGGCGACCTCTTTGTCAAAGTTGGACCGACCTAACTGGACAGTTTGTCCTAGGTATACGTAGTGGTCAACAACTTCGAGTGTATCGTTCCCAACAACTACCGGTACGGGTGCAACATGGACATTAGACATGATCTTCGTCTTGTCCATGTTCATTTTAAGACCCACCTGTTGGGAAACGCTACTGAGGTCGCTGAGCATCGTATTGAGGTCCTCCAGCGACTCTGCCATAATGACTATATCGTCGGCAAAACGAAGGTGAGTGATGTATTCGCCATTGATGTTGATGCCGAATCCGTACCAGTCCAAGAACTTGAAAACGTCCTCCAATGCGTTTGAGAACAGTTTCGGAGAAATAACGTCTCCCTGTCTCACACCTCGCTGCAATGGGATTGGTTTCGTGCTCTCTTCCTGTAGTCGGATCGACATGGTGGCGTTGCTGTACAAACACTTCAACACTTCGATGTACCTATAGTCAATGTGGCACCGCTGGAGGGACTGCAATACCGCCCAGGTCTCGATTGAATCGAAGGCTTTTTCGTAGTCCACAAACGCTAGACATAATGGCCGATTATACTCCTCGGTCTTCTGTATAATCTGGCGGAGCGTATGTATGTGGTCTACGGTGCTAAAGCCTTTTCGGAACCCGGCTTGTTCGGGAGGCTGGAAGTCATCAAACCTGCGTTCGAGACGGTTCGTAATGACTCTCGAAAACAGCTTGTATACATGGCTCAGGAGTGAGATGGGTCTATAATTCTTCAATAAAGTGTTATCACCTTTTTTGAATAAGAGAACCACCACACTCCTGTGCCATACTTCTGGCGTAGTACCCTCGAGTAAGACGGAATTAAATAACTTCTGGAGGACTAAAAGTACCGGTTTTCCACCCGCTCTCAGAAGTTCTGTTGTGATTCCGTCTTCACCCGGCGCCTTGTTGTTCTTAAGCTGTTTGAGAGCCATTCTAATCTCATACAAGCTGATGTCTGGGATGTCCTCAGTGTAGTGTCGGGTTAGTTGGGCTCTGGTGTCCTGAGCTGTTCGGGCAATGGGTTTTCGTGTCGAGGTGTATAACTGTCCGTAAAACCTCTCGAGCTCTCTCAATATCTCCGACTTTGATGAGATGACACTGCCGTCGTCGATCTTCAGCTTGGTCACTTGGCTTTGCCCAATAGACGAATTCTTTGCAAACACTTTAGAGCCTTGGTTCCGCTCAATTGCGTCCTTAATACATGCTGTATTATAGGAACGCAAGTCGTGTCGCATGGATTTCGAGATTCGTCTATTGAGTTCAGCATATTCCGACATATCAGCTGAAGATTGCAGTCTCATCTCAGTCCGGGTTTCCATTAACTTAATGGTTTGATTGGAGAGCTTCTGAGGCTTATTACGGCGTGGGGTCTTAAAGAACTTGGACCCCACTGCATGGACAGTTTGCACCAACCCATTGTTTAACTCGTCCGCAGTTTCGCATTCGGCTAGGCACTGGAAGCGATTGTGTAGTTCAGTTAACGGCCGGTCCCAATACTCTATCGCCGATAGCAAGCTCAGATAAAAAGTTAACTTTAAACTATCTGTTACTGCTGTTTCAATAACAAAATTGACGTCGATGTAACTATAGTTACGTGATTCTTAGAGCGCGTTCCACTTGACGTTCACAACGATCACGCTCACGACCGCAGTTTTTCCCGTTCCACTTGCTTGTGAGCGTTACGGTCGTAAACTCAAGTGGAATGGATTATAGAGCGTTTTGAGCGTGGAGGTCAATAATACAAACGGTGAGTTAGCAAAAGATTTAAGAGGTTAGGTTACAATCTGTAAGCCTTGAAAATAAATATAATAAGTCAAAAAAAGGCATCGGTAGTAGCCCGGGACTCTAAATAACGATAAAGCTTCGGAGTCACTTGGACGCTTGGAGTGTGGGAACTAGCCATCGAGTACGGCAGTGGCTGCTAGGACAGTGGCGGGATTGCGACCTCCGTCCCCGTGACCACCGTGACAGGTTCTCGGGGTTATAACGATCTCCCACCCACCCCCGGCTGCAGGTTCAAAGGCAAGGTACTGAAGGGTAACTAGTGTAGATCCCACCAGAGTCTAGGTCCCTCTTCTCCCTTGGTCCAATGTGATAGCCGCACGGATTTTAGTAGGTAATAATTCCACATTCCCCAGTTGATCCCTACAGGGTCCCGGGGAACTTTTAAAGAATTCCTCGCGAAAACAAAAAGGGTAATTGGTTGTAAAAAATATTGCCAAAAATCTATAATGCCATGTGGACGTGGCATTAATTTTAATAAATATAATTAATAATAAATCTAATAAAATATATAGGTTCGTTCATTTATTAAAATAATGTTATTTTTATTATTATTCATATTAATTTCATTACATTTATTTAAAACGTACGAGAAATCGGATGATTATCCTTCGATAAACCTCCGAAATGGAGCGATAGCTAAAACCCCGACAGACTGACATTTGAACAACCAACAGTAAGCTGCTAATATTTTATAGAAACACTTGACAATCATTTTCTATGTATCTACTTAACTTTGGTAAGCTTTGGGACCACGGAAAGATAGATCAATCAGTAAAGGTAAATATTTCTTATCTGTCTTTGTTTATTGAAACGGAAATGTGTCATAATAGCTATCGATGGTAACTATTTTAACTGACAGTAGGAGACAGACAGTATATTGGGACCGGCTGTAAGAGGTCTTCATAAACAACCGATTGAGAGTTAAATAATCGCAAGATTTTACTACGGTCACGAATTGGTAGGATTTCGGCGTTTAAGTTTAAAAAACAAATACTGGTTTTAAAAAACTGGTTTAATGAACATTTATACTAATTTATATTTGTGAGTGCATCGGTAAGAGAGTTAAACGCTTTTTAAAAGGTAAGCTGACAAGCGTCCCGACCGATATGACCTGCTCGTTTTAGCCATTTCCAACCACGTGGACCGTGGTTGTACTACATACAATGATATTTTATACAATAGATATGCCATTAGCACACGAAAAGTGAAACAATTAAATTCACCCAAATTGGGTGAACTAGCAGTAAGTCACGCGTCGGTAAAATTTAACGAACGTGACGTGTGCCTTTGAAAATCAAGTAAAATACCTTTATGCGTATTTAGGAAATGCACAAAGTTCGGCTCGGCCTAGTTTGACCGTGTGTGGATTGTCCCAGAATATTATTAAATTATAGTCAGGTGTGTGTAACATACAACAATGAACAAATGTGGCATGACGATGGTCTCCTCGCCTGTCAACCCAGGTCCGGAGAGATCTGGTCTGAAGTAGAACACGTCTTTCCTCTTGTATGTTATCGTATCGTTATCCTCTTGATCCTTAATGTCCACCTTTTCTTTCCATTCTCTGTAAAATAACATAGTATATCATCATCATCATCATCAGCCGTAAGATGTCCACTACTGAACAAAGTTCCCCCCTCAGAAGGTAGAGGTTGCCATAATCCCCACGCTTGGCAGGCGTTTTGGGGATCGCAGTATAAGTGGTAGGTAATCCAATAGAAAGACACTGCTGCCCGTCTTCTTATTTTCCCTCAGTCGCCTCTTACGGACACCCAACTGGGGGAGATAGGGGGGCGCTATTCTGACCCGGACACCCCCCACCCCCACAGGACAACATAGTATATAGGGGTGTTTGATATTACGTCCCAATTAACGAAAGTGAGATAATTAAAAGTAAGATTATTAAAAGATTGATTAATATTATCAGAAAAATTTTAGCACTGTAAAGGAGTTGTTCCAGAAATGTATGGAGCCTGGGCCAACACCATGTACACTAAATCTATATATAACTATGCAATATAGAAACTGTTTTATAATGTAGTCTTTTTTTAATATTGATTCGTTTTATTGTACATTTAAGATATCTTGGTCAAGTAGAGCAACACCAAAGAGAATAAAATACTACTGTAGCAACATCACACAATAATATGATGGATCGGAAATACGTAACTAAAATGTCATTTTGACGGATTTTGATTTTGACGGACGGATTCCAATCCAAATCACAGGCGATAATCAATACAGTAAAACTCCGGGTCAAGAAAGAAACAGTCAATGAATGTCCGTAAACATAAATAATCACTAAAAACTCCGAAATACAATATGTACTCCACGCGTAAACAATCTATTACGAAACTTCACCTATAGCATTAACGGTCAAGTAGTAAACCAACGTCAAACGCAACTGTCATGGCTGCCCTAAAAACAGGGTGGACATACTAAATAACTCCATAAGTAACCATTTATGTGCAATTGTACTTTGCTTCAAATTAATTTATAAGTATTTTTATGAACCTCTCCTATGTTTTTCCTATTTTTCCATGTAGTGTACATAGTGTTGGCCCAAAATGGAACATCTCCTTTTATAATTATAGGGTTCGAGATAGTCGGAGTCGTCATCACCCACACTGCCACTCCCGAGGTGGTGTGGGTAACCATTAGGACTTCCCCACGTTAAAAAAAGGAATGGCTTAAGTTGAAACTAGCTAAGGTCTTGGGTCACCCTAGGGTGAGGTTCAAACTAGCGTCTTACGGTGTACCACTACTTGCTTAGCATATTGCATGAAAATTACTGGCTGCGGGCAAAGCCGTGGGTCCCTTTTGCTAGTTATTATCATAATTTCTCATCACATTGTTAAACAAGTTCATATTATACTTGAGAAAGAGATATTGCTTGTGCACATTGGAAAATAATCTAATATCTAACAATAAATAATGATAATACAATAAATTATAACTACTTCGACATTAAGAAGTTTGATATAAATACATACATTCATGATATTACTATCATCGATATAAGTTTTTTTTGTTATCAAAGAACACATGCTCTTTAAATATTTAAAATGCATAATGTTTTACCTAGACAGAACCTTGAAATAAGGCCATTGTTTATACAATTATTATGTGAATAATTAAATAATGCCAATCGATATTGTTGACCTTACATTTATATGTGATAAGCACAATATTAAACAAATCATATTTTTGAAATACCACCCTTAAACAAAAAGACCCTGATAATTTTGAAATTGCTGTCTTGTAATAGAAGAATGTTCTTTATTTTTTTAAATAAGTATACAGCAGATAAAATTAAACACACACACACACACACACTGGAGGCGCTTTTTAAATGATTCAATCCTATATTAGTATCAGATCCGATTCCAATCCGTATTTTTTTTACTGAAATACAAAAATTAAAAATTCCACGTCAGCTGGAAGCAAATTCTGATCCAAACCAGTTTCAAATTTGAACACTTACTCAAAGTAATAAGGTCCGATTTCCTTCACGATCGGCACCGCGCCCTTATGTACTTCCTCTGGGTTGGTGTAGTTGAAGATGTACACTTTGAAGTCCAATGCAAAGGGGATCTTCTCCCACATCTGTCGTACATCAGTCTTCTTTGAAAGCGCCATTTCCTGAACAAAATATAGAGAACTAGTTTGTAAGTTCCTTATGCACGGAACCATCCAAGTAAGTACCACCGCAGTGTCAGATATGCTGCCGCCAAGCAGCAGTGTGTAAACAGCTGGTAAAATTATAAGTGCGGTACTTATAAAACTTAATAACTTATGTTTTGGGTGACGAGCATTGCAGTACAGCTGTCTTTAGGCAAGCGGGTAGTTTGCCATTATTATGTATCTTATAAGGTAGCCCGACATCTTTTCTCTCCTACCTTAATAATAATAATAATACCAGCCCTTGTTAATGTCTCACTGCTGGGCACGGGCCTCCCTTCAAGATGAAGGGGCTTAGGCCATAGTCCACCACGCTGGCCAAGTGCGGGTTGGCGGACTTCACACGTCATTCGAAAGCTAGTTAGGCTTTCTCAGACATGCAGGTTTCCTCACGATTTCCTTCACCGAAAGCTAGTAACAATCGCACAAAGACGATTCGCACATAATTATTTAAAGAAATCAGAGGTGCGAGCCGGGGATCGAACCTGCGCACCTTGTTTCCAAGGCAAGCGCTCGCCCACTGAGCTGTTACAGCTATACCCTCCTACCTTAATTACGAGTAATTCTATAAACGACCTATATGCATTCACTCTACTTAACACGTGCGCAATTCACTTCATTTCATTCATTCAATTCACTTTCTCTGTTCAAGCTTAGTCCATCGGGGGACTGACAAGTATAAATTGTCCACCATGATATATTTTTTTACAATTTAATATTTTTTGATGCGGTACCAGCTCAGTGGGCGAGCGCTTGCCTTGGAAACAAGGTGCGCAGGTTCGAACCCCGGCTCGCACCTCTGATTAAATAAAGAATCGTGTGCAAATCGTCTTTTTGCGATTGTTAATAGCTTTCGGTGAAGGAAAACATCGTGAAAAGCCTAAATATCTTTCGAATGACGTGTGAAGTCTGCCAACCAGCATTTGGCCAGCGTGGTGGACCACGGCCTTTGCCCCCTCATCTTGCGGGGAGGCCCGTGCCCAGCTGACATAAACCAGGGCTGATTATTATAATTAATATTATTTAGTATTTTTTTTAAATATTGTTCTCCATAAAAACTTGACAAAGACTTAAATAAACCGCGATAAAATACGTAAAAGTAGTTTGATTTCAATGTGTAATATTCGCGTAAGTCAAAGACAACTTAAAGACTTTAAAATTAAAAAAAATATATATAAACTAGATTATAGTATTCATTAAATTTTTCTGAACTTAAAACATTTTTATCAAAAGGCTTTTAAAATTTTTAATTTTCAATCTCGAAAAACACTTAAAGTTTGCTAGTAAAAAAAACGTAAGGTAAAAATTGAATGTTATATCTTAAGTGTTATCTTAAAAAAACACAGATTCCAGACTGGGGAATGAAAAGTTTTTTAAGAAATCATTCAAGTTTTATCGGTGCGCCATTTTGTCAATATCTTCTTCTAATAGGTTTACTTTTATTACTGTTGAATTGTTTTTTATGGCCGTACCACACTGTCGGATGATCCGTATTTCGGATGAGCTTCGAAAACTTTTACAAACTATGGACGCCGTCTGAGCCCTAAGGTCAGACATGAAAGAGTAACACTCGCTAAATCACGTAAAGTGATATGTCAATCCCATACATTTGTTTTCTATTTTTTAGCGTTTTGTAGTAGTATAACACAGCGGAACGATGGATGGCGGTGCTAAAGGGAAGATCCTCCGACTGAGCGAGGTGTGATGCTCGGTCAGGGTCGAAGCCCCCGACTGTTGTTGTCGGGATGTTGTATATATTGTTAGCGAATATTGAAACTTCGCTTGCGAGATTCAGGATTCGGTGGTGGTGCCATCTATCTTGTTAGATGTGATACTACTCGCTTTTCATCGCGTCGCTGTACCACATGTGGCGCCATCTGGTTATGTTTAGTCGCCACAAACAACTTAGCTACAAGGCCAGTAATCTTCCTACTGATTCGACCCGTAGGGTGTCCGAGCAAGAATAGAACTCATCTCATTCCGTTGGATATCCTACGAGGCGACTCAGGGAAAACCAGAAGACTGGCAGCTGTATCTTCTGTTATATCCATCTCCGCGTTTAATGCGATCCCCAAAACGCTTGCCAAACATGGGGATTATGGTAAATCTTTAAAAGCGGAATCTATGTTCAGCGATAGAGATGTTCCGACTGATGATGATAGCACTAGAGTGGCCAATCTTTCGCAGATTTTAGAACACAGTTACGCTTGCACAAGTGCTTGCACAGTTACAGGTGCATTCTATCTTCTTTTACTCTCACAATCCAATAAGACAGAGTTCAGGCGATAGGACGTAGTTCAGGCGCAAGAGTTCAGGCGCCTTTAGGACGTAAGTAGTTCAGGCGCAAAACCGACTGTTTACATGCCCATTTGACGCCTAGATTTTCAGACAATCGGGTGATGGGTCTGGCCAAAGAATCTGTGGTTTTGAATATTAGAACAGATTGCACTGATTCCAAAAATGCCTCTCATTTTCATAATAATAGAGAGATTTTCGTGATATTTAAGCAAATAAATTACTTAAATACAGCTAATCGCCATTTTGTAATAAACACTAATCAGAGTGAATGACGTCAATCCGGTATTTTATTTTATTTTATTTATTTGGGAATGCAAACAATTGTACATTATATATTAATAACATAAGTAAAGAAAAACCATTATAAACTAAATGTACAATCCACGGCGCTATCCACAAATTACTAGTAAGTAAGTAGACGACAATAAACAAACATAACGTAAAAAGTGAAGAAGGAAATAAGAAAAGAAGATGCATGCGAAGAAGAAATACATTATGACGGTAAATTAAGCGAATTGACTGACTCTAAAATACATTTTTTAAATTTAGAAAGATTTAAATTAAATATGTCTATATGTTCAAAATATGTGTTATAATTTTGTACTAGCGACCGAAGCGGGGAACGCACACCAGCATTCGAGCGACAAGATATTGTGCCAAAAAAATTATAAGTGCGTGCTCCGCGACGGTTTACAGTTCGAGGAATTATATATAACAATTCGTTAGTAAGTAACATACAATCTAATTTGCTATGACATATATTATAAAGAAAATTAGCTCCAAGTAATAAATAAACTACTGTCAAACTATCATCTCAACTTTTTATTTCATACAATGATTGATTTTTATTATCCACTGCTGCGCCCGCGGATATCATGGTATCATTGGCTAAAATAGACAGATGTTTATTTATACCGTATTGACGTCACGAAATGGCGCCATGCACCAGCCTTTGTTTTGGAACGAACTGCAAACTCTATTTTAAAAATTGAATATATTGCTATTAATTGTAAATTTAATACAAAAATATGATTATTTTCCGCAATAGTAGACCCGTAAGTACATTAGAGTTTTTTCAAAATTAGTATCATGCCTGTTGTAGCATCTCGCAAGATGCATCCTCCGGAATATAAAGCGAGAGGTTACGGAGGCTACAAAGAAAGTCAAGAAATCTTACCTTTTTCAGCTGACTTTTCAGTAGAACAGGAAATATCACCCAGCCAAACATGAGGCCGAAAAAAGCGACCCCGCCCGCGATTGCGGAGTACTTCAACTCTTTAGGCAACAGCATTCTCTAAGCTTACCACCGACACCTGATTGACTAAAACAAAAAAAAAACTCTTAAGTTTTTTATATACTAGGTAAAATGTCCCTTGGAGAAGCGTGAGCGGTGTTTAAAAATTCCGGTATGAAAGGTGGGTAAGTGTATAATCCATCCCAAATAAGCTTGGAGGCGATTACAAGTTCGTTTGCGGCTCAATAACTACTTAACGCATACATTGTCAACTAGGCGCGTCAGCAAAAACAACTTTGTATTACCAACCTTTTTTTGCTGCCGCGTTAACGGGTCACACGATATTGGTCAAATTTTATATTAGTCAAATCGAGAATTCGTCAAATTTGATATTGGTCTAATTGGTAGTTCGTCAAATCGTCTTTTTGTCTAATTATGTAATTCGCCACATACGACATTGGTCATGTCTATATACAGTCGATAACAAACTATACTTATACTTACAAAATATAAGGGTCGTGCTCCCTGCAAGTACATTTTATCCAATTAATATTTTCCCAATCTAGTCTTCCAGGCTAGCTTCTTACTGTAATTTCTATGTATAAAGTGGACAACTTAATCCTAAATTATGTAAAAATTAGGAAAAAAAAATGTTTTATTTTGTAAGTTGTGGGAAATTAACCTTAGTTAATGTCGCCACTTAAATGGCAAAAATGAGGATTCTTGAAATTTTTTATTGTAAAGGTAAAAAAAATCTGTGTTTCCACCATTGACACGGATCACACGATCACAGCCATTTGGCATGTTTAAAATCAGTTCATTAAAATCACTTTGAGAAATGGCCGCCCGTTCTACGTTCCCTGTTGTGGATATGCATGCACAGCATCCATACTCGGCAGAGATCTTATTAACCGACTTCAAAAAAGGAGGAAGTTCTCAATTCGTCTGTATATATTTTTTTCTATGTATGTTCGCGCATAACTCTTGCAATTATGAACCGATTTGAAATAATCTTTCTTCCATCCATTCTTTAATCCGTTAATTGGGTCCCATAATAAAAAAATATTGCTTACGAATAAGTAGTTCCTGAAAAAACAAGAATGGTGACTGCGCAGGAAACCTGCAGGAATGCCTATAAGATGACTTTATGTTGCTTTTTAAGACCAAAAATCTGGCCGTTATAACTCTGGCAATTATTTACCAATTTCAATGATTCTTTTTTTATTCGAAAGAAAAAACCACTGTAATGAATCTGTATGAATTTTATCACAGCCGGATAAGAACTTCCTGGAGGACCATGAACGATGTGGGAGAAGACCGGATATGTTTTTCTGAAGAAACCTGAATTATGTAAAACTATGTAGACGATAATGTGATAACCTACCTAGATCATTTTACCTTCTTCGATGGTTCAATGTATGAAAATATCACTAAAAAGTTTAAAATAAAATCTTTTTTTTTTAATTGAACTGACTTCAATATCACTGAAAACTTAGAATTCTAATACTGAAACGTATAAAATAATTTAAATATCATTGAAGTTGGTGCCAAATATACACAGCAGGTACGCTAACACCAACTTCTATAATATTTAAATTATTTTATACTTTTCAGTGATATTGAAGTCGCCTAAATTTTTTTAAATAAGATTTTATTTGAAGCATATATGATGCTTGCTCAATTGGTTTGAGGTCTGGTGATTGAACAGGCCACGGCAGACCGTCGGTGCATCGGCAAGAGTGCGTGTTACGACTCAAGCCGTGTGTGAATGTGCATTAGTCGAAACGAATTACCCAACCGACTTCGCAAAGGGATGACAACGTTCTTCCACCAAATACTAGCAAAAACCATTATTCTTCTCCCTTCATATGAATGAACTTCCTGACAAAATTTCAAACGATCTTGACGTCCAGCGGTCCTCCAAACTCGAGTACATCTTGTCTGGTCTTACACCGAAACGAGATTGATCGGAAAAGCTAATACGCCAGTTTTCTACCTCCTCTAAGTTCTGTGTGCGCGAACACATTGTAAACGGGATCAACGATTGCAGGTTGCTATAGGTGAAACCCATTTCAAATAAAGGATTTTGGATGGTTTACTTGCTTATCAGCAAGCGTGAAGAGCTT
The DNA here is from genome assembly GCA_911728495.1 of Furcula furcula. Taxonomy (NCBI): domain Eukaryota; kingdom Metazoa; phylum Arthropoda; class Insecta; order Lepidoptera; family Notodontidae; genus Furcula; species Furcula furcula. The sequence continues at coordinate 20,348,792 of OU452255.1, forward strand.
AGGAGCCTCGTAGCCAAATCATAGCAGCCATGGTATGGTTCCGTCGAGCAGTATTTTGGATGTACCGGACTTGTCTGCGAGTGGTGATGCGAGATCGTCCTCCATGTCGCTCGGCCACGCTGCCTGTGCTACGATAGCGTTTCCAGAGGCAGCCTATGACACCGTATTGCCAAGAGCGATAGCCACAAAACATTGCCTGGATATTGATGAACTGATTTTAAACCAGTACCAGTTTGCTGATTTTGAAATTGAAACCGTTTCATTTTTGTAGATAATTGTACTTAAACTACTTGACCAATGTCGTATGTGGCGAATTTCATAATTAGACAAAAAGACGATTTGACGAACTACTAATTTGACCAATATCAAATTTGACGAATTCTCGATTTGACTAATATAAAATTTGACTAATATCGTGTGACCCGCGTTAACGGTCAACTATACAGCGGGGGTGTTTTATGACTGCATAATAAAGTTGTAATCGCCTTCAAGCTTATTTGGGTTGGAGTGTGTAGTTGGATATATTACTGGGCTAACTTGACCAATGTTAAGACATTGACGGTAGCAGACGGTTGCATCGTACTATTTGTTTAGCCACTAAGTTCTAAATTAAAATGCATTATGCCCTCTCTTTAGCTAAAATGTAGGTTATAAGGTAGGTAGGTACACTCCAAACCAAATAAGCTTGAAGGCGATTACAACTTTATTATGCAGTCATAAAACACCCCCGCTGTATAGTTGACCGTTAACGCGGCAGCAAACAAAGATTGGTAATACAAAGTTGTTTTTGCTGACGCGCCTAGTTGACAATACAATACAATACAAATATTCTTTATTGTACACCAAAAGAGAGGATACAGTTAAAAGGATAAGAAGATTACAGTGTAACAATGTATGCGTTATGTTAGTTATTGAGCCGCAAACGAACTTGTAATCGCCTTCAAGCTTATTTGGGATGGAGTATATCAAAAAAGATCCTAGATGATCCTCCAATCAAGGGATTCTTTACTAGGTAGTACATTTTTTTGTAAATACATACTTATACATGCAAATAAATAACACATAGAATTTTCATAAACAACATTTTAATGCCTGGGTTAGTAAATTATTTACGGGAGCGATAAATAATTTCTGTTGATTGTCCTTAATACGTATGTTAACGATTGTGGTTTAGGTCACTTTACAACCTGGTAGTGAATTAAGCGGAACGTTATGTGGGGAGGAGGGTAGCGTGTTCAATTTAAAAGGAAATAAGTACATATCGGTAATGAAACTAAAACCGTCCAGGTAGGTACCACCACAATGTCATGTATTCTGCCGCCAAGCAGCTGTGTGGCTGTACATTACAACCGTCTATAGGCAGGGTCTCGCTTACCATCAGGCGAACGAATTGCTGGGTCTCGTCACTGGGCTGAATCAGATTGTTCGCCTTCCGAATATTAGGTAAATTATCACTTAATAAAGTTTTTTCAACTCCACCAGTGCCCTTCGGAGTCGCTGGATGTTCGGGGTATGGGCCCTTAGAGCGTCCATTGAGTACGGCGGTGACTCCAAGGAGGACGGAGGAAGGGTAGCGACCCCTGTCCCCGTGGGCACCGTGACTGGTTCCCGGGGGGCTACAATGCGCCCCCCGGCGGCGGGCTCAAAGGCAAGGCACTGAGGGGCCCCTGGTGCAGATCCCACTGGAGAGACCTGCGTCCCCCTCTCATGTGCCGATGCGACAGCCGCGGGGGTTTTAGTGGGTAAGAATCCCACATACCCCGGTCGAGTCCCACAGCTCCCGGGGATCTTTCGACTTAATATCTAATGTCATAAGGGTCAGCAACGCACTAGTGGTTCTTCTGGTGTTGCTAGCGTCTATAGGCGGTGACTGCTTACCATCAGGCGGGCCGCATGCTAGCTTCTCACCTTGTTAGTATAAAAAAAGTAAAGAATTTTAGTTTTCTCTCAGCGTAAATAGCTAAAATCAGTTTAAAACTCCAGAAATCAATCGCAAATTGGACGCGTGCAATAGGTATACACTCTAGCGCTCTACACTATATTATACCTCTTTCAATTGGATAAATGGTGTGGGTACACCGTATGGTAAACCCATTATAGTTCCCATGAGCTTCACCCATAGTTGTGGTTATTAATAAGCTAATCAAGTCCATTATCGTGTGGAAGGCCTTTCTTATTAGAAAGGGTAAGGTTAACTTATAGAATTATTTTTTAAGATAATTATATTTATTTTTTTAAGAAATTCATTTACTTGAATAAATATGTACACCAACATAATCATCAGCAGCCGAACGACCTCCCATTTAAAAGGGAGGGGTTGCCATTATTGCCATGCTTGGTAGGTGTCTTGGGGATTGCAGTATAGATGGTAGGTAATTCAATAGTACGACACTACTTCCTGTCTTCTTGTTTTCCCTTAGTCGCCTCTAAGGCTGCCTGTCCACCGGAGCGGAGCGAGGCAGAGGCAAGATTGCACAAAATCTCCGCTCCTCTTTAGTGTGCAATATTATTGGTTAATATTTCTCTGTTTCTCCGCTCCACTGCCTCGCTCCGCTCCGGTGGACAGGCAGCCTTACGGCACCCAAGAAAACAAGAAGACGGGCAGCAGCGTCTTTCTTTTGGATTACCTACCAACTATACTGCGATCCCCAAGATGCCTGCCAAGCGTGGGGATCATGGAAACCCCTCCTTACTAAGGGGGAGGCCTTTGTTCAGCAGTGGACGTCTCTCGGCGGCTGCTGATAATGATGATGCATCACAAAATGGCATGCTCTTGGATCCCCTACTGATCTTGATAACTGCTTTTATAAGGGGGCGGTAGGAATGTATGTATTATGTGCCTGTACTAACCAAAATCGCGTCATTTTTAAGGTAAATTACCAATAAAAAGTTTTGAAATTGATTACCGAAATTAAGTAAAATACGACTGAGACTATACCTATGTTTACTATCATTAATTTTTAAAACAATTTAGTGATGAGTCGAGCGAGACTTTCCCTTGAGGGTAAACGACCATCGCCTATAGGCAGATTACACTGCTTTTCATCGCCTGTGACATTAGGGTAAGGCAATTTTTTTTTCTCCAAAAGTAACCAGGGCCTGTACCATGACCTCTAATAGCAATATTATCTTCACCTTACTTCTTCAATAGAAAGTGACAGAGCTATACACTACGTATATTGATGTCTCTACCTCATGTCACGTAAGATGATAATAATATAATACTGACGGTGGTAAGACGGTAGCTTGGCAATAATGACTGTATAATTTATTATTTTATTTCTTTAGAAAACCAACAACACACAATAATGTATAGAAAAAATAATAGTTAACTGAAAATCACATAAGGTTTCCACGACTAAATCAACGAAAATAAACAGTGAGTAAGATAAAATAGATAAAAAAAATAAAAGCACAGATAATAGGTTGCTAACGCATCACGAAAGTATAATAAAGAGAACAAGGCACAAAGGACCATGCCCATATTAGTATGGAGCTGAAAGTCAGCAATGCCATGCAATGCCCAAATTGCAGCTCTATGTCATATGATAACTTTTTAACAGTATTTATATGATATCTAGATTTAATGTCATATAAAGCACCGGTTCAAAAGATATTGGATATTAAACATGATAACTGCCTACTGGTTTGTAATACATTTTATCGTTTACAGACAGCATTGCTATTAGTTTTTCACTATGAACTTCATGATCATCACCTATGCTAAGCCAGATCAGTGATCTTTTATATACTTATCTGTATGTTATCAGATAAACATATCAGTTATTTGGAATTATCTAGTCTGCCTCCATTGTATAGTGTCAATATGTATGTGAAAACAATTTGGTTAGATACACTGGTACTGCAATGTCAACAGAACGTCTTTTTTTTAATCCAGTGCTTCATATGATTTAAAATTAACAACATAATTCTAGTTTATATTTATTAGAGCAATCTTGTAATATACTTTATCTGGGCATTTTTGGGGCACAGATGGGCATTGTCCTTTACCATTTATAGGTTCTAGAATCTAAGATCATTTTTTATGATGTCAGATGTTCCCAGTTGGTATTCAGCTTCGCTTTTTAAGTTCCGTAAGGGCGCAGAGCATTACTAGTAGAATAATAATAATAGTAGAAAAACTGACGCAGGCAAACGGCTCCAGTCCTTAATATTATTATTATTAAGGACTGGAACCGTTTGCCTGCGTCAGTTTTTCCGCTCGATTATAATGTGGGTGTCTTCAAGACTATAGTGAATAGGCTTTTAATAAGCTAGTGTGCTTTACCAACCCAGATTACGTCGCCGCTTTTAAAGACTGCAGTCAAGCGCTGGCATATATTAAGTAAAAAAATGTCTAGACCCCCTCAACCGCAACACAGCCCTTACATTGCACGACGAATGGATTCAAATTCAAATTATTTATCTCAAATAGGCTTAACGCTCACTATAGAATTGTTTTTAGAGCTACCATCGGAACAGTTTAACACGAAAAGTGACATCTGTACATATACAATGTGCGCACGTTTTCTGTTAAACTGTCCTGCTATAAGAATTCAAGCCAAGGCCTATCTAATGCTACACTAATGCCATAGGTATTTATATAGTTACTAGGTAAATTCGGATATAGATGGTGACTAATACTTGGGATGATGACAGGGTAAAAAAACAATAATTAGTCCGTCATTTACTTAAATGATAAATATTAGACACGTATTTTTTATTTAACAAATCAATAGAAATTGCCAAAGATATAGAGCGTCAAAGCTCGAGAGTGGGGGCTCGTCACGCCTTAGTAAAAACAGTATACAGGCGTGGCGTCAAGCGGAATTTCTTCGTCATTTTTTGTTTAATTAATAAAATAAAAAATACGTGTCCAATATTTTTTGATGGTCCATATATTTTTTATATATTTATTTAATATATTTTTTTTGTCATCTCGCTTTACGGCAAACCGCTTACATTGCACACCAAAAGTCGTGGGTTCAAATCCCGCGGGGAACCACAACTCTAATTGTTTCTTACTAGATAAAACAATACAGACCGATCACCTGATTGTATAGAAAGTAAGATGATACATGCGTTGGATGGGCATGTAAAAAGTCGGTCCTGCGCCTGACTTCTTCCCGGTCGTGTCGGTCTTTCGCCCCATCGAATTGTGAGAGTAAAGAAAAAGAGAGTGGACCTGTGTCTACGCAAGCACTTGTGCACTATAATAACTTCCGGGAATATGGCCAATCTTGTGAAAGATTGGCCGCTGTGGTCGCATCGATCAGGAAGACAATATTATTTTTTATAGATAAGACTCGCAAGGTATTAGTAATAATATTCATTCTATACGTACTTGTGTTGTCCGCATTCGAGGAAGGTCCGAAGAATACTTGTCCAATATTGCAATGGAATAAATCTATGGGTAGCATGAAGTACAATCGCGTATAAACCTTTAAGTGTTTTTTTTGGATTGTTTTTCTTTTTTTCAATTTGATGTGGCAGTGATATTAAATATTTCATGTCTGTACTTTTTCAATTTATTTTTTCTGTCAATTTTGTGTGACAGTGATGTGAGTGACCCTCGAGGGCTCTTGTTAGATTTCAAGACAGTACTTCTTTTTGTTTAAAAATTTTATTTTTTTATTTTTTACTTTATGTATGCAGTTTTGGTGACTAGAACACTGTTACAAGATATTTGTTATCTTGATTGAAGTGTGAAGTAATCCTGCGAATGTGATAGTAATAATGTTTTATTGTCAGAGAATTATAATCATATTAGACAATTTCAGAGGAAGTCTCAACTCTCATCTGACGAAAGTGTATGTGTAGTACATTTTTACAAATAGTTTTTTTTAAACGATTGCTGATTTAATAAAAAATATTTTACTTATAAATACACAATAAAAATTCATCGATAAATTTAATATTTCCAATTAAAAACAAGCTCGAAAGCTTTTAAAACAATCTCAAACGATCGTATGATCTTTCATAATCTCCTAAATAAACATTCCTCTGTTATCTAATGTAACTGAATATTTTTTTAATCCGTTTTGAATATGAATATTCAAATATTCATTTGTCCTGAATAATATTAACTTGAATAATAAAATCAGTGTATTTATATCCAAAAAAATACGAATGAATGGTTTACGGACGGAAAGGGTTAATCTCGCTGTCGTGAACATTGAGAATGGAAGGGATCCCACACTGGAGAAAGCTCTATTGGGATAGAATTGGTTAAAAATACGCAAGAAAACGAAGCATAATTTTTGTATTTACCACATATTATTCTCCTAAGGCAATAGTAATGCTTAAATGATATGGGCCAAAAAGTTTCTTTTACATAATCACCATCATCAACAGTCGAAACACGTCCACTGCTGAACAAACGGCCTAATATATTATAGTGCATAAGTGTTTCCCTTAGAAGGGATGGGTTGCCATAATCCCCACGCTTGGCAGGCGTCTTGTGGATCGCAGTATAGGTGGTAGGTAATCCAATAAAAAACCACTGCTTCTTCTTGTTTTCTCCTAGTCGCCTCTTCACACGGATACCCAACGGGTGGAGATGGTTTGAGGGTGTTATTCTTACTCAGACACCCCACGCGACAATAGGTTTAAGCTTGTCCAAAATCACTGTTGACGTGTGCACTTATGTGAGTGGTAACACAGCTGTGGATGGATGGCACCAGCTTATCAACAAGATAGGGAAAAATAACTTTCGTGTCAGAGGTATCGCCGTAAAGGGACAATGCCACCGAGTAAATGAAGATGGTACCATAGGAAACCTCACGTGACTCCTCATAGAGCGTTGACAACCACAGTCCACAGCAGTAAACACAATGTCCTTCGAAGATGACCTTATTTCACTGCTAAGACGCCTGCTAATGTGGGGATTATGGCAATCCCTGCCTTTCGGGGGGGGGGGGGGGTTTCTTTTTCGGCTGTTTATGATAATGATTTTTTTTATAATTAAAGTACATCCACTGTTGGGTTGCGCTCTTAAAATTAAACTAGCAGTTTTCTGTCGTAGCGTTTAATAAAAACCACTAATACATATGTTGTATGTAAGGTTGTTTGGAAAAGATCGCATTTTATATGTATAATAAGATATAGATAATAATATGTATACATAAAAATACCTATATATTCTTAGAACTATGTTTATATATTTTTCTGTTTTTATAGAGTACTTTATTTTATAATATACTTAGCATGATTAATTTTGAACTATTTACCGCGTGACTGTACTAACTACGCCCACTGTCTAAAGTGTGGGACATAGACCAGACGTCACTTTTTAAGGTTGGGTTCTAATATTACATATTTTATTTTAAAGACTAATATTTGTCTTTGGAAGGACTCGAGTGTCGTTATAATATTAGTCTATTTTTTAAATTACATATCTGTTTTGAAATGTTAACTTTTAGGCTTTAAATATACATTTCATGGTCAATAAAACTTAAAGACCTAAGGATAGCACCTGTAGCATAAAATAATAAACATCATCAATTAGGCTAATCTTATCCAAGAATGGCCGCTACGTCCATATCGATCAGGACATTACATATTAAATTCAGCAAAATACAGAAGCAGAAAAGTTGTTTATAAAGGAGATAAGTATTAACATTTTATTGACGAGCCTGTTGGGCTAGTGGTTAGATACCCTAGCCGCTACCTAATTGGTCGTAAATTCGATTCGCGTCAAGTATCAGGATGTTATTTACCTATCATCATCAGCTGGAAAACGTCCACTGCTGAACAAAAGTCTTCCCCTTAGAAGGGAGGGGTTGCCATAATCTTCACGCTTCGCAGGCGCATGGTATCGCAGTATAAGTGGTAGGTAATTCAACAGAAATACGTTGCTGCCCGTCTTCTTATTTTCAGAAAGACACTGTTGCTGGTCTTCCTGTTTTCTCTTAGTCGGCTCTGATGACACCCAACGGGAAGACATGGGTGATTGCTTTTCTTACCCGGACACCCCACTTTATCTACATAAGTCGATATGTATTTACAAAAAAAAATTTAGTAAGTATATATTTATATCAGTTATCTTCTTACCATAGGACAAGCTCTGCCTATTTCAGATAACACGACCGTGTCTGGATTGTCCTAGAATATTATTATTATTATTTAGGTATATCAAAGAATTTCAATAATTTGCCTTTGTCAACCATTGCTTTAGAATAAAATGTGAGTGTCTTCAAGGCTAGAGTGAATAGGCATTGAGAGGCATACGCTGGTCACTAGCTTATATTAAATAATAAAATGGTACATATGTCTTTTTATTGGGACGTCACCTTAATAAAAATAGAGTGATACGATGGTTGGACGCGTTAAGTATGGAATTATTGTTTCGCGTTGGATTGTGACGTCTTACTATTTCAAAAGATTTAAATAATATGTAATTGTCCGTCCCTGTGTAATGTCAGGGGAGGATTTAAGATATTACTTGTTTTTTAAAATAAAATAATAAAACCTGCCAAGTTATTATAAAATATATTTTGATTTATTGTTATATTATTTTTAACGACGAGATAAACAAGACTTCTGCCTGATTGTAAGCGACGCCTATAGACAGCGGAATTGCACTGCCGCTCGTCAACCGAGACTTTAATTGTTAAGTCTCTTGGGTCCGGTAATTTCACCAGCTATAACAGTTCCTTTCACGCCGGTTCACAGCAATTACACACTGCTGCTTGGCGGTAGAATATTCGCTGGTACCTACCTGGATGGTCTACGTTTATTGGTGCAGAGATCCAGTAACCACCTTCCTGCTCCACCATCAGACCCTGATCACCATTTTTATAGCAACTACTCATCGAGCCCAAGCTCGATGGGTCTATGTTGATTGGGGCTGCGATCCTGATACCTTGCTGATGATCATCAGACCCTGGTGAAGGTTATCATTTTATTTAGTATCATTGGATACATACATATAAATATGTTCTAAATTTCAGATCTTTCGGACTAATAGAATTAATGAAAAATGTCTATTGTATGCGAAATATCCCTACCTCGACTCAGAAAAGAGCTGATGGTCTTCAAACGGCTGGACCGATTTTCATGAAACATAGCTAAGAACCATCTCGCTTAAACTACCTATCAAATAAAAAAAAACCGTATTCAATTCGTCCACTGGTTGCAGCGCTACAATGCCACAGATAGACAGACAGATAGACAGACAGACAGACAGACATACAGACATACAGACATACAGACATACAGACAGACAAACAAACTAACCCTTCGTTTTTGGTCGGGGGTTGAAAAGCATAAAAAGCCCAACTGCCTACAAACAAAATGGATTTCAATTACGTTATAAGTACCTACACACACTTGTGTATATATTTTAGCTCGTCTCGTTAAGACCTGTCATTTAATACCCACATTGATGTTTTTGGAAGAACGGAAAAATACAAAATGGCGTGTGACGGCCGCCATATTAATTTTTTTGAAAAAAAATATAAACTATGTCACTCCCACAATTAAGACTGAAGACATACTATATGTCAAAATCCATCAAGCCGTGCCAAAGAAATAAATATACATAAGTTTTATACTCAAACTCAAACTCAAAAATAGTTTATTTCAAATAGGCTTAACGCTAGCACTTTTGAAAGGTCATGTATTTTTTTTTAAAAACGCTACCACCGGATCACAACGCGGCTTCAACTGAGAAGATCCGGCAAGAAACTCAGCGGGCTTGTCATTTTATCACATTTTTTTTTTAAACAGTTTGTCATGTTACAACTAGATCAGAGCGACAATGTGTCTTGCCGTTCAAAAGATCAAATAATACAGAAAAAAAATAATAAAATACGACGAAAGTAGGTACAACAAACTAAAAAGCCAAAGGGATAGTAGTCGGACCAGTCCCCCCAAGCAGCACCCGCGCACGAGTTGACTCGAGCAGCAGCCATCACTCCCCTCAACCATATTGGAGGGAAGGGGGTGACCCGCCACACGAAGCCGCCACAAGCAAAGACTTTTCGATGGCGAGCATGACCGATCTAAGATCACAGTGGCACACGTCTAACATTTAACTTCTGCTGTTAAGCAGTGCCTCGTCAGGCAAGACACAAAGCACTTTAACATATTATTGATGTCATCAATTAATTGACTAGTGCAGCAGCCATCAGTTATCCACCACTTTATATGGTGTTACAAATTGTAAGCCTTAAAATTCAAAGCTTGCATGAGTCAGGCAGTTCAAGCCCACGCAGCTTTATCCTCTAGGTAATCCGAGATTTTATAATAAGCCTTTTTCGACAATCGGCTTTTTATCAAAGGTTTAAATTTATTCAGTGGAATATCTCGGATATACATACAAACATATTCGCGAAAAACATAGCCCTCTGCCTGGGGCAATCGGGCAAAAAGAAACCACCATCATAAATCACCGTATACTTATATTGATTACAGAGGATTTTCTTTTGATCTATAAAAAAAGGGTTACAAATAACCGGGTAGAAATAATGATATATCATTCATGCTAGTTTTGAAGACAATAACAGTCCCCAGCTTTCTCTATTAATCTGAATAATGGGTGAAAAGTTATTGAATATTTTAACGGGCCATATATTCGATTATTAATAGTTGAAATAGACTATTGGTAACGCCTACCTTAATGTTTTCGATTTAAAGTTTATTTAACATTATTGCTATACCTATCTTTACACAATTTCTTACGCCTAAAAGGTGTGTACCTGTATTGCTTTTTAGTTTGTTTTTTGAGTATTTTTCTCATTTTAATTAATTAATACCTAATCCTAATATTTAATATTTCGTGATTCGTGATATGAACAAAAGCCCCCTTAGAAGGGAGGGGTTGCCATAATCCCCACGCTTGGCAGGCGGCTTGGGATCCCAGTATTGGTGGAAGATAAATCCAAAAGAAAGACGTTGCCGCCCGTCTTCCCGTTCTCGTTTAGTAGCCTTTTATTTACGACACCCAAAGAGAGAAGATGGGGGGATGCAATTCTAACCCGGCACCCCACAGGCCCTTTAAATATAGTGAACCCAAATTATCTGTGAACTGTCAGTGTCGCTACTGTCTATGTAAATACGTTAAACTGACCGTAATTTTCATGAGAATATTTTAGTTCCTATTTTCACCACCCATACAGTTAGATGGTCGTTCTGTATATCTTTATCATCATTATATTGTTTATTTTTAATATTGTTAACCTTTAGCCTTTTTGGTGGAATTGCGATGTCTTGGATGGTGATTTCTTGTATCAAAACTAATTAGAAAAAAAAAAAATTAAAACAAACATTATAGTTTATTTAATTTATTATGTTGGTAATAGGCATAAACTCTTTTAATAGTAATTAATTCATGAAATGAAGTATTAATTTCACGAATTAATGAAATATAATGAGATACTGTCACGTATGTAGTTAGATTAATTTGTTTTAAAAAAAATATTGATCGTTACTAGGGTTTTAAACTACGCAACACAGCACACATTATGGTTATAGGGTCCTGTTGGTTATAGGGCAAAAATAAAAAGAATAAGTTAAAATATTATATATTGTTCCTTTTATTTTCGCTATTTTCAATGGAGATTTTGACAAGTTTAGTTTATTCTTAAATATTCAAATTTCTTTTTCTTAATATTTGACAACACCTGCCCTTAAACTAAACTACATTAATTATCAGATACCTGCCCTTAAGCTATTTATGAGTAACATACATAGCATACATGTTTGTAAAACAAGCAGATACCACAGCATAACGTCAACTTCTAAACAATATTGGCAAACTATTATACTAAATAGTTCTAACAGACATTCGTTTTATTTTATACATCTCACACCTAACTGTGGCAAAAACATATCAAATTTCACTTTTGATAATGGTTTGGTCAACATGTCTGCAAGCATCTTATCAGTGGAAAGGTACACTACTTTTATCAAATTCTTATTAATAATTTCTCTGATAAAATGATGCCTAACATCAATATGTTTGGTTCGTGCATGAAACGATGAGTTCAAAGAGAGTTTTTGTGCTGACTGATTGTCATTGAACAACGTAGTTACATAATCTAAATGCAAACATTCCTTAAGAAAACTACGTATAAACAATGCTTCTTTGCAAGCGTCGGAAAGCCCCATGTACTCAGCTTCCGTGCTAGAGACAGCGACTGTTCTCTGTTTTCGACTCTCCCAGGAGACAACAGAGCTACCAATTTTAAATATGTACCCCGTATACGATCTCCTGTCTACTTCACAGCTTGCCCAATCAGCATCTACATATCCATGAACATCAAGACCGGATTTTTCATAAATTAAACCTAAATTAATGGTGCCTTTTAAATACCTGAGCACGCGCTTAGCAGCGATCCAGTGCTCTTCAGAATAATATTCATTAAACTGGCTCAAGAAACTCACAGCGTGCGCAATGTCAGGCCGCGTACAAACAGCTATGTGCATGAGGCAGCCAATCAGATTTCTGTACTCACAGTTTTCTGATTTCTTTGCGGATCTTGTAAGTTTCAGACCTACTTCCATTGGTGTACATACTGGCTTACAGTTCTCCATCTTAAATCTACTTAGAACACTATTTATGTAATCACGCTGATTAATAGTTACTTTCCCATCTTCTTTACTGATTCTCATACCAAGAAATTCATTTACGAGACCTAAGTCTTTAATATCGAATTCTTTTCGTAACTGGTCCTTAATTTCCTTCTTTTCATGAACCGAAGACGTGAATAAAAGTATATCATCGACATAAATTGCCAATATAGCCAGCCTGTCACGCTGACGCCTGAAATAAACACATGGCTCTACAGACGACTTTTCAAAATGCATTTTTCCTGTGAGAACCTCGTTCACTTTGTCATACCAGCATTTTGCTGCCTGTTTTAGTCCATAGACAGATTTATTCAGTTTGTAGACCTTATTCTCCTGTCCCTTTATGATAAAACCTTCTGGTTGTTCCATAAATACTTCTTCACGAAGATTACCATTCAAAAACGCTGTTTTCACATCTAACTGATCAATTTCTAAATTATATTCAGCAGAAATAGCGAACAGCATCCTTAACGTAGAATATCGAACCACAGGTGCAAAAGTTTCTTGATAATCAATCCCGAATTTCTGAGTGAAACCTTTTGCGACCAGACGAGCTTTATACTTCAACAATTCTCCACTAAGACCTCTCTTCTTTTTGAAAATCCACTTGCATTTAACAGCCTTTTTACCTTGATTTAAATCAGTCAGGGTCCAGCATTTGTTTTTAATAAATGAATCATACTCATCTTGCATAGCTTTACGCCAGTGTTTACTATCTGTACCATTCAATGCCTGCTGCACCGTCAATGGTTCATCTCCTTCACAGCAAGATACAAACAACATGAAGCCGGACTCGCTATCTTCATTCGCACTTGTGAACTCAGGAGCACTTGAGTCATCCGCTTGCAGGGTGGACTCTCCTGGAACATAAGTTACATCCGAGCGATCATCTGAACTAAAAGAGGTTGAGCTCTGTACAGTGTCATTAGATAAATATATTTCTTGCCTTCTGCTCCGTTTATCACTCTGATTTTCAATTGGTGGTATCAATGACTGATTTAATATGTCATCAGATTTATTTTCTGCATCAGGCTGAGCAGCTGCAAGCTCCCCATTATCTAATGGCACTGACGTGGACACAGATTGTTGAGGCACAGTGTCAGTACTGTTATTTGTGACAGTACTTGGGACCATCTCAAATAAACATTGATTATCATCATATGACATATTATTACAACTCAATGAACTATCTGAAATGAATTTGTTTTCAAAGAAAACCACATCTCTCGACTTTATGCATGTTGTGGGCTGCTTTGGGTCTATAAGCCTATAGCCCTTGCTCTCTTCACAGTAGCCTACAAATATGTAGGGCTTACTTTTAGCATCCAATTTCTTTCTTTGAAATTGAAGTGCATATGCCACACAACCAAATATTCTTAAATGACTTATATCTACCTTTTTCCCACTCCATTTCTCCTCTGGAGTACTTCCCATGACAGCCTTCGTTGGAGTTCTATTCTTTATGTAAACAGCAGTTTGGACTGCCTCCGCCCAAAACTGCTTGTTCAGACCAGCGTCCTGCAGCATGCATCTTGCCTTCTCCATTATCGTCCTGTTCGCCCTCTCGCTGGTTCCATTCTGAGAAGGTGAATGTGCGATTGTAGTTTGGTGAATAATGCCGTGCTGGCTCAGGAAGGCCTGAAACTGATTATTTACATATTCACGACCATTGTCACTACGAAGAATTTTTATCTTTTTTCCTGTTTGATTTTCTACTAGAGACTTAAATATTTTAAATTTTTCAAATACTTCACTTTTCGCTCTTAGAAAATAAACAAAAGTCTTTCGTGTACAGTCGTCAATAAACGTAATATAATATTTCCTTCCTCCTAAAGAACTCTTTGACATAGGCCCGCACAGATCACTGTGTATCAATCCTAAGACTTCATTGGACCTACTTTGGGACTTTTTGGGAAATGGAAGCCTAGACAGCTTTCCTTCAGCGCAAGGTACACACGTCTTAAAATCAGAATTATCATAATTAATACCTGTGACCATACCTTGTTTCAAAACATACATGCTCCTGGAGTTAAGATGAGCAAGCCTCCGATGCCATGTTTCTTGTGAAACATTTCCTCCAGCCGTGACATTCAAAGCTGACTCCTTCGGTCCTACCTTGGATGTACTTGGAATTTCTGTTGTCTCCTGTGACGTCTCTCCCTTTGAGGATACGGACAAGGGAAGCACGACACTTTCAGACGATGACAAAGCATTACATGTAAAAGAATTTACTGTGTTAAGTTGGTACACATTATTTACAATGCTCCCGGTAGCTATCACTACATTGCCATTGAATACTTTACAACATTTTGCATCAAACTTAACTTTAAAGCCTTTCCTAGTCATTGCACTAACTGAAAGTATATTCGCTTTAAGGTTTGGTACAAAATAAACCCCACTTACAGTCTTTACACAGCCTTGTAACTCCAACCGTATGTTACCTTGTCCTACTGCTGACAGTCTCTCACCGTTTGCCACGCTCACCGTTATTGGCTTGATTTGAACAAAATCAATAAAAGCATTCCTATTGTTCGACATATGATTACTAGCCGCAGAGTCAATGAACCAGGAGTCACTGTCCATCTCAACTGAAAGCGCCGTCAGGATGGCCTCTTCTTTCTTGACCTGCGGTCTCTGTGACTTTTTCTTCATCTCTGGGCAGTTTCTCATCATGTGACCAGCTTTTTTGCATCTAAAGCATTTGAATACTTTTTTCGTAGCCACCAGTGCTGTGACTGTCTCTGATTTTTCATTTCGCCGTTGACTTTCTTGTAGCAATTTGCTTCTCACCAACTCACTTGACAGACTGGTATTGTTGTTCTCCAGTGTCATGATTAAGGGATCAAATTCTGATGGCAATCCATTTAACATGAGAACCGCAACAAAGTCATCATCAAGACCAGCGCCTATGTCGCTGAGTTGTTGTGCGATTTCTGTGATTTTTGATAAATATACGTCCATATTCATACATTCATCACTCAGCTTTATTGCAAACAAGCTCCTAAGAAGGCTCAATCGTCGGCACAACCCTTTGTCCTCGAAAGCAGCGCTTAGGTTATTCCATGCCTCATACGCCGTTTTAGCATTTCGAACGTGAGTATATACCGATGGATGGACCGCCAGGCAAATTTTTGCAAGCGCCTTCATGTCGCCCTTATCTCCCGGCTTACCTTCCTTTTCAACATGGCTGTACAAATCTTCGTGGATTAACATCATTTTGAGTGCAAATTTCCATGAATTATAATCCCGGATCCCGCGCAGCCGTTCTACCGGGAGCCGACAGGTGCTCGCGTCCGCCGACGCCATGGCACACGAAGATTTCTCGAAAAATCCAATCTCCAACGAAATGGTGCCCCCGTGGATCGTCGCTTAACAGATTTTCTTTGTTGAGCGTGAAACCTAAAAATATAAGCAAATTATTAATTTATAGCAATCCTGGGCCCATAACCTGTTGGTTATAGGGCAAAAATAAAAAGAATAAGTTAAAATATTATATATTGTTCCTTTTATTTTCGCTATTTTCAATGGAGATTTTGACAAGTTTAGTTTATTCTTAAATATTCAAATTTCTTTTTCTTAATATTTGACAACATAAATATACATAAGTTTTATACTCAAACTCAAACTCAAAAATAGTTTATTTCAAATAGGCTTAACGCTAGCACTTTTGAAAGGTCATGTATTTTTTTTTAAAAACGCTACCACCGGATCACAACGCGGCTTCAACTGAGAAGATCCGGCAAGAAACTCAGCGGGCTTGTCATTTTATCACATTTTTTTTTTAAACAGTTTGTCATGTTACAACTAGATCAGAGCGACAATGTGTCTTGCCGTTCAAAAGATCAAATAATACAGAAAAAAAATAATAAAATACGACGAAAGTAGGTACAACAAACTAAAAAGCCAAAGGGATAGTAGTCGGACCAGTCCCCCCAAGCAGCACCCGCGCACGAGTTGACTCGAGCAGCAGCCATCACTCCCCTCAACCATATTGGAGGGAAGGGGGTGACCCGCCACACGAAGCCGCCACAAGCAAAGACTTTTCGATGGCGAGCATGACCGATCTAAGATCACAGTGGCACACGTCTAACATTTAACTTCTGCTGTTAAGCAGTGCCTCGTCAGGCAAGACACAAAGCACTTTAACATATTATTGATGTCATCAATTAATTGACTAGTGCAGCAGCCATCAGTTATCCACCACTTTATATGGTGTTACAAATTGTAAGCCTTAAAATTCAAAGCTTGCATGAGTCAGGCAGTTCAAGCCCACGCAGCTTTATCCTCTAGGTAATCCGAGATTTTATAATAAGCCTTTTTCGACAATCGGCTTTTTATCAAAGGTTTAAATTTATTCAGTGGAATATCTCGGATATACATACAAACATATTCGCGAAAAACATAGCCCTCTGCCTGGGGCAATCGGGCAAAAAGAAACCACCATCATAAATCACCGTATACTTATATTGATTACAGAGGATTTTCTTTTGATCTATAAAAAAAGGGTTACAAATAACCGGGTAGAAATAATGATATATCATTCATGCTAGTTTTGAAGACAATAACAGTCCCCAGCTTTCTCTATTAATCTGAATAATGGGTGAAAAGTTATTGAATATTTTAACGGGCCATATATTCGATTATTAATAGTTGAAATAGACTATTGGTAACGCCTACCTTAATGTTTTCGATTTAAAGTTTATTTAACATTATTGCTATACCTATCTTTACACAATTTCTTACGCCTAAAAGGTGTGTACCTGTATTGCTTTTTAGTTTGTTTTTTGAGTATTTTTCTCATTTTAATTAATTAATACCTAATCCTAATATTTAATATTTCGTGATTCGTGATATGAACAAAAGCCCCCTTAGAAGGGAGGGGTTGCCATAATCCCCACGCTTGGCAGGCGGCTTGGGATCCCAGTATTGGTGGAAGATAAATCCAAAAGAAAGACGTTGCCGCCCGTCTTCCCGTTCTCGTTTAGTAGCCTTTTATTTACGACACCCAAAGAGAGAAGATGGGGGGATGCAATTCTAACCCGGCACCCCACAGGCCCTTTAAATATAGTGAACCCAAATTATCTGTGAACTGTCAGTGTCGCTACTGTCTATGTAAATACGTTAAACTGACCGTAATTTTCATGAGAATATTTTAGTTCCTATTTTCACCACCCATACAGTTAGATGGTCGTTCTGTATATCTTTATCATCATTATATTGTTTATTTTTAATATTGTTAACCTTTAGCCTTTTTGGTGGAATTGCGATGTCTTGGATGGTGATTTCTTGTATCAAAACTAATTAGAAAAAAAAAAAATTAAAACAAACATTATAGTTTATTTAATTTATTATGTTGGTAATAGGCATAAACTCTTTTAATAGTAATTAATTCATGAAATGAAGTATTAATTTCACGAATTAATGAAATATAATGAGATACTGTCACGTATGTAGTTAGATTAATTTGTTTTAAAAAAAATATTGATCGTTACTAGGGTTTTAAACTACGCAACACAGCACACATTATGTACCTTAACCCAAACCTAAACCCCAGAAAATTCACCAATATACATTACACCTATTTTAACTGATTTCTATGCTACTTATTACTTATTTAATTTCTTAGAATTGTGACCTATCGTTCACACGTCCTTGTTGGATCGATACAAATAAAATTACATTTATTTTAAAACAAAATGTTCTAATTTGTGTCCCACAGCCATGAAGACATTTTCCACGGTGCACGGATTTTCTGAAAAAAAAAAACAAGTCTCAGCACCGTGTCACTATGTCGCACATGCAAAGACTAAAGAAGAAACACGCGCGAAATATCCAAGTGTGATATCGCTTTAAAGTTAAATATAGGCTATATTATGTATTCATCATCAGCTGGAAGTCATCCAGTACTGAACAAGGCCTCGTCCTTAAAGACGAGGGAGTTGCCTTAATCCCCGCGCTTTTCAGGCGTGATAGGTAATCCAATAGAAAGACACTGCATCCCGTCATCTTGTTTTTCCATAGTCGCCTCATACGACACCCAACAACAACAGAAGGAGATGGGTGGTTGTTTTTCTTACCCAGACACCCCACGGACAATTAATTATCCAGTCCTTGACTCCAAGATATTCCATCACTAGTAGTACCTCGTGGGTACGATCCGGAGATATCGCACAAGTTTCAGAGGTTAGAAAGAGAATTATCCCTTCCGCAACCACCCCGCCTCAGCCGAGCGACAGCCACCTCATTCTTGTCCGTGCGATCACGGCGTTCGCACGAGTTCAAATACAAAGGATCTTTGAAATCATGAAAAATCGAAAATAAAGAAGACATAAAATTAAAAGTGGAACATTGTTCGTGTCGCTGTTAACGAAGATGTATACTCTCGAGCTAAAGTGTACCCTTTGAATTCATTGGGAATCACTACTGTTTAATCCGTAGAATTCTACGGATATTATTGTGCCTAAATATCATTCTGCCTGCCTGCTGCTGCTGTACCTGCGAAGATTTATACGCTCGAGCTGAGTTTGTGTACCCTTTGCATTCATTGGGAAGCACTAATTTTTATTATCCGTTGTATTCTTCGGATATTATTTGGCCTAATTATCACAATGTCCTAAATACGACAGTTGCATTCATCGGAAATCATACAGCTTATCTGTTGTATTCTTCAGATATTGCATTTTTTTTTCTTGGCCTAACTACCCGCATTATTTACTACTACAGGTGAGTTCGTCTATTTTTATAAAAAAGCGAATAAATATTCGCTGTTATTGTACCTTCAATTATGATCGAAAGAAAAATTCTAAATCTATGCATAGATACCTAATGGTAATCATCAGTCAAATGCAAGCTTCGCGTGGTATCGGAATTTGTGCTCGAAGGTGCGGAGGCAACCAATCACGGTTACAAATGTTGCCACAGAATAGTCCCTGATCAGTTTTGTTGGTGTGGTGGAAGGAATCTCTAACGAAGTTGATTCACTTAGTTTTATGAATCTTCATTACTCAATTTGTAATAGCTACTCTGAACCTGGAGTTTGGCACCATGCTGATCGATAGTTATAAGGCTATTAGTCAGTAAAGCTTAATTGGCTTCATGAAAGATGGACAAGCCTCTTAAATCTTAAAAAAATAAATAAAAAAAATATGATATGCCGGATAATATCCGTACTCTAAACGAAGGGGGCCACTCTTGGATTATTCTCACTATGCCGAAACTGATACCTGTCAGTCGGTTCTACTGATCGATCAAACCTTGACAGATCCTTTTAAGATTGTAAAACAGATTTCTTTTTTTTTAGAACAAGTAGGTAGGCGATTTTGTAAAAAGAAAAAAAAATGCCCACATTTCATACTTATTGGAAATTTAAACGGGAAAGGCCCCGAAAAACTATTTTTCAATTCTAGCACCAGCGCGATGACCGACAAAGTCACACACTACACTGACAAAGTCAGTGGTCTGAAACCAGTGAAGTTTTTAATGTGCACTCTAACCGCCACCAGCGCGGCGTCGAGGACTGTCATCATCGCCTCCGCTTGACTGATTGCCGACCGTGTCCGCCGCGAGTCCAAGCGTCGCAACAATTCAATGAACCTCTCAGTTTCATCATTAATTACCAGTATAATGTTTGATTCAAAAACTTCTAGTAAAGTAAGTTTTATGCTGGGTCCATACTTTTGCTTGATTTGGCGCGCAACAGATATTCTAAAATATATATATATATATACTATATATATAATTATTAATTTCATTACGACTTATAACTATTAACTACAATAGTATGTAATTGTACTATGTCGCTTTAGCAAGATAGATACTAAGCTCCTGCTTATATGATTGATAACTGTGATATCATTATGACGTTGACACATAGTTTACGTTTACTTTAGTCGTTAATTTGATATCAAGATAAATATTTTTATCAGATTTTCACGGACGCCTTTCTAACGAGTAGCGTGCTCTTCTGTACTCAAACTCTAAAGTTGGAGCGTAGCAAGTGGTTCGTAAAAACTGGTGAGTGAATTGGTCCACATACAGTGTGCTAAAAGTAATGGTAATCCAGTGTTATATTGATTTAGTCCCTGGGATGCGATTCTCGCACTTTCGAATCAATCACGAATTCGAAAAAATATTCGAATTCGAACTATTGGCGACTAAAAATCACGTAATTGTATTCTCGACATGTCGAGCCCAACCTATTTAGAACGCTAGCCGCTCGAACTGCTTCGACTGGTCAAGACCATTCGAATCGTCATCTCGAGTTCGAATCACAACAAATGTCAAACCTTGCCGTATAATATGATTATAATTTTAAGATGAGTACCGTATTCCGTATTGTGTATTTATTACTCATTTGTGATAAATCGTACAAAATGTCGTTCTACCATTTTATAGACGTGAACCACTTTAAAGATATGTTTTTCTACTAAAAACATCCCATCCGGTAAAAAACCGTATCATCTACTTGAACGGAATGACTCGCGGGACATTTATCTTTCATAATGGCAACAATTTCCTCATTCGAATAGAGATTATTTCGAAGTTTACTTCGATTGTTGCCCAGAATACAAGATTCGAGAAAATCACTTCGAGTTACGAGATTTCTTAGTAGAGATAGGCTTCGTATTGCAGATTCGAAATCGAAGTCGATTCGAAGTAAGCGAGAATCGCCCCCCTGGAGACAAAGTGACTTTCGTGTGTATACCTAATACCACTGCCTTTTCTTATTCACACATAATAAGTAGAGTTTATTACCCTAGCTAATATTGGGATAGGCTAACATTTGGAATTGGGGTGCACATATTAACAAATTCATATTTGCATCATATATATATTCATTCTTTATTATATTATTGAGGCTGATATAATACTAAGAGGATAAATTCAGACACGGAACGAGAGATCGGGTGTAAAAAATAATTATGTAGGTATACATAATTAATATATATATTTATGTATAATACAATTAAAACAATAATATTAAACCAAAAAATATTGTGAATATTCAACTTAATTAGGGGGGTACCCTCATATTAAAAAAAAAACCTAATGGAAGGGTAAGAAACTAAAAATGTATTTTTTTTTTCCAAGACTATTCTTTAGCGATACGGATCGAAATGGGGCATGTATTAAAATTTAATCTTTATGAAAGGGGAAAGATTTACCTAGCCATATTCATGATCCTCAAAGTGAGTTGGAGATGGAGATTATACAAAGAAAAGGCGAACAAGCGTCATAACCACTACCAAAATTACTACAAAAGGCGGTTTTTATTAAAAAATGACCTCAAAGAGGCCTTTATTTTATTTTCTATTTATAAATCTTATTGTAGCCTCCGTAGCGCAGCGGTAAACAGCTTGCTTTGCAAACCGGAGGTCGCGGGTTGAGATCCCGTGGAAAGCAACCACTTTGTGTAGTTGTTCCTTGCTGGCTAGGACAATGCAGGCAAGATGCGTCAGACATGCGTTGCATGGTCATGTAAAAAGTCAGTCCTGCGCCAGACCTCACCCCAGTCGTGTTGATCTTCCGTCTTAACGAATTGTGAGAGTAAAGGAAGATAGAGTGCACTTGTTTCTACGCAAGCACTTGTGCACTATAATATCTCTCGTGTAGTAGGCTGATTTGATGAAAGATCGGCCGCTGCGGTCCTATCAGCCAGGGGGATATTTATTTATTTATTTTATCATTTATGTACACACAATAACAATAAAAGATAGAAGGAATAAAGGCAAGATACTATTCTTAATACAAAGGCACAGCTGATTTCTAAAGAAAGTTATTCCAGCAGGCCTTACATTATTATTATTATAGACATTATTATGAGTCACAATTTTAATATTTCCGCTTGTGTTCCGTTCCTATTACAAAAATATTGCAACCTTTTGTATATTGTCTGCAGTCTCAGGGTTTTTTCTTTTTATACTCTGCCGGGCAGAGTATGTTATTCCATGACACTAAATGTCATGGAAAAATCTTCCAATGCTGTGATTATTTTATAAACGCTAATAAACCTTTATTAACCTGTAGATAACGTGATTAGGAGTTATCCTATTATAGCTGTCTTAACCTGGTATCACACTTTACATCTCTCGAGACAATTCAGTAATTTCCTTCGAATAAATATCTTCTTTCTTCCTCAAAATCCAACGCATTCAAGTAGTGAATGCATTGGATTCACTACATCGACATGTTACCCTAGCAGGATGTTTGTTAGTCTGGTACATTTTCGTAGACAACACATACAACAATCAGCTTTTGAAGTTATTCTCTCCTAATTCACACATTACTGGTAACATAAGTCTAGTTTCAAACAAACAACATTGATTTGATGATGACAATTACGTTATTTCTTTAACAAGTTCTGGACTAGATTGTTTTTTGAATATTGTATGGTTATTTACAACCAGCTATTTCTTTGATATCCACAAATAAAATTGACAATATTATTAGAAGCAAAGCTTTCCTCGCTATGTTCTACATTGCATAGGATCTAATTACTAGATTACTTAGTCACAATAACTTTAGTTACTTAAAAAATATTACATCAAGTTACTGATTTTATTAGTTTAGAAAATATTATTCAAACCAAAAAATTACATATTTATACCTTTAATTCTCTGCCTAAAGAGTAAACAAAATATGCAAATAATTGTCATTAACTAAACTATTAGAATTTACCAAATGTGTCGTAAGGTTTACACAGACTAAAAACCTTAGGTACGGAATTTGTAGATGTTAACCCATTTTAAATCTGCATCAATTCATTCAAAGACCTATTGATTTCCCACTTGTCTGGTAACAACATTAACTTTTCAGTTTTATTCTCCATGACATGGCTCACATCTTGACACCCTGTCCGCTGCCCGATGTGTGCTGGGTTCGATTCCCACCTTGTCTGGGTGTAGTTTGTCTGTTTGGGTTGATATATTTTGCAGGAAGGAAAGGTATTTAAGGTATAAGTACCTATTGATATCGTTTGTCTGGTTGTCGTGGTGCAGGCTCTGCCTAATTTGGGGACGAATGCCCGCGTGTGGATTGTCCCAAATATGGTATATATTATTTGCTATACAGCAAACAAAATAAATGGTATATTATTATAAGTATATGTCTTCTCAAACCATGGGACGATGTATAAAAGAGATATTATTTAACAACACAATCGATACTTCTATCTTATTACTTACAATACGAGACGAGCCCTGGCTTCAGCAGCTGTCCAGAACGCCTTTATTATTAAAACTAATAGAAAATTGGTCACAAGATGGTCTGCACGATTAGCAGGCTATGACTATGCTATTTGGGATTACATGTTCAATAATGTTAATGTAAAAATTTTAATCATTGTATATTAAATAAGTTTAATTCATCAAATAATATGTATAAAAACATCAACTCATATCAATTTAATTAATACGTTTATGTATTCTGCAAAAAATTGCAAAATATATTTGGCTTTATTAGTTATAACTAATAGTTTAAGCAACAAGTTAAGTTAACTTTGTTTTATTCTCGAATCTCTTTAATTGCAACATTGATTTTGTATCTCTAAACATCTACTACTAGTGATGGAATATCTTGGAGTCAAGGACTGGATAATTGAATGATCAAACGAACTTACCCTAAGTGAAGTTCGATCTTAATTATCCAGTCCTTGACGAGAAGATATAAGGTCCCTCCCTACCCATTAATGACCCTGTTAAATCAATGTTGCAGCTGTATTTCATTTTACTCTAAAGATAATGAGGTGGCTGTCGCTCGGCTGAGGCGGGGTGGTTGCGGAAGGGATAATTCTCTTTCTAACCTCTGAAACTTGTGCGATATCTCCGGATCGTACCCACGAGGTACTACTAGTGATGGAATATCTTCTCGTCAAGGACTGGATAATTAAGATCGAACTTCACTTAGGGTAAGTTCGTTTGATCATTCAATAATAAGTACTAGCTGGCCTGCGCTACTTAGGTACGTATTAGTACTACTACTTATGTTTTTTGATGCCCACATTACACATATGTACACAAATATTACCTGAATATTACACATTTTAATAGTATTAGATACATAAGCGTTGTATACATAAGTTCCTTTTTTCCTGAAGTCCTTCCTGGGACCTTCTTTTACTTACCCTCCGAAGCATGGAGACGCTAACTTCAAATGGTATTAAACGGTATGAACTTAGACTATCTTTTATATGATCTAAGGGTATGAAATATACTTAACGACCTATTCTTATTTCGGATTACCTGGAGGATAAAGCTGCGTGGGCTTAAACTGTGATACTCATGCGAGCTTATAATTTTAAGACATCTTTTGTAAAAGCGATTTTTATTGTTAACATAATACTTAATTGAATTAAAAAATGACAAGCCCTCTGAGTTTCTTGCCGGATCTTCTCAGTAGAGGCCGCGTTGTGATCCGGTGGTAGTTTAAAAAAATTGACAATATGTAAGTGCCCTCGTGAGGCCTATGCATAATAAAGATATTTTGATTTTGATTTTTGATTATTTCATAAGTCGCAATACAAATACTTAATCCGTCGGCCTATTATGTATTCTGTGCGTCGGCGGTCGACGCGTAAGCGCGCTTATGCCGTTCGCGTGTTAACATGGTGCAAATCGGAACCATCGGCCGTTGAGAGCTGAACAATATCTACAATCAAGAAAGCTGATAGGTTCCTGTTGACCTATAAACTGCTGTTTTACGCTGTAACAATTTGTGGACTTACGAATATCGACCCACTCGTCTTGGTACCCCGCATCGAGTCGAGCTGCTCTCACTGCTTCCCTCAAAGCGTGTGTGATTACTGAGGCCAAACATAGAGCAGGCTCACCGGTTGCTGCAAGCAGTAAAGAAGCATTATAAAAGCCAAAGGCGCAGACATAGGTAGGCGCTAGGTGGTAGGTTCCTTGTGCAAGAAACCACCTAGGCAGGTACCACCGCAGTATCAGATATTCTGCCGCCAAGCAGCAGTGTGTAAACATTGCTGTTCCGGTGTGAAGGGCACTGTAGCTGGTGAAGTAGTACTATCAGACCGGATGCATGCTTGCTTACCACCTTAGTAGTATAAAAAAAATAGGTTCGCTACCTCTTATAATCTGACAGATGGTCGACCAGACCTGGGAGAGGGCAGACGCAGGAATCACATGTGAGGGGATACTTAGGCTCTCCGGTGGGATCTGCACCACAGTGGCTTGCCTTTGAGCCTACCGCCCGGGGCACATTATAGCGGGAACAAGTTGCTCATGGGGACGGGGGTCACAGTTCCGGGATTCGAATGCGTAAATTCAGTTAATGAAGCAAATGCCTCCGTATTCAGCCTAAGGCTCTAACATTCATGATTATTATCAATTCATTACACATGTGTGACCACGTTTTATATAACTCGATGAAGATATCGATTAGTGAAAATTGAATCGTTTTTATTCCACCTTGGTCAGGACTGTTATTTTCCACGATAATATTTCTGCGAAAATTTTATACCCTTAGATTGTAGCACGCCGAAGGGATTCCTGGAATTTCTACGAAAATAAACTCTGAAATCTGCGGGAATGTCTTTCATGCCTGGAGGCTTGTACGTCCAGGTGCGATCTGTTAGCAGTTTCCCACTATCCGAATCGTAAATAACCTTCTCTGATGTCCCAATAGGCCCAGGCCCATAATAAAGGCTCCTTCGATCTGAAAATAGAGGTTTACCAAGAATAATAATGAATAAAGCATTCAAAAAATTGCCAAAATAGGCCTATTTTTTAGGGTTCCTTTGTGGTCAAAGGTAATAAAGGAACCCGTATGGTCCTGACTTCGTCTGTCTGTCTGTCACACCTATATATTTCAGGGAACCACTGATGCTATCAATTTCAAATTTAGAATAATTTTATATCACACTTACTCAACCTCATCGCAAATGGTTCCTTTTTGTTTTATATAAATTTTTAATGGGGTCGTAGTGGGGCTTTAAAATTTCAAAGTGAGACTACTAAATTGAACGGGGGCATCATATATGAAAGGGGCTTTCATTTGCACATTTCAAAACATATTTTTATTTTGTTTTTATGTCACATAGTTTTTTGGCTTTATATTAAAAAAATTACAAAAAAATACTGTCCTCGTGATTACCCTATCTCCGAGGTTTGTGGAGAGAAATATCTGACATAATTATGGGTAGTATAATATCTATCTATATTTTACAGGAAAAATAAAATGATCTTTCAAAATAGTACAGTTTTTTAACAATCCTAAAAAACCTCGACAAACATACCTAGTTTTGCGGTTTGATTTTTATATGCTATTTGAGGTGTTACATGATTAGTAAAATTACTTTAATACGTCCAAAGATAGTATGGAACCTTTGGTGCGTGACTCCTACTCGCACTTGACCGGTATTTTTTTTAATTTCAGATTTTGCACGTGCGTTCTGTTTTGTTTTGTAGAAACCAGACAATAAGTTAGGCAAGCTCATGGAATGTATACATATTTATAGACCTTTTTAACAATGGGAGGTAACCAAACCAGCTAGGCTCAGTTTTCATACACCCGTTTATAGTCTCGATTATAAAAATTCATCGTTCTATATGCCAGAACCATGATTATATTTAATTGTGATTGACAAAGATTATAGAAATTTTATGCACGCCGACATATGACTTTTTCAGGCCGTCTATAAACGTGTTCAGCCATCCTATATGGAGTACACTAACATCCTAGTTAAAAGTAGGGTAAGGCTTAGTACTGATCTACAGTAGGTACGTACTCTACTTATTTTGCTTTTTCGACTAATCGAGAAAGAGGCTTGAGCTTAGGTATATTACCAATACGTATTACCATCAGGCAAGGAAGTAAAAATTCAATAGCTGTTATGTATTTGTGAACGAGCACGTCGATATACCTTTTTTTTTTCTTTGTCGCGGGGGAAATCTTCCAAAGATCCCCGGGAGCTGTGGGGCTCGACCGGGGTATGTGGCATTCTTACCCACTAAAACCCCCGCGGCTGTCGCATCGGCACATGAGAGGGGGGGACCCCAGGGCTCTCCAGTGGGATCTGCACCAGGGGCCCCTCAGTGCCTTGCCTTTGAGCCCGCCACCGGGGGGCACATTGTAGCCCCCCGGGAACTAGTCACGGTGCTCACGGGGACGGGGGTCGCAACCCCGCCGCCATCCTCCTCGGAGTTGCCGCCGTACTCAGTGGACGTTCAAAGGGCCCACACCCCGAACGTCCAGCGACTCCGAAGACGTCGATATACCTTATGTTATTTATTTCATTTACCTGGCCGACATCAATTTGTGGGCTCAAACTCCTTCCAGTATCTTCAAGTAAATCCACCCTCAGTATATTATGGTTCCCCGTCAATACATCAACCTCCACTTCTAAAGAACAAACGCCATAAATTTCATAAGGTTTAACGTCTTCTTTAGTAGAGTACATGTAGGAAGCTTGTAGATCAACTCCTTCTTGGTAAGCCTTTTCAACTAACACTTCCCATATTGGCTTGTCTAACTGTTCTTTGATAGGTTTCAGTCTTTCCATTATGATTTTACATGCTTTCATTGTAGCGAAAGCT
The DNA here is from genome assembly GCA_911728495.1 of Furcula furcula. Lineage (NCBI taxonomy): Eukaryota > Metazoa > Arthropoda > Insecta > Lepidoptera > Notodontidae > Furcula > Furcula furcula. The sequence continues at coordinate 20,376,916 of OU452255.1, forward strand.
ACGCATTCACTACCAATACTGGCTCCAGTAGCCATGGAGTTTGGGGATGTAAAACTAGCGCTTGGTTTAACACTAATTTTCTCGAGAGGTATGCCAAATATATACGCACAGACCTGAGCAACTTTTGTATTTAGACCTTGACCCATTTCTATACCTCCATGTGTTATTACTACTGTTCCGTCAGCGTGGAATATTGATACTATAGAATTAAAAGGCCCAAGGTAAAATAACTCGTATGTCATCGGTATTAGCTTCAAAGCTCGTTTCCTCCAACGATTATCATCGTTGAATTTCTTTATTTCCATAAGTCTTTCATCGTAATTCGAATCCTTTTTAATTTGTTCTATTAATTCTGCTATTGTATTGTTATCTTTGGACATGTTTACCAATCTAACTTCAGTAGGGTCTTTTTTTAATTTATGTGCTATTTTTTCAATGATATATTCAATCATTGCTATACCTTCTGTGGATGCTACAAGTAAATAAAACAGGTATTGTGAGGTTATACTATAATGTTTTGAAACCCTAGTCTATTTTGGATGCCAATTTATAAGATTTAAAAGTTATCAGTATCGTTCACTTACTAGTCGTAAATGTTACGGATTTGGAAAATGGACTTAATATTTGGCACTATATAACTGCCGGATTAATACTTACAAGGTGCTCTACACCATGTGTTTGATGGAGTATCAGTTGCAACACTGTTGGCCTCTACGTACCAGCGTCGACTGTCGTAGCAGTTGAAGAAATGATTTAAAGTAATGGAACTGATAGTTTCGTTTGGTGAACATCCGTTGTCTTGATAAAATATGTTCTTCAAATATTGTATTTCTCCTGTATTATTAACGCCAACCTAGTGAGCATGAGAAAAAGGGTCGATTGGTAAAAGCAGCTACTCTCATTATAAGTCAGAAATTTTATAGATTTTTTCATAATAGTAAGTTTTTCGACCATATTCTTAATGGTTTAGGCGTATTATAGCAGATTCTCAAAATGGCAGATGGAAGAAGCAAATTTAATTAAAATATTTTCACGTCATTCATTTTCTTTAGAAAAAACTAGGTTTTTAAAGAGAATGAACGATGTAATTCGTTTCAAGTTACTTTTGTAGTCTAAAAGGTTGATAGAATTAGATCTGTAGACGCTTTATCTGAATTTTTAACGATGATGGCCAAACATCTGCTACTTTGTGTTTCCGACGAATTAGTAGCACACAAACAAAATAAACAAGAACTAACAGAACAAACCTCAAAATTATTGTAAGTAGGTAAACGTTTGCCAATAATGCTCATATTGGTCTCCAGAGGCAAAATGAATCTACAGGTTTTATCCAGCAGATGTGTTACTAACGCTGCTGCACACGCTATTTGACATGATCTAGTTATTTTTCCACCATAACCGCCACCAACACGACGCACTATCACATTAATACTGGAACAATAAAGTGATAAAAGATTATGATTTCACTTCAAAGTTGTTAATGAAATGTCATACAAATTCCCTCGCTGTTGCAGGGTAAAATACTGTTAAACTTTCTGTCCACGGTAAAATGAAAATGATCTTACTAACCTATTCACGGGAACCTTCAAACATTCAGCAATAGCCACGTTAGTTATATCAAGCCACTGAGTGGCAGACAATATTTCTAAGCCATCCTCAGTTCTACGTGCAATCGACGTCTGCGGTTCCATATAAAAATGATGCTGAGACTCTAATTTGAATTCGCCTTTTAAAACATATTTCACATCGTGTCCTATATCACTCGGCTGCACAGTTTTATTATTAGTTATTCTTTTGTCTTTTTCTGGAGACTTCATCACATCTTCTACAGTCAACAAAGGTTTATTTTTACTAATGCTAGAGCAAATAACTTTCACTAGTTTAGCAGCTTTTATTGCTGTTTTCTCTCTGTCTGCTACTATAATAGCAACTGGATCTCCGTAAAACTTGACTTGCTTCGAACATAATAATTCTTCTTCCACTTGTATTAGAGAAATGCTAGTTGGTGTAAAGGAATTATTGCCTGGTATATCTTTAGCTGTGTAGAATGCTATAACGCCTGGTATTTTCTAAAAAGATTAAAAGTTTACCTGTAGGACACTTGTGCCAATTTGTATTTATAATCCATAGCCATACGACATACCAATATGACGTGTAGTTTTATTCATCATCACCAGCCGGAAGACGTCCACTACTGAACATAGGCCTCCCCCTTGGAACGCCACAATGAACGACAATTGGCGATTTGCATCCACCGGTTACTTGCGACGCGCACAATGTCGTCTGTCCACCTTGTGGGAGGCTACCTACGCTGCGTCTTTCGGTTCGTGGTCGCCACTCGAGAACCTTTCTTCCCCATCGAATATCGGTTCTTCGAGGGATGTGGCCTGCCCATTGCCACTTCAACTTAATGATTCTGATTCTGTAGTTTTATTACATGTTACAAAAGCAAAGATGGAAAACCAAGCAATAATGTGTTACTATGTGGTATAATGTGTTCAGTTCAATATATGTTCCCTATTTAATTTGCTGATACAATACTCACAAATGCTTCAGTCGTATCAAACCCACTTATAATACTACCAGGTCTAACATCAGCTGTTACAAAAGCACCAAACACTTCATCTGGTTGGGCTGGTAGGTCATTAGCAAACACAGCTTCGCCACTGCACTGAACTAATGCTTCTAGCTTAGGTATTGGTTTATTTAAAGGCCAAACGCTCTTGTCGGTATCGAACATTTGAGTTCCATGTGATATATCTCTTTTTAAAGCATCACCCCCTGAACGATATTTAGGATTTATTTTATCCATTGGACAGAGACTGATAATCGCCTGGAAATTTATTAAAGTTTACTTAAAGCTAGAATTTCTCAGTAAGAAAACGTAAAATTTATCTTATATTTCATGAAAATAATAAGTCACAATAATATTTAAAATGAAAATACACACATCAAAAGTGTCTAGGGATCAAGCATTTTTAAGCGGATTTCTTGAGATTGAGATGTGGCTTTGTAATAAATTTATGATTTTATAAATTTATATGGATCCTTTTTGGTGCATTTCATAATTTGAATCAGGAACTGTGAATCAAATTCGAGTAAAAGATGAAAATCAGCTGTCAATATTTTCCCTATAAAAACATACAACGCATTGAAGACATTATTAGTGCTACTGTTTCCCTACTACTGATTAAAACCAACGTTATTATGGAGCGGCGACGTCATTTAAGCAGGGAAGAAATGCTCAGAGCCGTGGGAATGATAGAAGCTGGTTCCCGGCAACGTACTGTGGCTTTAGCTCTGAATACAAGTCAGAGTGTTATCAGTCGACTTTGGACACGTTACCGAAGCACTGGTACCGTGGCTGAGCGCCATGGAGGACGGTATCGCTGCACCACACGGAGACAAGACCGATATATTCAAATCTTAACTCGAAGAGCTCCAACAATAACTGCCATGATGTTAGCCGTGAGGCTTCATCACTCTTCAGGAAACTTAATTAGCGACCAAACAGTCAGAAACCGCTTGCATGAAGTGAACCTTCATTCCCGAAGACCGCTACGGGTACCACCTATAGCAATGCACAATCGTAGGATTCGATATCAATGGGCTCTTGAACACAGAAATTGGGCAGAAGAACAATGGCGTTTCGTGTGCTTTTCTGATGAGTCTCGTTTTGGTATGAGACCGGATACAAGACGTATACGACACTGGAGAACCCCTGGACGCCAACAGCGATTAAAATCCTGCCAGGAAGTCCATCCTTATAGTGGTGGAACCATCATGGTATGGGCGGGTATTTGGATCGGCGGAAGAACTGAGTTGATTTGGATCAGAGGCAACCTCAACGCTCAAATTTATGCTGAGACGATTGTATCAGACGTCATCGTTCCTCTACAAGTGCAAATCGGTCCCTTATTTCAGTTAATGCATGATAATGCACGACCGCACACCGCAAGAGTTGTAAGACAGACTCTCGCCGCAGCTAACATCAATGTCCTGCCCTGGCCTGCTCAGTCGCCAGACTTGAACCCGATTGAGCATGCATGGGATATGCTACAGAGAAGAGCTCTGCCGAATATGGAGGGTATCCAGTCGCAAGAAGACCTTTTTTTGTTGTTGCAACGAACATGGGCGGCCATTCCACAGCGTGATTTGGATGAACTCATTTTGAGTATGCCAAACCGATGTTCTTGTGTTGTTAGTGTTCGCGGTAGAAACACGGATTATTAATTGTTTAAGTTACCCAATAAAATTTTAAAGAAAACTGTTATTTCAGTCTTTTTTTCGAACTTTTGTGTTAGTGGTTCAAATGTCAAAAATCCCTTTATTAGGAAAATGGCAAATTTCTTTATTAATGCAAAGGTGACTTGGTTTATCGTTACTGTAACAAACGAAAACACTTTATTTGATGAATCCTTAAAGAAAATTTTAATTAATATCAATCAGGAGAAAAGTTATTGCAAAAATATATGTTGATCCCTAGACACTTTTGATGTGTGTATTTGAAATAAACTACTGAACTGAATAATTGTAAAGTTCCAATTGTATGTGATGTATGAGAGAGATATACACAATTAATAGCTACATAATTCATTGATTTCTCTTTACTTTTTAAAATAAACAATTTAAAAAAATGAGTTAGTTACCTTGTAATATAAAGCAATTGCTAACATTTTTCTATAGGCTGCTGATGGCTCAGGCGGTGCATCTTCCGGGATAATCTCTTTAGATAAAGTTTTTAAAGCTAGTTGTAATGTTGTATCCGAGAAAAGATCTTTCCCAGCTAAAACAGCTTCAGTTTTACTTGCGTGAATGAACTTTGCTGAGATACTTCCGTACACTATTGTAGCTTTTTCTATGATTTTCGAATTTCGTTTGAATTTGAAAAGAAAACCAGCGTTAACGATTGCGTGAGCATTTTGAGATCGTGGCATTATCTAAAATAAGGTAAGCTTAAAAAATAAAGCCATTCTGTTGGTTGTATAATTGTATATTATCCGTTTTTACTGCATAGAATATATGAAATATACAGAAGAATATTTATTTAAGTAAACAGATATCACGCGGTCTCTTACTTTTAACCAGTTCATTCGTCACACATAAAAGGGATGTAATCATTGAGTTGTATTATAACTCAATGGATGTAATACCATTACAGTAATAGTATTAGAAATGAGCATGTGGACTGTTAAAAACTAAAACCACACCAAACCTTGTACGATTTCACGGCATATCTCTGTGAGAAAGGTGGAAGCATTACATTTAATATTAGTTTTCTCTTCATATCAGTTTTTAAAAAGTTTGTCAAGAACATAGTTTTCATCGTCTTGTTGGTGTCCACTAAAAAGTAAAAAAGGATACTATTTATTTAATTGAACATATGTATAGTCGAGGAGTTTTTTATTTATGTTAGGATACTAACCAATCGTAATCATGGCTCCAACAGTCTCAAAAAGTAAAAATAAATCTGATTGGAAATCATTATTTTCATATTTCATAAACAAATTTCCGCCAATCGTGCCAATCTAAAATATTTAATCTGGTGTAAAAATGTGTATAATTCAGCAAAAACATGGTAACAACTACGGTTTATTACTTATACTTACGTTTCTAACAGGAATATGGGCTACCAAATCCATATGATCATAAAATACTTTCAAATAGGTAAATTCTTCCCTATCTGTTGATATTTGGTGAAATAATTCCATCATATCATTTAACGTCATTCCTGCGCCTAGTATCAAGTTAACATCCAGAGTATATCCTTTTAATTCAATCACACTAAATATGTCTATAACATTATGTGGATAGTCTGTCAAGTGATAAACTCCTATAAGAAAATAACTTTTATTATTTCTTGTTGTTTAAAACTGTTTCATATGCTCAAAACTTAAAGGATTAAAGGGTGAAATATTTTTTTATAAAAAGTCCTAATCAACATATAATATACTTTATACAACAATAAATCATGGAATACTCTTAACCTTGCCCTGTATTTCCAGCAATGATTCTGTAATCATTACTTTTTCCTATAGCTTGGATCACATGATCCAAAGTGTAAGCTTTATACCATGTATAAGATCCGTTGTCTATTATAATCATATGGTTTTCATTATTATCAAGAATACACCAATCATCTTCAGTTTTTAAATCCTTTTCATTAGTATTAACAGTCTGATGTCTTTCCATTTTCTTGTTTTTATGATAACAATTTTGGTTACATTTAATTCCACAAGTCTTAAGGGTGGATAAATCTTCCAAATCGATTAGTTTATCGACTAGTGTTTCATCAGTATTATTTGCAAATGATTTAAATGCATCAGCTATAGATCTGTATCCTGTACATCTACAAATATTTCCCGCAAATGAATTCTCAATTTCTTTCATCGACATACCACCCTTTTTGTTTCTTTCATTGATACTGTGAAAAAACAAGTCCTTTAGCGTGTAACGCACTTTTAGGTACTTATACTTACGTATACATAAGTATGTCATAATCATAATCAAGGATTTAAGTACGACCTTTTTTCATTTTTCTGGCACTGTAGTCCAATGTTCATTGAGCTTGGGAGAAAATATTATCATTTTTTAAAGATGATTGACGGGAAGTATTAATGTCTTGTACCTGTACATATTCATGATCCAGCCTGGAGTGCAGTATCCGCACTGAGTACCATTGAACTTGGCCAGTCTGCTTTGTATGTCGTGGTAGCCAATCATTTTGTTTCCAATACCTTCAGCAGTAATCACCTCCCAGCCGTGGCAAGAGAGCACTGATACGAGGCACTGGATGTACAAAATAAAATTCTGGCAATGTTAAAATGTCAACATGGTTGCAATTGATAACATGACTGTAAGAAACATTTTATCCTCCCAATAGTCGTTAAAGAATTTTTGGACAGTATTTCGTATCAAGATGGGTTTAACCATGGCTTTTCCACCGATGTTGCGCCTTGTTTGAGTCACAGAAGTCTAATTTCGATTTATGTAGTCTTAATGGATGCGAGTTACAATGGAAATTTATGATCGCAGGATGGCAGACACGTCGTTGGCTTCAACGACTTGGCTGCTATTAATGAGGCTATTTTCATGGCGTGTTGACGATAAAGGATAAGCTATGATGTAAGCTAAATTTAATACTTACAGAATTAACAGAAAATATTTTTAATTCATTAGTAGGTGGGAACGAGGCTTGAACAGCGACCACGCAGGCTCCACAGCCACCTTCGTGGCACATCGCTTTCGTGCCTCTCAGATTTGCCACATTTCTGATGTACTCGTTTAGCGAGACATCGGGACCAAACTTGCCATCCGCTGCAAATTGCTTATTATATTAATAGGTCTTTATAAATATAATTTATAGTTGAGTTGGGCTAAAGAATTACGAGAAAACGTAGGCTATTATTTTTTTTAAACTACGGTGTTTATTATTTACATTCTGTTACTAAGCGAAGCGGTTTTTGATGTGGATAAGATCTGTCACGAAACATGTATTTTTTAAATATCCATTGTCCATTTCTTAAGTTATTAATTATTAACATCTCACCCTCATACTGCTTCCCATTAATTTTGAAAATTATTTTCGACATCTCAAATTTTGCCACTTGCTGAACTACCGGTCACTTCATCAACGCGATAATTGCCAAATGAGCATTCCCACCACAATTTCGAGTGACACTGACGGTATGAATAGATGTTTTTTTGTAAAAAATAACATAGCTAGCGGAACTGAAGAGATACTTCCAATATCGTAATGAGCAGTTTGATTAAAATTGATTTTAGTCTATTGTGATAATGCAGGGTATTCCGTAAGTGGTTGTATACCTGTAATGAAATAAACCTGTAATGATATAATGATATGAAATAAACTGTTATAATGATGTGCTGCTTAATGGTTCTTGCGTTTATTGGTGTCATCAAGTAAGACTTAATATCTACAATATCTTTTCTTTTTGCCTGAAATCATAGTGACACAGTCGAGGTCAAATCTTGCGTGGGATTTAGTTATTATCGTCTTTGCTGTTACGTTATTTGCATTTTTCTGACCGTTCTGGATTGTCGTAGATTCGAAGAACTGTGGAATTTACTGAGTAAGTAAATATGTAGATGCATTAGTTTCTTGCTTATAGCGTACGAAAGTGTGAATGAAACATGCCACGTGAAAGTGTGAAAAAGAAATCAAAATTTTCTTAAATTTCTCTGTAGAAGTTTTGGTTCGATTATAATAAGCTAATTCCTCTTCGTAATCGCACAAGATAACAAGCTGGGTGGCGAAGCAACCTTTTTTTCGCGGGGTAAACCTTCAAAAGGTCCCCGGGAGCTGTGGGGCTCGACCGGGGTATGTGGGATTATTACCCACTAAAACCCCGGCCGCTCTGCATCAGGCAAGGCACTGAGGTGCTTTTAGTGGGATTTGAACCGGCAGTCCCTCAGTGCCTTGCCTTTCAGCCCGCCGCCGGGGGGCGCATTGTAGCTCCCCGGAAACCTGTTACGGTGGTCTCGGGGACGCGGGTCGCAACCCCAAAGGCGGCGATACACCCTAGATAATTAACGAATCTGCATTCATTTTGCTACCGGCACTTTAGGCCCATTACAAAAGAAAATACAACATTAAAAAAATAACTCCGACAAATACCAGAAATGAACCAAACGATAAAACACGAAGTTAAGGTTCTGTCTAGACCGCTCCATGACATGCAATGCGCGTACCAACCAGGTAAGTCTACGGACACGGCACTGCACTACGTGGTCAACCGAGCAGAACATGCATTGGAGACAAAAGAAATCTGTGCTGGAACGTTTTTGGATATTGAGGGGGCGTTCGATCGAACAACCTTCGCTTCAATAAGAACTTCAGCACAAAATCATGGCATAGATGCGACAATTGTTAAATGGATTAGCACTATGCTACAGGAACGTGTCATTAAAACTAGTTTATTAGGTGATATGGTTACCGTAAAGGCAACTAAAGGATGTCCACAGGTCCACAGGGAGGCATTACTGTGGAGTCTAGTGGTGGATTCGTTGTTAGTGGAACTAAACAGTGGACCATTTCAAGCTGTAGGCTATGCAGATGATATAGTCATACAAGTAAATGGTAAATTTCCAAACGTAACGGATTTGCTGCAGGGTGCTTTGGTTAGGGTGGAAAGTTGGTGTAAAGACCTTTCCTTAAAGCCAAGCAAAACGGCTATAGTGCCGTTCACGAGGAAAAGACATTTAGTGGGCCTTAGAAACCCAGAAATGTACGGCACCAAACTAAAATGGGCTACGGAAGTAAAATATCTTGGGGTAACTCTTGATAGTAAACTAACGTGGCATGGTCATGTTGAAAACATAACAAAAAAGACCTTACGTGTCTTCAATATGTGCCGTTCTGCGTATGGCAAAACCTGGGGACTCAAACCAAAGGTAATGTATTGGTTATATACTACGATGGTGAGGCCTATTCTCACATATGGCAGCGCTGTATGGTGGCCTAGGACCAAACTAAGGATCTGCAAGGATTCTCTTAGAAAGGTGCAAAGAGTAGTTTGCATGGCAATTACAGGTGCCTTCAAAACAACGCCTACACTGGCTCTTGAGTGGTTACTGGGACTAACCCCACTTCACACTTACATACAAATAGAGGCAAGAAAGTCACTATACAGACTTGCAAAAGCAGGAGTTTGGAATCGTAACAAGCCCTGTACAAAACATACTTTATTGGATCCCGTGAAAGAACTGGATGATCTAATAGACATGCCCTGTGATAGGATAAATCCAGTGTACATGTTTAACAAGAGGTACCTAGTACATATACCATCCAGGGAAGAGTGGACGAGGGGACTCAAACCGGTTGGTGGAACTCACCTCATATGGTACACTGACGGTTCTAAAACGGAGTCAGGTACATGGGCAGGGATTTATTCCAAGGACTGTAGTATCAGTCACAGCATGGGGCAATATGCATCGGTATTCCAAGCGGAAACCTATGTCATAATTGCCAGCATCAAAGAAATGCAAAGGAGAAATATCAAAGGTAAAACCTTTTGCATTCTCAGCGATAGTCAGGCAGCTCTGAAGGCTCCGAATTCTTTCAGAGTTGCTTCTAAATTGGTCAAAGACGGTGTTACAGGCTTGAACAACCTGGGAAGAAACAACAATGTCAGCCTTATCTGGGTACCTGGACATGAAGGCATCGAGGGCATTGAGAAGGTAGATTGATTATCGACGGCCGGCTCACAGAGACATTTGGTTGGCTCCGAACCATTTGTGGGGATTCCGTATGGAACATATCACCAAGCATTATATGTACATGCTAGAAACGAACACATCAAGGAATGGAGGGCAGCGTCAGGCCTAAACCACTCCAAAGCGTTCTCTAGCGGAAGGGTGGACTGTGGGGTCAAATTATTAAACCTAAACAGATCACAAATAAGGCACCTGATGGGTGCACTTACGGGACATTTTAGCACCAACGAGCACACAGAATGAGGCTAAGTACTAGTGACATTTGCAGTTTCTGCGAAGATGAAAAAGAGTCAATGCGACACATATTGTGTAGCTGCGACACTCTTGCTAGACGTAGGTTGCATCATCTGGGAGTAGCCTATCCTACGCCGAATGTATTTATCGCCATATGTGATTATGTACAGCTCCAAGCTGGCGTGATCGTTGCGTACCTGAGGGAGCTCTTCGATACGCGAAGTGCGTTCCGGGAATACCGGCCCCAAACCTATAGCCGCCAAGAATAGATAGAAGTTAAGGTTAATCAATAAAGATAATTAAAATACGCTGTTTCATTACAAGCGGTAATTATTGGTTATTCTAATTATGATATTACGAAATAGGTTGCCTACTTATTACGTTTATTTTTTAAGTAGACTATACTTTGTTAAGCTCAAACTTCAATTACTATGTAGTTTAACGGTCGGTTTTTAACCAACTAAATAATAAGGAGGAGATCCTCAATTCGCCGGTATCTTTTTTAATGGATTTCACAGACGCATTTTCACGCTAAAATGCCTGGACCAATGTGGAAAAATTTTCTTCTGTTTAAAAGGGTATACTTCCCAGGTGGCCTCAGATCATCAGGTCAGGATCTGATAATAGGATACTGGAGAAATTGAGTGAACTCTTCACCCTTGCTAGTGATAAAGCTTTATATCCAAATCAGGTTTTTGGTATAAAGAAAACTTGAAAACTACTACAGAGAATATGACCTTTCAATAGACACCACACTAATAAATGAAAAATAACTTTACTAAAATATTATTGAAGTTGGTGCTAGCTAAATAAATACAGTACATATGCTAACACCAGAATCGGCGGACTATCACCAACTTCAATAATATTTTATTTAATTATTTTTTATAGGACGAATAAGATGTTCATCTCATTAGATGAACACAGTAGCACGCACAGTAGCACAGTAGCACAGTAGCACAGTAGCATGGTAGTGACACGCCTGCCAATGGACAGCTGCATTGGACTCGATGCGTCAGGTTATTAAGTCCCTTGAGCCCGATAATTCCACCAGCTATCCTGCCCCACTTATCGGAACACAGAACCACAGCTATGTATACACATTCCTGCTTGGCGGCAGAAATTTCGACACTGCGGTGATATCTACCAACGAATAAACTTTACTGGTACTACTAGGTACTGGGTGGTAGACTCCTTGTACAAGGAACCATCCAGGGTCAGATATTCTGCCACCTAGCAGCAGTGTAAACATTGCTGTGTTCCCGGTGTGAAGGGCACTGTAGCTGGTGAAATTAATTAATAGGCTGCGGTGACTGCTCAGCATCAGGCGGGCCGCATGCTTGCTTGCCACCTTGGTAGGTAGGTACCTAGTATAAATTTAGAGATAACAGCGCTGCGCCGGGAATCTGGATTTCCAACTGAATCTGGATTTTCTGGAGTTGCCAACATCGTTTGGCGGAAGCGCGACGCACAGTTGCCACATTTATCTCATAAGTTTTTTTTAAGTTTAAGTTTTTTGTTTGTAGGTAGTAAGTTTTTATTTTGTATATTTTTGTGTGTTTCGTTATCCGCCGAATAAATGTAGTTCTTCTTCTTCTAGATAATTTAAAAAACAATCGTTTTGTTACCCTTTTTTCATGATTTGGTTCTGCGATGTGATACAGCTGCGAAAAGTGGCGTTTTTGTTTGTACATCGGGTTTTTCGCTGGTATTAAACGTATTAAATGAACCTTTATCTGTTTGGCATTCAATTCACATGAAAATTTGTGCACGCACTTCGAAATTTGTTTTCAAGGCTATCGTTAATGGAATAATGGTTAACGGCCCCGTTGGGCGAGGATTGCACGATGTTTTGTAATAGCCAAATTACATGGGTAGCTAAATAGTAATTTGAATTTAACGTGTAACCAACGACATTATTTGCGAGTTAAGCTGATTTATAATCATCAGCCGTAATACGTCCACTGCTGAACAAAGGCCTCCCCCTTAGAAGGGAGGGGATGTCATTATCCTCACGCTTGGCGGGCGTTTTGGGGATTTCAGTACAGAAAAGACGCTGCTGCCCGTCTTCTTCTTTTCCCTTTTTACACCCAACGGGAGGAGATGGGTGGGTGCTATTCTTACCCGGACACCCCACGGGAAGTTAATTTATAATTAGCTTTGCCAATTGATTTTGTAAGGTATGAAAAATCCCTTTAGTAAACATTTTCTGACGGGCCCGTTGGTCTAGTGGTCAGACACCCTGCCTGCTAACCGATGGGTCGTGGGTTCGATTCCCGCCAAGTGTCTGGGTGTAGTTTATCTATTTAAGTATCTATTTACAAAAAAAAAAGTATATAAGTATTAGTATCAGTTGTCTGGTTTCCATAGTACAGGCTCTGCCTAGTTTGGGATCGGATGACCGTGTGTGGATTGTCCCAAGAATTTTTTTTTTTTTTTTGGTCTTTATGGAAAACACACTAACTTGATAAAAATTTTAAGTATCATGGGAAGCTTTTACATTAACTGATAGATCTTACGAGTATATTAAGTCAATAGATACACGGAAAAAAATGCTCACGGAATTATTTTTCTTCCAAGAATATTTTTATTCTCAGGAATATTGTATAATGTCAAATAAATATTTACTTGAACTAAAAATAATATCTTAGTCCAACTGAAATGATATTCTCCACGAAAAATAATATTATTCTTCATATACACACATCAAAAGTGTCTAGGGATCAACATATATTTTTGCAATAACTTTTCTCCTGATTGATATTAATTAAAATTTTCTTTAAGGATTCATCAAATAAAGTGTTTTCGTATGTCACAGTAACGATAAACCAAGTCACCTTTGCATTAATAAAGAAATTTGCCATTTTCCTAATAAAGGGATTTTTGACATTTGAACCACTAACACAAAAGTTCGAAAAAAAGACTGAAATAACAGTTTTCTTTAAAATTTTATTGGGTAACTTAAACAATTAATAATCCGTGTTTCTACCGCGAACACTAACAATACAAGAACATCGGTTTGGCATACTCAAAATGAGTTCATCCAAATCACGCTGTGGAATGGCCGCCCATGTTCGTTGCAACAACAAAAAAAGGTCTTCTTGCGACTGGATACCCTCCATATTCGGCAGAGCTCTTCTCTGTAGCATATCCCATGCATGCTCAATCGGGTTCAAGTCTGGCGACTGAGCAGGCCAGGGCAGGACATTGATGTTAGCTGCGGCGAGAGTCTGTCTTACAACTCTTGCGGTGTGCGGTCGTGCATTATCATGCATTAACTGAAATAAGGGACCGATTTGCACTTGTAGAGGAACGATGACGTCTGATACAATCGTCTCAGCATAAATTTGAGCGTTGAGGTTGCCTCTGATCCAAATCAACTCAGTTCTTCCGCCGATCCAAATACCCGCCCATACCATGATGGTTCCACCACTATAAGGATGGACTTCCTGGCAGGATTTTAATCGCTGTTGGCGTCCAGGGGTTCTCCAGTGTCGTATACGTCTTGTATCCGGTCTCATACCAAAACGAGACTCATCAGAAAAGCACACGAAACGCCATTGTTCTTCTGCCCAATTTCTGTGTTCAAGAGCCCATTGATATCGAATCCTACGATTGTGCATTGCTATAGGTGGTACCCGTAGCGGTCTTCGGGAATGAAGGTTCACTTCATGCAAGCGGTTTCTGACTGTTTGGTCGCTAATTAAGTTCCCTGAAGAGTGATGAAGCCTCACGGCTAACATCATGGCAGTTATTGTTGGAGCTCTTAGAGTTAAGATTTGAATATATCGGTCTTGTCTCCGTGTGGTGCAGCGATACCGTCCTCCATGGCGCTCAGCCACGGTACCAGTGCTTCGGTAACGTGTCCAAAGTCGACTGATAACACTCTGACTTGTATTCAGAGCTAAAGCCACAGTACGTTGCCGGGAACCAGCTTCTATCATTCCCACGGCTCTGAGCATTTCTTCCCTGCTAAGCCACATCTCAATCTCAAGAAATCCGCTTAAAAATGCTTGATCCCTAGACACTTTTGATGTGTGTATTTACTAGAACCAAAACAATGATTTTCTTTTTAAGAAGTTTTGAGTGTTGTCTGAACAATTCTGTTACTTTTTTGAAGTAAGATTTTTTAAGGGTCTTAATACAAATAACATATTCTAAGTTCAAGAGCCTTTACTACACACATCAAAAGTGTCTAGGGATCAAGCATTTTTAAGCGGATTTCTTGAGATTGAAAAGTTATTGCAAAAATATATGTTGATCCCTAGACACTTTTGATGTGTGTATTTGAACCAAAAGTTGTACCATTTACTTAAACTAAGAATAAAACATCAAAGCATTGTTATCTAAAATTATAAATACAAAATCCTCATTTTCTTCCTGTTAATAATTGACGATTCTCATATTTAGAAACTAGGAACGTTTTCGCCGAAGAAAAATATTTTTCGTTCTAAAAAGAATACATTGAATGTGAGAAAATAACGGATTTGAAAGGAGAATCTGAAATGATTCGAAACAATATAGACTTACATTTGTAATAATAAAATACAAGTTTGCTTTAAGAACACTTTGTTTTTGGGTAAGTAAATAGTAGCATTGACGTTAGAATCTAAATTATTCAAGTAAAGGTAGTCAAATGTTTTCAAACAAGACGTTTTTGTGTTGTGGTAATAAGTTATGGTGTTGAACTAGGAATCTAAATTGTTTCAAAATAAGAAATACTAACGTTTTTTAGTAAGAAAATGCGTGTTTGGTTTAAGAAAAGTTTATTTTTGGGTAAGTAAATAGTAGCATTGACATTAGAATCTAAATTATTCAAGTAAAGGTAGTCAAATGTTTTCAAACAAGACATTTTTGTTTTGTGGTAATAAGTTATGGTGTTGAACTAGGAATCTAAATTGTTTCAAAATAAGATAAATTAACGTTTTTTAGTAAGAAATTGCGTGTTTGGTTTAAGAAAAGTTTGTTTTTGGGTAAGTAAATAGTAGCATTGACGTTAGAATCTAAATTATTCAAATAAAGTTCATCCAATGTTTTCAAATAAGACATTTTTGCTTTGTGGTAATAAGTTATGGTGTTGAACGAGGAATTTAAATTGTTTCAAAATAAGTTATACTAACGTTTTTTAGTAAGAAAATGCGTGTTTGGTTTAAGAAAAGTTTGTTTTTGGGTAAGTAAATAGTAGCATTGACGTTAGAATCTAAATTATTCAAGTAAAGGTAGTCAAATGTTTTCAAACAAGACATTTTTGTTTTGTGGTAATAAGTTATGGTGTTGAACTAGGAATCTAAATTGTTTCAAAATAAGATATACTAACGTTTTTTAGTAAGAAAATGCGTGTTTAGTTTAAGAAAAGTTTGTTTTTGGGTAAGTAAATAGTAGCATTGACGTTAGAATCTAAATTATTCAAGTAAAGGTAGTCAAATGTTTTCAAACAAGACATTTTTGTTTTGTGGTAATAAGTTTTGGTGTTGAACTAAGAATCTAAATTGTTTCAAAATAAGATATACTAACGTTTTTTAGTAAGAAAATGCGTGTTTGGTTTAAGAAAAGTTTGTTTTTGGGTAAGTAAATAGTAGCATTGACGTTAGAATCTAAATTATTCAAGTAAAGGTAGTCAAATGTTTTCAAACAAGACATTTTTGTTTTGTGGTAATAAGTTATGGTGTTGAACTAGGAATCTAAATTGTTTCAAAATAAGATATACTAACGTTTTTTAGTAAGAAAATGCGTGTTTGGTTTAAGAAAAGTTTGTTTTTGGGTAAGTAAATAGTAGCATTGACGTTAGAATCTAAATTATTCAAGTAAAGGTAGTCAAATGTTTTCAAACAAGACATTTTTGTTTTGTGGTAATAAGTTATGGTGTTGAACTAGGAATCTAAATTGTTTCAAAATAAGATAAACTAACGTTTTTTAGTAAGAAAATGCGTTGCAATCAATCTATTCTTACGGATTATATCGCGATTTATTTTATTTTTCCCGACGTTTCGAATGCCTTGCAGCACCCATGGTCACGGGCGGACTGACTAAATGTAAGAATAGATTGATTGCAATGTCTAGTATTCGCGTAAATAAAAGACAACATTAAGAAAATGCGTGTTTGGTATAAGAAAAGTTTGTTTTTGGGTAAGTAAATAGTAGCATTGACGTTAGAATCTAAATTATTCAAGTAAAGGTAGTCAAATGTTTTCAAACAAGACATTTTTGTTTTGTGGTAATAAGTTATGGTGTTGAACTAGGAATCTAAATGGTTTCAAAATAAGATATACTAACGTTTTTTTAGAAAGAAAATGCGTGTTTGGTTTAAGAAAAGTTTGTTTTTGGGTAAGTAAATAGTAGCATTGACGTAAGAATCTAAATTATTCAAGTAAAGGTAGTCAAATGTTTTCAAACAAGACATTTTTGTTTTGTGGTAATAAGTTATGGTGTTGAACTAGGAATCTAAATTGTTTCAAAATAAGAAATGCCTACTTACATGTTACACTCTTCCTCGTTCGAAAATCATTTCCGACCACGGAGGGCTTTTTTCTAATTAGGGAACAAATAGCTCGGATCCAGCCCCAAATGATTATTTCATTTGGTGCTGGATCCGAGCTATAGGCTCGTGTTTCCAAGCCTGCTATGCGAGGTTAGTTTCCTCGCACAGCAGGCTTGAAAACTCGCTGTGTGGACCGGGGCGTTGTCCTGAAGAAGCAACACCGGCAGTCAGTTGACACCGTCTTTTTGTTTTTTTGCCTCCCGTTAATTTCATGAAGTGGTTGCGTTATAGGATGGTTCATTTATGGTTTCACCTTTTTTGTGTAGGTACTCATTCAGTAAAATTCCATTTCGAGTCCCAAAACGACTTTGAATTTCTTAACAGACTGCTATTCCGTAAGCTTTAGCAGTTCCACAACATACTTTAGCCGCCCAAAACTTCTTGTTTATGAGACTCCAATATTTCTTTATCTAAGTAGAGGTATTCTCTTTCGAGCACCTTCTCTCGTTTTGTATCACTTATAATGAGGGATACTTGATCCGGGGGGTGCACCTCTCCCGTATATGAATGTAGGTATACCAAGTACACCCATACCAATTCCTCGTGTTAAAACCTTCGTTAAAACACTTAACCATTTCGATCAACTTTCACAAACAATTAAATGAACAAATAGCGATCATTATTGGTGGTAGGTATATGTATAACGTGTTAAATTCTAACCCTATTCCTCCAGTTATGTATGAAACCGTAAATATTGAATATGCCAAAAGTATAAAAAATCTTGGGGTGTTTTTTAATTGTTCCTTATCTTGGGATATTCACATCGCAGAGGTGAGTAGGCGAGTTTTTGGTACTTTCCACTCTCTCAAGCGGCTCCAATCTTTTCTTCCTTTCGAAACCAAAGTAACTCTTGCTATGTCCTTATTATTACCACTTCTTGATTACGCCGATGTTTGTTTTCTTGATGCCACAGAAGAACTTTTGGACAAACTGGAACGCCTTCAAAACTTAGCTATTCGTTTTATTTACGGCCTTAGGAAATATGACCATGTCTCGCAATTCCGAACTAAACTGAAATGGTTACCTATTAGACATAGGCGTAATCTACACATTCTGTCTTTACTTTTTAATATCTTACATAACCCTAAATCTCCTGAGTATCTGCGTGAACGCTTTGAGTATCTTGTCCCTGTTCATATACCGACTCGCTCTACTAAGTCTCTTCTTTTAAAAACTCCCATACACTCGTCGAGTCGATATGACGGATCTTTTACGGTTCAAGCTATCAGACTATGGAATAGCCTTCCTCTTTCAATTCTTCAAAGCCAATCTCTGCCCATTTTTAAGAAGAGAACCAAAGAATATTTTCTGTCACAGTGATTTGTTTAAGTTATGAACTATTATTATTACTTGTTTATTATTTATATTTGTATCCTATATTTTTAGTTGATATTATATGAGATCTATTTATATATTATACATTTATATATATATACATATGTAAGTATATATTAAAGTACATATATATATATATATATTATATAGTATTATTATATTTTATAGTATATTTATATTGATATAGTGTGTATCATTTAGATAGTTACATTTATTTTTTCTATCTTATTTCAACCTTTTTAAATTAAAGTCTTTTTTTGCTTTCTTTCCTGTTTAAATTATAATATTTTTTTTTGCTAGTACACTTGGTTTTGCCCGCATTCTTTCTGTCACGCTCACTTTGGGTTTGCTGGAAGAGAACTCACATGTTGAGTTAAGCTCGCCCTTTATGTTACTTTTTTCTTTATATGTTAATATTTCTATTGTATTTCTTCTTTTTTTGTGTACATAATAAAGAATAATAACAAAAACATTTTTACAAAAAAAAACAACAAGTACTTATTTAAGTACTTCCAAAAAACACTAGTTACAAAGTGAAAAATAACTTTAAATTCGGAAGTCGGTGTCATTGGATCTGTATTTTAGTGTTTAGCCACCGGCTTCCGAAATTAAAGTTATTTTTCACTTTGTTGTCGTTTTTTTGGAAGGCGGTTGCTTTTTTTTGTAAAAGTTTTTATTTTTCACTTTTTAGTGGGTCAGGTTGTAATTATCTAAGTTGCAATAGCCTAACGTCAACGGCTCATCACCTTTTACAAAATATTGCATTTTCCGATGCAGGGACGTTAATTGTTGAGGAGTTCTCCTAGTAAGAACCAGGAGAACTGATGTTCTCCATGGTGAAGTCACCATCACCATATGCATTGTGACGAGTATAAATTGCTTAGCAACCATATAATCGAATCACAACCCGTGAAATATACATATAAGTAGGTAGGTACTAATGATTGAGTAGTTCCGATGGACATCTTTGGTCCTCATCATCAGTTCCACTTCACCAAATGGTGCTCTCCAAGAGCAAATGCACGAGTTACTATAAAAAAATACCCAAATCGCTATAGGTATGCCTATAACATTTGAGGGATTCCCTCGATTTCCATGGAACCCCTCATCAGATTCTGACTTGGTGACAATGGGACCACCTCGAGAATATACTTACACTTTCAAACAAAACAAGAGTTTTGCAAATCAGTTTATTTAAGACGGAGTTATGAGTTTATGACCGGACTTACTGTACCTACCTATAAACAAAAAAAAATATAAGTATTTAGATACTAGCGTCTACCCGCGACTTCGTCCGCGTCAAATTTCTTGTCCCCCCGACTCACCCCGTCGCATCGCATCGCCTGCCCGCGCTACTACTTCGATTTCACGTAGCGTTATTTCTGACTTTTTTCTTTCTGCTCGGCTCCTAAGGGTCCTAGCGTGATGTTAAATAGCTTATAGCCTTCCTCAAGAGTTGGGCTATCAAATGCAAAGAATTTTTCATATCGGTCTGGTAGTTCCAGAGATTAGCACGTTCAAACAAACTTTTCAGCTTTATCATTAGTAGTAGCTTCTGCACGCAACTTTGTCCACTTAAAATTTCGGCCTCCGACCCACCCCGTCACATCACATCGCCCGCCCGCGCTATTAATTAAACTCAAACTCAAACTCAAAAATCTTTATTTCAAATAGGCTTAACGCTAGCACTTTTGAATCGTCATTTTTTAGAAGCTACCACCGGATCACAACGCGGCCTCAACTGAGAAGATCCGGCAAGAAACTCAGCGGGCTTGTCATTTTTTCACTTTTTTTTTTTTAAACATTGTTTTGTTACAAATGAATCGACATTAGCGATATTGTGTCCTGCCATTCGAAACATAAAGCAAGGGAGAAAAGAAGAAAACAATAAATTAAGACAAACTAAAAGGCCAAATGGATAGAAGTCGGACCAGTCCCCCCAAGCAGCACCCGCGCACGAGTTGACTCGAGCAGCAGCCATCACTCCCCTCAACCATATTAGAGGGAAGGGGGTGACCCGCCACACGAAGCCGCCACAAGCAAAGACTTTTCGATGGCGAGCATGACCGAACCAAAATCACAGTGGCTCACATTTAACTTCTGCTGTTAAGTAGTACCTCGACAGGCAAGACACAAAACACTTTCACATAATCTTTATATTATCAATCAATTGACTTGTGAAACAGCCATCAGTAATCCATCAGATTAAGAGGTGTTACAAACTGTAAGCCTACAATTCTAAGCTTGCATGAGTTGAGCAGTTCAAGCCCACGCAGCTTTATCCTCTAGGTAATCCGAGATTTTGTAATAAGCCTTTTTCGACAACCGGCTTCTTATCAAAGGTTTAAATTTATTCAGTGGAAGATCTCGGATATCCTGTGGCAGTTTGTTATAGAAGCGTATACTTTGGCCCATAAACGATTTGCTTGTTCTGTGGAGACGTGTGGAATGTAAAACAAGATTGTGTTTGTTCCGGGTATTAACACTATGAATCGCACTGTACTTTTTAAAAGATACACTATTTTTCTGAATATAAACTAAATTTTCAAATATGAATTGCGAAACAACCGTTAGAATATCTATTTCTTTGAATTTTTCCCTTAGTGAATCAGTAGGAGCCAGATTGTAAATGGCTCTCACAGCTCTTTTCTGCAGAATAAAAATGGTATTAAGTTCTGCAGAAGATCCCCACAGTAATAAACCATAAGACATAATACTGTGGAAATAGCTGAAATAAACAATTCTAGCGGTTTCAATATCAGTTAAACGTCTTATTTTTTTAACTGCATAAGCCGCGGAACTCAGTCTACCTGACAATTTCTTAATGTGTGGGCCCCATTGTAGTTTAGCGTCAATTGTTATACCTAAGAACACAGTCGACTCCTCAAGGTCCAACTTCGCTCCATTAATTTCCACATTGGTTGCCACCTGTCTTACATTTGGTGTTACAAATTTCACACATTTGGTTTTGCTCTCATTAAGTTTCAAATTATTAACATTGAACCAATGGACAACTTTAGAAAGTACATTGTTTACTTCGTCATATTCATAGAGTTTACGCCTGACTTTAAATAAAAGAGAGGTATCATCAGCGAACAATACAACATTTAGTTTGTCCCCTACGTAGTAGGGTAAGTCATTAATATATATTAAAAACAGAAATGGGCCTAATATTGAACCTTGAGGGACGCCCATGGAGACCACAGAACCAGGAGATCTCTTACCGTTAATGTCAACCTTCTGAATTCTATTATGCAAATATGAAGTTAAAAGGTCAAGAGCTCTGTCCCTTATACCATAGTGGCGTAATTTCCTGACCATCGTATCATGATCTACACAATCAAAAGCTTTGGATAAATCACAGAATACACCAAGGGCGTTCTGTGATTCCTCCCAAGCCTCATATACATATTTTATTAATTCGACTCCCGCGTCAGTGGTGGACCGATTCTTTCTAAAGCCGAACTGTTTATCATGAAACAAGTTATATTTATTGAAATGATCTAACATTTGATCCAAAAGAAGCTTTTCAAAAATTTTACTCAAGGCTGGCAACACCGAAATTGGTCTGAAATTCGTAGGTTCAGTGGTACTACCAGACTTGAATAAAGGTATTATTTTACTGTGCTTCATGAGGTCAGGAAACTCTCCATTCTTGACACAGCTATTAAATATAACTGCTAATTGAGGAGCAATAATGTCAATTATATAAGCTATTATTTGGACAGAAAGCCCCCATACATCAGCCGTCTTTTTCTGGTTAAGTTGTTTAAAAGTTTTTATGATGTCTTTAGCAGTCACAAAAGAGTATTTAAAAGCTGTGTCACACTGTGGTACATTTTCATTTAATATTATTTCAGCGGAAGTGGACGAGGAATTCAGAGTTTTCGTTATATTAATAGGAACATCACTAAAAAACCTTTCAAACTCTGTCGCTACATCTAAATCCGCTGTTACATCTTTATTGTTAACATGTAGACAAAAATCATTATTTCTTACTGATGACCTACCAGTCTCGCTATTTATAATATTCCATGTAGTTTTAATCTTATTATCCGCATTTCGGATTTTATTTTTTAAAAAATTCGACTTAGCTATCGAACAGACTCGCTTGAAAACTTTTGAGTATTTTTTTACATATTCTTTAAAGAGCTGAGAGGAATTAACAGATTTTTCATTATAAAGCTCATACAGTTTTCTCCGACTGGTATGTATACCAACAGTCGCCCAGTCATTAAACGATACACAATTATTAATCGATACAGTTTTGGGCTTAAAAATTTTTACAAATCGATTATCGATTTCTCGGAACAAAGAATTGTATAATATATTCGGATCGCCATGACAGGGCAACACAGGTAGGCTGTCAGTCAAGGCGGCTTTAAACTGACATAAGCGGTGTTTATTTATAGGAACAAATGTTATGTTTCGTTGAAATTTGATGATTTTACTAGGAAAAGTAACAACTAGACCACAGTGGTCGGAATCCAGTTTACTAATAATTTCTTTGTGTGTGGGTTTCAAACTTGTAAAAATGTTGTCAATGCATGTTGCACTAAAAGAGGTTATCCTAGTTGGCTCAAAGAAAATATTATACAAATTGTGTGATCTAAATAAGGTTATAAATTTACTAGTTACATTAGTATTTTCCAGTATATTTATGTTGAAGTCTCCACAGACAATGATAGATTTATTAGTGTGTGACAATTTGTGTAAAACAGTTTCTAATATATTTTCAAAAACATCATATGATGCACAAGGGGGTCTATATACGCTCAGCACCAAAAACTGCCCAGTCTCAATGCAAGCTAATTCAATAACACGTTCAACAGAAAGGCTCACTACATCAGTACGTTCTTTATATTTAATATTATTTTTCATAATAATTAAAGAGCCCCCGCGTATCATGTTTACTCTGCTGAACGAGCTGGCAACCTGGTAGTTGTTAAAATTGAACATGAACTGGTCACCTTTTAGCCAATGTTCAGTAACACAAAAAATATCTATGTTGTGACCGTTCAAGAACAATTCAATTTCTAAGTCTTTGCCCAACATTCCTTGTATGTTCTGATGCACCAGGTTGATACATGGTACTATATTTTGATGCAACTTAGTATTAATATTACATGGGCTTTGCATAATGCTTATATTACAATTATTTTTATCAAAAATGCCAGAGTTGGTCTCTGTTGTCGTATAGTCTAATTTAAATTAATTAGATTGTCATTATTGATAGCCAACTTCTTGGCTGGATTAACATGAATGTCAAATTTATGTTGCTCAAAAGAAGCAACCTGTGTAGCCAAGTTCTTGGCTGATGTGTAAAAATAATATGATAGCGACATAGCTATCTCTCTTTTACAATATTTAGAAAGATAATATTTATCTTTTGTCATATAAAAATTAACTTTAAAGTTATTAATGTCTATTAAATTAAATTTATTTTCCATGTCATAAACATTACAGTGTGTCAATGTGTGTAATGTCAAGTTTAACTTATATCTACTAGTATTTTCATCCTGTGGCAAACCCTTACTGTAGGGAAATGTGAACATTACAACTTTTTTAACGTCAATATTTGATAACATCTCTTGATATTTATATAACAGTTTTTTGGACACATTTCCTCTATTTCCTATCAAGATAATCAATGTTGAATCCCGGCTAAATATATGTCTAGATATTTTGTCCATTAAATTGGCATAGGTCATACCAGGCATACAATGATTTATGACAGAATGTCCCTTCATAATATCTGACAAATAGTGGCCCATGTCCTTACCAATTTCATCACTAAACATAACAATTTCAGTGGGATTTGAGGTTACATAATTAACAGAGTGCTTACTTACAGGTATATAATCACCAACAACATCAAGGGAAGGTTGTGTTAAAGTTTGTAAAGGAATAGAGCTACATGCCGGTGATGAGGAGCACACTGAGGGCTGGTTAATATTATTACTCAATGAATTATTGTTAATGAGCTCATTCATAGCCAGCGTGTATTCTTTCATTAATTTTTGTGAATCTGAATACTTATCTGATATTGATTTTAGTTTAGTTTGAAGGTGTAAGATATCTTCTTGCAAGTTTTGGGTGTCCATCTTGTGCTTCAGAGTGCACTTATCTAACCTAGATGCATATATATCTAATGTATCAATCAAATTTAGTCTTTCCCGGTTTAATTTAACATTTTTAATAAAGAATTTATGTTTCTTTACCAGTTTCTGAGTTTTTTTTATATATCTATTAATTTTTATATATTTCTTTATTTTTTTGCTACTGCACTTAGTCATACCCCCAGATGTACTTAGTGGAACATCATCTCCAGATGTTAAATCAATAGTTGCTATGGGTCTTTGCCTAAGAGCAGCAGGAACCATGCTCGGGGCACTGCCAACCAACTCATCGAAAAGACTTTGGTTCAGCGAGGTGGTAACAGTTAACTTTGCAGTTTCTAACTGTGAGATTTGGGATTGGGACACTCTAAGCTTCTCCTCTAAGAGGGTAATGCGATTTAGGGCCAAAACATATTCTTCTGAGCATTTATCAAAATCATTTACGACAATTTGGAGCCTGTCCCGAGCATCTAGGGCATCAATACATTGTGTATGCAATTTAGCCATTTCACTTTTAAGTTTTTTATTTTCATTTAAAATTTTTATAAATTCTAATTCGTTATCCTCCCTTTCCTTGTTCATTTGACAACACAGCTCTTTGGTTTCCTTCAACTCTGTTAACGCCAGTCTGAGTTTAGACTCTTCCTGGCGAGCATGTGCACTACGAGTCATCATAATTAGATATTATCTAGACAATTCAGATATTATCAAACAAACGAAACTGTGTTAACAAACTATTTAAGGATTTGATGTTGACGGTTGTTCGTAACAATCAATTTTCAGGCGCTCGTAATACGGGATTACTTGCGTTACGTAGGTAATAAAGATGTAAAGTAACCTGAAATAACTTATCCTGTTTTCCTAAATGTGAGACACGTAAAAAATTCAAAATAACTATACAGTTTCAAATAAACCGGCACCAAGTACTTAGCGAAGAACAGTCACTTTTGAACATCAGTTTTTGACGTCGATCACCAGATATTACTTAAAAAACTAACGTGCACCACTATAACATTGAGATAATTTAGTGAATAAATTGATTTAAGACATAAATTACGAACAAATAATAAATAAACTTAAAAATTAAAACGAGAGTTATCAAAAACCGATATAGGCCGTAGGGATGCCACAGAGAAAAAAAAATTAGTTTTGGCTTAGCGTTCTGTCTGACTTTTTTTCTTTCTGTTCGGTTCCTAAGGGTCCTAGCGTGATGTTAAAATAGCCTATAGCCTTCCTCAAGAGTTGTGCTATCAAATGCAAAAATAATTTTTAAAACGGTCTGGTAGTTCCAGAGATTAGCGCGTTCAAACAAACAAACAAACTCAATTATTAACAAGCTTTATTATTAGTAAGTATTACTGAGGGAATATAGATATTAAGTTGCTTCAGCTAACTAAAGTTTTTTTATCTACCAATAATAGAAGGATTAATATAGGTACTATGTAGGTACCTAGGTCAAAAGGCCATCGTCAGTAAACAGTTTTTATTTAAAACTAATAATATTTTAACTGTAGCGTGCTATTTAGGTACTTATACTTAACTACAACTACTTACTTACTACATTGCCTATCTACATAGGTAGCTATTTTTCGAGAATAACCTCTGTGACAGATGGACGGAGCGAAAAACCCTACTATGTATTCTCTTCTCTCTTACTAAAATAATTAGGTAGTACCTAAGTACTACCTAGGTGCACCTACATAAACATCTATTATTTTTTGTGAATTTATGTTTCCGTTTAAGTAAGTTTATTATTTATTACCATGGCAATGTTATGTAGGTTATGTAAGTACCTAAGTACCTACATATTTAATTTTTTGACATACTTAAATTATTATTAAATGTTGTGAAGGCTGATTGCTGACCAAAACTTTAATCTTTGATTCATTATATGCCTATCAATACTGCTGTGTTAGGAAGTTTATTTTTTAATATATGATTTCATAGAATTTAATACATTGTATTATTTTATCTATTATTAATTTGAGTACCTCCCACTTATTTACCTACCACTATTTTCAGGCATGCAATGGCACGCGGAGATCAGATTGATGATGATGTGATGGTGACGGTACATCAGGCTCGAAATTCTGTAAGTGAGTTTTAGTGCTTTTTCTTGTTCTTTCATGTTTCAAATTGTACTCAATAATCATGGTATTTTAGTGAAGCCGTTTCAGTTCTATGTACAGATTCAAGAGCTTTGTTATATACGGAGTTAAAATTGTCTTATTTGAATTACAATATAGTCTTAGTTTGGTTGTAAATATTTTTCAGTTCATCGTTCAATTTATTCAAGCTAAAGTTTAGTCAGAATGTGACTAAACAAATACTTTTTGTCCATAGCTCGAAAAAAAAAATTGTTCAGTTTTATTTACCAAGTTTTTGTACGAAATTTTTGTGTTAACATTTTGTTTAATTACATTCTGCCTAAACTTTAGCTTGAATAAATCGAACGATGAACTGAAACGCATATTAACCATTGAACCAAGACTATTGTAATTCTTCAAATAAGATAATCTGACCTTTGTATGAAACATGCCATGATTTGAATCAAGAACTGAGACTTCTTGCAGTGAAATACACTATTATTGAGCTAAGAGATTTCTAATCTCTGAATGAAACATTTAATGAATTAGATCAAGAACTAAAACTTCTTTACTGAAGTACAGGGTTTTTTAGATCAATAATAATGACATTATACGTTGGAAACAATCTGATCTTCTTATGAAACATTAATGTATCGAACCAAGAACTGAGACTTCTTGCAGTGAAATACACTATTATTGAGCTAAGAGATTTCTAATCTCTGAATGAAACATTTAATGAATTAGATCAAGAACTAAAACTTCTTTACTGAAGTACAGGGTTTTTTAGATCAATAATAATGACACTATACGTTGGAAACAATCTGATCTTCTTATGAAACATTAATGTATCGAACCAAGAACTGAGACTTCTTGCAGTGAAATACACTATTATTGAGCTAAGAGATTTCTAATCTCTGAATGAAACATTTAATGAATTAGATCAAGAACTAAACCTTCTTTACTGAAGTACAGGGTTTTTAGATCAATAATAATGACATTATACGTTGGAAACAATCTGATCTTCTTATGAAACGTTAATGTATCGAACCAAGAACTGAGACTTCTTGCAGTGAAATACACTATTATTGAGCTAAGAGATTTCTAATCTCTGAATGAAACATTTAATGAATTAGATCAAGAACTAAAACTTCTTCAGTTAAGTACCTGCACGTTCTTAAATCAACAATGTTAACATTATTGGTTGGAGACAATCCTGATCTCTGTCTCAATTGCTTATTGTTTTTGAATTAAGAACTGGGCATCTTCACTGAAATACGCATAAATATTGAACTAAGGACATTGATATTATTCTTTCTAGACAATGTGATCTCCGTTTAAATTCGATAACATTATTAAACTAAGAAATAAAACTTCTTCTCTAAAAACGCATGATTATTGAACTAAGAACATTGAGACTATATTTTTAAAACAACGTGATCTTCAGAGAATTACTTATTGTTATTGAACTAGTAGCTAAAACTTCTTCAATGAAGAGTATCAACTAGTAACTAAGACTGTTGGTATTCTTCACTATAGATAAATTGTTCTCAGTGTGAAAATATAATTAATTGATGCAAGAGTTAAAGCTGCTTCACTGAAATATGCCTTAGCATACATGTAAGTAAATACCATTCTTCTTACAAAACTCCGGGATCAGTTTGACAAAGTGTTCAACTGAGAAAAGCATTATTCTCAAATATATTGTTTAATCACAAGTATGTAAATTGTAGAAGGAAGACAAATATCTTGACTTAACTATTTATTTACTAGCATTGAGAATAGTGGTGTTTTGATACAACCATTTATTGTTTTCCCCATATATGAATCACGGAAATTCTTGACCAATAGATATATTCTTGATCAGAAACAATGAAATTTCTTGTCCAATAAATATATTCTTGTTATGAGATAATAAGAGTAATTACTCTTCATAATCGGTGTCGAATCAAGCGTAATTTTGAAGAGTACATTCTGGATTTAAGACATAATTGTCTTAAATGTGAGAATTTTTTTTTATTTTTATTTTTTTCCTCTGTTTCTCTGTTTTCCTCCGATTTTTATCGGAGCCTTTGTTTACAATTTCTTAATTTATATACTATTTCTTTGTTGTTTATATTTATGTAGTTTTATTCCTATTTATAGCATCTAGTGCTATTTTGGTTATGTATCTGATAAATATTTCTTTCTTTTTTGATTCTAGTTTGGTCCAAAGTGTTTCTCTATCTATTCTTTCTTCTATTTCTATTTCTGTTTCGTATTTCAATAAGGCATATTTTGGGCATTCCGTAATTAAGTTTACTATACTTTCTTCTACATCAGGATTACAAACGCATCCTGGGTTGTCTTTACACTTGAACTTGTGCAGATATTGTCCGAAGCCGCCATGGCCGGTCAACACCTGCACAAGTACCGGTGTTAATGTTACTTTTTTCAGAACTTGGAATGCCATTAAAACATTAGGGAAGAATAGTTTGGTAGTAGCAGCGGTTTGTGAGTCTGTATATCTTTTGTTCCACTTTTCTATTGTTTCTATTCTGTTGATCTTTTTAATATATGATATGGGGCACTGGTCATATTTTGAGGCTGTTTTATTATTTGCGGCTTGTTTAGCTAACTGGTCTGCCCTCTCATTTCCTTCATTTCCCACATGTGCCCTAATCCAGTAAAATTTTATTGTTCGTCCTAATTCCGCCAACTGATGTATATTTCGTTTAATGTTTGTTGCGAGGGGATGGTAAGAATTTTGGTTCTGTAAGAGCTCTAGCGATGATCTTGAGTCACTAAATATGTTGATAGTTTCCCAGTTATTGCTGAGACCAATGTTGGTTGCTTCGAGAATTTAAGATACTAGCCTTAAAAAAAAAATCTTACTTAAGCAAAGAAAACGTTGCTTTCTCATTGCAAGAATAGATATTGCCTTGGTTAGAGAATAAATATACTTGGAAGAAAAATGAATAACAAGACAAATATTTACTAATTTTAAGAATATAATGTTTTCCCCATATATGAATCACGCAATGTCTTGACCAAGTGAAATATTCTTAGTTTAAAACAATTTTTTTTTTCCGTGTAGGTAATTGATCATTAGATAGCAAAGCACAGAAATTTTCTGTAGTCGCCACAAGGACCGAGCAATATATAACTCCGGATGTTATTTCCAAACTATCCAGCATAACATTGCGTTCATTTTAACAGAAATCACACTCCCACAAACATTGACAGAGATGTGCAACGAAAATAATTTGCTTTTAAAGTTGCCATGTCCCGTCATAAATGTGCAACGCAGTGGTCTACTTCTATCTATGGTCTATCAAGCCGCTCACGGGCATCCGGGAAAAATAAATAAAGGTGCCGGACCTTTGAGGACGCATCCCATCTGACTTGCCATTCTGTTATGAGGTCTTCATAAACAACCGATTGAAAGTTAAATAATCGCAATCACAAATTGGTAGTAATTTTTGCGTGTATGTTTTTATGGAAGGAGTAATATATAGCCGCACGTACTTCTATGTCGACCGGAAGTACGGATATTAGGTATATAATAGATATTTTCTATTACTCCCTCTTTTCCGAAAGTCTTGAAATTTACTACATGTGATACAAAGAATATATGGTAACCTTTGCTAGGGTCTGATGGTGGAACTAGAAGGTGGTAACAGAGGAATCTCTGACACTGCTGTGATACCTGCATGGACAGACCATTGAACACGGGAGCTACCTTTACTCATCATAGTCCTATTTACAAATAGACTTACTTTTACATTCGACTAACCCGTTGCAGATGTGAAAGCTTTTTATAAACTAGATCGATAAAAAATCAGTTCATTAGAAAGTCGTTGGCAGTATTTTTAGTTGCGGGAAATTGCCACGTGTTTTGGTGGCCACTTCGCGCTCACCTATAAGTTGATCATGTTATGGTAACAAGGGCAAATAGTTTTAATATTAAACACGTTTAATTATGCGGTACGTTTATTATGTGGTAACAGCTCAGGTGCGCAGGTTTGAACCCTGGCTCGCACCTCTGATTTCTTTAATGATTCATGTGCGAATCGTCTTTGTGTGATTGTCACGGTAAAGAAAAACATTGTGAGGAAACCTGCATGTCTGAGAAAGCCTAACTAGCTCGCGAATGACGTGTGAAGTCCGCCAACCGGTACTTGGCCAGCGTGGTGGACTGTGGCCTAAGCCCTTCATCTTGAGGGGAGGCCCGTGCCCAACAGTGGGATAAACACAAGGGTTGGTGTTATTTTTATTAAACACGTTTATGTTTTCGTACTTACTATTTTAAATCCCGACGTAAAAAAGGAGTAGTAGAATATAATACTCTTTATTGTACGTAAACTAAGAAACATTATAGAAATAGTGTAGGAAAGCTACGTTATTTTACTAATAATTACTCATTAGTAAAGTTAAAAATAGGCGTTTAGTCGAAATATTCAATGAAACTGTTTTATAAGTGTGCCTGTGCTAGTGGTTATTAGTTTACAGCACAGTAGGTATTTATTGCTCGGTAAGTCGGGCAGGGGAAGTAATTATTAGTTTGTTTTTTATGAATCATTTATTTAATAACACAGTAGTGGTATACATAAATTGCCTACGTAGTTATTGAATGATAAAAGCTGCCCCAGATTTTCCTTCTAATTTCTTTATTGAACCAATAGTGGGAAGGAACTTACTAAATTGATAGCTTACATAGAGATTGACGGACTAATTGATTAGGAATGTTAAAATTTTTTTCATTAGAGGGTAATTTAATTTCAAAAGTACTATCACAAGTTTGGTTGGTAGGGTTACAGTAGCAGAATGCGAGTTGCTAGGTCCCGGGGTTTCAAGAAACTTTGAACACACTCACTGAGCTTACATTTTTGAGTAAGTGCATAGGCCACACACTTGTTAGTTGTGGCATGGCTAAAATGGTTGTGGTTATGAGTGGTCGGATTAGTAAGTACCATTAAAAGAAAATACTGGCTGCGCGAAATTGGTAACAGACATTTAGGGCTCATAAAAAAAAACAATTTTAATAAAAAGTTATGTAATTATCTGATCCCGTGTTAAAGTTACTTCAATTTGAAGTGTTCTAATTTGTGTCCCATCGCCATGAATATGTTTTCCACCGTGCAGGGGGTATCTGGAACAATAAACACAATGAGAAACTGGAATTATATAGTGGATTTTAACCAATGTTTAAAACATGGACACGGAGTACAGACTAAATTCTACAAAGCGTGTGTCGTAGCTGTGTGTTTCCAACGATAAATAAATAATACTATACTTGAATTTACTATACTTGCTTTACAAACCGAAGGTTGCAGAGTAGCATCAAGGAGCACAAAAACTTAGTCTTAATTCGTCCAGATCGTGTCAGTCTTCCGCCTTATCAGATTGTAAGAATAAAGGAAGAGAGAGTGGACCTATGTCTGCAAAATCACTGATAAGCTATCATATCTCTTGAGTAGTTGATTTTAATCCAGCAAAAATATGGGTGCCGAGGCCAAATCAGTATCAGTCTGGAGAACATTGTTACTATAATACAGATATCTACTTTTTTTATTATAAACCTTCAAAAGGTCCTGGGAGTTGCTGGGCTCAACCGGGGTATGTGGGATTCCCACTAAAACCTCCGCGGCTGTCGCATCGGCTCTCTTCGGTGGGAACTGCATCAGGTGCCTTGCCTTTGAGCCCGCCGCCGGGGAGCGCGTTATAGCCCAGACACCCACGGCCACGGGGGTCGCACCCCGCCGCTGTCCTCCTTGGAGTCACTGTTGTACTCAATGGACGTCCTAGGCCTCTCACCCCGAACGTCCAGCGACTCTGAAGTTAACACATATTCCTACCTATATTAAGCCAAGTATCTTCGTAGCCAGCATCAAATCTGGCTGATCTTAGTGCTTCACGAACAGCGTGGAGGAACGACGTCGCCAGGCAAAATGAAGGCTCGCCAGTGGCTGTAAACAAAAATGTTTGTTGTTATAGGCCTTTGAAGGTCACCAGCGTGTGATGCCAATGATGATATATTATTGTACTGAAATGGTGGCCATAACCTGCTGGCGTTCACATTCAACGAGCTATGGTGTGAACTAAGCTTGAAGTGACTGTGCGACAGAATCAAAATGAGGAAATTTGCTGAAGAACCAGTCACCACATAGCTCTCAGAATCTGCAAGTTGAAGTGGCGATGGGTAGGCCACATCTTACTCCCCTTTTGGCCCATATTTTTTGGAATATACTCTATATATAACTTACCTGTCTTATCATGTACATTAAAATTCATCGATCATTTTTGAGGTAAAGAAACTCTTTAACCAGCCTCATAATTATTTATCAGTCTTGCGAAATTTTATCGTAAAACCAGAGTTAACTATTAAAAAATTGTTCCCTAATGGACTTAAGTTATGGATTTCATAACTGTCTAGTCTATTTTGAAACCTATTATTTCTGACGTAATTGCAAAACACAATATTAAGTGTTGTAAAAAGTCCAGTACAGCCAATAATAAACTATTAAAAAAAAAAACACATTCAAGTGAAGTCGGTGCTAGCACATCATGCTTTTTAGATAATTTACTTTGAAGTCGGTTTTTTTTAAATAGTTTATTTAACACTTTTCGGAATCAGCACTATCACGCAACTCGAACGTCTACGTTACAGTAACTAACTGAAAACATAAAAAGATATATCTCTAAAACTACTGGACCGATTTTGATGAAACTTATACTCTACCCTAAGTTGAAAAAAACTATTGCAAAAAGAATTTTCGAAATCGGACACGTAGTTTCTGAGAAATCTGCGGACAAACCTACATCTATCTATATTAATAAAAGAGCAGGGTGTTTTCTAGGAATCACGATACAGCAAAAACCATATAACGAATAATCTTGAAATTTGGAACCAACATTATTCAAATAGTCTAGGTGAACAATAAGTACGGATTTTTCGAAATTCCATACTTAAGGGGGTCAAATGGGCTCCCAAAGTTTGTATGGAAAAAAATATTTTTTTCGTCACACGGACATGAAACTTTGTCAGTGTATTAAACAAAAGAAATAAAGAAACACGTGTGTCACACTTTTTGAAAATCAACCCTTACAGGGGTTTTAGCATCGTTTTTGAGTATGCAATGCGGAAAAAAAAATTCATACTGCATTGCTGAAACTTTGCGAATACATTAATCAAATTATAGCGATCCAAGTGCAAATAATAATTTTTTGAAAATCAACTCCTAAAGGGGTCCAATTGGGGTCCAAAAAATGTTTCTCGACCTACAGTCATAAGACTTAGTTTATATATTGCACACAAGAATCTAAGAAACTTAAATTCGGCATTTTTCGAAAAACTACCCCTAAGGTCATTTAATGGGGTTTCGAAGTTTGCACAAAGAAGGATTCCCATTTCATCATATGATGCAGCTAGAGTAACGAAACTCGGTAAATAAACTCAACATAACAATTGAAAAAACTAATTTTGAGCTTTTTTGTAAAATCAACCCCTAAGTGGGTCAAATGGGCTCCCAAAGTTAGTATGAAAAAATTTTTTTTTCGTCACACGGAAACGAAACTTTGTTACAGTACCGAACAAAAGAAATAAAGAAACACGTATATTACAACTTTTTGATAATTGACCCTTAAAGGGGTTTTAACATGGTTTTTGAGTACACAATGTAAAAAAAAACATACTTACTGCATTGATGAAACGTTGCGAATATATTTATCAAATTATAGCAATCTATGTGTAAATAATCATGTGTTGAAAATTAAGTCCGAAATGGGTCCAATTGGGGTCCAAAAAATGTTTTTCGACCTACAGTCATAAGACTTAGTTTATATATTGTACACAAGAATCTAAGAAACCTATTTCCGGCATTTTTCGAAAAACAACCCCTAAAGTCATATCAAGGGGTTACAAAGTCTGCACAAAGAAGGATTTCCATTTCATCATATAATGCAGCTAGAGTAACAAAACTAGGTAAATAAACTCAACATAACTATAGTAAAAACTAATTTTGAGCGTTTTTATAAAATCAAACCCTAAGTGGGTCAAATGGGCTCCCAAAATTAATATGGAATTTTTTTTTTCATCACACGGATATTAAATTTTGTCAATGAACTAAGCTAAAGAAATTAAGAAACACATGTATCACATCTTTTTGAAATTCGACCTGTAAAGGGGTGTTAGCATGGTTTTTGAGTATGAAACGCGGAAAAAAAATATCATGCTGCATTGATGAAACTTTGTGAATACATTATCAAACTAAAGCAATGATTGTATAAATAATCATTTTTTGAAAATCAACTCTTAAAGGGGTCCAATGGGGATCCAAAAATGATTTTCAACCCACAGTCATAAGACTTAATTTATGTATTGCACACAAGAATCTAAGAAACCTATATGCGGCATTTTGCAAAAAACAACCTCTATGATCATTTAATGGGGTTGTAAAGTTTACACGTAGAACGATTTCCATTTAATCAATACATATAAAATTACTTGTCCTGACTGACTGACTGACTGACTGATCCATCAACGCACAGGCCAAAACGCTGGACCTAGAAAGCTGAAATTTGGACAGTGGGTTCTTCTTATAACGTAAGCATCCACTAAGAAAAGATTTTTGAAAATTCGACTCCTAAACGGGTTAAATGGGGTGTTTTCTTTTGTATGAAACTTTTTATTGTATGGTTTGATTGACTTGAAATTTACTGGAAAGATTCTTTGAATAAAATAAATAAATACGTGTTTCGGGATTTTTCAAAAACAACCATGGGGGTGCGCTAGGGGTTGTTAAACTTTGTATGGGAAATAATTATTACTTAATTCAAGTGATTTGAAAGTTGGTGAAAATACCCTTAAAATAAAAAGATTGAACACGTATCATTTATTTTTAAAAAAATCTACCCGTAAAGTGGGATAAGAGGGATTTTTTTTAATCTATATTAATAAAAGAACAGGCTATTTTTTCTAGAAATCACCATACAGTCAAAACCATTTAAAGTAGAATCATGAAATTTGGAACCAACATTATTCAATAGTTTAGGTGAACAATAAGAACGAACTCGAAATTTCACACCTAAATGGGTCAAATGTCAAATGGGCTCCCAAAGTGTGTATGGATTTAAAAAAAACATCAAACAGACACAAAATTTTTTTTTTTTTACTCCTTATAAGCCAGTGCTTGACTGCAGTCCCACCTGATGGAAAGCGGCGACGCAATCTAGGATGGTAAAGCACACTGGCTTATTAAAAGCCTATTCACTCTAGCTTTGAAGACACCCAGGTTATAATCGGGCAGAAAACTGACGCAAACTGAGCAAAAAAAA
Source organism: Furcula furcula (assembly GCA_911728495.1). NCBI lineage: Eukaryota > Metazoa > Arthropoda > Insecta > Lepidoptera > Notodontidae > Furcula > Furcula furcula. Next base: position 20,412,777 of record OU452255.1, read on the forward strand.
ATAAAGAAACACGTATTTCATAACTTTAAAAAAAGTTTTTGAGTATAAAATGCGCATAAAAAAATTCATGCTGCATTGATGAAACTTTGCGAATACATTTACCACCGCAAATGCAAATCCATGTGCCATTAATATTGTTTTGATTATCAACCCCTAAGAGGTTCTAATTGGGGTCCGAAAAAGGTTTTTTAAACTACAGCCAATACTTAATTTATGTATTGCACACAAGAATCTAACATACCTATTCCGCCAAAAACAACCCCTAAGTTAATTTCATGGGGTTGAAAATTTGCACAAAGAAGGATTTCTATTTAATGCTATAATGCAGGTAGAGTAACACAACTCGGTAAATAAACTCAACACAACAATGGAAGAAACAAATTTTTGGATTTTTTTCTAAAACTTGATCCAACTCGAACCAGTTCTATGCAGTTTGATAATCCGGCTTGATTCATCGCGATCCACTTTGTTTCACCTTGACCCACCCAGACGTAAGTATTTGGATCCACCTCGGTTCATCTCGATCTACATCGATCCACCTCAATTTACTTCGCTTTAGCTCGATCCAACTTGATCCTGCTTGATCCAGTTTGATCCAGCTTAAACCAGTTTTATTCAGCTCAATCCCGTATTATCCGGTTCAATTGAGTTTGATGATCCAGCTTGGCTCAACTCAACCCACTTTATTCCAACTTGACCCACTTCAAACCACCTTGACTTATCTCGATCCACCTCGGTCTATCTCGATGCATATCAATCAACCTTGATCCAACTCGAACCAGTTCAATGCAGTTTGATAGTCCAGCTTAACTCATCTCGATTTACTTTGTATCACCTTGTCTCACATCGACCCACCCCGACTTAACTATATCGATCCATCTCGTTTCACATCGATCCACCTCGATTTACCTCGCTTTAGCTCGATCCTGCTTGATCCAGTTTGATCCAGCTCAAACCAGTTTTATTCAGTTTAATCCGGTATTATCCGGTCCAATCGAGTTTGATGCAGTTTGATGATCCAGCTTGACGCAACTCAATCCGTTTTATTCCAACTTGACTCACTTCAAACCACCTTGACTTATCTCGATCCCCTCGGTTCATCTAGATTCACATCGATCCACCTCGATCCAGTTCAAACCAGTTCGATACAGATTGATAATCTGGCTTGACTTATTTTGATACATTTTGTTTCATATTGCCCCACTTCGACCCACCTTGACTTATATTGATCCACGTCAGTCTATCTCAATCCACAATCCACATTGATCCACATAGATTTACCTCGGTCCAGCTCGCTTTAGCTACATCCCACTCAAACCAGCTTGATCCTGCTTGATCCGGCTCAAACCAGTTTTATTCAGCTCAATCCAGTTTTATTCCGTTTAATCGAGTTTGATGTAGTTTGATGTTCCAGCTTGGCTCATTTGGATCCACTTTCTTCCAACTAGATCCATTTCAAACCACGTTTACTTATATCGATCCACCTCGGTCCACCTCGATCTAGCTTGATTTACTTCGATCCAGCCCACTTTAGCACGATTCACCTTAATCCTGCTTAATCCAGCTTAATCCAATTTGATCCAGCTCAAACCAGTTTTATTCAGCTCAATCCGGTTCAATCAAGTTCGATGCAGTTTAATGATCTAGCTTGGATCATATCGATCCACTTTATTCCAACTTGACCCATTTCAAACCACCTTGACTTATATCGATCCACCTTTGTCCATCTCGATCCACATCGATTTACTTTGATCCAGCTCGCTGTTGCTTGGTTCACTTTGATCCTGCTTGATCCGGTTTGATCCAGCTCAAACCAGTTTTATTCAGCTGAATCCGGTATTATCCGGTTCAATGCAATTTCATGATTGAGTTTGGCTTAACTCAATCCACTTTATTCCATCTTAAACCACTTCAAACCACCTTGGCATATCGATCCATCTCGGTCCATCTTGATCCACATCGATCCACTTCGATTTACCTCGATTCATCTTGATCCTGCCTGATCCAGTTTAATCTAGCTCAAACCAGTTGTTATTCAATTCGGTTCTATCGAGTTTGATGCAGTTTGATAATCCGGCTTGACTCATCTCGAACCAGTTTATTTCACTTTGAGCTACTTCGACCCACCTTGACTTATCTCGATCTACCTCGGTCCATCTTGATCCACATCGATCCACCTGGATTTACCGAGGTAAATGATCCAGCTGGGTTTAGCACGATGATCCGGCTCCACCCAGGCAAAATAATTTTCCAAATCGGATCAGTGGTTCCGAAGATTACCCTTAGATTACACATACTTACAAACACACAAACATACAAAAATACAAATGTAAACTCTTTATAATATTATATATATAGATATAGATAGATAGTATAGAAGAAGGAGGAAGTATTAATTGTAAAACAAAGTCATGGTATTATTTTCAACAATGACGAAATTCCATTCTAAATTTTCATTCCCTATTTCAACCCCTTCAATCTTTTTTTTTCGGGATAAAAGGTAGCCTATGTCCTTTCTTAAGGTCTAATCTGTCTCTGTACCAAATTTCATCGAAATCGGTTCAGTGGATTAGGCGTTAAAGCGTAGCAGACAGACAGACAGAGTTACAAAAATACAGGCTATGTCATCAAGTATGTATATTTGACGATGACACATAATAGGTCCAGACTTAATAAAAGTGTAAACAATATTTTTAAAAACCTTCATCCTTGATTTAAAACGCGTTTTACTTACAAAACCAACGCGGGCGAAGCCGCGGGCTACAGCTAGTACATAATATATACATACATACATATACACTCATAAAATTTGGTAAATTTGTTTAGAAGCCCACATAGACTAACATATATTAATATTTCGCATTTTTATTAATATTACATACATACGCTTCGAATATAGAACCTTATTTTTGAAGCCGGTTAAAAAAGATTTCGTCGCTTTAATAAAAACATACTCTTCACACCTACTTCCAGTAGTGTATTTCATGGATTCTTTGAGACGAAAATATAATTGTTCTCATTTGTTTTGTTTGGCTTTTAGAGTATATTTCGATGGTGAATAGAAGTCTTGCGTTATTTTTTTACTGCAACTAGATTGTATAAGCTTTTGATAAGCTAGTACGCTTATTTTTCTGTGACAGTCGTTACTTACAATCACGTGGGATGAGGTCAAGCAGTAGCAAAAAGGTAAAAAAAGATAAAAGGTGGAGAAAAGACGTAGGATAAGAGAGAGCGAGAGAGAGATTCATGTGCTCAAACTGTGCATGAATTAGAATAAAGTTCGACGATTTTTACATACTAAAATCAGATAAATGTGCAAATGTAAGTAGACATGAATTGAAAAAAGACACAAAAAAATAATCTAAAATGTACTTTTATTTCTTGATTTCGCTAAATATTTCAGTAGGTATCACGTAAAATATTATTAAAGATATGTCAACGCAAACAAAACAAACTACATACCCAATGCAATACCCAATATTGGGAATACCAAATGCAGTAGATTATTTATGAATTTAGAACAAACACAGGCACGTGACGCCTGATAAATTCCTTTCTTTTCCACAAAAGTGTTGTGAGTTGCCAATTTTGAAAGTTCGCTTTGTCTTGAAAAATAACATATTTTGGTTCTTTTGTTGTATCCTTTGCAGTATGTGAACACAGTAAAGAAGAATCTTAATCTATATCTGAAACAACTTATTGACGAGTAGGTAAAGCAGGACTTTCGTCCCTGCTCAAATAATCCTCTCAAACAGAATGTGAAGTAATATAGCAGTTTTGCGAGAGGGTGAATAAGGTTCTGGTAAGGTAGAAAGGTAGAAAATAACCTTTAGATTGGAGCACGCCAAACTGGTTCCTGGCGTTTCTTCGGAAGTATATCCTCATGTCGGCGGGGATATCCTTGATTCCTGGAATCTTGTAAGTCCAGGTTCTATCAGTGAGCAGCTCCCCGTTTGAGTAGTTGTACACTAACTTCTCTGAGGTCCAGTATCCTAGCCCCATGATGAAGGCACCTTCGATCTAAACAAGGTAACAAATTACTATCACCACACTGAAATGGCGATCAATTCATTATAGGGTTGCATAAACAAAGCTTAATCTACGAGTTACTATGAACTAGATTACAGTTATCTTCAAATAACGAAATTAAGAATTCTGAATATAAGTTCCTCTCAAATTATTTTCGTAGTTAAATATACATACCTGTGCAACATCGATTTCAGGACTCAGACTTCTACCAGTATCTTCAAGTATATCAACTCTTCTAATATCATGATTTCCAGTTAAAATGTCCACTTCCAGCTCCAGTATACCAACAGCGTACACATCGTACGGTTTCACACCATCATTAACATTGGAGAACATGTAAGAAGCCTGAAGATCTATACTGGCAGTATATGCAGCAGCAATGAGTTCTTCCCAAGAAGCATTATTCATTTTAGCTTTAATAGGCTCCAATCTACTTAACAAAATATCACAGGCTTTCATAGTAGCAAATGCGACACACTCACTGCCAACACTTCCACCAGTCACTATAGCGTTTGGAGACGTGAAACTTGCGCTAGGCTTCACGCTAATCTTGTTTAGAGGTATACCTAGCTTATATGCACAGACTTGAGCTGCTTTAGTGTTTATACCCTGGCCCATCTCAATTCCTCCATGTGTTATCACCACGCTCCCGTCTCCATGATAAATGGAAATTAAAGAATTAAAGTTCCCCACATAAAATATGTCAACTGTTAGAGGTATCAGTTTTATGGCACGTTTCCTCCATCTGTTATTTGTGTTGAACGCAGCCACTTCTTTTTTCCTGGTGTCAAAGTTTGCATCTCTTCGGAGCTGTTCTATCATTTCTGGTATTGGATTGTTTTCTTTGGACATGTTTTGTAGTCTTACTTCTATGGGATCCCGACGAAGAGTGAACGCGATTTTTTCCATAATACATTCGATCATTGCTACTCCTTCGGCAGAAACTAAAAGTAAGTATTTTTTTTAAAGTATAGTTTTTAAATTTTAAATAAGGTGCATATCACGTTTAGTTGTATCCTTGTATAGTTACTGGACGAATAAAGATATGGGGCCTACCATCACGTCTATTAGAAGTGTTTTTATAATGTTACTTGACACGAAATAGAGATGCCAATATACGTAGTTTATAGCTCTGTCACTTTCTACAGATAAAGTAAGAAGACAATAATATGGCTATTAGGGGTGGCGATAGAGCCCCTGAGCGTTTAGTAAGTATATGATACATTAAAAACTTAAACAATAATATAATGAGATTACTAGCACACACATTTCTATGAACTGCTGCTTATTGCCTGAGATATTGGGTCACTATCACTTCTTAAGCCCAGTATTTTTTACAACGCCTTCCACACGGCATTACTAATGTTGAACACTCCTGCTTTGCGGCTAAACAATTGAAATTACGGTGGAAGCTACGTAATTGATCTTTTTCTTTTGTAAACAGTCAAAGTCAAAGTCAAAAATCTTTATTTTCAAATAGGCTTAACGCTAGCACTTTTGAGTGGTCATTTTTTTTTAAAGCTACCGCCGAATCACAACTCAGCCTCAACTGAGAAGATCCGGCAAGAAACTCAGCGGGCTTGTCATTTTTTAACTTTTTTTAAACATTGTTTGTTTTGTTACAATTGAATCGACATTAGCATATACGTGTGTACTGCCGGGAGCAAGGGAGAAAAGAAGAAAACAACAAAGACTCGAGCAGCAGCCATCACTCCCCTCAACCATATTAGAGGGAAGGGGGTGACCCGCCACACGAAGCCGCCACAAGCAAAGACTTTTCGATGGCGAGCATGACGGAACCGAAATCACAGTGGCTCACATTTCATCACATTCCTAAGTTGTACACAAAGTATTAAAAGATATTGTCTTACAGGGAGCTCTGCACCAAGTATTCGAAGCGTTGTCCGTGGCCACACTGTTTGCCTGCACGTACCATCTCTTTGAGTCGTAGCAGTTACGAAAGTGCATCACTGTGAGGGTCGGCAGGCACTCGTTATATGAGTGACCAGCGTCTTGATAAAATGTGTTTTTTAGGTATTGAATCTCACCGGCTGCATTAACTCCAACCTGCAAGGGCAGCCCCAGTGGTATACACATTAGAAAAACTGGCTATAATAACGCTGCTTTAGGTATAAAGTCCAGATTGCGCCTATACTACTGCACAAAGGATGCCGGTAGAGACTGGGATATCATCAGACGGAAGACATCCACTGCTGAACTTAAGCGTCCTCCTCTTAGAACACCACAATAAACAACAATTAGCTATGTGTATCAATTGGTTGCCTGCGACTCGAAAAATGTTGGACGTTGGACGGTCCACCTAGTGGGAGTCTTGCCTAACGTTGCGGCTCTCGGTTCGTGAGCGCCACTCGAGAACTGATTTTCCTCATCGGTTAACAGTTCTTTGAGCGATGTAATAGTGATATAATGTGAACGAAATTCCAATAATGCCAGCGTATATCGGCACTTCCGGCCCTTAATGGATATGCAACATAGATGTTGACTAGCACTAGCCAGTTGGCGCCGATTACCATGTATCTATAGACTATACCAGAATATTTAACAGCAACAAAAAGAAATAATGTAGGTTTTGAACACTACAAAGTAATCAATTTTACGCTTCTCATTTGTTTACGTTAAAGGAAATATTGCGAGTAAACCAGTTTGTGTTTAGAGGTATGGAGCTCCAAAATCAACAAATCAGATGCAAAAACCCGCTAAAACTCGATTGTTAACAAAACTTTGAATAAGATTCCCACGTGCTCAGTCCCTAATGAATGGTGCACCATCAATGTTTCCAGTTGCAACCACAGACTAAAATATGACAACAAAAATATAAGTATGTGAGAAAAACATTTTGTGTAACGATTTTGGAACACTGTTAGGATTAATCCCGCTAACTTCCATCGCTTTTTTTCTAGATACTTCTAATAAGAAACCCTGCGCCTAAACAAATAGGACTGTTAAACAACCCTTCAGAAACACCAAATAACCATTTATTAGCTGCGAATCTGCTGAAAGATAATTTTCAATAACCTACCTCGAAATTGTTCTGTGTGGGCACGCGTTTCCCAACCGACTTCATGTTCGTCTGTAGTGGCATTATGAACCTGCATGCTTTCCCTGTTAGATGGGTGACCAAAGCCGCAGAACAAGCCACTTGGCTCGGCCGGGATATCTTGCCCCCGTAGCCTCCGCCCAACCGACGAACGATTACGTTAATACTATAAGAGCAAATATTAAATAGCTCTTAAGTGTATGTCAGAAGCTTTTAACAATATTAAATATTTACATAACATTTATTTCATAAACACATTTAGATCGGTTATTTTAGGACTGTTTATATTTATTACAAGCGTATTAACTCCATTCAAATATTATTTATTAAGGGATCGTGGCCAGGTCTTTTTTAATGTGACCACTAGTTGGTATTCTTTTGGCAATAGTCACGGTACTATTGCGGTATTGTAAGAAAAATATGTTAATGTACATTTTCTGGCTCTTGCAGTATAAGCCTGTAACCTGCCAAACAATTTTATATGACCTAGGTTTTAGAATGAAACCTCATTTTCTCTCTGAACATTAGAACAAATTTGGAGGCACTAGTAATGCAAAAGTTTAACGACATTTCCTTTCCATTAGTCAACGGTTTCAGATTGTCGGACTAATATAAAAAAAAATGGAACAATACATAATCTTTCGCCTAGTAAAACCATCTCACAATCGTTATAGATTATATTCAAAGCAAATGTAATATAAATTTTGTAATTGAAAAAAGTTTTACCTGTTAACAGGAATCTTCAAGCACTCAGCTATAGCAACGTTGACCAGATCTAACCACTGCGTCGAAGAATACACCTCCATTCCATCTTCAGTCGGTCTCACAACACACGTTTGAGTCTCCATATAGTAGTGGTATTGCCCTTCTATCTTCATATTACCATAAACAACCGCCTGCACATCGTTTCCCAAATCCGTGGGCTCCACTGTTTGATCAGTCCTGACCCTTTTGCTCCTCTCTGGCGATTCCAAAACCTTATCTACTGTGGTCAATGGAGCAATGTTACTTAAAGAAGCATATTTTATTCTGACAAGTTTTGCAGCTTTGTTTGCTGTTTTCTCTCTATCCGCAACTATTATAGCAGCAGGTTGACCGAAAAAGATTACTTTATTCGTACAAAGTATCTCTTCTTTATCGGACATAAAGGGGATATTTGTTGGTGTGAATACGTTGTTACCCGGTATATCTTTGGCTGTGAAAAATGCAACTACGCCAGGTAATTTCTGAAATAGAAGATTAAACTTTCAAACATCAAAGTGTGGTTGATTCTTATAGAGCTCTGAGGTTTGACGTTACAGATTAAGTATGAAATGTGGAAACAACGCAAGCTTGAAAAGACATTATGAAAGCCCTAGTAAGAGAAATATTACTTAATACGATTAAGACTTTTCTATACTTACAAACGCTTCAGAAGTATCGAAACCACTAATCACACTGCCAGCAGTAACATCAGCAGTAACAAAAGCAGCGAATACTTCATTATTCAGCACTGGTAAGTCATTAGCGAATGTTGCTTCACCACTGCATTGTACTAGTGCTTCAAGTTTAGGCACGGGCTGGTTTAGAGGCCAAACACTCTTATCAGTATCGAAAGTTTGAGTTCCTTTTGAAGTTTGTCGTTTGATTGCATTGCCCCCCGATTTGAATTTCGGATTCATTCTGTCGGGTGGACAAAGTCTGAGTATTGCCTGAAAATGTTTAACTTTTTAGCAACTACATAGATGTACATCATTGGCTCTTTCAGCGTTAGGAGCAAATAATATTATTTTTTTATTTATGATAAGTATATAATAGTAGTTTTGTTAGTCCTTTTCAATTCACACCTTCCTTTTGCGATTTATCTAGAAAAATATAGCTCAAATTCACAACATACCTTATAATACAAAGCAACTGCTAGCATCTTTCTGTAAGCGGCCGAAGGCTCAGGTGGAGCCTCCACAGGATTTATCTCACCATACAATGTTTTCAAAGCTAGCTGTAACGTATCATCCCTAAAAGGGTCCTTCCCAGCTAACAAAGCCTCAGTTTTACTTGCATGGATGAATTTCGACGATATACTACCGAACACTACGGTTGCTTTTTCCAATAAACTTGAGTTGGGTCTGAATTTGAAAAGGAAACCGGCATTGACGACTGCGTGTGCGTTTTGCGAGCGTGGCATTATCTGAAATCGTGTAATCCGATTACAAGATTTTAGCTGTATATGAGACGTGGGTTTACTGGGAAGTTAACGGTGGTAGGTCCCTTATGCAAGGTTTGGATATTCTGCCATTCTTCTGGTGTGACACATGCACATACAGTGCATAAATACTTAACAACTACATCAGTGTACTTTGCACACAAATTGAAGTTTGTTTTCAAATTACATTTAGTTACGAGACGAACACGACATCCGTCTGACGGCCTCTTGAGACCATTAATTTCTCCAGCCACTGTGTCGTTCACACCGGCACACAGCAATATCTGACACTGTGGTCGTACTATTACTTGGACGATCATTTAAGACTCATTTACATGATGCCATTTTCTTGTACATACAAGAGCAATAATTGTCCGCAATAAATTAAGAGCAATATTTGACCTTCAAGAATTGTAAGTAACTTTTTACACGCGGATACTAGTCAAAAAGTTGAATGTAATTATTGAATGCAAATCTTGACAAGAAATATTTTCAAGTGTCTTTTGTCTTAAAATTTCATAAGAAATTATTGTATGAGCTGTTTAGACCAAGAACAGTTTTGATTGGAAAACTTGCCCAGTAGAGCAAGAATGTGAAATGTTGTTCAGACGATGCAAGGCATTTATTGTTTAATATTATTGTATACAACAGGCAAGAAACTTGTATCGTGTAAATGGGCCTTAACACAGGGGAGGGAGGGGCTATTATTTAGTACCTTACTGCTCATCGAACTATAGAAATTGCAATCAATAAGCATGAATTACTTTCAAATTCCAATTCTACTTGCGACTATTTTGCACAAAGCAAATATCATCAAATATTTTGTTAGACTGAATCTTGTATGGTTCAAAATAAATCATTCATAATAATTCCAAGAAAGGGAAAGGACCTCCTATTATTTCTGGGTCTAGTACTATTATCAATAGTGAAAACTGTTTAAAAACACAATATTCTGATTTGACTACCAGTACCTATATTTATATGTACTATAGTAGCATGATCTACCTGGCAATTCTATATGTTTGGAAACATAATAACGTTTTGTTTTGTTTTCCACTAAATACTGGGTTTGTTTGATAATCCTTGCTACTGATACATATGCAGTAGTTACCTTGTATGTTTTGACATAATTCCAGCGTGATAATGGAGGCAACACAACACTAACAATAACTTTGCCTTTCATATTGATTTTCAGGAAATCTGGAAATTTCAGTTGTGTTTGCCTGTTCACCCCTTCAGCTGTAAACAAAGTTAATAGACCATCGTGTTATATTCTTCGAAGCAATATGTGCTTGTTTATGCAATTACCTGTTACTACAGATTTCAGTTTGATTCAAAATTAATCGCAATCTATAAAACTAATTTGATTTCAAGGCTGCATTTTGCAGCGCGAAGAAAGCGCGGTTTCTTGTTTATATTTTCAAAGCCTTAATAATTTGAGTTATTGCAAAGTCTGTAATCCAGAACCAATCATTTTTTTGTTTATGAACCAGCATCTTTTATCAGACCAAGGTATAGTATTTTTTTTACAACTGCAAAAATGGAAAACGATCTCATTTTGACCTGTACCCTTTTGTTTGTATATATCTTGAAGTTCCGTAATATATTTGTTTTTTTTTTTTGTTTCTGTTGTTATTTGGATATAGTCTTCTTTATGGTGGAAGTACTTCATGTATGTATGTATTATTAGACTGTAAGTTTATTGCTCTAAATTTTACTATACGTGGATTTAAGATTATTTAAACTATACATTCTGTTGCTTACCTATAGTAATCATCCCTCCAACAGTTTCAAATAGAAGAAACGGGTCCGATTGAAACTCATTATTGAAATACTTTAAATACAGGTTTCCTCCAATTGTTCCGATCTGATGGTAGAATTATTTTATTGTTTACCAAATAAATTATTTTCTTTTATTTTTTTGATTATAATAATACTCACGTTTCTAACAGGAATGTGAGCGACCAAGTCCATATGATTGTACAACTGCTTCAAGTATGCAAATTCTTCCCTTTGAGCTGCTATCACCAGAAACAATTCCATCATTTCTGATAGTGGCATGCCGGCCCCTAATATTAGGTTTTCATCGATAGTGTACCCTTTTAGTTCAGCTACGTTGAATATGTCAATTACATTTGGTGGGTAATCCTTTACATGGTATACACCTAAGAAATAAAACAATAAGTAGTATTGACTAGCTTTACTCTCTTTTGGCTTTTGTGGCTAGACGAAAACTGTTTTAAAAATACGTAGTTGGGTAATCTATGCACAGTAATTCTAAATTACAAAGCATTATTAACATTTCCTGTTATTTGATACATTTGAATTGCTCCAAATCAGAAACTTAATAACAATGAGAATGACACTTGTGCTCAAGCTAATGTGAATAATGCTGACGGGGGAATATTTAATAACATAAAGATTTATTAAATTAATTCATCATACCTTGTCCAGTATTTCCAGCAATCAGTTTATAATCACCGTTGCTCATAGCTTTAAACACGTCTGCTAAACTGTAAACTTTATACCATTTATGATTCCCAGAATCAACAACAATCATTTTATCAGCATTCAGATGTATAAAGTCATCTTCATCAACATCGCTTTTAAGGTGATATGTTTTATGGCAGCATTTCTTTGCGCATTCTATTCCACATGGTTTCACTATGTGGAGATCTTCTAGATCGCAAAGTTTGTCTAAGAGTTGTTTGTCAGCATCTGTGGCAAAAGTCTTGAATGCATCAGCGATAGGTCTGTATCCAGTGCATCGGCACATGTTGCCTGCGAAAGAGTTTTCAACCTCCACTGAAGTTAGATTTCTTTTCTTTGCTTCGTAGAGGCTAAAAAGGAAAAATAAATATTACAGCATAATTTATGTTTTATAATTTCAAACTCAAACTCAAAAATAGTTTATTTCAAATAGGCTTAACGCTAGCACTTTTGAAAGGTCATGATTTTTTTTTAAAAGAAGCTACCACCGGATCACAACGCGGCCTCAACTGAGAAGATCCGGCAAGAAACTCAGCGGGCTTGTCATTTTATCACTTTTTTTTAAAACAGTGTGTCATGTTACAATTAGATCAGAGCGACAGTGTGTCTTGCCGTTCAAAAGATCAAATAAGACAGAAAAAAAATACGACGAAAGTACAACAAACTAAAAAGCTAAAGGGATAGTAGTCGGACCACCAAGCAGTAATAGTTTTAGGTCGCGTGAAATATGTGATAAGATGTTAAGTGAGTACGTGTTTTGACTTCGAGTGGTTATTATGCTTGTCACCCGAACATTATTGAACCTTATAACGTAAGACTAGCAAGCAAGAATTCCACCATTGACTACCTAATAAATGGACAAACGAACACAAGTTACGCAAAAGGAGTACAGGATGTGGTTAAATTAATAAAAACTAATTGTTTTGTCTTTTCCGTACAAAATCTACTTCATTTATTACAATGTGCAATGTTGTAGGTATTGAACACGAAAATAACACTGGTGATTTGTGATTTGGAAAGACTCCTGAACATCGTCAGATATTATTATTTCATCGACATTGACTCGAAAAAAATGTTCTACAAGTTCTTCTATAGTTCATTACAGTTTTGTAACAATAATGTATGCACAAACGTATTTTATTAGCTTCATGCCAAAATATAAATTAGGTTTATGTTTTTTTTGCAAGAGTTTTTTTTTTCTGTTTCTCTGTAAAACATAATCATTCACAAATTAAATATGTTGTGAAAAATTATAGTTATCCTGATTAAATATATGTACCATTTAATTTCAAATGGGTACATTTTTCACCCTACTGCTTGTTCTATGAACCCTCAGTGTGCCCTTAGGCTCAACAGAAATTATATAACAAGACATTTAACAAGACAGAAATGATAGACACGTGACTGACATATACAAATTGTATTCAGAATAAAGCGTGTGTTAGCTTAAAACAGGTTTTGGTGTTTAGACATTTGCCTTATGTATAAACATCACTTGGATATCGAAATAAATTAAAAATTAAAATATTGAATGCATATAAGTATAATATAGGTGTTTTGATGTGGTAGGAAACGATTAAAACTAATAACGCTTGCTACAGACAACAGGTCCTACACAAATTTTCAGTTAGTCTTCTACCTGCTAAATCTAATATGTATATAATTAATATCTAAATTACTCAAATGAGGAATATGCGTCGCTCGAAAAAACCCATGGTGGTTTTGAGCGCCAAGAACGTAATGGCCGGTAATGGTGTATATACAGTATCTTAATAAATCAATTTAAAAAAATACTATAGGAGAAATAGAAAAGTATAACGTAAAGGCGATAACATATTATGAGCCTTATGGATACAAATCAGATCAAGGTTCCACAACCGTTCCAAGGTTGAACCGTTGTAACGTTACGCGTGTGTACGCGCCTTAAAATATTAAACCGTTATAGTACTATATAGCTATAACCATACTATATGCGACACGGCGAGCCATTTCGCCGCGAGCTCGCCCAGTGCTTGTCTCACGATTGTGGAGTGCGCACGTATGTTACTATTTCATTAAGTAAAACCTTGTAAATTCAATTTGTGCTCTAAAACTACTTACGGGTGAGTGTGCTTGCTATCTGTTTTCTATCTATCTGTTCTCTTTCCTGTTTCTAGGCACTTTGTATTATCAACGGTCCTAAACCGTTGATAAAAGCATTTGGCGGTCAACGTACGCAAATTTGAATACTATAACGGAACCTGTAACCGACGCTATCCCTACTATTCTACAATATCATCTTTCTTGTACTTTCTCTGTCCTTATTCTGCCTTATACTGTAATCTTACTGTTTCTTCTTTATCTGTCCGACCGATTAATGTAGCATAACCGTCTGCCAAGACCCTCGACTGGACTGAATAGGCTGAGGTGTCTTCTGTGGTCGGCGGACGGTTATGACACACGGGCTGGACCTGACGGTGTCTTTCCGTGGGTTCCAGGGTCCTACCTACGAGGTCCTATCTACGAGGTCCTACCTACGAGGTCCTACCTACGAGGTCCTATCTACGAGGTCCTACCTACGAGGTCCTATCTACGAGGTCCTACCTACGAGGTCCTATCTACGAGGTCCTATCTACGAGGTCCTACCTACGAGGTCCTATCTACGAGGTCCTATCTACGAGGTCCTATCTACGAGGTCCTACCTACGAGTTCCACTACGAACTCCCTTGCACGAGGCGTCGGACGCAAGCTGCTGTCGACCCCTACCGGTCGAGCTTGAGGACGGCTGCTGAGCCTGTCCACTGCCGGACCAGCTGCTGAGCTGGTCGACCTTGGAACTGCTGCGCCGTGCTGCGCCTTGTGCTGTCGCGCCGTGCCGTCACCGTGCTGCTTCTGCTACGACGACTCTGATAAGTTCACCTCACTTAGAAGGGGAACCTGACCGATTCTCAGTGCGCGTACCTAGGAAAAACCGTTAGCCTACTCACGACCCTTGCTCTCTAGCCTGTGCCTTTTGTAAATATAATTCTTTATTCTCTTATTCTTGTTTCTTTTATTTCGTAGGGCCACTATCCCCGCTACGCGACAGTGGCGCCTTAACGCGGTTATAACGGTTTTTCTTCGCTTTTCTTTCTTTCTTTCTGACTTTCTCCTGCTATCACTGAGTTCGCGGTCAGGTTTCGTCGCGGGTTTTTGGTGACGGTTCTTTTTGTACTTTCTTTTGTGTATTGTAACAACAATTTTTTTTTTTTCTTTTACACCTTGTACGGCTAGCACAAACACCCCGTAGTAGTTTCTTTTGTAGCAGTATTTCTATAATCTGGATCCCCGTATGGTTCCCGGGTTAGAATAGGACCATCCCATCACATCCAGTGGGTCCCGTAAGAGGCGGTTGATGGAAAAAGTAGTACCACCATACCAACTTATTATCATCTCGTGTGCTACACTTACTACACATACATCTTACACTTATTACTACACAGTGTAATAGATTTGTAGTAAATCTACGTGCGTACTTGCGCTGGCAAGCGTACATATTTTTAATTTTTTTTATTATTTTTCTGTTACACTAAACTACCTACAACTAAATTATAACTTAGTCACTTTTAAATAAACTTTAGCGTCTTATATCTATATATCTTATTCAAGTATCCATCAATTTTAAACTATAAAAACTAACTAGAGGAACTACCTTACACTTATTATCTTGAATTTCAATCTTTATGCGGACTACTAGATTCAGGTTCGGCAATAACTATACTCGGCAACTATTCGCACTTGCAACTATTAGCAACAGGTTTTGAACTACAAAAACTTGTCGCAGGGAAATCCTTTGCAGCCGCTGGTGGTCAAACCATGCAGGCTATAGGTTACATCAATTTACCGGTTTCCTTCGAGAACCAATTTCATATCTTAAAAGCGTACGTGATACCTACTGTTACGTCACCACTAATACTTGGTGTAGATTTTTGGTCTAAATTTAAATTATTCCCACATTTTATTAATTCCATATCCTTTAATAACTATAATGATTGCACACTCGTAAATATTATTTCGAAAAAAAAAACGATGCCTTACGGTCCTATTCCGAATCGACACACGCACAGCAGGTAACTGCCGAGGTATTAATACGAGACGTAGAACCTACTTCTACAGTCCTACTAAATACATAACACTTTTACAAACTTTAATTGTTTTTTTTGTTGACATGCAAACATGTAACTGGAATTTATTTTTATTTTTTTACTTGCTTATCTAAAAGCCTTTACTGATACTTTCTTCTTGGGTACTATTCTTTTTATTCTTCTGGAGCGGGCGTTATGAACTCCAACTACAAAAATAAGCCTAACATAACACACTTTTCTTGAACAGCGGGTCACGACTGAGAAAGCCTACGTGGAAAACTTCTATTTCCTCTTTTTACATTCTTTGGGGTTATTTATTTTACTAACAGTGTGTTCGTACCACTTAAAAAGTACGGTAGCGGCGGTCACTACTCAAATAAGCCATTGGCCATTGGATTTATTTATATTTATTTTGGGGTTTTCTCTGGGGTTATTACTATCATATACCAACGAAGAAGGTTTCACTAAATATTATATCAAAAAATAAAAATATATACTTGGCTACTAAACTAAATTAAATT
Organism: Furcula furcula; assembly: GCA_911728495.1. NCBI lineage: Eukaryota > Metazoa > Arthropoda > Insecta > Lepidoptera > Notodontidae > Furcula > Furcula furcula. The sequence continues at coordinate 20,429,160 of OU452255.1, forward strand.
TGACTTTTATAAATTCTTTACTCCCTTTTGTTCAAAATAAATAATGTTACCTTTAATTTACTTGACATTCTAACATAACTTAATACTGCAATTTAACTAAACACTTAACACTAAAACTTAAATGCAAGATAATATCTAAGAAGTCTCCACTTGTGTATGATTGCGGATATGTCCGGAAATCCTTTAGGCGCTTGGCATATCAAAGACTTTAAACAAATAAACTACCAAACATAACCTTATATTTACCATATTATTTAACTAAACTTGGCACTATAATTAACTTATATACACGTAATCATCATAATCTTTCATCATTAGCAACCGATAGATGTTCGCTGCTGAGCGGAGGCCTCCCCCTTAGAAGGGAGGGGTTGCCATACATGTAATAAAACAACCTAAACGTTTTATTAATTTTATTCCACTACATAATTATACTACACTATAGTAAACTACTTAGCTACATAACTTCATACTTACCCTAACTATATGATTCGAACCGTTGAGCCTAAGTTCAACGCGGGTTCGATTCCTATGCAATGCACACTTACATATTTTTCTTTAATTTTTTTTTATAAATTAAAAATATACTACATCATTACACTAATCTCTATTACATTATCTAACTATAACTACTATTTACATACAACACTAGTAATGACACCCTGCGTTGTCTATCATAAATTTAATTTATTTACAATCTTATTGCTCCTATAACACCTATAGCTAGTCTAGACTCCTACCCTATTCATGGACACTGATTCCATGATGGCGCCCATTTCTATCCCTTAATCCTACCCTAGCGTGTATCCTTGCTGCCCGGGAATGCTTCACATTCACCGGATGGACACAACGCTATCCTTAAGGTCCTACCGGACAGACGGTGCCCTACACACCGCTCTTCGGTAGTCACTTATCCTTTCCTTGTTAAGCTGTTGGCAGATGGTGCCCTACACACTATCCCAGCAGTCATTAATATATAGTTTGGCTGACGTCGCCTACTCGTCGTCTGGTCGAATTTCAGGCTAAACCTCAGTCCTTGATGTATGTCCTTGCTGCCCAGGAACGCTACTACGTGACTGGATGGGCATACATCCTTGTATTGTCCTGCAACGGTGTCTACCCACCGCTATGCCGGTCAATTTCCCTACATACCTAAACTAGACTAGACTATAACTACACAATATTACATTACATTACCCTACTACCATAACCAACACCCCTCTCAGAGTATTGTAATCACTACATTACAATATGCCTTACTTCCTGTCTTGAGTCTACATTGCTCTTATAAATGTGCACTCTGTCTGTTAGGGTCTAAGGTCATGTAAGGACCGAAGACTGAATGAATGGTTGATGAACGATGAGTGAGTGAATAGGTTGGAATAAATGCTAAGTTAGTTAGTAGAGAGGTAGACGGATTTTGCTTCATCTAGGCAAAATCCTACACTATTTCCCGGGGTACTGTAACGTTACGCGTGTGTACGCGCCTTAAAATATTAAACCGTTATAGTACTATATAGCTATAACCATACTATATGCGCCACGGCGAGCCATTTCGCCGCGAGCTCGCCCAGTGCTTGTCTCACGATTGTGGAGTGCGCACGTATGTTACTATTTCATTAAGTAAAACCTTGTAAATTCAATTTGTGCTCTAAAACTACTTACGGGTGAGTGTGCTTGCTATCTGTTTTCTATCTATCTGTTCTCTTTCCTGTTTCTAGGCACTTTGTATTATCAACGGTCCTAAACCGTTGATAAAAGCATTTGGCGGTCAACGTACGCAAATTTGAATACTATAACGGAACCTGTAACCGACGCTATCCCTACTATTCTACAATATCATCTTTCTTGTACTTTCTCTGTCCTTATTCTGCCTTATACTGTAATCTTACTGTTTCTTCTTTACCTACGAGGTCCTATCTACGAGTAGATAGGACCTCGTAGGTAGGACCTCGTAGGTAGGACCTCGTAGATAGGACCTCGTAGGTAGGACCCTGGAACCCACGGAAAGACACCGTCAGGTCCAGCCCGTGTGTCATAACCGTCCGCCGACCACAGAAGACACCTCAGCCTATTCAGTCCAGTCGAGGGTCTTGGCAGACGGTTATGCTACATTAATCGGTCGGACAGATAAAGAAGAACCTCGGTAGGACCTCGGTCCTACCTACGAGGTCCTATCTACGAGGTCCTACCTACGAGGTCCTATCTACGAGGTCCTATCTACGAGGTCCTACCTACGAGGTCCTATCTACGAGGTCCTATCTACGAGGTCCTATCTACGAGGTCCTACCTACGAGTTCCACTACGAACTCCCTTGCACGAGGCGTCGGACGCAAGCTGCTGTCGACCCCTACCGGTCGAGCTTGAGGACGGCTGCTGAGCCTGTCCACTGCCGGACCAGCTGCTGAGCTGGTCGACCTTGGAACTGCTGCGCCGTGCTGCGCCTTGTGCTGTCGCGCCGTGCCGTCACCGTGCTGCTTCTGCTACGACGACTCTGATAAGTTCACCTCACTTAGAAGGGGAACCTGACCGATTCTCAGTGCGCGTACCTAGGAAAAACCGTTAGCCTACTCACGACCCTTGCTCTCTAGCCTGTGCCTTTTGTAAATATAATTCTTTATTCTCTTATTCTTGTTTCTTTTATTTCGTAGGGCCACTATCCCCGCTACGCGACACCGTAGAAAATTGCCAGACCTGTACATATTCATGATCCATCCAGGGGTACAGTAGCCGCATTGGGTGCCGTTGAACTTGGCCAATCGCGTCTGGATCTCGTGGTAGCCTGTAATCTTGTTCCCGATACCCTCGACCGTAGTCACTTCCCAACCGTGGCAGGACAGCGCTGATACGAGGCACTGAAACAAGAAGGTAACATAGAAATTGAGGAGTGGAGAGGGTAACATAGATATTGATGTGAACGTAAATTTTGGATAAAGACCTTGCCTGTTCTATCATTTCTCTGAATAATATTATGAGTATTAAATTAAGTAATGACGTTTTAAATTTTTATAAGTTTCTAAACTATCTTTAATTTCCAGGTATTTGAAGTGTCACAACAGCAAATATCATAGCCTTCATCTAAAACGTAATTAACCAGACATTTTCCTAAACTTTTTTGCCTTCCAGTTATAAACATCTGTGCATGCCACTATTATGTAGGTATAATCTTTTAAATTTGATAGATGAAACTTGAATCAGCATTAGTGTTAAATTAGTTGTCTGGCAATTTCCTGGTGTGCGTAATTAAACTGCATAGTAAAAACGGAAGATAAAAAAATCATACTTCATTAATTATTTCTGTTGGCAAAAATAAAATCATCGAACGGGCTTTTTACAAAAATAATATTTATAGCGAGAGCTATATCTGTTTATGGGTAAGATAAATTATTAATAACATAAGCCATTTTTTTACTACTAAAGTCTTTACTTATGTATTACTAAACACCCATTAGATGAATACTTTGATCCCAAAAACCCTACTTGTACTTTGCGATCCTTATAAATGCGGAATAATATATACCTACATAGGGTATTTTTAGACCCTGTGCCGGACGTCGCAGTAATCCTCAGGGGAAGGTCTAACCACGTGCCGGATGTACGCGTACATAGGTATAGTAAGTATTTCGTCTAATATCACCCCGGTCGAGTTGGTCTTTCGCCTCAACGGCCTAATATTATCTTATGCGTAGGTGGTTAACCTTACCAAAGATCCGACTGTGCCCGTAGCAGTGAACAGAATATTATAAGGAAGTTATACTCAAAAGATCACTTAGATAAATAGGTATACATTTTAAATTTCGTTAACAGAATCGTGGTAAACGATGGAGTTATAAATTAAATTGAATTGAATTAAGTATGACTAGGCAAGTACCAGCTCAGTAGCAGCAGTAACAGCTCAGTGGGCGAGCGCTTGCCTTGGAAACAAGGTGCGCAGGTTCGAACCCCGGCTCGCACCTCTGATTTCTTTAATTAATCATGTGCGAATCGTCTTTGGGTGATTGTTACTAGCTTTCGGTGAAGGAAAACATCGTGAAGAAACCTGCATGTCTGAGAAAGCCTAACTAGCTTTCGAATGACGTGTGAAGTCCGCCAACCCGCACTTGGCCAGCGTGGTGGACTATGGCCTAAGCCCCTTCATTTAGAAGGGAGGCCCGTGCCCAGCAGTGGGACATTAACAAGGGCTGGTATTATTATTATTATTAGGCAAGTACCTAGGTGTTGCCAGTGATGACATATGAGACGTGGTCCCTAACTGCTGACCTTTTAGAGAAGCTCAGAGTCACACAGCGAGCTATGGAGAGAGCTATGCTCGAAGTTTCTTAGCGCGACAGAATCCGAAAGGTGGAGATTTGCCGAAGAACTAAGGTCATCGACACAGCTCTCGGAATCTGTAAGTTGAAGTGGCAGTGGCCACATCGCCCAAAAACGGATAACCAATGGGGAAGAAAGGTTCTCGAGTGGCGACCACGAACCGGAAGACGCAGCGTAGGTAGGCCTCTCACTGGACAGACGACATTGTGTGTTGCAGGCAACCGGTGGATGCAAATAGCCAATTGTCATTTATTGTAGCGTTCTAAGGGGGAGGCCTAAATTCAGTGGACGTCTTTCGTGATGAAGTTGAGATTGAGAATGATGAAGTAAGTACGTTAGTATACAAAAAATCAGGTATTGATGAAAAATTCTAAAAATGTTTCAAAGTTACCCGACTTGACTGCTGTAGGTACTTAGGTTTTTTCGATAGCCATACATAATTACTTATGTTTTTTTTAAATTGCTTTGATGTCAGTCCGTATAATTTTTTTTTTTCAAATATATTCAACAAAAATACTGTTGAATTATTTGATTTGCTCATCACTATTGAAAAAGTTTTTGCTTGAAAGCATATAAACTCGAGGTATAACAAATAAAAAATCTTCCGCGTAATAATAATTTAAAGAAAATCATAGACAAGTGTCTGGGCAAGCACTTGATTACTACTTGATTATTACTTGATTATAATATTTCCTGCGTAGTTGGCCTCTGTAGCAGGTGGGAGGATATTATAGTCCAAGGGTATACACATGAAGGAATGGAGGGCAGCGACAGGCCTAAACCACTCCAAAGCGTTCTCTAGCACAAGGGTGGACTGCAGGGTTAAATTATGAAACCTAAGCAGATCACAAATAAGGCACCTAATAGGTGAACTTACGGGACATTTTGGTACCAATGAACACCTCCACAGAATGAGGCTAAGTACTGTCGATACTTGCAGATTCTGCGAAGGTGCAAAAGAGTCAATGCAACACATATTGTGCGGCTGCGACGCTCTTGCGAGACGTACGTTGAGTCATCTGGGAGTGGCTTACCCCACACCAGATGATTATGTACAGCTCCAAGCTGGCGCAATCGTTGCGTACCTAAGGGAACTCTTCGACACGTCAGCAACAGAGTAAGGGCTAGGGTATGCACAATGGATCCAACAGGGTCGAAGTGCGTTCCGGTGGTTACCGTGCCCGATTTTATAGCCATCAACAATAGAATAGAATAGAAGGGTATAAAAAACGGAATGATGTAAGCCTGGCCACAGACAGCTATTTTGCCGCAAAGCAGCAAACGGCTACTACTTTTCATCATCAGCAGCCAAAATACGTCCACTGCTGAACAAAAGGCCTCCCCCTTAGAAGGGAGGGGTTGTTGCCATAATCCTCACGCTTGGCAGGCGGCTTGGGGATCGCAGTATAGGTGGAAGATAAATCCAAAAGAAAGACGCTGCTGCCCGTCTTCCTGTTCTCGCTTAGTCACCCAACGAGAGGAGATGGGGGTGCAATTCTCACCCGGCACCCCACGGGCCGTATATCCAATACCAGGCCGTATACCCCACGGGCCAATCGCAGTATAAGTGGTAGGTAATCTAATATAAAGACGCTGCTGCCAGACACCCCACGGTTCTAGAATATTATTATTATAATACTTACAGAATTAACAGCAAAGGTCTTAGCGACATTAGTAGGGGGTAATGCGGCTCGAACAGTCACGATGCAAGCTCCACAGCCACCTTCTTGGCACATCGCCTTCGTGCCTTTCAGCTCTGCCACGTTCCTTATGTATTCATTTAGGGATACATCTGGGCCGAACTTGCCGTCCACTGGAAATAAGTTCTTATTTTAGATACACCAAGGATTATTTTACGATAACGTTCCGTTTTACACTTGAACTAAATGGAATTAAATGCTTTATGTTCAACGCACCAAGGATTGTTTTACGATATTGTTACAATTTAAGTATAAATTTTGCATTATATTTTACTCATATATGTATGTGCGTTTATTTTTTGCATATACTCGTATTTGCTTAGAATATGTCTTAATCGCATTTCAAAAATGTTGACATTATTTAAATTACTGATCTTTTTTTATTTTTCTAATGAATTTTAATGAATGTGTCTTAACTAATTTGTTAATATTGTTGACCCGAGGTCAAATATATCTTACATTTCGTATATATCGCAAAAAAATAACCGCTACCGCTTGATTGCGTCAAATTGAGAACTTTCTAAATTTTTAAAAACTGTTACTTTTATCGAGATCTCTTGCGTTAGCGTAGGTCGAGGTCGCTTCTTCGGAGTCGCTGGACGTTCGAGGGTGGCAGGGGTTGCGACCCCCCGTCCCCGTGAGCATTTCTAGTTCCCTGGGGCTATAATGTGGCAAATGCAGGCACTACCTTTTGCTGTCACGGCGCTATCTTTTGTCTTCACCCTTCAAAAGGTCCCTAGGACAGGCTAGCATTCCTGTGCCTGTTGCATCAGCACATGAGAAACCTGGATTTTCCGGTGGGACCGGCACCAGGTATCCCCCAGTATCTTGTCTTTAAGCCCACCTTCTGCGGAGCGCATGTAGCCACTGGGAACCGCTCATGGTACTCACGGGGGACAGGGGTCATAACGCTGCCACCGTTCTCCTCGGAGCCACCACGCTCTAATAGATGGGCGTCTAGAGCATCAGTCAGTCCAGAGATTCCGAAGTGACCGGTCTGCCCCTAATCTATTTCTGTACAAAATAAATAAATGGTAAAAACTTACCCTCGTATGACTTCCCGTTGATCTTGAATTTTATTTTTGACATCTTAATTCAGGGAAGATTCCTATAGAAATGTAATATTTTAATTTTATTCATAATACAAAAATAAAAACATTAGACCAACTTTTAAGTAACAATCACATTGAAATTCGTCCATTCATTTGAGAGCCACGATCATACAGACATAATGTACACACGACGACACCTCGACCTACACGACTTTGAACTATTAGAAGTTGAACGCTACGAATTTTGCGAAAAGTGCGATATGTTGTTGTTATTTCGTCCCACTCGGGGACGAGGCATGCGGGGCTCGGTTCGTTTTTAAAAATTCTCTGTGTTATATATAGCATAGTTATCGTTACAGGGCAGGGATGGTGAACAAATGGCACGCGTGCCACTGATGGCACGCCACCGATCAAGAAGTTTATTATGCACTGAGAAAAAAATCTTCTATATTTAGAAAATGTCCTCCGACCAAACAGATATATTTTTAAAAAAGTAATTAATATTATTAGGATAAAAAGAAAAATAATGGCGTGGTGCTTGGAGTGACGGTATCTTAGTATTTAGTAGGCATTATTATTTTCTCCAATAACGACGGAATCAAAGCCAAGCAAAATTACCACGTTGATATATAAAGGTTCGCCACCCCTGCTATAGGGTGTCGAGCTTCATCTGTAGCCGTGTGTATAGTTAGGCAAGGGTAAACGGTCCTTAACAATGGCGTGGACGAAGCGCTGAACCATGAATGTGATTAAATATTTGTTCAGATTTTTGTAATGACGTCATCTTATCATCATCATTAGACGAAAGACGTCCACTGCTGAATAAGGGCCTTCCCCGTAGAAGGGAAGAGTTGTTATAATCCGCACGTTTGGCAGGCGTCTTGGGACGTTACCTACTTTTTGTATAAAATAAATAAATTATTAGAAAATGTCAAAGTTTTCTATAAAAAATTTTTTTGAAAATACCTATGCGCGATACTTTATATCAAAATGTAATTAGTATGTATAGTATAATTATAATAAGTATGTATTTAATAATTAGTATATATAAATTACCCGTGGGGTGCCGGGTTAGAATTGCATCCCTCATTCCCCGTCTCCTCTCGTTGGGTGTCGCGACCAAGCGAGAGCGGGAAGACGGGCAGCAGCGTCTTTCTTTTGGATTTATCTTCCACCTATACTGCGATCCCCAAGCCGCCTGCCAAACGTGGCGATTATGGCAACCCCTCCCTTTTAAAGGGGAGGTCTTTGTTCAGCGGTGGACCTCTTTCGGTTGCTACACATGAAGCGATGGTAGCCTAGTGGATAAGGAACTTGAATAATTTATCCAAACGATATTAGATTCTCCAATTCGCACATAGCCCGCCTGTTGGATTATGGCCTAAGCCCTTTGAAGATGGGAAGGATTATACTCTGAACCAATAGTGGAAGATTTTGGGTTATAATAATAAATACATAGTCATACCTATTGTTAAAATGACGTAACTCGATGACGCTTTTTTTATCTGTTATAGAAATGTCAAAAGATCATTCTTATATAATAATATTATTGTATGTAATTAATAATATATTACAAAAAAAATGAGGAATGATAAACAACTATCAAGAGTATATTCCCGTCGACATGACGAAAACAAATAATTAATTGTTGTTGGTCACTCGTATTACCAAACATATTCTTAATTATAAAAAAATTATAAAAAAATACTTTTAATAAGTGTACAAAAATTTGCCCATGTGGTTGGTTTGGTCATATGCCATATTTCTGTATAAGCTAATTTTGTTTCGTAGAATATTGTATTAAAACGAAACTACTCATTAAAATTAAGCCGTTAAGTGGTTGGTCGACACATCCAAAATATTGCAGCATTTAAGGCAGTACTAACGATATACAAACTAATTATATTAGTAAATTTTAAGGTCAAAACGGCCACTCGCAATGTTTAAGAGTTACCGGACCATTTCCCCACTAGATGACTGACGTCATTTGTAATTCCTAAGTCCACCTACGATCTAAAGACGTAAGGTCCTTTAGGCTAAGTACAGCACTTGAATACATTATAATACAAGGGTCGCGTGGGAGCACCCATCAAGGGTAACAAAATGGGAAGAGGACGTATGTAAGCAAGTACTCTTATTTTTATTTATAGATATATTTTCTTGACGAAAACTTGGATGAAAAATAAAAATAAACTGTGCCTTTTTGCGTCGCTATTAATGGCTTGTTTTGAACGTACTACATTATTATCTATACATATAAAATTACTTGTCCTGACTGACTGACTGATGCATCAACGCACAGGCCAAACCGCTGAACCTAGACAGCTGAAATTTGTTCTTCTTATGATGCAAGCATCCACTAAGAAAGGTTTTTGAAAATTCCTCTCCTTAAGGGATGAAATGGGGTGTATTAATTTGTATGAAACTTTTTATTTTATGGTTCAATTAACTTGAAACTTACTAAAAATATTATCTAAATAAAATAAATAAATACGCGTTTCGGCAATTTTCAAAAACAGCCTTAACTTTTGTATGGAAAAATAATAATAGCGGGTGTAGCCGTAGGGAATTGCTAGTATTATTCTTAAAAGATAAGATTACGTGGAGTGTCCGGGTAAGTATAACACCCTCCCATCTCCTCCAGTTGAGTGTCCATAAGAGGTGTCTAAGGGAAAACAAGAAGACGAGCAGCAGCGTCTTTCTATTGGATTACCTACCAGTGGCGAAGGGTCAATTTTTGTACGGGGTAAGCCGGTCCGACACCCTGGACATTTTCATTAGATTTCTGCAATGTTCTACTTTGCTGATAGTAAGATGATATTATATCTTTGAATAGTTAAAATCTGTAAATCCCGAGCGATTCTAAACTAGATTAGGAAAGAAATAGGTAGGCAAGGGAAAAATACCATTTTATTTAATTTAAAAGCCAGCGATTAGGTCCACTGCACCACCAAGGCTACATTTGTATAGGTAGGTAACTAGAAATTAAAATACGAATATGCATCGATATAATATTTGTTCATATATTATATCGATGCGAATTATTGCGAATATGCTAAATTTTTACTTCGATAAATCTCATCGATAAATTACCTAAAATGACTCATATCTATGAAATGACCTAACGCAATTACATGTAGGTACAATGCACACTACCTACACACAATCTCTGAGAGGACAGAGGTTCATGAAATGAAACTCAAGTCCCAGGTAGTATGTAATATGTATACATATTATAATAATATTGCAGTTGAAACAATAAAAGATGCGAAAATATTGTACGTTTCATTATCGAATATCATTAAACAGTAATTTACGATGTTAGCGTGATTTACATTATGAACAGCGCCATCTATCGGTGAAATTGGACACACAATCACTATCGAACTTTAAATATTATTATACACAATAAACAAAGATGTAAACAACTTCTTCGTAAACAGATTCTAATTATATTTAGTAGAATTAAATTGTCATGTACCGTATATGCGATACAAAATCAATATCAACGAAGACGAAAGATTATGATCGATCGAAGTACTCGTACGCAATACTACACTCTATTTCGTGCGGTATACATGTCATTTTTCTATCCTTATCATAACTCCTCCCAATCATAACCCGGCGTACATCGGCTTGCCGTCGTTCCTATAATCAGCGAGTGTCGCGTCTGCGCGGGGACATTTTCGGTAATGATTTTACATGGTAGTTGCGCATGGAATTCCTGATCCTGAGAGCGGCTTGCCGCGCCACGACTTGCGTGCGGTTGAAGTGAATGAAAAGTGCAACTTTATGCTATTAATAAAAATGGCGATTTTTAGATTAATTTTATTTGATGGTGTATTAAATACCTATGTTTTTAACGTTATGTTAGTAAATAAATGTCTTGTTAGATCGTCGTAACAAACGCCTGTTTTCAAAGGGAAGCTGGTAGGAATCGAGTTATATGGACCCTTCGCCACTGTTACCTACCATTTATACTGCGATCCCCAAGCCGCCTGCCAAGCGTGGGGAGAAAGGCACACCCTACTTGCTAAGGAGGAGGCCTTTGTTCAGCAGTGAACGGGTTTTGGCTGCTAATTATGACGATAAAAGAGATAAGTACATTCTTTAAGTTGTTAAAAAAATAGTGTTAGACATTTTTATTTATATTTTACATTCAACTTAACGGCTAGTCGAGACTATTCCCAATATACCCTAATGATTATGACTATCAATTCCCAAACTACTCCACGTAAAATATAACTAAATATTGTTATTGATTGATGCTATTCCCTGTAGGTACATTCAGTTGAAGTAATTTTTAGGCATTATGATAAAATATGTTAACTAAAGTTTTCTTTACCTAGTTAATTTATATAGATCCTCAGCCACTCATAGTAGGTACTTGTGAGAATGTATAAACGTTGCAGGTTATTGGGTAGCGTGACTCTATGGTACTTTTAGGAGGTAAGATGTCACATCAAAAAAAAATGTGCGTGCGTGGAGTCCCTCCGCGCGGAAGAAGTGAAACTTCATTCTCGCTCAGTCGATCGGTCGGTCGGTCCCTCACATACATACTCACTCACTCACACACACACACACACACACACACACACACACACACACATACACACACTCAACTGAACTGAACTGAACTGAACTGAACCGAACCGAACCGAACCGAGCCGAACCGAACCGAACCCAACCGAACCCAACCGATCCCAACTCACCTACCACTCACCTACCACTCACCTACCACTCACCTACCACTCACCTACCACTCACCTACCACTCACCTACCACTCACCTACCACTCACCTACCACTCACCTCACCTTATTCTCAGTAGATATAATCATATTTTATGATAGAAAATATTTTTTGTTTTATATTAATAAAAAATACGCGTGGAGACCCCCTCCCATCTCCTCCCGTTGGGTGTCCGTAATAGGCGACTAAGGGAAAACAAGAAGACGGGCAGCAGCGTCTTTCTATTAGGTACCTACCATATAAACTGCGATCCCAAAACGCTTATCAAGCGCGGGGATTATGGTAACCCCTCCTATCTAAAGGGGGGGGGACTTTTTTTCGGCAGTGGACGTCATTCCACTGCTGATGATGATGAATAATAATTAATTATAAAAAACATATTTTTGGTATATTAAAATAAATAACTTACTTCGATTTTTAGAGCTTTCTAAGAAAAGCTATTGTCTAAATAATAAACGATAGTATTTCTACTATATAACACATATTATGTTTTTGGGCCTTAAAATTTCTATTTAAAAAAAGACATTAACCGATGCAAAAGACACCAACGCGTAACGTCAGGAGTTTTTTTAATCACAAAAGCACACACAATCTTAAGCTCGATTTGTAGATTAAGAGGCTTATGACCAACAGGAATATTATGATTATTATGCAAAATAACTTACATGAACTGCAATCAAACGCCCAATACTTATTGATAAAGATTAGATGCATATATCCAACTAACAGCCATAAAACTGTACATACAGTACGGATTACCACAACACAATGATTGAGCATCGCATTCTGTGCTACTATCGATCATGTAGAAGGTCATGGCTTAAATTAATAGATAAAAAACTACATGATTAGTTATTTAAACCTAGCATAATTTTGACCTTGCGAAATATCTGAGTGCAAAATATAGCGTCTGCTTGTTAGAGCCATGGCACACAATATCGTCAGCGATTTAAACACTGCTAAAAGTTGCGATTTTTAAACCGCACTCGTATCACAGGGAGTCATCTAAACCCGAGGCATCACACCACGAAAGCGATCGCTTAAGGAGTCATTTCGATGCAGCCTGTCGGCAGTCGCGATGTAGCGTCTAAATGGCTCATTTAAATACTTCTCGCGTACGAGTATAATGGTCTTCAGTCTTGAACTTTTTAACGGATATATATAAAAGATATATTTAATTCATGCAGCCCTAGGTTCCAGCTAAAATATATGCACCCTTGCGGTGGAGACCATGTGGCCTTTGCCTCCTCATGAGACGCACGGTTTTGTGAAAGAAATTTCATCCAAACTTATCGAACTCAGGGATCGTCGGGCTGGTAGCTTCTCCTGCCAACGAATAAGCTCAGCTATACAAAGAGGTAACGCTTTTAGGTCCCAGTGCGGCGACAACGTAGAGGAAGTTTTTTACTTAGTTTGAGTGGGTATATTTGTAAATAAACTGTAAATATTTAGTTATTATGTAAATAAAGGACCTGTATTCTTCTGTAAATACATATATACAAATGAAAATAAACTGGTCTCATTTAGTTATTTCGTCATAGAAATTAGGCATAATTTCGTCAAACAATATTATTTGTCGTAGTATGTTTCTCTTGACTTATGACATGTAACACGTTTTTGATTAAAATTTTCCTATTTTTGCCCAAATGCCCCAGGCGGAGAGTTATGTTTTTCGAGAGTATGTATGTATGTATGTCTATTATATATACTACGGCCTACAGCCTAAACGGCGTGATGGAAAGTTACTTATAATATGTCGTTAGAGTCTGTCTAGTCAAACTTGAGAGTGGAAAAAGGCGGCAAATTTAAAAAAATTAGGTGGTGTAACCCTGTTTAAACTAGGAATAATCATACTTGCTACTTTAATATATTCGTTGTACTTTAGAAGACCAAGGTCTCTATTGTGCTGATTTCGAAGATGCCACAGGGGTGTTTTAATGGGTAAAAGTCCAACGTAACCCGGCCTCCACCCCTCCGTAGACCGGGTACCTTTTGAAGGTTTCCTCTCCGACAAAAAAGGGGTTAGGTCCCTTGTGTAAGGGACCCTCCAGGTAGGTACCAACGCAAGGTCAGACAATCTGCCACCAAAAAGCAATGTGTAAACATTATTTTGTTCCAGCTTGAAAGGCTCTCCAGATGCTATAACCCTCCTTCTGTCACATAAAGTCATCGATATAGGCTTTCCTGCAGCTCTCAGTGCGCAGTCACCATTCTAGTTTTTTCAGGAACTACTTATTACTACGCAATAATTTTTTTATGGGACGCAATCAATGGATTGAAGAATGGATGGAAGAAAGATTTTTTCAAATCGGTTCATAATTGACAGAGTTATGCGCGAACATACATAAAAAATATATATATATATATACAGATGAATTGAGAACCTCCTCCTTTTTTGAAGTCGGTTAAAAATCTAATTACTTCGACAGTCGGAGTCGTTTATGATTAATATCGATTACTGAACACGAGATATTTGTTATATCTACTCATTATCTGCGTATTAAGTATTAATGGGCTTCGAGAGTCGAAATAATCCGATTTAAAAAAATGATTTAAGCATCATTAACTTTAATTGACGTTTCTAAGTTCGGCAGTAAGTCGATTAAAATAAAAGAAATAACTTAAATTAAGATTAGATATTATATTTTAAATACTTAATTGCACCGTATACATATTGCTTTTTAACCGACTTCAAAAAAGGAGGTTCTGTATTCGACGCGTATGTATGTAATATTAATAAAAATGCGTAATATTCATATATGTTAGTCTATGTGGGCTTCTAAACGAATTTATTAAATTTCACGTATGTATGTATGTATGTATGTATGTATGTATGTATGTATGTATGTATGTAAGTATGTATGTATGTATGTATGTATGTAGGTTTGTCCACGGATTTCTCAGAAACTACAAGTCCGATTTCAAAAATTCTTTTTGCAATAGTTAAAGTATCTTTCAACTTAGGGTAGAGTACAAATTTCATCAAAATCGGTCCAGTAGTTTAAGAGATATACTTTTTATGTTTTCAGTAAGTTACTGTAAATTAGAAGTTCTAGTTGCATGATAGTGCTGATACCTGATATTTTAAATAGTTTATTTTTATACATTGTATTGTTACAAATGAATCGACATTAGCGATAGTGTCCTGCCGTTCGAAACATAAAGTAAGGGAGAAAAGAAGAAAACAATAAATTACGACAAAAATTACAACAAACTAAAAGATCAAAGGGATAGTGCAGCACCCGCGCACTAGTTATACTGGAATATATTATTAACGAGTCACAGTTTTGTCTTATTATTTTCTTTTGTTCTTGTCTTCGCAATTTCATAAAACTTATTTTTCATTTACCATAGAGTCATAGAGTACTTATAAGTACTAATGCCTGAAACAAAATATGCAATTTTACTTTATTATAATTCATTTGTATGCCTACAGATCATAAACTTACTTGTAATATCTGAGATTCCATAAACAGATGACATACTTATACAACTGTTTACATTAACCCAACAGACATACATAATAACAAAATAGTACTAGAAAAATCCTTTAGGCGTACTGTATTTTTCTCAAATGCACTGCTACTAGAAAACTGTATCTTTACCCAACTACCAAGACAATAAGGAATTATAGAAACATTTAATTTAATTTAATTACATCAAGATATTCCGCTGTATGCGCAAATTAGTTCCACGTTAAAAACAGTTATATTCAATATTCATATAATACACCAATCTCATACAAATCCTTAACAATTTATTAGTAAGTATCAAGACTAACCTGTGTTTTCCGTTGACATTCCGAACAATTTTACGTTTTCATGAAATACAGCATTGGATTCACTTTTCCTTTGATGGTATTTACTTATCATGTTGTATAACATCCGTGGGATGCCGGCTAAGAATTTGCATCCCCCCCTCTCTTCCCGTGGGTTTCGTAAGAGGCGATTGAGGGAAAGCCAGAAGACGGGCAGCAGCGTCTTCTGTGTAATATATCCATCTTTTCGGAACTGCGATCCCCAAGACGCCTGCCAAGCGTGGGGATTATGGCAACCCCCCCCCCCCCCCCCAATGATTGACAATGCTAATTTACGGCCCCCAGTCCCCGGCAGCTCCTCTATTCCCCGCCTTGGTAGCGGGCGGGGTAACGGTCGAGCAGGGGGTGCGAAGAATCTCCGGCAGATGCCCCGCTACCACCCCCACCGAACTTTGGCCCTGGCAACACATAATGTCCGCACGCTTAGGACTGACGAGAAGATTATCGAGCTGGAGGAAGAATTGAGCAAGTTACGTTGGGATATCTTGGGATTATCTGAAATCCGACGAGAGGGACAGGATACGATAACCCTTGATTCCGGAAACTTGCTCTTCTTCCGGGAAGGAGACCGAAAATCTCAGGGTGGTGTTGGGTTTCTCGTCCGTAAGTCCCTCATTAACAACGTTATAAAGGTCGATAGTGTGTCGAGCAGGGTAGCGTACCTTATACTCAGAATAACCAGCCGGTATTCGTTGAAGGTTATACAGGTTTACGCGCCGACCTCGGCACACCCTGACGATGAAGTAGAGGCTATGTATGAGGAGATAGCAGAAGCCATACATACCTCCAAAACACACTTCACCGTTGTTATGGGGGACTTCAACGCGAAGGTGGGCACACGGAATGGCGATGAGTTGAAAGTGGGGTCATATGGGTACGGGCAGCGGAACCAAAGGGGCCAGCGGCTGGTCGACTTCATGGAGAAGGAGGGACTCTTTGTGATGAACTCCTTCTTCAAGAAGCGACCATCCAGGAAGTGGACGTGGATAAGCCCCGATGGTTCAACCAAAAATGAGATCGACTTCATCATGACGACCAACAAGCATATATTCGATGATGTCTCCGTGATCGGCAGGGTGAAAACCGGTAGCGATCACCGTATTGTTAGAGGCACATTGAATATCAATGTCAAGCTTGAGAGGTCCCGTCTGATGAAGTCCACGCTCCGTCCGGGAACCGCCCAAATCCAAAACCCCGAAGACTCAACTCGAACTACACAATCGCTTCCAGTGCCTAGCCGAATGCGAAACTGCGGACGAGTTAAACAATGGGTTGGTGCAAACTGTCCATGCAGTGGGGTCCAAGTTCTTTAAGACCCCACGCCGTAATAAGCCTCAGAAGCTCTCCAATCAAACCATTAAGTTAATGGAAACCCGAACTGAGATGAGACTGCAATCTTCAGCTGATATGTCGGAATATGCTGAACTCAATAGACGAATCTCGAAATCCATGCGACACGACTTGCGTTCCTATAATACAGCATGTATTAAGGACGCAATTGAGCGGAACCAAGGCTCTAAAGTGTTTGCAAAGAATTCGTCTATTGGGCAAAGCCAAGTGACCAAGCTGAAGATCGACGACGGCAGTGTCATCTCATCAAAGTCGGAGATATTGAGAGAGCTCGAGAGGTTCTACGGACAGTTGTACACCTCGACACGAAAACCCATTGCCCGAACAGCTCAGGACACCAGAGCCCAACTAACCCGACACTACACTGAGGACATCCCAGACATCAGCTTGTACGAGATTAGAATGGCTCTCAAACAGCTTAAGAACAACAAGGCGCCGGGTGAAGACGGAATCACAACAGAACTTCTGAGAGCGGGTGGAAAACCGGTACTTTTAGTCCTCCAGAAGTTATTTAATTCCGTCTTACTCGAGGGTACTACGCCAGAAGCATGGCACAGGAGTGTGGTGGTTCTCTTCTTCAAAAAAGGTGATAACACTTTATTGAAGAATTATAGACCCATCTCACTCCTGAGCCATGTATACAAGCTGTTTTCGAGAGTCATTACGAACCGTCTCGAACGCAGGTTTGATGACTTCCAGCCTCCCGAACAAGCCGGGTTCCGAAAAGGCTTTAGCACCGTAGACCACATACATACGCTCCGCCAGATTATACAGAAGACCGAGGAGTATAATCGGCCATTATGTCTAGCGTTTGTGGACTACGAAAAAGCCTTCGATTCAATCGAGACCTGGGCGGTATTGCAGTCCCTCCAGCGGTGCCACATTGACTATAGGTACATCGAAGTGTTGAAGTGTTTGTACAGCAACGCCACCATGTCGATCCGACTACAGGAAGAGAGCACGAAACCAATCCCATTGCAGCGAGGTGTGAGACAGGGAGACGTTATTTCTCCGAAACTGTTCTCAAACGCATTGGAGGACGTTTTCAAGCTCTTGGACTGGTACGGATTCGGCATCAACATCAATGGCGAATACATCACTCACCTTCGTTTTGCCGACGATATAGTCATTATGGCAGAGTCGCTGGAGGACCTCAATACGATGCTCAGCGACCTCAGTAGCGTTTCCCAACAGGTGGGTCTTAAAATGAACATGGACAAGACGAAGATCATGTCTAATGTCCATGTTGCACCCGTACCGGTAGTTGTTGGGAACGATACACTCGAAGTTGTTGACCACTACGTATACCTAGGACAAACTGTCCAGTTAGGTCGGTCCAACTTTGACAAAGAGGTCGCCCGAAGAATCCAACTCGGATGGGCAGCGTTCGGGAAACTACGCGATATCTTCTCGTCCAAAATACCGCAGTGCCTGAAGACGAAGGTTTTTAACCAGTGTGTGTTGCCAGTGATGACATATGGTACTGAGACGTGGTCTCTAACGGCTGGCCTTTTAGAAAAGTTCAGAGTCACACAACGAGCCATGGAGAGAGCTATGCTCGGAGTTTCTTTGCGCGACAGAATCCGAAATGTGGAGATTCGCCGAAGAACTAAGGTCACCGACATAGCTCTCAGAATCTGCAAGTTGAAGTGGCAATGGGCAGGCCACATCGCTCGAAGAACCGATAACCGTTGGGGAAGAAAGGTTCTCGAGTGGCGACCACGAACCGGAAGACGCAGCGTTGGCAGGCCTCCCACTAGGTGGACAGACGACATTGTGCGCGTCGCAGGTAACCGGTGGATGCAAATAGCCAATTGTCGTTCATTGTGGCGTTCTAAGGGGGAGGCCTATGTTCAGCAGTGGACGTCTTCCGGCTGATGATGATGATGATGATGATGATGTTGTATAACATTGCTCTGACACTGCATTTAATAGTTTAAGGTAATATTTAATTTAAAATACGGAGATTTATTCACAATCATGCTTACTCTAGAGGTTATGTAAACACAAATAACATTTGTCGCAATGTTGTCAGTTTCTAAAACCGCAAAACTAGTAGTGTAAACGAAAACTAGACAGACTCTATAATTTTTGTTTCTTAAAGCCTTGTAACTTTTTTCCAATGCGTTTTAACGAAAAAATCAATAAGACCTTTTTTGTAGAGAATTTAATTTTCTACAAGATAACAAAAACGGAAATAAAAAAAGAAATTCGACGATATACAATGAAAATAAAGAAAACAAGTTCTTTTTTTCAATGTATTTTAAATGGGAAAGGGGACCCCCGATGCGCCAACTCAATTTTCAAGTTATCAAGCTCATCTTATAGGAGGCTTTTTTTGTCTACTAAAGAAACTTTTTAGATGGACTTACCATCTAAGTCACCACCACTCAAAAAAAAAAAATACTGACGCAGTGTAATTTATACGTAGGGGAAGCGTGTCCTCGTTGTCTCAAGTACTAGTTGTCACAAGTTGATTATATAAGAAACTAAAAGGATTTAAGGAACGCAAATATTGAAAAATTGGAGCGCATCACATTAAAAAGTGTCATGGCCGCCGGTCTCTTTTGTTGAAGTGTGTTGTAAAAAAGATAAAAATAAGCATGGTGAGTAAATTTTACTCTGTACTTTGATTTAAGTTACTAACTATGTCAAGTCATGTATTACGTTGTATCTCATATACTTTGAATGTATATCTTCTATACTCATAATGAAACTGTAACAGGTCCAATTCTGTACATTGAAGATATTTTGAAAATTATGTTTGGAGGTCTTCTATAACCGATACTAAAGCCAAAAATGTAATTTTTTTTTATTTTGGTCTGTCTGTCTGTCTGTCTGTCTGTCTGTATCTCGGCTGAGCATCACGCCGAAACTACTGGATGGATTGAAACGAAACTTGGCATGATTTGAGTTAATACTTCGAGGTAGGACAAGGGCTACTTTTTATCCCGACATTCGGCACGGTTCCCGGTGGGAGAGGGGACTAAAGTGAAAATGTGTACTTGGTCCAATACGCTTGCTCCAATTTTAACAATTTTTCATTATATTTATAATAAATATTTGTAAGGGAACACTCATAGACAGTTGTTAACAATGTATGGAAATCGATCAGGTTAAGCAACGTTAGGTAAGGTCAATAAATAGATGGGTGACCGTTTAACGCCATTTGAACTAAACGTCTCCGTGCTTCGGAGGGCAAGTACAAAGTGGGTCCAAGTTTCGACTTTAAAAAGGAGGTTTTGTATTCTATGCGAATGTATATTATTGAAATTTTAGCGTAAACACAGCGCGGGCGGAGCTGCGTGGGTCAGCTAGTTAGAAATATAGTGCGATTAACCTAAGTGCGATTAATATTTTCATTTTTAAAAGTTTATATGTCATTTGAGTGTTTATATATATTTTTTATCAAAGGTACATGTTGTCTCATTTTTTTTGGGCTAGTTGTCACCAAGAAAACGCAGTTATGACTGATACCTCCGTTAACAATGCGTTAGCAGAGCAACAAAAAATAAGAAAAATCAAGCCATGGTATCTATTAAGAAGAAAAGTAAGTAACATAAGCTACTACAGTATAGTGATGAAGAACATGATTCAGAAGATTTGATGTGTATGATATGTTTTGAAACCTGGTCAAGCAGCAAAATTAATAAATAAAAAATGGGGTCAGTGCACAAATTGCATATCGTGGGTCCAAGAAAACTGTGCTGGGAATAAACATTTATTTGTTTACTGCCCAAATTGTGCCTCGGACTTGTGACAACGTGGACCTTTATCTGTGACATACTACCCCAAGTCTAACTTGTCACACTCGACAATTTTTTTAAATCTATTAATAACTTACATAATATTGGTAATTTTCTAATAAATAACTGCAATTAATTGAGGCTGAATAACCATTTGGTTATTCGGCCTCAATCATATATTTATATGATTAATTAAGAAAAAAATGCCAGTTTTATTGTAATTCTTTAAATTAAAGATGTTTACATAAATTTTGAGACAACTAGGACCCGGCTCCCCTATTATCTCCACGAGTGCCGGGTTAGAATTGCATCCCCCCATCTTTTCTCGTTGGGTGTCGTAAGAGGCGACTAAGCGAGAACAGGAAGACGGGCAGCAGCGTCTTTCTTTTGAATTTATCTGTCACTTAATCTGCGATCCCCAAGACACCTGCCAAGCGTGAGGATTATGGCATTTCTATATTAAGGGAGAGGCTTTTGTTCAGTAGTGGACGTTTTCGGCTGCTGATGATGATAGGTACTTATTAAGTACTAGCTGACCCACGCAGCTCCGCATGCGCTATTTTTACGATAACTAAACTTTTAATAACACATTCGCATCGAATACATAAACTCTTTTTTTATAGTCGGTTAAAAACTGGGACCCACTTTTTACTTGCTCTCCGAAGCACAGACCAGTTTAGTCCAAATGGCGTTAAACGGTCACCCATCTATTTAATGACCTTACCTAACGTTGCTTAACCCGATCGATTACAAAACTTTGATAACTACTCTCTATGAGTGTTCCCTTACTAATATTTATTATAATTATGAAGAAAAATTTATAAAATCGGACCAAGCGTATAACCAAGTACCCATTTTGACTTTAATCCCCTTTCCCAAAAGAACCGTGCTAGATTACGGGATAAAAAGTATCCTATGTCCTACCTCTAAGTAAGATCTCAAATCATGCCAAGTTTCATTTGAATCCATTCAGTAGTTTCGGCGTGATGCTCAGCCGAGATACAGACAGACAGACAGACAGACAGACAGACAGACAAAAATTTAAAAAATTACATTTTCGGCCTCAGTATCGGTTATAGAATGCCCTCCAAATATAATTTTCAAAATATCTTCAATGTACAGAATTGGACCTGTTACAGTTTTATTATAAGTATAGATGTATGTAAGTATATTAGGACCATTCTGTTTATTTTCAGTCGGGTTTTTCATCATTTTATACTTGTTTATTGCCGTCTCGAATGTTCCCGTATATTAGTGCATGTACTAGATATGAGTACTAAATAAATTTTTCCCTTCGTAGATAAGTAGACGTACTGAAACATTAGAATTAATACCCACCCGCACGTAACAATACAACAACATTTTTTCTCATACACGCAAGGCCTTGAGCGTATCTCACTAATTGATGCATTATTAGTTACGAACTTGGCATTTGAATAATACCATCTTACGACCTTGTCTTATTGAAGTCGGTCTAGTATCTAATATCACCTTCAGCTGTCATAGTTACGACAAATATGAGGAATTACTTGCGTATTTCAACCATAACAGTGTGAGTATAGTGACGTTTGATAAGGTTAATATTTGTAGGTACGGTTAGCAATATAATGTAGTCACCTTTTACATGGTTAGAAATTCCTACCAAAGGCTAGCCGCATATTGTCAATAATATTATCAATATTCTACAACCCGCCCGACTTAACTGTGCACTTTGCTGGAATGCGACGTCACAGCGCCAGGTGCATACTTAAGTCACACGGGTTATAGAATATTGACAATATTATTGACGGTGCGCGGGCTACCTAAGAGAAGCATGACAAAGACATTTTTTTTCGCGGGGAAAACCTTCATAATGTCCCCAGGCGCTGTGGGGCTCGACCGGGGTATGTGGGATTCTTACCCAATAAAACTCCCGCGGCTGTCACATCGGCACATGAGACCCCCCAGCTCCCCGGTGGGATCTGCACCAGAGGCCCCTCAGTGCCTTGCCAGTGCATTGTAGACCGCCGTCAGGGGGCGCATTGTGGCCTCCTGGGAACCAGTTACGGTGCTCACCGGAACGGGAGTCGCAACCCCGCCGCAGTCCTCCTCGGAATCACCGCTGTACTCAATATACACAATATGATTATATGTACTTATATAACTCCAAGCCGACGCAATCGTCATGTACCTTAAGAACTGTTCGACCCGTCAGCAACAGAGTAAGGACTAGGCATAATAGATCTAACTGGGTCGAAGTGCGTTCCGCTACTGGCCCCAATTTATATCCAACTAAAATAAACGATAAAAGTCAACGAAGTCAACGAAGTCAACGATGTCAACGAAGTAGTCAAGTAGGTATTTCTTTTGACATTTTTGATTATCAGCCAAAAACTACGTGACATAAACCAAAATAAAAATCTGTTTGGGATGTGCAAATGAAGCCCTTTTATATGATACCCCACTAAATATAGTAGTCTCACTTTGCGGATTCGGCGGAGTCGGCGGAGTCAGCGGAGTCAGCGGAGTCAGCGGAGTCAGCGGAGTCAGCAGAGTCAGCGGAGTCAGCGGAGTCAGCGGAGTCAGCGGAGTCAGCGGAGTCAGCGGAGTCAACGGAGTCGGCGGAGTCGGCGGAGTCGTCGGAGTCGGCGGAGTCGGCGGAGTCGGCGGAGTCGGCGGAGTCGGCGGAGTCGGCGGAGTCGGCGGAGTCGGCGGGGTCGGCGGAGTCGGCGGAGTCGGCGGAGTCGGCGGAATCAGCGGAGTCAGCGGAGTCAGCGGAGTCAGCGGAGTCAGCGGAGTCAGCGGAGTCAGCGGAGTCAGCGGAGTCAGCGGAGTCAGCGGAGTCAGCGGAGTCAGTGGAGTCAGCGGAGTCAGCGGAGTCAGCGGAGTCAACGGAGTCAGCGGAGTCAACGGGAGTCAACGGAGTCAACGGAGTCGACGGAGTCGACGGAGTCAACGGAGTCCACGGAGTCAACGGAGTCAACGGAGTCAACGAAGTCAACGAAGTCAACGAAGTCAACGAAGTCAACGAAGTCAACGAAGTCAACGAAGTCAACGAAGTCAACGAAGTCAACGAAGTCAACGAAGTCAACGAAGTCAACGAAGTCAACGAAGTCAACGAAGTCAACGAAGTCAACGAAGTCAACGAAGTCAACGAAGTCACTCACCCACTCACCTACTCACCCACTCACCGACTCACCCACTCACCCACTCACCCACTCATCCACTCACCCACTCACCCACTCACCCACTCACCCACTCACCCACTCACCCACTCACCCACTCACCCACTCACCCACTCACCCACTCACCCACTCACCCACTCACCCACTCACCCACTCACCCACTCACCCACTCACCCACTCACCGACTCACCCACTAAGGATACTACTGTGATTATATCTACGACTGGAGCTATTAATATAATAGTGATCGAACTTCACTTCAGAAGTTCATTTGATCGTCTCTTATGATGTAGTTCAATAGAAACTAACGGATTTGTGCATAGAGTTTACAAGATATCACCCGAAACACTTGGAATACGGAAACATCCAACGTTTATGAATAACTCTAATATGAACAAATAAATAGAGTCATCATAAAATCATTAATCTGATAGATATATGATTAGGGTAAAAGACCTTGAATTAACTTGACATTGTCTTGTTTTTTTTGCGCTACTTCGACAACTGTTACGTAATGAGAGGTTTTAAATTCGAGGGCTATTAGCTAACTGTAGATTGGGTAAAAATTTAAAGGCATAAATCTGTATTTTAATAAGTAACTAATACTGCAATAGCATGTTTTATGCGATCGAATGACGAATAATATTTTTTTCACACCACCTGCTCGATAATGTTCCATTATGTGTCATATAAACTTGACATAAAGTAGGTCATTATATCCCTATAGTCTAGCCGGGTAATAATGTTGTACTAAACTCCCTTGGGTAATAATG
This sequence comes from Furcula furcula, assembly GCA_911728495.1. Classification (NCBI taxonomy): domain Eukaryota; kingdom Metazoa; phylum Arthropoda; class Insecta; order Lepidoptera; family Notodontidae; genus Furcula; species Furcula furcula. The sequence goes on from OU452255.1 coordinate 20,453,824, forward strand.
TAATTTGTTTTTTTCTTGTCCTTTAGTTCTCCCTAATTGGGAAGGCAAAAGGTTCTAACTCATACAGCCTCGTCATAAACCAATTCTTCATTAAATTGCTGTCATATTCCATTCATGTTTTCAGGCCGAAGCCAATTCTTCATTAAAATGTAATTGAATTACGAACGTCAAATATTTTTTTACCATGGAGACTCTTTACAGTAGGTATATAAACCACTCTCTCTAAGGGCTCCCACACATAACTGCGATAACTGCAACTTGTATCGAAAATTCATAAGCAGAAGCTTGCACGAAAAAATACATTTGAAAATCGAACCGAGCGCCAGGAGCCGAATTGGAGTCGAACCTTGTTCTAGGTTCTAGAAAAGAAAAAAATAAAATCTTGTTAAAAAAAAATTGAACCGACTTCAATATCACTGAAAAGTATAAAATAATTTAAATATTATTGAAGTTGGTGCCAAATATACACAGCCGGTAAGCTAACACCAACTTCAATAATATTTAAATTATTTTATACTTTTCAGTGATATTGAAGTCGGTTCAATTTTTTTTTAAAAAGATTTTATTTTAAACTTTTTAGTGATATTTTCATATATAAAGATTGAACCATCGAAAACCGTAAAATTATCTAGGTAGGTTATGATCACATTATCGTCTACATAGTTTTACATAATTCATGTTTCTTCAGAAAAAAATATCCGGTCGTAATGAAATTTGCATGGAAACATCATAGTAGTTTACTCTCTCGAATAAAAAAAGAATCATCGAAATCGGTTCATAATTGTCAGAGCAATGTAATGGAGAACATCAGTTTTATGGTTTTTACCAGATAAATTCCTCCACATCGTTCATGGTCCTCCAGGAAGTTCTTATCCGGTTGTAATAAAATTCATACAGATTCAATACAGTGGTTTCTTCTTTCGAATAAAAAAAGAATCATTGAAATTGGTAAATATTTGCCAGAGTTGTGACTATTTTTGTCCGACCGAGCGAGTCCGAGCGACTAAAACGTCATCTATATAGGCTTTCTTGCAGCTCTCAGTGCGCAGTCACCATTCTTGTTTTTTCAGGAACTACTTATTACTAAGCAATAATTTTTTTATGGGACCCAATTAACGGATTAAAGAATGGATGGAAGAAAGATTTTTTCAAATCGGTTCATAATTGCCAGAGTTATGCGCGAACATACATAGAAAAAAAATATATATATATATACAGACGAATTGAGAACCTCCTCCTTTTTTGAAGTCGGTTAAAAATAGATGAAAAGAAGGCGCTAACGCTGTTGATATTATTTTAATTCTAGAAGTTTTGTATTTTACTGTCTCGCCTCGCAGTAGGTGTGGGTGCGAACGCTGGAAATCGGTGTGTTGGTATTATTTTATTTCTAGCAGTACCTAAGTATTTAATAATAATAATAAATACACTTCATTGTACCATTGAGATTTTACACCAAAAATTACATGTAAATTGAACAATACGTTGATGATGTAAAAAGGTGGCCTTATCGCTAAAAAACAATCTCTTCCAGATAACCTAAGCAATCTCTTTCTAGTACTTGTATTTCATTACCTCGCAGTAGGTGTGAAAAGTAGTATATTCTCCTCGGGGATAAAGGTGTCTTTGTCTTGGGCGAGCTTGAATCTCTCGCTGTACTCAGGATTCTAGTATTAACTCCCTCGCTTTGCTCGGGAGTTAACTCTATAGGTACTCCCTCGCTACGCTCGGAAGTTACTAGAATCCTTCGTTATGCTCGCGATTCAATTTCACGCCCGTGACATAAGTCACTGCTTTATCCCCTAGGTATATAAACTACTAGTAACAGTGCTTTAAATAAATAAGTAGATGACTTATAGATTTGAATGATTTATTTAAAATCTGTATTTTTTTTTTGCAATTTAATCACCGGAACACACAACGCGGCTTCAACTGAGTAGATCCGGCATTGAACATCAGCGCTTAGACATTTTTTATTTTTTACCTTGATTTTAGTTTGATGTAAAACGACGCTTAATGTTAATTAAGTTAAGCTTTCATTATCCAGAACTTCGGGCTGTCTTTCTCATAAAAGCAGACTCCGAATTCAAGCCAGTGTAATTTTATGTATAATTTTATTACATTTTGTCGTTATGTTCGTATTATTTATACACAAACAACCTTTTATTGGTGGTGACGGCAAAGGAGTCTGTCCCGGGCAGCATGAAACCACGCTACACTGTTCATTCGACCCTACGCAAACTTCTATAAGATTTGGGCATAAAACTCGCATTATTTTTAATAATAATTATAGTACCACGGACCCAAATAACTATAAGCCCCTACAGTTTTTACAACTCTTTTTTTTTTAATGGAACTAATCCCACCACTCATCCCACCACTGTGAATCAGAAATGTGAACAGGAGGAGTAGGAAAGACAAATTCCACTTCCCTCCTTGGCAAACTGCAGAAATGAAGACTATTACAGCCTGACTGAGGAGGGTCCTGATGGAGGACCTCAATACGATGCTCAGCGACCTCAGTAGCGTTTCCCAACAGGTGGGTCTTAAAATGAACATGGACAAGACGAAGATCATGTCTAATGTCCATGTTGCACCCGTACCGGTAATTGTTGGGAACGATACACTCCAAGTTGTTGACCACTATGTATACCTAGGACAAACTATCCAGGTAGGTCGGTCCAACTTCGACAAAGAGGTCGCCCGAAGAATCCAACTCGGATGGGCAGCGTTCGGGAAACTACGCGAAATCTTCTCGTCCAAAATACCGCAGTGCCTAAAGACGAAGGTTTTTAACCAGTGTGTGTTGCCAGTGATGACATATGGTACTGAGACGTGGTCCCTAACTGTTGGCCTTTTGGATAAGCTCAGAGTCACACAACGAGCTATGGAGAGAGCTATGCTCGGAGTTTCTTTGCGCGACAGAATCCGAAATGAGGAGATTCGCCGAAGAACCAAGGTCACCGACATAGCTCTTAAAATCTGCAAGTTGAAGTGGCAATGGGCAGGCCACATCGCTCGGCGAACCGATAACCGCTGGGGAAGAAAGGTTCTCGAGTGGCGACCACGAACCGGAAGACGCAGCGTAGGTAGACCTCCCACTAGGTGGACAGACGACATTGTGCGCGTCGCAGGTAACCGGTGGATGCAAATAGCCAATTGTCGGTCATTGTGGCGTTCGAAGGGGGAGGCCTATGTTCAGCAGTGGACGTCTTCCAGCTGGTGATGATGATGATGATGACAGACTGACTAACGATTTAGTCCATCTGCAAGGCACCACGGATTGTACTAAACTTAAGGGACCTATTTGAGCTTTATACTTGGTTATGATAATAGGTATGGCAGAATTGCTTGAAAGCACGGAAATTTTCCTTCGACGCCACAAGGTCCGAATAATAAATAGCTCCAGTTAATGTGATTTCCAGATTATTTAACATGGTCTGACTTTCGTTTTGCCAGAGACTACGCTTCCAAAGTATATGATGAGCAGATTGTTCGTATTCATTATTTTCCGTGGAACATTGGCACAAAGGTGAATTTACTAATTTGAACGAGAATAATTTACTTTTAAAGTTGCCATGGCCTGTCATAAATTGAGAACCTCAATCCATGTATTCGCGAGACGCTCACGGACATTCGGAAAGAATAAGTAAAGCTGACGACCCTTGGAGGACACATCCCATCTAGCCTGCCACTCGGTCAAAAGATGTTCATAGACTACATTTACAACTCTTACATACATTTTGAGAGCGAAAATCTACAGACATGTTGAGGCCAGCCCGATAATATTTGCGTCTCAAAATGGATGTAGGAGTGGGCCCCGTGGTACTAAGGAGCTACTCCCCATTGATCTGCCAGCAGGCTCGCCAGAACCGGAAGGTTCTTTCGACATGCTGCATAGATTATAATAATAATAATATCTTGGGACAATCCACACACGGTCATCCGATCCCAAACTAGGCAGAGCCTGTACTATGGAAACCAGACAACTGATACCAATACTTATATACTTTTTTTTGTAAATACATTATAAGAAGGCCTATGACTCTGTGCCTCAAACATGGCTTATGAGGGTGCTAGAGTTGTATAAAATAAATACAACTCGACGTAACTTCCTGGCGTCGTGTATGAGGCAGAGGAGAACAGTCCTTCTCTATTCAGGATTAGAAAATGTGAGCCAATAAGGGTAGAACGGGGAATATTTCAGGGTGATAGTCTGAGTCCCTTGTGGTTTTGTCAGGCCTTGAATCCTTTAAGCACACTCGTTTAAAGTTCAGGGTTAGGCTATCGGTTGCGAAGAGGTGGTCAGGTCATATCTCACCTGCTTTACATGGATAACATGAAATTGTTTGCACCCACTGAACACCAACTGATGGGCTTACTGAAGGTCACAGAAACCTTCAGTAATGGTGTGGACAAATGTGCAGTTATGCATGTAATGTAAAGCGGGGGAGAATGGTGGAGTCTAGGAGCGTACAGCTCTCAGACTTAACCAACCTGAGGACACCCTCTGCAACCGAAACTTATAAATACTTGGCTATGTCACAGGCGATGGGCATCAATGAGACTGACATCAAACAGTCATTACAGGAACATTTCTTGGACCACCTGAGAAAAGTACTGAAAAGTCTTTCGTCGGGGTGCGAAGCAACCAAGTGGCTAGGATAATCCACCAGCAACTTGCTTTGAAATACCGCCCTGTGACGACAGAGGTACCGTACTACACGTATGTACCAGAATCAGTTCTGCAGGATGGCCATATCACGTTATACTGGGACCGATCAATCATCACTACTGTCGCCAATAACCCTTATATTGTGCCGATAGATCGCACCGAGCGTCGTGCAATGATTGTAGACGTCACTGTCCCCCATGACGAGAATCCAGTGAAGGCGGAGAAAGATAATGAATGCAAATATCTTGATCTCGCGCACGAGGTTGTCGACATCTGGGATATTGATAAGGCAATTTTTGTACCCATAGTCGTTTCTGCCCATGGCCTAATGGCTAAGAGCATCGATAAACACCTCAAGAGGCTCACGTTAGACGGCTGGATCAAGGGCCAGATGCAGAAGGCAGTACTCCTGGAGACGGCAGGCATTGTGAGGAAGTTCCTCTATATGGAGCCTTAACCATCATCTGCTAGGACTCTGTTCTCGCAGCCGGTTGGAAAGTGTGTAAAATAATTTTAAATGTTTTTTTTTTAAATTTATATTTAAAAATATAAGAAATTGTAATTTCAATAAATGGAATAAAAATAATAAAAATATTTTACACTTAATTAACAAAGTTTAGTTAGTTAAGTTTTGATATTTTTATCCTACCTTGTCTAACATACGGATGCCAAACATGGTCTATGTCCCAAAAAAAATATGATTAGATTAGGAATATGCCAACGAAGCATGGAAAAGCATTTTAGGAGTCAGGCTAATAGACAAAATACGAGCTACGGATATACGAAAAATCACTAAAGTGAAGGACGTAATAGATGATTTTTAGCAACTTTTTAACCCCTCCCCTCCTGGTGATATGTGGTGAGGTTTTAAACTACGCAAAAAATCACGTGTATTTTTTTTTGTACAAACTATATTGGAATATTATCTTTAAATACAGGTACTTAACTGATTAAATGTTGAAGGGGAAGTCGTTGCCGGCAACGGTGAGTCAAGGCCACGTGCCGCTGTTTGGTTTAGAAATCATGCATTCAGCGAAAAATAAATACACGCGATGTCTCATTATACCCCTCCCCCCTCCTGGTGAAATTTCGTGATTTTTTCGGAACCCCTCCCCCCTTTCGAGCCACACGTGATTAATCGACGCCCCCTAACCGAAAGGATGCCAACACAGGTCAAAAAAAGAAAAAGAGGTAGACCAATTAGGAGATGGGTCGATGAAATTAAAAATACTGCTGGTACATTATGGATGAGACAAAATCGCCATGAATGGCACAAGCTGGAGGAGGCATTTGCGTCGACTTAGTCGCACTGAAGAACACCTTAACGTTAATGTGCGAAACTAATTCATTGTAATATACTAAGGAAGATTAGTCAGTTTTTACCACCTGTCAAGTGCCATATACCTCTACAAGATGCAGGAGTTTATAAACTCGATTGTGACTGTGGGCTCTCCTACATTGGGCAAACAAAGCGCGCAATAAAAACTCGCGTTAAAGAACACATAGCTGATGTGAAACACCGACGCTGTACGAAGTCTGCAGTATGTGAACACGTTCAGGATCGCACCCACCATTATACTAGATTTGATAATCCTCAAATCCTCGCAAAAGAACACCGATTCCTACCTAGGATGATTTGTGAGGCTATTGAAATCAAAAAACATCCTAATTTCAATAGAGAAGATGGTTTGGTGTTACCACTGGCTTGGGATCCTGTGATAAATGTAATTAAATCCAATATTAAGCAAATCATTGCACGGCCTCAAGATACTGTAAGCTCTTACTGCGTAGATCGGACCAACAATAATAACTAAGAAGATCTGAGGGTACACCGGCATAATTGTGACATAAGGACGTTCAACATCTCAGTCCTCCCGTGACCATGGGATTCGAAACGTCGCGCGTCGGGATAATAAAATCTAAATCAACCGCGATATAATCCGTAAAAGTAGTTTGATTTAAATGTGTAATATTAGCGTAAGTAAAAGACAACATTCAGTTAATAAAGGCTTAATTAATTAAAAAACAAAGTTTATCTTTTTGAAACTGTGAGTTCGGGTCCCTATAATATTATTTCGGGCCATGTTTTTATTTAATTTATATATGAGTCTGTTTTAAATGCTCCCATATCCAATGAAAATAATAAACAACCTATAATTATGATAACATAAAATGTTTCAACGTGAACGGTGATAGGGTTGCCGCATTTCAAAGATAAATTAATTTTTGATCACGCTGTTTTCACGATAAAATAGTTACTTAAGCATTAAATTATTCATACAACACACATACATTACACAGATTAGTACATACATTAAATGCCAAAAGACGATATTTTTGTAAGTTATAGTGAGTAGTGACATTACCAAAACCAAAGATATTGTAAAGTAAACAAAAACTGAAACAAATATTCAGTCACTATTAGAATTCATAAATCCAACTTTTTTCTTTACATTCGTCCATACCATTCAACATTAAGGCTGGTATACTATGGGTACCTATTTAGTGTGCAGTTTTTTTTAAATATCGAATACATCAGTGTAGGCAACCTCAGCAGCAGCCGAAAGACGTCCACTGCAGAAAAAAGACTTACCCTTAGAAAAACAAAAAAAAGCAACTAAAAAACTGTGCTGCTTAGAAATATCATTTTATTTTTCCTGTAAAATATAGATTAGATAAGTAGGTATTACCCATCATTATTTCAGATTTTCCCTCTTCGGACTTCGGAGATAACAAAATTTTTTTTTGTCATTTTTGATTATCAGCCAAAAACTACGTGACATAAACCAAAATAAAAATCTGTCCTGAGATGTGCAAATGAAGCCCTTTCATATGATACCCAGTGGGGTATCATATGAAAGGGCTTCATTTGCACATCTCAGGACAGATTTTTTTTTTATTTACGATATAGTAGTCTCACTTTGAAATTTTGATGACCCATTTCGACCCCCATTATAAAAAAGTAAAAGAAAAATTTTTTTTTTTCATTTGCGATGAGATGCGATGATTGGGTAAGTAAGATCTAAAACTATTCCAAGTTTCGAATCGATAGTATCAGTGGTTCCTGAAACATATAGGACAGACAGCATAAAGATGATACGAACACTGAAATACCGGAGTTAAGAGATCAATAAAGACAGAAAACAGAAGAGGAGATAGTATACCACCTTGAGGGACACCAGCAACCATTGACCTCCAATTGGAGAAAATCTCGTCAACCAGCACCGATTGCTGACGATCCCGAAGATAAGAAGAAAACCAACCCAAAAAATGTATAAATGTTAGTAGCCCTGTTAGTAATACAATCGAGAGAAACGTTGCGTGTGTTGGCGGAACAAAACGCAACATTCAGCCAAAATGATAAACATCTCATTGATATCATGTCACACCACTGCTACTAGGGACACTGACAAAAAAATCACTTTAGAAAAGAATGCTATATTTAAATCAAACTACTTTTACGGATTTTATCGCGGTTTATTTTAGATTTTACTATCCCTACCTGAAGACCTAAAGAACCCTACCTGGTAGAAGACCTGACGGTTACAGGCGATCCGAAAGTGGTGTTGAACACAATTTGAATCAGTAGCACACCACCCACGGAAGCATTGACAGTGTCATTTCATCATAGATGTATTTAATAGCACTCTGAGTGAATTCACAAGAATAGCATTTTATGTAATATGTTATGGTTATGATAATATATACTAGTTATAAGATTTATACATATATTAATAATTCATGAAATTGCAGTTATCGCATTAGGTTTAATCCTGTCAAGATAGTTTGTACATGCTGAAATAAATAAAAGTTTTATTGAATAATTGCATCAAAACAATCGAAACTACTATCTATTAAGTATGTAAATTTTCCAAATACACAGACTAATTTTCTCAATAAAATTACACTTTATTCGTTAGTATAAGTTTATTCTGTGCCATTTGTAATCGCCGATTGCTTAGCAGGTAACGTATCTTATTTTTTTTCCATTGTTTGTTGATTCGCTTGGTTTGTGTTGTTTCTTTTCGTTTCTGGAGTTTAACAGGGGAACGCGATTTGATACGTTTCCTGTGTTTCCAGAAATGGTGCGCTTGTCTCACTTGGGTGTATCTTTTTAAGTTCCATTAAATTCCTTCAGCCGATCGACTATGGAGCTGCCGAATCGGATAAAGGACTTTAATGGTTGGGGATTTTTTATAAGTTCCTTCAGATCAAAGGGACTTATTAGGTTTGATTCGCAGAAAGTGATGTGCTCCATGCGTTCGTCAGTAAATTCTGGACAATCTTCTAGTATATGTTTGAAGGTTTGGGGTGTCGCCCCACAGGGGCAATGTGGGTCCGGGGTGATATAGAACCTGTGTAGGTAAGCCTTGTTTTAGCCGTGGCCGGTTAATATCTGAGTCTGTCTGTCTGTCATCTGGAATGACATTTTTGTGCTATGGAAAAACTTTTGTGCGTCAGCTATTGTGGGTAGAAGTCCCTTGGTGTGTGATCCTTGTTGGGCGCTTTGGTATCTTGAGGTCCAGGTGTTTATGTGCTCTTTTCTGATTTGTGACTTGACGTAAGTAAACGGAAAGTTGCAATAGTCGGGGGCTTTATGTGATATTGCTGCAGCATTGGCTGCCAGGTCCGCAGCTTCATTCCCTGCGAATCTGGAAACGTATCTTATTAGGTACTTAAAATATAATTGGTCTTACTTGGGAAATTTTATTCATTCGTTCATTTGGGAATGTTTATTCATTCATCATTGGATCAAAATGAAACGAGGAAATTCAGGTGCTTTTTTTACAAAATATTTTTTTTTGCGGGAGGACCTCAGAAGACACACTGCAAAATATTCGAAAATTAAAAAAAAACTTAATTTGAGTTTTAATTTCAATTTATTATTTCACTTAATTAACATATAATAGTAATAGTTTTTGCGTCCGACTTTACAATTTCGCTAATAGGACGTTTTTCGGGCAGGTCATTTTGCTTTTAGGTCGTTCTGATTTTAAGTCATTTTACTAACGAGTCCTTTTTTTTGATCTTTGATCAAAAGATCAAAGATCAAAAAAAAGGAAGGTAAAAATACCTTATTTGATCTTTTGAACGGCAAGACACACGGTCGCTGATGCTGATCTAATAGTAACAAGACAAACACTGTTTTAAAAAAAAAGTGAAAAAATGACAAGCCCGCTGAGTTTCTTGCCGGATCTTCTCAGATGAGGCCACGTTGTAATCCGGTGGCTATAAAAAAAATTGATTGTTCAAAAGTTAAGCCTATTTGAAATAAATGACTTTGAATTTGAATTTGATATGAAAGCAATGAATAATGAAAATACCTATAAAACGGAGGCTGGTAAAAGTCGGACCTATTACTACGATGACAGTGACTACTCTTGTCGTAAAAATGCCATTTTAATGTTTGTGTGTTCTTGATAGGACTGCAATAAAATTTTTGAAAACACCAAAATATATGCAATACCCAAAAAAATCTATTTTCATTTAATAATATGAAACTAGAGAATTTATTATAGATACACTAATAATAAAAATGACGTATTTACTTAGATTACAATCGTGAGCTTCGAAAAAATAATTAAACACAAAAAAGGCCCACTTAAATACGGTTCGTGGTCAGTGGCAATACATTTTGTGTCACACCAGTGACTTCACAGCGAAAATATTGTACTTATAGTCTGATCCGTTGCAGAGGACTGACATGATTATTTGTAAGTAAATATCATTTTTCTTTTTAGGGTTGTATTCTAGTCAATGATATTTTATACAAAAGATAAGCCATTAGTGCACGAAAAGTGAAACAACGAAATTCACCCAAATTGGGTGAACTAGCAGTGACTCCTGCGTCGGTAAAATGTAACGAACGTGACGTGTGCCTTTGAAAATCAAGTAAAATGCCTTCATGCAAATTTAGAATATGCACAAAGTACAAAAGAAAATAATAAGGAAAGGTTAACATACCTTAACTTTAAGTAAGAAAATATTTTAATTACATAAGTCACAATTTTTGGCACGCATTAGTAGGGATATAATACATACATAAAACATAGCTATGGTTTATAATATCATTGCATCTAGCACTAAAGAAAATAATGTAGGCCTGTTTTAATGTGACAATGGGGAACTTACATAAAAATTATAATAGTTAATTATGATTATAATTGTAAAAAGAGCATAACTAAAAGATATTTTTTTTTTAATTTTTTTTTATTTATTATCATTATAAGAAAAAATATACAAAAACAGAAATAAAATAGTAACACTTAAGCCTCTTGGGCTTGTGTGTGTTACTTCACAACATTCGTCATCAGCATTTGATTTTTGTTAAATATTACATAGTAATATATATCTAAGTTATTACTTAAAGGTTAATAAGTCATAATTTAGTATATTGCATTTTTACGGAAGTTTATAATTGATTGTTGTTGATTAATTCTAAAATTATTATTTTTTTTACGAAATATTTCAACTTTAAGCTAGGTAAAATGAAACGTATAGGTCCCGTTTTCCGTTACAAGATCAAAGTCGAGGCAATAATGCTTCGACTTTGATCTTGTAAAGGAAAACGGGTTGTTTGTTTTGTCAATTTGTCATATTGTTCAATTTGTCATATTTGTCAAACATATAAATGTTTGAGTACAGGAGAGATGGCTGACCGGTGGCCAGCCGTAAAATACAATAGGTAGGGTTAAATATGACAAATTGAATCCTACCAATTGTCCTATCCATCTCTCGTTGGGTGTCATAAGAGGCGACTAAGCGAGGACGGGAAGACGGGCAGCAGCGTCTTGCTTTTGGATTTATCTTCCACCTATACAGCGATCCCCAAGCCGCCTGCCAAGCGTGGGGTTTATGGCAATCCCTCCCTTCTAAGGGGAAGGCTATTGTTCAGCAGTGGACGTCTTCCGGCTGCTAATTATGAATGATGATGATGAATGGTCATTAGCTGGCTACAAGGTGTCAATATTTTATTTCTAGCACAATACACAAAGCTAATATGTTTGTCTAAGTTTTTACTACTGAGTGGCATTCACCCTGCCACTATGCCGCAGCCAGCCAAGCTTAGCATCAGTTCTGTTTTTGACGCCACTATGACAGCTATACAGCCGATTATCACTGCTGGATCGAATAGATGTGAGTATTGCTTATCTTTATTTAATAATGCAATTTTACTGCTTCCCCGTGGGTCGCAGGGTTAGAATTGCATCCCCCATCTCCTCTCGTTGGGTGTCGTAAGAGGCGACTAAGGCTGAAGCGCGTTTAACATATATTTTTTACGACATGCCACATTAATGCTAAATTAAGTATACGTCGCCCTCTTGCGTTGCGATACCGTGCGTCGACGTAACGCAGATGTGGCATACAATGCATTGATCCGTTGAGACGACGCGACGCAACGCAACGCGACGCACTAATGGGCCCTCAGCCTATGCGAGAACAAGAAGACGGGCAGCAGCGTCTTCCTTTTGTGTTTAACTTCCACCTATACTGCGATCCCCAAGATGCCTGTCAAGCGTGGGGATTATGGCACCCCCTCCCTTTTAAGGGGGGAGGCCTTTTATTCAGCATTGAAATTATTTCGGCTGATGATGGTGATGACTGCTGTGCAAGTTTCGTGCTTCTCTACATAAGAGATGCTATAAACCACCGGACCAAGTGCAGAACACAGACGCACCTTTAGACACCGCCGCACATAGCACCGAGACACCAGTGGCGGTCCGAGAGGGGTCGTAGGGGTCATAACCCTCCCCCAAAATCCATATTCGTACATGTCAAAATTGGGTAGCGGCTAGGGTCTAGGTACAAGACCTAAAATCGTCGGCTGCGACCGGGCTTGCGAGATACTGGTGGGAGTCGAACCCACGACTTATTGGGTAGCAGCCAGGGTGTCTAACTACTAGACCAAATGGGACGTCAGTTAATTAATTACTTACCTTTTCAATACGTTCAACATTCTTATTATTTTCTATGTAGGTAATATGTACTTTTTACCAATAAGAATTTTTTTTTATTCTCTTGTTACCTTTAACATCCTACAGGGTGTAAGGGGCTACGTACCGGAAACTTTTTTATAAGATTTCTCATATTGTCCGTTACAATATTACAGAAACCATTTATATGGAAAATGACGAATGACTAACTTGTTAATTTTTGAGCATGTAATGAATACGTGCGGAATAATATTTATTTTTCAAATTACATTGCTAATTTCAATCAAGCCGCCTGCCAAACGTGGAGATTATGGCTACCCCTCCCCTCTAAGGGAGGGATCTTTGTTCAGCAGTGGACTTTTCGGCTGCTGAAGATTGCTAATTTTGCACAAATAAGTAATTAATCCTAATAATATGTTATCCTAATTTTATTAAAAAAGTGGCATTTATTTTTGGATATTCATAAAAAAGCCGATGAAAAATTCAACACTAGAATGTTTAGAATCGTGTACTGATGGATCCCTGGTATCGGTTTTCGGTACGATGTCCCTTACACCCCGTATACAGATTTTATTTATTTCTGATTTTTACTTACTATTTTCCTTAGCCTTATCTGCCCAAATACCAGCGCTGCGTTAATATGGCGCAGCAACATACTGAGGTAGCAAAGAAAAAACATAAAATTGTGTGTTATTATTTTCTCTAATCTCTTGTGTGTTGGTCAAATAAATGTATTTAGAATAATTACTGAGGTATGCGTGGGTTCCTCCGCGAAGTATTATTTTACGGTTAGACAATGGAACGGACGGAACGGCAACGTGCGTCGCCGCCAATGCAGTACCTATTCATCTTTCAAATTTTGATAGAAACGTGCATGTCACGGCCGGATACGTTACGCTCTAGTGGCCGTTGCTCATACAGTTAAATAAAAATATTATTTTTCATAGTACTGTCATAGTATGGCCCGTTCATGTAGGCCGAGTCCTTAATACGTATGATTCACATAAAATGGAAATAACATTTTATCACCAAGTCTGGTGGGTAAGTAATGTATTTGATAGATTTTATATAATACTAGCTGACCCGTGCAGCTCCGCCCGCGCTTTTATTACGTTTTGCTCCCCTTTTACTCCCTCCCCCTAGATTTATCTCTCTCCATATCTCTCTCTCTTATAAAAAAAATCTAATTATAAGCTCTTTCTCTCCTCTCTCTTTCCCCCTCCCGCTTCGGTTTCCGTCACACTCCCCCTCTTCCTCTCCCTGTTATCCCCTCTCTGAACCCTCTCCTCCTCTCTCTTCTACGAACTTGCTCCTTCTCACTCCCCCCTTACTCCACCTAACTCCCCCGATCCCTTACCCCATCACCCTCTCCTCGAATCCCCTCTCCCTCTTTCTCCTCTCTTGCACCCTCCTCTCGTTCTATATATCCTCGTCAATCATGGTATCAGCGGCATTAAATATACTTTATGACCTAATCTCAGACCTCCCCGATATGCACACAAAATTTCATACATATCGGTTCACCCATCTATTTAATGACCTTTCCTTATATTGCTTAACCTTAACCTAGTGGCATGAAATATACTTTACGGCCTATTCTCAGACCTACCCGATATACACACAAAATTTCATACAAATCGGTTCACCCATCTATTTAATGACCTTACCTAACGTTGCTTAACCTTAACCTACCGGGATAAAAAAGTATCCTATGTCCGTTTCCTGGTTCTAAGCTACCTCCCCACCAACTTTCAGCTGAATCGGTTAGGCCGTTCTTGCGTTATAAATAGTGTAACTAACACGACTTTCTTTGATATAATAGATTAAAGTTCTATAGTGATTGTATGTTCAATTTCACCGATAGATGGCGCTGTTCATAATGTAAATCACGCTAGCATCGTAAATTACTGTCTAATGATATTCGATAATGAAAGTTCTAATCTTTTTGCATCTTTTATTGTTGCGACTTTACAGTCGGATAGGTATTGTATTACTACAATACCTATCTATACACTACCTGGACTTGGGGAGTTTCATTAAAATTTTATGAACAGAAATCTAATGAAAATGTCCTGGGTGTACCGGACCGGCTTACCCCTTACAAAAATTGACCCTTCGCCAATGCTATATCTTATGCAAACTAAATGTCTGCTCAGTCTCTATTGTATATAGCGTAATAATACATATCTTAATGATTAACTGATCAGTCTATAATTACCCTATTCACATACAAAGGAAATTACGTGGCAATATGTGCAAGTAATGTTTCACTGCTTAGCCCCTATGAAACATAGCGTGATGTTTTATATACCAACTTATACCTTGACTTCTACACAACACATCAGTGAAAGTCCTATCAAAATCAATCCACGGGTTTTCAAATGATACCTGGACGAACAGAACGACAGACAGACAGACAATAATTCCAAAAAAAATTGTTTTGGCCTCTATGTCGATAGTATAGTCCCCCACATAGAAATTTTGGAAAAATATTCAATGTACAGAAAAAGTGCTCTTTTAGTTTTATTATAGTATAGAAGATTAACGTTTCATCAGAAGTCTAAGTCTAGTCTTTCGTACAGTTTAAATGGTTATCAGTTTTTTTGCTCTACCAGTATATTACTGTGATGACTGTCGTGTGAAGATTTTTTGAAATGAAATCGTATTTCAAATACCTAGGCCAAAACAGCACTTTCGACCAGTCATATTTTATAGGAAAAAACTACTACCGGAGCACAACGCGGCCTTAACTGAGAAGATCCGGCAAGAAGCTCAGTGGGATTGTTATTTTTTAATCCATTTCACGTATTTTTTAACCGACTTCAAAAAAGGAGGTTCTGTATTCGATGCGTATGTATGTTATATTAATAAAAATGCGTAATCTATACTTATAATAAAACTGTAACAGGTCCAATTCTGTACATTGAAGATATTTTGAAAATTATGTTTGGAGGGCATTCTATAACCGATACTAAAGCCAAAAATGTATTATTTTTTATTTTTGTTTGTCTGTCTGTCTGTCTGTCTGTCTGTCTGTCTGTATCTCGGCTGAGCATCACGCCGAAACTACTGAATGGATTCAAATGAAACTTGGCATGATTTGAGATCTTACTACGAGGTAGGACATAGGATACTTTTTATCCCGTAATCTAGCACGGTTCTTTTGGGAGAGGGGATTAAAGTCAAAATGGGTACTTGGTTATACGCTTGGTCCGATTTTATCAATTTTTCTTTATAATATAATAAATATTAGTAAGGGAACACTCATAGAGAGTTGTTATCAAGGTTTTGTAATCGATCGGGTTAAGCAACGTTATGTAAGGTCATTAAATAGATGGGTGACCGTTTAACGCCATTTGAACTAAACGGGTCCGTGCGCCTGAGAGCAAGTAAAAAGTGGGTCCCAGTTTTTAACCGACTATAAAAAAGGAGGTTATGTATTCGATGCGAATGTCTGTTATTAAAAGTTTAGTTAACGTAAAAATAGCGCAGGCGGAGCTGCGTGGGTCAGCTAGTATTCATATATGTTAGTCTATGTGGGCTTCTAAACGAATTTACCAAATTTCACGAGTGTATGTATGTATGTAGGTTTGTCTGCGGATTTCTTAGAAACTACAACTCCGATTTCGAAAATTCTTTTTGCAATAGTTAGAGTATTTTTCAACTTAGGGTAGAGTACAAGTTTCATCAAAATCGGTCCAGGAGTTTAAGAGATATAAACTTTTTATGTTTTTAGTAAGTTACTGTAACGTAGACGTTCGAGTTGCGTGATAGTGTTGATACCTATTTTGCTCAAATAAAAGTCACTAAAAAGTGTTAAGTAAATTATTTTTCAAAAAAATAAAAACCGACTTCAAAGTAAATAAAAAAATATCTAAAAAGCATAAAATAACGAAAATATATTGAATTCGGTGTCAGCTCGAGCTAGTCTTAGTTAACATGATGTGCTAGCACCGACTTCAATATATTTTCGTTATTTTATGCTTTTTAGATAATTTTTTATTTACTTTGAAGTCGGTTTTTATTTTTTTGAAAAATAGTTTTTCTACATAGTATGTCCATCTGGTTCACACAAACCTAATTTTATCGGTGCCAATGTGTTGCTATCAGAATTATAAAAAAGTAATAAAATACAAATCCAAAGAGAATAAATTAAAAAAAGGAAAGATTCGGACAGTGTCCGGACCAGTAGACCAGCAACACCCGCGCACGAGTTGATTTGTGCAGCAGCATCAGAGGATATTTTTTAATAAACATTCCACGTTAAGCAACTATATAAATCCGAACAGTATGTTCTTACTTTTTACAGCATCCCCTAGGGTCAAATGACATAAAATATAAAATAAATTATGTTCAATATATATATGTATAGTTTTTCTGAGCCGTAGTTCAAATTGCCAATCGCCATCTACCAGATAAATATTTGAGATTGTTCCCTAGAGAGCGTAAACTTCCTGTCTGTAATAAAAAGTTGAATTAGAGAAACGTGTGGAGTAGGTTAGCGTTTATTATAAGTTTATAATAGTTTCGAACTCAATACCAGAGTAAATGGGATTTTGCAATGAAATTTATATTTTAATTATGTTATAAAAATGGTAAATACAGCCAGATTAAGGTTATTTCTTAAGTTAAATTTCGTATATCTTTTGCTTTTTTTTATAGTTGTGATAATCACCTTGATATAAGGTACCAAAAATGTAAAGAACTGCATATTAGTAACATCAAATAATGATCAAAAGTCTTCTGTACAATACTACTCTGCACTAATATCCCCGAAGAAGTACATCCATTGCAACACTCGTGGCATTAGAAACTAAAATAACATCCTTATTTTTTTAGAAGAGGGTAGAAGAAGCTTATACATATGTTTATGGCCGTAGACAGAATATAACAAGACATCTAGCTAGCGTGCCGCCCATAAGGACAGAAAATAATCATTCGTACACATAACACACGTTATGGATATTTATTCAAATGCGCCTATTAAGTAGTCTATACGATATTTCATAATGCAATTCAATTTAAAACTCCAAAGCTAGATCGTGAACTAGAAAATTTCATGAGTACTCGAAGAAAACGCACTGGCGGTGCGCCAGATTTTGAACACACGCTAAGGGACAAAAAATCATATGCTCTGTTTCTTTCTATCACATATCTTTATACTATAATAAAACTCAAAGAGCACTTTTTCTGTACATTGAATATTTTTCCAAAATTTCTATTTGGGGATACTATACTATCGACATAGAAACCAAAACAATTTTTTTTGGAATTATTGTCTGTCTGTCTGTCTGTCGTTCTGTTCGTCCAGGTATCATTTGAAAACCCGTAGATGGATTTTGATAGGACTTTCACTGATGTGTTGTGTAGAAGTCAGGGTATAAGTTGGTATATAAATCATCACGCTATGTTTCATAGGGGCTAAGCAGTGAATCATTACTTGCACATATCACCACGTAATTTCCTTTGTATGTGAATAAGGTAATTATAGACTGATCAGTTAATTATTAAGATATGTATTATTACGCTATATACAATAGGGACTGAGCAGACATTTAGTTTGCATAAGATATGGCAGTGGCGAAAGGTAAATTTTTGTAAGGGGTAAGCCGGTCCGGTACACCCAGGACATTTTCATTAGATTTCTGTATTGTTCTAAGTACTTTGCTGATAGCAATATGACATTATATCTTTGAATAGTTAAAATCTGTAAATCCCGAGCGAGTCCAAACTAGATTAGGAAAGAAATAGGCAAGGGAAAATTACCATTTCATTTCATTTAAAAGCCGGTAGGTCCGCTGCACCACCAAGGCTACATTTGTATAGGTAGGTAGAAATTGAGATACTTAGGTAAAAGACCTAAAATGTCTCGAAATGATCTAATCTAACGCAATAAAATGTACAACTACAATTCACACTACACACAATGAACAGAGCTCCCAAAAACGCTTCAAGGTCATGACTCAGGGGGGTTCATGAAATTTTAATGAAACTCCTAAATCCAGGTAGTGTATAGATATTGTATTACAGTCGCCACAATAAAAGATGCAAAAAACTTAGAACTTTCATTATCGAAAATCATTAGACACTAATTTACGATGTTATTATGATGCGTGATTTACATTATGAACAGCGCCATCTGTCGGTGAAATTGAACATACAATCACTATAGAACTTTAATCTATAAATATAAAAGGAAGTCGTGTTAGTTACACTATTTATAACTCAAGAACGGCTGAACCGATTTGAAAATTGGTGGGGAGGCAGCTTAGAACCAGGAAACGGACATAGGATACTTTTTATCCCGGTAGGTTAAGGTTAAGCAACGTTAGGTAAGGTCATTAAATAGATCCTGGTTGTGAGTCTGCGGGCCTTTTACACCCGCAGACAGGTCCGTGGGCTTTACACCCGCGGACGAGGAAGGGCTCGCCGGAAGGCGAGCAGCCGCTGACGGGACCCGGACGAGTACCATGTACGTTCCCGGGGCCCGTCGACACAGCGGGTTGAGGACACCGTGGGGTTTTAGTCGGTAGCTGACACTCTGTCAGTAGTCCGACATAACCCGCACCGCTACCCCCGTGGTGGTGCGGGTATCCGTAATGGATTTCCCCACGTAAAAAAAAAAGTCATTAAATAGATGGGTGAACCGATTTGTATGATTTTTTTTGTGCATATCGGGTAGGTCTGAGAATAGGTCATAGAGTATATTTCATACCGCTAGGTTAAGGTTAAGCAACATAAGGCAAGGTCTTTAAATAGATGGGTGAACCGATATGTATGAAATTTTGCGGGTAGGTCTGAGAATAGGTCGTAAAGTATATTTCATGCCGCTAGGTTAAGGTTAAGCAACATAAGGCAAGGTCTTTAAATAGATGGGTGAACCGATATGTATGAAATTTTGCGGGTAGGTCTGAGAATAGGTTATAAAGTATATTTTATGCCGCTGATACTATGATTGACGAGGATATATAGAACAAGAGGAG
Organism: Furcula furcula; assembly: GCA_911728495.1. Lineage (NCBI taxonomy): Eukaryota > Metazoa > Arthropoda > Insecta > Lepidoptera > Notodontidae > Furcula > Furcula furcula. Next base: position 20,473,413 of record OU452255.1, read on the forward strand.
GGTGATGGAGTGAGTGATCAGAGGAGTAGGTGGAGCTAGGGGGGGGGGGGGCTGAGAGGGAGCAAGTTGGGAGAAGAGAGAAGAGGGAGAGGGTTCAGAGAGGACAACGGGGAGAGAAAGAGGGGAAGTGTGACGGGGACCGAAGCGGGAGGGGAGATAAAGAGCATAGAATTAGATTTTTCTTATAAGAGAGAGAGATGGAGAGAGATAAATCAAGGGAGTAGGGAGAAAAGGGGAGCAAAATGTAATTAAAGCGCGGGCGGAGCTGCGCGGGTCAGCTAGTAATATATATAAATGCATTCTTTTCTTGCGCGAATGAGAAAGAAAGTGCCAGCTCTCTATTGGTTTCTTTCTCTAAGGTTTATAGCAAGCTTTTCTTTTTGATCTAATGTTTTACTTGCTGGTTACCTGTCGCAGCTGAATCCGGCTTTTTCTGAATCCCGGATTCTTTTAGATTCCTATAGATATTGTCTAAAAAATATTTACTTTAAAGATCAAGCAGACGGACATGGACAGTGACTTTTATGCTGTTTACAGAATTGTATTTCCAACTCTATGAGTAATTTGTTTGAGACCATTTTACTTTTACAGGCGAAGCATTCAAAAGTTTTTTCGGACTGACTTACGATCAGATGCTGCAGAAAAACTCCACAGACTTTCATGATGTACTGCATATAGATTTGATAACTAAAAATGGTAATGTTAAGTACAATTTAACAAATACCAGAAGGCTCAATCGGTTGATGGCAAACGCTCAAACCATCGTAATCCTCATTCACGGTTTTATGGAGAGTTCTGATGGCTGGATGGTTAATGCAATAGCACCGGAGCTGTTAAAGAAACCACAATTCAAGGTATTTGCATTGGACGGGAGGAAGATAATAAACTTGGAGTATTTTAGGTCGTCAACTTATGTACGGTTTATGGGAGAAATTCTCGGAAGTTTCTTGGCGGAAATTGTCAAAAGTAAGTACGGTTTGAGCAATTATGCACCATTTGGCCTTAATTTACTGATGCCCGTTAAATTATTAACTGATTTTAATTTACAAATTTGATTAAAGAATAGCTGTACACATATAAACTTTGGTAATAAAAATAACAACAAACGCAACGCAAAATAAGCATTAACAACTCAGTGGGCGAGCGCTTGCCTTGGACACAAGGTGCGCAGGTTTGAACCCCGGCTCGCACCTATGATTTCTTTAATTAATCATGAATCGTCTTTGTGCGATTGTTATTAGCTTTGGGTGAAGGAAAACATTGTGAGGAAACCTGCAAGTCTGAGAAAGCCTAACTAGCTTTCGAATGACGTGTGATGTCTGCCAATCCGCACTTGGGCAGCGTGGTGGCCTACGGCCTAAGCCCCTAAATCTTAAGGGAAGGCCCATGCCGAACAGTGGGACAAAAACAAAGGCTGGTATAATAAAAATAATGCTTTAATAAAACTAAAACCACAGATTCTTATTCCACTGAATTCCAATGAAGAGGGCAAGAATTATCATTGGTCTTAAAGGCTTCATATAAGAAATCTCAAATTATGGACACAAATTCTACTAGGCAAATCCTAACTGAATAGTTAAATAACAAATCATTTTGTTTGTTTTACAGACGGCCAAGACCCTTCAAAAATGTATTTAATAGGCCACAGCTTAGGGTCTCATATAGCTGGTGCAGCCGGCAAAAGGGTCCAAAAACTAACAGGACAACTTCTTGGTCGGATCACGGCCCTGGACCCAGCGGGCCCTTGCTTCAGTAACATCAATCCGGATGGGAGAATCGATAAGACGGATGCGTTGTATGTGGATGTTATACATACTAACGCTGGGATTTTGGGGCTGAAAGAGCCTGTAGGTAAACGACGAGTTATTTATTACTATGCTTGTAACGTTTTTTATTAGTGACGGGTAGGACTGACGAACTTCAAAAGTTACCCAGAATCCGAAGGTGTGGAGGCCGGGTTATTGATTTGTGCGATTTAACCCACTACTCTTCCCCGGTAGCTTTCACCAACATTTGGATGGAATCCATTCGGACTTCGCTAGAGTCTCTAGCACTAGACCACAGACGCTCTCTAAAGCCCGTGCCCGGAGGGAAGCAGCAATGCACACTCCTCCAGGCTACCTCATAGTGCTCGCGACGACGTGGCGTTGTAGGGCTTCACGTATATGCATGTAACTTAGTGGCTAAGGAAAGAATGGAGAACGGCGATAGGCCTAAACCACTCCAAAACTTTTGCCAGCACAAGGGTAGACTGTGGGGTTAAACTATTAAACCAAAACAAATCACAAGTAAGGCACACCTGATAGGTGCACTCAAGGGACATTTTGTACCATCGAGCACCTATATAGAATGAGGTTAAGTAAAAGTGAAAAAGAGCCAATGCTCCATTAAATCGTGTGGCTGCGACGCTCTTGCAAATGTGGGTTGAGTCACCTGAGGGCCTAGACAAGATGCAATCGCTTCATAGCGAATCTATTTCTTCATTCGCTAACGGTGTGAATTCCCTATAATTTGTCACGTGATTTTCCGATTACTTATGTCATTCTCATACATTTTTATACTTTCTATTAGCGATAACGATTGTAGTGTTGTCTAGGGGGGCTGGTAGCATATCCTTCACCATGCTGGTGCGATCGTGGCGTACCTTACGGACCTTTTGGACTCGTCAGCATCAGGGCAAGGGCTAGGGCATGCACAATGGATCCGATTGCGTAAACTTATAGCCACCACCAATAGATTAGAATAGTGGCTTGTTATACAGATTTTTAAAGATATTTAGTGGGAGGAGAGGGAAACCTTTACCTCTGAAAATCGCGGACAATACAATAATATTTTCTCAAATAAATCGTTACTAAATATTCAGTTCGGGACATGCTCTACAGAGCGTTTTGCACCGGAGAGACTCTGGCAAGGTCTAAACGAAGTGCCCAGAATGTCTCCATAGCGTCCACGAAAGCCATCGAAGAGGTTTAGTGGGTAAAAATCCCACATAACCCGGCCTTCGCCCCCACGCAGACTGGGTACCTTTTGCAAGTTTCCTCCCTGACAGAAAATAGAAGATTGAATATTATAATTCCATGTGATGAAGAATTCTGCTTACTGGAACTGTGTTTAGTCGAGGCTTATGTATGATTCACTAAGCCAGCGAATCGCTTTCAAGAAATTCTCTTTGTAAAATAAGTTAACGCTATAAACATAACGTATATTGTTTGATGTCTTCGTATTAGCGAGTCTTCAAACGAAGTACACTCTGTATACCAACTATGTACCTATCAACATTTTCCGGTTAATTCCAAGTAGTACACATCCATCCATGTAAAACGAGTTGGATATTTTTCCATTGTCATATATTATCGTCATCAACAGACAGAAGACGTCCACTGCTAAACATAGGCCCCCCATTAGAACACTACAATGAACAATTGACTATTTGCATCCACCGGTTACTTGCGACGCGCACGATGACGTCTGTCCATCTAGTGGGAGGCCTGCCTACGCTGCGTCTTCCGGTTCGTGGTTGCCGCTCGAGAATCTTTCTTCCCCATTGGTAATCGGTTCTTCGAGCGATGTGACCTGCCCATTGCCACTTCAACTTGCGGATTCTGAACTATTTCGGTGATCTTACATCTTCGGCGAATATCCACATTTCGGATTCTGTCGCGCAATGAAACTCCGAGCTGAGCTTTTCTAAAAGACCAGCAGATTATTGAGTAAAATACTTAAATCTCTTTTAGACCTACTCATAATTAGGCAATTATTATATACATATATCGTAAGAATTGGTTTCAATATCATATTCCAGGATACAAAGACTTTTATCCAAACGGCGGATCGTCGCATCCTGGGTGTTTATTATCTATTTGTGACCACAGCAGAGCTTGGGAGTTTTTCGCAGAGTCAATAAACTCCCCGAAGAATTTTCCAGGTAAAATACTATAGCTAAACTATTAATGTGATGGTTTGGTTCCGACAAAAATAATTTAGAAATAGGATTTCTATATTTAACTTTATAGAATATGTATTAGACAATCTAGCTTAAAAAGTTTGCTAATAGACGATAGAGTTTTACTTAGATGACAAAAACTATGATAATATATAATGTATGTGCTTATACCGACTCGTAATTGTAAAGGAAATGATAAGGATTTTTAAACAAACATGTGGGGTTCACAATGAATAAACGGATTACCTTCTTCCCTTTAATATGGTTGACGGGAGTGATGGCTGCTGCACGAGTCATCTCGTGCGCGGGTGCTGCTTGGGGGGACTGGTCCGACTACTATCCTTTGCGTTTGTTGTATTTACCTCGGTTTTTTGTTTCTTTTTCGTTATATCTTTTGAACGGCAAATTACACCGTCGTCGCTGAAATGATTGTAATAAGAAAAACCCTGTTTAAAAAAAAGGAAAGAAAGACAAACCCGCTGAGTTTCTTTCCGGATCTTCTTAGTTGAGGCCGCTTTGTGATTCGGTGGTAGCTTTAATAAATACTGACCATTCTAAAGCGCTAGCGGTAAACCTATTTGAAATGAATAGTTTCATTTTATTTTCAAATAAAAAAATACCATAATACCCTATTTTTAACCGACTTCAAAAAAAGGAGGAGGTTATCAATTCGGTTGTATGTTTTTTTTTATGTTTGTTACCTCAGAACTCTGTCGTTTACGAACCGATTTGGAATTTTTTTTTTTATTGAAAGGATATGCTTCCAGATTGGTTCCATTTTTTTCAAAATCAAGTTCTGATGATGGAAACCATGAGTAACTGAGGGAACTCCTTAAATATTATAGGCATACATATAGCGTTTTTGGTATTTTTAGAAACTAGTCAAGCATTTTCATTCAGAAAGTATCATTTGGTGAAGTGGATCTTATGGAGAAGGCCATAGATGGCCACCGGAACTCTGTAATAAAATTAACAATCCATCCTATCCTAGCCATGCCTACTAAACGTAGAACTACCGAATTTGGACTCGATGGATAGTTCTCGACGAGTAGTTGCTAGAAAAATGGAGATCAGGGTCTGATGGTGGAGCAGGAAGGTTGTCACGGGATCTCTGCACCAATAAACGTAGATCCGCCGAGTTTGGGCTCGTTGGGTAGCTCTCGATGAGTAGTTGCTAGAAAAATGGTGATCAGCGTCTGATGATGGAGCAAGAAGGTCGTCACGGGATCTCGGCACCAATAAACATAGACCCACCGAGTTTAGGTTCGTTGGGTAGCTCTCGACGAGTAGTTGCTAGAACAATGGTGATCAAGGTCTGATAATGGAGCAGGAAGGTCGTCACGGTATCTCGGCACCAACAAACGTAGACCTACCGAATTTGGACTCGTTGGATAGGTCTCGACGAGTAGTTGCTAGAAAAATGGAGATCAGGGTCTGATGATGGAGCAGGAAGGTCGTCATGGGATCACTGCACCATTAAACGTAGATCTGCAGAGTTTGGGCTCGTTGGGTAGCTCTCGATGAGTAGTTGCTACAAAAATGGTGATCAGTGTCTGACGATGGAGCAAGAAGGTGGACACGGGTTCTCGGCACAAATAAATGTAGACCCACCGAGCTTGCAGTCCTTGGTTCTCGAGAACTACTAGTATAACACCTAGATATCTTCGGTTTATGGCAAATGGTTAGTTTTATTAAGATATTGTCACATGTACATTTTTTAATTTTTTTGCTTAAGCTTATATTTTAGTGATGGTCCATAGTTGTGTTATGTAGTGGGTGTTTTTAAAATAAATATTAAACTGACTGTTTGTCAGAATAAAATATAAGTTGTTAAAACTTAACCTAATAATACACCAAGGGAACCACTAAAAATAATAAAATAAAAATAATTTTTACAAAAAAAAAGAACCGCCTTCAAAATGCAACTAAAAAGCCTGAAATAATTTCTAAGAATTAGTGGTTTTTACATCTACATTGTTGGACTTGGACTACAACATATTATAAATACATATTACTATCGAAGTCGGCGCCTAACGTCTAGCAAATACTTACAAGGGCAGTAGGTACCTAACTGTTTTCCAGTTTGGCGCCGTCTTTGATAGTAATATGTATTTATAATATGTTGTAGTCCAAGTCCAACAATGTAGATGTAAAAACCACTAATTCTTAGAAACTATTTCAGGCTTTTTAGTTGCATTTTGAAGGCGGTTCTTTTTTTTTGTAAAAAATATTTTTTAAATAACCAACGGACCTAAAAAGGCCACATTATGCATTTCATCTAAAAGGAATTCGTATTCTGCATTCCCAGCAGATCCTTCGTAATTCCTGTATTATTTGTAAAACGGTCAATCATAGTCAATTTATTTGTTATCACCAATTAGTAGACACATTTGAATAAAAATCGAAACGTAACTTACTTATATTATGATTCACCATAAGTGGCCTTTTTTAGACCCGTTGTAGGTAGGACGCTTTGGAGCGACGACTTGCAAATTCAAAATCATTTATTTTAAAAAGGCTTAACTGGCACTTTTGAATGGTCATTTTTTTTAAATCTACCACTGGATCACAACGCGGCTTCAACTGTAAAGATCCAGAAACTCAGCAGCCTTGTCATTTTTTCCACTTTTTCAAATAGTGTTTTCTTGTTACAATTAGATTAGCATCAGCGACAGTGTGTCCTGCCGTTCAAAAGATCAAACAACATAAAAAATACGACGAAAATACAACAAACTAAAAGGCAAAAGGGATAGTAGTCGGGCCAGTACCCCCAAGCAGCACCCGCGCACGAGTTGACTCGAGCAGCAGCCATCACTCCCCTCAATCATAATGAAGGGCCCTTCCCTTCTGAGGCTTGTGACTCACCACACGAAGCCGCCACAAGCAAAGACTTGGCAAGTATGACCGATCCAAAATCACAGTGTCTCACGTTTAACATTTAACTAAAGCAGTGCCTCGTCAGGCAAGACACAAAGCACTTTAACATCAATAAGTGATCCACTGTAAAGTTAACGTCTTCAAGCTTCGTACGACTACTCCTATCTTTTTTTCTTTTTCAGCTCGGAAATGTGAAAATTGGACTGTATTTGAACAGGGAGATTGTTCGAAAAACGAACTGTCTTATATGGGTCTGAACTCTGAAGCAGGGAGCCCTGGTTTATACTTTCTTAGTACAAATCCATCGGCACCCTTTGGTTCGGGGTCTGCGGGGAGCGTATGAACAACTGTATTACTAATGTTTTGCAATCAAAATATAATTTCATTTTATTTATTACAGGAAATATAGAAGCGTACCTATTTACCGTTGATATTTTACATAAATAATTAAAATCTCGTGTGATAGAAAGCTGCTGAATAGATTGGATGATATCAATTTTGTTTTCCTTATTTTCTTATGTAAGCAAATGGATAGATGGCTTTTCCTTATTTTTTTATGGCAATTCACCGAAATTTAATCACGGTGATATTTAAATCACGAATTTTCGCACCAAAATATTTTTTGATATTTTCAATTCACGGAAGCATTCCTGAACTGGTCAGGTTTCAATATAATATAAATAGGTACTCTTTACTGAACGCCACAGAAAAGAACATTTTAAATTACCATACTAAATTTTAGTGTTAAAATAAGCGTCCTTATTGAAAAACCTAGGGTGCAGGAAAAACATAAAATGTTAAAGGGAAAGTGTATCATAAAATAATAAAAAAACCAATTTAGCCTGTTTCATTCCGTAGTCCCAAAATTGTAGATTATATGACAATTTATATATATATATGGCTTAATCGAAATCTATACATACATATAATAAAATTGTAGAAAAGTAAAAACTGTACATTGAATATTTTTTGAAAATTTTAATTGTTACGTGTTCTAGGAACGATACTGATTCCGAATATATGATTTTTAGAATTTTTGTCTGTCTGTATGTCTGTGACTTTGTGTTGACTTGACGTCAAAACCGCTGAACAGATTTAGTTGCTATTTGGCAAAAATATTTATTGATAACCTAGAAAAATTATAGGATATAAATTATCTCGCTATTTGTTACGGGGAATGAGCAGTGTCGAAATATGTACTTTTTCTGCTACAATTTGCCGCAAAATTATTCTATGTTGAAGATTTGTGCCAATAATGTTCGACAGATTTAGTTGATATTTAACGGACACGTTTACTATAGACCTGGTCAGACTTTAATATAAGTAATATAAAGCTATTTGTTACAGGGAATGAGCAATATAGTAATAAGCACTTCTTCTTCTTAATTTTTCCGCAAAATTGTAAAAAAAACTAGAGTAATGTTACAATATAACAGACTATTTGTGGATTAAAACTCCAAAATTAAAATCATTACGCTATATTAACATAAGGAGCTAAGCAGTATCTATAATGCTACATAAGGAAGGGAATTTCGAGATGTAGCTTAACAGCTGATACAGCGTAGCGGTTGAACGGTCTTCTGGTATTTTTGTGTTTCCGGGTTCGATCCCGGATGAACTCAGTTTTTTTTTCATTTATATTTTGTTTTTTATAGTATTCGTAGTATTGGTCTATTACGACATACCGGTACATTACGATGTACTTCTACAACTTAAATCGATAGATATTGCTTTCAATTTTTAATAAAATAAATATAAATGTTAATTTTTTGAATAGCTCCAGTCTCAGTTAGATTATAAAATATGAGTTCCCACTGCTGCATCTCGATTGCAAGTAAGAAAATTGTAATTTATATGCGATTGGGAACGCTACAATGAAGCTTGCGCCTGTAACATATCCTCACAAGGACGAGCACCTTATGTACCTACTTATCAGTTCCTTGGAAACAGTGGCGAGTGTGAAGCTTAACTCAGTTATGATCGTAAGCGCCACGGTCAGTTTCATGTCTTAGTGAAAGGAATGGTCAATCACCAAAATATTTAAGACTGTTGGCCAGGCTGCGCCCGTTGAACTGAAAATATTATTTTGCCATTTGAAGAGGGTTTTTCCGCGCACTTCAGTTCATAGTACTCCCTGTCAAAGTGAGCACCATCGTGCCTCAACAGCATTATTATCGCCATACGCGTGTCAGTCGACACCACTGGGGTTCTGTCTGTTACAAGAACGTGACAATGACGTGTCAAGTTCAAATGATCTAAGGCCCTCTGCGTTATACTCAGTCTATACAGAATACGTTGCAGATTATACTGTAGCGGAGCTACTGTTACTTAGGCCTATTTGTCAATTATTCATTATGTAAAAACATCTAAAGTAATACCTAAACTTATTCTAGACTTAAGGCTAAACCTATGTCCTAACCAAAACCTAAGACTATTTATAAACCTAAGTCTAGTAGGTACTAACTTAGTGCTTATCATTGTATTATCATTATGTGCTTAATTAAAATTAGATTAATGTTGTTGGATTTGTTTGTTAGCATATTCAATGAACAGCCGGACAAATACATTATAAATAATGTTACGACCGGGAGATAAAAGTGTTAATTACTCGGTTAATTATTACTTAATTGCAATGATCTTAAAACGCATTGTTAGTCTATAGGTCTACTATCGATTCGTACCGAAAAATCTGGAATTTTCAATAGAAAGTAGTTCCCTCAAATTCGGCAAGTACGTATGTACCTACCTAAACGCTCGCGCTCGGTTCACTGCCCCCGCCTATTGTTAGTTCATTCTCGAAGGTCACGCCGCTATTGTATCGGCTCGAAAGTACTAGACTATACAAGTACTTACGACTACATTCGAGAGAGTTCCACCCCTCTGTTAATTTAGGTATATAAGCCGACGCATAGAGGCGCCCAGACAGTTTGTGTTTACAAGCGACAGCGGAAACATCTTAAGGAAGCGATCGAAGAGAATTGTACCAGCGACCCTTGCGACGACGTTGGACTACTGTGAAGAACTGTGCGACTCTGACTACTGTGCCTTGTGTGTATAAGCGTGTATAGTGTATACATTTTGAGTGTACGTGGAATAAAATCTTCTTTTACGTTAATCGGCATTTGATTACCCACCCGCACGTAACAATTGGTGTCAGAAGCGGAATGCCGATTCTGCCGCGTGAAGACGAAGCGCGTACTCCGCGAACAAGGAGACAAGTGGAGATGGATGCTGCACGTCGGCGTGGTCAAGACGAGGAGCCCCAGCCTGAGACTGCTACCTCGTCTGGTACAGCATCAGGAGGAAACACGACAGAGCTGAACCTGACAAGCCTGCTAGCCGCTATTCAAGAAAGTATCCAGGCGAACCAGGAGGCTACTCGCCGCGAGATCCAGGAAGCTATTCAGGTAAATCAGGAGGCTACCCGCCGTGACATCCAGGAAGCTATTCAGGTAAATCAGGAGGCTACCCGCCGTGACATCCAGGCTACCCAAGAAGCTATCCAGGCCAACCAGGAGGCCGTTCTGGGTAAGATTGATGCCGGCATTACTATACTCGGTGAGAAAGTTATGAAACTGGAAGCGGACGTTAAAGAGGTTACTCTTAAAGCTGAGAACCTGGAAGGCCGAATTGATGACCACGACCACCGCATCCGTAAACTAGAAACTCGCCAACCGCTAACTGTGGCTTCAGCAGCACCATCAGCAGCGAAACTCGATCTTCCGCACTTTGACGGGTCTTCGTCGTGGACAGCCTTCCGCTACCAGTTCGAAACACTGGCCAACGGAAACGGTTGGACTGATGGCCAATCTTTTATGGCCCTCACGCTTGCCCTGCGAGGAGACGCTCTGATGATATTGGAAAACCTGCCACTTGAAGGACGGACGTTGGATGCTCTATTAGAAGCATTAGAGACGCGTTATGGTGAAAAACACCTAGAACATGTCTTTCGAGCACAACTCCGCGAGCGGACTCAAAAGGCTGGGGAAAGCCTCCAACAGTGGGCGCTTGAGGTGGAAAGGCTGGTGCGTCGTGCATACACATCGGCACCGGCGACTGTGGAGGTGAATCTTCTACAGGCATTCGTGGATGGCATACGGGACGCGGAAGTCAGAGCTGCCGTTCGTCTGAGCCATCATTCGACGCTAAATAGCGCATTGGCTCATGCTCTCGAAGTGGAAGCTGTACGTCAAGACACTCGGGTACATAAAATCCGAGAAATAGCATCTGATGAGAGGAAGCCTCAGTATGTCCCCACTTGCTATGGCTGTGGAGAAAAGGGGCATATTCGACTGGAATGTCGTAAAAAGAGAAGGAGGGTCACGAGCTCCGGGACCCAAGTAGACCAAGACCTGTCGTTAAACTAAGTGTCGCCAGGACCGCGGGGCGGGTGCTGGCTGGTAACAATAAGGCCCCCACCATCACCATTACTCAAGTTCGCAACGGAAACAGTCTGACCATCGAGGGCACATTAAATAATCAGACATGCACTTTGACAATAGACACTGGAGCTTCGCGGACTATTGTCAGACCAGAACTACTAAAACGCACCGTTATGTGGAAAAGGCGATCCCCACCATGTCGCCTCCAGACAGCAACCGGCCAGCCAGTCTCCGTCCTCGGTGATACAGACGTAGAGATTAATATTGGTGACCGAACATACATCCACTCAGTTCTTATCGCGAATATCACGGATGATTGCATTCTGGGCCTAGACTTCTTGAAGGATCAGCGATGTGTTTTGGATATTGATAAAGGGGTGTTAAGGTTCTCTGACCAAGAAGTTTGTCTGCAAGGATCATACGCATGCAATCTTTATTGTTTAAAGGATTTCATACTGGCTCCAAGATCTGAAAATTTAGTATCAGTGAAATTTCCTAAGAAGATCAAATCAAACAAATGTGTTATAGTAGAAGACTCCGGCAATCATCCACAGATAATCACTGCCAGGACATTACTTATGACAAAAGGAGTAGCAAAAGTAAGAATTTTAAATTTGAGTAATGAAGAAGTACGTCTGAGGAAGAATAGCCTGATTGGAAGATGCGAAGAAGTAAAGTACCTGAAACGGTTAGACACTTCCGCGGTTAATCAAAATGTAAGTTCGACCAAAGACGATCACATTCGACAGCTTTTGGAAGATTGTAAGGAAAATTTATCGCCAATGGAACTGCAGCAAGCCAAAGAGCTTTTGGTTACATTCAGGGACATTTTTGCAACCGGAAATGACTGTGGTAGAACAGGCCTTGTAAAGCACCAGATTGATACAGGCGATGCCAGGCCTATTAAACAGAGACCTCGACGTATACCGTGGGCAAAAGAAACAGAGGTAGCCGAAATGATTAAAGACATGGCTGAAAACAAGATCATCGAACCCTCTACAAGCCCATGGCCATCACCTGTGGTGCTAGTAAAGAGGGATGGAAGTACGAGGTTTTGTGTTGACTACCGAATGTTAAATAACGTCACGAAAAAGGACAGCTATCCCCTGCCGAGAATTGATGATACGCTGGACATGCTCAGTGGCATGAAGTGGTTCTCGACCATTGATTTGAAGAGTGGCTACTGGCAGGTGGAATTGAGTCCAGAAGATAAAGAGAAGACGGCATTTAGCACTGGAATTGGGAACGGACTATGGCATTTCAATGTCATGCCCTTCGGTTTATGTAATGCTCCAGCAACTTTCGAACGCCTTATGGAGAGGGTTATGGTAGGCCTCCTTGGGGACGTATGCCTGGTCTATCTCGACGACGTGATTGTGATGGGACGCAGCTTCAAGGAGAACCTGAAGAACCTAGAGAAAGTGTTCACCTGGATCCGAGAAGCGAATCTGAAACTGAGTCCAAAGAAGTGTGCTCTGTTTCAGAAGGAGGTCAGTTACCTAGGACATGTCATCTCGGCGGATGGAGTAAAAACCGACCCTGAAAAGATAAAAGCTGTTCAGGAATGGCCTGTCCCGAAAAATAAAACGGAAGTGCGAGCGTTCCTTGGGCTTTGCACTTACTACAGGCGCTTCATTAAGAATTTTTCGGACATGGCAAAACCATTACATCAATTAACAGAGGATAAACGCGATTTCATCTGGGACTCGAATTGCGAGAATGCTTTTAGTGAACTTAAGCAACGGCTTTGTGAAGCTCCTATATTGGGTTACCCAAGCAGGGAAGGAAGATTTACTGTGGACACGGACGCTAGTAACACGGGAATCGGTGGAGTATTGTCGCAAACACAAGGGGACCGCCAGGTGGTAATTGCATACTTCAGCAAAGCACTTTCAAAACCAGAGAGAAATTACTGTGTTACCCGCCGTGAATTACTTGCTGTGGTAAAGACTTTACAACATTTTCAGAAATACCTTATAGGAAGACAGTTCACGGTTAGAACCGATCATGCAGCATTAAAGTGGTTGTTACAGTTTAAAAATCCGGAAGGACAGGTAGCAAGGTGGATAGAGCAATTGCAGGAGTTCAACTTTGTAACTGAGCATCGCAGTGGAAAAGGACACAATAACGCGGACGCTCTGTCACGAAGACCGTGCGCTGACGACTGCAAGCACTGTGGTAAAAATGCAACCCGAGAAGAAGTAAACCTTATAAGGACGCATGGCTTAGACGATGAGTGGACTGGGCCCAATATGAGGAAGGCCCAAGAAGAAGATGATGACCTTGGACCTGTACTGCGCTGGAAGCAAAGTGGAAACAAACCCCAATGGAAGGATGTGTCTGCTTACAGCGCGACTACTAAAAGTTATTGGGCTCAGTGGGACAGCTTAGTTCTGGAAGGCAATCTGCTGTGCAGAAAATGGGAGTCCAACGACGGAAGGGAAATCACTCTGCAAGTGGTAATACCACGAATCATGGTAGCCCCTCTTCTACGGCACGTCCACGATGGTGTCTCTGGTGGTCATCTTGGAGTCAAGAAAACCCTCGTTAAAGTCAGACAGCGGTTCTACTGGCTACGATGCCGTGAAGATGTCGAAGATTGGTGCCGTAAATGTACTGCTTGTGCCTCGGTAAAAGGCCCGCAAACCAGAAGTAAGGGACAGCTGAAGCTGTATAACGTTGGGGCACCATGGGAGCGCATCGCGATTGATGTAGCTGGGCCGTTTCCACGGACTGACGATGGGAACAAGTACATAATAGTAGTGCAGGATTACTTCAGTAAGTGGCCTGAGGTGTTCGCAACACCCAACCAAGAAGCAGTAACGGTAGCCAAGAAATTGGTCCAGGAGGTGATATGTCGATTTGGTGTACCCATGGATATTCATTCGGACCAAGGACGTAACTTCGAATCTGCCGTATTTCAAGAAATGTGCAAACTTCTTGGGATCCACAAGACCCGTACGACACCAGCACATCCGCAATCAGACGGAATGGTCGAGAGATTTAACAAAACTCTAGAGAATCACTTGGCCAAGGTAGTGGATGATCATCAAAAGGACTGGGATCAGTACATCCCTTTGTTCCTGATGTCCTATCGTTCTGCAGTACATGATAGTACGGGGAACACGCCAGCCAAGGTGAACTTCGGCCGAGAGATGAGACTTCCGGTGGACGCAATAACGGGTACCCCACCTGACAGTCTTAAACCCGTTACGGACTATGTGTGCGATCTTCAAAATCAGTTGGACGAAGTGCACAAGAGAGTGCGGGAGAACAGTCTGAAGACCAGCGAGAGGATGAAGACCCGCTACGATCGAAATGCGAATACCAACGGTTTCGACGAAGGAACGCTAGTGTGGTTTCACAATCCGCTTCGCAGAAAAGGGAAGTCTCCGAAACTTCAAGCCCGCTGGGAAGGACCCTTTACTGTTATTACGAGGATCAACGATGTCACCTACCGCATCAAGAAGGGACCCCGAGGCAAACCTAAGATAGTTCACCTGGATAGATTGGCACGTTATCATGGTGATAATGATGCTCGGGACGAGCATAACTAAGAGGGGGGTAGTGTTACGACCGGGAGATAAAAGTGTTAATTACTCGGTTAATTATTACTTAATTGCAATGATCTTAAAACGCATTGTTAGTCTATAGGTCTACTATCGATTCGTACCGAAAAATCTGGAATTTTCAATAGAAAGTAGTTCCCTCAAATTCGGCAAGTACGTATGTACCTACCTAAACGCTCGCGCTCGGTTCACTGCCCCCGCCTATTGTTAGTTCATTCTCGAAGGTCACGCCGCTATTGTATCGGCTCGAAAGTACTAGACTATACAAGTACTTACGACTACATTCGAGAGACGACCGAGAGATGCCGACGCATAGAGGCGCCCAGACAGTTTGTGTTTACAAGCGACAGCGGAAACATCTTAAGGAAGCGATCGAAGAGAATTGTACCAGCGACCCTTGCGACGACTTTGGACTACTGTGAAGAACTGTGCGACTCGGACTACTGTGCCTTGTGTGTATACTGCGTGTATAGTGTATACATTGTGAGTGTACGTGGAATAAAATCTTCTTTTACGTTAATCGGCATTTGATTACCCACCCGCACGTAACAATAATATTAGCGATCGCACGGCTCATCCGGCTGTCTCGGAGGTACCGGGCGACGCGGCGACGATGACCGATCTTTTACGAACGGCGGCGCGACACTCGGAGGCGATCGGGCAGTCCGCACCCGGCTGTCGCTGACACTAAAACGCTACGCTTTGTTTATAAACTCGTTAAGTGCTATATTCGCTATCTCTGCTATCTATTCTCCTTCTGTCTTTCTGTGTTTTCGTGTGTTTATTAAGTTCATCATGAACTGTACTGTACTTTATAAACTGTGCTCAGTGCTTAATAAACTTTTTCTTTGTACTGCTATCTTGGTGCGCTTTCATTTGTGTCGTTTTGCCTATCTACCTCACACCGGCGACCATAAGTAGTGCACATACCTATAAGACATTGCTAAAATACCTACTGCCTATGTCTATAGTATAGACATAAGAAGTAGTCGTCTGATGTGCACAGTATAGACTCTTTGCCGTGGACATCATATAACGTATCCAAGTATCGTCGTTCGGATGGCCAACCTCAGTCAAAGTTGAAGTAGAGAAGTGGTCGAGAAAGTTAGGAGTGGGTTTTTATCTACATACATAGGTACGTTACTTATTAACTTCACTGACCATGAAAATATTGGCGATATGGTAGAGTTGTTTGCTTACTGGCAAATTCATAAAAAGAGATAGGGAAGCCCAAAAGCATGAGTTATAAGTATGGAGAGTTTCGCTAACGTATACAAGAACAACAGGAAATTTCAAAAGTCTGTAGTGTTTTTTCCCAATTCATTAATTCACCTTTCAGATGACACACAGGTGTCAAGCTCAAAGTTTAATTAAAAGTTCAAGCTACCCTTAGGCATCTGACCTGGCTTATCGACTGCTGTCTAGCTGACAACTTGGACTGACTTTTTACGTACCCTCCGAACCACGAAAATGCACCAATCTAAATCTAATGACGTTTCTTAACCAACTAATCGTTTGCGAACAGTGATAATAAGTGGCTACAAACATGCCAATTTTTCTATAAGCGTATGGTTCTCAAATCAAAAAGTTGCAGGGATAGACACTGAAGGCTGCATGTCGGTCGAACTGGGTCGAATGGCTCCAGTTACTCTTAGGGGTCGCTGGTTGTTTGGGATGTGAACCTTAGACGTCCATCGAGTACGGCGGCGGCGAGGTTGTGAATCCTGTCCCTGAACACTTTGACTGGTACCCGGGGGGCTATAATGCGCTCCCTGGTAGCAAGCTCAAAGGCAAGGTACTGAGAGGCATCTGGTACAAATCTCATCGATTGATCCCCCACAGTATCTCAGGGACCTTTAAAGGTTTGAGGTATGGAAGGAAAAAGGGCTGCTCGAGCTTCATGTAACAGAGCGGATAAAGGAGAGTGATCTCGGAGTTTTGCGACATGTTCGCAACGCAGCACGATGCCCGGGCGCAGAAGGCGGACCTTTTTTTTTGCGGGTAAACTTTCAAAAGGTTCCCGGGAGCTGTAGGGCTCGACCGGGGTATATGGGATTCTTACCCACTAAAACCCCCCTGCTGTCGCATCGGCACACGAGAGGGGACCCCAGGGCTCTCCGGTGTGATCTGCTCCAGGGTAACCCCTCAGTGCCTTGCCTTGCACCAGCCCGCCGCCGGGGTGGCATTGTAGCCCCCGGGAACCTGTCACGGTGCTCACGAGGACGAGGGACGCAACCCCGCCGCCTTCCGCCTCGGAGTCGCCGCCGTACTCAATGGACGTCCTGGGGCCCATACACCGAACTTCCCGCGACTCTGAAGGGCAGAACGCGGTCCATTTTTTTTTTTACGGGAGGGAGTCCTCCAAAGATCCCGGGAGCTGTGTGGCTCGACCGGGGTATGTGGGATTCTTACCCACTAAAACCCCCGCGGCTGTCGCATCGGCACATGAGAGGGGGGACCCCAGGGCTCTACGGTGTGATCTACTCCAAGGTAACCCCTCAGTGCCTTGACTTGCACCAGCCCGCCGCCGGGGTCCCATTGTAGCCCCCGGGAACCTGTCACTGTGCGCACGAGGACGAAGGATGCAACCCCGCCGCCTTTCTGCCTCAGAGTCGCCGCTGTACTCAATGGACGTCCTGGGGCCCACACCCCGAACGTCCAGCGACTCCGAAGGGCAGAAGGCGGACCAACGCCAACCTTATGCCCCCGTATCGAGAATGTGCAGACAGCAGGAACGGGGGAACTGCTGCCTGTGCACCGCTATATTTCACTCTCGCTAATATGGCTATAATATGCTAAAGTATTCCGGCATGCCACCTGATGAGATTCTGCGGGCCTTTTATAGCGACAGGTAGGTCCGTGGGCTTACTTACACCCACGGAAGATGATGGGCTGGCCGGCCGCTGGTGGAACTTGAAATTGTATACAGACAGATACGTTTCCGGTGCCCATCAACATAGCGGAATTTGGACACCGAAGGGTTTAAGTCAGTAGGAGTCATACTGAAACCACTATGTCACTCCCGTGATGGTATGGGCAACCATGTGGATTTCCACACGTTAAAATAAGGAATGGTTTAAGTTGAATTAAGCCAAGGCCTTGGCTCACCCCAGGGTGAGGTTTAAACTAACGCCTTACGGTGTACCACTTGCTTGTTTGGCAATGATGTTAACATTGCTTAAGCTCATCTAAAATACTGGCTGCGGGCAAAGCCGCGGGTACTGCTAGTCTTGAATAATATTAAGTAAACGTCCTTATTGAAAAACCTAGGGTGCAGGAAAAACATAAAATGTTAAAGGGAAAGTGTATCATAAAATAATAAAGAACTAATTTAGCCTGTTTCATTCTGTAGTCCCAAAATTGTAGATTATATGACAATTTATATATATATGGTTTCATCGATATCTTGAATAATATTAAGTAAAGTTATATATGTCACAGTAAAAACTCTGAGGGCACCATAATAATAACGGGATGTCAGCAATGCCGACGTTACTGACACAAAAGTTACTCTAGCTATAACATTTTGACAGTTTATTTATTATAAAAATATGGGGACTCCCCCAAGTGGTCTCCTCCGGCCGCTTTTTTTTTTTTTTTTTTTGACGCGGGGGAAATCTTCGAAAGATCCCCGGGAGCTGTGGGGCTCGACCGGGGTATGTGGGATTCTTACCCACTAAAACCCCCGCGGCTGTCGCATCGGCACATGAGAGGGGGGACCCCAGGGCTCTCCGGTGGGATCTGCACCAGGGGCCCCTCAGTGCCTTGCCTTTGAGCCCGCCGCCGGGGGGCGCATTGTAGCCCCCCGGGAACCTGTCACGGTGCTCACGGGGACGGGGGTCGCAACCCCGCTGCCGTCCTCCTCGGAGTCGCCGCCGTACTCAATGGACGCTCAAGGGGCCCACACCCCGTGCGTCCAGCGACTCCGAAGGTTGCCCATTGTTTATAGCCCTGGGCTCAGGGCTGGGGAGCGAGACGTTGGGCGGCCGCTTGACGCGGCCTGCGCCTTCGTCGCCGAGCGGGATCAGCGCGTTCGCGTTCCCGCTCGGCGGCCTCCTTCTGGGACATGACAGTCTCGCAGAAGGCGGCCATCGCTCCCCACGCCGCATCCCCGGACAGCATAGCCGACACTACGCTGCCCAGGGAGAGGTCCGATCCGATGACTGCGACCAGGTCTCGACGCTCCAACGACCACGCGGGGCAAGCCTCCAGCGTGTGTTGGGCGGAGTCAGACTGGTCGCAGTGGAAGCATCTCGTCGTCGCTTCACGTCCGATCTTATGCAGATAATCACCGAAACAACCGTGACCGGTGATTATCTGCGTAAGCCTATAGGTGAGTCTCCTCCAGCCCCTACACCAACACCATCCTTTAACCATCAGTGGGATCACCATCCCATGTGATTATTAATTAAAGTCATACAAGAACTCTGATTAATTCATATTAGTAATTCAAACGGACTTTGCTGGTCCGACTCACCGACATAATATGCCAAACCTTTAGAAGCCGAATCGGACACATCCAATTCAGAAGAATAAATGCAGCATCCAGGAAAATCTGCGAATATAACTTAAAACGCACATTAATATTTTCAGCGAAACGAGACTGGTCCGAACGGTCCGAAGATCCGAGCGACTCTGCCACGGTTCTGGCCGTTGCGTTGTATTTATAGTAAATCCAAATTCACTTTTGTGTAAAAGTACCCTCAATAATTATTATTAATTTTACAATAATCGCAAGAATAATTTGAATAATGACAACTTAAACCCCAACAAAAATGACGAAACAAGGAGGCCGAAACGTCTCCACCCCGGCATATATATATGTATAACGTATACATTATGTATATATATTATAACTACCAATTGTTATTTTGGAAGTAAAAAAAACAATACAAAATTCTGACGGCGGCCATTCTGATTATTTAAAAAAAAATATCTAGCCTATTTCACTCCTACAACCAAATCCCTTGCATGAGTGTATCAGGATGACGGCAAACAGAAGGGAGATGGTGACATGTGGGGCGCGTAAAATCTGCCCCTTGAGACACTACATAACGGCCTTAAAGGCCCTAAATGGCCACGACCACTCGGTCAAGAGCGTTTCGACAGAGAAAAAGACATGCTACATCCATACTCTTACTCTTGAAAAAACTAGCCCTCCTAGCAGTTGAGCAAAAATATTTGGTCTTGTGACCGCTACTCTGCAGGAATAAACATAAAATTATGAATGATAAAGTTCTTATTGTTCTAGAATCCCCCGGTATCTCCCAATTCAATTTTTGTTACAACTAGAAGATACTTGAATGTTTTATTAAGTTTTCAGACTTTTGGTTTTATTGAAACAACGTCAATTTTGAATTCTAGATATAAATAATGTTTTAAGTTATTTACTATTAAATAAAGTTATATTAGTATAGACTTTTAATGATTGTGTACACTTCAAGTTAAGACTTTTTTGACCAAAACACTGTCTGGTATAAAAATTTAATCTTAGTACTACTTTGTATATTAAACATCGACGAGACAGACCGTCTCTTATTTCAATATATTTCGTACTTGCATAATATCAAGCGGACTCTATTAAAAATTAGAAACATGGAAAATTGATGTATCTCCCAAAACTTGAACTATACTAACAATAATAATAACCTCCTGGCCGTTACGACAGCGGCTAATCTTCACAAGATCAGCCATCTACGCGGGAGATATTATAGTTCACAAGTTCTTGCGTAAACACAAGCGTACATGATAGTATGTTGAAGGGTAAGTGTAATTACAACTTTAGATACATATAAGTATCTATAAATAACAATATAATAACATGAAATGTATATTATAATAGATAAATTAACAAATAATGATACCCATGATGTAGCTCAATGACTTTATATACATATACAGGGTGTCCCAGAAATGCGGTACCAAGCCGGTAATGACGCATTGTGTAACCCACAAACAATCAATTTGTGAAAGAAAATAATGAAAAAGTCAACAGTTTTAGTGCAGTGTGTTAAACACTTTTTTCGTTATTTTACCCGAAAATGTATGAATTTCTTATTAAACCGGGTAGGCACGCAATCAATAAAAAACAGTTTCTCCATAGGAGTAGGAACGATGGCACAGGGTTGCTTAGAAATGATTTTAAGACGATACAATTCTTTTTTTATGTAATTGAAAATATCAATTTTTCCCGTATTTGACATCTTTATCGGGGTCTTTACTATGAATACTATACATACCCTTTGGCTTGATATACCATTTCCGGGACACCCAGTATATATTATTACGTACTATAAATTAGAGAAAGAATAGATTTACGGAAGAGAAAGATAGTAAGAGGTAACCTGTGTTTTAAATGATTCCAGATTCTGAGCTCGTCTTATATTCTGTGGCAAGGAATTCCACAAACGGCCAGCTTGAACAGTAAATGATTTCGTGTATGCATGACACGTATGAGAAGGTGTAACTAGACGCAATTCGGAGGAAGTCCGAAGGGTGTGATGTTGGGAAGTAAAAAACAGAAAACGCATTAATTATGTAATTATTGTGATTTGACTTAAGTGAACTGACGTGTAAATTATCTTTACAATTAAATGATTATGATTATTTTAATCCCTCGCTTAAGACGTAGCAGAGAGCGAATAGTGGCGTCAATCCCTCAGTCGACGTAAGGCCAAACTATGTTTCTTTTATAATGAATTCTCTCAGCCACTAGTATGAATATAGAAATCACGTAAGTACAGAACAGTATAATCAACGGGGTGGATATTTGAATAAATCCAGTCTGTATAACTTGGGACTCGGTGCACCGGGGCACATCCAATGTATGGGAAACTAGACGACTGAGAACTCCTGTTTCTTGGGCCCGAAGTGTACTGCAAAAGAAAAACATGTTAACACGATCACTGTGGTAATGATTTATCTATACTTTCCATTCCTGCAGTACGGGGCGTTTTAGACCTCGTACTGAAAATAGCATTGTCGCGGCATGGGGCATATTGAACCCCGTAACGTTATATAACCTAAAATCCTTTTTTAGCTTATTATAAAATAGTTTATGGATGCATTATTTCTTCAGTGCGGTATGCTAGGTAAAAATGACCCGGTATCTATATCTATATCTATCTATACATATTATAAAACAAAGTCGCTCTCGCTGTCTGTCTGTCCCTATGTATGCTTAAATCTTTTAAACTACGCAACGGATTTTGATGCGGTTTTTATTAATAGATAGAGTGTTTCCTAAGGAAGGTTTATATGTATAATATAGTAGAGAAACACTGATAATTTTTGAGGTTTCTAATGTGATGTCGTAAATACGCACATTTTTTGCGCTTACATTGCTAATGCTGGCTGAACCCTACGAGATAGATCAAAATACATAATGTACTACAGTATTGTACATATTAATAAGGTCTACAAAAAAGTTCGCGATGGTATATGTTTATCTCTTAGAGATAACCCACAATAACCATTTTTTATCCTTTACTTTTTATGACAAATAATTAACTATTAATAAATTGTTTTTAGCATGAATTTGTCCCTTCTTCAATATAACATAAACTTCACTAATATAATATACACCAATGACAAAAAAGCTGTGAATGTTGTTCATACCGCTAGGTTAAGGTTAAGCAACATAAGGCTAGGTCATTAAATAGATGGGTGAATCGATTTGTATGAAATTTTGTGTACATATCGGGTAGGTCTGAGAATAAAATCGTAAAGTATATTTCATGCCGTTAGGTTTAGCAACGTTAGTCAAGGTCATTACATAGATAGGTGACGGGCGGCGGCGACTCCGAGGAGGACGGTGACGGGGTTGCAAGCCCCGTCCCTGTGATCATGGTGCCAGGTTCCCGGGGGCTATAATGCGCACTGAGGGGTATTTGGTGCATATCCCACTGGAGGGCCCAGGTCTCCCCTCATATATGGCGATGCGACAGCCGCAGGGGTTTAAGTGGGTAAGAATCCCAGATACCAGATACCATGATTAACGAGGATATTTAGAACGAGAGGAGGGTGCAAGAGAGGAAAGAGAGGGAGAGGGGATTCGAGGAGAGAGTGATAGGGTGAGGGATAGGGGGATTAAGGTAGAACAAGGGGAGAGTGACCCCTCACGCTCCCCCGAGCAAGGTGGTAGAAGAGAGATGGGGACGGGGTTCAGAGAGAGGACAACGGGGAGAGGAAGAGGGGGACTGTGACGGGGACCGAAGCGGGAAAGTAGAAAGAGAAAAGAGAGAATCAGAATTAGATTTTTCTTATAAGTGAGAGAGAGATGGAGAGAGAAATAAATCAAGGGAGGGGGGAGAAAAGGGGAGCAAATTGTGATAAAAGCGCGGGCGGAGCTGCGCGGGTCAGCTAGTTATATTTTATTTATTAGGTAGTTAGAAATATTTAAACACAAATCAAAATAATATAAAGCTACAGAACAAATTAAATCACAAATATAATCGTTATAAATAATTTTATTAGTTACGCTAGTGTAAGCAGGAACCGGAAGTCTGTAACATATCATTAGAAAAGTAATGGAACAAACCTTTGGCATTATTTTTTTCATATTTTAATAAATGTTCATGAAAATAAAGTCAAGGTGTGCGGTTTTTTTAACCGACTTCAAAAAAGGAGGAGGTTCTCAATTCGTCTGTATATATTTTTATTTTTTTTCTTTTTCTCTTAAGTGTATATTATTTCTTCTGCTTTTTAAGTAATAAATACCATAATATTAGTGGATTAATACAGCTTATCTTAGTACCTATGTTTATGGGTGCGCATTTGATGTCAGTGTCAGTAGTTTGGATTTACTTCTGCCTTCTTTTTTTAGAAAAGTCTGTACCTATACAGTCTGTCTAGTTTTTGTTGACACTACTAGTTTTACGGTTTTAGAAACTGACATTGCGATAAATGTCATTTGTTGTTTACATAACCTCTAAAGTGCATTGTGTTGTGAATATTACTGCGTATTTTAAATTAAATATTACCTTAAACTACTAAAAGCAGTGTCAGAAGAATGTTATACGACATGATAATTAAATACCATCAAAAGAAAAGGGAATCCGATGCTGTATTTCATGAAAACGTAAAATTGCCTATATCGACATCGGAAATTGCAGGTTAGTCTTGATACTTACTAATAAATTGTTAAGGATTTGTATGATATTGTTGTATTATATGAATATAACTGTTATTAATGTGGAACTAAGTTGTATATACAGCGGAATATCTTGTCGTAATTAAAATGTTCCTACAATTCCTTATTGGCTTGATAGTTGGGTACATACATATGTGAAAAATACAGATCGATTATTAATAATAAATAATAATACCAGCCCTTGTTTATGTCTCACTGCTGGGCACGGGCCTCCCTTCAAGTTGAAGGGGCTTAGGCCATAGTCCACCACGCTGGCCAAGTGTGGGTTAGCGGACTTCACACGTCTTTCGAAAGCTAGTTAGGCTTTCTCAGACATGCAGGTTTCATCACGATGTTTTCCTTCACCGAAAGCTAGTAACAATCGCACAAAGACGATTCGCACATGATTAATGAAATGAATCAGAGGTGCGAGCCGGGGTTCGAAACTGCGCACCTTGTTTCCAAGGCAAGCGCTCGCCCACTGAGCTGTTACAGCTTACAGAACGATTATAGGATTTTTATTTTATTACGCTTTCTAGTACTTTTTTGTTATTTTGTATGTCTGTTGGGATAATGTAAAGTGTTGTATAAGGGTCTGTTGATAGAATCTCAGATATTACAAGTAAGGTTATGATCTGTTCATACAAATTAATTATAATAAAAATCTTTTTAAAAAAAAATTGAACCGACTTCAATATCACTGAAAAGTATAAAATAATTTAAATATTATTGAAGTTGGTGTTAGCGTACCTGCTGTGTATATTTGGCACCAACTTCAATAATATTTAAATTATTTTATACTTTTCAGTGATATTGAAGTCGGTTCAATTTTTTTTTAAAAAGATTTTATTTTAAACTTTTTAGTGATATTTTCATATATAAGGGCCTCCGCCGACACGATACTTTTTGCATCCGCGTTCGGCAACTCTGTTGCTTTTCGGAAGCTTGATACCGCAGCCGATCGCGAACCCCCGCACACTACTAGCAGATAGCGACCAGCGATTTCGACGCTTTCCGGTCGCTGGATGCAGCAACCGCGCGCTACACCACGCACACTACAGATGCCAGTCGCCGCGACTTTGGTAGTTCCGGGGTTCCCAACTTTAAGGATTTCTCCCTAAATAAATGGAGCATAATACATTGAACTATTTGTATTCTGATTACGTAACATTTATTAATGGGCAATGTTATTAATCTTAAAACCGACTTGTAGTTAAGATCTTAGTGTAAAAAACTTGCTTCGAGGAAAATATATTGAGTTTGATTAATTTTGTTAAAATTTTATTCGTTGAAATATTTTTTCGTACCGTGCAAAGCCGCTTGTAGTGTATGAAATTTAAAACAATCTACATAAGTAGATACCTAGGTACTTATTAGATATAAAATCAGTCACTATCCGTGTTATACGTATAGTCGCTCCTGTTTGTTTGTTTCCTTAATCTAAACTAAACATTGAATTTTGACCCAATTTCTACAATCATTTTGAGGGTTTCGGTACGTTTTAATATTATACGTAGGTATAATTATAATGTATAATTATAAGGTTTAAAACTCCGGCGAGGGAAGCTGATGTCAGTTAATATGTTATGTTAAGCACCGACTTCAATACATTTTCGTTATATAGTACTTTTTAGATCATAATAATATCGTTAAAGTCGGATTTTAATATACTAGAAATATTTTATTTAATCTTTTTATTGACTTTACCTATTATAACGCTCTGAATGCATGAAACTACCACGCAACTAGAACAACTATGCTAGACTTTACTAGGAACAAAACAGTGCATTACATACTAAAGTACCGAACTGATTTTGATGAAGCTATTACAACAAGAATTACCGCAATCGGATTTGTAGCTTCTGAGAAGTATGGGAATAAACATATATACATACACACACAGACACACATATATGTATGTATATATGTCGCAGCCGGATCATTAGTATAGGTTGTCAATTAATACTAAATGTCCTGTTAATTCTAAAATGTAGGGTATGAGGTCAATAGTGTCAAAGTCAAAATAACATTATTATGTATAGGTCCCACGGAGGCTTACACAAAAATAATTTTTACGCGGCCGCTACTGAGAAGATCTTTTTTTTATTTTTTTTTTTATTTATTTAAGGACAACCAACAAGACTTACACTAATACATTGCATTTTTTACATTGGTGAACTTAAAACTAAGTGCAAGCTTAATTATAGGTCGCCACAGCATGCAAAAAACGCGTTAATCTTGGAAGACACTCAGCGGGCATGTCCTATTTTGTAATTTTTTTTTAAACAATTGGGTAAACAGTTTTACAAATTATGTATAGGTAGCCTTAAAATTCTAAGCTTACATGATTTGAGCAGTTCAAGCCCACGCAGTTTTATCCTCCAGGTAAATCGAGATTTTATAATAAGCCTTTTTTGACAATCGGCTTCAAAAAGTTTAAATTTCTTCATTGGAAGATCTCGGATATCCTGTGGCAGATTGTTATAAAAGTGTATACTTTGGCTCATAAACGATTTGCCTGTTCGGTGGAGACGCGTAGCCTGTACAACAAGATCGTGTTTGGGTTGTTATTTGACAAGTAAAGGTCAATGTCTTGTTGTGTCTTAAATGGAAGGTAGAAGTATCGTTTTCACAAATTGTAATGGGAAGGGAGACTAACAATAGCCGAAGGGGTTACTCGGATATACATATGCTTAGATGCCCATATATAGTCTAACATATGTCAATTATTATAATATGTATACGCGTCGAATACAGAACCTCCTTTTTTAAGACGGCTAAAAAAATAAAGTATAATTGGGGATCACTTGATTTGATTTAGGGAGGAAACATTTTTAACCGACTTCAAAAAAAAGGAGGAGGTTATCAATTCGGTTGTGTTTTTTTTTTATGTTTGTTACCTCAGAACTCTGTCGTTTACGAACCGATTTGAAAAAATATTTTTTTAATTGAAAGGATATGCTTCCAGATTGGTCCTATTTTTTTCAAAAACAGGTTCTGATGATGGGAACCATGAGTAACTGAGGGAACTCCTTAAATATTATAGGCATCCATATAGCGTTTTTGGTATTTTTAGAAACTAGTCAAGCATTTTCATTCAGAAAGTATCATTTGGTGAAGTGGATCTGATGAAGAAGGCCATAGACGGCCACCGGAACTTTGTAATAAAATTGACAATCCATCCTATCCTAGCCGTGCCTACTAAACGTAGAACTACCGAATTTGGACTTGATGGATAGTTCTCGACGAGTAGTTGCTAGAAAAATGGAGATCAGGGTTTGATGGTTGAGCAGGAAGGTTGTCACGGGATCTCTGCACCAATAAACATAGACCCACGAGTTTGGGTTCGTTGGGTATCTCTCGACGACTAGTTGCTAGAACAATGGTGATCAAGGTCTGATAATGGAGCAGGAAGGTCGTCACGGTATCTCGGCACCAACAAACGTAGATCTACCGAATTTGGACTCGTTGGATAGGTCTCGACGAGTAGTTGCTAGAAAAATGGTGATCAGGGTCTGACAATGGAGCAAGAAGGTGGACACGGGTTCTCGGCACAAATAAATGTAGACCCACCGAGCTTGCAGTCCATGGTTCTCGAGAACTACGAGTATAACACCTAGATATCTTCGGTTTATGGCAATTGGTTTGTTTTATTAAGATATTGTCTTGTCACATCTACATTTTTTAAAATTTTTGCTTAAGCTTATATTTTAGTGATGGTTCATAGTTGTGTTATGTAGTGGGTGTTTTTAAAATAAATATTAAACTGGCTGTTTGTCAGAATAAAATATAAGTTTTTAAAAGTTAACCTAATAATATGCCAAGGGAACCACTAAAAAGAATAAAATAAAAATATTTTTTACAAAAAAAAGAACCGCCTTCAAAATGCAACTAAAAGGCCAGAAATAATTTCTAAGAATTAGTGGTTTTTACAATGCGATGCTCAGCGACCTCAGTAGCGTTTCCCAACAGATGGGTCTTAAAATGAACATGGACAAGACGAAGATCATGTCTAATGTCCATGTTGCACCCATACCGGTAATTGTTGGGAACGATACACTCGAAGTTGTTGACCACTATGTATACCTAGGACAAACTATCCAGGTAGGTCGGTCCAACTTCGACAAAGAGGTTGCCCGAAGAATCCAACTCGGATGGGCAGCGTTCGGGAAACTACGCGAAATCTTCTCGTCCAAAATACCGCAGTGCCTAAAGACGAAAGTTTATAACCAGTGTGTGTTGCCAGTGATGACATATGGTACTGAGACGTGGTCCCTAACTGTTGGCCTTTTGGATAAGCTCAGAGTCACACAACGAGCTATGGAGAGAGCTATGCTCGGAGTTTCCCGGGCCCGGTGTGGAACGAGACTCGTGCAATATGTGTTCAGTGTAATAATAAATATTGACGATGCTAAACGTTACCATGGACTCTTATAAAGCTGCACTGCTTCTTGCTTTACTAATAAAGTGAAAATATAAATCACGGTGAAGGCGGTACTGGCTACATCCAATTACCAGTTTTCAAAAACCTATGTGTTGAAGCAAACATTGTCATTCAATCATTCATGTAGATTTGTGTTAAAAATCATGTAGAAGGTGAAATATATATTTTTGCAATACGTGCTTTCTTTGAAATTAAAAACCAAAGCAGCAATATTCCTTAAAAAGTGGTAACTTAAATCGACCCCGAAAATAATCTAGAATACCAGAAAAAGTTGGTAACCCCCCTAAGTCAAAACATGTCACACCAGCGGTACCGTGTGAATCCAATACACTGTAACTTCAGATACAGTGTTTTGAATTAACAACGTTCATTCGATTTCTTTTAACCTGTTTGATGTTATAGCATTCATAGTTTTTTTTACTTTGTATGAAAAATACTGAGATATTGCAATGCAAATTACACTGTTTTTACTAAAAACTACAGGCCTGAAATAGTAAAACACGGCAATTGATGATGCAGTGCATTGTCCAAATAATCTTCGCGGATTGCAAGATACAGTGTTTTGTCAAAACAAAGTAGAAGGGCTAGCGCGACGCGGCTGCGCCAAT
This sequence comes from Furcula furcula, assembly GCA_911728495.1. Lineage (NCBI taxonomy): Eukaryota > Metazoa > Arthropoda > Insecta > Lepidoptera > Notodontidae > Furcula > Furcula furcula. The sequence goes on from OU452255.1 coordinate 20,502,366, forward strand.
CAGATTGAGGCTGGGCTATCGATTTCAATTATTATTGGTCGATCTGGCCGAGAGCGACGGCGGCGCAGTGGCTGGAAAGTATGAGCTGATGAACTAATACGTACTGAAATTTAAAAATAAATATAGTATTATAAATACACTAAATATTAAAATAAATCTACCTGGAGAGGAAATGTTGTTTTTTAAATATGACTAAATTACAGCTACTACGCAAGGAATGTGGAAGCGAATTCCATAGCCGCACTGCTTGCATGGTAAAAAAAAACATTATAGCTACTATAATAATGAGGAGGAACTTCAAAATGCAGAGATATACTGGAACGTCAAGGCTTGTCACAAGACACGAGCAAGGAATAACGCTCACAAAGATAAAGAGGAGATTAAGGATTGTTAAGTATACAATTTAGAAAATAAAAAAAGTACCAGTTCCGCCGCTGACGGATTGTCAGACATTCTAGTTGAGCCCGAAATTCCGACACGATCATATTTCCGCAGACCAAAGATGAAATGAATACACAAATTTTACAATTGCTCCAGTTTATTAAGAAGCTCCTCAGTTGCATCTAGAAACATACATCAGCATAATCGAAAAGAGCTAAAGATCAAGCAAAAAAGATTTTTTTAATACAGTTGCTCAAAAAGTGGCGTATTGCAGGGATGTATAGCGTTCGGGATGTAGGCTAATACGCACTAGTGCTTTTTCTTTACCTTTCCCGCACTCGTGCGTTTTCTTTCCCAACTGTCAAAATAATGTCTATTAAAAAGAGAAAAAAAAAACAACCACGAAGTTTTTACTAAAAAGAATTCATAGAAGTTTTTAAGATTCAGCTACTAATTTGTTTCAATATCAGATTTGGCTGTATGGGCATATTTCCCTTTGCCTACCCAGAATGGATAAAGAAAACAAAAAACTGCTTATATTATTTTACGGTTGGCGCCATTTTCCAAAAAAAATCCTTGTACTTTGTTTGTTGTGAGTTTAGTTGCTTGTTGCACAAAATGAGTAATTTCGACGATATGTTTTTTGAATTAACACCACCCGAACTCAGTATAATTGCACAAAATGCTTCGGAGAACATTTTACCGGAAAAGTCAAAAAGTCGCTACATATCTACATACTTACGACGAATTTATTGCGTGGAGAGAAGAGAAAAAAGCAAATAGTTTTTCAGAAAATGTTATGTTGGCATACTTCTCCGAACTCTCAGCAAAATTAAAACCTTCTACGTTATGGTCGAGGTTTTCGATGATAAAAAGTATGTTGAAAATAAGGAACAACGTGGATATAAGTGAATACCCAAAACTAAATGCTTTCTTAAAACGACAATCAGACGGTTTTACAACTAAAAAGTCGAAAATATTAACATCTAATGAAGTGGAAAGGTTTTTGAACGAAGCTCCCGATGATCGTTATTTAGCCACAAAGGTACTTACCTAATTTATATTTTTCTTTAGTATTCAGTTTACGAAATCGCAAAATACACTTTATATATTATTTACAAAAATATTAATCAAATCCCTTTTGTAGGTTGCGCTGATTTTTGGTGTTGTTGGAGCTTGCCGCAGAGAGGAGTTAGCCAATATTACTTTAAAAGATATTGCAACCCATGGGAAAATGCTACTAATCAAAATTCCGAATACAAAAAATAAGATACCGAGAAGCTTTGTTGTTGAAGGAGATTTTCTTAGAATAGTGCAAAAATATATGATTCAGCGGTCCCAAAAAGCAAAAACCGACCGTTTTTTCCAAAATTATCAAAAAGGAAAGTGTACAACTCAAGCAATCGCGATAAACAAATTTGGTAATATGCCAAAAGAAATAGCTACGTTTCTTGGTCTGCCGGATGCTGAGTGTTATACTGGGCACAGCTTCAGGAGGACCTCTGCTACATTATTGGCAGATTCGGGAGCCAATTTGACGTCCTTAAAGCGACTAGGAGGTTGGAAATCAGACAAAGTTGCAGAAGGCTATATTGCCGATTCATTAAACAACAAACTAGAAACTGGGAAAAAAATCACACGATCCATTAATTTAAAGTCCAGTCCGTCTCCTTCACATGCCAATACTGAAGAGAACATTCGTCCATCTACCGTCGTTGATAACGATAATTCATCAGATCCTATTCCATCAACTAGCAAACGCCAATGTTTAACACCTTTGACAAATATACATGAACAATCATACGAAATTAATAATAGTTTGTCTCAAACAGTAAATATGCAACCTAAAACTTCCTCAGTTACTATTAAAAACTGTACCAATTTCAATGTACATGTGAGTTATAACTTTTATAAGAAATAAATGATAAGTTAGTTGAGTTTGTTGTGTATTTTTATTATTTTATTAAGTTGCTTCGTTTTTTCGCAACTGTATTAAAAATAGTTGTTCAGTACACGTGCGGAACCGTCATTGCAACTTGTTCCGACTGTCAACCCTCGCCTTCGGCTGCGCCTCGGCTCGAGTAGACATTTGTCGGAACTCTTTGCAATGACAGGCTTTCCGCACTCGTAATGAAATATACTATTGTCTGACGCAGAAGAAATTTTTGGAGACGCTTGTGAGACTGATAAGAGTAAAAGATCTTCTTACTTATACCTATCTCCAACATGAGATTCCCAAGAAATATTATAATCAAACAGAACTCTAAGAATTTTAACTTTATTTGAGTATGAAATTGGTACGGAATCGAAAACTAAACTGGAGAGTGAGTTAATTTCAACCAGATTCATCACGTATCCGCCACCAAATATGTATGATAGCCTGAGAATTAGTAGAGTTCACTAACAAGCCAATTGATTTTGCCCACTGACTTATGCTATCTAAATCTTTATTAAGCTTATATATCGCTTACCGAAGCTTATCAATATTGGCATGACGATAAAGCTAAGGATGATCATGCATAGAGATGATAGTTAGAAAACCCTCGCGATAACATTCATGAAAACTGAAAAGAGGAGAGATTACGCCACCCAGTGGAACACCCGCCTCAAGCTCACACCACACAGATGATGTCTCCTCAAAGCGGACAGATTGGGAGCGCCCACGATGATATGAATATGATCAAAGCAATTGATAGCTGAAAAAGCGACATAGAGAGAGGAAAGAATGTCTAGAAGTATGTCAAAATAAACAGAATTGAAGTCACTACCAAGATCCAATAATACCATAATAATCAGTTGTTTGCTTTCTATAACCAAGCGTCAAACATCACTTATTTTTACTAAAACTAAGGACTAAAAGACAATTAGGTGTAAAATAGTCTGCCATTTGTTTGTAAACAATAAATACCTTCCAGGACTCCCAGAACAGAACAAGGAGTGTAGATATAGGACTAAAATTTGTAAAAGAAAAATTTGGCTGTTTGGGAAAAGGAATGACAATGACAAGCGTTCTTCCCAAGACGGGAAAGAACAGGATTATTGGTCAAGGTTACTTCAATGTTAGGTAACAATAATTTTAGCTGAAGACCATGATGATATAATTCCCAACCCCCTCAGTAACCGAACTCAAAGAGAAAGGAGAAGATAAAGGCAAAGATAGCTAAGAGAGATAATTTAAAGTGGACAACTTAAGATTATCAAGAGTAACAAGTGACTTCTAAAAATGTGCATTAATTGAAATCAAGATCTAAATATGGAGCATTCTCAATAGAAAATACCAAAATATATCAAGAACTGCCACGTCTGTGCAGTATTATGGTTCTCCAACTTATACCTACCAATACACTTTTAGGCCCTGTTTTCCCAAGTTAATACACTGTAACTATATGATACAGTGTATTGCCTTAACAATATCTTCCTTAGCTTCTGACAACTATTAGAGCAACACAAGTTATCGACGATAATTCATTATGTATACTCTAAATACACACATCAAAAGTGTCTAGGGATCAAGCATTTTTGGGCAAAAAAATGGGCAGAAGAACAATGGCGTTTCGTGTGCTTTTCTGATGAGTCTCGTTTTGGTATGAGACCGGATACAAGATGTATACGACACTGGAGAACCCCTGGACGCCAACAGCGATTAAAATCCTGCCAGGAAGTCCATCCTTATAGTGGTGGAACCATCATGGTATGGGCGGGTATTTGGATCGGCGGAAGAACTGAGTTGATTTGGATCAGAGGCAACCTCAACGCTCAAATTTATGCTGAGACGATTGTATCAGACGTCATCGTTCCTCTACAAGTGCAAATCGGTCCCTTATTTCAGTTAATGCATGATAATGCACGACCGCACACCGCAAGAGTTGTAAGACAGACTCTCGCCGCAGCTAACATCAATGTCCTGCCCTGGCCTGCTCAGTCGCCAGACTTGAACCCGATTGAGCATGCATGGGATATGCTACAGAGAAGAGCTCTGCCGAATATGGAGGGTATCCAGTCGCAAGAAGACCTTTTTTTGTTGTTGCAACGAACATGGGCGGCCATTCCACAGCGTGATTTGGATGAACTCATTTTGAGTATGCCAAACCGATGTTCTTGTGTTGTTAGTGTTCGCGGTAGAAACACGGATTATTAATTGTTTAAGTTACCCAATAAAATTTTAAAGAAAACTGTTATTTCAGTCTTTTTTTCGAACTTTTGTGTTAGTGGTTCAAATGTCAAAAATCCCTTTATTAGGAAAATGGCAAATTTCTTTATTAATGCAAAGGTGACTTGGTTTATCGTTACTGTGACAAACGAAAACACTTTATTTGATGAATCCTTAAAGAAAATTTTAATTAATATCAATCAGGAGAAAAGTTATTGCAAAAATATATGTTGATCCCTAGACACTTTTGATGTGTGTATATATAAAACTTAATAGGCTGGATAACTTATAAAATTATTTTTAAATTGGCAGCAAACACTAAAAACTTTCTAACGAAAATTTTGGAGTAATCTTGAAAAAACTAAAAAAATCTATTTTGCTCATTTTCTTAAAATCAGTTTTTCGTAGTTACAGTGTATTGGATTCACACGTTACAGCGCACAGTGGGCGTTAAAACCAGCTTCTCTATCATAAGATTTTTGATAATGTATTTCTTGTGGTTTTTAAATACAAACAACCGTATTCATAATCATAACGATATAAGATCATTGCGTTCGATTACCACAATACGTAGGTACTGAAAAGACTTTTTAAATAAAATAAATAAATAAATATTTCGCAAGCTTTAAGTGATTTTAAAGATGCACTAGGGGTTATGAAAATGGAGAAAATTTTATCCCGCAGTTCAATCAAGGTTTCATGAACTGGCCGTTTTTCATTTATGTAACTTACTTTGTTGCTTCGGAAGCGCAGGGAAACCGATTGCTTTAGAAACTGAAGAGCTCCGGGCTCTTCTTTACACTTTGCTAAATGCGACGAAACGCGAAACGCGCGAAGTAAGTTATTTATTATTGGTTTGGACAATACAGGCCGATTGAAAATAAGATGAAAATGAAATGACGACGTGTAAAGGACGAAGTTTTCTTGCATGAAATTATTATACAATATGCGTTGTTACTGATTGTTTAAAACCTATAAACCATCTATACCTAAGTACTAACTGATGACGGGCCCGTTGGTCTAGTGGTTAGTAACCCTGTCTCCTACCCAACAGGTCGTGGGTTCGATTCCCACCAAGTGTCTGGGTGTTTATCTATATAAGTATGTACTTACAAAAAAAAAGTATATATGTATTAGTATCAGTTGTCTGGTTCCATAGTACAGGCTCTGCCTAGTTTGAATCAGATGACCGTGTGTGAATTGTCCCAGGATATTAACTAAATATGTGCAAGCGATGCTGCAGGATAAAGCTAGTACATAATATACAATACAATACAAATACTCTTTATTGCACACAAAAGAAATATACATTTGAAATTAAAACAATTAAAAACAGTGAACAACAAGGCGGACTTATCGCTAAAGCGATCTCTTCCAGTCAACCTTGGGGTACAGGACAGAGCATTCTTATGGGCATGTGCAGTTATATAAATAAATTTAGTGGATTAAAAAAAAATATATATATTTAAAAAAAAAAAAAAAAAAAAAAACTACATATTATAATATATTATGATAGACTAATACATATCTATTACCAAGAAAGTGAGAGAAGATCAATTTTTTTAAAACTAATGTTCAAACTTAAGTGCATTTATTTGAATCATACTGTAAAAACTTCTACACTTGCCAACTCTGGACAAATTAAAAAGGAGGTCATTGGATGGTATTCGTGTACAATATAATAACATTTTCAGACACCTCATGGGTTTTAAATAGGTACTGTAGTGCCTCTAGCAAGTTTACGGAGGCGCGTCTGAACACGTTCAATGCCATTCAGAGAAGCTGAATTGCTTCATATATGGCCAGGGTTGGTCAGTGTAGAAACGGTATTATTAAAGAAATCGCGGACCGTTGGTCTATAACGAACATGTGTAGACGTTGGCGTGAAATAGCTGCTTAAAATTCTTTTTTTTACTGGAATGTCTGTTTTTTTTGTTTAGTTTGGTTATTATTTATTTATTCTGTTTGGTTTCTTCCTTTTTTTGTCAATGTGTCTTTGTATTTTTTTGTATGGATCAAGAGTCTGAAATAAACGTATATTATTATTAAATACATTGGTTTAATTAAAAGGAAGATGAAGTTCTCTTTTTATAAAAAAAAACTACGCATTTGTAGTTTTTTTTCTGTCTAAATTGTTCTTATTGTGCTTGTTTATCGTAAAGATTATATAATTAAATAATACCTGAAAATTGTTTTGGGTGAAGTATATAATATATTTTTTTTTATATTTCATTCAACTTCTTGATTATGTATTTGCATTTCAAAGTTCTTAAGCGATTTTACCATTATTCAGAAGAATTAGTCAAATCCTGGTGACTTAGATGCAAAGCGAACTTGTTTTTTTATAAAGTACCTACTGGGTATTAGTTTATACATACTTATATGTATATCAACATAATAACAACGACATCTATAATACCGCAATAGCAGCATGTGATATTTGTAAAAGGGTTAAGGTTGAAACTCAGACGGTTTTGTTACCATAACCGTAACGTGACCAAAAAGATTCAGCTTTACAATTCAAACACAAAAAAAAGGGGAAACAAATTATATTTTGATACATTTGGAACATTCCAAAACAACATTACAACAATTAATGTTACAACATTTAATGTTGTTAAGTTAAAAATAAAACTTGTGATTACTAAGTAATTCGATGTTATGGTAATTTTAACAAACCCGTGTATTTGAACTACATAAAATATATAAAATATCATTTTTCAAAAAAATTAAGCTAGTGAACCTTATTTTTGGCCCACTGTGCATCGATGACAGCAGTCGCTAAAACGCGGTGCAGCATTGATGCGGTTGCTAAAACGCGCGACTCCGATACAGCGACCGAGCGCAAGGAGTAGCTCAATGGTCGCTAATGAGTTGCTAAAACGCAATGCAGTCGCAAAGTTGCCAGTCGTTGCAGCTAGAAAACGCTAGTGGGCGGAGGCCCTAAAGATTGAACCATCGAAAACCGTAAAATTATCTAGGTAGGTTATGATCACATTATCGTCTACATAGTTTTACATAATCCATGTTTCTTCAGAAAAAAAAATCCGGTCGTAATTAAATTTGCATGGAAACATCATAGTAGTTTACTCTCTCGAATAAAAAAAGAATCATCGAAATCGGTTCATAATTGTCAGAGCAATGTAATGGAGAACATCAGTTTTATGGTTTTTACCAGATAAATTCCTCCACATCGTTCATGGTCCTCCAGGAAGTTCTTATCCGGTTGTAATAAAATTCATACAGATTCAATACAGTGGTTTCTTCTTACGAATAAAAAATAATAAGAATCATTGAAATTGGTAAATATTTGCCAGAGTTATGACTATTTTTGTCCGACTGAGCGAGTCCGAGCGACTAAAACGTCATCTATATAGGCTTTCTTGCAGCTCTCAGTGCGCAGTCACCATTCTTGTTTTTTCAGGAACTACTTATTACTAAGCAATAATTTTTTTATGGGACCCAATTAACGGATTAAAGAATGGATGGAAGAAAGATTTTTTCAAATCGGTTCATAATTGCCAGAGTTATGCGCGAACACATACATAGAAAAAAAAATATATATATACAGACGAATTGAGAACCTCCTCCTTTTTTGAAGTCGGTTAAAAATACCATTTCATGTTTTGTTCCAGGCGTTAGTATAAGTTCTCTATGGTAAATGAAAAAGGAGTTTTATGAAATTGCGAAGACAAGAATAAAAGAAAATATTATGATAAAACGGTGTCTCGTAAATAATAATCCAGTTTAAAATCCTGTAATATTACGTTTAATAAATTAAACAATTATAGAAAAATCTTGTTCTATTCTGTTTTTATCCTATTCTAATGCATAGAATAATGATAAGCATTTAGTATACGACGCAATCCAGTATTTAAAAAAATATATTTGACCCATAATTATCTTATTTATTTTATTTTAATCGACTTAATGACGAAACAAGTTAGACGTTTGCCTGATGGTAAGCGGCATACGTGCCTATAGACAGCTACACTTTACTGCTTCTCAGTTAGTGTTTTATATATGAAACTGCCGCTCATCACCCGAGACATGGGTTATTAAGTCTTTTGATGTGGTAATTTTTGCCAGACTGCCGCAGAAGGAGGATTATACCAGCTATAAAGCCCTTCAAGCCGGAACAAAACAATGTTAACACATTGCTGCTTGGTGGCAGATTGCCTGACCCTGATTGGTACCTACCTGGAGGGTCCGTTTCATAGGGACCTATCACCTTTTTTCTGTCGGGGAGGAAACCTTCAAAAAATCCCCGGTTTCCGTAGGGGTGGAGGCCGAGTTATTTGAGACTTTTACCCATTAAAACGTGGCCTTCATCGACACAATAGAGACCTTGGGCTTCTAAAGTATAGCAAATACATTAAAGTATCAAGTATGATTATTCCTAGTTTAAACAGGGTTGCACTACCTATTTTTTTTTAAATTTGCCGCCCTTTTCCACTCTCAACTTTGACTAGACAAACTCAGTGATATTGTTGCGCGCTCCACATTCGCGCGCGAACCCGTGAAGGACCGCGAAATAAAAGTGTGGAGCCGATTTATATCTATTTTACGGATTCGCCTTTGACCCCGATTTTGGCCTACGATGCGTGAAACGGGCGCGAACGTGAAGACACGTACTGGCTTTTGCGGGCAGCCGACAAGGCGATAGCAATGGGGGAATGCCCATCAAGAGCTATTCACCTTTATCCATCGGCGAAAACGCACGTTCGGTCACCGCAAACTTATACTTTTGTTTAATTACGAATTATCATTATTTTACAGTCCACTATCCACTATATTTTTATTTTAAATCGATTAGGATCCAATGATCCGGCTCGAAGGACCGCGCGTCGCCTTCATCTAGGTCTTCGCTCGCCGGTGCATAGACATCCCTAGTGGCAAATATTTCTAAAATAATATGGCCTTTATCTTGATTAACGCCCAAAAGGGGATTATGGTGATCGTGAACTGGAAATTATAGATAATCGCTTGTTTACTGAAATAAACAGACGTTTATTTGTCGGCGAACTCAGCCATATTTTTTTTTACTGTAGCGTAAAATCCCTTATATAATCCCTTATATATCCCTAATCCCCAGGCTTTTTCGTCTTTTGTGAAAATGTGTGAGAATCTCATCAAAATATGATCGTATATTTTAATATTTTAGAAGAACTAAAGGGACCAGGGAAGAGATGGGGAAAATAACTTATATTTCAAACATATTTAAGGAAGAGTTAAATACTATAAGTCAAAAGTTCACGCTTCAGACAAAATAAGTAGTGACTATTCAATTTACTTACCCAATTTTAAATTGCTCCTTGTAAGGAAAATATTTGGAAGTAAAGAAATACTTCTTGATATTTGAATACAGATCTATCTGAATCAGCTTGCAAATTTCGTCATTATCAAATGCTGTGAAATAAATATTTGATATTAGCAATGCTTTTATATTACAAAAACGTGAATACGCAAAAAAATTAACATGATTGTATTGTAATGTTGATTTTTTTTTGTATCGGCATCAGATCTGGATTTGGGTAATGCTGACATTGTTATTTTCCAATATTGTAATATATTTTTGCTTTTGCCAATCTATTAAAAGATACTTGCGCCTGCTATTGGATACTGCTACTTACCTGCTAATAATAATAATACAATAATACAATAACGTTTATTTCTCCTCACAAAAAACATGTAGTGAAACATAATGGAACATAATGATATCATCATGGTACAATTACATTGTGAGGAGCTGGCGTCCGAATAGGCATACGCCTATATCTCGGATTACCAGGTTTCCACTCTACGGACATTACTTAAGAGAACATCACATTGTTAAGAGAACATAATCATAAACGTATTACAGAAGGAAAAATTTCTTTAACAAAAAAATAATAAACGAGAACCTTAGGCTTAATCAAATACACGCTGGAGCGTGTATTGGTGCATGAATATCAGTGAGTGTGTGTGTGTGTAGAGTGTGAGCGTGAGTGTGTGTGAGTGAGTGTTAACTATATGTATGTATGTGTTTCAATGGGTGAAAGTAAAAGTAGGTACATATGTTATATAACTCAATAGTTAGACTTGCACATTATGAACTAAGCTTTCATTTCAATAATACTGAATATACTTAATTACTTACTTATATCATAAACTTTATATATAAAAACATAGCTATCAAAATTTACCGGTAAATGCGTCGGGACAATGTAGCCTGCCCTTGGAGCATTTAATCTAAGTGGGTTTACGTAATTCCACTAATTTAAATTTTGTTGATGAACGAAAGTTGAAAACGAATTGGAATAAAGACGTCGAGACGGTCCAATTATAATTAATTTCATATTGCAATTGGGTAATAAACTAGACGAATGTCGTAAACAAGCTATTAGGGCTCGTACACATAAACACGATACGACGCTGCGTCGTGACATAATGCGACATAGTGTGGCTAAAATCTACGACAAGCATTACATTGTGATAGCGTCAAAAATAATTACAGTTTCATAAATTGAGAGGATAAGTTAATAGGGCATGCTCACTCGCATGCGTTGATTTATTATAGATAGATAACACTTTATTGCACACCAAAATAACATACAAATACAAACAAGAATAATAAATGTTAATCCACAGTGTCATGCAGACCTTAACTCTATTTTTATTCTGCAGAAAAGGGCTGTGAGAGCTATTTACAATCTGGCTCCTATGGATTCATTAAGACAAACATTTAAAGAAATAAACATTCTAACGGTTATGTCACAATACGTTTATGAAAATTTGATGTATGTAAAAAAGATCATAAGTGCTTTCGCAAAGGTTAGTGATCGACGTAATAAAAATCCTCGGAACAAACCCAATCTTGCTGTACACTCCACGCGTCTCCACAGAATTAGCAATTCCTTTATGGGCCAAGGTATACGTTTTTATAACAAACTGCCCCAATCTACCAATAAACAAATTTAAAACTACCACTAAGGCTTATCTAAAAAAAAGGCTATTATAAAATCTCGGATTACCTGGAGGATAAAGCTGCGTGGGCTTTAACTACCAGTACTCTTACAAGCTTGTAGCTTAAGATATATATTATATAGTGTAATATTGTTTAAAAAAGTTCTTATTATATAGTTGAAAAAAGACAATCCCGCGGAGTTTCTTGCCGGATCTTCTTAGTGGAGGCCGAGTTACGATCCAGTGGTAGTTGAAAAAAATTACAATATGTAAGAGCCCCCGTGAGGCCTATGCATAATAAAGAATTTGAATTTGAATGAATTATTATTTGATTTAACCGTAGCTTATCCGCTCAATTTTTTGAAACTGTATTATCTGTCGTGCAATGATTTTGTAAACCATAGATATGTTATATCCTTACTGGCCAAAAATTACGCCATAGATATATTATATGCACGCCAAAAATTGTGACCGATAATGGTCCATTAAGTATTATTTAAACTTAACATAAAGTAGCTCATTATATCTCTTTAGTCTAGCCGGGTAATAATATTCATAGATAAGAGTATATGACAATCTATACTTATAATAAAACTGTAACAGGTCCAATTCTGTACATTGAAGATATTTTGAAAATTATATTTGGAGGGCATTCTATAACCGATACTGAGGCCGAAAATGTATTTTTTTTAATTTTTGTCTGTCTGTCTGTATCACGGCTGCGCATCACGCCGAAACTACTGAATGGATTCAAATGAAACTTGGCATGATTTGAGATCTTACTACGAGGTAGGACATAGAATACTTTTTATCCCGTAATCTAGCACGGTTCTTTTGGGAGAGGGGATTAAAGTCAAAATGGGTACTTGGTTATACGCTTGGTCCGATTTTATCAATTTTTCTTCATAATTATAATAAATATTAGTAAGGGAACACTCATAGAGAGTTGTTATCAAGGTTTTGTAATCGATCGGGTTAAGCAACGTTAGGTAAGGTCATTAAATAGATGGGTGACCGTTTAACGCCATTTGAACTAAACGGGTCCATGTTTCGGAGAGCAAGTAAAAAGTGGGTCCCAGTTTATAACCGACTATAAAAAAAGGAGGTTATGTATTCGATGCGAATGTCTGTTATTAAAGGTTTAGTTAACGTAAAAATAGCGCATGCGGAGCTGCGTGGGTCAGCTAGTATTGTACCAAACTCCCTTGGTTACTATGTGATTAGAACATTTGAAAATCGAACCGAGCGCGGTGAGTAGTGGTTATTATGTAAGAAGTAGACAGCTGAATTTACGGAAAATTCGTTCAACGAATTTGTTATCTCACCGCGGATTTAGCTTTCGAGTCTGTTAAATGTTCTTACAAAAAACTACCACAGAACCCTTTGTTTTAGAAAATAAAAAAAAAATGATAAAAGGCACGAACGCTGCAAATCACTGTGTATCTATATTGATATTATTTTGATTCTAGCAGTATTTGTATGTTATTACCTCGCAGTAGGTGTGAAAAGTAGAGTATTATTCTCGGGAATAAAGGTGTCTTTGTCTTGGATGAGCTTGAATCCCTCGCTGTACCCAGGATTCTAGGATTAACCGCTTCGCTTGGGAGTTAACTCTATACTCCCTCGCTGCGCTTGGGAGTTACTGGAATCCTTCGTTATGCTCGTGATTCAATTTCACGCCCGCAACATAAGACGCTGCTTTATCCCCTTGGTGAATAAACTACTATTCCATATACTTACATATAGTTAAGGTATGATATCCCTTCCTTATTATTTACGTTTGTGCAGTAAGTAATTTCTTCATTTCATAAATACGAATGACGGCATTTTACTTGATTTTTAACCGACTTCAAAAAGGAGGAGGTTCTCAATTCGTCTGTATATATTCTTTTTTTATGTATGTTCGCGCATAACTCTGGCAATTATGAACCGATTTGAAAAAATCTTTCTTCCATCCATTCTTCAATCCATTGATTGGGTCCCATAAAAAAAAAATTGCGTAGTAATAAGTAGTTCCTGAGAAAACAAGAATGGTGACTGCGCAGGAAAGTTGCAGGAAAGCCTACATAGATGACTTTATGTCGCTTTTTAAGGACAAAAATTGTCGTAACTCAGGCAAATATTTACCAATTTCAATGATTCTTTTTTTATTCGAAAGAAGAAACCACTGTATTGAATCTGTATGAATTTTATCACAACCGGATAAGAACTTCCTGGAGGACCATGTACGATGTGGAGGAATTTATCTGGTAAAAACCATAAAACTGATGTTCTCCATTACATTGCTCTGACAATTATGAACCGATTTCGATGATTCTTTTTTTATTCGAGAGAGTAAACTACTATGATGATTCCATGCAAGTTTACGACCGGATATTTTTTTCGGAAGAAACATGAATTATGTAAAACTATGTAGACGATAATGTGATCATAACCTACCTAGATCATTTTACGGTCTTCGATGGTTAATCTTTATATATGAAAATATCACGAAATAGATTAAAATAAAATCTTTTAAAAAAAAAATTGAACCGACTTCAATATCACTGAAAAGTATAAAATAATTTAAATATTATTGAAGTTGGTGCCAATTTGGCACCAACTTCAATAATATTTAAATTATTTTATACTTTTCAGTGATATTGAAGTCGGTTCAATTTTTTTTTTTAAAATTTTTAAATACACGTCACGTTCATTACATTTTACCGACGCGGGACTTACTACCAGTTCACCCAATTGGGTGAATTTTATGTATCCATATTATAACTATCGTGGCATAACGCGGCATAGTAGGTACCGTGCCCACAGACTACTTTATGTTTAAGTTGTCTGTGATGAGCCCTCAGGTATGCTTACTTTTCTTTATCAAAGGATATAAATTGGTGTATTCAGATAATACTGCAGTAGTTCCAGATCTTACGGCTGCCACTCCTGCGGGTGCTGTCACTGAAGGCATTCCGATCAATTTCTTTACCATTATACTGTAGTTGCGATTGTACCCGACAAACTAGAACAAGATAATTATTGTATTTCATTTTAGAAACTCAAACTAATATATATGTACACTCCAAACCAAATAAGCTTGAAGGCGATTACAACTTTATTATGCAGTCATAAAACACCCCCGCTGTATAGTTGACCGTTAACGCGGCAGCAAAAAAAGGTTGGTAATACAAAGTTGTTTTTGCTGACGCGCCTAGTTGACAATGTATGCGTTATGTAGTTATTGAGCCGCAAACGAACTTGTAATCGCCTCCAAGGTTATTTGGGATGGAGTATATGTGTGATATGCTAAGTATGTTAACTTAATACTAGCATCGGTTGGCAAAAGACTGGCACCGACTTCAATATACATATTTTCGTTATTTAATCATTTTTATATCATTTTCTTGGTGAATTGTCACTATAATAGTACTATTATAATCATACTTTACATAGGGTAGATAAGTACATCATTGATCGTAGTTTATAGCTCTGTCACTTTCTATTGGCAAAGTAATATAGCAATAATACTGCTAATTAGAGGTAGTGTTACGGCACTTGTATTATTTACTTACCGCTCCCTCAATTGCCGCTTTCATGTAATCCACCATGACGAATTCATAATCGCTTTCCGCCAACTCATATAAGTTCATGCCATGATCTTTGTCGTTAACGAGATGTGACAGCAGGTTAGAAGTATAGTATGTGTATATTATGTATGCAAAAATGAAGAATACAAAGTATGTAGCTCTTCGAGACGGCAATGTGGCGTCCAACGGAGGAACTGAAAAATTATTGAATCTGAGTTCTTTGAAATTTGGAGAAAGAAAAGATACTTATAATAATATGCAAACACGCAAATTACGCGCTTTGTCGTGGAGTTGCGGAAACCAGCCCGCTATACCAATACCAATAATAATATGCATGGTCTAAGTCGCCCCACAAGCGTCTTACTCGAGGTGCGCATAAAGACTCATTTACATGATGCCATTTTCTTGTACATACAAGAGCAATAATTAAATGCAATAAATGAAGAGCAATATTTGACCTTCAAGAATTGTAAGTAACTGTTTACACGTGGATGCTAGTTAAAAAATTGAATGTAATTGTTTAATGCAAATTTTGCCCAGTAGAGCAAGAATGTGACATGTTGTTCAGACGATGCAAGGCATTTATTGCTTCAATATTATTGTATGGAACAGGCAAGAAACTGACACGTCAACTTCTCTGTTGTGCGGAAGGTGTAATTTGGCTCAGTGTAGAAAAATGATGAACATCTAACATGTGATATTAAATGGTATCTACTTTGATACGGGGTTTGTACTTTGACCCAGTACCGCACTGAAGAAATAACGTATCCATAAACTATTTTATAAATAAGTCAAAACAGATTTTAGTTCTTAAAACGTTACGGGGCTCAATAGGCCCCGTGCCGCCACAATGATACCGCAGGAATGGAAAGTAGTACAGATAAATCAGTGCCGTAGTGAACGTGTTAAGCAGGTCACCGTATCTTTACAAATGACTGAACTGACGAACGAATGACCTGAGTGTCAAGAGTTAATGCAATACAACTACAAGCAGACATGTCGCTTTTCATCGAGCCTACTTGTTCCTTCACTAAGTTGTATTACTAAAAATATGAGAGGAAAAGAATGAAAAAAAAATCCATTCAATTGAAATAACTTTATTACAGATCATAGCAAAGCGACTGCACAAAAACTTTATGGTGATGAAGATAAAACACTCTCCTCTTATCCTCGGAACCCTTTTTATACAATAAAACAAACCAATATCGGAAGTACCAGTAGTAAATAATAGCACGAACATAAATATAAAGCGGAAACACGATAAATCCAGTTTGAATACTAAAGAGAATTTCATTTCCTAAGTGCTTTATCGCCAGCTTTAGAAGCAGTTGAAGTCTAGTTCGACTAAACTCGAGTAAGAATTA
Organism: Furcula furcula; assembly: GCA_911728495.1. NCBI lineage: Eukaryota > Metazoa > Arthropoda > Insecta > Lepidoptera > Notodontidae > Furcula > Furcula furcula. The sequence goes on from OU452255.1 coordinate 20,518,778, forward strand.
TCTTCAGGATAAGTGGACGCCTTTTTATGGAAAACGAATAACTTCTAAGGATAATGCTTATAAGAATTCTTTGAATCGTTTCTCATTTAACCATTATGGAATTGTCGTTTAAATGAAATAGGCGAGAGATAGATATTGAACGTAGATTTTTCTGAGAATTGGAATGAAAAAAATAATGCCGTGATTTTAAGCCACAAAAACGTGTAGAAGTTACTGGAACCTACGGATGCTAGCAAAGGCAGGGACACCATTATTGTTTATTTTATTCAATATAAGTTATTGACTTAGGCCATAGTCCACGACATTGGCCAAGTGCGGGTTGGCGAACTTCACACGCTAAAGCAATTTAAGTTAGTAGTTGACCGTGATCCAGCTTGATGGTATACAATTTTGGATGTAAATGTTTCAGCTTATTACCAACACAATGAAAAGGAATCTGAATTAGAAGTATCTTATACCGACAGCCTAGAAAACAAACAATGGTTCCCAAATTTGATAGCAGTGCAGCGCATAATCTTATCTTATTATATAAAAGAGTAGACAAAAACCCACTCATCACGAAATCTCAGAAACTACAAGTGCTAGGAGTCTCAAACTTTGCATGGGGGTTCCTTTTAGGACGTAGGTGCTCACTAAGACGGGGTTTTGTGAAATTCCACCTCTAAGGGGGTGAAACAGGGGGGCAAAGTTTGTATGGGAGAACGCGTTTCCTTGGTCTTGTTGACTTTAAATTTCGCACAGATATTCGTTAAGAAAAGTAATTGAAATAGTATTTCATATTTTTTTTAATTTATCCCTTAACAGGGTAAAAAAGGAGTATTATTACTCATCCGATGGCGGTACAAATATATAACAAGAATAAGATACGGTAATTCGAAAGTAAAAACAGAAGTCCCTTGGTCAAGTGGTTACGGAAGCGTCCTCTAAGCACGGAGTGTCCGGGTTCGCTGCCCGAGTGCCGATTTTCTTTTTGTATTTTTAAACTTTGTTTTTATTTATTATATTTTATATTTTTCTATTTAAGATTCGATGTTTTAAATATTTAACTCATATTAACTCCAGCACTTTTTATCTGTAATATATTTTTTTATATTTAATGTTTTTTTTTTTAATTTAAAATCATGCATACGATAGCTTTTCTCTAATGTTATGATTTAGATAAGTGGAAACATAATTGATTTTTGTACTATTGGATCTTATATTAGTAATAGTGGTATGTATCATTTGTTTGTTTCTCAGATATAATAAAATAATGAAAATATGTTTCCAAAATGTCTGTTTGGGTAGGAATACAATATGCATGTATTGTACGTATGATATAAAAGCCAAAACTTTATTGGAATTATTGTCTGTCTGTCAGTCAGGGTTTTTTCTACAGGTTGGCTGGTGTTGTTCCCTATCGACGTCAAAGTGTCTTTACATTGTGTGAAACAAAGTCGCTATCCGAGTCTGTCTATATCCGATAGCACCTCCTAAACCACGCAGCGGTTTTCACCATCGGTTAGATAATTTTTCATTGAAGGTTTTAAGTTTTATCTAAGTAAATAAACTTACATAGCTTACGTTGACTAAACCTAAAGAGATACATCGTTAACAATCACGTACTAGAGAATTTGATTAATTCCATATATTATTAGGTAGGTTATCCGGGATATAATATACCCGCCCCCCGGTGGCGGACTCAAAGGCAATGCACTGAGGGACGGCTCATGCAGATCCCACCGGAGAACCCCTTTCATGTGCCGATGTGACAGCCACGGGAGCTTTAGTGGGTAAGAATCCCCCACAGGATCCCGGGAACATATTAAACATGTCCCCCGTCACCCCTTTAACTGTGACAACGGTGACAGATTCCCGGGGGGCTATAATGCGCCCCCGGCAGCGGCTTCAAAGGCCCTTGCCTTGCACTGAGGGGTACCCGGTGCAGCCCCATATTTTGTGCGGAGAGCCGTGGGGGGTTTAGAGGGTAAGAATCCTACACACCGCGGTCGACCGCCCGCAGGATCCTGGGAGCCTATTGGAGGTCTACCCGTGATCCCCGAAACTTTGAGCACGGTGACAGGTAATTTTTTTATTATGCCCCCCGGTGGTGGGCTCAAAGGCAAACCACTGAGGGGATCTTTTTTAAATTTATCCCTTAACAGGGTTAAAAAGCAGTTTTATTACTCAACCGATGGCGGTACAAATATTCTCACTTAGATTTGCTTAGTACGTTAATTAGGTACTGTACACGGATAACTTTAATACATATCTAAGGTAAAATATCACACTACAGGGACTGAGCAGAGATATAACAAGAATATGATTAAGTAATTTGAATAACAGAATAAGAGTAGCCAAAAAAATCCCAAAGAGAGATTGGAACCCGGACCCGGGTTCAAATCTCTCTTTGGGATTTTTTTTGTGTACTTTTAAACTTTAAATCGTTAACTTTAAACCGATAACCGTTGGGGAAGAAAGGTTCTCGAGTGGCGACCACGAACCGGAACATGCAGCGTAGGCAGGCCTCCCACTAGGTGGACAGACGACATTGTGCGCGTCGCAGGTAACCGGTGGATGCAAATAGCCAATTGTCGGTCATTGTGGCGTTCTAAGGGGGAGGCCTATGTTCAGAAGTGGACGTCTTCCGGCTGATGATGAAATAAATTGAATTAGCTTACGTTGACTAAACCTACATACTTAACAATCAAGTAGGTACTAGAGAAGTTCATTCTATATATCATCATTCCATATAATATAAGGTAAATCTGGGATATATTATGCTTGCCCACCCGCGGCGGACTTAAAGGCCAGGCACCTGGTGCAGATCCCACCCGTGGACCCAGGTTTCCCTCTCATGTGCAGATGTGACAGCCACGGGAGTTTTAGTGGGTAAGAATCCCAAATACCCAGGTTGACTTCCCCACGGGATCCCGGGGAAATATTGGATGTTTCCCCCGCGACCCCCTTAACTGTGACAGATTCCCGGGGGCTATAATGCGCACCCAGCAGCGGCTTCAAAGGCCCTTGCCTTGCGCTGCGGGGTACACGGTGCAGCCCCCCTCTTTTGTGTTGACAGCTGTGGCGGACACATACCGCAGTCGATCGCCCGCAGGATCCTGTTCCTGATCTTTGAACACGATGATAGTTTCTCGGGTGGCTTTATTGTGCCCCCCGGAGGTGGGCTCAAAGGCAAGCCACGGAGGGATCTTGGTACAGATCCCACCGGATAGCCCAGGTCTCCTTCTTATGTACTGATTTAACGGCCGTTGGGGGTTTAGTGTATAAGAATCCTACATAACCCGGTTAACCGCCAACAGGGTCCCGGGGACCTATAGAAGGCTTCTCCCGTGACCCCTGTAACCGTGAGAACCGTGACAGGTTCCCGGGGAACTATAATGTGCCTCTCCGGCGGCGGGTTAAAAGTCAAGACACTGAGTGGTATCAGCTGGTGCAGATCCCGACAGATAGCCCAGGTCTGCCATCTAATGTGCCGACGTGATAGCCGCGGGGGTTTTGGTGGGTAAGAATTCCCCGGTTGACCCCCGTTTACGTCCTAACGATGAAACCGAACAAGGAAGCCCGTATTGCTTCCATAAATTGGTTTTAAAGAAATGGTGTCCTGTTCCTGTCCTTAATCCACCCAAATTGTGCACCGGTACACGTCTGCAGTTTCTAATAAAATTATAATCATCATAATCATAATCATAATAATTTATTCACAGGAAATAGAGTACAATGGGTAAAAATATATATAAAAAGTGCTTAGATCTATTTCGCCTAGCAAATAATAACTAATATAATAATAATAATAATTATAAATACAATTAACAAATCACAAGCTCAGAGATTCAACGTTGCAGGCTTAAACCTAAGCGTTGAGTACTTTGCCCATGGACAGACAGCTATACGTAGCCCTTTCACGCGTCACTTCTAAACAAAATTTGTTCATATTGCGTTACGAAAAGTCAGCTACCAACATTATTTATGAAGAAATTCTATAATCAAAGGCACATTAAATGATTCACTTCTTTTTTTTCTCATTTACACCCGTGCGAAGCCGGGGCGGGTCGCTAGTTGAATATAAACCACTTACTATGCTGACAATAAGCGCCGACAACCATAAGTGCTTCGTAACTGAAGCTGCTCTCTAAGCCACCCAATGTTCTCTTTTCCCATTTTTTGAGGAAGTAGAAGATCAACGCGAAGATCAGCGCCATTCCATATAGGCAGTTCCAAGCAGGTCTCGTGAATGGCTTGCTGTAGAACGTACGGTAGAAGCCGACGTAGTCGTATCGACGGAGCAGGAAACCAATTCTGTGTAGAGAATAGGGAATAATTAGCTCTCCTTAAATTATATTAAGATTTTGATTTAAAAGTTTAGTGCAGAAACTAATTTAAACCTGGAATTAAATATGAAAATAAAAATATTTATTACAGCAAAAAACATATCAGGGTTCACAAAATTATTATTATATTTCGTAGTTAACATATAACATTCTCGTGTCGCGGTGTTAGTTATCCAACTCCTCCGAAAGGGCTGAACCGATTTTTTTGTATGAAATATTGTGTGCATATCGGGTAGGTCTGAGAATAGATAGATTTTTATTATAAGAGAGAGAGATGGAGAGAGAAATAAATCAAGGGACGAGGGAGAAAAGGGGAGCAAAATGTAATAAAAGCGCGGGCGGAGTTATATATATTTCCTTAAGGATAATATTAATGCCATTAGAGATCATCACAGCAAACACTGACTGACATTATTACCTATATATTATAGTAGTTGTAAAATCAAAGCACGAGTGAAAATGACTATCAAATAGATAATTCCAGACAATAAAGTAACAAAAGTTATTTCAAACGAAACTTACGCAGTTACTTCAAACGAAAATTACGCAGTTCTTTACTTCAAATGAAAACTACACAGCAACTTCAAATGAAAACTACGCAGTAACTTCAAAGGAAAATTAAGCAATGAACTGATATATAAAAATATATTATTCATTATTTAGAGCACCGACAGATTAATGCGTTTATAGGACGTAATATGTAGCCTTGATATAATATTTTAACTATAGCTGTTACGCTCCAAAAAGTGGCAAAGAGAAATTGCGCCCTTGTGTCGCTATTTCTTTTAAAGCCACAGTCTGACAACATTATTTTTTCTGATAGGAGTGCCACTACTGTCTACACTCCTAATCAAATAAGCTTGAAGGCGATTACAACTTTATTATGCAGTCATAAAACACACCCGCTGTATAGTCGACCGTTAACGCGGCAGGAAAAAAAAAGTCGGTAATACAAAGTTGTTTTTGCTGACGAGCCTAGTTGATAATGTATGCGTTATATAGTTTTTGAGCCACAAACGAACTTGCAATCGCCTTCAAGCTTATTTGGGATGGAGTATGTATGAAACTGTCAAACTACACGTTATTATCACAATAAAGCAAAGTTAGTTCACGTTTCCGCCTTCAGCACAGATAAGTTTTCGACCTCCGCGACTACATTTTAGATGTCATTTTGTTAGTGAACGTTTACCGAGTTGATATATTATATGGATGTATGTAGGTATGTTTTAATGACATTAAACAGTTTTTTTTTTACATTTAACACATGGTACTTTATCGGTAATAATACTTAATTACCTCCAAGTATAAACCCCTTGCAAAGGGTAAAGGTGTTCCAAAAGTTCTGAGCGGCAGCTCAATGGTCTCACGAAAATATCGATGGATCTGTTATGGTCAGGAGACACCAGTGACCCGTCGTCTACATCATTCATGGCTATCTCTGCATCTTCATACAAGTAAGTTACACTGTAACATGGACCAAGCTATTAGAACATTTCGCGTATAGGACTTCTTGCGTGAAGGTCGTTTTGCTAATAGGACTTTTTGCGCGCAGATCTTTCTGCATTTCAGTCGTTCTGATTTTGAGTCATTTTGCTAATGTGTGCTTTTGATATGGAAGCTAAAAATCGAGTTAAAAACTTAGATTACAATTTAGAATTTATTTATTTCCTTGTAAAACCATATAACGTGTTAAACATCGAGTGGATCCTAAAAATACAAGTGGTAAGATATAAATCTCTTAAGATTGATAATCATGATTTCAAATCAGTGAGTATTATGATTTGTTTAAAGGACCACTAGATTTCCATTGACTACGGCGGCGACTCCGAGAGGGCGACCCCGGTCCGCTGCGCCCACGGCTGAGCGCTCCAAGGCAAGGAACTGAGGGAATCCGGGTGCAGATCCCACCTAAAAATTTAGGATGATTCCTTTTAAAGGTATCCCCCGCGAGAAAAAAAAGAAATGCTTTACAAAACCAAGCAATGCTGTGCACCACCACGTGATTTACGTTATTTTCGTGCCTATTTGGTACCACGCACTGGTACATTCGCGCGATACACGCGGTCATGTGAACTTAGCCTAAAAGAAATAAAATGGACTGTACGAGCTTTAAATCTTTAAAATATGTTATATTAAATAAATATTTTTGTCCTTTAACAAAAAAAAAAAACCAGTAAAAAATCAGAATCAGACATTGACTACGATGTCATATACACAAAGGCGAACAAAATTAAATATTGTACAAAGCGGTTAGAAATTTTCGTTGCTTTTATTTAATTACTAGCTGACCCACGCAGCTCCACCTGCGCTATTTTTACGTTAACTAAACTTTTAAAAACAGACATTCGCATCGCATACATAACCTCCTTTTTTATAGTTGGTTAAAAACTGGGTCCCACTTTTTACTTGCTCTCCGTAGCACGGACCCGTTTAGTTCAAATGGCGTTATACGGTCACCCATCTATTTAATGACCTTACCTAACGTTGCTTAACCCGATCGATTACAAAACCTTGATAATAACTCTCTATGAGTGTTCCCTTACTAATATTTATTATATTATAGAGAAAAATTGATAAAATCGGACCAAGCGTATAACCAAGTACCCATTTTGACTTTATCCCCTCTCCCAAAAGAACCGTGCTAGATTACGGGATAAAAAGTATCCTATGTCCTACCTCGTAGTAAGATCTCAAATCATGCCAAGTTTCAGTTAAATCCATTCAGTAGTTTCGGCGTGATGCGCAGCCGTGATACAGACAGACAGACAGACAGACAGACAGACCGACAGACAGACAGACAAAAATTTTAAAAATTACCTTTTCGGCCTCAGTATCAGTTATAGAATGCCCTCCAAATATAATTTTCAAAATATCTTCAATGTACAGAATTGGATCTGTTACAGTTTTATTATAAGTATAGATAACGTATATAAAAATATATCGCACATGTAATCGTAAATCGTTATTATTATGCTGATTTTTTTTAAATCTGTACTATAAAAGCTTAGTAAAGACGATACAAATTTGCAACCCTCGGACTTCCCAACCAAGGGGTAAGCCCCCTCATCTTGAGGGGAGGCACGTGCCCAACAGTGGGACATAAACAAGGGCTGGTATTATTTAGTTACTAGCTGACCCACGCAGCTCCGCATGCGCTATTTTTACGTTAACTAAACTTTTAATAACAGACATTCGCATCGAATACATAACCTCCTTTTTTATAGTCGGTTAAAAACTGGGACCCACTTTTTACTTGCTCTCCGAAGCACGGACCCGTTTAGTTCAAATGACGTTAAACGGTCACCCATCTATTTAATGACCTTACCTAACGTTGCTTAACCCGATCGATTACAAAACCTTTATAACAACTCTCTATGAGTGTTCCCTTACTAATATTTATTATAATTATGAAGAAAAATTGATAAAATCAGACCAAGCGTATAACCAAGTACCCATTTTGACTTTATTCTCCTCTCCCAAAAGAACCGTGCTAGATTACGGGATAAAAAGTATCCTATGTCCTACCTCGTAGTAAGATCTCAAATCATGCCAAGTTTCATTTGAATCCATTCAGTAGTTTCGGCGTGATGCGCAGCCGTGATACAGACAGACAGACAGACAGATAGACAGACAGACAGACAGACAGACAGACAAAAGTTAAAAAAAATACATTTTCGGCTATAGAATGCCCTCCAAATATAATTTTCAAAATATCTTCAATGTACAGAATTGGACCTGTTACAGTTTTATTATAACTATATAGATTTATATTAACTTACGGGTTTAATGCCAGGAAATTTTCATGGTTTTCCCATCTTTCAGGGCTAACATTGATGTTAGAAGCACCATGATCACGGCCTAACTAATAACGGTATAATCCCCTAAGTAAATAAAGTAAAGTAAGTAAGTAGTAGTCTAGTGTAGTGTAGTGAAAACAATCTACTCGCAAGCATGCATGTAGAAGTGTTTCGCAGTAGGACGAGCAGATTGCGCATCGAGGTAGCCGCAATAGAATCCAGAGGGCCTAGACAAGATGCAATCGCTTCATAGCGAATCTACATTCGCTAACGGTGTGAATTCCCTACAATTTGTCACGTGATTTTTCGATGACTTATGTCATTCTCATACATTTTTATACTTTCTATTAGCGATAACGATTGTAGAGTGTTACATTGTCTAGGGGGGCTGATTGCTTTATAAACTGTGACACTTTTTTTTTTGGGAATGATAGACGCTGATGGCCGCAGATTACAGCTTCACCGGACAATAGGAGGCGAGCGCTTAAAGCGCTCTAGCCTTAACGGCAGAAGTAGCGACGAGCTCAAGGGCACCTCAGGGAGGCACGGCCTCAGCTTAGGCTGTCGCTTAAGAGAGGGCTGAGTTTACCACCGGTTCACAACGCGCCCCCACTGAGAAGAACCGGCAACAAACTCAGTGGGGTGATGCACGTCGTTGAGGTCGCATACGTACGACCCTTCGGCCTCGCCGGCGAGACCGGTGTCTGATAGCTAGTGTAGCATACGGTTGTCGGGGAGGGTTCGGCGCATCCCGGTACAATAGGACCGTCATGGGGTCAGGAGGGTCGAGCAGAACGTGCCATGGTCTGCGGCGCGAGTCAGAAGGACTAGGGGCGTAATCGGCGGCGGCGCGGATTAAACTGTTCGCGTGACGGGACGCGGATTCAAAGTAGCGTTTCGACGCTTCTTTGAGGAACTTACGAAGGGGATCTAACTTGAAATCGGAATGCAGATCTACGTTCCGCATGTACCACGGGGCACTGACGGCACGTCGGAGGAAACGATTCTGGATAACCTGGAGGCTATCGATACGGGTGCGGGAAACTGTGACACTTAACCAGTGTTACCAGATACACGGTAATGACCGTTGATGCACGGTATTTTTGACGAATACACGGTCTACGGTAATGAGTCACTACCGTGTAACTTTCAACTACCGTGTTAAGTTTTGTATATTTTAGATACGTGTCCAAAGCAAGTGATATTTACTCAAAAAAGACAAGGAACAGGATAGTTACGAAACTGAACATGTTAGAACCGTCTTCTTCCAAGATTGAGCAAGAGAACTGGAAAAAATAATAAACAAAAATTTAAAAGATTGTGGATTACTACATAAACTCAAACTCAAAAATCTTTATATCAAATAGGCTTAACGCTAGCACTTTTGAATGGTCATTTTTTTTAAAGCTACTACCGGATTACAACGCGGCCTCAACTGAGAAGATCCGGCAAGAAACTCAGAGGGCTTGTCATTTTTTCACTTTTTTTTAAACATTGTTTTGTTACAAATGAATCGACATTAGCGATAGTGTGTCCTGCCGTTCGAAACATAAAGCAAGGGAGAAAAGAAGAAAACAATAAATTACGACAAAAATTACAACAAACTAAAAGGTCAAAGGGATAGTAGTCGGACCAGTCCCCCCAAGCAGCACCCGCGCACGAGTTGACTCGAGTCGAGACTGTATTTAGGTATCAATAAAGATTATTTTCCATGGATTCAGCAACATCTTAACAATTCTCAAGGGTCGGTTTAAGCGGGTAAGAATAGACCCCTCCCATCTCTTCCCGTTGGGTGTAGGAGGCGACTGGAAAACCCGGAAGACGGGCAGCAGCGTCTTCTGTTAAATTTCCATCTCACATATACTGCGATCCCAAGACGTCTGCCAAGCGTAGAGATTATGACAAAGCCCCCCCCCCCCCCAATACATTACAATAGTAAAAATCTAAATGTAGGTCGCCTTAATCTAGTAACTTCCGTGGTGCCTTACAGGTGGACGAACTTTAGTTGGTGCACCTGTAAAAATCTTTCTTTTTTTGTTATATCGACTTGTGTGATTTTTACTTATCTCCCGCCCCTCCTGCAGGGATAGGCCTGTGTTCAGCAGTGGGCTTATTCCGGCTGATAATTAATTATACAGATAAGAGTAAGGGATAATTACTTCATTAGCAGCCGATAGATGTCCACTGCTAATCAAAGGCTTCCCCCTTAGAAGGGAAGGGTTGCCATAATCCCCACGCTTAGCAGGCGGCTTGGGGATCGCAGTATAGGTGGATGATAAATCCAAAAGAAAGACGCTGCTGCCCGTCCTCCTGTTCTCGCTTAGTCGCCTCTTACGAGAGCCAACGAGAGGAGATGGGGGGATGCATTTCCAACCCGGTACCCCACGAGTACTTACTTAAATTTATACATTTCTTGAAGCAGCTGCAGTATCTTACATCCGATTGCCGTTTGGCTCCACAGTGGGTCCGGTGGTATAATGTTCGATGGCATATCCCAGTACACCTGATCCACGTATACCGAAGACAGAATAGTCTCACAGTCAGCTAAAGACGCTGCTATCAGTGTTGTATTCATTTTCGAATATTCTCTGAAGCTATTCGATCTGGAAACTAGGTAGTGAATCAAATAGGAATCTGCTGTGACTTCACCCGATTTTTTTGAAGAGTCGAGTCAATAAAACAAACCGGTCGAGTGGGAGTCGGACTCGCGCAATGAGGTACTATCTTTGAACGTGTTTAATAAGTTAGTTACCTATTTATCTTGTAGCAAAAACTTGTACTTCAGGTAGCATAAAGACCAAACCGCAAAACTAAGTTTGTTTGTCAAAGTTTTTTCACTCGATATAGTAGTCTCACTTTGAAATTTTAAAAACCCATTCCGACCGCCATTAAAAAATAAATTTCATTTGCTGTGAAGTTGGGTAAGTAAGATCTAAAACTATTCCAAGTTTCAAATCGATACCGTCAGTGGTTCCTGAAATATATAGCTGTGACAGACAGACAGACGAAGTCTCACCATAAACTCATGAAATCAAACTACTTTTACGGTTTGTAAACTACTTGTAAAAGTAGTTAGTGATTTCAATCATCATCAAAAATATTATGAAGCCACATAAACATATACTTAATCATGTAAAGCAATCTTTGGGCTTTGGACAAACACATCAGATATCAAACAAGAAGTTTTAAATAAAACTCCCAATTGGGTTATAACGTGAAGTGTAGAAAGCATATTTAAATTGTTTATGCAAACATCCTAAACAAACATTGTTTATAGGGTTTATTTTATTTGCTCATTGAGCGCAAATTATTGGCTACCAAACCATAACCTGGACATTAATTTATGGGAATATAAATTATGACTTAAATACGTATTCTGTATAATTTGCGAGATTTAGATAGAAAATGCTTACAGTATAAACTTCCGGTAACCGATAACGAGGAACCTTTTAGCGTGTCTGCTGTAGGAACTAAATGAGGTATTAAATATTGTGTAGTAAGTATATATAGGTTCACTAGAACAACAAAATCCCTGTAAGGTGTTGATCACACTAGACTCATTGGAACATAAAATATTTTATTTCATGTAAAACATTAGGTACCTATCTTTAAAGCGCACGTTAAACGTATTTAAGAGGTTACTTAGGGCTTAGGGTGTGAGCAAGTTTCAAGATTAATCATACACACTGATTTTGCCTCAGTTTTATTACTTCTTCATCAAACTAGTTACAAACACTGTTTTTACATTTTGAAATTAGAATTAAATACAGGATGTGGTTTTGCATTTTTGCCATATTTGTAGAGCTACTAGTTAAGGATTATGTTAATTGATTAAAAATAGTTTAATAATTCAGTGGTTAATAACTAAAAGATAATTAATGATTCACGATTAACGTTCAATCAGAATAAGAGCTCTCGAGGGCTCAGAATCAGTCCCAAGGTTGGCAAACCGCGTGTACTCTTGTTTATCTATCTACGTTGTGCGAAGAGCGGTGCCAGACGTGGTTATTTTATAGTGACGGTTGCACACGGGATTTCTTTTCGCACCAAACATAAAAAAATAATTCATAATTTTACGTCTATCATTTAATGATTGATTTGTGTTCTTTAAAAGGTATATATCAACCTCCGTAAATATGGCAAGAATGCAGAACCACACCCTGTATCTAGAAGCCATCATTTTTAATAAGATTGTCGGCTATGGTTAAAGGTCATATTTTTGCTCATTTTAGTTTCTTTTTTTTTTTTTTTTTTTTTTTAACACTTATAAGCTAGTGCTTGACTGCAGTCCCACCCGATGGAAAGCGGCGACGCAATCGAGGATGGCAAAACACACTAGCTTATTAAAAGCCTATTCACTCTAGTCTTAAAGACACCCACATTATAATCGGGCGGGAAAACCGACGCAGGCAAACTGTTCCAGTCCTTAGCTGTCCTTATTATAAATGAAGAAGCAAACCGCTTAGACCGGACTGAAGGCACTTTCACCACATAAGGGTGTGTACATGCCGTGCGTCTCGTCGTCCGATGATGAAAGGGAGATGGTGGAATCAAGTCATGCAATTCCTGTGCACACTCTCCAAAATGCATCCTGTAGAACACCGAGAGGCTGGCTACTCTGCGCCTGTGCTCTAGGCTTTGTAAATTGGCCGCTACTAACTCTGCGTCACCAATAAGCCTCTTAGCACGCCTCTCCACTGAGTCCAAGGCCGCAAGATGACATTTAGCAGCACCAGCCCATATGTGACTACAGTACTCCACACACGACCGGACTTGTGCTTTATATAGCATCAAAAGTTGCTCCGGTGTGAAGTACCGGCGGACCTTTGAAAGGACACCTAGCTTCCTTGCAGCTACCTTGGCTTTGGACTCAATGAACCGCCCAAAGTTGAGGTTTGAGGAAATTTCAACTCCCAACAACTGAAGGCGGTCCGTGTATTCCAAGGATACATTCTGAAAAGTAGGAGCCAAGGTGAACGGACTCCTTTTCGCGGTGAATAGACACGCTTGAGTTTTGGTGGCATTGAATCTCACAAGATTGGCATCACCCCGTTCGGAGACTGCCTGAAGTGTGAGATTCGCGCGCTCCACCATGGCTACTCTTTCAGACTGGATAACATCCTTACTGGCCCGAGCACTCGGCATATATCTCTCCACAATAGTGCTGTCATCTGCATACCCATAGATACCGGGCAACAGCAGATCGTTAATATGCAGCAGGAAGAGAGTTGCGGAGAGAACGGACCCCTGAGGAACTCCGGCATTAGTCGTCAACGGCTCCGATGTGCAACCGTCAACAACCACTCGGAGAGACCGTTCACTCAGGAAGTCCTTTATCCAGCCGATCAGTCCAGGGGATATGCCGTACGCTGGCAGCTTGTTTAAAAGGCTAGCGTGCCAGACCCTGTCGAAGGCCTTCGAGACATCCAGGGAAACAGCGAGCGCTTCCCCATTTTTCTCGAGGGCCTCGCCCCATAAGTGAGTGACATACACTAGAAGGTCTCCCGTCGACCGATTTCGGCGAAATCCGTACTGTCGGTCGTTGAGGAGATCATTCTGTTCTAGGTATGCCATGAGGCGCGAGTTCAATATACGCTCCATAGTCTTACAGAGTATGGAGGTTATTGAAATCGGCCGATAGTTGGCTGGATCGGCACGACTGCCCTTTTTGGGCACGGGTTGCACGTTAGCGAGCTTCCAGGACTTGGGCACTATTCCAGTCTTAAATGAGAGACGGTACAAACGTGTCAATACCGGAGACAACTCGGGTGCACATGCCTTAAGTACTATTGCTGGAATACCGTCAGGACCACTAGCTTTATTCACATCTAGACGACACAGTGCTCTCATTACCTCCTTATTTGTAATGCGGACTTCCGCCATTGACGAACCGCAATGAGGCAGTTGTGGTGGAATAGCATTGCCAGTGTCTAAACGCGAATTATTGGCAAAGATAGATGCAAATAAACCTGCTTTCTCTCCTGCCGTATGAGCTAGAGTTCCATCAGGCTTTACTAGCGGAGGCAGTGAAGGCCGACAGAAGTTCGTTTCGACTGATTTGGCAAGAGACCAGAAAGCTCTACTACCAGATGGCTGGGCAGCGAGCTTTGAGCCAATGTGGTTGACGTGGCCGAAACGAGCCTTCTTTAACGCCTTCTTGTAGAACTTAGCGGCTTGGTTAAAGGCTCTCTTCTTATTGCTAATATCCGGGGCTTTGCGGTCACGAGCTTCAACCCAGGAAAGATACGCCGAATGTTTGTTCTTTTCAGCTTGAGCACATTCAGCGTTGAACCATGGGCGAGCTTTGCCACCGACAGGTACATCAGCGAAAGGGATAAAATATTCCATTCCTTGATGTACCACGTCGGTTATAGCATCCGCGCAACTCGACGGATCTTCGGAAGAGAAGCAGACCTGCCGCCAAGGATAAGATGCAAAGAAATGCCGCATCTCATCCCAATCTGCTGACTTGTATCGCCACAATCGCCGCACACCACGAATATCGCAGTCAGGTGGAGAAAAGGTCGATACAGATTTCACCAGACAATGATCCGAGGTTCCTAAAGGTGAGGAAACTATTACATCATACCTGTCTGGATCAGTTGTCAGCAGAAGGTCTAGACAATTGGCTGTATGACCAACAACATCAGGTACCCTAGTCGCTTGCTTTACCAGCTGGGAAAGCCCTAGCGACAGCGCAAAGTTCCGCGCTTCTCTCCCAGCATGGTCAGTCCTCTGGTATGGGAACAGCCAGTCCTGGTGACAGGCATTAAAGTCCCCCAGAGTGACCAGCTGCGCATCAGGGTACCGATGCAGGGCCTCATCAGCGGCCTCACTAAGGTGGTCAAAAAGGCGAGTTGTCTCCAGGTCACCGCTATGTGATCTATAGACACAAGTATAGACAATTTTATCTATACCAGTGTCTACTAACATCCACATTGTAGAGAATGTGGGGTCCTCGAGTTGACGGAGACGCTGGCAGCAGATGTCATTGCGGACGTACACACAGACTCCGGCGCGCTGGTGGAAATTATGCTCTACTGAATACCCTGGGTAGTCGAGGTACGCCGCATCTGATGGACATCTAATCTGCGTTTCCGTCAAGAAAAGCAAGTGCGGCTTTTCAGTCTCAAGGTGGTGGTGGACTGCATTGAGATTTGAGTGCAGACCTCGAATATTAGTGAGGTGCACTTGCAGTGAGAGGACGTGCATCCGCTGTACAAACTTACTTTTCTTGCGTGTCCGATTCATATTTTAAAGAGGTGAATAGTATGGATGGAGGATGGCAGTTGACGAGACTTTGCAAAGTTAACCCAACAATACGGTCAGTCTTATTGCACCACTGGAGGCTTGAACCGGAGACTGCGGGGACGCCCGAACCCCCCCAGAGATCGCCATCGGGTCCTCTCGTCCGGTCGCCAACCGGCACGATGAAGCCACCCTGGGATTTTTCACAGTTGGCGGGGCAGCCTTTCATGTGTGGCTAGCACACTACTTGGGCCCCCAACTATCTGCGGTCGGCCAGCGGAGCACCGTGCTTCGGATCCCGCTACCCTCCGAGACCAAGCATCCGACACAACAAAAAACTGACGCATCGTACCCGGTATCCATCGCAAAGCAACTGTTCAGACCCATCCTCCATGCGGCTTCATCAGACAACATGCCGGAACACGACGAATCGTTTGGCGGCATGGCTTAGTCTGATGGGTGGTAACTAAAAAGCCGGCAGCCGATGATTTGGCCTACCACCAGAGTCGCTACTCGTTTAGCACTACCCAGGGGACACGTGTAGGGAATTCAGAAGTCAAGTAATTCCTACGGACGCGAGTAGACCGCCCCCTAAAGTTTCTACTGACAATGTCATCATCAGCCGAAACAAGTCCACTGCTGAAACCCCTTCCCTCTTAGAACGGAGGGGTTGCCATTATCCCCACGCGTGGCAGGCGGATTGGGGATCGCAGTATTGGTGAAAGATAAATTCACAAGAAAGACGCTGCTGCCCGTCTTACCGTTCTCGCTTACGCAGCGAGAGGAGAATGGGGGGATGCAATTCTAACCGGGCACCCCGCGGTTAAGATGAACATGATGACTAGATAAACATTCACTAACAAAATAACATCTAAAATATGGTCGTGGAGGTCGCTGAATTATCTGTGCTGGTGGCGGACACGTAAACTAACAGTTATATTATGATAATGACGTGTAGTTTGACAGTTCCATATAGACAGTAGCGACACTCCTATCGACAATGGACACTAGGCTAAAAAATGTGTTTTAGGGTTTTTACCTAAAAGGTAAAAAAAGGAACTCTTGTGGTGAGACTTCGTCTGTCTGTCTGTCCCATCTATATACTTTAGGAACCACTGACGCTATCAATTTCAAACTTGGAATAGTTTTATATTTTACTTACCCGACCTCATCGTAAATGAAAATGGTGTCATCAAAATTTTAAAATGAGACTACTATATCGAATGGGGTATCAAATGAGAGTGCTTCAAATGGTAATCAAAATAAAAATCTGTTTTGAGATATGCAAATGCACATCTCAAAACAGATTTTTGTTTTGATTTGTGTTACGTAGTTTTATCAGAAATGTCAAAAAATACCGTCCCCCACTTTATCTCCGCCCCGTCATCTTGAGGGGAGGCCCGTGCCCAGCAGTGGGACATAAACCAGGGCTGGTATTATTAACTCTAAAGAAGGTATGGAATGTCTCTGGATACTAGGCAAACGGTTTGTATTCATTCAGTATTTTTTTAAATATCAATACACTGTTTAAGATAACTGATAATCATACCTATTCAAAATACGCACACCATTGTGGAGCAATCCTATTATAATGTAGGTAGACGTAGGTACGTCAAATTAATCATTTTCGTAAAACTTGAAAACGTGCTATGTAAACTTATTATTTTAGGTGTAAAAACAAAGGTACGTGTTTTTACAACAAAGTTTGGTTAAAATATTGTTTGAATACTATTAACGATAACCTAGTTACCTAAGGACTTGTCTCACTGCCAGCTATACTAGTCAACGAACGGTGATGAAATATATTAGCGCTCTCAAGAATCGAACAAAATAACTTATTTTACACGTTACACTGTAACTAAACATTCATCGATCGGACTACGCATTATAAACGTAAATATCATCAAAATGATTTAATAAAAATATAAACTTGTTACATGGCACAAAAGGGAGATTAATTAGGAACTGATAAGAATCAAATATTAAGACAAAAGTTATTACACACGGTTATTACATATATCAACATTAAGGGGGCCACAAATTACGGTGTTATATTTCATGCAACCGTGTTTCGCCATTCTTCGAGCTTTCGACGGACAGAGCAAACATCGACGCCCCAATCGAATAAAGCGGTAATGTCATAATACGCCAAAAACTTTTTATTGCATAAAACGCTTCTACGCACCCAGATGCATGACATATATTTTTTTCACAAATTTATAACCAAAACTTGCAGAGTTATAACTAGAGACGTCTTTGTTCTATCGAAATTTGTCACACGAAAGAAAGGCGAATAACACCACTTTAACATCTTATGTTCAACCAGATGGCTTCCAGTTACCAGAACAAATAAGTAAGAAAATGTTACGCTATTACTCGTCTGAATACAATCAATGTTTTGGTGGTATTGTGTTAGTAGTCTTTTATTCTCGATATAACATCACTCTCACTAGAATGTTAATACTAATACGAAATAGTTAGCCGTTAGTTCTTATCGCAATATGATTTAAAAGTGAATGTGAATGATTTATCTTTACGTATTGTAATATAAATTCAGATAAATTATTTTTCACGTAGTTGATGAAAGAAGCACCCAAGTATTTCGTTTGCAACCTGAAATAACCAGAGAATTAGTTAAAGTGCTTGAACTTGAAACAGCAAGAGAAAATCATCAACTGCATGAACACCAGCAATCGTCTGAAGAAAATCCAGTGTCTGAGCCTGAAATAGGTATCAATAACGATGTGCCCACTCAGTTAGATGTAATTAAAGAAAGCCAGATGCTTAATGCAGAAACTCCGAATAATTGCTACCGAAAGACGAAAAGAAATATTGATAAAATAAACAAACGATTAAAGAACGTAGGTCAAACTTACGTGATTGCCAGAGCTAAAAGCGCTCGGGAGAAATAGCAAATACCTGTAAATGTCAATTTTCGGGAAAAATTAACGAACATACAAGACAAAAGATCTTTAAACTGTACCGGAGTTTAGGAGACCACGAGAAGCAATGGAATTACATATTAAGACATACTTCATCAAATTCTATAAAACTAATGCAATTGATCAGAAATAAAAATTGTTGTAATAGTAGCAAGTTGTATTTCATCATCATCAGCCGAAAGACGTCCACTAAACAAAGAGGGAGGCCCCTTAGACCACCACAGTGAACGACCATTTGCCATTTGCATCCACCGGCTGCCTGCGACACAAACAATGTCGTCGGTCCACCTAGTAGGAGGCCTGCCTACGCTGCGTCTACCGGTTCGTGGTCGCCACTCAAGAACCTTTTTTCCCCAACGGTTATCGGTTATTCGAGAGATGTGGCCTGCCCACTGCCACTCCAACTTGCACAATCTACGAGCTATGTCGGTGACCTTAGTTCTTCGGCGAAACTCTTCATTCTAGATTCTGTCGCGCAAAGAATCTCCGAGCATAGCTCTTTCCATAACTCGTTGCGTGATTCTGACCTTTTCCAAAAAGCCAGCTGTTAAAAACCACGTCTCAGTACCATATGTCATCACTGGCAACACACACCAGTTAAAAACCTTTGTCTTCAGGCACTGCGGAATTTCAGATGAGAAGATGTCACATAGTTTCCCGAACGCTGCCTATCTGAGTTGGATTCTTCGGGCGACCTCTTTATGAAAGTTCGACTGACCTAACTGGATAACCTGTCCAAGATAGACGTAGTGGTCCACAACTTCGAGTGTATCGTTCTCAACAACTACGGGTACGGGTGTAACATGGACATTAGACATGATCTTCGTCTTGTCCATGTTCATTTTAAGACCGACTTCTCGGGAAACGCTACTGAGGTCACTGAGCATCGTATTGGGGTCCTCCAACGACTCTGCCATAATGACTATATCATCGGCAAAACTAAGGTTAGTGATGAATTCGCTTTTGATGTTGATGCCGAACCCGCTCCAGTCCAAGAGCTTAAATACGTCCTCCAAAGCGTTTGTGAACAGTTTCGGAGAAATAATGTCTCCCTGTTTCATACCTCGCTGCAATATTGCATAACAATATTGCATAACCCAACCCGGGTTATGCAATATTGTTGTCTTAACCATTACATAAAACAGGAAGCAGAACAAGGAAAACACACAATTTCATCCTATTCTGACTCTTGCACTGGGCAAAATCTTAATAGTATAATTTTTGCCATGAACCAGTTTGCAAGCAGAAAGTTTGCAGATAATATAACCCACAGGATTTTTGTTAAAGTCTACAGTCAGTTGGAAGGTGACACGATACACTCTTGCATTGGAAGAGCTAAGGAACATCATACGAATTATACACCAGGGGGCAGATAAGCTCATTATAGAAATAGTTTAGAAGACGAATACAAGGATGTGACTACCAATCGCCAAGTTTCTCGTCGGAGAAGGAACAATAACACTTCAGAAAATGTGTTTACTCTTCAACCAATTTCTGTGACCAGGCCTTTATACAATGACCTGATCAGCCTATGCGATTCAGAGGCAATACCTGTGCAGTATCAAGGATTATAGGTAGCTTATAGCAAGCAAAGTGAATCCTCAAGAGCAGCCAGTAATAGTGATTCAGATTCAGAAGGTCTCGGGAAAAGTGTGCATAGTAATTAAGATTATTAATTTATGTTATAAAGTAAGTAATATAAGCTACATAGTAATAGTATATTGTTATTAGAATGATTTAAAAGTACATTTGATTTAGAATTGCCTACTTATACGGTTTGATAGATACTACCCATACCATACCCAGAAGGTAGAAGGTTGTTTACAGTGTTGTTTTTTGTTAAAGGCATACAGATACGTACGTATCTGTATGTCTTTATGCTAGGTAATTAAGTTGTTGAATATTACTCTAAGAAATATTGATTCTATGAAAGTATTTTTGTTGCTCTAACTTGTAAAAATCATGAATAACATAAATAATACTAAATTTAGAAAATTTTATGTTAATATATTTTTTTCCTGCTAAATTATGATAGGAATGTGGTGTTTTTTATAAAATACAAGTAAATTGTTGATTAATGATTAAGTAAATAAAATTTAAACCTTCTAAATACTTTGTTTTACTGATTTATAATAAATAAACAAACAGTTACATGAGTTTTTTGCATTTGAAATGGTGGTCGTTTTGATTTTCAAAAAGGCAGGTAATACAAATTTACTAAAAGTATACTATATAATCCGTAGGTGAATAATGGCGTAATGGTTTAGTACGCAGAGCCTTTACACGTAAAAAATCCTTTAAAAAGGTAGGTATGTATTTGTTACACAAAATACCTGTTGACGTTTTGAGGTGAATAAAGACGTAAAGAGATACGCAAAAAATAACGAAGTACGGTCCTAAGCGAATAAACTTGTAATATAGTTTTTCTTTCTTAATCTGAAATCTGGGAGCTGGTCACGATAGCTAGTTATTTTATTTGAAAGCTATTATTTTTACGCGTCTAACGATACCAAATTTGTTTAAATTGGTGGTTTGTACGAGTGGTGAAACAAATCTTTCTGTTTTTTGGCTCTCCTGTAAAATTAAGATTTTCATAATACCGCTTTATTCGATTCGGGCGTCGACATATCTTGCGTGCACAGAATGAACAGGGGCTTCTATAACGGAAGAATCGCCCAGAATATCTTGTGTCATGGTCCTGATGTCACGCCTCTAAAAGTTAATAATTCTGTACTAATTGCCCTCGTGAGGCTTATGCATAGAAACATATTTTGAATTTGCTATTGAGATATAATGTATATTAATATACTTTTAGACTTTCGCGTTCCATTATCAAACGTTATTTTAATCGGGAATCAACGCGATTTACCTTCAGTCTGCTTGTGACTGGTGTAACCCGGCCGAAACGTCAAGCCAAAATATAAGGTAAATCGCGTTAATTCACGCATTAAAATAACGTTTAATGTACATTATATATGTATACTAGTATAACTATTCGAATAGCCGGAGCAGGTGGCCAAGATAGTCAACTCCTAACAGTGCACAAGGGCTTGCACAGGGCAGACGAAAGTGTCTTCTATCCTCGTCCATACCACAGTATAAATATGTTATTTTAACTGTGTCCATACTCACACAATCTGATTTAAGGGAAGAAGTTCGCTCTTCCGAAGAACGATACGACTGGGAAGAGTTTAGTTAGGCATAAGACTTGACTTTTTATGAGCCCTTAAAATAGCACAAAAAATAGAACTATGTAAGTACATTTATGTCATCATCAGCAGTCGAAATATGTTCGCTGCTGAACAAAGGTCTCCCCCTTAGACTGGAGGGGTTGCCATAATCCCCACGCTTGGCAGGCGACTTGGGGATTGCAGTATAGAAGACGCTGCTGCCCGTCTTCTTGTTTTCCCTTAGTCGCCTCTTACGGACACTCAACGGGAGGAGATAGGTAGGTGCTATTTTTACCCGGACTCCCAACGGGTACATTCATGTACACATGTTATATGTGCCTATAAATGTTAATACTCTCATAATATTGTGTCGTATTTAAAACGCATCATTTATTCGATTTTTTTTGCGATATTTTACTAATGTAGTATGTTAGTGTTCTTTTTTCAAACGGCATTTCACTTTTTATAAATAGTTCTACTAATCTTTAAGGAAGAATGTTCTTTTAAAATCCCAATACGTCAATAACCTCTAACTAAATTGCTTTACAAGTTTTATCCACCAAACCCACGTGATTTACAATTAGCCTCAGCCTTTCAGCTTAACCAGTTATGTAAAGTAGCGGTTTAAAAGTCAATTTAGAGTTTCTTCGGGATTCGGGGAGCAAAACAATCTAATACTACCAATAACGTTGTCTTTTATTAACGCGAATACTACACATTGAAATGAAACTACATTTACGGATTATATCGCGGTTTATTAACCGGCTTCAAAAAGAAGGTTCTCTATTCGACGCGTATGAATGTAATATTAATAAAAATGCGTAATATTAATATATGTTAGTCTATGTGGGCTTCTAAACAAATTTACCAAATTTTATGAGTGTATGTATGTATATATGTATGTATGTATGTAGGTTTGTCCGCGGATTTCTCAGAAACTACAAGTCCGATTTCAAAAATTATTTTTGTAATAGTTAGAGTATTTTTCAACTTAGGGTAGAGTACAAGTTTCATCAAAATCGGTCCAGTAGTTTAAGAGATATAAACTTTTTATGTGTTCAGTAAGTTACTGTAACGTAGACGTTCGAGTTGCGTGATAGTGCTAATACCTATTTTGCTAAAATAAAAGTCACTAAAAAGTGTTAAATAAACTATTTAAAATAAAATAAAAACCGACTTCAAAGTAAATTATCTAAAAAGCATAAAATAACGAAAATATATTGAAATCGGTGCCAGCTAGGGTTCCCAACCCTCCCGGATTTCCCGGGAGACTCCGGTAATAATGGTTAATCTCCCGAACTCCCGGACTGCAATCATTTCTCCGGTTTTCCTAAATATTATGTACGCATTCGTCGCTCGCACGTGTCGCTACCGGTGCAAACCTGTTCGACTCGCCTTCGACGTTGTCGATTCCTTGGAGGTGAATTCGGTGGTTTCTCATGCCTCTACACACAATACAGTATAGTAAGTAGCACCTCGCCCTCTACAGTGGAGGGCATATACAAGAGTCATAGACATACTTTTACTACTTTATCATAGTGATCCTACAATCGATTAATTAATCCAACACAATGACGTTGGACTTTTGCGTGAGATGCAACCACAGCTCGTTGAAGAAATTTGAGTGGATTTACGCTGGGTTGACTTCTTTACGAAATCGAAAGACGTGTGTTAAAAGTAGACAGTGTTCCCAACTCTCAAAAATGTATCCCCCTAAGCTCCAATCAAAAACCCCTAAAACCACCACAATTTCTAGATTCCCCCCAAAAAAAATATTGTTTATAAAATAAGTAATTAAATATTTTTAAATAAATAATACATTAAAAATGATAAAATATCATTAAACGAACAATAAATTTTAAACAATCAATAAATAATTTCATTCAGAAACACCTTTTTTTAAATTTCTTCTTTCTATCGAAAACTTCAGCTAGAGATATTTGCCCACTGTTTATTAAGTACTTAAGTAGTTAATTGAAGTTATAAAAATCCCTAAAAATACCCCTAAGAAAATCCCATCACATATTTTTCCCCCCTAAATTTGGGGGGAAAACCCCTAAGATGGGAATCCTGAAAGAAGAAAAGTAGAGTTACAAATACTAACAAACTTCGATTTTTCATGAAAAAGTTTTTATGATTTTGTGGTGAAAAACCGACAAGTATTAGATGCTGCTCGAATGGTGCAAGGTACATATAAATTTAGAAATTAATAATAAATGATTGAGATTTTTCCGTCACAAACCTTCCAACACCCCCCCCCCCCCCCCCCCACTAACCGATTTCATAAAATTCTCCCGAGTCTCTCCTTTCGAGAGTTGGTAACCCTAGTGCCAGCTCGTGCTAGTCTTAGTTAACACTAGCTGACCCACGCAGCTCCGCCTGCGCTATTTTTACGTTAATTAAACTTTTAATAACAGACATTCGCATCGAATACATAACCTCCTTTTTTATAGTCGGTTAAAAACTGGGACCCACTTTTTACTTGCTCTCCGAAGCACGGACCCATTTAGTTCAACTGGCGTTAAACGGTCACCCATCTATTTAATGACCTTACCTAACGTTGCTTAACCCGATCGATTACAAAACCTTGATAACAACTCTCTATGAGTGTTCCCTTACTAATATTGATTATATTATAAAGAAAAATTGATACAATCTGACCAAGCGTATAACCAAGTACCCATTTTGACTTTAATCCCCTCTCCCAAAAGAACCGTGCTAGATTACGGGATAAAAAGTATCCTATGTCCTACCTCGTAGTAAGATCTCAAATCATGCCAAGTTTCATTTGAATCCATTCAGTAGTTTCGGCGTGATGCTCAGCCGTGATACAGACAGACAGACAGACAGACAGACAAAAATTAAAAAAAATACATTTTCGGCCTCAGTATCGGTTATAGAATGCCCTCCAAATATAATTTTCAAAATATCTTCAATGTACAGAATTGGACCTGTTACAGTTTTATTATAAGTATAGATGATGTGCTAGCACCGACTTCAATATATTTAAGTTATTTTATGCTTTTTAGATAATTTACTTTGAAGTCGGTTTTCATTTTTTTTTAAATAGTTTGTTTAGATTTTACTATCCCGACGTTTCAAATGCTTTGCAGCAGTCATGGTCACGGGAGGACTGAGATGTTGAACGTCCTTATGTCACAATAATGCCGGTGTACCCTCAGATCTTCTTAGTTATTATTGTTGGTCCATTCTACGCAGTAAGAGCTTACAGCATCTTGAAGCCGTGCAGCGTTTTGCTTGGTTTTGGATTTAATTACATTTATCACAGGATCCCAAGTGCACCGCAAATTCAGTCCTACTCTACGGATACCCTGTTTTTCTTTACCAGATCATAATCGAAACAATAAATGTATGAACACAGGGGCCTTACTACGAACTCCTATAGCAGGGCAGTTTAACACGAAAAGTGACCTGTACTTACCATGAGCGCACTAATTAGCAGGCCACCCAGCTATTACGGCACCCAAACAGGTGAGTGGTCACTTGACATTATTATTGTTACGCTAATTCATCGATATAATATATAAACTAGATTTGGTGTCACGGTTCAAAAAGTGGTAGCGAGAAATAGCGCCCTTGTGTCGCTATTTCTTTACAAGCCACATCCTGACAATTTTTGCCGATAGAGTGTCGCTACTGTCTATATGAAACTGTCAAACTACAAGTCATTATCATTATAAAACTCAGAGTAATTAGAATGGAGCTAGTATCGCGTCGATTCCCCGAACAAATTTTTCGTGGCACTTTTGCGGGGTGCGTGAGGCGAAGTAAACACACACAGATACAATTTCACGCATACCCACACTATAATAAACTCGCAACACATTCAAAAATATACGCACACAGATAAAGAATGACCTGAACATATGAACAAAAATTTGGCAGAGGGGTTAGCGCATCATGCTCTCTCCAGTGGTATCTCCTCTAAGTTATAAAATCGTTAGTTCACATTTCCGCCACCAGCACAGATAAGTTTGCAACCTCCGCGACCACATTGTAGATGTCATTTTGTTCGTGAATGTTTATGCTCAAGGGCACCTCAGGGAGGCACGGCCTTAATTAGTGCGCTCATGGTACTTTGTAAGACAGGACACTTTTCGTGTTAAACTGCCCTGCTATAAAAGTTCATGGTAAGGCCCCAGGAGTTATAGCTGACCGGTGGTTAGCCAAAAATAATTGGTAGGTTTCAATATATCATATTAATTCATCGATATAATATTTCAAATAAATTAGGTGTTACGGTCCAAAAAGACGCACACAGAAATTGCGCTTTTGTGTCGCTATTTCTTTTCAAGCCACAGGCTGACAAAATTACCTTTGGCTATAGTGTCGCTACTGTCTATATGAAACTGTCAAACTACACGTCATTATCATAATAAAACCGTTAGTTCTCGTTTCCGCCACCAGCACAGATAAGTCCGCGAGCCCCGTGACCATATTCTAGATGTAATTTTGTTAGTGAATGTTTATCTAGTTTAATTTATATCGATTTATTTATTGTTCCGATTTTGATCTTGTAAAGAAAATAGGGTGTTTACTCCTATAAACAACCTCTTCCAACCTCCAATAAACAAGTATTCACAAGCAACTATATCATTGTTATAACGATAATACATTGAGGTATTAAATGTATGCGATAATAGGAGGTATTTTGCCCCTCCAGATCAGTAACGGATTTATAATAGGTTACTGTAGCTGACAGCCAGTTGGAATGAATTACACAAGCGTCATAGACAGTTCATTGTTTTATTCACAATATACTTATTGGAAGTCATTTCAATAGAGGAATATAATGGCTAGAATTACCGGTTCATATTTGAGTATACCGACTGGGAAGTATTGCAGCCACCTAACTCATATTATACTAGTAGCTGAAAAGGCTTTACAGTAAAAAAAATTCAACTATTTATGTTGGGTTGATTTAAGCGCCCAATGAGCGTCCAAAGAATTGAATGGGGAACTTGCATGAAAATTATAATCGTTATTTAATAACATTCGGTAGGTACGTTGAATCCTCTTTGATTAAATCCTCTTTGCTTATGTCCAAAGTGGATTTAATACTATGTTTTTACTTATGTCTGGAATCAAAAGTGGAGTGGTATATTACATTAATTCTATGGTAATCATGGCAAGTAAAGAATGTCCATATTTTTTTAAACAAACTCTATGCTCATAAATTTTCTCTAAGTAACAACCAGCTATTGTCTCATTTTAAAAAGGTTTGGTTGAGCAACATTTTAAAATGGCAACTTTTTGCGAAGCTCTGTAGTTGAATATAACTACGACCTGCCACAGCTGCAAGCGGCCCATAGATAAAATAAATAAAATAAATATTTTGGAACAATCTACACACGGTCATCTGCTCCCAAACTAGGCAGAGCCTGTACTTTGGAAACCAGACAACCTTTTTTTGTAAATAAATACTTATATAGATAAAACACCCAGACACTTGGTGGGAATCGAACCCACGACCAGGGTGGCCAGGCCAGGGTGTCTAACCCATAGATTTAGGATTTTTCACGTCTAACCGCTAGACCAACAGGCCCGACACAGATTATACAATTTTTACCGGGCCTTTTTAAGGCTCATACCTATATTATCATGTATCACGCACACAATCATTCTGAAAGAAATCTTTAAACTAAGAAACAACCGTGTTTTATGAAACAACCATTTTTTATAGTTTAGAGGAAGTAAGCAAATAAAGAGACCGCAGATGCAATAAAATCTTTTTAAAAAAAAATTGAACCGACTTCAATATCACTGAAAAGTATAAAATAATTTAGATATTATTGAAGTTGGTGTTAGCGTACCTGCTGTGTATATTTGGCACCAACTTCAATAATATTTAAATTATTTTATACTTTTCAGTGATATTGAAGTCGGTTCAATTTTTTTTTAAAAAGATTTTATTTTAACCTTTTTAGTGATATTTTCATATATAAAGATTGAACCATCGAAAACCGAAAAATTATCTAGGTAGGTTATGATCACATTATCGTCTACATAGTTTTACATAATTCATGTTTCTTCAGAAAATAATATCCGGTCGTAATGAAATTTGCATGGAAACATCATAGTAGTTTACTCTCTCGAATAAAAAAAGAATCATCGAAATCGGTTCATAATTGTCAGAGCAATGTAATGGAGAACATCAGTTTTATGGTTTTTACCAGATAAATTCCTCCACATCGTTCATGGTCCTCCAGGAAGTTCTGATCCGGTTGTAATAAAATTCATACAGATTCAATACAGTGGTTTCTTCTTTCGAATAAAAAAAGAATCATTGAAATTGGTAAATATTTGCCAGAGTTATGACCATTTTTGTCCGACCGAGCGAGTCCGAGCGACTAAAACGTCATCTATATAGGCTTTCTTGCAACTCTCAGTGCGCAGTCACCATTCTTGTTTTTTTAGGAACTACTTATTACTAAGCAATATTTTTTTATGGGACCCAATCAATGGATTGAAGAATGGATGGAAGAAAGATTTTTTCAAATCGGTTAATAATTGCCAGAGTTATGCGCGAACATACATAAAAAAAAAAATATATATACAGACGAATTGAGAACCTCCTCCTTTTTTGAAGTCGGTTAAAAATGGAAATCGTTTTTATAGTGGAAAGATATGATTAGCTCAAAAATAACAGAAGCGTCACGCGCCAAAATAAATTAGAAATATAATATTGGCCATTACAAAAGAAGATTTAAAAAGTAATTTATGTACCTAACACTGGCTTCCAATCTCGATGGCTATGGGCTACGGAAATGCGTTTCTCGAATGATTAATATAGCTGAGGGAAAAATTATCGAAATCATGTGGCTGATGAAAATAGCACCCCAGAAATTCCTATGCAAGTTCCCTCTCAAACTGGGGGCGACTATTGTGGGGGCCATCATGTGTGTGAGTAAATCTTTAGACTTTTTTAATTCCAATTTTTCGACAGTTCACTTTTTTCTATACTGCCTGTCGGGCAAAGATTTGTCCTCTCGTGTTGTAAGGATTTATGCCATAATGCACTATGCGGGCTGAGTGTTTTTAGGGATTTTAGGGTAAATGTAAAAAAGGTCGTTTGTCTGTCTGTCTGTCTGTGAATGTCACACCTATTTATTTCAGGAAATTTTCAAAGTGAGACTACTGTATCATGTCAAAGGGCGTTATTTGCAAACCTTTTCAAAACAGATTTTTATTATGGCTTGTGTCACGTAGTTTTTGGCTTATAACCAAATATGTCAAAAAATATACCGTTCCCTCCTTATCTTCGAAGTTTGTAGAAAGAAAAATCTATCTATATTTTACAGGAAAAATAAAATGATCTCTCTAAGTAGTACGGTTTTTAGTATATAATATATAATAATACCAGCCCTTGTTTATGTCCAACTGCTGGGCACGGGCCTCCCTTCAAGATAAAGGGGCTTAGGCCATAGTCCACCACGCTGGCCAAGTGCGGGTTGGCGGACTTCACACGTCATTCGAAAGCTAGTTAGGCTTTCTCAGACATGCAGGTTTCCTCACGATGTTTTCCTTCACCGAAAGCTAGTAACAATCGCACAGACGATTCGCACATGATTAAAGAAATCAGAGGTGCGAGCCGGGGATCGAACATGCGCACCTCGTTTCCAAGGCAAGCGCTCGCCCACTGAGCTGTTAAAACGGTTTTTAGTAATCCTAAAAAACCTCGATAAACATAGTTTTTGCGGTTTGTATTTTTTTGCTATCAGAGGGTTTAGATTTAGACGAATAGTAAAATAACTTTTATAGATCCAAATCTATACTTATAATAAAACTGTAACAGGTCCAATTCTGTACATTGAAGATATTTTGAAAATTATGTTTGGAGGGCATTCTATAACCGATACCAAAGCCAAAAATGTAATTTTTTATTTTTGTCTGTCTGGCTGTCTGTCTGTCTGTCTGTCTGTCTGTCTGTCTGTCTGTCTGTCTGTCTGTCTGTCTGTATCTCGGCTGAGCATCACGCCAAAACTACTGGATGGATTGAAACGAAACTTGGCATGATTTGACTTAATACTCCGAGGTAGGACATAGGATTCTTTTTTACCATGACATTCGGCACGGTTCCCTTGGGAGAGGGAACTAAAGTCAAAATGTGTACTTGGTTATACGCTTGCTCCGATTTTAACAATTTTTCATTATAATTATAGTAAATATTTGTAAGGGAACACTCATAGACAGTTGTTAACAATGTTTGGACATCGATCAGGTTAAGCAACGTTAGGTAAGGTCATTAAATAGATGGGTGACCGTTTAACGCCATTTGAACTAAACGTCTCCGTGCTTCGGAGGGCAAATACAAAGTGGGTCCAAGTTTTTAACCGACTTTAAAAAAGAAGGTTTTGTATTCTATCCGAATGTATATTATTGAAAAGCGCGGGCAACGTGGGTCAGCTAGTAAGGTATAAAACCCTCAGTGCGGGAGTCCGACTCGCACTTGCAGGTATTTGTCTAATTATTTTAAACTAAAGCTTGTCTGTGATCCTGCCTGATGTCAAGCGGTGACACGGTCGTAGTAGCTTATAAGTCGACATGCAGGTACGTGCTCTATCTACCTCCAATCCTTTCTTTTGCAACCATTGCAGTAATTTTTACACTCTTTGTTTTAGATCTGCATAATATGTCTATTATAATGATTTTTGATATTTACGCGACGCGAATACTACACATTGAAATGAAATTAGTTTTACGGATTATATCGCGTGTGAATATGTGTGTGTGTGTGTGTGTGTGCTCGCCGTTTGTTCGTAGTGCTTCTACTGTAATACTTATACTGTGGTTTTATAATCCACGGTATCCACGATTACGCCACTACTTACCCTCTATTAAGCCCGTAACAGACATAGCGATAATATAGATGCGTGTACGGTCGCTTGTAAATTTGTATAGAAAATATATCGATTACGATATATTTTCATATTAGCATATTAATGCTTAGCTATAACTTACATATATTAAAATTATATTACAGCTACGTCCGTGACGGGCTTTAGGATTGCAATCGAGCATAGCTAATATTAATATAAAATGTGGCTTCACCATTAGCGAATGGAAACTCATTTTATAAGTACTTAAATATGGCTTCACTATTAGCGAATAGAACCTAGTAGATACTTATACTTATATGCTTATTACATTACATAACCTGCACGGTTCAATCACATTATTATTACAAAGGGCCACACCGTGTTAAGTAGAAATCTACTTGGTTCTGCCAAGGTGAGGATAGCGTCTTCCACCGTTGGATAAAGCCCCGCCCCCCACCCTTAGTAAGGAGGGGTTGCCATTATCCCCACGCTTGGCAAGGGTCTTGAGGGTCGCAGTACTGGTAGTAGATAATCCTATAGAAAGACGCAGCTGCCCGTTTCCCTTAGTCGCTTCGAAAGACGCCTAACGGGAAGAGACAGTGGGTGCTTATCTGGACACCTCATGAGCAGCCATCTCATAATCATCAGCAGCCGAAAGACCACAGCTGAACGAAGCCCTCTCCCTTAGAAGGGAGGTGTTGCCATAACACCCACGCTTGGCAGGCGTCTTGTGGATCGCAGTATAGGTGGTAGATAACCAATAGAAAGACGCTGCTATCCGTCTTCTTGTTTTCCCTTAGTCGCCTCTTACGGACACACAACCGAAGGAGATGGGGGATTGCTATTCTTACCCAGACACCCCACGAGTAGCCATCTCATAATAAATTATTCATGATCATCATCACCAGTCGGAAGATAGGCCTCACCCATCGAACGCCACAATGAATGACAATTGGCTATTTGCAGCAACCGGTTACCTGCGACGCGCACAATATCGTCTGTCCACCTAGTGGCAGGCCTACCTACGCTGCGTCTTCCGGTTCGTGGTCGCCACTCGAGAATCTTTCGTCCCCATCGGTTATCGATTCTTCGAGCGATGTGGCCTGCCCATAAATTACTATCATAAATATCATCGATATAATATTTAAACTAGATAAACATTCACGAACAAAATGACATCTAAAATGTGGTCGCGGAGGTTGCAAACTTATCTGTGTTGGTGGCGGAAACGTGAACTAACATTTCTATTATGTTAATTACGTGTAGTTTGACAGTTTCAGTAGCGACACTCCTATCGGCAAAAATAAATTTGTCAGGATGTGGCTTGTAAAGAAATAGCGACACAAGGGCGCTATTTCTCGCTACCACTTTTTGAACCGTGACACCAAATCTAGTTTATATATTATATCGATGATAAATATGTATTTTTTTCAGTGCGTCATGGCGTTTTGCGGTATATGCATAATAGCAGAGTTGGTTAACTTTAGCACATGTGAGAATTGCAACTCTAAGATGCTGAAGCAAGCATACGCGTTCAGTATCAACGCCTTAATCTACTTCGTGGTTATGGTTTTCATCAACATGTGGTTCGTCTGGGGAGTCAGGAAGGTGAGTTTCATTATTATTTGTAATCAATAATGTTAACATAGTGTGAACAGTGGCTAACCAGCCTCTCCTATCAGATATGCAGATATAAGTGCAAGAATTATATCGATAGCCAATGTTAGTATAAAGCATAGATATTTTATAATAGAATAGAATAGAATACTCTTTATTTGCACACCAAAGTAAAACATACAGAAAAACTTAGAAAATAACTTAAATACTAAAAGGTAGGTACCTACTAAAATATAACTAAAAATTAACTTAACAAGTATAATACTTATCTACAAATTAAATACAACTATAATACAACTTAAAATAAAAAATGTTGTCCACGTGGGATGGTGGCAAGAATGCTGGCTGCATTACCTCGTTGAATCGCTATGCCGATCCGTTGAGCGAGGAATGAGCCAGCCCTCTTCTCGCCCGAGGAGGAGGCCAGTTTTGGGTTTATTTTTTGAAGAAGTTCCTCGTTGAGGTACTCCAGTGTCCAAAGGTTTCAAAAGCAAGCGGCTCAAATATGTAACTATTATTAGTAACAGCTACATATTTGCGCCGCTTGGCAGAAGCAGCCCGCTCAGCCGCAGCTCCCGCTGCAGACGCTGACTCACTGAGGTGTGAGGGTGCGAGAGTGTCCACACATGTAGCATCCCAGACAAGGGCACGCCCACGCCCACTTAAATTAGGTACAAATGGCGGTCTTATCGCTAATAGCGATTTCTTCCAGACAACCAAAACTTTAAAAACTATTTTTTTAAAAATAAAAACAGACTTCAATTTAAATTATCTAAAAAGTATAAAATAACGAAAATATATTGAAGTCGGTGCTAGCTAATCATGTAACTAACACTATCACCAGCTAACACCGACTTCAATATATTTTCGTTATTTTATACTTTTTAGATAATTTAAATTGAAGTCTGTTTTTATTTTTTAAAAAATAGTTTATTTAACACTTTTTAGTGACTTATTTTACCAAGATAGGTATCAGCACTATCACGCAACTCGAACGTTTACGTTACAGTAACTTACTGAAAACATAAAAAGTTTATATCTCTTAAACTACTGAACCGATTTTGATGAAACTTGTACTCTACCCTAAGTTGAAAAATACTCTAACTATTGCAGAAAAAATTTTTGAAATCGGATTTATAGTTTCTGAGAAATCCGTGGACAAACCTACATACATACATACATACTTACATACATACATACACTCATAAAATTTGGTACATTTGTTTAGAAGCCCACATAGACTAACATATATTAATATTACGCATTTTTATCAATATTACATACATACGCGTCGAATAGAGAACCTTCTTTTTGAAGCCGGTTAAAAAGAAGAAACAACTATTTGGGTAGTGGTGTACATACTTTGGTACATATCTTAAATTGTACATCTTATACACATTATATATACTTATATGTATACGTAATTATATATTACAGTATCTAATAGTAATTAATATATACATACATTAAAAAGAAGTAAAAACAGTATCAGGAATTTATGTTTTTTTTTTTATAATTTATAGGAATTTATTTATATTTATTTATAATGTGCACCAAAAGTTGTGACTCATGTAATTAAAATATTTTCTCATATACCTAAAGTTAAGGTTATCCTTTCCTTATTATTTACTTTTGTACAGTACTTTGTGCATTTTCTAAAAGGCATGAAGGCATTTTACTTGCTTTTCAAAGGTACACGTCACGTTCGTTAGATTTTACCCACGCGTGACGTAGTTCCCCCAATTTGGGTGACTTTCGTTGTTTCACTATTCGTGCGCTAATGGTACCTATATATTGTATAAAGTATCATCATTGTCGATAGGTAGGTAACTTATGCAAGGGTCCGGGTCGGGAAGTACCTCTAAGATATCTGACACAAGAGTCTTAGTGTCGCCGCACACGGGCCACTGGCCACATCCACAATCGCAGCCACTTGAAGCTAGAAGCGGCTACAAAAGAAGCTGACGCGCGCGACAGCCACTTGTGGTTCATGTTGGACACTTGTGGTCGGTGGCCGCTTCTTTTTTTAACTCGTGCTTGCAGTGAAATGAAGGGAGAGAGGGGTGGGGAATCGCGCGAGTGGCTTGTGTCGGCGTTTTGTGGCGGCGTTTTGTGGCCGAGCCGACCACAACAGGCGAGCAGTGGCGATTTGTGGCGTGTGTCGACCACCGGCGTTTACAGTGTGCGGCGAGTCCATGCAAAATGTATGAAAACAACCGGAAATAGGTCGGTGGCTGCGTATTGTGGTTGTGGCCGGTGGCCCGTGTGCGGCGACACTTAATAAATAATAGGCAGGCGTGTCGTTACCATAAGGCAAACGTTTCAATAAAAAAATACGATTGTTATGTTAAATTTGATGTGTTCCAGGAAAAATCTTCAGTAGTGCTGTGTTGGGTCGTGATCACGTTTATGTGGTGGCTGCAGACCTTCTGTTTCGTCGCCGTGCTCATATTCCTCTACGGTAAACAAGCGACGCTGCTGGCCTTTATACTGGAAATCATATTTGGAATATTGGGATTCGGTTAGTGTCCATCAAAGTGTTTCTTTATTTCTTAGTTTCACCCGTTTTTATGGTGTGACTCCGTCTGTCTGTCTGTCTATTGCACCATATTTCAGAAACATCTGATGCTATATATTTGAAACTTGTAATTGTTTTAGATGTTACTTATCCCATTTCATCGCAAAAATTTAAATTAAAAAAAATTGTTTTCTACAAAAAAATTTATATAAATTTATTTTTAATGGTGATCGAAATGGAGCGTCAAAATTTAAAAGTGAGATTACTACATCGAGTGGGGTAATCATACAAAAGGGCTTCATTAGCAGATTTCAAAAAAGATTTTTATTTTGGTGTATGCCACCCGTGGGGTGCCGGGTTAGAATAGCATCCCCCCATCTCCTCTCGTTGGGTGTCGTAAGAGGCGATTAAGCGGGAACAGGAAGACGGGCAGCAGCGTCTTTCTTTTGGATTTATCTTCCACCTATACTGCGATCCCCAAGCCGCCTGCCTAGCGTGGGGATTATGGCAACCCCTCCCTTCTAAGGGGGAGGCCTTTGTTCAGCAGTGGACGTCTATCGGCTGCTAATGAATGACTGAATGTATGTCACGTAGTTTTTGGCTTATAATCTAAATTGACAAAAAAATACCGTTCGTACCCTAATCTCCGAAGTTTGTGAAAGGAAAAATCTGAAATAATTATAGGTAAGTATATTTTACAGCAAAAATAAAATGATATATGTAAGTAGTACAATTTTTTTTTTCCTAAAAAGACCTTGACAGACAAACTTAGTTATGCGGTTTTTTTTTGCTATCTGAGGTGTTAGACGAATAGAAAATAACTAATACGTACACATGAGCTATGGAACCCTCGGTGCGCGAGTTTGACTCGTACTTGACCGGTCTTTTCTTTTAGCATTTCTTTCTGGTGCCTCAATCTTACAAGTTTGCATTCAAATAATGAAGGCTATAGCCTGAACAACTTAATCTGATTCCGATTTATTATAATGTCGTTAGATTTGTCGTAGTTGTGTGAGTTACATCTATAGGCCACATATTTTGAAGTGAAAACTTCTTTAGCGGCGCTGTGCACTTTTTTCTGATGGGGAAAAAATGTTAAATTCGCGTCAGGACACGTGACCGTAGGACCTGATCGAAAAATCGTAAGGTAAGACGTAGGCGGCTCAGGGCATTTCGCGAATATTCGTGTGTGTTTGTGTTACAGCCTGCCACGCGCATTCATGAATGGTGAAGGACTGCTGATGGCTCGACCGTCTATGTAGTTAATGTAAAATAATTGTAATAGTTCTGAAGTGTTAAATTTTTAATGTAGTAATAAATTGTCATGTTTGTGTACGATAGCGCATATGAATATTGTATTTTACCACATAAATGATAGTACTTTTATACTGATAATTAAAGCAATTCGTGCAAAATTATTAGCTAACCATTTCAAAATATCACAAATGCACAACGTTAATATTCAAGTTTTCACTTCTGCCGGAACTCCTGGAGTGCAAGTTGTCATTTTTTTTTTAGATATGTTCGTAAGTTACAACTAAAAATATGTAGGTGTATTAATTCAATAAATAATTCGAATTAAACTCAAAGAACCTACACCAAAACTATAATTGTCATTTTGGAGACAAAGTCGTGGGACCATTCACGGTCCACCGGTTTCTTCTGAAACTTGAGATTAAAGCAGTATTGAAAGGGGTTTGATCAAAGAGGGAATGCACTGCACTTGCTGTCTCGATTGGGTGAGAAATCCGAGGACTGCGAGATTGGATTTAGAAAATATGGTTCACTGACTCTTTGCATATCATAGACAAATGTTAATTTAGGCTTTAGTCTTTACTATAAGATTAGAGAATGAAACTATCTGATTGGAATTTAATATACGTTTGTTTTTAATATGCATTAAGGGCCCTTTTTTTTTTTTTTTTTTTTTTTTTTTTTTTTTTTTTTTTTTTTTTTTTTTGACGCGGGGGAAATCTTCGAAAGATCCCCGGGAGCTGTGGGGCTCGACCGGGGTATGTGGGATTCTTACCCACTAAAACCCCCGCGGCTGTCGCATCGGCACATGAGAGGGGAGACCCCAGGGCTCTCCGGTGGGATCTGCACCAGGGGCCCCTCAGTGCCTTGCCTTTGAGCCCGCCGCCGGGGGGCGCATTGTAGCCCCCCGGGAACCTGTCACGGTGCTCACGGGGACGGGGGTCGCAACCCCGCCGCCGTCCTCCTCGGAGTCGCCGCCGTACTCAATGGACGCTCAAGGGGCCCACACCCCGAGCGTCCAGCGACTCCGAAGGGCATTAAGGGCCCTATCCTAACAGAAAGACGGATCGTATGTAGGTACTAGGTGAACTTACGATATTGTCAGAGTTGCGGGCATTTATCTGCCGCAAATGGTAAATTGTCGTCCATGTGGCGATTTAAGGGGGAGGCATTCATTCAACAGTGAGCGTCGTTCAGCTGATTATGCCATGATGGTTTATATATGATAGCATCATGAGCATCCGACAGACATCCACTGCTGAATAATAGCCTTCCCCTTAGAACAGAGGGGTTGCCATAATCCCCACGCTTTGCAAATGGCTTGGGGATCGCAGGTGGTAATCCGATAGAAAGGCGCTGCTGCCCGTTTTCTTGTTTTCCCTTAATCGCCTCTTACGGACACCCAACGGGAGATGGGTGGTTGCTATTCTTACCCGGATACCCCATGGGTTTACCTGGACACACCACGGGTTGCATATGACAGCATAACGATAGTAAATTAAGTATTTCAAGCAGGGTTTGGGGATGGTGAATACTAGCATAAGCTAATGCTAGTCTTCACCATCCCCACCATCCACTAACTTGAGCATAAGCTCAAGTTAGTGTAGTCACAATTCTATCTGATGATAAGCGTTAATATGTTCGAAGATGGTAAAGTGCACCAGCCAAGTAAACAGAAATATTGTCACACTGTCTGCCAGACCCGATAATAATTAGTACTAAATTGACGTGGTCTCTAACGTGCTGGCCTTTTAGAGAAGTTCAGAGTCACACAACGAGCCATGGAGAGAGCTATGCTTGAAGTTTCTTTGCGCGACAGAATCCGAAATGTGGTGGTTCGCCGAAGAAGTAAGGTCACCGACATAGCTCTCAGAATCTGCAAGTTGAAGTGGCAATGGGCAGGCCACATCGCTCGAAGAACCGATAACCGTTGGGGAAGAAAGGTTCTCGAGTGGCGACCACGAACCGGAAGACGCAGCGTTGGCAGGCCTCTCACTAGGTGGACAAATGACATTGTGCACGTTGCAGGTAACCAGTGGATGCAAATAGCCAATTGTCGTTCATCGTGGCGTTATAAGGGGGAGGCCTATGTTCAGCAGTGGACGTTTTCCGGCTGATGATAGTGAAATTGACTCCTGGATTTGAAAGGGTGAACTTATTTTTTTTTCGGCGGTCTATTCGGCGGACATTTAAATTTATTTATTAAACTTTATGCATATACATTCTATTCTATTCTTGGTGGCTATAAGTTGGGCCCGGTGACCACCGGAGCGCACTTCGACCCTGTTGGATCCATTGTGCATGCCCTAGCCCTTACTCTGTTTCTGGCGTGTCGAAGAGTTCCCTCAGGTACGCAACGATTGCGCCAGCTTGGAGCTGTGCATAATCATCTGGTGTAGGATAAGCTACTCCCAGATGACACAACCTACGTCTCGCAAGAGCGTCGCAGCCACACAAAATGTGTCGCATTGACTCTTTTTCACCTTTACAAAATCTGCAAGTATCAGTAGTACTTAGCCTCATTCTGTGAAGGTGCTCATTGGTACCAAAATGTCCCGTGAGTGCACCTATCAGGTGCCTTATCTGTGATCTGTTAAGTTTCAATAATTTAACCCCACAGTCCACCCTTGTGCTAGAGAAAGTTTTGGAGTGGTTTAGGCCTGACGCTTCCCTCCATTCCTTTAAGTGTTCATTCCTAGCATGCGCATATAATGCTTGGTGGTACGTTCCATACGGAATCCCCACAAATGGTTCAGGACCCACCAGCTGTCTTTGCGAGCCGGCCCTTGCTAGTCTGTCCGCCTTCTCATTGCCCTCGACACCTTCGTGTCCAGGTACCCAGATGAGGCTGACGTTGTTGTGTCTTCCCAGGTCATTCAAACCTGTAACACCTTCTTTAACCAGTTTAGAGTCAACTCGGAAGGAGTTTAGAGCCTTCAGAGCTGCTTGACTGTCACTGAGAATGTAAATGGTTTTACCTTTAACATTTCTCCTTTGCATTTCTTTAATGCTGGCAATTATGGCATAGGTCTCCGCTTGGAAAACCGATGCATATTGCCCCATGCTCTGACTGACCCTGCAGTCCTTGGAATAAATTCCTGCCCCAGTACCTGACTCTATTTTTGAGCCGTCAGTGTACCATATGAGGTGCGTTTCACCAACCGGTTTGAGTCCCCGCGTCCACTCATCCCTTGATGGTATGTGTACTCGGTACCTCTTATTAAACATGAACACTGGATTTATCTTATCACAGGGCATGTCCATTAGATCATCCAGTTCTTTCACGGGATCCAATAAAGTGTGTTTTGTACAGGGCTTGTTACGATTCCAAGCTCCTGCTTTTGCAAGTCTGTATAGAGACTTCCTTGCCTCTGTTTGGATATGAGTGTGTAGTGGAATTAGTTCCAGTATCCACTCAAGAGCCTGTGTAGGCGTTGTTTTGAAGGCACCCGTAATTGCCATGCAAACTACTCTTTGCACCTTCCTAAGTAAATCTTTACAGATCTTTAGTTTAGTCCTAGGCCACCATACGGCGCTGCCATATGTAAGAATAGGCCTCACCATCGTAGTGTATAACCAGTATATTACCTTTGGTTTGAGTCCCCAAGTTTTGCCATAGGCAGAACGGGACATATTGAAGACTCGTAAGGCCTTTTTTGTTATATTTCCAACATGACTATGCCACGTGAGTTTTCTATCGAGAGTTGCCCCCAGATATTTAACTTCCGTAGCCCATTTCAGTTTGGTACCGTACATTTCTAGTTCCCGAAGGCCCTCTAAATGTCTTTTTCTTGTGAACGGTACTATAACAGTTTTGCTGGGATTGATAGAAAGATTATTGTTTTTACACCATCTCTCCACCCTACCCAAAGCACCTTGCAGCAAGTCCGCTACTACATTTGGAAATTTGCCATTTACTTGTATGACTATATCATCTGCATAGCCTACCGCTTGAAGTGGTCCATTGTTTAGCTCTACTAACAATGAGTCCACCACTAGACTCCACAGTAGTGGGGATAATACTCCTCCTTGTGGACATCCCTTAGTTGCCTTTACGGTAACCTTATCACCTAATAAGCTTGTTTCAATAACACGTTCCTGTAGCATAGTGTTTATCCATTTGACAATTGTCGCATCTATGCCATGATTTTGTGCTGAGGTTCTTATTGAAGCGAAGGTCGTTCGATCGAACGCCCCCTCAATATCCAAAAACGCTCCAGCACAGATTTCTTTAGTCCCCAATGCATGTTCTGCTCGGTTGACTACATGGTGCAATGCCGTCTCCGTAGACCTACCCGGTTGGTACGCGCATTGCATATCATGGAGTGGTCGTCTCCTTAGTGGGCCATCTCTTATATATCTGTCTATCATCTTCTCCAAAGTCTTAAGAAAGAATGAAGTAAGACTGATGGGACGATAAGATTTGGCATCCTCATAACTCTCCTTTCCTGGTTTGGGAATGAAGATTACCTTTGACTGCCTCCAAGCCGATGGGACATGCCCAAAGGCTAGGCATGCTCTGTACAGCCTGCATAAGTGCGGTATGAGAGTATTTTTACCCTCCTGTAGTAAGATGGGGTATATATCGTCCGGTCCTGGCGATTTATAAGGACTGAAACTATCAATTGCCCATCGTACCTTGTCTGCGTCAACGACTTTCTTTGCTGTACGCCAGTCGTCCTTGGAAGTTTTTGCAGTCTGTTCTTCCATTGTGATGACATTTCCAGTCACATTTTGTATCTCTACCGAGTCCGGAAAGTGCATCCTTAGCATATGTGTAAGAGTTTCCTTCCCAGTTGCAGTGAGTTTACCTTGGTCATTCCGGATAGATGATAGCGGATTGACTTTTGCAGAGCTCATCGCTTTACTGAGCCTCATACCTTCTGGGAGACTATTGATGTTACTGCAGTGAGCTCTCCATGACCTACGCTTCGCCTTGCGCACTTCCTTACTGTAGTGCGTAAGGGCCTTGGCATATTTTGCAAAGTCATTATTCGACTTTGCCCAATTGAAAACACGTCTGGTCTCCTGTCTTAGACTTTCTAAGGCAGGTGACCACCACGGTTCCTTATGCGTTGCCGCCTCTTTCTCCGGACAGTTCTTGGTCCAGCTGGCCTTGACAGCCTGTGTAATTCTATCTGACTCAAACTCTATATCGATGATTGAGTTGAGTCGCTTGGTAGGATCCCCGAGGTGTTCCTTAAGGTCCTTCCTAAAAGATTCCCAATCGGTTCGCCTAGGGTTCCTCCTTCGTATCTTACCATAGTTATTGGAAGTTACATACCTGAAGCAGATGTAGTTGTGATCAGACAAGCTAACCTCTTCCGACACATGCCAGTTACTAATCGCTTTGCTCGCTCTGTTAGATGCAAGCGTTATATCAATGACCTCCGCTCTGCGTTTATTAACAAACGTTGGTCTATTGCCTCTATTTAAGATTTGTAAGGGTGAGCTTACCAGAAAATCCAGAAGTGCTTCCCCTCTCTTGTTGTTGTCTGAGCTGCCCCAGGCAACATGGTGGGCGTTCGCGTCGCATCCTATGATAAGATCTTCGCGAGCGCAGTTGTTAACCAGGTCGTGCAGTAGTGCTGATACCGGGTCTTCGTTTTCGTATGGTAGGTAGGCGGAGGCTAGAATAGTATCTTTGCTGCCCCCCCCTGTTTCCCCTTTGATCCTCACAGTAGTGAGGTCCCTAGAACAGAAGTCATAAAGAGGCATTGCCATTATGCCATTCCTGGCAAACACACAAGTCCTCATATCATTTGTGGAGCATTTAAAGAAAAGTTGGCCTCCACGAACATTTAAACCTTTGATGTCGCCCTTATACAGATAGGGTTCCTGTATGAGAGCAACATCAAATTTGTTCATATTAAGCGTACGACATAAAATAGCCGTTGCCGCCTTACTGTGGTGTAAGTTGATTTGTACACACCTTAAATTGCCCATTTTTAAAACTTGAGCGACGTGTTGTTAGCTCGCCTACTGGCGAGCCATTCGATCATCTCCCGACGGGAGATCGTCTTCCTCCAGTCCGGCTGGAGAGGAGAGCAGCCCGAGCTCGTCCAACCCCATGGCTAGATAATCCGGCCCCATCGAGACAGGAGATGAAGCCGGATCATCCAACATAGGCGCGAGTCTGCCCAAGCCGCCCTCCCCCTCTTCCTTCGTAGGGGCTTCGCTTGCAACGGCAGTCTCGGCTGAGGTCGAGGCTGCCGGTCCAGAGTCCTCAGTCCGCCCCGAGGGACAGGCCGGGGCCACTTCCTTCCCGGACGCATCCTCCAGGAGCTTGAAGTAGCTCCGGTCTATCCCCGTGCGCAGACTGTAGTCATGTTGCCTGATGAATTCGGCCGAAGCCTTATCCATCAGGATGATGGTGCGGGCGAAGCCAGCGTCGAGCGCATGCCCAACGACCCTCCACTCACTCGTGTCGAGGCCCTTGTTAATGCTTTTCAGCATGGAGAATTCCTCCGGAATCTTTGCAGACTTCGACGGTCTCCTTCTCCATGCCATTTTAATTGGTCTCGGCAGATCTTTCGCCTCAACCACTCTTAATTTTAGGCCGCCTAAAGACACCCCTCCCAGTGACCGAAGCCACAGGGCGGAAGGCTCACCCATACAGGCCACATGGACGGCCCCAAACGCGAGGTTGCCTAGAACCAGATCCGGTTTCGGTTCTGGTGTCTCCACCACTCGCCTCCAGATCAAGTCCCGGATGTCTTCCACCATCTCGGCCTTGATCACTTGAACGGGATGGTCGTCAGCGACGATTGCCATTTTGACGCAGGCCAACGCGTCCCTAAAGGACCCGACTTTGGTCCTCTTGGGCTCGCTGGCCACGCCCGTGGAATCGCCACTGACTTCCGCTCTCGCTCGTTTAGCATGCCGCGGTTCCATCGATGGGGTAACCCCTGGTTCCGCGTCCTGCCTCTCAAATGCCTTACGCCTCCTTTCGGCGGCTCCAAGCTTCTTTTTGCGCATATGCGCCTTGTTGGTCTCTGCCTTTCCCAGCGGCGTCACTGTCCCGAGACCGGGCTCTGATGAGCCTTTACCAGTGACAGTTCCCCCAGCCGAAGTCGAGGCTAGACCCGTCTCCACCGTCCCAGTCTTGCCACTATGATCCCCTCGGTTCAGACAGGCGTTCCCATCTCTGGTCACAGGCCCGTCCGACACACCAGGTCTCACGGCAGCTCCACCGGTCGGCTTATTTGCAGAGCGACCCTTGGAGGGGCCACTCCCGTTATCCCGAGGGACAGTACGCGGTTTCTTGTGAGAATCCATGCGTGTTTCCTACCTAACTTCATTTCACTGACTCCCCACCCTCCACGGAGTCCGCACCTTTGGGGATGCTTCTGTAAGCACCAGGGCTATCAGTGAAATATAGTCCTCCCGGGCGAGTTGTCCACGAGTCCACACAACGTTCACCTATGCGCTACCGCCGCGCCATCGGCTCACATCGCTGACTGCGGACCCCATCACCCAAGAGGACTAGCCGGTTGGTCTGAAGGACCAGCCATAGCCGATTGATTGCGACCGGCTCAGTCGCAACCGCCCGTGTTAGAGGAGTCCAGGACCAAAGAGGCGTGTTGCCGCCAGCAGACAACGACCGCAGGCCCGCTGATCAGCTCAACCTCCAGGCCTCCCTTCCCCCCCATTACGGGTCCCCGCGCACGGCACAAACACGCGGGAGGTCTCCTACTTCCTACCATCTACTGGTTTGTTGAGATGGCAGGACCGCAACGCCCGACCTCATGACGCCGCAGAAAGCGAATAAATAAATACATATACATACATATGGTCATACACATACATATATATACCCATACGAATATACCTACATACACAACTATATACATGCATAGCGGGGTCTAAATATACGTATTTGCTATAATATATACACAAATATAAAGTTAATATATGAATATAAGGTAGGGATGAAGGATGGGAAATGGCTGGAGTATAGGAGATGTTCGCCCAACGATTTTTTGTTGCGTTTGTTTCTGAAGGAATCAAACCAATAACGGGCAGCAACCTCGGGAAGGCTAGATCATCGGGCTTGCCCTGGAGATCAATCACGACTGTTGCGCTTCCTCCAAGGCCATTCGCCAAATTACACATGGGAATAGTGTGTAAAGTAGGCAAGCAGCTAGCACATTCGTAAGCAAAAATAAAAAGAAACTTAGCAAGCATAGGAAGCAAGCAAAGCATGTTCTAGCCACCTACCCGCCCAAAATATACATACATATGTATATGTATGCCAGCTTTAGGCATTAAGTCCGCCCTGTACATACATATGTACAGGGCGGACTTAATGCCTAAAGCTGGTTTCAGACTACGCTATAATATAATAGCATATAGTATATAGCTAATAGCACAACAATATCGCGCACCATACATTGTTATGGACACGTCATGCTATATAGTATAGCATTAGGTCTTTCTTTGCTATACTATATAGCTCAATAGTAAAGCGTAGTCTGTAACCCGCTTTAGGCCTTTTCTAACAGTCTCAGTCGTCTTTTATTAATGTAGTTGTGGAAATGACATACCGTGTAGAGTATACTTTTTCAGTGGTTAGCCTAATACAGGCTGACTAGACGCTTTAACCAGTAAGGACACATAGT
Organism: Furcula furcula; assembly: GCA_911728495.1. Taxonomy (NCBI): domain Eukaryota; kingdom Metazoa; phylum Arthropoda; class Insecta; order Lepidoptera; family Notodontidae; genus Furcula; species Furcula furcula. The sequence goes on from OU452255.1 coordinate 20,563,113, forward strand.
TTTTGCTCCTCATTGGATTAAGCCCGGGACATTCGGTTTGAAATGCAAGCAAATAACCACTTATATTGCAAAATTGTTAGTAACTAAGTTCTTCTATGTAATAAAGTCAGTGAGCTAATCTTTTGTTTCACTTACCATAAATTCACAAGTTTTACTACAAATATTAAATCCGCTTAAATTAAAATATCTGTGCTATAATTTCAGCTCTGCTATTGTATGGAATCCTAGTCGGCTTTGGATACTGGTTGGAGCTGAAAAGAGACCAAACTCCTGATGGTCAATTAGCACACAGTTGAAGTGACGTCACTGAATTTCAATAATATTTAAATAATAAAAAATGTACTTATTTTAGTTCGTTTTATATTTATTTGCAATTGAATAAAAATACATTTTTATTGCTATTTTACATGTTATTATTAAGCCTTTCCCGATAGCCGTTTGCGATGACTGTTCACGACCAATACGAAGTAGATTGTTACTGAAAATTAAAGTATATTGTTAGAACATTCTGTACAAGAAAACTGGGCGTGCCCAAAATACTTAAAGCAGCCTAACTAGGATAATCTCACCTTAAATATAATTTATGTTTATTTCCAAAAAAAAAAACTCAGACCACTACGAGTAGGTACACCCAACCCCGTAACTTACGGAATAAGCTAACTTTACCATTCTCCAGTTTGAAACAAGTTCACTCTGAACTTCATGCTATGCTGCACCTTAAAGAGTACAGTAGATTGATATATACAAGACCTCACCTTCACCTTATATAGATATGTAGATAGACAGATAATTATTTATTGTAAACCCAGCATAAAATATAGTAAAAAACAAAATACAGTCAAACAGCAAATGCACAATGGGCGGCGTCTTATCACTAGTAGGTACCTAGTGATCTCTTCCAGGCAACCTTTGGATGGAGAAGAACGGAAATAATTTGAGGGGGTACAGAATACTTAATGGACTATATGAATCATTAAAATAAAGATGAATACATGATGATTAAAGCTTAATATATAAATCAGTATACCTACACATATAAAAAATGAAATAAATATATAAGTATATACAACAACATGTTACAAAATACCCCGTTTAATTTATATTATTATTTTCACTGATGTGCAAACCCTATTTCAGTAAAATTAAAGAGTAAACTACGTAGAATGTACCTTCATTTCTACCTAATTCGCGGAACGACAAAAAGTTTGAAAGACCTAACCTAACGAAACAACCTAAACGAACACTTACTTTTTCATAATAAACGTCAACAGATTTGAAATTGAAAACTTATTTTTTTATCCAACTTGACATTTTTTGAAGCCAGTACTTGAGTATAATGAATCCTTGTATTGAGGTAGCAAACATTTATGAATGAAAAATAGAAAAACTATTAAAGTAGACAATTATTAGGTAAAATAGGTACGTAGACCTTTCTGTTAAATAATCTGGTTCCCTGACATGACAGATTTAGTTATATTTTTTAGGGGGTATTTTGTAACATCCTGTATATATATAGTTACAAATAAATATGCAGCTAAATAAAGAGCCCTAATCAGGAGAACAGAAACATTATAAGGTAAGATAATAAGCCTTTAATAGATTTTTAAACATAAGCAGAGACGTGGCACTTCTTATCGAAACTGGTAAAAAATTCCAGAGACTAACAGCTTCCACGGTGAAGGAACCACCGTAAAACGAGCTCTTATGAGTGGGGATTTTAAGCATGAGATTTTATTTATTTATTTAATTCTTCATGCACAAATTTTGTACATAGGCGGACTTAAGGCCTTAGGCATTTTCTACCAGTCTACCTTATTTTCTGATGAACTTAATGAGTACAAACTGTTGCGAGGTGATATGCCTTGCTAGTTCCTATAAACAGCTGCATTACACTGCCACTCATCACTCTCATGAGCCTGGCAATTTTACCAGCTACAGTGCCCTTCACACCGGAACTTAGCAAAGTTTTTGCTGCTTGGCGGCAGAGTATCTGACACTATAGTACCTACCTCGACGGTCTCTTGCACAAGGGACCTTTAACCTAGTAAGCAAAGTTTAGATAATAAAGCGAACTTTTAAGTAATGTGTGCACACATTTACATAAATAATTGCGACAGTGCAACATCACCTTAATAGCAGTAACAGCTCAGTGGGCGAGCGCTTGCCTTGGAAACAAGGTGCGCAGGAAAACCCCGGCTCGCTCCTCTGATTTATTTAATTAATCATGTGCGAATCATCTTAGTGCGATTGTTACTAGCTTTCGGTGAAGGAAAACAACGTGATGAAACCTGCATGTCTGAGAAAACCTAACTAGTTTTCGAATGACGTGCGAAGTCCGCCAACCCGCACTTGGCCAGCGTGTTGGACTATGGCCTAAGCCCTCATCATGAGGGGAGGCGTTTGCCCAACAGTGAGACAAAAACAAGGGCTGGTTATTATAACATCACTTTGCTTGCATTTAACTATTTAATGCACACACACCGTTTATTCCCAGTCGTCACCACTGGCTACGTCCCCACTAGTGACAAACGGGAAAATTATTCCCATTTGTCGCCAGTGGTGACGAATGAATCATTAAATTCCCAGTTGTTGCCACTGGCGACAAATGGGAATAATTTTCCCGTTTGTCACCAGTGGGGACGTAGCCAGTGGTGACGACTGGGAATAATCGCACACACACATGTAGACACGGGGCACATCGCTTGAAGAACCGATGATCGATGAAAAAGAAAGGTTCTCGAGGCGCGACTACGAACCGGAAGACGCAGTGTAAAAGACTTTTAGTTAGACACGGGGCACATCGCTTGAAGAACCGATGACCGATGAAAAAGAAAGGTTCTCGAGGCGCGACTACGAACCGGAAGACGCAGTGTAGGTAGGCCTCCCACTAGGTGCGACCCCCGTCCCCGTGGGTACCGTAACAGGCTACAATGCGCCCCCCAGCGGTGGGCTCAAAGGCTAGTCACTGAGTGGCCCCTGGTGCAGATCCCACCGGAGAGCCCTGGGGTTCCCTCTCATGTGCCGATGCGACAGCTGCGGGGGTTTTAGTGGGTAATAATCCCACATACCCCGGTCGAGCCCCACAGCTCCCGGGGACATTTTGCAGATTACATACATACATATACATTTTCAGTGATAAATTAAGAACACAAATCATTACACTCACATATATACCAAAGAATGCCCAGTATAACTAGTAGAACCCTGATCCGCTGCTGTCGAGATGCGAAGACGAGCGCCAGAAGAAGCATCATCACCAGCATCACCACTACGAAGAACGATGCGTACCAGACCCAAATAGAGCACAGAAATGCATCATCCTTAAAAAAAACAGTCATTACTTGAACTACACGTTTGTAGTTCACCGCAAACATCAATCTACTATACCAAGTTTTTCTTTGCAAGATGACCGGTGGCCTGCCAAATAGGGCCAGTAGGGTCGAATATGACATATTCAACCCTACCTGCGTTTATAAGTTTATTGTTCAGTTTTTGATATTGTAAAGAAAGACAGGGTATACAAACGCTATGCAACATTACGTAGTGCAACGTAACGCTACGCAACTCTACCAAGACTACGCAACGTTACGCAACGCAATACAAAACTACGAAACGCTACGCGACATTTCGCAAAGCTACGCATCTACTCGCTTGCGTTTTTGGACGTTTGCCAAGGCTAGGCCAACGTTTGGATTCGTTAAAAGGACTCAGACAAGGGTAACGTCTCACGTAGTTAGTAAGTTTTTGCATATCGTAAGTACCTCTTCATTTTACTGAACCTTCACTATGATGGACTTTTATCTTTGTAATCTATCAACTCAATACCTAATTAAACTACACTAACGCTGCCGGCACACTAGGCTGTCGTATCGTGACTCAACGTGCCAGCAGATAGCTCGAACTGCGCCACGACATGCCATAACAGTGAGTCTCTAACCATACAAAATGTATGTAACCGATATGCTGCTGACGCGTTGAGTCACGACACGTCAGCCTAATGTGTTTCTGGTTTAAGTCTTTTAAAGGTCTTACCTTTGATAGACCGAAGAAGAGTACGACACTAGCAGCAAAATATAACGCCACCAGTATCCAAATAGTAACGATAAGATAACTCATTGGCATGAAGCATGTACAGCCGAATGCTACCGGATGGATCTGTTAAACAAAACCATCATTAAAAAAGCTGATAGCTTTTTTAATCTACCCTGATACACGTTGTTTAGACAGCTGCATTGCACTGCCCGTGGCGTGCCGGGTTAGAATTGCATCCCCCATCTCCTCTGGTTGGGTGTCGTAAGAGGCGACTGAACGAGAACAGGAAGACGGGAAGCAGCGTTTTTCTTTTGGATTTATCTTCCACCTATACTGCGATCCCCAAGCCGCCTGCCAAGCGTGGGGATTATGGCAACCCCTCCCTTCTAAGAGGGATGCCTTTGTTCAGCAGTGGACGTCCATCGGCTGCTAATGAATTGCACTGCCCGACACATCAGTATTATTAAAACCCTTGAGCCCGGCAATTTCACCACAAATATTCACTTCACACCAAAATATAACTATTTTGACCATCATTTTTACAGATGGTAATGTATCCACGAGCAGTGTCGAATATTCTGCCGCTAAGCATCAGCATACGGTATCTGGATTGCCTATCTTATAGGCATTTTAAAAGTCAGTTCTACACCGGCTCTCTCTCCGATCGTTCTTTCGTTCCATCGGATTGTGAGGATAAGAAGACGAGAGAGTGCACCTGTATTTTCGCAAGCACTTGTGTCTCCTGCATAGTTGGGTAACGATTGGCCGCCGTAGCCGATTTTGGGTGAAGAACATATACTATCGTACGGGTGTGCTATGATCTTTACAGCTCTAAGGATATTAGCCCCATCGTCATGGGCCCAATAGAAACATATCGAGAGACCCTACTTTAAAGGGGGCTCGTGGGTCGCAGATGCACAGGGTGAGGGCTCTGTGCGTGCCTAATATATGTGAACCAGAGGCGAAGGCGGCGCGGTACAGGCCTTACGTCCTCGCGCGTACAGTGAGGGTACCAAGCTTGTATTTCTGCTCTCCCCTATGATGGTCACGGACGCACAGGGTGGGGGCTCTGTGCGTGCCTAGTAAATGTGACTACGAGGCGGCGACGGCGTGGTGCAGGCCCAGCGTCATCGCGCGTACAGTGAGGGTACCGAGCTTGTATTTCTGCTCTCCCCTACGATAGTCACGGACGCACAGGGTGGGGGCTCTGTGCGTGCCTAGTAAATGTGACTACGAGGCGGCGACGGCGTGGTGCAGGCCCAGCGTCATCGCGCGTACAGTGAGGGTACCGAGCGTGTATTTCTCCGCCCCCTATGACGGTCGCAGATGCACAGGGTGAAGTTTCTGTGCGTGCCTAGTAACTGTGACCCCGAGGCACAGTGTTTTTTTTACCCCAAAAAAGTGACATCGTTATTTTATTCATGAAATCTACAGAGCTTTCCATTTTGAATGCTAGAGTAGAACACCCGGATATTAATTCGCCATAGATTGTCTAAAATATTTTTTTAAAGATTTTTTGACCTTGTGCTCGAAAATTGTAAAAAAATATATAAAATAATAACCGTACACAAATGATAGTTTAATTCGATAAGGGCTTATGAAGCAAATCTGGACGCATATTAAACCGTTTTTATTTCAGTATAAAAGCAGATATTAACGATACTATCGGGATTTTTCATGTTTTTGGTTATGATTTTTTTCTGACTTTTCTAGGCTGAAGTAGAAGGTCGGTCTAGGACAGAAAGATGTCTTTAGCCAAGCCCAATAACCCATAAAAATACCACCTTCAAACAACGCGTAGGTTTTGAGAAAATGAATTTTAAATAAACTCGTTAGGGCTGCCACTGCAATTGACCTTTGCACTTAACACTTTCCATTGAGAACATGAAAAATATTATAATGGTTAATCATTCCGTAGAGGAGAATGGTAACTTGGGTAGATAATAATAAAACGAAACGAAGCGAATGAGCAGAGCTCACGTATTTCATGCTACGTTTCTTAACACAATTGCGAGGAAAAACCAAAATAACTTACTAAGTACACAGCTACAAATACGATAAAAACAAAATATGAAAATTATTCTGTTTTAAGATTTGGTGTAATTTTCTGGGGGTTTTCAACAAATAGGGACATTATTTTCAAAATGCAAAAAAGGTGCATTAAATCCATGTGTAATCTACAATGTACTGACTCATGTAAACCATTCTTCATTAAATACCAAAATTTAACTTTACCTTCTCTATATATATTTGAAATAACAGTTTTTGTAAAAATGAATCAAAAATTATTTACAAAAATTAATTATTTACTCGTCGAGAACTACCCAACGAGCTTAAACATGGTGGATCTACATTTAGTGGTGCAGAGATAACGTGACTACCTTCCTGCTCCATCATCAGACCTTTACTATTTTTCAAGTAACTACTCGTCGAGACCTACCCAACGAGCCCAATTTCTGTGGGTCTACGTTTATTGGTGCAGAGTTCCCGTGGCCATCCTCCTGCTCCATCATCAGATCCACAGACAGACATACAGACCGACAGATAGACAGACAGACTTTCGGACATCAAACCAGTAACACCCCTCGCTTTTGGTCGGGGGTTAAAAATACAAGCTAGTTATTATAATACAAGCTAGTTATTATAATACAAGCAAATACCTATTTACCTCTGTGAAACAACTCGTAGCTTAAAAAACGACAATTCACCGCGTATAAAATAGAATTTAAACATCCATTTACCGAACAGGTGCAATAACCATATTATTTAATAATAATAATACTATTTATTTCAGATAATGATCCATAATTCATACAATTATAATATTAATAACAATCAGTAATAAATAATAATCATAATAATAACATGTTACTAACAATATAATCTATGAATTATATTATTCATACTCCATCTTTGCTCAAAAAATATCACAAGATGCGTACGACGCTTGTCTGAGGCGGATAGCAACCGCGTTCGCATTAGACTGGGATAAACCAAGAATTCGTGTCCGTGAGCGCTGTCTACGTGTGCGTTACTCGAGCGCCCATTGTATGAAGCTTGCCTTCTGTACTCTCTATATTTTGTGGTGTAAGGGACATTGTACCGAAAACCGATATCAGGGATCCAGTACATGATTCTGAACATTCTAGTGTTGAAAATTTTCATCGACTTTTTCATGAATTTCCAAAAAAAAGCCACTTTTTTTAACAAAATTAGGATAACATCATTATTGGTATAATAATAAAGCCTAATTTCAATATACTAAATAATTACAATATAAAAAAATACATATTTGTGCAAACTTAGCAATAATCAGCAGCCGAAATGTCCACTGCTGAACAAAGATCCCTTAGAAGGGAGAGGTTGCCATAATCTCCAAGCTTGGCAGGCGGCTTGATTAAAATTAGCAATGTAATTTGATAAATAAATATTATTCCGCACTTATTAATTACATGCTCAAAAATTAACAAGTTCGTCCCTTAGAAAGGCCCTTAGTCTTCATGCAATTTTTTTATGATCACCCAGAAATAGGAGCCCCGCTTCGTGGGGCTCCGTCGAGTTATCTTGGCAAGGGTAATCACTTACTTGGTATATCTACTCTTCAGGTAATACTAATTATGATAGAAGTTATTATTATTTTGTTTTTAGCATATTAGACTAAATAGACGACGATGTATGTCGTTTGAGTGATATATCAAAGATTTTGTAATTATATCGAATATTACTTACCCCATTTTCGAAGTTACTTGACACCTTTTTTAGCTATGACCTTTTTGACAACCCTAATTGCCCAAGATTGACCTCGGAACAAAAAAAAATATTTCTCAAAACCTACGCGATGTTTGGAGGTCGTATTTTTATGCGTTATTGGGCTTAGCTAAACGCATCTTTCTGTCCTAGACCGACCTTCTACTTCAGCCTAGAAGAGTCAGAAAAAAATCATAACCAAAAACATGAAAAATCCCGATAGTATCGTAAATATCTGCTTTTATACTGAAATAAAGACGGTTTAATATGCGCCCAGATTTGCTTCATAAGCCCTTGTCGAATTAAACCATCATTTGTGTACGGTTATTTTTATATAAATTTTTTTACAATTTTCGAGCTCAAGGTCAGAAAATCTTTAACAATTTTTTTTGGAGAATCTAAGGCGAATTAATATCCGGGTGTTCTACTCTAGCATTCAAAATGGAAAGCTCTGTAGATTTCATGAATAAAATAACGATGTCACTTTTTTGGGGTAAAAAAAACACTGTGCGAGGTGACGACGACACGCACCGTGAAGGTGCTAGAGGGAGCGTGCATTACTCCCCCACTAGGTCTAAGGATACTACTTACAATGCCCACGGCAGCGATCATCATAGCACCTATCTTAAGATCTGTGCCGAGGAATGAATTCACGCCGGGCAGATTATTTAACACAGTCATTCTGCTGTAATAACTTATTCGAATCACGGTTTTTATATGTTACAAATATTATGTATATATAAAATAATACTTCTTTACAAAGTTTGAAGTCACACTTGTTTGATATGTTATGACAGATTTGTCAAATATTATTTTAATGACAATTTTAAGATAAGCAAAGGATTTGGTTTTCGGCAGCCGTCTAGTAGGTTAGTAGCGACCGCAAAACACAAATTTTACAATTTTCGTTTTTTTTTTCTTTTTACTTAGGTAACGATTATGATAAAAATATATACAGACGAATTGAGAACCTCCTCCTTTTTTGAAGTCGGTTAAAAATATGTAAGCGAGCCAAAAACATACCTATTTATTTTTACAAAGCAACACGCAAACAAGATACTTAATCCCCAACAAACATTTATTTTTATAACAAAATACAAAGAGAATCTTATAAAGAAAACTTAAGTGCTACCTAGCTATCTAGTTCGCACCAGGAGATATTTGATTTTATATTCGAAAAAGAAAATATTTTGTATTCTATTTAAGGTTGTCCTATTTAAAGACGTAGTATAAGTTCTCTTTGGTTTATTGTAATTCACAGAACAAAGGAATAAGTACCTACGTTTTACCTCACGTTTTATCAAATCTGATTTGCTTCTATAAAAATGTACCTACCACTAATGTTTCATGTTAGATTGAGTGAGCACTATCTGAAAAATCCAAAAAATCTTAGTCATTTAGTTAAGGTTCTAAAACAATTTGTAAAGCCAATCTCGCAATTTATATACTATGTCACAGAATAATTGAACGAACCGGTAGTTTGTAATTAATATGGTGAGATTAACATTGTGAACGCACACTAATAGGGTCGGTTAGGGTTCGTAGGCGTAGCAGAAGCTCTCGAAATTGGCAAAAGCACTCATATCTTTAGGCAAGCATTGCCTATTTTGTAAGTATTACAAAAAAGGCACAGACCTATACTTACTTAATTATAGTTTTAGGTAGTAAAAAAATATAATAAGATTCACATTTTGGATTTTTTGTTTATTGAGATAAATATTTTTCATTGTTTAACCGTCCCGTGATCAGTTACAATATTGCCTTGCCTTTTCCTTTTTTTTTTCGCGGGTGAAACCTGCAAAAGGTCCTCGGAAGTTGTGGGACTCGACCGGGGTAGATCTTACCCACCCGGGGGTCTTACCCACTAAAACTCCCGCGGCTGTCGCATCGGAACGTGAAAGACACCTAGACTCTCAGTGGGATCTGCACTCAGTGCCTTGCCTTTGAGCCCGCCGCGGGAGGCGTATTATAGCCCCACGGGAACCGGACACAACCCCGCCGCCACCGCCTTCCTCCTCGGAGTAGCTACCGTACTTATAAGAAGTAAGTACTTCATACTTACTCAATGAATGGCCTTCCCTTGCGCCCGCGTTATCCCTACACACTTTCGTGCGCTTTGCCGTAAATTATTACATATTGCTGTTATTTTATATTTTTACTGATTTTTTAAATGAAAATCTATTTTGGGTGTTTCGACCTTACGATATAAAAGTATACTAATGTTGTTTGTGTTTCAAACAGATTATGATTTGACGTAGGTGTTTCAAACAGATTATGCACATAATCTGGACGAGTGAATGCGTAATATCTGGTTTTGAAAATCCTACGCAGTTTTCACTAGATAACTTGTATCTTTATTTATTCCCAGGTAGCCGTGGCGTTGACAGAATTGGGACAACCGACGAAAAAATATCCAACCGAATATAACATTCGGGTCGTACTGATAATAAACGTTTGATCTGTTTCTGTAGTCTTTTACATAAATAACAACTCTAAGCTTAAATCTTGTAGCGTTTAAAGCTGGCTATACAAACGGGGCTCGCCGGTTTAAAACCTAATAACGTTGTGTATTTGTTCAATGCTAGAATCATCATCATCATCACCAGCCGGAAGACGTCCACTGCTGAACATAGGCCTCCCCTTTCGAACGCCACAATGACCGACAATTGGCTATTTGCATCCACCGGTTACCTGCGACGCGCACAATGTCGTCTGTCCACCTAGTGGGAGGCCTACCTTCGCTGCGTCTTCCGGCTCGTGGTCGCCACTCGAGAACCTTTCTTCCCCAACGGTTATCGGTTCGCCGAGCGATGTGGCCTTTGCCACTTCAACTTGCAGATTTTAAGAGCTATGTCGGTGACCTTGGTTCTTCGGCGAATCTCCTCATTCCGGATTCTAGAATGTTCGAATGCTAGAATATCGGTCGCCAAACATCTAATAAGAAAAACGTTCTATATGTCGGGTGAGCATGAAAATTCCTAACGCTTGACTTTCGCGCTCTTGAAGTAAGATGGGACAGAAGACCGACGTCTTCTGTCCCATCTTACTTCAAGAGAAGGTAAAGGAAGAGCGGGCACGAATAGGTGTCTGCGTAACCATCTAGGCAATAAAATCTAATGAGTAGTAGCTTAACCTTTTTGACTCTGTAAGGAGGAGACAGAACACGCATCATTATCAAACTTTATTCTAATCGGGAATTAACGCGATTTACCTGAACATTTAGAACAGGTTCAAACATGTTCAGGCTGTACTAGTGAAAAACGGTTACAGAACGAGTGGACGGCCGAGGCGATCAGAGAAGAAATGCAGTAACCGGAGTAACCGTCAAAATGGGTGCAGTGTTAAGAAAATATTCTGTACCCATTGTGTACGTACCTGGGTCCAAAGTAAGCAACGTTGTAGGTACTGCAAAGGATGTTCTGCCATTACAAACACCAGGTGTCTACAAAATAAAATGCAGTTGTGGTAGCTCCTATATAGGCCAAACGAAGCGGACTATCGCAGAAAGGGTTAAAGAGCATATCACAGCTGTAAAGAACCGTCAGATTAGCAAGTCAGCGATTGCCGAGCATATACTTCAGTCGGATACAAATCACTGGATTGAGTTTCATCGCCCACAAGTCCTTTCCACCGATCGACACTTTTATTCTAGAGTTGTTCGTGAAGCGATTGAAATAAAGAAATATAAAAATTTCAACCGGGATTATAGATTATCAGCTGCTTGGGAACCAGTGATCAAAATGACAAAACCTCGCTATTTGCCGGCGGTGAAATATACAGATACTGTGAGTGTAGTGTGTAGTGGGCTTAACGTTACAAGTGAAAGAACGGGGGTAGACGAAGATATTTCTGCCTCGCGCACGGAGCCGTCTCGCTGAACCAGTCTGCTTGTGACCACGGCTGGCGTAACCCGGCCGAAACGTCAAGCCAAAATATAAGGTAAATCGCGTTAATTCCCGATTAGAATAAAGTTTGATAATGGAACGCGAAAGTCTAACAGTATACACGCATCATTAGTTTAGGATCGAACTCCTAGTTTTATTTTAAGGTAGTTGTTCAAGCTCTTACGACGATGATGCTGATTTATCTTAACGACTGCTGTCTAAATGACAACAACCGAGACCGACTTTTTTACGTGAAGATGCTCAGTTCTAATGAACCCATGGACTGTCCTTGTCTGACGTACCTACCTACTGAACGTAATCGATTACAACGCGTTGTGTGCACCTCCTATGAAATCCTAATGTGTGAAAGGAAACCCTACCAAGTAAATGGACGGGAACAGTGAGCAAAAGTTTTATGGATCAAACTAAAAGAAAAGTTGATGCGTAATGAGACTTATTAGTTGTTTTGCGTACAAGCGATATTGTACAAAAGTAAACTAACATGGAATCGTAAATAATAACACGAGATAATGAATACTTTGGTAACTTTAGATGTTTGTTTGAATCATTTATATGTCAGGTTGTGCAAAAGGCTGTAATTTGTTGTTTGTTGTGCAAAAGGTTTCTGAAAGGTTTTTGAAAACATCTTTTAAGTGAAATATTGTAATACCTATTTGTATGCACACAGCATCAGAACATTTTATAATAATGTTAGAATTAAAATTCTTATCATATCATTAAACCTGTTCTATAATAGCTTATAATTGTAATGTGTGCAAGGAACCATCCAGGAAGGTACCACCGCAGTGTCAGATATTCTGCCGCCAAGCAGCAGTGTGTAAGCATTGCTGGGTTCCGGCGTGAAGGGCACTGTAGCTGGTGAAATTACCGGACACAAAGACTTAATATCCAATGTCTTAAGGGTCGGCAACGCGCTAGTGATTCTTCTGGTGTTGCTAGCGTCTATAGGCTGCGGTGACTGCTTACGCACGCTTGCTTGCCACCTTATTTGTATAAAAAAAAACCTAATAGCTTATTTTCATTGAAAACTTCCGGCCGCTATAGCAACTGGTTGAAAAAGGATTTCTTATTCTTCCCAGAATCGAGTAACTGATACCAACTTCGTTAATATTTTTTTTTTTTTTTTATTTATCAAAATACAAAAAACAGTTTCCATAGGTAAAACATAATTGGCACTAAATTAAACCACTGAGGTTTGTCAGTTATGCCAAGAAAAAATCTACACCAAGCTTAGTAGTGCACGTAGTTAATTAAGTAATTACCTTTTTACCTTACCTTACCTTTTTACTGTTTATGGTGGTGCCAATTCTATTGAAGTCGGATTTTAATTTTATACTAATATTTTTTTCTGGGAATCGAAACACCGTCCTTAAAGTATCCAACTGTTCACCAACTAGGCCATCCAATCCAAATATTAATTATAAACTTTGAGTTACCTTGTTATAATTTAGTTTGGACATATTCCACATAAGGAACACATATTGCCCAGAGCATGTTCTTAACTACCGTCGTTGCAATATTGCAAGAACAACCCCATTTAGCTCGTTAGATGAAAATTACACGCCCCTGGTACAGGTTATTACGAGCGCTATTGTTATTCTTGCTCGCTTTCACGTGTAACCCTAAAGGCGAGGAGGCTATTTGAATGTATTAACAAAACCATCAAATCTGAGGTACAATACAATACAAATATTCTTTATTGTACACCAAAAGAGAACATACAGTTTAAAGGATAAGAAGAATACAGTGTGACAATTTAAGGCGGTCTTATCGCTAAAGCGAAGCGAGGTAGTGTGCAAACATTGAATATAACATTTTTTTTATGATCCAAAATCATAATTGTTGGCACCCCAGCCGAACCTACATAAAGGTAGTGCAAGCTGTGACAATACCATTTAATCAGACACCGGTCTCGCCGGCCAGGCCGAAGCGTCATACGCATACGACCTCAACGACGTGCATCACCTCACTGAGTTTCTTGCCGGTTCTTCTCAGTTGGGGCGCGTTGTGAACCAGTGGTAGAATCAGCCCTCTCTCTTAAGCGACAGCCCAAGCCGAGGCCGTGCTTCCCTTAGGTGCCCTTGACCTCGTCGCTCCCAGTGCTACAAGCGCTCGCCACCTCTTGTCCGGTGAAGCTGTAATGGCCATCTGCGGCCAACAGCGTCTATCATTCCCAAAACCAAGACAATACCATTCATGCAACGGCCACAGGGCAGTCATTGGTATACCCTCATCAAGATATTATTATGATAAAGGTTTGAGATTTGAAGAGAATACTGTAAGTGATGAACCAATGTTTTTATCATGTTTATTATCCTGACATTATAATGACAATTCTACATAAAAATATGCTCTTAGATTTAAATAATCCTCGGCCCTCTTACATACATTGTGGTTTTTGTGCGCAAACATCCATTAACCGAATCGGATTATAGGCCATAATCTTTCAGGATACCCTTAAAACAAAGAAATATTCTTTTTTTGTTGTATGTTTATTATTATTTTTCATGGCAATGTCGCGAAAGTCTCAACATCATAAGCAGAGGTTTTTACAATATGTCCGATAGTGAACGACGCTTTCTGCTAGATACGATACGAACAAAATGAAATTTAAAAAAATAAAAGTTTCATTTGCACGTAAACCCCGCGGTCATTAGTACAAATTGCGCCGAATTGATAATGAACGGATTTTAATGACTCCCCGAGTTACTCCAGTTACCACGTTAATGAAAAATTATATCTCTACCCGCCAGCTGACCGCTAAATTTTAGTTTTCAGCAATTATTTCTTGATTACATTAATAACCCAATTAGTATCAACACTGTATTGTATTGCACTGTGGTATATTGTATTTATTTCATCATCATCATCATCATCATCACCAGCCGGAAGACGTCCACTGCTGAACATAGGCCTCCCCCTTCGAACGCCACAATGACCGACAATTGGCTATTTGCATCCACCGGTTACCTGCGACGCGCACAATGTCGTCTGTCCACCTAGTGGGAGGCCTACCTACGCTGCGTCTTCCGGTTCGTGGTCGCCACTCGAGAACCTTTCTTCCCCAGCGGTTATCGGTTTGCCGAGCGATGTGGCCTGCCCATTGCCACTTCAACTTGCAGATTTTAAGAGCTATGTCGGTGACCTTGGTTCTTCGGCGAATCTCCTCATTTCGGATTCTGTCGCGCAAAGAATCTCCGAGCATAGCTCTCTCCATAGCTCGTTGTGTGACTCTGAGCTTATCCAAAAGGCCAACAGTTAGGGACCACGTCTCAGTACCATATGTCATCACTGGCAACACACACTGGTTAAAAACCTTCGTCTTTAGGCACTGCGGTATTTTGGACGAGAAGATTTCGCGTAGTTTCCCGAACGCTGCCCATCCGAGTTGGATTCTTCGGGCAACCTCTTTGTCGAAGTTGGACCGACCTACCTGGATAGTTTGTCCTAGGTATACATAGTGGTCAACAACTTCGAGTGTATCGTTCCCAACAATTACCGGTACGGGTGCAACATGGACATTAGACATGATCTTCGTCTTGTCCATGTTCATTTTAAGACCCACCTGTTGGGAAACGCTACTGAGGTCGCTGAGCATCGTATTGAGGTCCTCCAGCGACTCTGCCATAATGACTATATGTGTATTTATTTATTAAAAAAAATATGTATTACATGGTTTTAATACAAGACCTTAGAAATCCGTGGAAACGGTTTGACTGTGGGATCAGTTAGTATAACCAACAAGTATAAGTTATATAACACAGAAAGCCCGACTGCGAACAAACACATACAAAAAACACATGTTTATATATTTCAACTCATCTCGATAAGACCTTACATTTGATACCCCTACCTATTGATGTTTTTGGAAGTAAATAAAACACGTAATGGCGGCTGACGGCCGCCATATTAATAATTTTGTGACGGACGAAAAGCTACATCAAATTAGCTAGTTAAAGTATACCCAGTGAAATGTAATGTAATTGGTAGATAGCAATTTGTTTACTGTGTTCAATACGCACTAGTTGAGACCCCAAAGTTTTATATATTAGTAGGTCGCTCGGCTAGTTTTTACGCCCCCCCCATTCCCCCCCCATTCCGCTGCGCGCTCCGGTCCCGATCGGACGTGCGCACTCGCTACGCTCTCTCACGCTCTGTGTGTTTGTGTTCACAGATTCGCCGCCAGGCGTCACCGCCGTCGCTTCGTGACGGCCCACCGACCCGCCGCGTGTTTGGACAGCCGCTGGCTACCTGCTCGCCCGGCCACCAGCGCGCCGCACACCTGCGTCGCGCGCACCCGCCCGTGACTCTTTGTTACTTGAAAACAGGTTCCTGTTTCCAAATAACAAAGCAGTCATTCCGCGTTTTAAAAACCACGTGTTTTTAGTGGTCGCCTAGGTGCGTTAACACCGCAAGGATCCCCTCCTTGCGGTGTTAACGCACCTAGGCGGAGCGTGACCCGAGTGCTCGCCGGTTCCCTTCAGGAAACGGCAACTCGGACGGGATCAAGGCAACCGGCCCTGGGAGTGACCCCCTAGTCGATCTTGATCGTCGCCCTCCCAACCCTTCCGCCTCCTATTTCCTATTCCTTGGGTGCTGTTTGGTTTCGAGCCGGCTTGCCGGTCTCGTCTCCTCTGCCCCGGGGCTGTTAGGCTACACACCCTACACACCCACACACTAGGGCCACACGTTAGGCACTCACCCACTCCCCGCCTTGCCGGCGGGGAGGATCACTCACCCGTATTCCGTCCGGAGAGTTTCCCTTCGGACGGAAAAATGTCGTCCCCCGCACTCTCCCAAGTGCCTCCCGAATTTGCGGTGAGGCTGGTGGAGATTATCTCCGTCAAGTATCCGACGATCTTGACGGAGTTAATCTCGGCCATGAACGCCGCCGCCACCCCAAGCGATACCCTTTCGCCGACCCCACCCGACCTTCAGTCGCAGCCCACCGTTGCGTTTACCGCACCGTCCCCAGCGGCGCTTACCCCGCCACCCTCCACCGCGATTATCTCGCCGCAGCCCACCCCGGCGCACCTGGATGTGCCAACCCAGTTCCCTCCACCGGGGTTCGAGGCCGACCCTCAGTCAGCCTCGGACATGGAGGTCGAACTCGAGTCCGCCAAGCGTCCCATCTCCTCCTCGGAGGACGAATGGACGCTAGTCCGCGATAAGAAACGGGCGCGTCAACCCCGGGACCAGCGCCCGTCTAAGCACCAGTGTGTTGAGGAGGAGGCCTGTGCGTCCTCCCCAAACTCCCTGAGTGCCTCTCCGTCCCCTCGCACCTCACCCACTCCGCGCGCATCAGCCGCCCCGGTGAGCCAACCCGAAGGCCGCAAGCCCCGTCCGCCTCCTCCTGTAATTATACAGGACAAAGCCGCATGGCCGCGCGTCACTAACGCTCTTAAAGCGATAAACATCAAATACACCAAGACCTCGAACACGGCCAACGGTATCAGTGTGTCCGCCATGACATCCGACGACCACCGTCAACTGACATCCCATCTAAGGAAGGAGAAGATCTCCTTCCATACTTACACCCTCGAAGAGGACCGCACCCTTCGAGTGGTCATTAGGGGAGTTCCAAAGGAATTCGAGCCCTCTCTCATCCTTGAGGACCTTCAGTCCCAATGAGACAAGTCGAAAATACGCTTGCCTTCGGGGGTACGGTCGAGAATGACTGTCACCATACTGTATGGGACCTTGGGACCGCGGCCACTCGCCATGCGGTGGACTTCGTGGGCGGGGAATCCTTAGCGTCCATTCGTCCTCCGAGGAGGAGATGGGACGCTTGGCGGACTCGAGTTCGACCTCCATGTCCGAGGCTGACTGAGGGTCGGCCTCGAACCCCGGTGGAGGGAACTGGGTTGGCACATCCAAGTGCGCCGGGGTGGGCTGCGGCGAGATAATCGCGGCGGAGGGTGGCGGGGTAAGCGCCGCTGGGGACGGTGCGGTAAACGCAACGGTGGGCTGCGACTGAAGGTCGGGTGGGGTCGGCGAAAGGGTATCGCTTGGGGTGGCGGCGGCGTTCATGGCCGAGATTAACTCCGTCAAGATCGTCGGATACTTGACGGAGATAATCTCCACCAGCCTCACCGCAAATTCGGGAGGCACTTGGGAGAGTGCAGGGGACGACATTTTTCCGTCCGAAGGGAAACTCTCCGGACGGAATACGGGTGAGTGATCCTCCCCGCCGGCAAGGCGGGGAGTGGGTGAGTGCCTAACGTGTGGCCCTAGTGTGTGGGTGTGTAGGGTGTGTAGCCTAACAGCCGCCTCCTATTTCCTATTCCTTGGGTGCTGTTTGGTTTCGAGCCGGCTTGCCGGTCTCGTCTCCTTTGCCCCGGGGCTGTTAGGCTACACACCGTACACACCCACACACTAGGGCCACACGTTAGGCACTCACCCACTCCCCGCCTTGCCGGCGGGGAGGATCACTCACCCGTATTCCGTCCGGAGAGTTTCCCTTCGGACGGAAAAATGTCGTCCCCTGCACTCTCCCGAATTTGCGGTGAGGCTGGTGGAGATTATCTCCGTCAAGTATCCGACGATCTTGACGGAGTTAATCTCGGCCATGAACGCCGCCGCCACCCCAAGCGATACCCTTTCGCCGACCCCACCCGACCTTCAGTCGCAGCCCACCGTTGCGTTTACCGCAGCGTCCCCAGCGGCGCTTACCCCGCCACCCTCCGCCGCGATTATCTCGCCGCAGCCCACCCCGGCGCACCTGGATGTGCCAACCCAGTTCCCTCCACCGGGGTTCGAGGCCGACCCTCAGTCAGCCTCGGACATGGAGGTCGAACTCGAGTCCGCCAAGCGTCCCATCTCCTCCTCGGAGGACGAATGGACGCTAGTCCGCGATAAGAAACGGGCGCGTCAACCCCGGGACCAGCGCCCGTCTAAGCACCAGTGTGTTGAGGAGGAGGCCTGTGCGTCCTCCCCAAACTCCCTGAGTGCCTCTCTGTCCCCTCGCACCTCACCCACTCCGCGCGCATCAGCCGCCCCGGTGAGCCAACCCGAAGGCCGCAAGCCCCGTCCGCCTCCTCCTGTAATTATACAGGACAAAGCCGCATGGCCGCGCGTCACTAACGCTCTTAAAGCGATAAACATCAAATACACCAAGGCCTCGAACACGGCCAACGGTATCAGTGTGTCCGCCATGACATCCGACGACCACCGTCAACTGACATCCCATCTAAGGAAGGAGAAGATCTCCTTCCATACTTACACCCTCGAAGAGGACCGCACCCTTCGAGTGGTCATTAGGGGAGTTCCAAAGGAATTCGAGCCCTCTCTCATCCTTGAGGACCTTCAGTCCCAAGGATTCCCCGCCCACGAAGTCCACCGCATGGCGAGTGGCCGCGGTCCCAAGGTCCCATACAGTATGGTGACAGTCATTCTCGACCGTACCCCCGAAGGCAAGCGTATTTTCGACTTGTCTCATCTCTTAGACCTCACCGGGGGTTTCTATGTCGAAGCCCCCCACAAACGTGGCACTCCCGGTCAGTGCCACAATTGCCAATTGTACGGCCACTCGGCTCGTAATTGTCACGCCACTCCCCGATGCGTTAAATGCATCGGGGACCACCCGACATCCACCTGCTCTCGCAAGCAGGAGACCGCGACCGAGCCTCCCGGCTGTGTCCTCTGCGGGACCGTCGGACACCCCGCGAATTATCGCGGGGTGTTCGAAGGCCCCAAAGAGGAATCGCCGAGTGGCGAGGCGCAACGGTCTCCGTGCGCCCAGGAACCCAGCGCCCACAGCGCCCATCTTTTCGGCACCCATTGTGCCCGGGCCCCCTGCTCCTCCTGCGCCTTCTGCGCAAAAATTAGTCCCGTCAGGTTCGGCACCCTCCGTGCCGCAGGCTCCACAAGGCGTCGCGCCTTCTGCGCTCCGCGACCCACGGCTCAACCGTCCCGTGCCCCCTGCTCCGCGTCCTAACGCATGGAACACCCATGTGCCCAGCGCGCCCATGCACCCTGCGACTAGCGCCCCGGCGCCTCACGCCGGTTTCACCCCAGTGCCCTCAGCACAAAACACCCTGGTGTCGGACATCCAACTGATCCGTAACACCATGAGCAATTTTAATATTGCCGCCATCCGCGCCCTCGCGCACAAGCTTCGAGTCGCCAAAAACGACTACGAACGCACCATGGCCCTTGTCGAGCACGAGAGTGTGCTCAGCTCCCTGTCACCACCCAATCTTATCCTTGATCAATGGATTTACACCCAAAACGCATCAAGCCCCTCTCCTTGTGCCTGGCGTTTTCCAACGCCCATGGCCGGAGAGGCCTCAACGCGATCAAGTTAGTGAATTCCTTAGGGATCACCAAGTTGACGTCATGCTAGTGCAAGAGACATTCCTCAAACCCGCTCATAGGAGTCCCAACATCGCCAACTACCATCTCGTGCGAAATGACAGAACTGCCTCCCGCGGAGGCGGCACTGTCATCTATTATAGGAAATCCTTGCACTGCATTCCACTCGATGCCCCTGCGCTCACCAATATCGAGGCCTCGGCTTGCCGCCTCTCTCTCTCGGGTCATCCCCCTGTCACTCTCGTCTCGGTGTACCTTCCACCAGACAAGCAACTTCTCAGAAGTGACATCGAAGCACTTCTTGACATGGATAGCGCCGTCATCCTTGGCGGCGACTTCAATTGCAAACACGTCAGGTGGAACTGTCACACCACCAATTATAACGGCGTGCGCCTCGACGCTCTAGTCGACACTCTCGATTTCGACATCATTGCTCCAATGCGTCCCACCCATTTTCCCATCAGCATCGGCTACCGTCCCGATATCCTAGACATGGCACTTCTGAAGAACGTAACGCTTCGGCTGCGCTCCTTAGAAGTGCTCCATGAACCCCCGACCACCACCCCCGACCACCGTCCCGTTCTCATGGAGCTCGGACCACCTCCCTCACCGGAACCAGTCATGAAGACTGTGGTGGACTGGCAGCGGCTGAGCACCTGCTTGGCTAATGTCGACACGCCACAGCTCTCTCGTATCCCTGTCCACCTCTCGTCCCCTCAGGACACCGAACAAGCCGTCAGTGCTTTCACTGACAACCTCCAATCGGCCATCAGCCAATCTTCCCGGCAGGTTGAAGCGGTGGACCCTTATGTCCAACGCTTCAAACTGCCGGCCGACGTCAAAGAATTGGTCCGAGCCAAAAACGCGGCTATCCGCGCTCACGACTCCTACCCCACCGCAGCCAACCGGATCCGCATGCGCGCTTTACAGAGGGACGTAAAGAACCGCATCGCGGAACTCCGGGGGGACCGGTGGGACGGTTTTCTCGAGGGTATCACTCCCTCTCACCAAGCCTAATGGCGGCTAGCGAGGGCTCTCAAGTCCGACACGGTAGCCACCATGCCTCCCCTGACCCGCCCTTCAGGCGCCCCACCAGCTTTTGACGACGAGGAAAAAGCCGAGGTCCTCGCAGACTCTCTAGAGAGACAATGCTCTCCTAGTGTCACAGTTTCCGACCCACCCCATCGCGATCACGTAATAGTGTCTTGGTCACTTTTATTTAGTTTACACCTACTTACAAAATACTTATAAGATTATTGTATTGCTGGTTGTATTAAGTAATAAATAAGCAATGTCAACTTCACTTTTTCCTGTCAGCATGTGTCAAGTGTCATATATAGCTCGCTGATGTCAATCGTACTCAAATGACAAATGACGTGACCTTGACGTATTGTTAGTTGCGTTCTGTTATTGCAATATTTGTTTAGATTATTATTTTTGATACACTTCCTTTTCTTAGTTTTTTATCATAAGTTTACAGAAGTTTTTAAGTTAAGTTATTTAGTAAAGTTTAGTGATGTTATTAATAAGTTTACTCTTGTAACAGATATATTTCACAGTATACTGTAGTGCATCTCTTTCACACTGCCGGCGTGTAGTACTGCATAGTTTATCACATTTATTTTAGTTTATATTCTAAGTATATCTTAATTCGTTTACTTATTTATTTTATATTATACGTATTTACGTTTATATTTATTTTATATTACGTACTTTATTTTATATGTTTGTGTACTATTGATGTTGCAGATTAGTAATGAAGAGTGTGATGTTTCTGAAGATGGCTCTGACTTTTTCTCTCTGTCTTCTTCTTCTGTTAGTCCAGATTGTAGTTTTCATAGTACTTCACCTTGCCCGGTTCTAGACGACATGCTTAGCTCCACATTCTGTGACGTGCCCAAAAATTTTAACGTTGTTCACATTAATGCGCAAAGCATTCCTGCGCATTATTCAGACCTGCTAGCTACCTTTTCGTCTAACAAGAATATTCATGCTATATTAGTCTCGGAAACGTTCCTCAAGCCCTGTCTCCCTTCCACCTCCTACTCCCTTCCTGGTTTCCATCTAATACGTAATGACCGTATTGGCAAAGGTGGCGGTGGAGTTGCCATCTATCTTAGAAATCATCTTCCCTTTAACATACTTGACAAATCGCCATCTCAGTACTCGGAATCTTCTGAGCATCTGTTTATCGAAGTACTTTTTGGTCATTTGAAAGTTCTCCTTGGTGTTTTTTACAGTCCGTCCCTACGTATTAACTACTTTCCATATTTTGAATCCCTCCTTGAAACCTTTGTCCCCACTGTTGATCACACTATCATCATGGGCGACTTCAACACTTGTTTGCTAAAACAAGATTTACGTTCTGACCGTCTGTGCTCAATTGTGAATTCCTCTAACCTGAACCTACTTCCCCTTAGCTCTACCCACCACTTCCCAAATTGTGCTCCATCCCTATTAGATCTCATCATGGTTTCTTCTACACAACATGTATGTGCTCATGGTCAACTTTCTGCTGAAGCCTTCTCCTACCATAACCATATTCTTGTCCTACAATATCCGTTGTCCCAAGCCTAAACCACGTGTAGTTATGCAGCGTAGTTTCAGTGGTATTGACAATTACCGTTTACCAAGCTTAAACATCTCCCTGCACCGTGGCTAACTGACGACATCAAGGGTATGATGGCGAGGCGCAATGCTGCTAAGGTCAAATATCGCAACAACCCTAGTGATCTCAATCAGACACGATACAAAGCGTTACGGAACAGATGCAGTAGATTATGTAGGGATGCGCAGCGTCGTCACATACATTCCTCTGTCCAGAACAGTGATCCTGGAAAGGTGTGGTCTTTCCTAAACTCCCTTGGAATAGGTAAGACCAAATCATCTGTAACCCCTCAACTTGACTTAAATGCTTTAAATCTACACTTTACGTCCTCTAGTCCTTTACCCTCTTCAACTAAACTTGACACTCTGGCCTCATTATCCATGTTACCTTCGCCGCATCATGCCCCTTTCTTTTTCAGACCTGTAACTGAGCAAGAGGTAGAAAAAAACATCCTTGCAATAAAATCCAATGCTGAAGGTATCGATGGGATAAGTCGTAGAATGATTATCCTCGGCTTAAAAATATTTACTCCCATTCTTTGCCATATTTTCAATTTCTCGTTCAATACTTCTACCTTTCCTAGCTGTTGGCGCCTTGCGGCAGTCTTACCCGTTCCGAAAAACAATAATCCCACCTCGCTGGCGCACTATCGTCCCATTTCCATTCTTCCCTTTCTCTCTAAAGTTCTGGAGCGCCTAGTCAACCATCAACTCAGTCTTTATGTGAATTCTCATAATCTTCTCAGTCCTTTCCAGTCTGGTTTCCGTCCCGGGCACAGTACTGTTTCTGCTCTCACTAAGGTATCTGATGATATTCGCTTAGGGATGTCAAATCAACAGTTGACTGTACTTGTTCTCCTTGACTTTAGTAGCGCCTTTAACACTGTTGACTTTGACATCCTTCTGGCAATGCTTCGTTCTCTTTCCGTTTTGGACACTGTAGTTGAGTGGCTTCGCAGTTACTTGTTCGGGCGTCGGCAATGTATCCGCGCTGATGATAAATGCTCACGCTTCTGCGACGTTCCTGCCGGCGTTCCTCAAGGTGGCGTCCTTTCTCCACTCCTCTTTTCCATATTCATCAACTTTCTTACTCCTCTCCTCTCTTCCCGGTTTCACTTATACGCTGATGATTTGCAAATATACGCCCAAGCATCTGTGGATGATATTAATACTGCGATTGCTAAACTTAATGTTGATCTTGCGACTATCCATCACTGGAGTCATTCTCATGGTCTTTCTGTCAACCCTAATAAGTCGCAAGTGATCGTCATTGGTGGTTCTAGGCAGATGTCCAAAGTAAAGTATGCCAATCTCCCTCCAGTTATTTATAATGGTATCACTCTTACTTACACCAAGGTTGTCAAAAACCTTGGTGTACTCTTTGACAGCACTCTTTCCTGGTCTGATCATATCTCTGAGACAAGTCGTAAAATTTTTGCAGCTTATGCGTCGCTTAAAAGGTGGAAAAATCTGCTCCCCGTGAGGACAAAGGTTGAACTTGCGCAATCCTTGCTTCTTCCTATTTTAGATTATGGTGATGTTTGTCTCATTGACCTTAACGAGGACTTATTGAACAAACTCCAGCGACTTCAGAACCTGTGTATTAGATTTATCTATGGGCTGCGCAAGTTTGACCACGTATCTGAGTACAGGAGTAAATTGAAATGGTTGCCCATTCGTTTGCGGCGTGATGAACATGTTCTGATCCTATTGTATAATGTTCTGTATAACCCGCTTTCCCCTTCCTACCTTAAGGAACGTTTCCAATTTCTCGGAGCTAATCATAATGTTAATTTGCGTTCCAAAACGGATAATGTGCTAAAGGCTCCTTTTACTCAATCTGGCTATTACGGGGACTCTTTTACTATTAGAGCTACGCATTTGTGGAATGATCTTCCTCCTTATGTCCGGCATTCCAAGTCTCTGCCTATCTTTCGGAACAACCTGCATAAGCATCTTCTTGCTAAATCCCTAGTGAGCAACTAACATCTTACCTGTACATTGTGAACTATTTGGTACATGTTTATTTATATATATATATATTTATATATATTATATGTATATATACCATAAATAATACCAGTCCTTGTTGTATATAATGTAAATAAAGGTATTTTTTGTGAAATAGGTATTTTATAAGTATAGTATCTTATATAATATATATATATTCATTTAAATATGTATTAGTATATAATAATATTTTTATATATGCATAATGTGTTGTTGATATATTATTTATTGTTTATCTACTTTTTATTATTACTGTGCACTATACTGCAGTTTTATTTTAGTATAGCTCCTTTTACAAAGGTTGTCTGGAAGAGATCGCTTTGAGCGATAAGACCGCCTTTGCTCACATTAAGTTATGTAACTGTTCAACAAAATGTGTGCAATAAAGTATTAATCTATCTAATCTATCTATAGGGAAGTAGAGCGCAGGGTTTCTGCCCCGCCATCCGACACACTCACCCCGGTCACCCATTCCGAGGTGGAAGACCTCATCAAAGGCCTTAAGCCTAAGAAAGCCCCCGGCCCTGACGGCATCTCGAACCGCGTACTAAAAATCCTTCCCTACCACTTGATCTACCTCTTGGTAGCCATCTTCAATGCCGCCATGGCGCACGCTATATTCCCTTCGGAGTGGAAAGAAGCAGACGTCATCGGCATTCACAAACCCGGTAAGCCACGTGACGATCCCACGAGCTACCGCCCCATAAGTCTCCTTAGCGCCCTGGGCAAACTCTACGAGCGCTTGCTTCTCGCAAGACTCAAAGAATTTGTCATCTCGAAGGGCATACTCATACACGAGCAGTTCGGCTTTCGAGCTGGACACTCTTGCGTCCATCAAGTGCACCGCATCACGGAGCACGTCCTCTCCGGGCTCAACCAGCCCAGACCCATATACACCGGAGCCTTATTCTTCGATGTCGCCAAGGCATTCGATAAGGTCTGGCACAATGGCTTGCTTCACAAGCTCTACCTCATGGGCGTGCCAGACCGTCTGGTCCTCATCATACGAGATTTTCTCAGGAATCGTACTTTTCGATATCGAGTCGAAGGTGCGCGATCCACTTCCCACCCTATTCAGGCCGGAGTCCCTCAAGGCTCTGTGCTCTCTCCACTCCTGTTCAGCCTGTTCACGAACGACATCCCTCGTTCGGACAGGGTGCAACTAGCCCTATATGCGGACGACACCGCACTATATTTCTCACACAGAAATAAGGCTTTCCTGACGCGCACTCTTCAAGTCGCCGTCAACGCCCTAGGCGAATGGTTCCAAAAGTGGCTCATCGCGGTGAACCCGGAAAAGAGCGCCGCGGTGTTCTTCTCCCGGGGCACCAGATCCCACACTGCGGGCCATCCCAGTAGTCGATTACGTCAGATCACCCTCTATGGGCGTCCCATTCCTTGGACCAAAAGGTCAAATATCTAGGCGTCACCCTAGACTCCCGCATGACATTTGGACCGCATATACGGTCAGAACGCAACCGAGCGGCCTTCGTCCTCGGCCGGCTCTACCCCATGATCTGCAGGCGGAGTAAACTGTCGCTTAGGAATAAGTTGACACTTTACAAAACCTGCATCCGTCCCATCCTAACTTACGCCAGTGCCGTATTCGCACACGCGGCTCCCGTCCACATCAATAGCCTCCAGGTTATTCAAAACCGATTCCTTCGACATGCCGTCGGTGCCCCGTGGTACATGCGGAATGTCGACCTTCATTCTGACTTCGGTCTAGTCCCTATCCGCAAATTTTTCAAAGAAATGTCCGAACATTACTTTGAAAAAGCGTGCGTCCACCCAAACCCGCTCATCGGCGCCGCTGCCGACTATACCCCCGACCCCGACCCTGGTCCCGGTCCCTCAGATCGTCGACCTACCGTACATCGCCGCCGTCCGCGGCATGTACTGCTCGACCCACCCGACCCGATGTCCGTCCTCCTGGACCATGACACAACACCAACACCAACACCGACAACGACGTCATGAGTCGTACACACACCTACACACCTCGCCGGCGAGACCGGTGTCTGTGACACCGGTCTCGCCGGCGAGGCCGAAGGGTCGTACGCATGCGACCTCGACATGCATCCCCTCGCTGAGTTTCTTGCCGGTTCTTCTCAGCGGGGGCGCGTTGTGAACCGGTGGTAAACTCACACTCTCTAAGCGGCAGCCCAAGCCGAGGCCGTGCCTCCCTGAGGTGCCCTTGAGCTAGTCGCTACCTTTCCGGGCTGGAGCGCTCAAGGCGCTCGCCCTCTTGTCCGGTGAAGCTGTAATGGCCATCTGCGGCCAACAGCACTACTCCTACACAAAAAAAAAAAAAAAAGTTTTTACGCACTCGACATTTTCCTGGATCCTCAATAAGAAGCTGAGAACATAAGAAGCCTCAAACATAAGAAGCCTAGAATATAAGAAGCCTAGAACATAGGAAGCCTAGAACATAAGAATTTGTATATACGAACTAGTTATAAGGAAGAATTGAAGAAAGCGAAATACAGTCCATTATTGTTTTTACGTCGATTGAGGGTTTTATTTATCTCCTCCGATAGGCCCCCACAAATTTATTCGGAAAAATATATAGCTTATGTCACTCTTACAACTAAGATGAATCTAACGACATGCATACTTTCATACTCTCGAAAAACATATGTAGCTCTCCTCCTGGGGCATTCGGAATATTGCAAATAAATATAGCAAATACAATTCGCCATATTCGCCAGAGAACAAAAGTTACTGACATAGCTGTTAGGATTAGCAAGCTGAAGTGGCAGTGGGCTGGTCATATTTGCCGCAGAACCGACGATCGTTGGGGAAGACTGGTTCTGGAGTGGAGACCACGAACTGGAAAACGTAGCGTAGGACGCCCTGTGACCCGGTGGAGTGACGATTTACGAAAAGCAGTTGGCAGTGACTGGATGAGGAGAGCCGAAGACTGGGCTCAATGGCGTGTATTGGGGGAGGCCTATGTCCAATGATGATGTTGATAGCAAATATTGAAGAAATAATTCTCTAATTTGTATTTAAATTTTTACAAAATGTTAGTTTTTATACCTTTTTTTATATTATTTAAGCAACATAAACGTTAATATTTTTTTCTGGCTTGTAGTTTCGTGTGCTGTTTTGCGCGAATAAGTACGTAAGTTACCAAAACTTTATACTAAAACGTTGTTACTAGGTATAGTCATTTTTGGACGACAAAGTCCGGTTTTCGTATTCTAAGTGGCAAGTTGTGACTTTGTAAAAAAAACTTTTATACTAAACATTTTATAATGAACAGTCACTAGGCGGCATTGTAAATGTCACCGGCAACCATTGATATATTATTTAGACTTACTTATTATATTACTTATTATATCTACTGTGTAGTAACATTGTACATTACTTATTAAATCGATGCTGGCAACCGATGGGTGCAAATAGCTGTCGTTCATTGCCGCGTTATTAGGAAGCCTTTGTTCAGCAGTGGCTTCCGGCTGATGATATTGACATATAATGGAGCATCGTTATCAAACCAAAATCTGCTATGTGCACTTTTTGAGATAGTTCACAGCCCTATCTACCGTATAAAAAAACTATTATGTGTACGAGCACTGTACGATGATCTACGACCACTTTTTAAAATATGGAATGTGCATATAAAGATTTTTGTCAAATAATATCTGCTATGTGATACACTATTTGACAACTATCAATTCATATAAAATTTTATACGAAAATGTTTTTACTCGTTAATTCAAAATAGAGTTTTTGCACACCACTGATTTTGGTTTGACAACGACGTTGGTTCTTTTTTACTTTTACAGAATCGGCAAGTATCTACGGTACTTAACCTCATTCTATGTAGGTGCTCGTTGGCACCAAAATGTCCCGTGAGTCCACCTTTCAGGTGTGCCTAATTTGTGATCTGTTTAAGTTTAATAGTTTAACCCCACAGTCTACCCTTGTGCTCGCAAAAGTTTTGGAGCGGTTTAGATCCGTCACCTCTTTCCATCCTTTCCTTAATTACATGCTTATACCTGCGGGTGACAACGCCGTTACTATAAGTCGGCGGTCATGGCTCGATATTTTAAAACCGACACATTGTCATTATATTTCTTGCTATATATGAAATAATAACTCTTCGCCCAACTGCCCCACACGGAGGATTGTGTTTTCATGATTATGTATGTATGTCTATTTCTTTGGCATGTCCTACAGCCTAAACGTCTTGGTAATGAGAGAGACATGGGTTATTTTAACTTGTATTTTGAATTCGTTTGTTTCCGACAACATCGATATGGGCATAGCCCTCTTGGAACACCATGTATTATGGCGTTGGCGGGAGACCAATGTTCTGCAATGGACGTCTCGCAGCTAGTAATGACAATGAATATATAATATTGCTGTCAAATCAAAGGTCATAACGAGGCGAGACGAGACTATTTCGTTTGTTCGCATCGCAGTCGGACTAGCATCAGCTGGAAGACATCCAGCACTCTTACACCGACTATGTACTTCATATGTATTTTACTTAAACAACTAACTACCTTGCCACGATGCCACGTGTGCTTTTTTATATTCATAATTCAAATTCCAGTTAAATCTAACATTGTAAATGGAGATCAGATATTAAAATATGTCGTGATTTATTGCCTTGTTCTAACAATTGATCACTGAATTTTAAGTTAGACCAAAACTCGATCAACAATTATTTTGTAAAATAAATAAAACGTTTTGTTTCATAATTGAAATAAAATTATACTTTCAACAAAGCTTGTGGCAAAATGCTGAACCGTTAATAACGACACGTCGTTAAGTCGTCAAACGTCTTCAAGACACGACTAAAAACTACTGTGACACGGTTTATAGTTGTATAGAACAATTATGCCAACTGTTAATGTCTGTAGTTACGACAGGGGTGGTGAACTCGCTGTGAAAGTTTCGTGATCACAATACCAACGAAAGTACGCAGATACAGTTTATTTACCGCAGTTACCCACAGTGACAGGTCATATTACAGTGGCGTAACTTGCCTTGAGAGATGTGCCCTGTATTAAAATTTGTTGGGAACCTAAATGAAGGTACGGCCGACCCAAGAGTTTGTCAGATCAAGGATTTTACGTTTTTTTTTACAAAGACACACATTCGGGGCCTCGGTACCCTGGGGGCCCCGTATCATTGACACGGCTGATACGGCGGTAGCTACGACTCTGTCATGTTATAAACAAGGACTCATCCGTTCGTAAAGATTATGTATTGTAATCTACAGTTGACGGGTCCGTAAGTCCGTTCATCCTTTGGTCATGTAGTTATGCCACTGCTTCACTGGGGCCCACGGCCACACTACGCACGAATTGACATCATTGGTCCACGCGTGTTGATCGTACTCGTATTATTTCACTCACGAAGCTCACTTGCTTGTTGGCTTGTAATTTTTTCACTATTTTTTAACAGTGTTTGTCATGTTACAATTAGATAAGCATAAGCGACAGCCCTGCCGTTCAAAAGATTAAATAAGAGAGAGAAAAAAGAAAAACTAGTCAACTTAAATCTTGTCTATGGAACCGAGTTTAAATCGTCACAATGCAGTTACTTTGTAATGGACGGCTTACAATTACCGGCTTTTTACTTTTTACACATTAAATTATATGGCTATATTAGGTAATATCGACGTGGTTTATGCAGGGAAAAATTTAAGTGGTCATTGAGAATTAGGGCACTGGACGGGCCCTTGCATGATCTACCACCTGGTCAAACAGTATATAACCGTAATAGGCTATTAAAATGATAATCTCAACTGACTCTGGCTTCCATCAATCGTGCTAAGCCGGCTGGAAGACTCAATAAATATGCGGATTGATACTAGCAACAATATTAGACCTTATAACATATTAGATAAGAGTGTAGATATGTTCGCAAATAAAAATTTATTGGTTGATAGCCAATTTTCCTCATGTAAGAGAATTTGTTATGTATAGTAGATCATAACAGTTCGATAGACGAATGCGTATATATAAATATGAATTTGGCATTGCTATAATAATTACAAGTCTTCGCATATTACACTGGCTGACGCTGGCTCCACTCCGACTCCACTCATAACCTTGTTGACGACACGTTACCCACTCATTGACGTTATGTTGTCCACTGGTGACCATCGGGTTATTGAGGCATCGTGGATGCTGAGCCTAAGGTTGGAGTTGGAACGGTGTTGGGTTGGTGTCAAATCGGTGTCAGTAGTATTATTAATATCACCAGGTACCACAAATAAAGCCATCGGACCGGACCGAGTAAGTAAACTACAACTCATAAACAACAAACTTTTTTTAATATGTGTATTTTCTATAACATACTTAATTTTATATACACATTTTTTTTTGCGCAGGGGAAACCTTCAATAGGTCCCCGGTAGCTGTGGGGGTCAACCGGGGTATGTGGGATTCTTACCCACTAAAACCACACACATGAGAGGGGACTCCCGGGGTCTCCGGTTGGATCTGCACCAGAACCCTCTCAGTGCCTTACCTTTGAGCCCGCCCCGCTGGCCCCGGGGGGCGCATTGTAGCCCCTCGGGAACTAGTCACGGTGCTCACGAGGACGGGGGTCGCAACCCCGCCACCGTCCTCCTCGAAGTCACCGAACACCAAACAACGCGGTTTCATATTTAAAGTAAAAACACAAATTAGATAAAGAATATTTTTTATTAAAACAGACAATGAAGAAATCTTAATCCGTTGATAGCTAAAACAGTTGTAATAGACAATACGATTTTTAATTTTTATACTTACATAAATAATTTTATTTTATTAAGAACATAGGAATAATATTCCTACATATATTATATGTAGTGTTATTGTTACAACAAGAGTTCAAAAAAACATTCTCCTATGAAATGTCGTAGTGTTGTGAAATTTAATTGAATAAAGAAAGTATTAAAATATTTTTATTTTATTTAATAAATACCTACTTACTATACAATGAATTATTGTGACTAACTTAATTATGATTAGAAATATACTATTCTTGTAAACGAATACTAAAAATACGATATTGAACGAATTTTATTAGTATCTAACACTATTTAATTATACATACATAAAATCACGCCTTTTTCCCGTAGGGGTAGGCAGAGCCCAAGGGCCGCTTTTCGCCTCCGTGAGAAACGAGACGTGATGGGTGGCGAACCACATCGCCGCCATTTTGGTTAATTAAATTATTTGTATGATTGACCATTGCGCTCTCACGAATAAGGGAAGGATAATAATAACAATAGTTTAATCTTATTCCATAATAATATCCTGGAATCTGGTATAATAATACACGTTATTTAAAAAATCAATTAAAATAATGCAAGATTTAAATGGTGTATACCACTTCAAATTTCATAATCGAAATGAAAATGTACTTTAAATGTCCTCCTGGCCGATACGACCACAGCGGCCAATCTTTCGCAACATCAGCCATCTACACGGGAGTTATTATGGAGCACAAGTGCTTGCGTAGACACAAGGGCACTCTCTCTTCCTTTTACTTCTCACAATCCGATGGGACGGAAAACTGACACGACCGGGGAGAGATAAAGCGCAGGAAACGACTTTTTATATGATTCCCATCCTACGCTTAGATCATCTTATTTTACAGACAACCAGATGATCGGCCTGCATTGTCCTAGCCTTTAAGGAAAAAGTACACAAAGTTGTTGGAACCCGCGACCTCCGGTTTGCAAATTGCGCGACGGAGGCTACAAAAATGCTAAATATCCTTAATAATAATTGTGCAACCACACTTTCAATATATTATTAGGTTTTTAGTTTATTTATTCATTTTTTTTTACAGGTGAACTAGTCCATCTGATTTCGTAGTGCGCAAAATATAGCTAGAACATAAGCTAACATTATTGTCTAGATGATATATTAGTAAGATTACGCATAAGTGTAAAACATTAATAAATATTAAAATTACCACGAGATTAAATGGACATTTTTAAATATAAACACATATTTTTCTCTTAACTACTTGTTAATAAAGTAAAACCTTCACAAGATTGACAGTAGGCAGGCGACGACGCGGTGTAGGCCCTGTGTGGTCGTGAGCACCGCGAAGTTGCCGGGGAGAGCGTGCATTCTCAGTAGTGCTATTATCTAAACAACCCGACCACGAGCTCGACGCTGCGGCAGCGGCGAGTTGCGTTTTCTTATTCACTAACTTTGCTTACGCGGTGCTAGGAGATTTTACAGTTTTCAGTGAGTTTGACAGCCAGTTCAACGTCGAGTCGAAATGCGATAGTGTATACAGTTTTTAACAGCGTCGAATTTACCGCTGAGTCGACGTTGAGCTCGCTGTCGAGCCCAAGCCACGATAGGTTACGTTAGAGAATTATGTCGCTGTTCCCAGCGGGACGCGCTTTGGCAAGCGTCTGGCGCTAGAGTGACTCTGGCTAGGTTCGAACGGAGTGCCCACTTTCCACAGGCTCGATGAAGTCCCAGTGGCTTTTTGTATTGTGTATAATTGACTTTATGTATTAATTATATTAAACTAAAATGACATTTTAATATATTTTTTTAATAGTCATTATTAAATACCAATATCTTTCTTCTAACCCAATTCCAAGAAATACATTCGATAAATTCATTTAATTTATCCAGCACCACCGGTTTTTAATATCTATAATAATTTAACGTAAAAGAAATAATAACAGAAAACAAAAACAGGCCTCTTGTTTTCTTTTTTGTTTATTTCTTCTGTGACTGCAAAATGAAGGTTACTTTATTTTGAGATCATGTAAACCTTATTATAAATAAATATAATAAATTATTTCAATAACATGGAAATATAATTATTTTACTATCAATCATAAACTTTACCAACATAAACATCAATTTACGAGTAGACACCTACACTAAATGGCAAACAAAATGTCTAACATTAAAGTACCTATTTCCTATTTTAATTTTCGCCAATAGCTTAGAACTGTGACAATTATTGTAACTTTACCTAAAATAACTTGTGACGATAACTGCATAGTACTGTTTATAAATTTTTCTTCCCATTTTAATCCATACAATTTTCTCTGTTTGTTTACCAGTAGAGAAAATAATGGAAATTTAATGGAAATTTTAGTTCTTGGTTTAAAAACCAAGAACAAAAATTACCATTACCTAAAATACGGTAATTAATTATTTACACTCATTTGCACAAACAATATGAACAGATTTCTGACAGTGCAGATAGGCGGCCTTATCGCTGACATGCGATTTCTTCCAGGCAACCTAGGAGAGGAGTATAATTAAAGATAGACGCAAGTAGTGCAAACAAGTAGATTTATGAACACAATTTACATATTTTATAGATTAGGTCAAAAAAATATTCAGTGTTTTTGTAGCCGCTGGGCTAAAAAAAAGCGGGCAAGATTGTTTTTAAAAATACTGTACAAATACTTCTTGTCTAGACGGTTACTGGTTAACCACACAGTGATCACATAAATATGCATGTGAGATTTATATATCTTTATTATATTTAATTTAAAAACAAAGTGAATATTGTAAGTTAAGATCATAAGTTCGGGAGGCAGATTAATTTTCATACATGTGCTATTAATTCTAAAGTAATGCCATATGTGAAAATTAATCTGCCTTTCAAACTTCCGTTGGGTACGACTGTTTTTGTAAAGGAGTGCCTAAAAATGGCAATAAGGTGTGGTGTGGTGTGGAGCGTTAATGTGATTTTAACGTACAAGCTAGTTTAATTCATAGGCAAAATACAACTATGCTATTTAATTATAAATCTTATTTATAATTTGGAAATAATTTATATACTTACCTATATCAAAACTGTAAAAAATTACAAATAATATTATAAGACTTGCAATTTAGTACAATAATTTTATATGAGAAATAAAATAAAATTTGGTAGATCTGTGATTTATTAAGCGATATCATTCAGTATTTATCGATACAGCTAATTTTAATTTTCGCTCAAGGCAGCAGAATCGCCGAGTGCACGCAGTTGCGTGAGCGTGTTGGAAGAATCGCTTAATCATGGTTGCCGAGGTAGGTCATTGACTGCCTTGTTTAAAGTTGATATCGATAAGTTCCTATTTCAGTCAAAAATTAAGATGTTATTGAATGTTTTTTTTTTCCATTGTTTGTTGTTTCGCTTGTTTTATGTTACGTGTCTTTGATTTGGGTAGCGTTTCGTGGGGTGTTTCACCCTCTCGAAGCCGGCTAGTAATTAATGGAGCAACCTGTATATTCATCTTATCAGGCTTAGAACAGACTGGACCTAAAATTACCATCTTATCTTAATTTAATTATCTTACACTTATTTTAGGGCGATAACTTAAAATTACGTTTTTATCATTCCCAAAAATAATTTTCTTATTTTTACCTTGGCACTCGTATCTATATCACAGATCTTTGACTAATCGGCTGCCTCATTTAAAAACCCGGTAAGAGCTATTATGGAAATTTGATAGAAGAAAACCTATAGCAAGGCAATCTTTGAAAAGTATTTAGGCATGTGATTTCCATCCCGCTCCCGCGTATATTTTGTCTCCCTCGGTGTTAATTCAAAAATCCAGTAAGGCGGAACGCAAATGTTAAGACACTTTATGAAATGATAAAGTCCAAAGTTTTATACCGGCTATAATATAATAAATTTGCACTTTCTAGGTACGGCATGCAAAATCCAGTTATTTATAACATTTATGTGGTGGTGTTTTTAATTTGCGGCGGATTGACTAGAAATAAAATAACCCTTACACTGGGTTCAGAATTGGGGCAGCAGTTATCGTTCGTTCTTCTCGTTTTGTATATAACTACTTGAGTACATTTTCATGGTTCAGCACCTTGATACACTTGACACAATGAATCAATTTTATATTTTTTCCACTAAGTGAATTTACGTTTACTATGGTTACCTGAGTAGGTAGTAATCTTTTCTAACTGTTTGGATGTCGTTGACCTCTTACCTGTTTCTAATTATAACATTTCATCAGTGCATTAAACCCAATCAAATTTAACTAAATATTTTTACATTGGACCTGTTACAGTTTTATTATAAGTATAGATATATAGATTACAAAACAAGGGAAATGGGAGAAAGGGGGAGCATAATATAATAAAAGCGCGGGCGGAGTTGCGCGGGTTAGCTAGTAGATTACAAAATAAAACTTAATATGTCTTTCCAAACACGCATAAATGTGGCGATTTTTGCAATACAGAGTATTCGAGGTCCAAACTCAGTGCCCAAAGTCCAAAGGGGTTGATTTTAGCGGAAAAGAATCGCACATAACCGACCTGCGCCCCTAAGAAAATCTGGTAAGTGTTGAGGTTTTCCTCCTAGACCATAAAATTAAATAAAAAAGGTTACTGAATAGTGTGTCATGTACTTCGCTCAATTATATTAAATGTCATGATTCCATGTATCAAGTGTACCTCCTTAAAAATATCTCGAAACACGTGGAACCCTGTTGTTGTAATTCAGTTTTATAATGGAGACAAAAAGTCGTATTGTTGGGAAATCCAGCGAATGTTCTGTTGCCTAAAAGCAGGCATTGTGTCTTAAAAGTTAAACACTTTTACATAATGTCCTTGTTAGTACAACCCTCGGTTATCCTAATAGGGTCTTGCTGACTATAGCTCGAGAAGTGGGCAATTTAGTTTTTATAGTGACGCAAATGTTGAGTTGCAGAAAATATTTGACAGTGAAATAATTACAAATAATAATTTTCATATATACCTAATTAGTTACAATACTTAAAATTTATTCTTATTTTAAAAGCTCATATTTTATTAATCGCTAATATCAGAACCTAAAAAGGTCCACGTGGCTCGAGTTTTAAAACTTGTACGAGCAATAGCTCCTTGATTTAATACCCATTTTTTTTTCTAATAATTTGACATTGATCCCGCAAGACATACATTCAAATTGGAACTACAAATTGTCGGGGCCTATCTCTTTATCCTTACATAGATAGGTTTCAAAGCTATCCTGGCATTGTTTAGAGTCTTGATCAAATAATTTGATAATAGTATCCTTAAAAAAGCCGTTAGGTTGTATAAAGTTTTCCAATTTCGTTTCCACCGAAAGCTTCCTCTTTTTATTTTCATTTGAGACACGAATAAAATCTAAAGAGTAACTCTGTCGTATCATCTTTTGATTTTTAAGGCTTTGCTGTTCGGTTTCTGCGTTGTAAATAATAATATCATTGTCTGTATTATCGGTAGGATGCTCTTCGAAAGCTTCATTACCATACACGTTTTTATTCATATGAGCGTTAATGTTACTGTCAACGTTTTCAGCTGTTTTACTAAAAAGCAGCCGTTCAGAGTCCATCAATAAAAGGACAGGTGACCTCTGATTGACAGCTTTGTAAGATACACCAAAGGAATCGAGCTTTTTATTGTTACTACTGCTATCTTCATCGTAAATCGTCTCTCCCGAGCGCTCGGCGTCGGAATTTTTACTCTCTTGAATAGTACTTAGTTCCGGGTTTCTAGTAAACGTTCTCTGGTACTCGTTGTTAGAGATTTCTGACACGCTATCATCAAAAGTTATCTTCTTTTCCTTAGAAGGTTTTGTTGTAGTTGAGAAGTTAGTTTCTGACGAGTTGTATCTTGAGGTATTCCCTGATAATTTGTTAGCTGGTGATGCTAATGTGCTGTTGAAGCCTTTGTCGTTCCGCGATGCTTTTCCTTTGGCGTGAATTCCAAATATTCGTTTAATTGAGTTTCGAAACTGTAACAAAAATATATTTTGATATTACATCAGATCTAGATGGTCATCTACAATAGAAGGAATTCGTTTTTTGATATATATTAATACCTTTTTACATACTTCTAATGTCAATTTAACTATAGAAAATTTTCTGAGAATTTCTTTGTTGAAATTATGGAAATGTTTTGCCATCTATATCGTCTGGTCTTATGTAAGGTGTATTTATATAACTTACTTGGGAATTCATTCCGACGTATATGAGAGGATTATAGCAGATGGAACTTTTTGCTACTAGGGCTGGAATAACACCTGCACCTGGTGACACCTGCGTAACAAAGAAATATACTTTAGTTATTTTAAATTATGATTCTCAATTCACCAGATTGTAGATATCAAGGATTTGTGTATAAATAAATAAATCAGAGAACTAATAATATTATTTTATTTTTATTTATTTATTTTATTTAACATACACGATGAATTGAGTACCACCTCCCTTTTTGAATTCGGTTTTAGACATAATAATATACCCTACACCAACTTTAAAAGACTGTATATCTATACTATATCTTTTCCCGCAAAAGAAAGATGCCATTACATTACCCGTGACGTGAAGGAAATACCCCCAAGTTTTGCATGATATGCGGAGTGTAGGGTTAATCTGCATGCCGAAGAGACGTAACAATGAGCTTTGTTGCTGAGAGGGTGGCATGGCCGAAAAAACGCGTATGAATATTATAGAATAGGAGCTTAAAAAGTAAAATTATTCGAGTGTACTGGAGCGAAATACAAGTTAAATGTACTGGAAGATGACAATATACATATTATTTTATGTACAAGTCTTCTTTGTACAGGCATTCTTACGGTTGTATATGTAGTGATATCGAGTGATATTATAAACCATAGATGTGTTATATCTATTGTATCAATCAATATATCATTCGTTACGTCTTGTATTTTGGTTATATAGATACTCATACATCTTTGCTGCAACACCGCTGTTGTTTAGGCGTTTTTTAATAAATTAAATAAAAACCGATAACCGTTGGGGAAGAAAGGTTCTCGAGTGACAACCACGAACCGGAAGACGCAGGCCACTAGGTAGACAGACGACATTGTGCGCGTCGCAGGTAACCGATGGATGCAAACACATTCTAGTGTTCTAAGGGGGAGACCTATGTTCAGCAGCGGACGTCTTCCGGCTGATGATGATGATGAAATAAAAAATATAAACATACACATTTTTGCCACATTGCTGACTAAATATTATAATGTCTTTAACAAGAGGAAGAGTGGTATTTTGAGACTGTAAAAGGACGAAAGGAGTGTCTACGCAAGCACATGTGCACTATAATATCTCCCCAGATGGCTGATCTTGTATAAGATTGGACACTATAGTCGTATCGGTCAGGGAGATTATTATTAATAATGTCCTTCTGGCCGATGCGACCACAGCGTTCATACATTATTTAATATTATGTGTAACAAGTACCAACAAGATTGTAAAATTCCGATAAAGTAACAAAGACTGGTAGACTTTTACATTTGATTAAGAGGTAAATCAGTTTAGTATAAACATTAAAATAGTAATAAAACTTAACAAGAAATAGAAAAAAAAAACTGAATGCAAAACAACAGGGCAGGGTGTGAGTGGCACTCGAACCCACTTCTATACCTACCAGGTGGTGCTGAGAACCTATTCTCCTATCTCGAGCATCCGTTCAAGATAGTGTAAGGGGGAATGAAGGAGGGAGCGCGGAGGTGACTTTTGCTTAGTTCGATTGAGCACTTGTTTGACAAAATACCTACTGGCTGGCTGATTGAAGAATGTAATATGTCCAATGATGTTCGGTATGCTCAAGGATTGAAGGTCTTAAGTTACGTATAAAAAAGTTAAATTAAATAAATAACTACAAATCTAACAAAACCTTAATTAGGTGCAGTAATGTGCAACCTTGCAGTAGGCGTCTTCTGTCGTCACGCGGTTGTTTACAAAGAAAGAGATAGCTGACCGGAGCGTTGTAAACAAATAACTAGGTAACGAAAGTCTGTTTCTCCGTGGGGTGTCCAGGTAAGAATAGCAGCCACCTGTTTCCTCCCGTTGGGTGTCCGTAAAAGGCGACTAAGGGAAAACAAAAAGTCGGGCAGCAGCGTCTTTTTATTGGATTATGTACCACCTATACTGCAATCCCCAAGCCGCCTGCCAAGCGTGGGGATTATGGCAACCCCTCCCTTCTAAGGGCCTTCCTTTCGGCTGCTGATGATGATGAAAGTCTGTTTAGAAGCGCGCGTGACTGAGTGTTCATTCTTGAAGTGTCATATATGGGACTAATCGCACCACTCATTCCCACCACTGTGACTCCTGTAAGCCAGGAAGTGGCATATATGTTCAACAGTGGACGTCTTATGGCTGACATAATGAATTGAGTCAAATATTAAGTACCTATTTGTATTACATAAAGTGAAAAAATTACTAGCTCGCTGAATTTCTTGCCGGATGTTCTCAGTTGAGGCCGATGTGTGATCCGGTGGTAGCTTTAAAAAAAATTGACCATTAACCAGTGCTAGCGTTAAGCCTATTTGAAATAAATATTTTTGACTTTGACTTTATTTAGGTCGAGAATCGAATACTGTAATATGTTCAATGTTCAGCATGGTATACTTTTACAGAAAAAGTGACATGATTTATTGACCGATATTGATTTTTTGGATTTGTTTCATTGGATCAGTAGATATCACTCTAATAGAGTTGGTTTGGTTAAAAATTGACACTAGTTTTCAAAGCTGTTTATATTTAAAATATAGAAAGAGAGATAGAGATGAAAATAATAAAAAAAAATACACACGAAATTGAACAAGAAACAGCCAATTGATTTTTTATCAAAAATGTAGAGTCGTACTATACGGTGAAGCCAGCTTATAAATAAATAACCTCATTCAAATCCATCTATTCTCTTAGAAGCTATGACACCAAAGATAGACAGACGTAGGGCTCCCACACATAACTGCGAATTCGCATCGCATCGCAAATATCTGCGAGAAACAAATGAATTTAAGATACAAGTTCCTGCGATGTGGCACCGCATCGCATCGCATCGCAGTTATGTGTGGGAGCCGTAAGGCATCAAATAACACCGTACCTATAATACCTCAGAAGTTTTTCTTCTTAGTTGTGACAAAACGATACCTACCATTTATCGTCAATGATAAACCGGTGTTTTATAAAGTCTAAAGTTTAGTAGTCGACGTTCACAGACTACTTACGTTTTGCATGGTGTTCACCGATAAACTAGTCGATCATTAGACTAGTTATCGGTTTACTGTAAACTGGTTTATTCGCCGAAGAGAAAAAGCAGTCGAAAAAAACAGTTTGTTCGTTCGCCCACCCCTACTTCTAAGTGATAAAAAACACTGATTTATTTCGCACTTCGCTTCTTTTTACATAATTAATTAATCTTATACCGTAGTATCAAAAAGTGAATAACTTTACAGGATAGGGCACGTGGACATTAAACTTTCAGTCGCATTAATAGGTCCACGGTGGAGGCAGGCGAAAAACAATCCCGCGAGTCGATCACAAAACTTCGTAGTTACAAAGTTTTCCGTTGGACTCACGGGATTGTTTAATATAGTATTCACCTCTAGTTAGACGTTAGACGTGAATACTATATTTGAAATGTTAGTTTATCGACCATGAATCAAGTTGTAACTTTGTAATTAGTTTAATTAACAACGGTAAAGTAACTGTTCTAATTATAACAATAATGATCAAATAACGATTTCTGATATTTACGCTAATATCACATTGAAATAAAACTTATTTACGGATTATATCGCGGATTATTTTTGGTTTTACTATCGCGTCGTTTCGAATACTTTACAGCATTCATGGTCATGGACTGAGGTAGAAGCTGTATGGACAGACCCTGAAGAACTATGACGCATGGGCGTCATAGTTCTTCAGGGGTCTTCCAATTATTATTGTTAGTCCGATCTACGCAGAAAGAGCTTACAGTATGTAGAGGTCTTGCAGTGGAATGCTCGTCTTTGGATTTAAATAA
Organism: Furcula furcula; assembly: GCA_911728495.1. Classification (NCBI taxonomy): domain Eukaryota; kingdom Metazoa; phylum Arthropoda; class Insecta; order Lepidoptera; family Notodontidae; genus Furcula; species Furcula furcula. Next base: position 20,604,475 of record OU452255.1, read on the forward strand.
TACTAGCTGACCCGTGCAGCTCCGCTCGCGGTCTTTTTACCCAGAAACCTTTTTGGGCTCATGCACTACACTTTGCTGAAGATCATGACATGATCAAATGCATAGTTTACGATTCTATAAAGGACATACAGACAAACATTCATTTTTATATATAGATTGATCACGGTATCCCAAGCTGGTGGTAGCAACCAGCTGTCTTCACTATTGATTTTTTTTAAATTTCAATAGCCTCACGAATCATCTTGGTATGATATAATCCGTAAAGTGCGTTTCATTTCAATGAATAATGATCACTTCAATTAATGAACGTTAGCTTTATTATACACCCTGTTTCTTCCAATTCAAAACCGGTGTGGTTTGGTGGTCCCAGGATTTTGTACCATTGACACCTTCAGTGTCGAACAGGCACATATCGGCCTGCCGCGGTACTTCAGCTGGTGCGGTCGAACATAACTATGTCCCTCTCACCTGTGCGGAACGAATATATAAAGTGTTTGTAAGAGTTCGACAGGAACGAATTATCAACTTGCCATTTCGAACCGAACCTAAGGAAGTTGGCTTCAAGGTTATACAAACAGTACAAAAAAATTGTATACTTACATCATGTTTTAGCAGTTATACATTTTAATCTACCTAAGTGCTGGTGGGTCGAAAAAGACCTGCCACGCACTGGCGGAAAGATTGTTGGGGGCACATTTCGACCTGCCGCCGCATCAGAAAAAATGTGTATGGTTTTACTTGCCGCAGCCAAGGTGTTCATAGGACCACGAGAGAGTTAAATATCGATAGCAATACGAGGGTTGAATGATATATTGAACCCTACCAATTGTCTGGCTGGTCACGACCGGTGACCAGCCAGCCATCATCACTCCTGTGTTCATACATTTATTGTTCCGTTTAATCTTTTAAACAAAAACAGGGTATTATATTATATTGTTGGTGGCTAAGAATCGGGCCCGGTAAACCACCGGAACGCACTTCGACCCAGTTGGATCCATTGTGCATGCCCTAGCCCTTACTCTGTTGCTGGCGTGTCGAAGAGTTCCCTCAGGTACGCAACAATTGCGCCAGCCTGGAGCTGTACATAATCATCTGGTGTAGGATAGACTACTCCCAGGTGACCTAACCTACGTCTCGCAAGAGCGTTGCAGCCACACAATATGTGTCGCATTGACTCTTTTTCACCTTTACAAAAGCTGCAAGTATCAATAGCACCTACTTAGCCTCATTCTGTGAAGGTGCTCATTGGTACCAAAATGTCCCGTGAGTACACCTATTAGGTGCCTTATTTTTGATCTGCTTAGGTTCAGTAATTTAACCCCACAGTCCACTATTGTGCTAGAGAACGCTTTAGAGTGGTTTAGGCCTGACGCTGTCCTCCATTCCTTCATGACGAGTTCAAAACAGGGTATGCATGCATACGTAATCCCGAAAAACATGGCCCTCGTTCTGGGGCTGTCGAGCAAAAAGTCAACAGTAAGCTCAACATTTTGCTTGTCGTTTAATCGAAAATGGATGAATTTCTTATCACACAAGGCAGGCACGCAAGCAATAAATAACGGTGTTTCCAATTCTCCGTAGGCACGATGACAGAGGGTTGCTTATAAACAGTTATAAGACACGAAATTCAATATATCAATTTATACCGTATTTAACATTATTTTCGGGGTCATCCCAATCAGTATAATATTTAGAAAGAAAGAAAGAAAAATTGTTTATTCGTAGCAAAATAACATTGCTACGAAAGAGTCCCAACTCAGCATTAAGTGTTTTGTTGCCAAGCCACGCTGGTCTTTCGTTGGGACCACAGCAACCTCATGGACCATCTGCCATGCACATACAACTACACACAAAATAATAAAATAATGGTAAAAATTAATATAAAGTTATAACTAAAATGTGCATCACTCTTATTTAGATAAACAATGATCGACAAATTGACAGCAATATTTCAATAATTGTTTATTTCTATACCGGTTTCAGTACACCCGGTTATAATTTTATCTACACACTGTCATCTGATCCCAAACTTGGCAGAGCCTGTACTATGGAAACTGATATTAATACTTATAGCACAGAATATATTATAGGTATACTTTTTTTGTTCAGCAGTGGCAGTCTTCCGGCTGGTGATGATGATGATACTTTTTTTTGTAAATAGGTACATACTTATTTATTTAGATAAAACCCACGACCTCTTGGGTACCGGCTGGTGTATAACCACTTTTTTTTGACGCGGGGGAAATCTTCAAAAGATCCCCGGGAGCTGTGGGACTCGACCGGGGTATGTAGGATTCTTACCCACTAAAACCCCCGCGGCTGTCGCATCGGCACATGAGACCCCAGGTCTCTCCAGGTGTCTAAACACAAGACCAACCGGCCCGTCGGCACCAAATATCTGTGTCCATACGCGATCGAAATTATATTATACCACATCAGATGCTGTCCGTAAAGTAGCGTCGGGCCTTCGCAAGGACACCTAGCTTCCTTGCCTTGGCTACCATTTCTTTTTCGACCGGGATCGACGTGCTCTAGGAGACTTCAGGGGGGAACGACCTCGATTTGAACTAACGCGAGAGAGTGCTGATTCTACCACCGGTCCACAATGCGCCCCTACTGAGAAGGACCGACAAGAAATTCAGTGAGATGATACTCATCGTTGAGGTCGCATACGTACGACACTCGACTTTCCTGGCGAGACTAGCGTCTAACTGATACACCTTTCGTATACTAAATTTTCATATGCAATAAAAAATAAGTAGGTACTCACAATTCCATCGGTGGCAAACTGTTCCATTAGAGCGAATAAAGAGTACGGAGTCCAAGCCACTGTGAAAGACACGATCATGATGAAGACCATAGCTGTCGCCCTTGCTTCTGCTCGGCTTACACGCCCTAGACGCTGGGAGTTCTAAAACAAAAAAAAAATACAAAGGTCAGGCTTAGGAACTCAGAGACAAGTTATAACTTTCGTATTGGAATCGTGTTGACACTAGATGAGACGGCGTTTCTTAAGTACCATTATTTCCATTATTTCACTTTTTTTTTAAACAATTTTTGTCTCTTACAATTGAATCAGCATCAGCGATAGTGTGTCCTGCCGTACGAAAATAAAACAACAAAAAAAAAGTGACGAAAGTACAACAAACTAAAAGGCCAAAGGGATAGTAGTCGGACCAGTCCCCCCAAGTAGCACCCGCGCACGAGTTAACCTAACCCTCAACAATATTAGAGGGAAGGGGTTGACCCGCCACTTAACGCTGATAAAATCCATATAACTATCGCATTCCGGCTCTCTGTCAAACTGACTGTTAAACTCGATCTTACCACTGAAAACCGTAAATTCTCTCCGTAAACTTTTGTGAATCTGAAAACGCAACTCGCCGGTGTCCGCAGCGTCGAACTTGAGGTTGTGATGCTTAGCAAGCGTCATTATTAACTGTTAATAGTCGAAGTGCGCTCGCATCAGGACACAATTAAACCATCTGCCATTGTTTGTGAAATACGCACAAACTAACTAACTCAATACGGCGTAGTGGAAGTAAACACAAGTCAACTTTAGGTAGTATCATATAAAAGTTTTAGATTCGCGCGATTTTCCTGTATCCCAGCCGCCGTAATGTCGGAACTCAGTAGATATAAATAAACCTCGCCATTTCTTGAGTTTCCACCAAATTACGTAACTTGTAATTAGGTTTTTGTGTGCGAGCACACTGTTTTAGATATTATATTATCTGATATGATTTTATGCTTTCTTTATGACAGTTAAGTATTCCTTATTAGTTTCCTCGTATTTCTCATTCTTCAGTAAGTACTAAAATAAATAAGTAGAATAGTAGTAGTAGTAAGAATAAGTATTCACTAGAATGATTTCTGATATTATATCTTATATTACACATTAAATTGAAATCCTCGCAAAAGAACAGCGCTACCTGCCAAGGATGATTCGTGAGGCTATTGAAATTAAAAAGCATCCAAATTTCAATAGAGAAGATGGCTGGGTGCTACCACCAGCTTGGGATCCCGTTATAAATTTAGACAAATCCAAAGACAAGCATTCCACTGCAAGACCTCAAGATACTGTAAGCTCTTTCTGCGTAGATCGGACTAACAATAATAAAATTAGAAGACATGAGGGTACCCTAAGACAACTATGACATATGTACAGCTACCACCTCAGTCCGCCCGTGACCATGAATGCTGTAAAGTGTTCGAAACGTCGGGTAATAAAAATCAAAAATAAACCGCGATATAATCCGTAAAACTAGTTTCATTTCAAAGTATTCACTATTACTATTTTAGTAAAAAGAATAAGTATTCTTCATACCCGGCTTGGATTTGTTATAATATAGTGATATATTATAACAAATCCAATTATAACAAATAATTACGAAAAACAGACTTATTAGAAGTATATAGTTCCTATTTCGTTTTAATAAAACAAGGGTACAAGACATTGTGCCCAGATAATTATGTCAGGCGCTTAGTGGAGTAGTTTCCATATCTTTTAGATTCGCTATAAATTGGTTAGATATTTTATATAATATGGTAGCTTGGGGTTGACGGAAGCTGCAGCAAGCTTCTCTGCTATTCTTTTCACCAAAAGAATAAAACTTGTATATTTCTTTGTTCTCTTAGGATTTTCACGTAGGAAGGTATTTAGTTATTAAGGGGCGTGGTATAGCCGCTCGCTTGTGCCATCATTTCTTTTAATACCTGCAAATAAAATAGTGTCTCAACGCGAGACAAAGGAAATCGAGTTGCTAGGCGGAATGTGGGCGGAGTCTTCTAGACCTTTCCACCCCTTCTTTTGAAACTCGATATTTTTAATGCAGCGCTTAAGTCTCAGACATATCAAAGAGTCTTTGCCTGGAACACACGCTCCACAGTTGAGTTGGAATCGTGAAGAATAGTTTATTCCATATAAGTTCTTTCTATCAGAATCTGTATTTTAAATATTTTAAAGCTATATCATTAATATTAGAATCAGTGACCCAGTATTAACTGGGTTTTTCCTGCTACGGCAAGAATCTTCCTCTGGTTAGAGGGTTGCCACCTCCGAGTTGAGGTCTCGCCGAGCTGATCAAGGTTGATCAGTTTCTCCGTTTCCGGGTCTATGCCCGGCTACTGCAATCGGGACGATTGTCCGGTTCCTCCCTGCGAGGACTCCAGGCTTCAGCCAGCCGAAGACATCGTCCGAGGACTCGCCGTTCTCGCGCCCTCCAGCTGTTTAGTTGAGTTACCAACCATTTGTAGAATCGAACAAGCTATAACCAAATAACGAATCCCCCTATATTCTTTTTTTGTTATATTTTAATTTTATAATAATAAATTTGTGTAGTCCCAGTTAAGCATTTTTATTTATTTAATTTCTCTTGCTCGCCGACTAGGCTACAATAGGTAAGGTTTACACTACTGTAACACTCTTGGGGTGTCCGGGTAAGAATAGCACCCACCCATCACATCCTTGGGTATCCGTAAGAGGCGACTAAGGGAAGACAAGAACACGGGCAGCAGCGTCTTTCTATTGGACTACCTACCACCTATACTGCGATCACCAAGCCGCCTGCCAAGCGTACGGATTATGACAATCCCTCTCTTCTAAGGGGGAGGCCTTTATTCAGTAGTGGATGTCTTTCGGCCATTGGTCATGAATACACCACCCTCTAAGTGATTTTTTAAGCGATACCTCCCGGGACAGACATACAGTGGCCTTCATGGAAGTCCCTGAACAGACTTCGGACGCAGGTCAGCCGCTGCAAAGAAAATCTTTGCCGATGAGGCTTCATCACCACTGAAGCCTCATCGCCCCGCAAATATATGACCCATTTACTTTCTTGCCCCACGCCCTGACCCCTTTTGAAGATCTTTGGAATGCTACAGACAACGCACGAAATGTAGCTGCTTACTGGGCTGCTTAAAGAGCATTCAATAACAGGAAACATTTGTTCAAAGCCAGGACAGCAACTACTGTAAGAAAACGGCTCATTAAAACCTATATTTGGAGCATCGCTTTGTATGGTAGTGAGACATGGACATTAACACAGAGGGATAGAGAGGTTGGAAGCATTTGAGATGTGGTGTTGGAGAAGAATGGAGGGAATAAGTTGGACAGAAAGGAAGAATAATGTGGAAGTTTTGGAATTGGTTGGTGAAAAAAGAGAAATTATAAGATCAATTGTGAATAGGAGGAAAGATGATTGGCCACTTGATACGACACGACACCTTCTTTAAAACGATAGTGGAAGGTAAAATAGAAGGGAAAAGAAGAAGAGGAATACCAATGCGAAGTTTCATGAAACAGATTTAGTAAAAACAGTCGGTGGAGTGCCGTGCCGTGAGGTCAAAATAAAGGCATATAATAGATTGGATTGGAAATTGATTCACCGACAAGAGCACAGCTCTTAAATTGAAGAAGAAGCGAAGAAGACTGGGCTTATACGATTTAGTTTCTGCCATCGACACGATAAGAAGAAGAAGTGATGTTTTATCAGAAGAAGGGTAATGTTTCTATTCTATTGTTGGTGGCTATGAATTGGATCCGGTAGCCACCGGAACGCAATTCGATCCACTTGGAACCATTGTGCATGCCCTAGCCCTTGCTCTGTTGCTGACGTGTCAAAGAGTTCTATAAGGTAAGCCACGATTGTGCCAGCTTGGAAATGTATGACTCATATTTAGTTGTAGCCTCCGTAGTGCTCCGTAGTGGAAATAGCTTGCTTTGCAAATCGAAGGATACGGGTTCAAATACCAGCCTAAGTAAATTCTACTCAAGTTCATCAATTTTTTTTATCAGGTTAGTTGCCAACTTGGTGTTAGATGTTTTCAAAATGCCCTGAAGCCTCTGACTTGGCTTAAAGACTGCTGTCTATGCTGTGCTGCTCATATCCAATCCGGTTAAATGGTCACTCATCTATGGACTGGCCTTACCTGACGATGCTTAACCAACTGATTGTTTATCAAACAGTGATTACTACCGACTAAGAGCGCGTCAAAATCTATTGTCATCATCATCTACAGCAGCCAAAAGTCGCTGCTGAACAAAGGCCTCCCCCTTAGAAGGGAGGGGTTGCCATAATCCCCACGCTTGGCAGGAGGCTTGGGGATCGCAGTATAGGTGGTAGGTAATAAAATAGAAAGACGCTGCTGTCTTCTTGTTGTCCCTTAGTCGCCTCTTACGGACCACTCCACGCGTCTCCACAGAATTAGCAATTCCTTTATGGGCCAAGGTATACGTTTTTATAATAAACTGCCCCAGGATATACGAGATCTACCAATAAAAAAATTTAAAACTACCATTAAGAGCCATTTGTCTAAAAAGGGCTATTATAAAATCTCGGATTACCTGGAGGATAAAGCTGCGTGGGCTTGAACTGCAGTACTCTTGCAAGCTTATAGTTTAAGATATATTTATTGTAAATTTGTTTAAAAAAAATCTTATATAATTGAAAAAAGACAAGCCCGCTGAGTTTCTGGCCGGATCTTCTCAGCGGAGGCCGCGTTACGATCCGGTGGTAGTTGTAAAAAATTACAATATGTAAGAGCCCCCGTGAGGCCTATGCATAATAAAGAATTTTGAATTTGAATTTGGACACCCAACGGGAAGACATGGAAAGGTGCTATTCTAACCCGGACATTCCAAGAGTAAAATCTATTGTAATGAAATGTTATTTGATTAAAATAAAGCTATAACACCTCTATTTTTCCACTCCAATTTAGAATTCATCATTATATTATTTCACTAGCAGTACCCGCGGCTTTGCCCGCAGCCAGTATTTTTGATGAGCTCAAGCAATGTTAACGTCATTGTCAAACAAGCAAGTGGTACCCCGTAAGGCGTTAGTTTAAACCTCACCCTGGGGTGAGCCAAGGCCTTGGCTTGATTCAACTTAAACCATTCCTTTTTTTAACGTGTGGAAATCCACATGGTTGCCCATACCATCACGGGAGTGACATAGTGGTTTCAGTATGACTCCTACTGACTCAAACCCTTCGGTGTCCAAATTCCGCTATGTTGATGGGCACCGGGAACGTATCTGTCTGTATACAATTTCGAGTCCCACCAGCGGCCGGCCAGCCCATCATCTTCCGTGGGTGTAAGTAAAGCCCACGGACCTGCCTGTCGCTATAAAAGGCCCGCAGAATCTCATCAGGTGGCATGCCGGAATACTTTAGCACGCCATATTAGCGAGAGTGAAATATAGCGGTGCACAGGCAGCAGTTCCCCCGTTCCCGCTGTCTGCACATTCTCGATACGGGGGCATAAGGTTGGCGTTGGTCCGCCTTCTGCCGTTCGGAGTCGCTGGACTGACTTTACATCCTTGACTATTTTTCCTACATCATTTTTGCTGTTCTGCGAGTATGTCATATTGGATTAGGTGTTGATATATTATCTCACTTATACATCCTGTCATGATTTTATATATAGTTTGTAGGCATGTGATTGGTCTGTAATTTGCGGGATTCTTTGGATCAGATCCCTTCGGTATCATATATGTAATTCCGTATGTAATTAATGCTGGCATTGTGTGTGGTGATTTTATGAACTTATATGGTTGTGGATGAATGGATGAGTACAAGTGAGTTTTTTGTACCAGTAGTTATGTATATTATCTGTTCCAGGTGCTTTCCAATTATGTGATCGTTTCACAATTTGAGTAAATGTGTCTATTGTTATATTTTCAAAGTCCATTTGGTTTACGTGTGTAGTGTCAGGTATTTTATTTAGCCAGTCGGCATTTATATTATGGTGTACAGGGTTCTTCCATATGTTTGCCCAGAACTGGTGTAAGTGTTGTGCGGATGGGGACCCTGAGGACGGTGTTATATTGTTTTGCTTATTATCAGCTATATTTCTATACAAGAGTTTTTCATTATTAGTAAAAATTGAGTTCTGTTGTTTTCGTTTTGTACAGGTTAGGTTTTTTTTTTTTTTTTTTTTAGTCTGGGCGGGTGTTAGCGCTGGCTTTAGCCGTCCTGGGGGACAGGCTGAGGCGGCTGTATAACAGCTGCCTCCGATTTGCCACGTTCCCCAAGTCCTGGAAGGAGGCAAGGATGGTTCTCCTGAAGAAGGAAGGCAGGGCCGCAGACTCTCCCTCTGCGTATCGTCCCATATGCCTGCTGGACGAGGCCGGCAAGCTCTTCGAGCGCGTAATTGCCGATCGTCTTAGCGGGCATCTGTCGCGTGTGGGCCCCGATCTGTCCGATAGCCAGTTTGGCTTCCGGCAGGGGCGTTCGACGATTGACGCGATAATTCGCGTCCGCACCCTGTCGGAACAGGTAGTGTCTCGGGGCGGGGTGGTGCTGGCGATAAGTTTAGATATCGTCAACGCATTTAACACCCTGCCCTGGGCTGCGATACGGGGGGCACTGGAACATCATGGTGTCCCCCCCTATCTGCAGGGCATAGTCGGGGCGTATCTGCGCGACAGGTCCATCCAGTACTCGGGACAGGATGGTACCTTATTACGGAGGGAGATACACTGCGGGGTTCCGCAGGGGTCCGTGTTGGGCCCCCTCTTGTGGAATCTTGCGTACGATGCGGTGCTGCGTGTGGATCTCCCCCCGGTATAACAGTCGTCTGTTATGCGGACGACACGTTGGTGTTGGCCGAGGGGGAAACCTTTGAGAGAACCATCGGGCTCGCCGAGCTTGGTGTAGAGGTCGTCGTCGCCAAAATCCGCGAGTTGGGTCTCCAGATAGCGCCTCACAAGTCCGAGGCGCTATGGTTCCATAAACTGCCCAGGAGCAGGGAACCACCTGACTCGACGGTTCGCGTAGGTGATTCGCAGGTCCGGGTGGGACGGTACATGAAGTACCTTGGTCTCATCCTGGACGGGCGCTGGAGTTTCGAAGAGCACTTCAAGCGCCTAGTCCCCCGGATCGAGAGGGTAGCGGGTGCCATGCACAGACTGCTGCCAAATCTTGGGGGACCGAGTGAGGAGGTACGCCGCCTCTATGCGGGGGTCCTGCGATCCGTGGCCCTCTATGGGGCACCCGTGGGGTCACACCGACTGTCGGGCGTCCGGCGCTGCAGGACTAAGATCTTGAGTCTGCAGCGCAAGATGGCCATCCGGGTCGCGAGAGGGTACCGCACTATCTCTTATGAGGCGGCAACTATCCTGGCGCGCTTTCCGCCCCTGGACATCCTGGCGGAAATGGATGCGAGGGTCTATGACCGGATCCGCGTCCTCCGCCAGCGGGGTGAAAGCGCACCCGCGCTCGAAACAATCCGGCGGGAGGAAAGACGCCACGCGCTCGAACAATGGCGCTCGCGGCTCTCAGATGAGCGGTACGCGAGCAAGCGCGTTGTTGGTGCTGTCCTGCCGGTCTTCGAACCCTGGCTGAGGCGAAAAGGTGGGCGAATCACCTTCAGACTTACTCAGATAATCACCGGACATGGTTGTTTCGGTGATTATCTGAATAAGATAGGGCGAGAGGCGACGACGACTTGCCATCATTGCGGCGGTGACCGGGATTCCGCCCAGCATACGCTCCAGGAGTGCCCTGCGTGGGCTTCGGAGCGGCGGATCCTAATTAACCGGATCGGACACGACCTCTCTCTGCCAGCAGTAGTATCGGCTATGCTGGCGGAGGAATCGGCGTGGAGAGCCGTAGCCTCCTTCTGCGAGACCGTTATGTCCCAGAAGGAGGCCGCGGAGCGTGATCGGGAGAGGCCTGATCCCGCTCGGCGGAGGCGACAGCGTCGGAACGGTGGCGCTATACGCTCCGGCACTCCGGCCCCATCGTCAGGGGCCTAATAGAAATGTGACGAGGTATCCCCTGCCTTAAAGGAGGCTCGTGGGTCGCGGATGCATAGGGTGGGGGCTCTGTGCGTCCCTACTAAATGCGGCCCCGAGGCGGGCGACGACGCGGTGTAGGCCCTGCGTCGTCGTGAGCACCGCGAGGGTGCCGGGGGGAGCGTGCATCTCAGCTCCCCCTCGGGGCGTGCTCTGGCGAGCGTCTGGCGCTGGAGAGACTTTGGCGAAGGTCCGAACGGAGTGCCCAGAGTCTCTCTATAAGCGTCGATGAAGGCCACCGGGGAGGTTTTGGTGGGTAAAAACCCCACATAACCTGGCCTCCGCCCCCTCGGAGACCGGGTACCTTATGAAGGTTTCCTCCTCGACAAAAAAAAAAAAAAAAAGGTATCTTTTTAGTCTACTTGAGGTTGCATTTAATTTTTGTTTAAGTGTGTCGAGAAAATGTTGTGGTTCTGTGTTTGATTCTTTGTGCTGCGTGTGAGTTTTATATTTTATTTTAATTTCTTCTACTGTGTTTACTACTCTACGGTTTCTATTTCCTGCTACATATTGTGTTAGTCTACCTATTATTATTATTTCATGTTTTCTTTACTCACGGGCTTAACCCGGTCTTTTAGAGGCTTGCGTGGGGACGAATCCAACACGTAGAGGCCCGTTTTAGAAGAAGTAAATGGTGTGTAATACACCTCCCGGGATTAACTGCCAAAATGATGAAATTACCGCAGTTGACCTCAGCAGGTGGTAGGGACTATTGCAAGTATGTGAAAAGAATTCTAAGTTTATGGGGTTGAGCATTTGGTGTACTGGCGACTGGGCTATTCCAAAAGGCCGGGGTCACTTGCCATAATTTTATTTCAAATTATTTTGTGGCAAGTGGTGACTTGCCACCCACTAGATGGGCTCCCTAAATGATCGTCAGCGGACGACAGGGAGCAACACCGGTGTGAATGGCTCAGGGGTGTCGAGAGGTGTGCTGCGCTTTCTCCGAAGTTACTCGCGGCGTTATGCCCTTTCACACTTCCACCCCTGGAGCATATAGCTCTAACAGCTCCTCTCTGGACGGCCAACTAAGGCAAGCCAGAGCTGAGAGTCCTGCGGGCCCCCTTCGGTTTCCACTCGGCCGACGAAGACACACCGAGGTGGGGGACCTGACCGACTCTCTGGAGCACTCGGGTCCGTGGTGTCGTTACGCACCAACAGCTCGCCACAAGCTGCCCTGCGGGCTTATTATTATTGTCAATTAAATATAATGATATGTTATAACAATACTGCTCGTAGGAATTCACCTTCACTACAATAATAATAGCAGCCCTTGTTTATGTCCCACTGCTGGGCACGGGCCTCCCCTCAAGATGAGGGGACTTAGGCCGTAGTCCACCACGCTGGCCAAGTGCGGATTAGCAGACTTCACACGTCATTCGAAAGCTATTTAGGCTTTCTCAGGCATACAAGTTTCCTCACGATGTTTTCCTTCACCGAAAGCTAGTAACAATCGCACAAAGACGATTCGCTTAAATTCGATTAAAGAAATCAGACGTGCGAGCCGGGGTTCGAACCTGCGCACCTTGTTTCCAAGGCAAACGCTCGCCCACTGAGATGTTAGGTACTTTCACTAGAATTAAATTAATATTCTAGAGGGATCCTTGAGATCTAAGCAAATAGCCTGAGGGACTTCAAGATGAGGCTATTAAATAAATAGCACTATCTAAATTTATATTAGATAATTGATAACGTATTAACAGGATGGTATAACATTCTCTAATAAAACGCTGAGTGCTTTAACCATAATCGTTATTTTAACTTAATCGTTAAATTAACATTTTGTTTTTAGGGTTCCATACCTACAAGATAAAACAGGAACCATTATGGTGCGACTTCATCCGTCGGACTGTCAGTCAGTCTATCACACCTACACTATGTTACAGGAACCACTGATGCTACATTGAGGAATATGTAAAGATTTGAAACTTGCAGTAGTTTTAGATTTTACTTTCTCAAATATCGTGCAACCCACTTCAATGGGGGTATGAGTCATCAAAATTTCAAACAAGAAATGGGTCGTAAAAATTTTAAAGTGAGAATACTATATCGAAACTACATATGCAAGGGCTTCATTTGTACATTTCAAAAGATATTTTTATTTTTGTTTAAGTATGTCACGTATACTTAGTGTTAGTGTTATTGTAAAACTCTATTTTTAAGATCACAGATTTAAAGTTCTGTGGCAGGTAGTTTTATAATTGTGAACTTGTTGAGGGTATGCAACTCAAAATAGTTTGAGATGTATTTTAAAAATAACAATTTGGAAGGTAGTATTTGTAATGCGTTATGAATTAGTTGTTGTAATGACATTCAATGTAGTGGGGGAAAATGTCTAGTATAGTAAGGTGGAACCTCATTGTATTTTGGTCATTCTATCTGTGCGCGTGGTGGAATAGAGACGTACCACGTACTCCAGTGTTTTACTCAGAAGTTATAATTAACATTAGCTATAACTTTAATATGGCATGGAAAGAAGGTATGGAACCCTCTTGCCCTACCTTTTGAAGTTTTCCTTAACGGACTGCGACCAATTTGTGAGCGTGTGAGTGTGTATGTATGGTTGTGGACTTTGTTGTCTAGGATAAAAGATTTACGTACCTCCTTCAGCGTTTTGATGATTTTCACGTAGCTGTACGTGATGACGGAAAGCGGCACGATCTGGCCCATCGCGAACAAGAACATTATGTAGGTGAGCGTGTTCATAGACTGTTCGTGCCAATTCACCGAACAACTGTTGAACAGAACAAGTCTATTATTGAGACTTACTATGGTTCAAGTTAGGGAAAACAAGAAGACGGGCAGCAGCGTCTTTCTATTGGATTAACCTACCATCTATACTGCGATCCCCAAGCCACCTGCCAAGCGTGGGGATTATGGCAACTCCTCCCTTATAAGGGGGAGGCCTTTGTTCAGCAGTGGATGTGTATCGACTGCTGATGGCTATGGTTCTCTATTTTTTTTATACTACCAAGGTGGCAAGCAAGCGTACGGCCCACCTGATGGTAAGCAGTCACCGCAGCCTATAGACGCTAGCAAGAAGAATCACTAGCGCGTTGCCGACCCATAAGATATTAGATATGAAGTATTTGTGTTCAGAAATTTCACCAGCTACAGTGCTCTTCACCCCGGAACACAGCAATGCTTACACACTGCTGCTTGGCGGCAGAATATCTGACACTGCGGTGGTACCTTCCTGGACGGTTCCTTGCATAAAGAACCTACCACGGTTTCGGCATGATGCGCGGCCATGACACAGACAGACAAAAATAAAAAAGAAATACAGTTTTGTCTTCAGTTTTGGTTATAGAATCCAAAAATAATTTTCAAAATATCTTCAATGGACAGAATTGGATCTGTTTAATATTTTATACATATAAAAAAATATAAGAAAACCACAAAATATAATGGGAAAAGATAGACAGTTAGATAGACCGTTGCTCCACTTAGCCGTCCGACATTTGTTGGTTCACCTTCACACTCAAATAAAACGTTTGCCCCAACCGTATATTTTATGTATTTATCTGTTATTCCCGCCTCGTTGTCCGCGAAGATTATTCCAAACATTTTATCGGCTACGAAAAGAAAGACTACTTATTTATTCCTGTGTTCTTTGTTGTGGCGTAATAAAACACAAGTCGTAGCTAGTATTATGTTAATATAAATACTATCTGTATTTTCTTGGATAAAACTATGTTTTTTGTCTTGATCTTGTGCTGTCATAAAAGCCGATCTTTATAGATAGATAGATATATATATAGTAAACTAGCTGAACCACGCATCTCCGCCTGCGCTATTTTTACGTTAACTAAACTTTTAATAACATTCGCATCGAATACATAACCTCCTTTTTTATAGCCGGTTAAAACTGGACCCACTTTTTACTTGCTCTCCGAAGCACGTACCCGTTTAGTTCAAATGGTGTTAAACGGTCACCCATCTATTTAATGACCTTACCTAACGTTGCTTAACCCGATCGATTACAAAACCTTGATAACAACTCTCTATGAGTGTTCCCTTACTAATATTTATTATATTATAAAGAAAAATTGATAAAATCGGACCAAGCGTATAACCAAGTACCCATTTTGACTTTAATCCCCTCTCCCAAAAGAACCGTGCTAGATTACGGGATAAAAAGTATCCTATGTCCTACCTCGTAGTAAGATCTCAAATCGTGCCAAGTTTCATTTGAATCCATTCAGTAGTTTCGGCGTGATGCGCAGCCGTGATACAGACAGACAGACAGACAAAAATTAAAAAAAATACATTTTTCGGCCTCAGTATCGGTTATAGAATGCCCTCCAAATATAATTTTCAAAACATCTTCAATGTACAGAATTGGACCTGTTACAGTTTTATTATAAGTATAGATAGATAGACAATTCCTATATTATACACAATTCATATATAGACAATTCCTTAGTGCGCACAAACAAACAGATACTAGAAGAATAAGATATAAATTAATAAGACATGCAACAATGGGCGGATCGCTAAAAGCGATCTCTTCCAGGCAACCTTTGGATGGAGAGGAAACTAAAGAAGTTACAAAGAGCAGAGGGTGCGCGCACTAGATATGCCTATAAACACACATATAGAGACTTACTAGATACGCTGTTAACCGACGGGCTGACTGGTTGAAAATGGGACATAGGTACCAATAAATAACAATAAAACCTTAATTACAATAATGTGCAACCTTACACTAGGTGTCATCTATTCCCTTCGGAGTCGCTGGTCGTTTGGGGTGTGGGCCCTAGGATGTACATTCAGTACGGCGGCGACTTCAAGGAGGACGGCGGCGGGGTTGCGAAATTCGTCCCGTCCCCGTGAACCAGACACCAGTGTCTCCCAGTGAACCCAGGTTCCCGGGGGGTTAAAATGCGCCCCTCGGCGACTGGCTCAAAGGCAAGGCACTGAGCGTCTCCTGGTGCAGATCCCACCGGAGAGGCCGGAGTGCCGATGCGACAGCCACGGGGGTTTTAGTGGGTAAGAATCCCAAATACCCCGAGCTGGGCAACTCCCGGGGCCCGTAAACACAGCGGGATGAGGACAATTAGTCTGTAAGAGTCTGACATGACGCGCACTGTTATTCCCGTAGCGATTACGTCAAATAAATGTGGCTTTTTACAAAGATAAAGATAACCGATCGGAGAAAGAAAAATATTTCACAGCCACTTATTAATTTCAGTACCTGATATTAGCAGCCTCCGGGACGTAATTCCCCCACCCTAAGAGAGGGGGTACGGTAAGGGCGAGGGAGTACGTCCATATGAACATTATGGACAAGACCGCTCCCCTGGAGCTCAGGTGCCTGGAGTTCAGTGGCCTGGTCACCATCATGTACCGCTCGAAGGAGATCACCGTTAATGTCGTGATTGATGTTATGCCTGCAACAATGATATGACAATTGTTAGTATCGTCATCATCAGTAGCAGTAGAAGCACGTCCACTGCTGAACAAAGGTCTCCCCCCTTAAAAGGGAGGGGTTGATATAATCCCCACGCTTGGCAATCGGCTTGGAGAATGTAGTATAAGTGGTAAGGTAATCCAATAGAAAGACGCTGATGCCTGTCTTCTAATTTTCCCTTAGTCGCCTCTTACAAGTACCCAACGGAGGGAGATTGGAGAGTGCTCTTCTTCTTCTTATTGTTAGTATCCGAAGTAACATATTTGTATAGGCATGTTCAAAGGTCCTTTGGAGTCGCTAGACTTTAGAGTGTGGGTCATTTTTTTTTCGCGTGGGAACCCTTCAAAAGCTTCCCGGGAGCTGTGGAGGTCCCGGGGTTTTTTTTTTTTTTTTTTGGGACTAATCCCACCACTCATTCCCACCACTGTTACTCCTGTAAGCCAGGATCTACAGTGGTCGCCACTGAAGACACCGAGGTTTGACCCTCGGCGAGTCCCAGGGGAACGCTAAATTGTCTTGGAACCCGCAACAAATTTAATTAAAAAAGGTAAATAGGAGGAGTTGGAGAAACATATATTCCACTTCCCTCCTTTGCTTTGGAGACAAGCAAATAATTAATAAGCGGTCGATACAACCTTAAAAAGAAGACTCTTACAGGCGGACCAACGAAGGCTAGTCCACTCGTAAGGCACCACGGATTCTGCTAATATTTTATAGGGGCCTATTTGATTTTTCAAACTTGTTTCCAATAATAGGTATGGCAAAAACGTTTGAACGCACGGAAGTTCTCCTTAGTCGCCACAAGGTCCATATAATATACGACTCCAGATGTCACAACCAAACTGTCTAGCATAAGGCTACGCTCATGTTGCCAGAGACTGCACTCCCAAAGTATATGATGGGCAGTTTGTTCATACTCATTATTTATCGTAGAACACTGACAGAGAGGCGAAGGCACTAGATTGAAGGAAAATAGTTTACTCTTAAAGTTGCCATGCCCCGTCAAGAATTGTGCGACACAGTGGTCCACCTCTATCCACGCTCTAGCAAGGCGTTCACGCACATTCGGGAAAAATAAGTACAAATGACGTCCCTTCGAAGTCGAATCCCATCTGATTTGCCATTCAGTTAGAAGGTCTTCATTAACCACCAATTGAGAATTAAACAAACGCGAGATCTTTGCGCGGTCACGTGTTGGTAGGAATTCAGTATTTATATTATCACGAGTGGAATAATACATAGCCGCACGTCTCTGTACCTCTAAGTCAACCGGAAGTACGCCCGCGAGTACTGGTAACGCTTCAGTACTGACTGTTCGGTATGCCTTACACAAAAATATCAACGCCAGACGTTGACTTTGAAGCAATTTACGGCGTGCCGCCCCTATCGTAGCCTTGTCAGCCCACACAGGGGCACCGTAGCACATACAGCCCAGATAAGTGGCTACGTATATAATTTTCAACGTGTTGAACGAAAGTCCCCAAGTCGATGTCGATATTCTTGTAAGGGCATAGAAGTTACGTTTGGCTTTTTCTCCAACGGTTCTTATATGCTCAATAAACGAGAAGTTACGTTCCAATACTAAACCAAGGTAACATACTGAGTTTTTCTTTTTAACAGTCGTGCCGTTGAACTTTATCCGCGGTGGGCCTACCAGACTACCTTTTAATAAAAGATGATACGTTTTTTCCGGTGCAAAACTAAGCCGGTTACGTTTACCCCATTCGGATATTAAATTTAGGCAAGTTTCCGCCGAGTCTTCAAGACCTGATCTAGTGTTCGATTGTATTAAAAGAAGACCATCATCCGCGTATCCTGTTAAGGAGCACCCAGGTGGGAGGGGTATTTCTAAGAAATCATCGAAACCAAGATTCCACAGATACGGGCTCAAGACAGACCCTTGTGGGCAGCCTATCGTTAGCGGTTTAGTTACGGAATGGTGACCAAGTTTAAGTTTAGTCGTTCCCTGAGAAAAATACGAGCAAATAATTAAAAAAATGTTTGCATAACATCCGCGAGATTTGAGTTTGAGAAGTAACATCGGCCACCATGCGTTGTCAAAAGCACCGGATATATCAAGAAATATCCCAAGCACGTACTTAAATTCGGAATTACTTACAGTTGCTCTAACCGAAATGGCCGCGTCGATAGTCGATTTTCCGGGTGTAAAACCGAATTGCCTCTGGTTGAACGTAGGACCACCCGGCAACAAGCGTGGGACTATAAGGCGTTCTAAGAGCTTTCCAAGCGCTGGCAGTAACGTAATAGGGCGATATGATTTCGGGTCGTCGGGGGGTTTGTCCCCTTTTTTGGGTATAATCCGAATAAACCCGCGTCTCCATACCCGCGGAAAAACGCCTTCCGCTATACATCGATTAAAAACGGTTAACATTGAGTCGCCTGCAGACCTACACGCTTCTTTAATCATTTTATTGGATATTTTATCTTCACCGGAGGCTTTATTTAAAGGCAAAGCTCGTACGACGTTCTGGAATTCAATAATCGATGGTAAGTCGGATGACGGCGAGAGAGGTGGCTCTGCAGCCCACGCTCTTATTTGGCGATGATAATCGTTGTCGCTTTCTGTGTCATCGTCAGGGATGAGCGCATCGAGTAGCGCTACCGTGGTTTCCTCTATACCTGTAGTATGTGTATCATTTATTTTAATGTTATGTATATAAGCTGAGTCAACTGATCGATTAGCTTTGAACTCATGGTACAAAGGAGACCACGGCCCCTCACTGTCTAATTTATCTACTACTCTCTGCAATAAAATACATTTAGACTTTTCAACCGCAGCTCTGTAACGAGATTTGGCAACTCTAAGATCACGTGACGCGTCCTCAAATGGGGCACCCGTGATTTTCGATTTTTTGAGTTTATTCTGTTTTCTACGCGCTCTACGATAACATCTGCGTAGATGAACTAGGTTATTACTCCACCATTCGCATCTTTTAACATTAGTAATAGCACATCGACCTATAGCTATATCGGCGCAGTATGTCATGGTGTCAGACATTATTTCGGCACTTTCTTCGGCTGACAATCCATTGCGAGTGAAGTCTCTGACAGACGACGCGAATAGTAGGCCGAAAAACTCCCAGTTAGCTCCTTTGCACTTGTAACGAAAGCTACTTGCGCAATCGGGAGAACCCTGTGACGGCCCAGGCAGAAACTCGTACACGATCAAGCGGTGATCACTACATGACGCGTCGGGGATAACACGCCACCTATCCAAGCGAACGTCGGCACTTGACAGTGTGACGTCAATAGAAGACTCGCCCACTGGGCTACAATATGTCGGTGGTGCATCTGGGGTATTGTGAATTGACAGGTTCATCTCGGCGATGAAGTCTTCTACTGCGCACCGACGATCAGTGTCGGTGTACCTAAACTTGCCATACCACAAAGTAGATGAAGCGTTTACGTCGGCTCCGATAATGATTTTTCGCCCAGCTAGGGACTGGAGAACGCGGCGCAAATGATGTATATGTGGAGTGACAGGGTCTGAATACTGAAAATAACAGCTAACTACGTAGACCCTACAGGATGGGGAAGTAACCTCCGCGACAGCACAGTGTGACGTCATAAGATCTTGTATTGACGTTATAGTGAATTTAGAACTCGACACGTAAATTCCAGCTCGTGATCCGCGATCAAACTGCACAATCCTATTACGCAAGTTGTTATTTTGATATTGTTCCTGAACGAGTACTATATCTAAACTATATTCTGTAACAATTTGTTCTAACTCAGACGTCGCCACCCTATCGTTATGGAGATTTAATTGTCCTATATTCAAACTATCCATTATTATGTCAAATAAACGTTTTTTTTTTCTTCTTCTTCTTCTTCTATTAATATAAAAAATATAAAATAAAATAAAAATTAATAATTAGTATTCAGTACCAGCTGTTCTAGCTTATACTTATAAGTGGGACATTCCGAAGATCCGCAAGGGTGATCACACGGTTTTTTAAAACGTTTGCATGACGCGCATGATGGTTTGAAATCCGGGTTATCCTTGATTGTACAGGCTTTCGAATCGTGTGCGCCGGCACAGTGGGCACACGCTGGCGAGTTTTCTGTGCAATATTTATGTACATGCCCGAATTGCTGACATTTTAGACAACGAACTATCTCTAAGTCATCAAAGAAACGGCATCTGGCCCAGTCGATGAACAATTTATCTTTAGTATCTAAAAGATGTTTACGAACCGCAGAATCTATCTCTAAGCCAATCCATTTGCGCGAGTGAAGTGAATTCCGCCGGCGGATGATTTTAGTTGACTTAATAAAGTCGTCTTCCTTAATTGGCATTTCATCTTTAATATTCTGCCGATATAACGCAGTTAAAAACGCAGAGTCGGTCATAGAGGAAGGGACATCCTTGATCAACATACGGGGTCTGCGTCCCTTAGGTTTTTCCAATCGTAGACCCGCGGACTTGATCGCCTCTACTGATTCTAATTTTTTAATTTGGCTTTCATTGGTGACGCGGAGGACAACACCCGACTTAGCCGTCTTTTTAACGCCAACAATTTGAAAGCCATCGTCACTAGGATTGATGGCTTTCATTAACGCCTGTTTTGTCGCGGAAGATGACGCGTAATCAGCTGAGCGCTCAGCGGTGGGGTACGCAATAACACAAGGTGCCGGCGGCGCGCGAGTTTCCACAACCGGTGCCGCTTTTGGTAGTCGTAATTTTAAGCTTTCGGCATAGGACAGCTTGTTTTCCAACTCTTCGATGTTATCTTTTTTAACGCACATTTTTACTAAATCGCGTTCAGCATTTGCCAACTTAGTTTCAGTACATGACGATTTAATGGCTAATAATGACACTATCGCGGTGACACGTTGGGTCATATCCATTATGGCGCTTTTATTCGCGACGTTTATGCGACTGCCCTGATCATTGACCAGTTCATTAATTTTGGACAAATATGTGGAGGCCTCCGAAACTAAGTCGCAGTAGTTCGCGTGATCGGCGGTGGCGGTAACGGATGGTGATAACGTTTCGCTTTCCGCGGACTCAGACAGTTGAATTCGTTTGGTCAGTCTATCGTCCGGTGTTAGAAATTCGGATGGCGACGAAATGTTTTGAAAAAGCCGTTTGCTACTCACAGACGGCGGTGACCGACACGTTAATCTACTTTTGCCGAAGATTTCTCCACCACGATCCGGTGGATCATCGTTATAAGATGCCATCATCTATTAAACGTAAACCGACTTTGTTATTGTTAACAAGACAGCTGCAAATGTACTATTATGGGTGGTTCAATCCGGTTATTTATAGGTGTGTCACTTGTGACGCTCGCACAGTCTACTCTGCTTGATCAGAGAGGTACCAGGAGCGACTCCAATGACACAAAAAGCCAACGGCTTACGGCCAGGCCGAACGCCGGCGCCCGCAGCTATCAACCGCCAGTTATTTGTAACCGTTACCCGCAAATAAAATTATTAAAATCACTTACCGAAAATAATTTAGAAAATAAACAACGTAAATCAAATAATACTTATCCCACAAACACTAATCTATAAACAAAACACCTCACAGCACAGTTTGACACAGCACACGAGCCTAGAATTTATGTTTAATCAAAAGAAAATGATTTTTTAATTGCATAAACAACAAGCGCTCACAGTACCGTACGGAAGCGGGGAGGGAAGTGGTAGTGGTCCCGGGGTATGTGGGATTCTTGCCCACTAAAATCTCCGTGGCTGTCGCATTGGCATATGAGAGGGGACACCCGGACTCTCCGGTAGGATCCGCACCTGGAGCCCTGTGAGAACCATGACATGTTTCCGAGGAGGCTATAATGCGTCCCTCAACGGGCTCAAAGGCCAGGTACTGAGGGACACCTGGTGCAGATCCCATCAGAGAACCTAGGTTCTCCTCTCATGTGCCGATGCGACAGCCGGGGTGTTGGGCTCCTCAGGAGGATTCCGGGAACCTAGAGGTTTCCTCCTCGAGAACAAAAACATACATATTCAAAGGAGTGTCAGTGGCGTGCCATTACCCTTTGTACACACTGACTTGTATTTCCAACAAACAAGTTCCGCGTATGTTCGCATCTGTTAGGACTAGGGTTACCACAATAATAATATTCTGGGATAATCCACACATCGATCGTCTGATACCATAATAACCAGACAACTGATACTAATACTCAAATACAATTTTTTTTACATAATGAATGAATAAATAAATAACACCCAAACTCAAGGTGAAAATCGAACCAATGACGTATTGGATAGCGGCCAGGGTGTGTGTCTAACCACTAGACCAACAGGTCGGTCAGTCCGATCATTCATATACATTGGCCCACCAATGTACTTGTGTTTTTTGTTACTAGACACAGGCGGAACATTAATTACTGATATATCACTAATTTCCGGGACTTATCAATGGTATTAATGGGCCTGGCTAAAACAGTGTTCTTTTTCGCTGTCAGTCCCTATTGATATCAAAATGTGCGGAAAATCGTATATTATATCCGAAAAGTACAAAAGAGGCACTCTGTCTAATATTTATTTATTAGATTTCTGGTGTGTAGGTAGGTATACGTCGTGTGTGATATAATAATGAAGGAGTAAATCGTCGTTTTTAACCGACTTCAAAAAAGGAGGAGGTTCTCAATTCGTCTGTATATATGTTTTTATTTTTTAAGTATGTTCGCGCATAACTCTGTCAATTATGAACCGATTTGAAAAAATCTTTCTTCCATTCATTCTTCAATCCATTGATTGGGTCCCATAAAAAAATTATTGCTTAGTAATAAGTAGTTCCTGAAAAAACAAGAATGGTGACTGCGCACTGAGAGCTGCAGGAAAGCCTATATCGATGACTTTATGTCGCTTTTTAAGGACAAAAATGGTCATAACTCTGGCAAATATTTACCAATTTCAATGATTCTTTTTTTATTCGAAAGAAGAAACCACTGTATTAAATCTGTATTAATTTTATTACAACCGGATAAGAACTTCCTGGAGGACCATGAACGATGTGGAGGAATTTATCTGGTAAAAACCATAAAACTGATGTTCTCCATTACATTGCTCTGACAATTATGAACCGATTGCGATGATTCTTTTTTTATTCGAGAGAGTAAACTGCTATGATCATCATCATCATCACCAGCCGGAAGACGTCCACTGCTGAACATAGGCCTCCCCCTTAGACCGCCACAATGAACGACAATTTGCTATTTGCATCCACCGGTTGCCTGCGACGCGAACAATGTCGTCGGTCCACCTAGTGGGAGGCCTGCCTACGCTGCGTCTTCCGGTTCGTGGTCGCCACTCGAGAACCTTTCTTCCCCAACGGTTATCGGTTCTTCGAGCGATGTGGCCTGCCCACTGCCACTTCAACTTGCATATTCTACGAGCTATGTCGGTGGCCTTGGTTCTTCGGCGAATCTCCTCATTCCGGATTCTGTCGCGCAAAGAAACTCCGAGCATAGCTCTCTCCATAGCTCGTTGTGTGACTCTGAGCTGAAGTGTGTGTGTGTTGAAGTGTTTGTACAGAAACGCCACCATGTCGATCCGACTACAGGACGAGAGCACGAAACCAATCCCATTGCAGCGAGGCGTGAGACAGGGAGACGTTATTTCTCCGAAACTGTTCAACTGCTATGATGATTCCATGCAAATTTCATTACGACCGGATATTTTTTCTGAAGAAACATGAATTATGTAAAACTATTTAGACGATAATGTGATCATAACCTACCTAGATAATTTTACGGTTTTCGATGATTCAATCTTTATATATGAAAATATCCATAAAAAGTTTAAAATAAAATCCTTAAAAAAGAAAATTGAACCGACTTCAATATCACTGAAAAGTATAAAATAATTTAAATATTATTGAATGATCAAACGAACTTACCCTAAGTGAAGTTCGATCTTAATTATCCAGTCCTTGACGAGAAGATATTCCATCACTAGTAAGTACCTCGTGGGTACGATCCGGAGATATCGCACAAGTTTCAGAGGTTAGAAAGAGAAAACAACACTCTTTCGTATCCACCCCGCCTCAGCCGAGCGACAGCCACCTCATTATCTTTAGAGTAAAATGAAATACAGCTGCAACATTGATTTAACAGGGTCATTAATGGGTAGGGAGGGACCTTATATCTTCTCGTCAAGGACTGGATAATTAAGATCGAACTTCACTTAGGGTAAGTTCGTTTGATCATTCAATTATCCAGTCCTTGACTCCAAGATATTCCATCACTAGTAGATGTTTAGAGATACAAAATCAGTGTTGCAATTAGAGTATAAAACAAAGTTAACTTAACAAGTTAAGTTAAGCTATTTATTATAACTAATAGTTAAGCTTAAACTATTAGTTATAATAAAGCCAAATATATTTTGCAATTTTTTGCAGAATACATAAACACGTAGGTACGTATTAATTAATTTGATATAAGTAATTATGTTTTTATACATATTATTTGATGAATTAAACTTATTTAATATACAATGATTTAAAATTTTACATTAACATTATTGAACATGTAATCCCAAATAGCATAGTCATAGCCTGCTAATCGTGCAGACCATCTTGCGACCAATTTTCTAATAGTTTTAATAATAAAGGCGTTCAGGACAGCTGCTGAAGCCAGGGCTCGTCTCGTATTGTAAGTAATCAGATAGAAGTATCGATTGTGTTGTTAAATAATATCTCTCTTATACATCGTCCCATGGCTTGAGAAGACATATACTTATAATAATATACCATTTATTTTGTTTGCTGTATAGCAAATAATATACCATATTTGGGACAATCCACACGCGGGCATTCGTCCCCAAATCAGGCAGAGCCTGCACCACGACAACCAGACTAACGATATCAATAGGTACTTATACCTTAAATACCTTTCCTTCCTGCAAAATATATCAACCCAAACAGACAAACTACACCCAGACAAGGTGGGAATCGAACCCACCACACATCGGGCAGCGGACAGGTTGTCAAGATGTGAGCCATGTCATGGAGAATAAAACTGAAAAGTTAATGTTGTTACCAGACAAGTGGGAAATAGGTCTTTGAATGAATTAATAGTACCTAAGGTTTTTAGTCTGCGTAAACCTTACAACACATTTGGTAAATTCTAATAGTTTAATGACAATTATTTGCATATTTTGTTTACTCTTTATGCAGAGAATTAAAGGTATAAATATGTAATTTTTTGGTTAGAATAATATTTTCTAAACTATTAAAATCAGTAACTTTATGTAATGTTTTTTAAGTAACTAAAGTTATTGTGACTAAGTAATCTAGTAATTAGATCCTATGCAATGTAGAACATAGCGAGGAAAGATTGGTTTCAATTTACAGGTTCCTTGAAATAATCGTTTTTGCTTCTAATAATATTGCCAATTTTATTTGTGGATATCAAAGAAATAGCTAGTTATAAATAACCATACAATATTCAAAAAACCATCTAGTCCAGAACTTGTTAAAGAAATAACGTAATTGTCATCATCAAACCAATGTTGTTTGTTTGAAACTAGACTTATGTTACCAGTAATGGGTGAATTAGGAGAGAATAACTCCAAAAGCTGATTGTTGTATGTGTTGTCTACGAAAATGTACCAGACTAACAAACATCCTGCTAGGGAAACATGTCGATGTAGTGAATCCAATGCATTCACTACTTGAATGCGTTGGATTTTGAGGAAGAAAGAAGATATTTATTCGAAGGAAATTACTGTATTGTCTCGAGAGATGTAAAGTGTGATACCAGGTTAAGACAGCTATAATAGGATAACTCCTAATCACGTTATCTACAGGTTAATAAAGGTTTATTAGCGTTTATAAAATAATCACAGCATTGGAAGATTTTTCCATGACATTTAGTGTCATGGAATAACATACTCTGCCCGGCAGAGTATAAAAAGAGAAAACCCTGAGACTGCAGACAATATACAAAAGGTTGCAATATTTTTGTAATAGGAACGGAACACAAGCGGAAATATTACAATTGTGACTCATAATAATGTCTATAATAATAATAATGTAATGCCTGCTGGAATAACTTTCTTTAGAAATCAGCTGTGCCTTTGTATTAAGAATAGTATCTTTCCTTTATTCCTTCTATCTTTTATTGTTATTGTGTGTACATAAATGATAAAATAAATAAATAAATGTCCCCCTGGCTGATAGGACCACAGCGGCCGATCTTTCATCAAATCAGCCTATTACACGAGAGATATTATAGTGCACAAGTGCTTGCGTAGAAACAAGTGCACTCTATTTTCCTTTACTCTCACAATTCGTTAAGACGGAAGATCGACACGACTGGGGTGAGGTCTGGTGCAGGACTGACTGTTTACATGCCCATGCGACGCATGAATCATCTTGCCTGCATTGTCATAGCCCGCAAGGAACAACTACACAAAGTGGTTGCTCTCCACGGGATTTCAACCCGCGACCTCCGGTTTGCAAAGCAAGCGGTTTACCGCTGCGCTACGGAGGATACAATAAGATTCATAAATAGAAAATAAAATAAAGGCCTCTTTGAGGTCAATTTTTAATAAAAACCGCCTTTTGTAGTAATTTTGGTAGTGGTTATGGCGCTTGCTCGCCTTTTCTTTGTATAATCTCCATCTCCAACTCACTTTGAGGATCATGAATATGGCTAGGTAAATCTTTCCCCTTTCATAAAGATTAAATTTTAATACATGCCTCATTTCGATCCGTATCGCTAAAGAATAGTCTTGGAAAAAATTACATTTTTAGTTTCTTACCCTTGCATTAGGTTTTTTTTTTTTTAATATGAGGGTACCCCCCTAATTAAGTCAAATATTCACAATATTTTTTGGTTTAATATTATTGTTTTATTTATTTATTTATTCTTTATGCACAAAACAGTACATAGGCGGACTTAATGCCAGAATGCCTTTTAATTGTATTATACATAAATATATATATTAATTATGTATACATAATTATTTTTTACACACGATCTCTCGTTCCGTGTCTGCATTTATCCTATTATTATTATATCAGCCTCAATAATATAATAAAGAATGAATATATATATGATGCAAATATGAATTTGTTAATATGTGCACCCCAATTCCAAATGTTAGCCTATCCCAATATTAGCTAGGGTAATAAACTCTACTTATTCTGTGTGAATAAGAAAAGGCAGTGGTATTAGGTATAACCACGAGTCACTTTATTATTATTATTTTTTTTTTCTCCAGAGACTAAATCAATATAACAATGGATTACCATTACTTTTAGCACACTGTATGTAGACCAATGCTCACCAGTTTTTACGAACCTTGTATTTGAACTCGTGCGAACGCCGTGATCGCACGGACAAGAATGAGGTGGCTGTCGCTCGGCTGAGGCGGGGTGGATACGAAAGAGTGTTGTTTTCTCTTTCTAACCTCTGAAACTTGTGCGATATCTCCGGATCGTACCCACGAGGTACTTACTAGTGATGGAATATCTTGGAGTCAAGGACTGGATAATTGAAGTTGGTGCCAAATATACACAGCCGGTAAGCTAACACCAACTTCAATAATATTTAAATTATTTTATACTTTTCAGTGATATTGAAGTCGGTTCAATTTTTTTTAAAAAGATTTTATTGAGTGCAAGTATCTATATAGCATATTCGAAAATTCCGGGATAGTAATAAAATAAAAAAATTATAGTAGCAAAATATAATTTTAATATACTTTGCTTATCTAAAATCTGGGTTATTACCTACTGTGTAATGTAGGGCCATTTAATAGATCACATTTGCCATCTGTCAGTTTCTTTTGTCATTATTACAATAAATATGTAATCGTAATTGAAAAAAGTTACGCAATTGTGCAGTTCTAACTTAGAAAAAAAAATATGCCCGCCGTACAAACTTACTTTGTTAAGTTTTAATGAAGTGTCAAATTTGGGTTTATTAAATTGACCCTACATTAATTAGACTACGATGTTGGCATATTTGAATTTGACTTGCAAAAATTAATCTAACGGAAGTACCGTCATCTTTATTTGTATTTAATTGTTTGACCTGGGCGACCTGTCAGTCGTAACTGAGCATTCGTAGCGTTAACAAGTCTCAGACGTACAACCTTCCTTGCATTAAAAATCAATATTATAATATTGAATAATTAATATCTAAATTCCCTCGTTTCATTCCGGCCCATACCCCTAATAAACCAATATACGAGACTGGACAAAAAATTCCAGGACAATCTTGCATTTCCCGGCCATCTGGTAGCCCTTGTTAGGACGTAGCGCGCACGAACCGTATATTTACTACAAACTGTGCATGTTTCCCTCGATTTACTGCAAACACGTGAAATAAATCTGTACGACCGCATACAGTTTCTGTCAGGAGTTTGCTCCTTATTGCCCACTGTAGAAGGTGGGCAATGGTTTTTCAAAATATATGTCATTTCTTTAGCCCATCTATAGCCTATATACGCAGTTGACCGCTTGAAGGATTTTGACAGAAATCAAATCAAATCATCTTAATTGGCTGACCAAAGGTATGCTTATAACTAACATGGGTGTTTTATAATCGATAATGTCCTCCATGATCTACCTTATTAGGTATGCAAAAATTGGTTTATTTAAATCTACAATTTACTACACTAATAAATAATTAACTTACTTATAACATGTTAAAATAACAGAATATTATTATCATTATTATAAATTTATACAATTAATCTGTCTTTCAATAATCTGTCGTTATTTTATATTTTTTAGTGATAATGGGCAGGCCACATCGCTCGGAGAACGATAACCGTTGGGGAAGAAAGGTTCTCGAGTGGCGACCACGAACCGGAAGACGCAGCGTTGGCAGGTCTCCCACTAGGTGGACAGACGACATTGTGCGCGTCGCAGGTAACCGATGGATGCAAATAGCCAATTGTCGTTCCTTGTGGCTAAGTGTGTTCTAAGGGGGAGGCATATGTTCAGCAGTGGACGTCTTCCGGCTGATGATGATGATGATGAGTGATATTTTCATACAAAAAGAACCATTGAAGACTGTAAAATGACCTAGGTAGGTTATGGTCACACTATCGTCTGCATAGTTTTACACAATTCATGTTTCTTTAGAAACAATTTATCCCGTCGTAATGAAATTTGCATGGAATCATCACAGTAGTTTACTCTCTCGAATAAAAAAATAATCATCGAAATCGGTTCATATTTGTCAGAGTAATGTAATGGAGAACATCAGTTTTATGGTTTTTACCAGATAAATTCCTCCACATCGTTCATGATCCTCCAGGAAGTTCTATCCGGTTGTGATAAAAATCATACAGATTCATTACAGTGGTTTCATCTTTCGAATAAAAAAAGAATCATTAAAATTGGTAAATATTTGCCAGAATGGTCACAAACCATTTTTGTCCTTATAAAAGCGACTTAATGTCATCTAAATGTCATGTTTTTAAGCATTCCTGCAGGTTTCCTACGCAGTCGCCATTCTTGTTTTTTCAGGAACTACTTATTCGTATGCGATATTTTTTTATGGGACCCAATTAATGGATTGAAGAATGAATGGAAGAAATTATTTTTCAAATCGGTTCATAATTGCCAGTTGCCATTGCCAATTGAACATACATAGAAAAAAAAGAAAAAAAATATACAGACGAATTGAGAACCTCCTCCTTTTTTGAAGTCGGTTAAAAAGTCTATTATTCTATGGTAACAATTTTCGATCAGTAACGCCCGGTTTCTGAAAGGCTATTCAAATGGATATTCGACTAACATGACTGTTAACTTGACAGCTTGTTCAAATCAATTCGGGTTTCTGAAACGTTAATTAGAGAAAAATTTACTAATCTATGATCATTTTAATTTGACATGACGAATATTATTTAAGTATGGCTACTTTGCCTTAAATATTTCATAATAGCTCGTTCAATTCTAAGATATTATAATCTGTAACAATAGATGGAGGATCTACAGGAGGGATAGACACTTTCTTTCTCATTCGCACAAGAAAAGAATGCATTTATGTAGGTTACATGTAATAGAAAGGAACAGAGTATTTTTTGTCCTTCACCATGTGAAGAAAAAGCACCAGTGGATAGACATAATATTTTTGATGGTCAAGCGGCTCCACACTCTTATTTCGTGGGCCTTCATCCCGCGCGGATGTGGAGTGCGCATTTCACTATCGTAAATTTCAAAAGTACCAATTGTTAATACAATCTAGGTATTTTTGTTGCAATGGAAGGTCCATTGCCTAATTACATACCTAATTATAATTATAATTAAACTGTAACAGGTCCAATTCTGTACATTGAAGTTATTTTGAAAATTATGTTTGGGGGGCATTCTATAACCGATACTAAAGCCAAAAATGTATTTTTATTTATTTTTGGCTGTCTGTCTGTCTGTCTGTATCTCGGCTGAGCATCACGCCGAAACTACTAGATGGATTGAAACGAAACTTGGCATGATTTGAGTTAATACTCTGAGGTAGGACATAGCATACTTTTTATCCCGACATTCGGCACGGTTTCCTTGGGAGAGGGGACTAAAGTCAAAAGGTGTACTTGGTTATACGCTTGCTCCGATTTTAACAATTTTTCATTATATTAAATATTTGTAAGGGAACACTCATAGATAGTTGTTAACAATGTTTGGAAATCGATCAGGTTAAGTAACGTTACGTAAGGTCATTAAATAGATGGGTGACCGTTTAACGCCATTTGAACTAAACGTCTCCGTGCTTCGGAGGGCAAGTACAAAGTGGGTCCAAGTTTTTAACCGACTTTAAATAAGGAGGTTTTGTATTCTATGGGAATGTATATTATCGAAAGTTTAGTTAACGTAAACACAGCGCGGGCGGAGCTGCGTGGGTCAGCTAGTACCTAATAATTACGTTATCTGTCATACACTAGTAAATTATCCAAAACAAATAGTATAATTTAATACTTAATTTGTCGACCAACACCGATTAGTTGACATTGTATTTGACAAGAGAATAATCTATGATCAAGGCTTAATTAGGCTTTCAGAACCACAAATTGGCTTTGACATGAAGTTTCTGAAGCAAATTTTAACAGCCGTGTCACCTGACAGGTTGTTCAAATTAAAATAGTTGACCATGCTTTCTGCAACCCAAAATACACTTGACAGGAGATTTGACATCTAGTTAGTTGATTTTTGCGTTGATCATTCTTTCGGAAACCGGGCGTAAATCTTTTAATTGCTTTTAAAAAATTTAATTTTTTTCATATGTTTGGGGAGTTTGTTAATATATATTTGTATTGACTACGAACCCACGGCCTATATTAGTCAGCGGCCAGGGTGACTAACCACTAGACCAACAGGGCCACTAATAATATAATAAATTTATTGTTCACCATATTCCGGTCACTAACCTTTTATATCTTAGACCAAAACAGTCTTCGACATACACAGAAAGTTTGGGGAAATAATATACTAACAAATCAGATAAGAGATAATTATAACTTTGTAAATACAATATGTTCGCTTAAGATGAGATTATCAACCTCATATCTTCTGTAATAATCTCTCTCTCGGTTCAGTCAACACTGATTCGTTGGAGTTCAATATCCAATTTATAAGGCAGAATTATCTAGCTAGATGAATCTGGAATGATTTAAAGACAAGTCTCATTCATAACACGAGAGCTATTTAAGAGTATGTTATAATTAATGATCATTAATCTTGTTCGGAATATGTTGACACTCGCAGCCAATTAATTCCTAATAATAATAAAATAAATAATGTCATGTGCGCATGACAAACTAGATTTAAAAAATGGGTTAAATAGAATTAACGATAACTGATGTTTGAGTGTGGTAATTAAGAGTAAGGTCTAAAGTAGGACACATATAGCTATGGCACCTCCATTGGACAAGAAAGAAGCATTGCAACTTATTGCATTTCAGCCTGAAAAGTTACGCTTCGAGCTTATGTTCATCTCAGAGGCTGGGCTTGGATTGTCGTATAAGAGAGGACTGATTTAAGCAAGCGCTTAATAGCGTCAGCTAGAAGGGAAAGGTAACGAAAAGCTCAAGGATACGTAAGGGTTGCACGGCCTTGGCGGCAGCCCACGCTGATAGATAGATAGCATCGACTAATTAAACTGATAAATCAACAGAGTAAATTGGGTGCGTCCCATTTCATATAAAGTTATTTGTTCTATTTTCATTTTAATAACGTTCACATGATATAATAAACATGAGACATACCAACTGTTGATATAATTTCTTTACATATAACATTTATATATTCTAAAACTTATTTCGTATAATGTTATTGGATATAATGTTTATTTAATCGAAAATCATTAGGTCTATCGTTTAAAATGTATATTGATGCCATCTTTAGGTATATCTACTCCTCAGGTTAACAACTATGAAGAAAATGTTTCTCGATCTACAGTCATAAGACTTAGTTTATATATTGCACACAAGAATCTAAGAAACCTATTTCCGGCATTTTTCGAAAAACTACCCCTAAGATTATTTAATGGGGTTTCAAAGTTTGCACAAAGAAGGTTTTCCATTTCATCCTATGATGCAGCTAGAGTAACGAAACTCGGTAAATAAACTCAAAACAACAATCGAAAAAACTAATTCTGAGCATTTTTGTAAAATCAACCCATAAGTGGGTCAAATGGGTTCCCAAAGTTTGTATGAAAAAAAAAATTTTTTTTCGTCACACGGAAACGAAACTTTGTTAGAGTACTGAACAAAAGAAATAAAGAAACACGTGTATTACAACTTTTTAAAAATCGACCCTTAAGGGGTTTTAACATGGTTTTTGAGTATGAAACGTGAAAAAAAACATACTTACTGCAATTAAACTTGACGAATATATTTATCAAATTATAGCAATCCATGTGTAAATAATTATGTTTTGAGAATCAACTCCGAAATGGGTCCAATTGGGGTCCAACAAATGTTTTTCGACCTACAGTCATAAGACTTAGTTTATATAATGTACATAAGAATCTAAGAAATCTATTTCCGTCATTTTTCGAAAAACAACCCCTAAGTTCATATCAAGGGGTTGGAAAGTTTGCACAAAGAAGGATTTCCATTTCATGCTATGATGCAGCTAGAGTAACGAAACTCAGTAAATAAACTCAACACAACAATTAAACAAAGTAATTTTGAGCATTTTTGTAAAATCAACCCTTAAGTGGGTTGAAGTATATGTAATTGTATTCCGCTCTTAGGTTACAAGCGCGGTTACTTTGTGCTGACATAGAATAAGTTACTAGTTTAAGTAAACGCTGTAAATTATATACACTTCAATAAATGACATCAAACTGGAAACATGTCTTTTAAATAACACTTCGACTATACCAAGATCACACAATATCATATGGCGACCTAATGCCACTGACCATGGAGTTTCATATCTAAATAATTTGAAGATCAAGAGCCAAGACAGAATACGAAAAAAAAAGAAGACTATATTTTGAAAAAACAAAAATGAAGATTAAATTATGTCAAAAGAACTCGGAAAATAATTAGCCAAAAGAAGAAGTTACTATCGCCCGGAACGAGAATGCGGACCTAACAAGAAGATTAATTTAATGAAATGGCGCTGAATGTCTCTCCTCCAAATTTAACGTAAGCAGTTTAAACAAGAAGAAGGAACAAGAAGAGGTGTCCAGGGATTACCCGGCCCAACTCAAGAAGATGACAGCATTCCACTCCAGAACATGAAATTGGAGACCCACGCCACGCCGCGTTGCCGTCACCGCGTCGCCACGTTGCACCGCCGCCGCCACGCCGCGCCAGCGTCACACCATGCAACATGACTCCGCGTGCACTGTGCCGCGCCGTATTAGGTACATAATGTATTTGTAAGTTATAAGTAATAATGCAAGTTAGAATTTCTATAGAATGAATACCTACTAGTTTTAACCATTTAATAAGCCCTAGCTATATTTTTTCTTTTGTTTTGCATCAGCATCATGGTACGTGAATTAACTCGTATAACTACAATATAATGAACTAAGTAAAGAATATTTATTTAACTCGGTCCTGAAATAATTCTAGATATTATGACCGTTTTGCGTGTACTTTTCAGAATTCTTTAATTTAATTAACGTAATCAATACTTTAAGTAAGTAGAATTTTAAGTTTAACTCTTTTGCACTTAAGATTTAGAAAGTTCAGACACAATGGCGTCGGATAATTTTGATATAAAAGTAGCTATTTCCTTGTTACCAATTATGACTGGTCAGGAACATATTACTAAGCAGTTGATCGATGGTATACAGCTTTACAGTTCCATGATAACTGATACCACAAAAAGTAATTTAATTAATTTTGTCCTAAAAACTAGACTTTCGCCAAGTGCAAAGCTGCGAATGAAATCTAGTTACGAAGATGTAAACAGCTTGCTTGTTGATATGCGTAAGTTTTTATTGCAAAAGAAGTCAGCCGTAGCCATTCAGTCCCAACTTCAAACTTGTAAACAAGGTAACAGGTCAATAGATCATTTTGGGTCAGAACTTGAAAACCTGTTCGTGAATTTGACACTCACACAAGCGGACGGTGATGATGACAAATTTAAGGTTTTGCGTCCGATAAATGAATCTATGGCGATCAAACGTTTCGCCGATGGATTATCTAACACGCGACTCAGTACGATAATTGCTTCTCGTCACTTTGAGTCCTTGCCCGAAGCGATTCGAGCAGCAGCAGATGAGCATACGTTGTCCAGTAGGGAGGATCACGTAATGTCAGTTAAACGTTTTAGGGGGAACAATCGTTACCTCCGTAATAATTTTTCTTCCAGAGGTGGAAGCACACACAGTAATTTTCATAACGATTCGAAAAGTTACTACAAAAATCGTAACAATCATTATATGCCAGATTCGAACCGTGAACATTACGATAGGAGACCGGTAACTTATTACAATCAGTCTATGCGAGGTACTTTGCAAGCTACTGCACGTGTTCAGCCACCTGCAATTCGCGTAAACTCGACGCGTCCAATTCCGCGTATTCAACATACACGGTGTGATACGATACAAGAATACACTAACAATGCACCGAATAGTGAGTTTTTTCGTGCCCATAACGAATGAACCATTTATATTAAATTATAACGTAAGTAGTATAGTGACTTTGAACTTAGATAATAATAATGTAGTAAACTTATTAGTCGATAGTGGAGCAAGTATTTGTGTTTTAAAATATGAATGGTTGCAAAATAGTAAGTACTTAAAAAACATTAGCTTAGATAGGATACCGATAAAAGGTGTCAGTGGACAGCTGATATCAGAAGGATATGTTTATTTAGACTTAGAATATAACGGTATTATTTTTACACAGAAGTTTTATGTTTTTAAGAATTTATCGTGTTATGCGGACGGAATTTTAGGTGAAGATTTTTTTAAACGTTATAAGGCTACTATTGATTATAAAACAACAACCTTGCAGTTGTCGAATCATAACGAGTCTGTATGTATAAGGATAAATAGTAATAATAGGTTTATGTATTCGATACCACCACGATGTGAAGTTATCAAGTACATACCTTGCGTCTCGAGTGAAGATTCCGTAAATTTATTTATTTCCGGAAAATTAGTATGGAAATAAATAATTTTTTCGTCACAAGGATATGAAATATTGTCAATGTACTAAGCCAAAGAAACACGTGTATCACAACTTTTTCAAATTCGACCCGTAAAGGGGTGTAGCATGGTTTTGGAGTATGAAACGCGGAAAAAAAAATCATGCTGCATTGATGAAACTTTGCGAATGCATTTATCAAACTAAAGCCACCCATGTGTAACTAATCATTTATTGAGAAACTACTCCTAAAGGGGTCCAATTGGGGTAAAAGGAATTATTTTTGATCTACAATCACAACACCTACTTATGTATTTATTGCACACAGGAATCTAAGAAACCTATATCCGGCATTTTTTGAAAAACAGGTCAGGTTAAGGTCATTTAATGGGCTAAGAATGTTTGCACAAAGAAGGATTTCCATTTAATGCTATGATGCAGCTAGAGTAACAAAACTTGGTAAATAAACTCAAAACAACAATTGAATAAACTAAATTTCAATATTTTTGTAAAATCAACCCCTAAATGGGTCAAATGGGCTCTCAAAGTTTCTATGAAAAAATATTTTTTCGCCGCACGGACGCGAATCTTTGTCAGTGTACTGAGCAAAAGAAATAAAGGCACACGTATAACACATAACTTTTTTGAAATCGACCCTTATAGGGGTTTTAGAGTGATTTTTGAGTATGAAACGCGAATAAAATTCATACTGCATTGATGAAACTTTGCGAATACATTTATCAAACTAAAGTAATTCATGTGTAAATAATCATGTTTTGAAAATCGACTCCTAAAGGGGTCCAATTGGGGTCCAAAAGATGTTTTTCGACCTACAGCCATAAGACTTAATATATATACATTGCACACAAGAATCTAAGAAACCTCCGGCATTTAGCGAAAAATAATCCCTAAAATCATATGATGGGGTTGGAAAGTTTACACGTAGAACGATTTCCAATGAATGCTATAATGCAGCTGGAGTAACGAAACACGGCATTTAAACTCAACACAACAATTGAACAAACCAAGTTTCAGAATTTTTCGAAAATCAACCCCTAGGTGGGGTCAAATGGGTTATCAGTTACTATAGATTTATTTTATTTTATCGCATGGACACGAATCTTTGTCAATGTACTGATAAAAATAAATTGAGAAACACGTTACAACATTATTTTTCCCTTTCCAAATCAACACTTTAAGGGGTTTAGCATGTTTTTTGAGTATCAAATGTGGAAAGAAAATATTGCTGCACTGATGAAACTTTGTGAATAAATTCATCAAGTTAAAGCAATTTATTTTAAAAATCAACCCCCAAAAAGGCTCCAATTGGGTCCAAAACATGTTTTTTGTCCTATAATTACAGAAATTATTATATGCATTGCACCCAAGAATCTAAGAAACCTATTTCAGGCATACTTAGAAAAACAACCGCTAAGGTCGTTTTATGGGGTTGCAAAGTTTGCATGAAGGTTTTTTTCATTTAAGCTATAATAGTGCTACAGTCACAAAACTCATTAAATAAACTAAACAAAACAACAAACTAATTTTCAGAATTATTCGAAAATCAACCCCTAAGTGGGTCAAAGAGGGTATCAAAGTTTGCAACAAAATATTTTTGAGCACATGGACACGAAAGTTTGTCAGTGTACTCATCAAAAGATGTTGAGAAACACGTCTAATACATTTGTTTTGAAAATCAACCCTTGACGGGGTTATGAATGCGGAAAAAAAATCATGCTGCACTGATCAAATTATCATCAAATTAAATAAATCCATATGTAAAATAACATTTTTTTAATTAACCCCTAAAAGGGTTTAATTGGGGTCCAAATCATGTTTTTTTTTACCCTACGGTCACAAGATTTATTTTATGTATTGCACATAAGAATCTAAGAAACCTGATTCCGGCATTCATCGAAAAACGACCCCTAAGGTCAATTAATGATTTCAAAGTTTGGATGCAAAAGGATTTTCATTTAGGCTATAATGCAGCTACAGTCTCGAAACTCGGTGATTAAACTCAACACATCAATTTAATAAACTAACTTTCAGCATTTATCGTGTGTCAACCCGTGGGATAAATGAGGTATCAAGTTTGTATGTAATTTTTTTTCTTCGACACGAAACTTTGGTCAGTCCATCATAAGAAATTGGGAAACACGTCTAACACATTTCTATTGAAAATCAACCCTTGACGGGGTTTTAGCTCAGTTTTTGAGCATGAAACGCGAAATAAAATTCATGCTGCACTGATGACACTTTGCTTTGATGACATGTTTTTAAATTAACCCCTAAAAGCGTTCAATTGAGGTCCAAAAAATATTTTATTCCTACAGTCACACGACATATTTTATGTATTGCATACAAGAATCTAAGAAACCGTTTCCGGCATTCTTCGAAAGATCCCTAAAGTTTGCGTGAAGAAAGATCTCCATTTAATGCTATAATGCAACTATGGTAACGAAACTCAGTGAATGAACAAATTTCCACCATTTTTTGAAAATTAACAGCTAAGGGCATTGGTAAATAAATAGCAATGGGATTACCAAATGGATTCCACTTAACAACCTCATAAGTTTTTAAAAGGAATTGCAAAATTTATACAGTATGTTTTTGTTGTATTTAATATTAACAGCGCAGTTACAGTCATGGTTTTATTTTTTAAATAAAGTATTAAACATTTAAGAAATAGGAGCTATGATAGCTTACATAAAAAGAAATACAGGTACTTGATATCTTGATCAGGGTTAATAAAAGTGTAAACAATACTGAAATCGATCGTCCGAAGATCGGACCAACAATAATAACTAAGAAGACCTGAGGGTGCACCGGCATAATTGTGACTTAAGGGCGTTCAACATCTCAGTCCTCCAGTGACCATGGGTGCTGCAAAGCATTAGAAACGTCGGGATACTAAAATCTAAAAGAAACCGCGATTAAATCCGTAAAAGTAGTTTGATTTCAATGTGTAGCATTAGCGTAAATAAAAGACAACATTAGTGTAAACAATATTTTATAAAACCACGATCCATAATTCAAAACACGTTTGAGTAACAAAGTCAACGCGGGCGAAGCCGCGGGCTACAGCTAGTACTATAATAAAACTCAAAGAGCACTTTTTCTGTACATTGAATATTTTTCCAAAATTTATATGTGGGGATACTATACTATCGACATAGAGGCCAAAACATTTTTTTTTTAAATTATTGTCTGTCTGTCTGTCTGTCTGTCTGTCTGTTTGTCCAGGTATCATTTGAAAACCCGTGGATGGATTTTGATAGGACTTTCACTGATGTGTTGTGTAGAAGTCTAGGTGTAAGTTGGTATATAAAACATCACGCTATGTTTCATAGGGGCTAAGCAGTGAAACATTACTTGCACATATTATCACGTAATTTCCTTTGTATGTGGATAGGGTAATTATAGACTGATCAGTTAATCATTAAGATATGTATTATTACGCTATATACAATAGAGACTGAGCAGACATTTAGTTTGCATAAGATATGGCAGTGGCGAAGGGTCAATTTTTGTAAGGGGTAAGCCGGTCCGGTACACCCAGGACATTTACATTAGATTTCTGTATTGTTCTAAGTACTTTGCTGATAGCAATATCACATTATATCTTTGAAAGGTTAAAATCTGTAAATCCCGAGCGAGTCCAAACTAGATTAGGGGGGGGGGGGGTCATGAAATTTTAATGAAACTCCCCAAGTCCAGGTAGTGTATAATAGTTATTGCATTACAATCGCAACAATAAAAGATGCGAAAAACTTAGAACTTTCATTATCGAATATGATAAGACAGTATTTTACGATGTTAGCGTGATTTACATTACGAATAGCGCCATCTATCGGTGAAATTGAACATACAATCACTAAACAACTAATCTATTTTAATAAAAGAAAGTCGTGTTAGTTACACTATTTATAACTCAAGAACGGCTGAAAAAGTAGGGAGGTAGCTTAGAACCAGGAAACGGACATGGGATACTTTTTATCCCGGTAGGTTAAGGTTAAGCAACGTTAGGTAAGGTCATTAAATAGATGGGTGAACCGATATGTATGAAAGTGTCGAAGTACAGACATGGGAAGTCTGTACTTCGACACTTTCATACATATCGGTATACAACTACTTCCACTAATATTGTTGCCCGTGATCTGGGACTTTCGCAATGGAGAGTGTGGTTTACAGTGCATACTGCTGGCCTATACCCGTACCACTACACGCCGGTACACGTTATTGAAGAAGGAGACTCCGCGAGAAGGTTGGACTTTTGCAGATTCATGCTAAATGCTGACGTAGAAGACCCAGATTTTCTAAGAAATATCTTGTGGACAGATGAATCCAAATTTGATAAAGATGGCATAACTAATTATCACAACGCTCACTACTGGGCCCCAAAAGAACTAAGGAATCCCAATAAGAAAAGAGTGACGGGGTCCCAACGAAGATTCAGCGTGAATGTGCGGATGGGCATTATCTCCAATCATTTGATCGGACCTTACTTTCTCCCGGACAATCTAAATGGGGAAAACTACGAAAACTTTCTGAGAGGAGACTTGAATGACTTGCTGGATGATCTGCCACTCGACTTAATAAGAGACATGTGGTTCCAACATGATGGCTGCCCTGCCCATTTCAGGAGAAGTGTCAGAGACTGGCTGGACACAAATTATCCAAACAAATGGATAGGACGAGGTGGGTCGTTGCCATGGCCAGCAAGAAGTCCGGACCTAACCCCCATGGATTTTCATGTATGGGGGCGCATGAAAAGTCTTGTATACAGCGAGCCAAATCCAGTTTCGTCTGTGGAAGAATTAAGAGAAAGGATTGTTGATGCAGCAAATCAAATGAGGATAACGTTGACCACTGGAGTAGTGAAGACTGGTCTCCGTAGAAGGATGCGACAATGTGTTAGAAATAGAGGTGGCCATGTTGAACATGAACTGTAGAGAGTGTAGAGTAAGAAAAAGTTGTGTGAAAAGCTGATTTAGTAAATGACATTTCATGCTTACCTATTGTTTTACTTTACTTTTTAGGGCTAAGTATTAACTTTCTTCACCACTGTCGCCTATGAAACTATTTTTTTTTCCACGAAATTTAATACGAACCCTAGATAGTTATACCTCGTTAGAAAGCTGATGAAACGTAGATATTTTAAAACACATCTGCCGAACAACTGCCATAATATTTTTTTAGATATTCCTTAGAGAAAAATAAACCTGCTAATTATTTTTGTAATTTCTTTACTTTCACTTATCTACTACGGCCTATTCAATTAACTTGTGCACTATTTTAATGATTGACGTCCTAAAGCATCTTATTACACATGTAAAAATGCAATAATAATAATAATACACACAAAATAAAATTTAATAGCCTAAAAATCGGCAATTTTCAATAAAAAAAATTAAAGTCGAAAATCTCGAAAAGGGTTAAGTTTAGGGTGGGGTGTTTCATAGTGAAATAAGTCAGAAATGATGGGTACTCCACACCCTTAACGGATCTAGCACGACTTTTCCTGTAACCCTGTATACAGACAAATTGAGAACCTCCTCCTTTTTTGAAGTCGGTTAAAAAAAGACGCTGCTGTTCGTCTTCTTGTTCTCTAGCTTAGTCGCCTCTTACGACACCCAACGAGAAGATGGGGGGATGCAATTCTAACCTGGCACTACACGGGCTAAAAAGATTGTTTTTTAAATAAAATAACACAGTAAAAAGTGAAAAATAACTAAAATATTATTCAAGTTGGTGCTAGATTAAGCACCTACTGTGTTTATGTACCACCAACTTCAATAATATTTTCTCCTGTTTCCCAAAATCAGATCCTATCCTGATGACCATAGAGCCAATTGGGAAGCAACAAAAGAAGAATTTTCCAATCGTCTTGGTGTAATCGGAGAACATCCATAAAAAAAGATTCCGACGAATTGAGAACCTCCTCCTTTTTTGAAGTCGGTTATAAGTAATGATATTTCGTTAAAACAGAAACATAACTGGTAATATTATACCAAGAATAATTTCCGTCCACATTTAACTCGTGACCAGGATACAAATTCCTATTTCAAGTAATCCAAGTATCTGTCAGCTCCTTTGATCAATGTCTGTGCACGTGGTTCATTCCAAGGATGATTTGTTTTAGCCACGTGTTTGTATGGCTAGCCGCACACGGTCAATAATATTGTTACAATCGCGACATAAAAGTGTTAGTCACTCGGTTAATTATTTTACTTAATTGCAATGATCACAAAATGCATTGTTATTCTATAGGTCTACTATCGATCCGTATAGAAAAATCTAGAATTGGCAATAGAAAGTAGTTCTTTCAACCTCGACAAGTAGGTACCTACTTATTGCTCGCTAAAAGTTCAGTGCCCCCGGTTATTGTTCGTTTACGTCTCGAACTGTCGCCTCTATTGTGTGGCCACACGAATATACGATAAAAGTAGGTACATACTGAGATAGTAAGCCTAATAGGTAAAATGTCCAGGTCCGCGATAGAATCATTGGTATTTTTTTGCAGCTAACACGGCGAAATGTTATTAAATAGAAATATGCTATCCCACGACCCGGAGAAGGCCAACATCTGGTAAAGATAAAAATCCGAACGCAGTGAATTATGAGAGAGGGTCATAAGTGTTAACGAATACACAAAAACTAGGAAATTCAAAATAATGTATGGGCTAATAGCCATTTTAACTGATGGAATTTATTACGGTTGACATTACAAAAAAGAAAGGGGTCACGTGCTTGTGTTTTCAAGTTGGTTTCAGGTAATCGTACGCAGAGAGAAGATGGCTGCTGGGTGAGGTCGGCGTACAGGCGGGGGCGAGAGGTGACGCCACGCGGATAGAAAAAGACTAAGCAAGGCTTGGCAAAGGGGCATTCAACGAGCGACCATGGAAAGCGTCACGCATAGAAAATTAAGATCCTATAGTTAAAGTTCAAATTGTTTAGTTTTGCCCTGTTGATATAAAACACTAAAGTAACTTCAGTGTCGTCACAAGTATTGATCGGGGAAACCCGATCTGGGCAAGTAAGTTAAAGTGAATAATATGTATTATTCGAAATAGGTCATTTTTCAGATTATAGGAATAAACTAACCACACAGATTATAAAAGGTGAATATTGGCTCATGCTCAGCCACAGACAGGTTCATTATAAAACATTTACCTGTCATCATCAAAGTATTTATTTTATTGCTATTATGTTTGTAATACCAGTCACCGTGTATATTCACGTGCTCATACGGTTACTCGAACGAGAAGACTGGGGCGGATGACTAACAAGGGACCTAGATCCACCAATACCATTGGAAATTATGTAATTATTGTAAAGTAGAATTTATAGCGGGATTCTCTATCTGTGTGTGGTTGGTTTATGAAAACTTAATTAAGTTATGTTATTTCAGGGATCTTGTAGAAAATTTACAATTTATCTTGTGTTTGTATTTGTGTTTTACATTTTGTGTCCATACTGTGTTTAGAGTAAGTTTGTTTGGCAAAGTAACGAGTTTTTCTGTTTCGATCTTTGAATTTTCCCGTTACTGTTCAGGCCCTAGTAACCCAAAGATCGGATCAACTTCTCACTAGTGTTGAGAGGATGACCTAAATCACATAATCAGTTTCGTGATTCGGGGGAAGAAACAAGTCTATTATAATTTTGTCTTAAAATTAGAATAAAAGATGTAAAGGATGTGAAGATACATGTTTAGACCCATGGTTTTATGTGTATGTGCAAAATAGCACCGAGACTGTATAACATACCTTAATATACATAGATTAACGAGAGATCGCTCTGATCGTCTCAGGGTGTTGTAGATCTGTATTTAGCCTCGGATAGTCTTGTAAAATCTTCCCCCGAGTCAAATATCAAATATTTTAAATGAATAACTACTAATTAATTGAACTCTAAAAAGTCTTTCTTTTCTTATTTTAGTATAAGTCCTTTATAAATAAGTCTTACTATAATATACTCTGTGCTATATAATAGGTACACTATTGCAACCCGTCTGACAAAGACAGTAACTTAACACCAAACACAGACTCATCCAAATGAATCCTAGGTAGGTTTGCCAGATTAACTCAACTATGGATTTCGAGATAGATAAAAACGATAGGCGTAGATATAGGACGACTGGTTCTTCAGGTGAGCTGTTCAGACCGCAGTATTATGTTATGATTACATTAGGGATTTCA
Organism: Furcula furcula; assembly: GCA_911728495.1. NCBI lineage: Eukaryota > Metazoa > Arthropoda > Insecta > Lepidoptera > Notodontidae > Furcula > Furcula furcula. The sequence goes on from OU452255.1 coordinate 20,648,448, forward strand.
GCACACTACCACGAGCAGCGGAAGCCACGTTGCAGAGACGACCAACGGGAATCTCCGTGACTTCTTATTCTCTTGTTTTCTTTTGTAATTAAAATTAATTTTGAATAGTTAATTAATGTCCTACTACATTTTTTTCACTAAATAAACTCGGTGTTATTGTGTTTCCTAGTTTTCAAGACATATATTTAGTGCTATAAACTTAAACAACTTGATAGTTGGACTGGCCGCTGACAGTTACATTGTGCCGTGTTATTTAAATTGTGAAGCTAGTTCATAATTATATTTTATCTTATTTAGGTACCTAATTCACTTTGGAGATGTGCGTTGTTGTATTATTTTCTACACTGTGCTAGTTTCTAAGACCATACAGTATTTTCATATCGAATTACAAACGCAAGTTGCCAATCGTAAACAACATATTATTCCTTGTTTGTTTGATACCACAACAGGTCCTATTGCTTCTTATTTGCTTCGTATTATTTAAATTCTTACGATTTATTGTAATTATGACGACCCGCAGGGCTTTTGCTCGCCAAGAAGAGGCTAAACTCCAACTGGCTTTGAGCGAATTGAAAGTGGCTAAAGGACTGTGTTGTCAAATGGAAAAGGAAAGGGAGGACAATGAAACGGAGTTCATTAAATTATTAGATGAGAATAAAAAGCTTAAAGCGGAAATGTCACAGTTGCATGGACATTGTGTTGATGCTATAGATGCTCGGGACAGGCTCCAAGTCATTGTGGATGGGTTCGATCAGTGTTCTCAGGAATATACGGCGGCGCTGAGCCGTATTACTTCGTTAGAGGAACAGCTACGTGATGCCTACACACATATATCACAACTAGAGTCATCTAAATCAAATCTCACTGCCTCGTTAAACCAAAGCCTGTACGATGAGTTGGTTGTCAGTGCCCCGAGCATGGTTCCTCCCGCTGCTCTTAATCTAAACCCCATATTACCAATAGATTTGACACATGATACAAATGTCCAAGTAAATGAATTCAAGGGTATGATGATTGGGTGCAGTAATAAAAAACTAAAGAAATATATTAAAATTAATAGATATATAAGGAAAACAAAAAAACTTGTAAAAAAACATAAATTTTTTATTAAAAATGTAAAATTAAACCGTGAAAGACTTCATTTAATTGATAAATTAGATATATATGCATCAAGGTTAGATATGTGCACATTAAAATACAAAAAAAATACCGAGCACTTGCAAGTAGAAATTTTAAATTTACAAGAAAAATTAATATCATTATCAGATAAGTATGCAAGTTCACAAAAAGTATTGAAAGAGTACACACTGGCTATGAATGAGCTTATTATAAGTGACACAGTGAAATGCAATCATAACCAGACATTATGCTCCTCATCTCCAGCTAGGACTACATGTCCTAAACTTTTGCAATCTTGTAATAAATCATTAACACAACCTTCCCTCCATGTTGTTGGTGAACATCCATCTACATGTGATCTTTCTGTTAATTGTGAGACATTAAATTCCACCAAAATTGTGATATTTAGTGATGAATTTGGTAAGGACATGAGCCAGATGTTGACAGATATTTATTCGGGTCATCCTATAATTAATTATTGTATGCCTGGCATAACATATGCCAGTATAATAGACAAAATATTAACACATAATTTTAGTCAGGATACCATATTGATAATATTGGTAGGCAATAGAGGGAATGTGTCCAAACAACAGTTACATAAGTACTATGAGTTACTGTCAAAGATTACTGTTAAAAGTATTGTAATGTTCACATTTCCCTACAGTAATGGTTTGCCACAGGATGAAAATACCAATAGACATAAGTTGAACATGACATTACATACCTTGACATACTGCAATGGTTATGATATACATAACAAATTTAATTTAATTGACATAAATAACCTAAGTAATGTTAATTTTAATTTGACGATAGATAAATACTATCTTAAAAAATATTGTAAACGACAGATAGCAATGTCGCTATCCTTTTATTTATATACATTAGCCAGGAATCTGGCTACAAAAGTTGCTTCTATTGAGCAACATAATTTTGACATACAAATTAATGCAGCCAAGCACTTGGCTATCAATAATGACATAATATGTAATTTAAATTAGACTCTAAGACAACAGAGACTAACTCTGGCATGGATAAATTAAATGATAATTTTATTATAAATTCACATCAAAGCCCATGTAATAATGACCTTAAATTAAATGTAAATAAAATACCCTGTACTCGCTTGGTACATCAGAATATACCTTATGTTGGGCAAAGACTTAGAAATTGAATTGTTCTTGAACGGTCACAATATAGATATTTTTTGTGTAACTGAACATTGGCTAAAGAGTGACCAGTTCATGTTCAATTTTAATAACTACCAGGTTGCCAGCTCGTTCAGCAGAGTGAACATAATTCGTGGGGGCTCCCTAATTATTACTAAAAAGAATATTAAATACAAAGAACGTACTGATCTGGTGAGCCTTTCTGTTGAACGAGTTATTGAATTAGCTTGCATTGAGACTGAGCAGTTTTTAGTTTTGAGCGTATACAGGCCCCCGTGTTCACCATATGATGATTTTGAACGAATATTAGAAACTGTTTTGCACAAAACGTCCTACACGAATAAAACAATTATTGTCTGTGGAGACTTTAACATAAATCTACTGGAAAATACCACTGTGACCAGTAAATTTATAACATTATTTAGATCACACAATCTGTACAACATGTTCTTGGAGCCCACTAGGATAACCTCTTTTAGCGCAACATGTATCGATAACATATTTACAAGTATCAAACCGATACACAAAGAAGTAATAAATAAACTTGATTCTGACCATTGTGGACAGCTTGCTGTGTTTCCTAGTAAAATCATGAAAACTAAAAGAAATGTTATGTTTGTTCCGATATCAGAACGTCGCTTATGTCATTTCAAAGTCACCCTGACTAACAGCTTGCCTGTGTTGCCCTGTCATGAAGATCCAAATATTTTGTATAACTCGTTATTCCAATGTATCGATGATCGCTTTGGAAAAATATTTAAACCTAAAACTTTATCGATTAATCATAATGTATCGTTTAATGATTGGGCGACGGTAGGTATCTATACGAGTCGGAGAAAATTGTACGAACTTTATAATGAAAGATGTGTTAATTCCTCGCCGCTATTTAAAGAATATGTAAAACAATACTCTAAGGTATTTAAACGAGCTTGTTCCATAGCTAAAGCTAATTATTTAAAACAAAAAATCAGTAACTCTGAAAACAAAATTAAAATGACATGGAATATTATAAATAGTGAAACTGGTAGGTCATCAGTACGCAATAATGATTTTTGTTTACATGTGAATAATAAAGATGTAACAGCGGATTTAGATGTGGCGACAGAGTTTGAACGATTTTTTACTGATGTTCCCATTAATATAACGAAAACTCTGAATTCGTCGTCCATTTCCGCTGAAATTTTATTAAAAGAAAACATACCAGAGTGTGGCACAGCCTTTCAATTCTGTTTTGTTACTGCTAATGATATTATAAATACTTTCAAACAGCTTAATCAGAAAAAGACAGCTGATATATGGGGACTTTCTGTACAAGTAATAGCATCAATAATTGAAGTAATTGCCCCTCAATTAGCAGTGATATTTAATAGCTGTGTTATGAGTGGAGAGTTTCCTGACCTTATGAAGCACAGCAAAATTGTACCTATATTTAAGTCTGGCAGTACCGCTGAGCCTACGAATTTCAGGCCTATTTCGGTGTTGCCAGCCTTAAGTAAAATTTATGAAAAACTTATATTAAATCAAATATTAGATCATTTTAATAAAAACAATTTTATTCATGATAAACAGTTCGGCTTTAGAAAAAATCGATCAACTACTGACGCGGGAGTCGAATTATTAAAATATATTTACCAGGCTTGGGAGGAATCACATGATGCTCTTGGTGTATTCTGTGATTTATCCAAAGCTTTTGATTGCGTAGATCACGACACGATGGTCAGGAAATTACGCCACTATGGTTTGAGGAACAGAGCTTTAGACCTTCTGACTTCATATTTGAATAATAGAATTCAGAAGGTTGATATAAATGGTAAGTGATCCCCAGGATCTGTGGTTTCCTTAGGCGTCCCTCAAGGTTCAATATTAGGCCCATTTCTGTTTTTAATATACATTAATGATTTACCCTACTTCGTGGGGGATAAACTTAATGTTGTATTGTTCGCGGATGATACCTCTCTTTTATTTAAAGTTAAGCGTAAACTCCATGATTATGACGAAGTGAACAACGTCCTCTCTAAAGTCGTCCACTGGTTCAATATTAACAATTTAAAACTGAATGAGAGCAAAACTAAGTGTATAAAATTTGTAACACCTAATGTAAGACCGGTGGCTACCAATGTGGAAATTAATGGAGCATCGTTGGACCTTGAGGTTTCGACTGTGTTTCTTGGTATAACAATAGACGCTAAGCTACAATGGGGCCCACAAATTGAGAAACTGTCAGGTAGACTAAGTTCCGCGGCTTATGCAGTGAAAAAAATTAGACGCTTAACTGATGTTGAAACCGCTAGAATTGTCTATTTCAGCTATTTCCACAGTATTATGTCTTATGGTATATTACTGTGGGGATCTTCTGCAGAACTTAATGCCATTTTTATTCTGCAGAAAAGAGCTGTGAGAGCCATTTATAATCTGGCTCCTACCGATTCACTTAGAGAAAAATTCAAAGAAATAGATATTCTAACGGTTGTTTCACAATTCATATTTGAAAATTTAGTTTATGTTCAGAAAAATATTGGATCTTTTAAAAAATATAGTGATATTCATGGTGTTAATACCCGGAACAAACACGATCTTGTTTTGCATTCCACGCGTCTCCACAGAACAGGCAAATCTTTTATGGGTCAAAGTATACGCTTCTATAACAAACTGCCACAGGATATCCGAGATCTTCCACTGAATAAATTTAAACCTTTGATAAAAAGCCGATTGTCGAAAAAGGCTTATTATAAAATCTCGGATTACCTAGAGGATAAAGCTGCGTGGGCTTGAACTGCCTGACTCATGCAAGCTTTGAATTTTAAGGCTTACAATTTGTAACACCATATAAAGTGTTGGATAACTGATGGCTGCTGCACTAGTCAATTAATTGATGACATCAATAATATGTTAAAGTGCTTTGTGTCTTGCCTGACGAGGCACTGCTTAACAGCAGAAGTTAAATGTTAGACGTGTGCCACTGTGATATTGGATTGGTCATGCTCGCCATCGAAAGGTCTTTGCTTGTGGCGGCTTCGTGTGGCGGGTCACCCCCTTCCCTCCAATATGGTTGAGGGGAGTGATGGCTGCTGCTCGAGTCAACTCGTGCGCGGGTGCTGCTTGGGGGGACTGGTCCGACTGCTATCCCTTTGGCTTTTTAGTTTGTTGTACCTACTTTCGTCGTATTTTATTATTTTTTTTCCCTGTATTATTTGATCTTTTGAACGGCAAGACACACTGTCGCTCTGATCTAACTGTAACATGACACACTGTTTAAAAAAAAAAAAGAAGTGATAAAATGACAAGCCCGCTGAGTTTCTTGCCGGATCTTCTCAGTTGAGGCCGCGTTGTGATCCGGTGGTAGCTTTTTAAAAAAAAAAAAATACATGACCTTTCAAAAGTGCTAGCGTTGAGCCTATTTGAAATAAACTATTTTTGACTTTTGACTTTGACTTTGACTTCGGAGGGATAAGTAACCATTAGACTAGACAGACAGTAGGACCATGATATAGAACTCAGAGGTGCCATGTTGACAGGGATAATTTAATTGATTATATCCTCAGACCTCGACCTACGTGAATATCACTTCACTAATTTATACATATTGACAGAGCTTTGGGCGCAGCTGGGGTCGCACACACACACACACTCTCTTCAGACCGATTCCCGATTAGCTGGGTGGCCACCCAATTAAATTCCGTAGCTATATATATATATATATATATATATCACGTAAAGGGGAAAAGGGAAAACGGAAGGAAAAGAAGCAAACGCACACCAAAATATCTATAAAATCGGAAAGGAAAAGATGCAAACGCACACCAAAATATCTATAAAATCGGAAAGGAAAAAGATGCAAACGCACACCAAAATATCTATAAAATCGGAAAGGAAAAGATGCAAACGCACACTAAAATATCTATAAAATCGGAAGGAAAAAGATGCAAACGCACACCAAAATATCTATAAAATCGGAAAGGAAAAAGATGCAACGCACACCAAATATCTATGATATCTATCGCTTCGCAGCGGGTTAGGGACAAAGGGAAAGGTATTACGTACGTCCGGATAGGCAGTAGGATAGGGTTTAGGGCGGCAACCTAGCTGGCTCAGAGAGTGCAGACACCTTTGGTGTCTCCCCGTCGTAGAGTTCGCCTGTGTTCCACTGATTAGATCACTTATCTTAGTTGCTGCTAGGACGTAAGGAATCGAATTGCCGTCGGTGTTAGTTAAACTCAACGATTTTACCTCAGCTAAATTGAGCTGGACTAAATAACTATCGTTTCTCCAAGTTAGTAGAGTTAAGCTACTGGCGTCTGTCTGGCACGGTAGATTAGCTATTATCTAAGGTGAACCTAGTCAGAAAACCAGTGGCTTTACTTCGGCTGTCAAACTATGTATCAGACTCAAGTCTGAACGACAGTGAAAACTAAAGAGGCATCAATCCGCTATCTGTTAGCAATGGCATCTCTCAGTCGATTCATATCATCTCTAGTGCACTATCATACATACATATATATAGACGATCACGATCACATACTTTACACACCTCGCCAGAGGCTGTGCCACCACAATACCAGCAAGTTCCCGTAGTTTCCACCCCTCTATTAATTTAACTATATAAGCCGACGCATCGAGGCGTCCACACAGTTTGGCAATCTACAAGCGACAGTGAAAATATCTCAAGGAAGAGAATTGTACCGGCGACCTTTGCGACGACTTTAGACTACTGTGACGTACTGCGCGACTCGGACTACTGTGCCTTGTGTTTGAGTGTACATGGAATAAAATCCTCTTAATCCCCATGCTTGGCAGGCGTCTTGGGGATCAAAGATATGACAAGAGAATTTACTAGGGCTGTCCAGGTAGTCTTCAAAGACCGTCCAGGTGGCTCTTGAAGGAGGTAGCTTGCGTGTAGGTTTATCTATGGTGTAGGTCATTTTGCTATTAGGACTTTTTTGCTTGCAGGTCGTTTTGCTTTTCGGCCGTTTCGACTATGTCATTTTGCTTATGTGTCCTTTTGATATGAAAGCGGGTACCACCGTAGTATAAGGTCGTCTGTCGCCAAACAACAGTGTGTGAACATTTTAGTGTTCTAGTGCACTGGGCACTGTTTCTAGGACACTGTTCTGAGCTTACGAGAATTAATAATTACTATATCTTGTGGGGCAAGCGTCTCGCTTACCACCAGGGGAACGAGTAGCATTTCTCATCACTTGGGTGTCCGTAAAAGCCGACTAAGGGGAATCAAGACTGGCAGCAGCGTCTTTCTTTTGGTTTACCTACCACCTATACTGCGATCCTCAAGATGCCTGCCAAGCGTGGGAATTATGACAACCCCTCCCTTCTAAAGGGGAGGCCTTAGTTTAGCAGTGGATGTCTTTCGGCTGCTGATGACACATACATGAATACATAGTTACATATTCTCACCGATACATTATCATACTCTCAAACACATAGCCATCTTTCTGTTGTTATTGGGTAAGAACTTTTGAACAAATTCTATTAGCACTTATCTCTCCCACAAACAGATTCTATTGGTAATAAGTTCTCTCCCTACCCCGTTAGAGCTTTGACGTGATAATACGTACGTAACTAAACGACTAATTAACATTTTATAACTTCAATAGATTCTGTAGAGTACTAGAGTTCAGAGACTAATTAAACCTGGTTTTAATTAAACCTTAAATGTGCTGCATTTCCACTTCATTAATTAAAGTGGGTTTATATAATGCAAAATATAAGTGACTTCATTGCAAGAGAATGTTATAGCTTTGCGCTATGCAATCAAGACATTATTCTTTTTCAAAGATTAATTACATTTCATTTTATTCAGCAATGATATTTTATGTAAAAAGAGGTAGATAGGTTATAGGCGATCTGACATCGGCGGGAAAACACAGCGGTGAGCTAGCTAACACAACTTGAATCAGTAGCGCACCACCGACGGAAGCATTGAAAGTGTCACTTCCTTTGAATTTTATTGAAAAATCGTATCAAAACAATCAAAAATACTATTTTGTAAATTATCCAAATACACAAACTTTTCTAGAAATCAATATATCACATTTCATTTGTTAGTATCAATGAATTATGTGCCACTTTTATCATCGATTGCTTAATAGGTAACGTATCTACTTATTACTTTTAATTTATCATTCATAATAAGTCTATATACCGATACACATACGAAAAATAATACCACTAAGCCAATATCTACACTATCTCTTCCAATACGGCCGGTCACCGCGGAAGAAAATGACCACAACCCTCCAACTATCAGACATCGACAAATAAAATACTTACATGAAGGACAAATTGAAAAAGGTCAAAAGCTCCCCCTGTATATCTGCACGTTAAACGTGAGATCGCTGATACATCCGTCTAGATATATTGAACTCGAACACGCTATCAGTAAAATTAATTGGCATATTATAGGACTCTCTGAGATAAAGCTCCAAGGCAAGGAAATTATAGAAAGGAACAACCACTTATTTTTGTACTATGGACAAACACAAAACAGAAACGGTGTTGGATTTTTTGTTAGAAAAGAACTAAAAGATAATATTTTAGATTTCATATCATTTTCAGATAGAGTTGTGCGCTTAATCATTAACATTGGAGGTAAAACACTTAACCTAATACAGGTCTACGCACCTACAGAAAAGTCTCCCGCAGAAGATATAGATGTCTTCTATAACGACCTCCGACGAGCGCTACGAAATACCAATAAAAACACTCTGGTTATTGGGGACTTCAATGCGCAAGTCGGAATGCCCACTACCGATGATTGCCATGTAATGGGTAAATGGGGATACGGCAAAAGAAGCCCAAGAGGTAACACCATGATAGACTTTTGTTTTGAAAATCAACTCCATATATGTAACACCTATTTCAAGAAGAATCCCAAACGTAGATGGACGTGGCTTCACCCAGACGGCAAGACCCGAAATGAAATTGATTTTGTTTTAGCGCGGAAAATGGACTCTATTCATAACCTAGAAATAATACCAACATCTCATCCTACGGATCACAGATTAGTAAGGGTGACATTATATCTTAATTACAAACAAAACAAATCAAGAAAGCACTTTGGGAAGATAAATAATAATAATATTACACCTAAAACTAAAGTATGTCTTAAAAACATGTTCTCTGCAACTATAGCTGATGTAAAATACACAAATATAGAGCAAACGTACTCCACTATTGTCACAAAAATTCAAAGCTGTAGCAACAATATATCAAAAACTTATGATTGCGATTCAGTAATACAAGGAAACATAGCTAGACTGATTCAAGAAAGAACACAATTAAAAGAAAAGAAAAATAAAACTCCAACAGAAAAGAAACAACTATCAGCTCTATATAAACTCATTAAAAAACAAATACAATCAAAAGTAAAGGAACATCGATATAGAGTTATTCAAGAAGAAATAGAGAAATGTGCCTCAGTTAAAAAAGCCTATAGAAAATTGGACAAAAATAAAAAATGGATCTCCCAACTGACTAAAAATAATTCAAAAGCAACAAACAGAAATGAGCTTTTAAAAATAGCGACAGAATTCTACGCGAAATTATACCAAGACTCTACTTCATGCACTACTCAAGACCCAGACTTAGCGGATTTGGAAATAGTCCCAACTTTCTTAGAATATGAAGTACGTCATTGTATACAACAAATGAAAGCTCTTAAAAGTCCTGGAGAAGATCGTATAACTAACGATATACTAAAAGCCATAATGGAGCCACTAACTCCCATTTTAACGACTCTATTTAATGAAATCCTAGAGAAAGAATCCATACCATCAGACTGGAAAACGGCATTAATAACATTACTCTACAAAAAAGGAGATCCAAGCTGCATAGGTAATTACAGGCCAATTAGTCTGCTACAGTCGCTTTATAAACTTTTTACTCGCCTTATACTTACAAGAATATCAAAAACTTTGGAAGAAAGTCAACCAAGAGAACAAGCTGGGTTCAGAGCTGGCTACTCTACTAATGACCACATGTTTACAGTAACACAAATAATAGAAAAATATAACGAATACAACAAACCATTGTATATAGCATTTGTGGACTACGCCAGGGCTTTCGACTCTATATCACACGAATCCTTGTGGACAGCACTGCAAGAGCAAGGAGTCCAAGGGAAATATATTAAAATATTACAAGCAATATACAAATGCAGTAAAGCAGCCGTAAAGTTAGAGAAAAAAGGAGAGCAGTTTCACATTCAGAAAGGAGTTCGCCAAGGTGACCCTATTTCACCTAACCTGTTCAACGCAGTATTAGAACACATATTCAAGCAGTTAAATTGGCAAAACATGGGCATAAAAATAAACGGCGAGTATCTGAATCACCTCCGTTTCGCAGACGATATTATACTTATTAGCGAGAGACATGTGGAACTAGAACATATGCTGAAATCACTAGATATAGAGAGCCGCAAGTGCGGCCTTCATATGAATACAGAAAAGACTTGTTTGTTAACTAACAGCTTTAAAATTCCTACAGATATACTGAATACTCCAATACAATACGTGGATAGTTACGTTTATCTTGGGATGAGCATCTGTTTTTCCAATCTTACTGAAAATGAAGTCGACCGTAGAATTAAAATTACCTGGAAAAAATACTGGTCGCTGAAAGAGATATTCAAATCAAATTTACCTATGCGCCTGAAAAAGAAAGCAATGGATAGTGTTATACTGCCAACTTTACTATATGGCTGCCAACATTGGGCCTTAACAAGAGCGATAATAAATAAGCTTCAAGTCTTCCAACGAGCTATGGAGAGGAGTATGTTAGGTATAAAGCTGCAGGACAGAAAAAGGAATATAGATATCAGAAAGATAACTAAAATTATGGATGCTGCTGAATTAGCCTGTAGTCTGAAGTGGCGATGGGCAGGACACGTTGCCAGAACCACAGACCTACGTTGGAGTGAGAGAATACTCCACTGGTATCCACGAGACGCTCCACGGCCCCGCGGCAGACCTAAACGTAGGTGGTGCGACGACATCGCAACCTTAGCGGGCCGCACCTGGACCAGACTGGCACAAGATAGAGTGGAGTGGCAGAAGTTGGAGGAGGCCTTCACCCACATATGGGTACCCAACAATAAATAGATTTAAGTATTAATAATTGTAATTGTAATAATAAAATGAATTAACCTTAATAATGTTTGCATTAATATAATTAAATTCGCAGAGCATGCTTACTGTAATATCTAATGAAATTTGTAATGTAAATTTTTTATATGTATAATGTAATGTTTAATTTATTTTATTGTATTGTAATTTTATTGTTTTTATTGTCTAATTGTTTAATTGTAAAATAATTTAATTGTTTTGGGAAATAAAGGCTATAATAATAATAATAATAAATAAGTCTATAATATGTACCTACGTGCCGTGACTACGTGACATCTTTTCATCAGAAATTCCGCAGTGCCTGAAGACAAAGGTTTTTAACCAGTGTGTGTTGCCAGTGATGACATAATATGTTACTGAGACGTGGTCTTTAACAGCTGGCCTTTTAGAGAAGCCCAGTCACACAACGAGCTATGGAGAGAGCTATGCTCGGAGTTTCTTTGCGCGACAGTATCCGCAATGAAGAGATTCGCAGAAGAACCAAGGCCACCGACATAGCTCTCAGAATCTGCAAGTTGAAGTGGAAATGAGCAGGCCACATCGCTCGAAGAACCGATAACCGTTGGGGAAGAAAGGTACTCGAGTGGCGACCACGAACCGGAAGACGCCAATTGTCAATTGGCCAATTGTCGTTCATTGTGGCGTTCCAAGGGAGAGGCCTATGTTCAGCAATGGACGTCTTCCGGTTGGTGATAATGATGATATAATATGTATGTAGAATTTTGTCCGATAACTTGTTGCCATCGTATATGTAGACATAATCCCGTTACTGTAGTTTTTTTTTGCGACATGTGATTTTAACATTCTTGATGTTAAATTAACCCTACCTAAACAATTCTGAAGAGCCCGAAACAGGTGGAAATCTGAGGGTGCCAGGTCAGGACTACATATTATATGGTGGATGCATTAACACTTAATAACCAAGCACTTTTAATTTTTTATTTGTGAATCCTTCAAAAAAGTACCCAGTTTCCGTAGGGGCTGTGGCGGATTATGAGGGCCTTTTACCCACTATAACCTTCCCGGTGGACCTCACCAGTCTCACCAGCGTCAGACGCTTGCTAAAGTCCAATTACTAATTCACTGGAGTAAAATGACGTTTACTGTGTTACCAGTTTCTGAAGAGACAAAATGATTCTATCGATCGCTCACTCAGTACGCAAAACAACATTGGTGCATTCAGAAGTTAGAAGCCGAATGACATAAAGATCGCGGCGCGTCGCGGCGTGTGTAAAAATACAAATACAAATCCTTTATTGCAATAATTGTGGTTACAGTGATGGAATATAACAGAAATAGTACAGCACAATTTACCTATGTAGGCATGCAATAGCTTTTTTGACGTTAATTAAATTTCATATCAAAGAATTCTTTAACATTATAAAAACAATTATCAATTAATAATGTTTTAAGAGTTTTTTTGAAACATTGTAGGTTTAGTGAAGTTATGTGATCTGGTAAATGATTATATATTTTTATACACGTATAATGCATGTTTCTATGAAACATTACATTTTTAGGCCGTGGTAAAATCAGTTTATTTTTATTACGTAATCTTTTATTATAATTGAGTGTATTATTTTCCGGGAAATATTTTTTATGCATTTTTATGAAGATATCTGCTAGATATATGTATATTCCGGTTAACGTTAGATACCTATATTTTTTAAATGTTGATCTGCATGATGTGTCATAAGAAAGATTATGAATGATTCTTATACACCTTTTTTGGAGTATAAACGTGCTCTGAACATCAACCGAATTACCCCAATACATGATACCGTAGTTTAGAATGGAGCTAAAATCAACTCCCTCCCACCAAATGGGTGTATGTGTGATGTTTTTAAGATAGGATTATAGTCCATACAGCCTTGTTGTTCGTTGATTACATTAGATTTATTTATAGTTATGTATTTACAACTAAATATAATTTCTATTTAAAATTATTGTTAGTATTAGGTATGTTCCCATTAACTTTGTGCAAGTGATTGAATCACTATAGAACTGGAACATCACTACTACTACTATTATGGCAACATTATTTTATAAAGTGACATTAGCTAATGTGAGTTTACTCAAGTTAATTAATAATTCGACTAAAGCACGCCTCTACCTTAAGGAAGGCCTACAAAAATAACAAAATACTTATATATTTTACCACAGTCTTTAATTAATGAAATGTAATCAAACGTGTGTTTAAAGATAAAACAGGAGAAATTAATTATGTCTGTATTTTATAATTGACTATTATCATTGTATCATTTTATTTACTTTTCATTAAATTTTATAGGATGAATAGGATTCATCGTATGATTTTTTTTTATTTGAATGGGATGTGCGGATCTTTACAATTGTCCAATACCGTATTGTACAATACCGTATTTAAGCAGTCCACTTCATTAATATTAACGTAAATAGTTCACAAACTTTAATAGTGTGCTGGTTAGCAAGAACCTGTGCAAAGCCCTTTCATATGATACCCCATTTCGAAAATTCAAAATTGTGTCAATTTTGAATTTTCTACGCCCCATTTTGACCCCTATTAAAAAGGACATAAAAGAAAAAAAAACATTTGCGAACAAAACACCTGTTCCTTTAAATCGTGCTATTAATAAGTGGTTGCTGAAAACAGTGTGACAGATAGACAGACAGACGAAGTCGCACCTTAAAGATTCATTTTTTACCTTTTAGGTACGGAACGCTAAAAAGGCAAAGTTTAATTAGTAAATAGTAGTTTATGCACCAAGGGGATAAAGTAGTGTCTTATGTCGCGGGCGTTAAATTGAATCGCGAGCATAACGACGGATTCTAGCAACTCCCGAGCGTAGCGAGGGAATGTAGAGTTAACTCCCAAGCGAAGCGAGGGAGTTAATACTAGAATCCTGAGTAGGTACAGCGAGGGATTTAAGCTCGCCCAAGACAAAGACCCCTTTATCCCCGAGGTGAATACACTACTTTTCACACCTACTTCGAGGTAATAAAATACAAATATTGCTAGAATTAAAATAATAATAATATCTTGGAACAATCCACACACGGTCATCTGATCCCAAACTAGGCAGAGCCTGTACTATGGAAACCAGACACCTGATATTAATTAAATAGTTAAATAACACCCAGACACTAGGTGGGAATTGAACCCACGACCAGATAGCGGCCAGGATGTCTAACCACTAGACCAACGAGACTGTCAATAATATCAACATAGTGCTTTGCAACGTTAACGCGTTAACCTCTATTTCTTTTCTAGAACACTGGGTTCTGAACGTCGCGCCCGGTTCGATTTTCGAATGTTTTTTTTTGTGCAGGTCTGTGCTTAGCGTTGCATTAAGCCTGTGGTAAAAGTGTTAAGGAATTTTCGTTTGACGTTCGAAATTTAAATCTCATTATTACCCCAGGGAGTTTAGTACAACATTATTACCCGGCTAGACTATAGGGCAATATTGAGGTATCTTATGTCATCTTTATATGACATATAATGCAACATTATCGAGCAGGTGGTGTGAAAAAAATTAAACAACCATCCACTACAATAATTTACATAATTTTAATATTATTTCAAACCTTTTTCCATAGCGGGGAATAACATTTCTCCTTTATAGCTCTCTACAGGACAATTTGCATAACAGTTCAATGTAATTGGTATCTCATGATGTATATTTCAGATCTCCAATAAACCATAATCTGTTTTTCATTAAAAGATCACAGTCATAGCAATAAAAGTATGCAGGAGAGATAGTGGACCGGTGGCCACCCAAAGACAATTGGAAGGGTTCAATATGTCATATTCAACCCTGCCAATCATCAGTGGCGTGCACAGAAAGTAGGCAAAAATATCTGCGAGTTATCTGCATACTCTAAGCTATTTGTTAGTGTGCCACCACAAATATACTTAAATGAACTAACCATCGTATCCATTTATATTTAAAAACATCACTTTAATACCATTTCAATACAAAATATTTTTAAATTAAGATTATTTAGAGAAACCGTAGGGTAGGCAAAGTCTTTTTTTGTGTATGGACCCTCTGAATAATCTGATTACAGTTTTTAAATGCAAATTAATATGTCTATAGAATTTGCTATCTTATGGTTATTTAAAATGGTATACTAATCTTATTATATAAAAGAGTAGACAAAAACCCACTCATCACGAAATCTCAGAAACTATAAATGCTAGGAGTCTCAAATTTTGCATGGGGGTTCCTTTTAGGACGTAGGTGCTCACTAAGACGGGTTTTTGCGAAATTCAACCTCTAAGGGGGTGAAACAGGGGGGCAAAGTTTGTATGGGAGAACGCGATTCCTTGGTCCTATTGACTTGAAATTTTGCACAGACATTCGTTAAGAAAATTTATTGAATTTGTATATCATATTTGTATAAATTTATCCCTTAACAGGGTAAAAAAGGAGTATTATTACTCAACCGATGGCGGTACAAATATATAACAAGAATAAGATACGGTAATTCGAAAGATGAAATAAAAGTTCCTTGGCCAAGTGGTTACGGAAGCGTCCTCTAAGTACGGACTGTCCGGGTTCGCTACCCCTGAGCGGCATTTTTTTTGTATTATTAAACTTTGTTTTTGATTTTTTTTATTTATATTAAGATTCGATGTTTTAAATATTTAACTCATATTGACTCCGGCACTTTTTATCTCTAATATATTTTTTATATTTAATGATTTTTAAAAAATTTAATCATGCATACGTAGTTAACTTCTCTCTAATGTTATGATTTAGTTATTAGTGGAAACTGAATTGATTTTTATGTACTATTGGATCTTATATCAATACATATAAAATTACTTGTCCTGACTGACTGACTGACTGACTGACTGACTGACTGATTCATCAACGCACAGGCCAAACCGCTGGACCTAGAAAGCTGAAATTTGGACAGTAGGTTCTTCTTATGACGTAAGCATCCACTAAGAAAGGATTTTTGAAAATTCGACGCCTATAGGGGTTAAATGGGGTGTTTTCTTTTGTATGAAACTTTTTATTGTATGGTTCGATTGACTTGAAATTTACTGGAAAGATTCTTTGAATAAAATAAAGAAATACGTATTTCGGGATTTTTTAAGAACAACCATTGGGGGTGCGCTAGGGGTTGGTAAACTTTGTATGGGAAATAATTATTACTTGGTTCAATTGATTTAAAAGTTAGTGAAAATACCCTCAAAATAAAATGATTGAACACGAATTTTTTATTTTTCAAAAAATCTACCCCTAACGAGGGATAAGAGGGAAAAATTTATAATCTATATTATTAAAAGAACAGGCTTTTTTTCTAGAAATCACCGTACATTCAAAACTATTTTAAGTAGAATCATGAAATTTGAAGGTGAACAATAAGAACGAACTCGACATTTCACACTTAATTAGGTCAAATGGGCTCCCAAAGTGTGTATGGTTAAAAAAAAAATCATCACACAGACACGAAACTTTGTCAGTATACTGAGCAAAAGAAATAAAGAAACACGTATTTCATTACTTTAAAAAAAAAACGACCGTTAAAGGGGTGCATTCGCATGGTGTTTGAGTATGAAATGCGCATAAAAAATTCATGCTGTATTGATGAAACTTTGCGAATACATTTATCACCGCAAATGCAAATCCATGTGCCAATAATATTGTTTTGATTATCAACTCCTAAGAGGTTCTAATTGGGGTCCAAAAAATGTTTTTTGAACTACAGCCAATACTTAATTTATGTATTGCATACAAGAATCTAACATACCTATTCCGGCAAAAACAACCCCTAAGTTAATTTCATGGATTTGAAGAGTTTGAAAAAATAAGGTTTTCCATTTAATGCTATAATGCAGGTAGAGTAAACACCAACTCGGTAAATAAACTCAACACAACAATTGAAGAAACTAATTTTTGGATTTTTTTCTAAACCTTGATCCAACTCGAACCAGTTCTATGCAGTTTGATAATCCGGCTTGATTCATCTCGATCCAGTTTGTTTCACCTTGACCCACTTTGACCCACCCAGACTTAACTATTTCGATCCACCTCGGTTCATCTCGATCTACATCGATCCATCTCGATCTACATCGATCCACCTCGATTTACCTCGCTTTAGCTCGATCCAACTTGATCCTGCTTGATCCAGTTTGATCCAGCTCAAACCAGTTTTATTCAGCTCAATCCCGTAAAACCCGGTTCAATTGAGTTTGATGATCCAGCTTGGCTGAAATCCATTCACTTTATTCCAACTTGACCCACTTCAAACCACCTTAACTTATCTTGATCCACCTCGATCTATCTCGATCCATATCAATCAATCTTGATCCAACTCGAACCAGTTCAATGCAGTATGATAGTCCGACTTGGCTCATCTCGATTCACTTTGTTTCACCTTGACTCACATCGACCCACCCAGATTTAACCATATCGAGCCACCTCGGTGCATCTCGATTCACATCAATCCACCTCGATTTTCCTCGCTTTAGTTCGATCCAACTTGATCCAGTTTGATCCAGCTCAAACCAGTTTTATTCAGTTATCCGGTCCAATCGAGTTTGATGCAGTTTGATGATCCGGCTTGACGCAACTCAATCCACTTTATTCCAACTTGACCCACTTCAAACCACCTTGACTTATCTCGATCCCCTCAATTCATCTAGATTCAGATCGATCCACCTCGATCCAGCTCGAATCAGTACGATACAGCTTGATAATCTGGCTTGACTAATTTTGGTCTATTTTGTTTCATATTGACCCACTTCGACCCACCTTGACTTATATTGATCCGCGTCGGTCTATCTCGATCCACAATCCACATTGATCCACCTCGATTTACCTCGGTCCAGCTCGCTTTAGCTATATCGAACTCAAACCAGCTTTATCCTGCTTGATCCAGTTTGATCCGGCTCAAACCAGTTTTATTCAGCTCAATCCAGTTTTATCCCGTTTAATCGAGTTTGATGCAGTTTGATGATCCGGCTTGACGCAAATCAATCCACTTTATTCTAACTTGACCCACTTCAAACCACC
Organism: Furcula furcula; assembly: GCA_911728495.1. Classification (NCBI taxonomy): domain Eukaryota; kingdom Metazoa; phylum Arthropoda; class Insecta; order Lepidoptera; family Notodontidae; genus Furcula; species Furcula furcula. The sequence continues at coordinate 20,666,883 of OU452255.1, forward strand.
TTGACTTATCTCGATCCCCTCAATTCATCTAGATTCACATCGATCCACCTCGATCCAGCTCGAATCAGTTCGATACAGCTTGATAATCTGGCTTGACTAATTTTGGTCTATTTTGTTTCATATTGACCCACTTCGACCCACCTTGACTTATATTGATCCGCGTCGGTCTATCTCGATCCACAATCCACATTGATCCATCTCGATTTACCTCGGTCCAGCTCGCTTTAGCTATATCGAACTCAAGCCAGCGTTATCCTGCTTGATCCAGTTTGATCCGGCTCAAACCAGTTTTACGTTTAATCGAGTTTGATGTAGTTTGATGATCTAGCTTGGCTCATTTGGATCCACTTTATTCCAACTAGACCCATTTCAAACCACATTGACTTATATCGATCCATCTCGATTAACTTCGATCCATCTCGCTTTAGCACGTTTCACCTTAATCCTGCTTAATCCAGTTTGATCCAGCTCAAACCAGTTTTATTCAGCTCAATCCGGTTCAATTAAGTTCGATACAGTTTAATGATCCAGCTTGGATCATATCGATCCACTTTAGTCCAACTTGACCCATTTCGAACCACCTTGACTTCCACCACCTCCACCACCTCGGTCCATCTCGATCCACATCGTCCCACCTCGATGTACTTTGATCCAGCTCGGTTTTGCTCGGTTCACCTTGATCCTGCTTGATCCGGTTTGATCCAGCTAAAACCAGTTTTATTTAGCTGAATCCGGTATGATCCGGTTCAATGCAATTTCATGGTCGTGATTAGCTTAACTCAATCCACTTTATTCCATCTTAACCCACTTCAAACCACCTTGGCATATCGATCCACCTCTGTCTATCTTGATCCACATCGATCCACTTCGATTTACCTCGATTCATGATCATAATTGATCCTGCATGATCCAGTGTAATCTAGCTCAAACCAGTTTTTATTCAATTCAATCCGTTATTACTCGGTTCAATCAAGTTTGATGCAGTTTGATAATCCGGCTTGACTCATCTCGAACCAGTTTATTTCACTTTGAGCTACTTCGACCCACCTTGACTTATCTCGGTCTACCTCGGTCCATCTTGATCCACATCGATCCACCTGGATTTACCGAGGTAAATGATCCAGCTTGCTTTAGTACGATGATCCAGCTCAACCCAGCATAGGCAGCAGGCAAAAGAATTTTCAAAATCGGATGAGTAATTCCGAAGATTACCCTTAGATTACACATACTTACAAACACACAAACATACAAAAATACAAATTTAAACCCTTTACAGTATTAGTATAGTAGTGTTAGTAGTGTTAGATACATAAAGTTAGATAGTATAGAAGTAGGGGGAGGTAGGGAGTAGGATTTCTTATCAATTGTAAAACAAAGTCACGGTACTATTTTCAACAATGACGAAATTCCATTCTTACTTTCATTCCCTATTTCAACTCCTTCAATCTTTTTGTTCGGGATAAAAAGTAGCCTATGTCCTTTCTTAAGGTCTTATCTGTCTCTGTATCAAATTTAATCGAAATCGGTTCAGTGGATTAGGCGTTAAAGCGTAGCAGACAGACAGAGTTACAAAAATACAGGCTATGTCATCAAGTATGTATATTTGATGAAATGACACATAATAGGTCCAGGTTTAATAAAAGTGTAAACAATATTTTTAAAAACCTTCATCCTTAATTTAAAACGCGTTTTAATTACAAAACCAACGCGGGCGAAGCCGCGGGCTACAGCTAGTTTAGTAATAAGTGGTATCATTTGTTTGTTTCCCAAATATAACAAAATAAAAATAAAATAATGAAAATATATTTTCAAAATGTCTGTTTGGGTAGGATATAGATATGCATGCACATATTGTACGTATGATATAAAAAAAGCCAAAACTTTATTGGAATTATTGTCTGTCTGTCAGGGTTTTTTCTATAGGTTGGCTGGTGTTGTGGACCAACGACGTCAAAGTATCTTTACATAGTGTGAAACAAAGTCGCTATCCGAGTCTGTCTATATCGGATAGCACCTCCTAAACCACGCAGCGATTTTCACCATCGGTTAGATATTTTTCATTGAAGCTTTTAAGTTTTATCTAAGTAAATAAACTTACATAGCTTACATTGACTAAACCTAAGGAGATACATAGTTAACAATCAAGTACGGTGTGGTACGGTGTGGTACGGTGTGGTACGGTGTGGTACGGTGTGGTACGGTGTGGTACGGTGTGGTACGGTGTGGTACGGTGTGGTACGGTGTGGTACGGTGTGGTACGGTGTGGTACGGTGTGGTACGGTGTGGTACGGTGTGGTACGGTGTGGTACGGTGTGGTACGGTGTGGTACGGTGTGGTACGGTGTGGTACGGTGTGGTACGGTGTGGTACGGTGTGGTACGGTGTGGTACGGTGTGGTACGGTGTGGTACGGTGTGGTACGGTGTGGTACGGTGTGGTACGGTGTGGTACGGTGTGGTACGGTGTGGTACGTGTGGTACGGTGTGGTACGGTGTGGTACGGTGTGATACGGTGTGGTACGGTGTGGTACGGTGTGGTACGGTGTGGTACGGTGTGGTACTGTGTGGTACGGTGTGGTACGGGACAGACCGGGACGGACCGGGACTGAGCGGGACTGACCGGGACTGAGTGGGACTGACCTCCGACTGAGCGCGACTGAGCGGGACTGACCGGGACTGAGCGGGACTGACCGGGACTGAGCGGGACTGAGCGGGACTGAGCGGGACTGACCGGGACTGACCGGGACTGAGCGGGACTGAGCGGGACTGAGCGAGACTGAGCGGGACTGACCGAGACACAGCGGGACTGGGCGGGACTGACCAGGACTGAGTGGGACTGATAGGGACTGAGCGGGACTGACTGGGACTGACCGGGACTGAGCGGGACAGACCGGGACTGACCGGGACTGAGCGGGACTGACCGGGAATGAGTGGGACTGACCGGGACTGAGCGGGACTGAGCGGGACTGACCGGGACTGAGCGGGACTGACCGGGACTGATCGGGACTGAGCGGGACTGAGTGGGACTGACCGGGGCAGACCGGGTCTGAGCGGGACAGACCGGGACGGACCGGGACTGAGCGGGATTGAGCGGGACTGACCGGGACTGAGCGGGACTGACCGGGAATGAGTGGGACTGACCGGGACTGAGCGGGACTGAGCGGGACTGAGCGGGACTGGGCGGGACTGAGCGGGACTGAGCGGGACTGACCGGGACAGACCGGGACTGAGCGGGACAGACCGGGACGGACCGGGACTGAGCGGGATTGAGCGGGACTGACCGGGACTGACCGGGACTGAGCGGGACTGAGCGGGACTGAGCGGGACTGAGCGGGACTGAGCGGGACTGAGCGGGACTGACCGGGACTGGCCGGGACTGACCGGGACTGATGGGACTGACCGGGACTGACTCGGATTCAGTCAGTCCGAGTCAGTCAGTCAGGGACACCTGGTGCAGATCCCACCCGAACCCAGGTTTCCCTCTCATGTGCCGATGTGATAGCCACGGGAGTTTTAGTGGGTAAGAATTCCCCGGTTGACCCCCGTTTACGTCTTAACGATGAAACCGAACAAGGAAGCCCGTATTGCTTCCATAAATTGGTTTCAAAGAAATGGTGTCCTTAATCCACCCAAATTGTGCACCCGTACACGTCTGCAGTTTCTAAAATTATAAATACAATTAACAAATCACAAGCTCAGAGATTCAACGTTGCAGGCTTAAACCTAAGCGTTGAGTACTTTGCCCATGGACAGGCAGCTATACGTAGCCCTTTCACGCGTCACTTCTATACAAAATTTGTTCATATTGCGTTACGAAAAGTCAGCTACAAACTGATAAATAATTCCAAGAAATTCTATAATCAAAGGCAGTAGCTTTAAATTATTCACTTCTTTTTTTCTCAATTACACCCGTGCGAAGCCGGGGCGGGTCGCTAGTATACTTATAATAGGTTTACCAAGCCGAATACATTTCATTGCCTACCCTCTGTGCTCGCCACTGCCAATCATACATCACTCAACTTCGAGCAGAATCGTTGGAGGACCTCAATATGATGCTCAACGACCTCAGTAGCATTTCCCAACAGGTGGGTCTTAAAATGAACATGGACAAGACGAAAATTATGTCATGTTCATGTTCATTAATATATTACTTGCTTTGAACGATATAAATACGTGTCTTCAATCCGGACTAAGCGATTTGCTTCTTCATTTTTAATAAGGACAGGAATAGTTAACCTGCTAAGGGCTGGAATAGTTTACCTGCGTCGGTTATTTATAAAGTCGTCGGATTAGTTCTTCGAAATGTTTATTTAATGTAAGTATTGTGTCAAAATATTGTCATCATGCCATTGAGGCAGCACAGCATGCCTAGAAATAAGATATGGATGGATTATTCGAATAAATTCCGGTAAGAATAGCACCCCCCCTCTCCTCCCGCTGGGTGCCCGTAAGAGGCGACTAAGGGGAAAGAAGAAGACGGGCAGCAGGATTTCTATTATACCTACCACCTATACTGTGTATGTCCCCAAGACGCCTGCCAAGCGTAGGAATTACGATCGAACGATAACCCCTCCCTTCTAAAGGGGAGGCCTTTGTTCTTGTTGTCTTTCGGCTATTAATGATGATGATAATCAATCCACAGAAGACATCAATTTTACTCTACAAATAAATAAAAAAGATAAAAAATGTGCGTGCGTGGAGTCCCTCCGCGCGGAAGAAGTGAAACTTCATTCTCGCTCAGTCGATCGGTCGTTCGGTCGGTCCCTCACTCACTCACTCACTCACACACACACACACACACACACACACACACACACATACATACACACGCACGCACACACACACACACACGCACGTACACACACACACTCAACTCAACTCACCCCATCTCACCCCTACTCACCCCAACTCACCCCATCTCACCCCAACTCACCCCAACTCACCCCAACTCACCCCAACTCACCCCAACTCACCCCAACTCACCCCAACTCACCCCAACTCACCCCAACTCACCTAACTCACCCCAACTCACCCCAACTCACCCAACTCACCCCAACTCACCCCAACTCACCCCAACTCACCCCAACTCACCCACTCACTCAGTGACGGCGTCACATGAGCGCTTTGATAACCTTAACAAATTTACGCCTATCGCCTATCGTTTAACACCTATCACTTAACGCCAATCACCTATCATTTAACGCTTAACGCGTTATTTGATAACATTTTTGGAAGTCGCATAAGAAGTTTCACTTCAAAAAGATTGGGTCGTTCATTCAGCAGTGGACGTCTTCCGGCTGATGATGATAAAAAGATTAAAATATTATATGTTATAGACAGATACCTATCTCACATTTATAGACATGTCAACATATTATAGACACATAATTATCATATTTATAGACACATTATTGACAGAAGCATTACCCATCTAAAATCAAAATACGAGTATCTCACTTAAATAGAGAACTACATTCACCGTGACATAAGAAGTACTTTACTCCTTGCGTCACTGGAATCACTAAAACATGATATCATAGTGACATACTGACACAGTTGACAGTCCATCAAAGTCGGCTGCCTTCGCCTTCTATTTGTGTTGTGGATTCCATTACTTGTGATTCTTGGCGTGTAGCTGACATAGACACTGACAACATGTCTTTTAACACAACTACGCTGCCAATACGCTGCTTGCGGTACAATCCTAGATTGTTTTGTTTATGAAGTTCCCCTGAGCAATCGTTAAAAATAGGGCTGAATTCATCAAGAACATTCGTTTTTTTAACGGTAATTTGACTCGGTGTTTTTGTATTTCACTAGGGATAAGTATATTTTAAAGATAATATGCCATAATTTATACTAGTGGATGTACAAGCTTGAAGGTTAGGAATTTCCATGATCGTAACATCTATTTATTAGTACGTAGTTGTGAAATACCCCTTCACACTGAAACATAGCGATGCTTATACACTGCTGCTTGGCGGCATAATATCTGACACTGCGGTGGTACCTACCTGGATGGTTCCTTGCACAAGGAACCTACCACCTGGTAAATTATTATTAGTATTTCGTTAGCAAATATCAACTAGTCATCATTACTATCAGCCGGAATACGTTCAGTGTAGTGAAAAGGCCTTGGAACGCCACATTAAACGACAATTGGCTATTTGCATCCATCGATTGCCTGCAACGCGCACAATGTCGTCTGTCCACCTAGCGGGAGATCTACCTACGCTTCCAGTTCGTGGTCGCCACTCAAGAACCTTTCTTCCCCATCGGTTATCGGCTCTTCGAGCGATGTGGCCTGCCAATTGTCACTGTAACTTGCAGATTTTGAGAGCTATGTCTCCTCATTACGGATTTTATCGCGCAAAGAAACTCCGAGCATAGCTCTCTCCAAAGCTCGTTGTGTGAAACTAAGCTTTTCTAAAAGATTATCTACCAGTAGTTCATATAAATGATTAACGACACATCAATTACCTATTTAACTTATTTAAGGAGATTAAATACACTTAAAAGTCTTGTTCTCAGTAATAATCCTTCGCATTTATTCTAAACACTAGCTGACCCACGCAGCTCCGCCTGCGCTATTTTTGCGTTAACTAAACTTTTAATAACAGACATTCGCATCGAACACATAACCTCCTTTTTTATAGTCGGTTAAAAACTGGGACCCACTTTTTACTTGCTCTCCGAAGCACGGACCCGTTTATTTCAAATGGCGTTAAACGGTCGCTCATCTGTTTAATGACCTTACCTAACGTTGCTTAACCCGATCGATTACAAAACCTTGATAACAACCCTTTATGAGCGTTCTCTTACTAATATTTATTATATTATATAGAAAAATTGATAAAATCGGAAAAAGCGTATAACCCAAGTACCCATTTTGACTTTAATCCCCTCTCCCAAAAAAACCGTGCTAGATTATGGGATAAAAAGTATCCTATGTCCTACCTCGTAGTAAGATCTCAAATCATGCCAAGTTTCATTCGAATCCATTCAGTAGTTTCGGCGTGATGCGCAGCCGTGATACAGACAGACAGACAGACAGACAAAAATTAAAAAAACTACATTTTCGGCCTCAGTATCGGTTATAGAATGCCCTCCAAATATAATTTTCAAAATATCTTCAATGTACAGAATTGGACCTGTTACAGTTTTATTATAAGTATAGATTAACTCACGAGAATACGGACAATTAGCATTCAACCCATAATTAATCTAGTTGTTTAGCCCATAATGAATCTTGGTTAGAGCTTTAGGGCTTTCCAACTATTTGAGTAATCACTTTGTAATAGTTTACATTTTCAATGAAGGTAAACATAAGAGTTACTTTATCGCTATTATTTCTCAGTGAGTCTTCAACTTTATAAATTTAGTGGAAATTGTCTTAATGGAAATTGTTTTCCTACTCCTCCTGTTTATTTTTTTGATTAAATTCGATGCGGGTTCTTAGTCAATTTAGTGTTTCCCAGGACTTGCCGAGCGTCAACCTCAAATGAAGACATCATTTGTGCACAATATCTTCTGCGTAAAAGGCTTATCTTTATTATAAGTTAATCGGTATTTGTGTAATTTTCTTGTTATATTAATACGTACTGATTTATGTATGTTTATAATAGTATTATTTGATGTAAGTATGTTTATATATTATACTCATATGAATATATATTATAGTTTACAACATATGTGTTTTTATGTGTCTTTGTGTTAATGTTACCTATTCATGTCGAGTGCGCGCACCCTCTGCTCTTTGTAACTTCTTTATTTTCCTCTCCATCCAAAGGTTGCCTGGAAGAGATCGCTTTTAGCGATAAGGCCGCCCATTGTTGCATTTTTTATTAATTTGTGTCTTATTCTTTTTGTATCTGTTTGTTTGTGCGCAATAAAGAATTGTCTATCTATCTATCTATCTTATCTTGTGAAAGATTGAAGTGGTCAATCTTTCATATTTATATCCACCGGACGTTATCTATTAGATTATGTATGCTTATATACTTTACTAGCTGACCTGCGCAGCTATTGCTGACCAGCGGGGTTATTGCGTATCTCGTTTGACAATTAAATTAAATTATTTATTAAATTAGGTAAAAATGTGACAACTATTTTCGCAGGATTATAATTTTTTTTGTGACCTAAGGAAAGTATTTGGTTGGAGTGTATCCTTGGGGGCTATGGTGGGGGCGCTGTGAAGTTGAGATTTAGATGAATCGCTGGAAGATTTTTTTTCGTGATGTAGGTACTCTCGCGGTACGAACGGTACCTTTAGGATGATAAATGCTTGCACGAGCTGGCCCAAAATCCATGCGGGCGGGGTAAGCGCACGTAGGTAACGACGTTCAAACAATTTTGATTGTAAACTGGTACAGCATTCTTGTCCGCGATAATATATTGAGCTATAATGTACTGAAGTAGGTACATACTTATTTTTGATTAATTTCGGATGCTGCCTTTCTCTTGTCACTGACTTATAGTTTAGCGGCAAATGGCATGAAAAGATGTAAGACACATCGAATTTCTTGAAAACTTTATTTTAATTTAGTGAGTTTTGTTTTTATCATAGATTTAGAATTTTTCACAATATCTTTGGGTTTTTTTATTAAACTTTTGTTGTCTATGCTCCCAATATATTATATATATATAATATGATATTGGACCTTGTACTTACAAATTTTACTACGTGTAGCGTTACTGCTGCCCAGTCTTGTTTAAGTAACATCGATCCCCCACACCCTCCATTAGAAATTTATATATCCAGTGTGGAGAGTGCTAGACTTCCATATAATCAGCACGGCACAAAAATTAACTTTTTTAAACTGGACTATGATAGTATTTGTAACCACCTTGATAAGTTGGACTGGGATTCAATATTTGATGGTATTTCAGATGTAAACAAAATGCTTGAATTTTTTTACGATAAGGTTCGAAGTATTATTGCAATACATACCTCAATTAAGCCGACACGTAGTCGTAATAAGTATCATCCATGGTTTGACAAGAATTTAATTAGAGTTATAAAGGAGAAAGAAAAGATTAGAAAGCGTTATAACAATTATAAGAATCCTATGGATGAAATTGAACTTAAATTATTAAATAAACGTTGTTCCACTCTAGCAACTAATTGTTATAATAAATATATCATTAAAATCGAAACAGATATATCAAAAGACCCAAAACGGTTTTGGGCATATATCAAGGATAAAAGGGGTGGTTCTGGTACCTTCCCAAACACAATGACTGATGGGGCTACAGTTACATCAGACGGGCGTCAGATATGCGAAATGTTTGCTTCTCACTTCTCTTCGGTCTTTAACGATGCGACTGATACACATTGCGCTCAGTTACCAGATCACTTTACACATTTATCTAACTATAGTTTACCATTAACTGCACCAGTAATTGACCGTGATAGCTTATTACATAAATTAAAAACTTTAGACAACTGCAAGGGCGCCGGCCCTGATGGGCTTCCTCCTATTTTTATTTCTAAGTGCGCCCCTTTCTTAGTAGATCCATTATTATTGATTTATAATATGTCACTCATCTCCGGAGTATTCCCTGACCTCTGGAAAAAAGCCATGGTATTACCAATATACAAATCGGATGAGAGTGACAATATAATTAATTACAGACCAATATCTATATTATCCACGATAGCCAAAGTCTTTGAGTCAATGATCTGTCCCCATATACAAAGACACTTAAAACTTTATTTGAATGGTTCGCAACATGGCTTTGTGGGCGGTAGGTCAACAAGTACAAATTTGGTGACCTTTACAGAAACGTTAGTAGAGGCCATTGATAGTGGTAAACAAATGGATGTCATATACACCGACTTTTGCAAAGCCTTTGACAAAGTTCCTCACTGTACACTTTTGAAAAAAATGGAAGCTTATGGCATAACCGGAAAACTTCTTGATTGGTTGAAATCGTACCTAGAATCCCGTTTCTTCTTTGTCGTAGTCAATGGCTTCCAATCAGGGACTTACAAAATCACATCGGGCGTTCCACAAGGCTCACATATTGGTCCAATCCTGTTTAATGTCTTCGTCAATGATATTCCTCATTGCTTGAGTTCCTCTAAATGCTTCATGTATGCGGACGATTTAAAATTTTGTAGAACAATAAATTCCTCTGATGATGTCAGTTTACTCCAGACGGACGTTAATACTCTAGTCAAGTGGTGTGGTAACAATAATATGCAATTAAACGTCCAAAAATGCTTCCACGTTAAATATACGCGAAAGAAAAATTTGATACAGTCTTCCTACTTCATAGGCTCCGAAAAAATTCAAGAGGTAGATCAAATCCGAGATTTGGGGGTAATTTTTGACCAAAAATTATCTTTTGTGCCGCATGTTGAAAATATAATAAAAAAGGCTTCAAGACTATTAGGGTTTGTCTTAAGAAACATTTCTGGATTTAAAAGCAGTAAAACAAAAATAATAGTTTATAATAGCCTGGTACGTAGTGTCTTGGAGTACTGCAGTGTGGTGTGGAGACCCCATTATGCTACACACCACTTAAGAGTCGAGCGGATTCAGAAAAGGTTTCTCTGGCATTTAGCGTTCGCGGCTAAAATAGCTAAGCAGAAACCTTCGTACGACGCTAGGCTCTCTCATTTTAAGATGGTCTCTTTAGAAACACGAAGGAATATAATTGATGCACTTTTCTTTTTAAAGTTACTCCAGGGTAAAATTGATTGTCCAGAATTATTGTACAAGGTCCAGTTTCGTGCGCCTGCTAGATATCCCCGTGCTACCATTACTCCTTTGCATCCTCCACTTCGTAGGACCGTTCTTGGAGCGAATTCTGCTGTTCCACGGATCTGCAAGATTCTAAACAGCTACAGTGATCTAGTCGACCTCCATGCTGACTCACCAAACAAGTTACGCAATATCTTGCTAAGGAATTAAGTGTCTTATATTTGTATTCTTTTGTCAGTTGTGATTGTTTATTGTTTAAGTAATTTACATTTCTCGATTAGTGTTTTTTTTTGTTGTTAAAGATTTAACTTTTATAAATAGTGCATGCGGTGTTCGCCTGTAATAGATTGTTACACTAGACTAAGTATGACTGTACTTCAGTTTTAGGTATTGCATAAGTGTAAGCAATTGATGGTGAACCAATATAATAAATAAAAAAATAAAATAAATATCCACTAGGCGAAAATACCTGCATATTAAAAAGTACCACTAAATGTTCTTTGTATAATGGTTCGGGGGATATTCAACTTGGTCGCATAATGTCGATAAAAAACGTAGAGATGGCTAAAAGACAAGCGATGAGCACCGTACTACACCGTAGGTTGATATCCACCGAAAGCCATACGTAATACCAATGTTAACACACTTTCGGTTGATATCAAAGCTCGGTGGACAACTGAAGCTTGATAGTCACTTGGGTGGCTAAAGATACGCAATAACCCTGCTGAGCTATTTTTTTCACTCAACCCATAACATAACAGTTTTTAGGGATTTTCCCATTATTTTTTCAAACTACACCTGGATTAGAACAGACAAAATAAAAATTATTCGAATCGGTCAAGCCGTTTCGGATTTTTGGCGATACTAACGGACCGCTATACATACGAGTATTTATATTAATATAGATTACGTAATAAAAAAGGGTTCCTATTAATTCCATAGATAGGACAACAAAGGTTATTAGATAAATCAGATCACATGGCTCCTTTGCCTAAATTAATTCACCCTTTCGTGAGAACACACCGCTTTGTAAGAGATAATCATTTCTGCCCCCTTCCTCTCATCTAGACATACAGAAGGCTTGTTAAGTGAACTAAGAATTAATACCTTGATTAAGGAATATGTCTCACCGCTGGCTAGAAAACGACTAGCGACAAACTATTTTATCGCTCAAGTCTTGGACTAAAACTACACAACATTTTGTATAAATAATAGAGAGGTATATACATATATAGCTATTGTGTTGGCGGGCGTCTTGGGGCAGTTGTGTAACTGACCGTCCACACCAGAAGAGATAAACTACGACAACATAGCGCGCCCTTCTAAAATTCAAAACGTTTGAAAGTGTCCGTGAAAGTATTTACAAAGCGCCACCAAGATTCACAACACATGTGTGCAAAAATAAATCTAACGATATGTTGCTCGACTAGTGGTGTCACTAATCGTCTACCACCGTAATGCCAAAGGCCACATTAAGCAATTAACCTAAAAGCAATTCATGTTTTGAATTTCAAGCATATCCTTAAAAATACTACAAGTTTTTTGAAAAATGGTCATACATTTTAGGTAAATCATACTCAATTCATTTATTAGCACTAATTAGCAAACTCATATCTGGTGTTAATGCTGACATACGAAGAAACATTTAACCTTAACCTACTCATATTATAGTTCACCGAAAGTGGCCTTTTTAGACCAGCTGATGTTCTGCCGCCAAACAGCAATGTGTGAATATTGCTATGTTTCCGTTTCAAGGGCTAGCTTGTATCATTACCGAAGTCAAAAGGCTTCTGCCCAGTTCTTATACGAAACGAAGCGTTTTACTAACGAACAGTGACATGTTCTGCCAGACGTTCGATGAAACTGTTTCTTAAAACGTTAGCCGTGTCTCCACCGCACGCTTAGGCTCGCGTGGCGAGCCGAATGTGTGGTTGGTCGAACCACGCTAGCCGAGGCAACTTGCGCCTGAACAACCCCGAGGCACGTCCACACTCCGGCTATTGGCGTAAAATTTCATTGATCACTAAGTGACTCCTCGTTATTAGTAACTTGATTACTGTGACAAACGACGGGTCATTAAGTATAGGAAATAGACATTTAGTAAATAATCTCAGGTGACGAGCGAAATACAGCTGTCTAGATAGGCGTGTCGCTTACCTCAAGTAAACCCTGTTTGTCTGGTAACTAAGTTGCTTAAGAAATCGCATTTGATGGCAGTTTATTTTTTACGTGACCACCAATGCTAAAAATCATTCTAACCAAAAACACGCTCGTAAGTAGTTACTTTCTAAATGTTCTAGCTATGAACATTTTTGCTATTCATCACGCAGCAGTAACAGCGAGACACAGAGCACAGAAAAATCTCAAAGTAATTAGTTCTTTGAGGATTTTTACTCGTTTGTCGTTGCTCGCGTTTAGTAGGACACATCGCGTAGATAGGATCATGATAACGAACTTTGGGGGTTGCCGCAGAAATTGCCAATTTAATCAAGAAATGAAATTGTATTCAAATCTATTGAGTTGTTTTACAATATGGCATAATATTTGCATGTACTTATTTCTGCTGACTTGTGTCCGAAAGTGGTTTGTGCTTATGTAATTTTAATATAATACCTAATTTCTGTATTTTTTCGTGCCAGGCGTTTGCTGAGATAGCGTAGGATCATAAACGGTATAGTCTAGTATAGTGGTATAGGTCTTACTAAGTTTTCATACTACAAAGAGCCTGTAATCAATCCCTTCCATAGCTGTATAGACACTTACCTTTGAGTATCTCCACAGCGTATATGAAGGCCGCCGATTAGTATTCAATGTGTAAAGACCCACATAACCCGGCCTCCACCCCTACGGAGACCCCTACGGAGACCCCTACGGAGACCCCTACGGAGACCCCTACGGAGACCCCTACGGAGACCCCTACGGAGACCCCTACGGAGACCCCTATGGAGACCCGTACGGAGGTTTCCTCCCCGACAGCAAAAATGGGAGATTATGACATAAGAATGTTTACTTCAGTACCTACTGACTAAAATATTAGAACGTTAGGAAAGTTAAAATGTTACTTATTCATCCAAATTTATTTTATCACCTGCAAAGTATGGAGCATATATTTCAGAAACGATACACTGACGCCAACGAATAGTCGTATTATCATAAGATTTTTTTGACGCTTTTTTTTCTGGAATTAAGTTCAGTTTTCGCCACAAATTTTCCTTTATGTCTTCTACCGAATGAAAACAGGTGCCACGAAGTGGTAATTTGAGTTTAGATTAGGTATAGGTATAAGGAAATAAGTCGGCTGGAGCCATACCTATTTGGTGAATTGGGTGGTTACGAATATGAATTTTTGATCAAAAACAACAAATAGCATCGAGTATTTGTTGAGTTTTTTGCAATAATTCGTTCACAATGATGGCCTAGTACGAAGGCGCATTATCGTGGTGTAAAATCCAAGAAATTTCTTTCCTCAAATCTGGCCTTTTTCGTCAAATTTGCTCTCTTAAACGCCGAATAAAGAAATTATTCTTTATTTACCGTTTGACCTTCCGGTAAGAATTCCGAGCGCACAACACCGCGATAGTCAAAGAAAACAAGTCAACATTACTGACTTTTGGTCAACTTTGGCGTGTTTTTTTTTCGGTTTCGGTTCAGTTGGAAGGCGCCAATCCGAAGCTAGTTTACATTTCAAACTCGTAAACCCGCGTTGCGTCACCATTTTGGGTCGTAATTGACTCGTTCTAGCACATGTCCTCAGCGACTCTTATGCGATTGAGTTTTTGGAGAAAATTCAAGTCTTCTCAGCCGAGCGGTAACATTCTTCATACCCAAGTGATTATTTAAAATGGTACGGATCGACTCCTCAGACACAGAAAGTTAGTGGTTGGCCACAGTGAACGCGCGGTGACTTGAGCCTAGCGCGGGCGCGGCGGCGGGCGCGCAGGGTGGCCACAGTGACGCGCGGGCTGTTGTGGCGATAACACTTATTGCAGGTGTCGCAAACCTTTTATGAGGATTCTGTATTTTTTACTGGATAGTCCAATCCTGAGATGGGAGGCGTTGATCATAAGAGATGGTGTGCTGGGTGCGCACGAAATAACTAAAAACAGTTAAATGAATGGAGATAAAAAAAAAAAATTAAGAATTGAAATTGTAGTCAAAAAAGTATATTTTATTTATTAAGGAACATCAACAATAACATATTATACACTTACAATTTCAAATGTCCAAAAAACCCTTTTTTATACATGTATTTAAAGTTATTTAATAATAAAAAAATACTTCAAACGAGTGACAAGACCGAAATGGTTTGATACCCCGCCAGCCGCGCGATCGGTCGCTTGTTGACTAGGCCCGCAGTGTGGCCAGAACGAGCGGATAGGAACGTTTGAAAAGTACGCCCGCTAACTCGCTCAAGCCGGTCGCGCTAGGCTCCCGCCTAAGTGGTTGGCCACAGTGAACGCGCGGTGACTTGAGCCTAGCGCGGGCGCGGCGGCGGGCGCGCGGGGTGGCCACAGTGACGCGCGGGCTGTTGTGGCGATAACACTTATTGCAGGTGTCGCAAACCTTTTATGAGGATTCTGTATTTTTTACTGGATAGGCCAATCCTGAGATGGGAGGCGTTGATCATAAGAGATGGTGTGCTGGGTGCGCACGGAATAACTAAAAACAGTTAAATGAATGGAGATTTAAAAAAAAAAATATTAAAAATTGAAATTGTAGTCAAAAAAGTTTATTTTATTTATTAAGGAACATCAACAATATACATATTATACACTTACAATTTCAAATGTCCAAAAAAACCTTTTTTATACATGTATTTAAAGTTATTTAATAATAAAAAAATACTTAAAACGAGCGACAAGACCGAAATGGTTTGATACCCCGACAATGGTTTGATACAAGCGACCGATCGCGCGGCTGGCGGGGGGCCAGCCGCGCGATCGGTCGCTTGTTGACTAGGCCCGCAGTGTGGCCAGAACGAGCGGATAGGAACGTTTGAAAAGTACGCCTGCTAACTCGCTCAAGCCGGTCGCGCTAGGCTCCCGCCTAAGGCCTCGTTTACGGAAACGCGGGGCGTCGCGCGTCGCGTGTGGCGTGGCGTCTCGCGGCGCGTCGGACGTTTTTATTGTTTACGTAGCGGCGGCGCGTGAAGCGGCGCGTATCATCGCACGCGTAAACACAAACCTATAGCAATATATGATGCTGTTTATAGAGACGCGGGGCGGGAAGAGTGGCGGTGCCCGCCGCTGCGCCCGCGGCGTGCACCGCCGCGTGCAACGGCGGTGCAACTCACTTTTTAACATACAATTTTCTTCTAAAAAAAAAATCGATCATATCATACTCCATTGCGATGGTGACTACGTCTGTGTTGCATGATTACCAAATAGACTGGCAGAAGGTTCCGCCACAGGCATCGCTTCATCGAGAATCGCCGCTGCGTGCGCCGCCGCGATGAACGCCGCGTGAGACACGGCGATGCCATCCGCGGGCGCCGCCGTAAAACACGCTCCATTTCAAGCAAACGCGTGTAAAATCGCTTCTCCGTAAACACACTCATACAACGCCCTACATTTGAATTTAGTGCGGGCCGCGCCGCCGCACGCGCCGCGCGACGCCCCGCGTCTCCGTAAATGAGGCCTTAGTCACTTCAGTGTGGCCGCTAGCGGCGGTTTCATAATATGTTTGATATTTCGCGCCCGCCGCCGCCGCCGCGCTAGGCCTGCAGTGTGGCCGACCACTAAGTCACTTCAGTGTGGCCGCAAGCGGCGGTTTCATATGTTTGATATTTCGCGCCCGCCGCCGCCGCCGCGCTAGGCCTGCAGTGTGGCCGACCACTTAGGCGGCTATCTCTCTCAAACTTGAATGAGGATTTTCAGTCACAATTTCCTTCACTTTTGTGATGTTAACTTCAGTTGCAGACGTTGATGGCCTACCAGAACAAGGAAAATCTTCCATCACATCTCGACCGCTTTTGAACGCTTTGTACCACTCACAAGCACGTGTTTTTGATAAAGTCGATTCACCGTAAGCCTTCTGTAACATTTTCAGTAACTCCGAACACAAAATTCAATTGGTGATTCAAAATTTAAGACAAACTCTTTGTTCGATGTTTTTGTTCATTATGAAATTCGCAATACACTAGACACGGTATAACTAAAAACAACACTGTATTTATTCTAAACAACAGACGCAACTCAAACCCCGCGCCAAAATGGAAAACAGTTGTGTCAATCTAACAACAACAACAAAAAAAAATAATTTGGAACCATGAACAAATCATCCATTCCCGATACTTTTTTGACTGAATGTGAGTTGCGATATAATCTGTAAAAGTACTTATTTTGGTTTGCCTTTGTTAAAAATAAGGAGAACATCATGATAAAATTGAGGCCCTAGAATTTATCCTGTTTGATCCACTAATCCGTACTTAGCTTGCGAGGTGTATTAAAGGCTTAGCCCTCCGATTTCCCTTTAAAGAAGAAGCAAAGGAGAATCAACCCTAGCCGGGTCAGAAGACGGGTTATAACAATACTGTTAATCTTGACATAAAATAATTTAACTCTAGTATAGAACCTCAGAATAAGGAGCTACCCAGTAGTTCTACATTTAGTTCTACATGTATGACTACTAAGAAAAAAAATTCCTGTTAGTTCTACACTCATGTAGAACTAGTAAGAATGCATTAAATATTATTTTTTCATTCCTAGTGGTTCTACACGATGACGTATTAGAAAATTAGAACTTTATTAGTGAGCAGAATATTTTTTGTTTGTTCACGTGGGAGAAACCTTCGATATAATAGGTTCACCCGGTGGCGGTCAACCAGGGTATTTCAGATTAGTATCCATTAAGCGTAGTGTAGCGGTGCCCCCGCCCTACAACCCCCCTGCGCCTTTCTGCTGCTCAACCGGCACTCCTATACCGGGAACAGCAGTTCAGACCCCCCCCCCCC
Organism: Furcula furcula; assembly: GCA_911728495.1. Classification (NCBI taxonomy): domain Eukaryota; kingdom Metazoa; phylum Arthropoda; class Insecta; order Lepidoptera; family Notodontidae; genus Furcula; species Furcula furcula. The sequence continues at coordinate 20,684,541 of OU452255.1, forward strand.
CCTAAGGCTTCGCCCCAGAGCAACAGCTGGCCACCTCAGAGTGGAGATATTACCCGGTGCCCAGTGTACAACGTCCCAAGCCCATTGTCCTTCCTCTGGACGTATTCTCTGGAATTACAATGGACCGGGCACTCGAGAAGGTGATGCCAGTACCCCGGTATGTACGAACCTAAGGTAAGAAATGATAAGGGTAACATGATATCACAAGAGAGATGAAACCTCTTTGTGCCCTCTGTTGTCCTAGTACTTCTGGTATAATATTTTTCTTATATCTGATAAGAATGAATTAGAGGAAAAAAAGCAAACACTTAAAATATCAAATTTTTGAAAAAAAATATCCTTTATAAGTTTACAATAAAAAATAATATTTAATGCATTCTTACTAGTTCTACATGAGTGTAGAACTAACAGGATTTTTTTTTCTTAGTAGTCATACATGTAGAACTAAATGTAGAACTACTGGGAATAGGCCGTGAAAATACCTTAATCTATGTAATATAGAACTCGCTGGAGGCTGGTTTTATTACTTTTTAATACCAATACTAAGTACCGAAATATTTTATGGTTATTCACCTAAAAGGTTAATAAGACCTTTACGGTATAACGGGCCCGTTCGTTTAGTGGTTATACACCCTGGCCGCTACCCCATAGGTTGTGATGTCGATATCCACCTTGCGCAAAGTATTTGTATCAGTTGTTTGGTTGCCATAGCTATGGTCTCTGCTAGTTTGTGGTCAGAGGACCGTGTCAAATTCAAATTCAAAATCATTTCTTTCAAATAGGCTTAACGTTAGCACTTTTGAAGTAAAAAGCTACTACCCGATCACAACGCAGCTTCAACTAATATGATCCGGAAAGAAACTCCGTGGGCTTGTCATTCTTTCACTTTTTTACTAAACAGTGTTTGTCTTGTTACAATTAGATCAGCATCTGCGACAGTGTGTCTTGCCGTTCAAAAGATCAAATAAGAGAGAGAAAAAAATACGACGAAAATACAACAAACTAGGCAACGGCAACGGTCAACGCGGGAACTAAAAGCAAGAATTGAAGACATATAGAAGAAAGGAAAATATTGAGTACGAAGAGCGCCACCGACGTAGCCACTATCAAGCTTGCTATCAAATTGGGACTTCTTATTTCACGGACACCTTGTAACCAACATCGTAACCACTCTTCGGCGGGTTCATACCGTACCAGCGGTAGCTACAGACACGCAAGACGTCAGCGGCTCGTTCACTCGGGTCCGCCCGTCCTGTACAGTTTTAAATTTTCATGTCGACCTTCGATTTATTATTTAGGTCGATGTTGTCGACCATGTAAAAATAAACTGTGCCAATCCCTCGGGAAACCCTAAGCAAACAGTTTTATAACCTATCCACAAACTGTTTTTAAATAATTCATTAGCAATAGCACTGTCTATTTATTCACAGACATAAAATATTTCGCCACTACCTAATCCAGATCCTAGAACAATATAAATTAAAAAAAAATGTACTTACTTAGGTACCTAGAACAAACATAGAGGTACCTATAAAAAAATATTTACCTGACCAACTGAAATATTATTTTTTTAACACACTAAGAAATTGGTTTCTAATAAAAAACCTTCGGAGGTTAAAAGAAAAACAAAATTAGTAGCAAATGACGCATGGGAATGTACTCATAAAGAATTCCGTGGAAATGTAATTTTAGATTGAATAAATAAAGCGTACACTGGATACATCCAATCTACGCCGAATGTGTAAGATACAGGAAATGTTGATAATTTCTGGGAGGAAAGAACGAAATTGTTTCTGTTGTCTTCAATAGGTAGTGATTCGGGACGAGCAGCAACCGAAAAAGATTTTATCAATCTATTCTATACTTATAATAAAACTGTAACAGGTCCAATTGTGTACATTGAAGATATTTTGAAAATTATGTTTGGAGGACATTCTATAACCAATACTAAAGCCAAAAATGTATTTTTTTTATTTTTGTCTGTCTGTCTGTCTGTATCTCGGCTGAGCATCACGGCGAAACTACTGGATGGATTGGAACGAAACTTGGCATGATTTGAGTTAATACTCCGAGGTAGGACATAGGATACTTGTTATCCCGACATTTGTTACGTTTCCCTTGGGAGAGGGGACTAAAGTCAAAATGTGTACTTGGTTATACGCTTGCTCCGATTTTGACAATTTTTCATTATAATTATAATAAATATTTGTAAGGGAACACTCATAGACAGTTGTTAACAATGTTTGGAAATTGATTAGGTTAAGCAACGTTAGGTAAGGTCATTAAATAGATGGGTGACCGTTTAACGCCATTTGAACTAAACGTCTCCCTGCTTCAGAGGGCAAGTACAAAGTGAGTCCAAGTTTTTAACCGACTTTAAAAAAGGAGGTTTTGTATTCTATGCGAATGTATATTATTGATAGTTTAGTTAACGTAAACACAGCGCGGGCGGAGCTGCGTGGGTCAGCTAGTTCTTAATATAATAGTCTTTCGATCCAGTTCGTAGAAGCCTCACCCTGTATTAAAGGTTTCATAGTTTAATTTATTTCACGCAATTAACTGCCATGCTCAAAGGCTGGAAACGAAGAATGATATCGTTAATTTTCAAGGTCCATACCTCAAAGGTAAAAACACACACTATGTTGCGACTTCGTCTGTCTATCTGCTTGTCTGCCTGTCACACCTATAAATATATTTCAGGACCCACTGATGCTATAGTTTTGAAACTTAGAGTACTTTTAGATTTTACCTATCCAATCACATCGCAAGCGAAAAAATTAATTTCCCGAATTTTACTTAAAAAAAAAAATTCAAAGTGAGATTACTGTATCGAGTGGGTTATCATATGAAAGGGCTTCATTTGCACATTTCAAAACAGATTTTTATTTTGTTTAGTCACGTAGTTTTTGGCTTATAATCAAAAATGTCAAAAAAATACCACTAAACACATCTCTTGATCTTGGAAGTTTGTGGAAGAAAAAATCTGAAATAATTTTAAGTAATAAATGTCTATCTATATTTTATAGGTTACATAAAATAATGTTTCTAAGAAGTAATAATAGAAACAAATTTAGTTTTGCGCGTTCTGCCTATTACCACTTAAGACATGTTATTAAGTCTTAATAATTAGGAGGCATAAATTAGGAAGAGGAAGAGCCTTTTCAAAAGGAATAGCAATGTACGTTTGTCTGGACAATCGGGCTTAAAAGATAATTTTCTTAAAATAATGAGATAATAATATACCTACTAGAAAAATACTCGCATAATAATATATACACACACACGCGCGCATACACACACACACACACACACACATATGCATACAGTACATATATAGTAAATTACTTATTAATAGAGAATTATAGTTAAGTTAGATTTTAGTTTATAGGAACTATATTGCCTCAAATAAGGAGGTGGGCGTTAATGGCTGCGACACAGTTTTTTAACTAATGCAGACATTATCGTATACAATTTAAATGTACATGTACATTTTGTTCCTAATAATTTTATTTTGTTCCTAATAAAGTTTTTTTTTATGTTAATTGACCTCAGATTGCCAGCTCTTCTGGAAAATATGGCGGCAGAAGAGCGATGAGCTTAAGGGCACATCAGGGAAGCATGGTCTCTGTCACTTAAGGGAGTTCTCCACAACCGTATCAAAACGCCTTCTTTGTATCTAGGTTTTTCATCTTACGTGATATTTTTAACCCCCGGCCAAAACGAAGGGTGCTATAAATGCGTGTATAGTTTGACACCTATGTCTGTCTGTCTGTATGTATGTCTGTGGCATCGTAGCGCTCCAACGAGTGGACGGATATGAATGCGTTTTTTTTATTTGAAAGCTAATTTATGCGAGATGGTTCTTAGCTGTTTCATGAAAATCGGTTTAGCCGTTCAGAGGCCATCCCTTTTCCAAATCGATGTAGGGATATTAGGTATATAATAGACCTTATCTACTACTTCCTTTGTTCCGAACGACATGAAATTTAGTGCATGTGTAAATCGGATACTAAAGAATATGTGGTAACCTTCTCCAGGGGCTGATGATGAACTACGCTCCAAAAACAGAGACTTATTGAATTTAGACTTGTTGGATAGGTCGCAGCGAATAGATAGAAAAATGGTGATCAGAATCTGATGTATGGAGCAGGAAGGTGGTAACAGGAACTCTGCACCATTAAACGTAGACCTTGACGAGTTGGTGGACAGATCGAAGTCTAATAACAGGAAAGTTATTTTTAGAAGTCGGGGGTTTAAAAAAAAACTTGTTATATTAATGAGTTTCCGCGATGAGTTTCCGGGATTAACGTCAAGTGCCATAAAGATGCGCGATAAAGAAGCTACCACCAAGTGATATAGACTTTTGCCCGCTATATTCGTTATTCTATAAGGTTCTATTTGCTACAGCATTTACGACGTTAAATTTGACACAATTTTTAACGTAGCAAAGATTAGAAATTAGAGTTTGAATATTATATGGAATAATTCTTTATTAAAATAAATAACTTTTGGGAGTTGAAGATTCCCCTAGACAGGCTGCTTCATTTTTTTAAGTGGGCGATCTCACTATTTACTCTACCCCTCTTGAATAATAGAGTATTGTTCTAACTCCCTGTCAGTGTCTCCGAAAAGAATTAATAGCCTAATTAGCAACGAGATAAAATTTCTTAAGATTTATTGTTTTCTTCGTTTTTTAAAAGCTTTTGTAAGCTTTATTATAATAGGCATCAGAAACGTTTTTATTAATATAAAAATCGTCCAAGTTTGAGTCACATTTACGTACTGAGGGTTCTTTTTTTACAAATAGTGATACAATTTGTCGTAACTTAGAAATTTACACATGAACACAAATACAATAATTGCATTACTCACAGCGTTATTCTCAACTTACATAAAAAAATTATACGTTGCTGTGTGTGGTTTAAAGATATACTTAAAAAAAACAGCACATATATATTTAAACAATTGCATAAGTTGTACCTACTGAAATAGATAAAACAACAACTATGTCCCTAAAACTTCACTAACAACCCTCTTGTATTCAGATCTTGACAGGGCCCTATTCAATCGCCCTATCCCCTGGACTAGGAAGGTTAAGTACCTCGGAGTCACCTTGGACTCCGCCATGACTTTCGGCCCGCACATTAGGTCCGTCCGCAATCGAGCGGCTTTCGTATCCCCTTCTCTGCAAGCGGAGTAAAATGTCGCTTAGAAATAAGTTGACATTATACAAAGCTTGCATTCGCCCAATTATGACTTACTCGAGTGTAGTTTTCGCGCACGCCGCCCGCACCCATATCGATAGCCTCCAGGTTATCCAGAATCGTTTCCTCCGACGTTTCCTACAAAACTGCTACTTATTAAGATAGTTTTTTGACCTGGCGAGATTCTCGAGAGAGACAACGTATATCCACATCGCGTCATGTCGCTATGATCATACAGAGCCACGCGCCGAAACTTGAGTTTAATATACATATAAAATATATCAATCCTATCCTATCCGACAGTAAAATTAAGTCTCAAAGACCGAAATCAAACGAAAGTTAAAGATGCACGTCCGGAGTAGAGATAATTGAGTACCAAAAGATCAAAAACAAAAAAAAAGCAAAGTAAATTAACTGTTTTTGGAAAAAATTACTGACTTCAAATAAAATTATCTAAAAGTTGTTACGACGCAAAAAGCGGCCTTACCTTTGAACATTAAGTGGTTTGATTTTTTTACTATTTTTGTCGTAGAAGTGTTTTCTTACAACTTGTCTTTGTTCTAGTAATATTGTCACTGTAATTGCAATTCACTTCACTCTATTTGTTAAGTAATAAACTAATTTTAACACCTTGTAAAGTAATTTAAATTCTTCTCCAAAGATTGTTTGTTTACTTTCCGTAGTTGTCTAATAATTGAAATGTCAAACTCGAACGGGCTCAGTATCGCCACCTGGCAGGCCCGAACAAAATTACGTCGAGATCACAGACAATAAAGTAAATAAAACTTAAGTAAATCTTTGTTTGCAGTCCATTAAAACTAATTTACAAGGTATATTTAACTATCACTCTCTAGTGAAAATCAATTAAGATTAACCAAATTAACGGAAGTCTAACATTTTTTTTACCGGATTCATTTATATGAAGTATTTTCTAGATAATTCGATTTAGCCGAATTATATATAATCTGTGGATTTGTGATGTTTGTCTTTGGACTAAGTGTGGCAATGATACTAAAACTAATTTCTCCAGTCAATAACCGGATAATTTTCCCCAAGTAAATGATTTTATAGTTATTAATTCACTGGAAATTGTGAATTCCAGTGATTTATCAATGTTGTTAGTCTGATTGATGTCAACTTGGTTGGCCAACGCCAAGTTGTAGTAGTTTGCTGATCTTTATTGTTGCAGTGGAATGTATTGTGAGGAGCATTAGACTTTAATTTTACCCTAATTTGGGCTAATCGCCACCAGGTGGTATTATTCGGAGACCCGAGTTGGTTGAGGTAGGATTGGAAGGGTGAAACCCCAGGCAGCTCATTTGAGCACGACTCACCGCCGAGACACATAGACTACATCGAGATACAGTGATCCGTTCGTTCTTCAGGTAATTAGCCTGTGCCAGTAGTGGCATTTTAAAGAAACCATCGTATAGGTTGTTGTATCAGTGTTAAATTCTAACAATCGTTCCAGAATTCTGATGCTCGAGTGCTAGGAGCGCGGACCGGCCTACCGTACAGCCACGCCAATTAGCATCCCCAAAACAGTAAGTAGTCTTGCAAAGTCTAATAAATTAGTTGTTTCTAAAACCTTGCTGGATGTTAGTGTGAATAGTGTCTCATGAGGGGTCCGTATTGTCCGTTCTAGAGGTGAACTCTGAGGGCCCGTCTCGACACCACGAATCAAGTCGTGACCGGTGCCTTCGAGTCCGTAAGAACCTGGGACAGCTGTACGGACACCGAGTGCGCCTAGCCGTGAGGCAGGCCAGACGGTTTTTTTTATTAACATTGTTTTTTTTAATCACATAATTTTTCTTTAGAATTTATTTTATTTAACGTTATTTAAAATATCGTTATTTAACCGGTTATATTTAACTGGTGTTTGTGGAGTAATTTTTTAACCGAAGCGTCGAGAGTTCATCGCCTCGTCACCTCCGGATTTGGGACTGAAACAGTCCCTGGCGCCCCCTTTTATTAATTATTAAGTCCTTCCCACACGGTTCTAATATTTTCGGATACTTTAATACTGGAAGGAGTACCTCTAAAACTTTTAACTATATTGGCTTTATTCCCAACCACCCACATAAAGTACCACCCACACACAGTAATATAAGCTGGCTATTTTCAATAAGCGTTGCACATTGTATGACACTGGGCCTAATACATTGTACTACTTTTACTAAATAATTATATATAAGGTTTAAGATTTAAGTAGGGAACAACTTGTGATTTTACCAATAAAAACCCAATTGTACTATATTTTATGTTTTATTCTCCAAGAGCAGCCCACCTAAAAATCTTATATGTAACAAGTAGGTACAAAATAACGAAAATATATTAAATACGGTGCATGGCAGATTATGTTAACTAAGACTAGCAACAGCTGGCTCCGACTCCGTTTATTTAAATCGTTTTAGTGACTTTTTTATGTTAAATAATGTCCTCCTGGCCGATACGACCATCTACGCGAGAGATATTATAGTGCACAAGCGACCAACACCCAGCAACCTTAATACCCTTTGAGTATTAATAATACCTCTCACGATCCGATGGGACGGATGACCGACACGACCGGGGAGAGGTTAGGCGCAGGACCGACTTTGTACATGCCCATCCGACGCATGGATCATCTTACTTTACAGACAATCAGGTGAACGGCCTGCATTGTCCTGGCCATTACTGGCTACAACTACACAAAGTAGTTGCCCCCCGCATGAATCGAACCCGCGACCTCCGGTTTGCAAAGCAAGCAGTTTCCCATTACGCCACGGAGGCTACAAACGGAGGCCTACCAAGAAATTAGCACTATCACGCAACTCGAACGGCTACGCTAGACTAGATTTGTGATGGAAATTGTACTCTTCCCTAAGGTGAAACATACTGAAACTATCGCAAAAAGATTTATCGCAATCCGATCTCTAGTTTCTGAGAAATCGTTGGACAAACTTACATACATACACTCATGAAAGGAAGTACATTGGTTTAAATGCCCACATAGTGAATATTACGCATTTTTATTAATAATACATACATACTATAATAGGTAAGCGCCTATTAGCAAAGAGTACGTCCCCAAGCGGTTTATTTCAATTATTTGAGTGGACGTTTCCGCTGTCTTAGGATTTAAAACTTTAATTGTAAGCCGCTTGTACAAAAAGGTTTATAGTAAAATCTCGGATTAACAGAATGATAAAGCTGCGTGGGCTTGAACTGCGTTTGTCTTGCAAGTTAAGAAATGTCGTATACATTTTTATATTTATAACTAGCGAACCCACGCAGCTCCGCCCGCGCTATGTTTACGCTAGCTAAACTTTTAATAACAGACATTCGCTTCGAATACATAACCTCCGTTTTTTAAACTCGGTTAAAAACTGGGACTCACTTTTTAATTACCCTCCGAAGCACGGACCCATTTGTTCAAATGGCGTTAAACGGTCACCCATCTATGTAATGACCTTTTTTTTTTTTTTTTTTTTTTATTTTTTTTTTTGACACGGGGGAAATCTTCGAAAGATCCCCGGGAGCTGTGGGGCTCGACCGGGGTATGTGGGATTCTTACCCACTAAAACCCCCGCGGCTGTCGCATCGGCACATGAGAGGGGGACCCCAGGGCTCTCCGGTGGGATCTGCACCAGGGGCCCCTCAGTGCCTTGCCTTTGAGCCCGCCGCCGGGGGGCGCATTGTAGCCCCCCGGGAACCTGTCACGGTGCTCACGGGGACGGGGGTCGTAACCCCGCCGCCGTCCTCCTCGGAGTCGCCGCCGTACTCAATGGACGCTCAAGGGGCCCACACCCCGAGCGTCCAGCGACTCCGAAGGATCTATTTAATGACCTTACCTAACGTTGCTTAACCTGATCGATTGCAAAACATTGATAACAATTCTCGATAAGTGTTCCCTTACTAATATTTATTGTAATTCTAAAGAAAAATTCATAAAGTCGGACCAAGCGTATAACCAAGTATCCATTTTGACTTTAGTCCCCTCTTCCAAGAGCACCATGCTAGATTACGGGATAAAAAGTATCCTATGTCCTACCTCGTAGTATTAACTCAAATCATGCTAAGTTTCATTTGAATCCATTCAGTAGTTTCGGCGTGATGCGCGGCCATGATACAGACAGACAGACAGATAAAAAAATATATAAATTACTAGTTTAAAAAACTAAAAATACACGCTTTTATAAGGACTACTGCACTAAAAAGCAATAAATAAATTATAGAAACCGTTTTTTCTTTCTTTCTACCCCGTGCTTGTAATTTATGGATTATATTTATGTGTAAAGGCGTGGGGCGCCTTTTCTGAATATGATCTTAGTGTTTTTATGTATTTATGTAAGTATTAGTAGCATTTGTCTGGTTACCATAGTGAATGAACTGATCCCAGAACAGGCGGAGCCTCCGCCTGTTCTGGGATCAGATGTCCGTGTGTGGATTGTCCCAAGGTACAATTATGGGCTTGAACTGCTCAACTCATGCAAGCTTAGAAGTTTAAGGCTGACTTCTGTATAATTTGTAAATGTTTTAAAAAAAAACACTGACAAAAAAGACAAGCCCGCTGAGTTTCTTGCCAGATCTTCTCAGTAGCGGCCGTGTTACGATCCGGTGGTAGTTTGTAAAAAAAATTGTATAAGTGCCTCCATGGGGCCTATACATAATAAAGATATTTTGATTTTGACTTTGAATTTGTCTACATCGGCTTTCCATCCCTATTATAATCTTGGTGTCTTTAAGGCTAGAGTAAAAGGCTTTTAAGAAGCTAGTATGCTTTATCGTCTCTAAGTTTTAAAAAAATAGTACAGTGGGCAATCATCTATCACTATAATCCGCTGTCAAACGAGGCATTAGCGTCGCTGCAATCGCTGCTTAAAGTCATAGACTACAAACAAATCGTTTTCAACCATTGTCGAGGTAGTAACGATTACGGGAGCGCGGATTACTTTTTTTTAATAAAACATAAGAGTTTATTATTATTATGTTTGTTTAAAAGCTTTTTTTCTCTCCGGAGAGGTGAAATAAGCACGGGCCAGAGCCAAGTGCGTCTATTGTGGTCCAGTTAGGGAAAGGAACTTGCGGACTATGCGGCAAGTATTTAGAATGACTGCTTTTTGGGCGAGTGCAAGTGTGGATGGATGCATGTCGAGAATAGTGAGGCTGGTGTGAAGTGTTTTGTGGATAACTCCTGTACTAGATAGGATAATGGGGATGGTTTTGACAGTGCTTACCTGCCATTGATTTTACGGATTATATCGCGGTTTATTTATGATTTTAATTACCCGACGTTTCGTATACTTTACAGCATTCATGGTCACGGGCGGACTGAGGTGGTAGCTGTCCATACGTCATAGTTGTCTTCGAGTACCCTCAGGTCTTCTAATTATTATTGTTAGTCCGATCTACGCAAAAAGAGCTTACAGTATCTTGAGGTCTTGCAGTGGAATGCTTGTCGTTGGATTTGATTTTATTCAATATATAGCTTGGGATCCCGTCATAAATATAATAATAATCCGTAAAATTAGTTTCATTTCAAAAATATTTAATTAAAAAAATACATTTTAAGTGAAACGTCAGAACAGAATTGGATGCTCTTAACAAATCCTAAATTAATGAAACGTCCGAACAGATTTTGATGCTCCAGCCATACTCAACCTGCGGCCCGCTAGCCTTTTCTATGCGGCCCAAAGTCTAGTACAGTATTTTAAGGTTAACAGTAGTATTTTATGGATAAGTGTACAAAAGTAATTCAAAAAATGTCGTTGGAATAAGGTTAGAATGAATAAATGTTCATTTCACTCCCTTACTCTCATAAAACAGCGCGCACACAGAATTTAAGTATGTAAAGAAATGTCTTCTATTAGTGGACAATCCCTTAATTTAAAAAAAAATGCTATATTTCAAATATGCGATTTGTCGTAATTTAATATACTTTGGGTAGTTATAATTAAACATACAATTTAGGCTAGATTATTGCGGCCCGCAATGTAAAGCAAAAGCGACTATGCGGCCCGCAGGGTAAAGTAGAACCGACTATGTGGCCCAGGGGAAAATAAGGTTGAGTATGGCTGCTCTAGACGAATGACGAATCTGTTTACAATAAAACCTTTTATATGAGGGCTATGCGCATTACACGGTTATGGCCATCACTGTTCAGTCTAAATACGCCCACACGTTACGTAGCGTCTACGGTATTGAATTAACATTGTTTTGCTTAATTAGCAGTTTGAACAAAAGTAATTTTAGTCAAGCAACCAGGGGCCAACATAACTAGGTACTAAATGTTTAGTAGCTTGCCCTCATCAGCAGCCGAACAAGGCGTCCCCCTTAGGGCTGGTTTGGGGATCGCAGTATAGGTGGTAGGTAATCCAATAGAAATGCGCTGATGCCCGTCTTCTTGTTTTCCCTTAGTCGCCTCTTACGTACACCCAACGGGAGGAGATGGGTGGGTCTATTCTTACCCAGACATCCCACGGGCCCAATAAATTCCAGTTTTTTTGTTGTATGTTGTGTATGGAATGTTATTAATTTATAAACAAAAGTTTATTTTTGTCGGTCCCTTGCGCAAATTGTAGTAAATTAAATAAAGTCTAAAATCTTCAGTGACCAGTGTTCAGTGAGTTTGTGAGTGAGAATGAGTGAATGGCCTTAGATGTTTAATTTTTATATTATTTAATTTTACTAACACTAAGTTTTTTAAGATGCTTTTGTACTAACACTATGGATTTTCTTGTCTGAAATAAAGATGATTTTATTTTTATTTTATTTTATTTTAATTAAAGTTCGGACGGATGGTAATGCCTATTATAAGCTTACAATAATTCAATCTGCTTACAATATAATGTAAAACTCACCTAGTAACGCCATGAAGAAACCATAAAGCACACACATGGTGTGGCCGAAGATCCATCGATGGAACAGCGCTGATATTAGTGTGAACGGGTTGCCCAGAACAGACACGGAGAAGTCTGAACACACCAGATTGAACAGAATTATGTTCAAGGGAGTCCACAACTGAAAAAGAAAGAATTAAGTTACTTTCATACATCAGAAATAAGTCATCTAATGTGTGCAAAAAAAAAGTGAAAAAATGACAAGCCCGCTGAGTTTCCTGCCGGATCTTTTCAGTTGACGCCGCGACGTGATCCGGTGGTAGCATTTTTTTTAATTGACCTTTCAAAAGTGCTAGTGCTAGTTACTAGCAAAGCGTTAAGCCTATTTGAAATAACATTGAAATGAAACTAATTTTACGGATTATATCGCGGTTTATTTTTAACCGACTTCAAAAAAAAGGAAGAGGTTATCAATTCGGTTGTATGTTTTTTTTTTTTTTTTTTTTTTTTTTTTTTTTTATGTTTGTTACCTCAGAACTCTGTCGTTTACGAACCGATTTGGAAAATTATTTTTTTAATTGAAAGGATATGCTTCCAGATTGGTCCCATTTTTTTCAAAATCAAGTTCTGATGATGGGAACCATGAGTAACTGAGGGAACTCCTTAAATATTATAGGCATACATATAGCGTTTTTGGTATTTTTAGAAACTAGTCAAGCATTTTCATTCAGAAAGTATAATTTGGTGAAGTGGATCTGATGAAGAAGGCCATAGATGGCCACCGGAACTCTGTAATAAAATTATCAATCCATCCTATCCTAGCCGTGCCTACTAAGCGTAGAACTACCGAATTTGGACTCGATGGATAGTTCTCGACGAGTAGTTGCTAGGAAAATGGAGATCAGGGTCTGATGGTGGAGCAGGAAGGTTGTCACGGGATCTGTGCTCCAATAAACGTAGATCCGCCCAGTTTGGGCTCGTTGGGTAGCTCTCGATGAGTAGTTGCTAGAAAAATGGTGATCAGCGTATGATGATGGAGCAAGAAGGTCGTCACGGGATCTCGGCACCAATAAACATAGACTCACCGAGTTTGGGTTCGTTGGGTAGCTCTCGACGAGTAGTTGCTAGAACAATGGTGATCAAGGTCTGATAATGGAGCAGGAAAGTCGTCACGGTATCTCGGCACCAACAAACGTAGACCTACCGAATTTGGACTCGTTGGATAGGTCTCGACGAGTAGTTGCTAGAAAAATGGAAATCAGGGTCTGATGATGGAGCAGGAAGGTCATCATGGGATCACTGCACCAATAAACGTAGATCCGCCGAGTTTGGGCTCGTTGGGTAGCTCTCGATGAGTAGTTGCTAGAAAAATGGTGATCAGGGTCTGACGATGGAGCAAGAAGGTGGACACGGGTTCTCGGCACAAATAAATGTAGACCCACCGAGCTTGCAGTCCATGGTTCTCGAGAACTACGAGTATAACACCTAGATATCTTCGGTTTATGGCAATTGGTTAGTTTTAAGATATTGTCACATCTACATTATTAAAAATTTTTGCTTAAGCTTATATTTTAGTGATGGTCCATAGTTGTGTTATGTAGTGGGTGTTTTTAAAATAAATATTAATCTGGCTATTTGTCAGAATAAAATATAAGTTGTTAAAAGTTAACCTAATAATACACCAAGGGAACCACTAAAATGAATAAAATAAAAATAATTTTTAGGCTTGCGTGGGGACGAATCAAACACGGTCTGTTGGTAATATATTGTATAGGATACACCTGCCGAAACAAACTACTGCAAATTAATATAAACAGCATTTAACTCCAGCAGGTATAGGAGAACTACTGTAAGTATATGGAAAGTTTTCTAAGTTTACTTGAGTGGGCAATCGGCGGACTGAACACTAGGCTATTGTTAAAGGCTGGGGTGGGTTTCTTGCTATAATTAGTATACTAATTCTATTTGGACAAATGTTCACCACCTATTACATCGACTCTCATAACGTCCGTTCGCTAGAGACGACAAAGAGCAACACCGGTGTGACTGGCTCAGGGGTGTTGAGAGGTGTGCTGTCTTCGAAGTACTCTCGCGGTCACAAGCGGTGTGAACACCTTTAGTATGATAATCGCTTGCACGTGCCGGCCCAAATTACGAGCGGGCCGGGTAAGTGCACGTAACATCGTTCAAACGATTTTGATTGAAAACTGGTACACCGTACGTGTCCGCGATAGTACATCACTTTCAAATAGAAGATCGCAGCCAATCAAGATGTGCAAAGTAAATAAATTACAAACAGCTATTCAAGGCTGCCCATGGGTAGACGTAAGGCTTACCCTGAAGCAATCTTCCTTATAGTCTCATCACCTTTTGTCTAGCTACATCACGCTGACCGCAAAGTAGATAGATAGATAGATAAAGTCTTTATTTGCATCAAAAGACACACAAACATACATGATAATTAAAAAAGAAAACATAATACTGTGAAAAAAGAACATACAATCAGCAAACAATAACTTGAATTGTCATACTTTCAACAAGGTGTGTGTCACAGTGATGCAAACGGGCAGTAGCTCAACGATGTATTTGCTCAAAGAGCAAAGCGCTGATTTTCAGCCACAGCCCAGAGGATAGTCGGGATCGCGCACAGCGATACAGACGTGATTCGAACAGATGTCTTATGTAATACTACGTTTATCGCTTGGAGAAGTATTAATATATGAAATAAAAATAAAATAGAATAAATAATTTAAGGTAATAATTATTAATAATTTCCAGAAGAAGAATTAGAAAAGATAATTTTAAAGTTATATTATATTAAAGTATTTGGCTCATTAATGGGAAACCCAAGTACGAGTCACGTTACTCCTTAATCCATTCCCACAAACGTGACTTAATTGTTACACCCCGTTTCATAGAAACGTGAGGTTTCACGATCGATAGATTGGAATAGTTGTCAACTATTCAAATTACGTTCAATTAAGAATGTGCGTTTCAACTAGTGGGTAGTGAACATAGTAAAATAATTTCACGATAATAACTATTGCTCAGATTGAGAGACGGTTTGATTTTATTACTATGATCATCATTAAAAGCCGGAAGACGTCCACCGCTGAACATAAGCCATAACCACACCCCAGGTTAGACTTACCATTAACCCCACGCTTGGCAGGTGTCTTGTGGATTGTTATTGGTTATCATACAGAAGACGTTGCTGCAAGTCTTCCAATTCTAAATCGAATCGATTGATCCCCCTTCTAAGGGGGAGGCCTTTTGTTTAGCAGTGGACTTGTTTCGGCTGCTGATGATGAATCGAATTGAATATAGGTATAGTTATAAAATATAAAAAAAAAAAAAAATTCAATTCAATATAATAATTAATTTAAATATTATAGAAGTTGGTGTTAGCGTACCTGCTGTGTATATTTGGCACCAACTTCAATAATATTTCATTTTTTTTTTATATAGGTACTTATTTATTTTATACTTTTTAGTGATATTTTCATACATAAAGATTGAACCAGCTAAGACGGTAAAATGATCTAGGTAGGTTATGATCACATTATCGTCTACATAGTTTTACATAATTCATGTTTCTTTACTAATTTATCCGGTCGCAATGAAATTTGCATGGAATCATTATAGTAGTTAACTCTCTCGAATAAATAAAATCTTTTTAAAAAACATTGAACCGACTTCAATATCACTGAAAAGTATAAAATAATTTAAATATTATAGAAGTTGGTTTTAGCGTACCTGCTGTGTATAATTGGCACCAACTTCAATAATATTTAAATTATTTTATACTTTTCAGTGATATTGAAGTCGGTTCAATTTTTTTTTAAAAGATTTTGTTTTATACTTTTTAGTGATATTTTCATAAATAATTATTGGACCATCGAAGACGGTAAAATGATCTAGGTAGTTTATGATCACATTATCGTCTACATAGTTTTACATAATTCATGTTTCTTCAGAAAAAAATATCCGGTCGTAATGAAATTTGCATGGAATCATCATAGCAGTTTACTCTCTCGAATAAAAAAAGAATCATCGAAATCGGTTCATAATTGTCAGAGCAATGTAATGGAGAACATCAGTTTTATGGTGTTTACCAGATAAATTCCTCCACATCGTTCATGGTCCTCCAGGAAGTTCTTATCCGGTTGTAATAAAATTCATACAGATTTAATACAGTGGTTTCTTCTTTCGAATAAAAAAAGAATCATTGAAATTGGTAAATATTTGCGAGAGTTATGACCATTTTTGTCCGTAAAAAACGACATAAAGTCATCTATATAGGCTTTCCTGCAATTCTCCTGCGCAGTCACCATTCTTGTTTTTTCAGGAATTACTTATTCGTAAGCAATAATTTTTTTATGGGACCCAATTAACGGATTAAAGAATGGATAGAAGAAAGATTTTTTTTTTTTTTTTTTGCCAGAGTTATGCGTGAACATACATAGAAAAAAAAATATATATACAGACGAATTGAGAACCTCCTCCTTTTTTGAAGTCTGTTAAAAAATAATCATCTAAATCGGTTCATATTTGTCAAAGTAATGTAACGGAGAACATCAGTTTTATGGTTTTTAACAGAGAAATTCCTCCACATCGTTCAAGGTCCTCCAAGAAGTTCTTATCCAGTTGTGATAATATTCATACAGATTCACTGCAGTGGTTACTACTTTCGAATAAAAAAATAATCATTAAAATTGGTAAATATTCGCCAGAGTTATGACCATTTTTATCCTTAAAAAGTGACATAATGACATCTTTTAAGCATTTCTGCAGGTTTCCTGCTCCGTGTTCATTCTTGTTTTTCAGGAACTATTTATTCGTAAGCAATATTTTTTTATGGGACCCAATCAGCGGATTAAAGAATGGATGGATGAAAGATTTTTCAAATCTGTTCATAATTGCCCATTGGCGTGCACAGAGTGTAGGCAAAAAAATGTATTCGGCTTGTTTCACCTATTTTAAGTAAGTTATGTTATTATTCCATTTCAAATATCCATATGCAAGAAAATACTATAGACGTATTAATTTGCATTTGAGAACATTAATAAGTTTATTCAGCGGCTCCATACTGACAAAAATACTTTGCCTACCCTAGGATTTCTCTAAACAGTCTTAATTTAAAAAAATCTTAGTTTGGACATGAATTAACGTATTTTTTTTAATGTAAATGGATATGTTTGTAATATTGGTTAATTTAAGGATATTTATGCTAGAACACGAACAAATAGCATAAAGCATAAACAACTCGCAGATATTTTTGCCTGCTTTCAGTGCACGCCACTGTAATTGCCAGAGTTATGCGCGAACATACATAAAAAAAAATATATACAGACGAATTGAAAACCTCCTCCTTTTTTGAAGTCGGTTAAAATATATATATCTCTTTGTCTAGAATATTAAAAATTGGTAGCGTTGTTTTTATTATTATTCATTTGCTGAAACTGTGTACACAAATCCATACACACATTGTTTATAAGTTCAGAAGTGGACGACTCCTGAATGATAATGATTGTTTTGCTCTATGGAGAATTGGAGATGCAGTGGCCGACATTACATTTTTGCTTTTTATGAAAAAGTATGTACAGATAAAATGAGAACCCCTCTTAAGCGAAAGCCTAAGCCGAGGCCGTGCCTCCCTGAGGTGCCCTTGAGCTCGTCGCTTCCCCCTGCCTTTAAGGCCGGAGCGCTTTTCCCGGTGAAGCTGTAATGGCCATCTGCGGCCAACAGCGTCTATCAAAAACAAAAAAATAAACGAAATGAGCGCGTTCAACTCTTTTCGAAGTCTGTTTAAAAAGACTTAAAACAGATAGACATGAAAATAATACATTGTTCATGAAAAAGGTAGCTAGGTATAATATTGAATTTTCTACCAGTCAACCTTACTATAAATTTACAGACCAATAACAGTTACTACTAGCTCCTAGGTAAGCCTGTTCAATGCCTTGTGAAAGGTCAGTCGATCCTGCCCGGCGGCCAGACGGGTTTATTATTCGAATGCTGTTTTAAGCGGGGTTGTTCTTGGCATTACTGAAAATCTGTACTTTACTATGTGTTAGTTTTCGTTTGTCGATGGCCCTATTAAGGATCCCTTCTAAGGGGGAGGCCTTTGTTCAGTAGTGGACACAAAGTTTCCACCCTGTATAGCCCTTGTTTTATTAAACAATATGTACCTATACGCGTTGTATCCCCAGATCCCTATGTGTTTTTTTTTTCAAAATCATCTGGTTTGATTCCTGGCTAGGAATATTAATTAATTAAAGATCTAATGATGCAGTTTTAGTTTTTATTAAATACGGGCCCGTGACTTCTTTAGCATTTTACGCTATTCCTAGTTTTGGATTTGCCTATACAAGCCCACTTGAATCGTGTACTTGTATAATAATAATAATAAATTCTTTATTTACCATAAGTACACAGAAATATTAACAAAAAGATGTTTCATGTTTTACATAGTGCAGTACTTAGATACGATTAACTTTAAGTAATTACCTATGGCCCTCACACTAAGCACAGCTTGTATCGTGAGGACCAATAAAAACCAGAGATTACAGAAGATTTAAGTTTGGTCAGAACGATTATGTGCTGGGCAGAATTTCTGAATACTAAAATAGGACTACTAAAATACTATAAAGTAATACTACTATATACTATAAAATAATATAAAGGACTACTACAATAGGTACAATTTGGTCAATTCTACAATATGAGCCAGTGAGTATTCCTTTAGCGTGTGTGTGTGGGTGTGTGTGTGTGTGTTTGTGGGTGTGTGTGTGTATGTGTGTGTGTGTTTATGTGTGCGTATGTGAGCGCGCATGGGTGTGTTTGTGTCAATCTTCTATCTGTCATTATTATTCGTAGTTTCCGCTAGGAATGTTCTTTGTTCGCAATCATTATCTATCACATATCACGAGTACGGACATAAATGAAAATGAAAATTAATGAAAATGAAATTAATATTTTACTTATATATATTTATAGATATATCATTTGTAGACCATGCTTAACGCACTATTTTTAATAAGTTTTCAGTTTCACTATAGGCAAGCTGCAATAAACATTGTTTAAATTTAAGTTTAGCATCTTTTAATGTATTATTTGATACGTCACATTTAGGTGTTATTTTGTTATAAATGTAAGGTGCTAGAAAGTGTGAAAAACGCTGCGCAAATACTGAATTCACCTTAGGTACTGGAACTCTAAAAACTCTTTTGCTTCTAAGGGACTGAAGATTATCATAACTTAAAACTTTTTTATGATGTAAGAGAATAATTCTGTGTATATACAATTGTCTTACAGTCAAAACTTGGGCATCAGAGTACAGAGATTGCGTGCTATACCTGCGATGTTTTCTAAGTAATACCTTCAGAACTGACCTCTGTGCTCTTTCTATTTCAATCATAGTAGATGAACAAGTACCTCCCCAAGCACTTATACATTAGGATATAACAGATTCACACAGTGTCGTATAAACTAAATGTGCAGTATTAGAGTCAGCTACATCACGAATACGTAGCATAACATGCGTTAATTTACGAATTCTAGAGGCTAGTTTCGATATATGTGGTTTGAAGTATAAAACGCGACTTCCGACAACATTGTCAGGTTTTCATGTACTTATCTTCATTGTGCTTTCTCATTTTATTTTCATCAAAGGCGGAAACGTAAATCTTTATAGTCCATCTAACACGTTATTATGATGCTAGTTAATTTCTCTTTATGCCCGGCCATTTTGAATTATGACAGAGCACAGCGCTGCGACAGAATTTGACTACATTTTATTATTAAAAACTCAGCGCAGCGCAACGCAGCTCCGCCCGCGCTGTGTTTACGTTAACTAAACTTTCAATAGTATACATTCGCATAGAATACAAAACCTCCTTTTTTAAAGTCTTTTAAAAACTTGGCCCCACTTTGTACTTGCCCTCCGAAGCAGACGTTTAGTTCAAATGGCGTTTAAACGGTATCCATCTATTTAATGACCTTACCTAACGTTGCTTAACCTGATCAATTTCCAAACATTGTTAACAACTGTCTATCAGTGTTTCCTTACAAATATTTATTTAATTATAATGAAAAATTGTTAAAATCGGAGCAAGAGTATAACCAAGTACACATTTTGACTTTAGTCCCCTCTCCCAAGGGAACCGTGCCGAATGTCGGGATAAAAAGTATCCTATTTCCTACCTCGGAGTATTAACTCAAATCATGCCAAGTTTCGTTTCAATCCATCCAGTAGTTTTGGCGTGATGCTCAGCCGAGACACAGACAGACAGACAGACAGACAGACAAAAATAATAAAAAATACATTTTTGGCTTTAGTATCGGTTATAGAATGCCCTACAAACATAATTATCAAAATATCTTCAATGTACAGAATTGGACCTGTTACAGTTTTATTATAAGTATAGATTCTACTGTACGTGTGTATGTCACTGAACTCCTCCTAAATGGCTGGACCGATGTTGATGAAATTTTTTGTGTGTATTCAAGGGGATTCTAGAATGGTTTAGATTCAATAAAAACGCGGGCGGAACTGTGCCGGTCAGCTAGTAATAATATAATATTCTGGGACAATCCACACACGGTCATCTGATCCCAAACTAGGCAGAGCCTGTACTATGGAAACCAGACAATTGAAACTAATACTTATATACTTTTTTTTGTAAATACATACCTTTATAGATAGAACACCCAGACACTTGTGGGAATCGAACCCACGACCACGGTCAGCGGCCAGTGGCCAGGGTGTCTAACCACTATAATAGACCAACAGGCCCGCCAAATGTATACACTACGACTAGGCGTTTATACCACAAAATACTGAGAGTACAGAAGGCAAGCTTCATACAACGGGTGTTCGAGCAACGCACACATAGACAGCGCTCACAGCCTCGATATCTCAGTATATCTCGGTTTAGTGCGAGCGAATTATTTTAGTTTTTACAAGTTTTTATTTCTGTTCTTCCAGTTTTATTCTCAACAATCAATCAAAAAAACTAGATACGAATGCCACTATCACGATAGTTTTTTCGCATAAGCCAGAGGTGATAACCCTAGCGCGACCGCCGAGCGTAGGAATGAAAAGCAAGGTACATACATGAGCTTGTCTTCTGTACTCTCAGTTTTTTTTGTGATTTATACCGTGTTGGTAGCTGAATGGATGGACAAGGGAAATTGATTGATAGCCCTTGTGTATATAAGCCGTAAGGACCACAGTATGATTCGTTCTAGTGGATAGTCAGGTCAAGTGGTCATACGGGCCATTCCAAATCCTATTCACATTATCTCTAGTCTAGTCTATATTACATTTTTCATTATTACATTCCATTTCACACGGATAGAGAGCCGCCAGACCTTATCCACTTATCTTGGGGCTCACAGACGGTTCTTAATCCTTCGGACTTGGAACATTTTGATAGCATTTATCTTTGAAAGGCGTTCTCGACCTTTATTTTTGTTCCCGCAATGGAAACCT
Source organism: Furcula furcula (assembly GCA_911728495.1). Classification (NCBI taxonomy): domain Eukaryota; kingdom Metazoa; phylum Arthropoda; class Insecta; order Lepidoptera; family Notodontidae; genus Furcula; species Furcula furcula. The sequence continues at coordinate 20,706,062 of OU452255.1, forward strand.
TAGGTCCCGGGAACCCTGTAAGGTCAACCGGGACATGTACGTCTAACTTTTTTTACTCATTAAACCCATGGTACCTTTTTTTTTTTTTGACGCGGGGGAAATCTTCGAAAGATCCCCGGGAGCTGTGGGGCTCGACCGGGGTATGTGGGATTCTTACACACTAAAACCCCCGCGGCTGTCGCATCGGCACATGAGAGGGGGGACCCCAGGGCTCTCCGGTGGGATCTGCACCAGGGGCCCCTCAGTGCCTTGCCTTTGAGCCCGCCGCCGGGGGGCGCATTATAGCCCCCCGGGAACCTGTCACGGTGCTCAGGGGAACGGGGGTCGCAACCCCGCCGCCGTCCTCCTCGGAGTCGCCGCCGTACTCAATGGACGCTCAAGGGGCCCACACCCCGAGCGTCCAGCGACTCCGAAGAAACCCATGGTACCTAAGCCTACCCATGCAAGTATGGAGGGTTCCAAGCCTAACCATTGAGCCCTCACGCTCAAACGGCTCACATCTATTTCTTTGGCACGGCCTACATCATAGATTCATCATCATCATCACCAGCCGGAAGACGTCCACTGCTGAACATAGGCCTCCCCTTCGAACGCCAAAATGACCGACAATTGGTTATTTGCATCCACCGCGCGACGCGCATAATGTCGTCTGTCCACCGAGTGGGAGGCCCACATCACAGAACATACACTATATACTTGCCTACAGCCTAAATGGCTAGATGCACTGTGACCTCAGATGAGTGACTTTACTTTGGCCATTATCCATTGATGGACTGTGACTTATATGTCATTAGTTTCGGGAGTGACATAGGCTATATATTTTTCCTAATTTAAAAATTAATATGACGGCCGCCGGTGTCACCATTTTGTATTTTTTTTTTTACTTTCAAAAACATTGGAGGACCGGTGGTGCGTATAGCACCAAAATAACGCTAACACGCAATTCCGTCAGGGACACGGTTTGATATCGGTTTTTTACCGGTTTAACGGTATATTTTGTTTGGGAACTCTATGATCTATGGTTAGACGAGTGTGTTTCCGACTTTATAAAGCCATCAGACACTTGTCATTGTCACTTTGTATGTCATGAATTCAGCTGGCAAAAAAAAGAAAAAAGTGGGCGGTACCTGTCAGTGAATGTTTATTTGGCGGTCAGTGAATGTTTATTTTTTTAATGTAAACAGTATCTATTTCAGGTAAAGTGATATTAATTAGGTATGTGTATTGTTATAACGTAATAATAAACCAGTGTAGATGTTAATTAGTCCGTATTTTATCAAAAAAGTGGATATTTTCGAACTGAAATCTGACCCGGGTGATTGTTTGTTTGTTTACTTTTGGAATATTTTCGGTATTACTTGTAATGTAGTTGTTGTAAATACATCGTAATTACATCATAACGATAATAACTCAAAGATAAAGCCATAAAATCCAATCTAACAAACGAATTTTTTTCATAATATGACGTCAAGACGCGCGATGACGTCAGTTGAAAAAAATTCTGAGTTCATTTTTTTTTTTTTGGTACTGTTAGACAAGAAAATTGAAATCGACAATATCTATACTGTCGGGGCACCTCACTAATACTAATACGGATTGACGTGTCCCCGCACTAGACGCGGGAGTGACACTTCTCGTTTTTCGCGCCATGTGTATTGTGCTAATAAATAATTATAGTGATAAATTCAGTGTTTCTCTTATTTCTGTCTTATAGAAGTCAGAAGCGGGACAATTTCACGTTCCACATACAATTATACGATAATTAATTTGTAATTTGGTCAATGCAAAGTGATAAACAAACTTTCGATACTTATTTTCATAAAAAATGTGTCTAAGTGATATTGTGGATGCTTATTATGTGTAAATAATGCTTAACTAACCACTAACACACGATTTATTAACAATTTTGTGCAATATTGGCAAATATTTTTGTATTGTGAACTTTTGTTGGAAAAGTTTTGACAAAGTTTTGTTGGGACGCTTTAAAAAAAAATAGAAAAAAAAAGTGGGCTTGAGGGAACTTGGTGTGATCAGCTACGTTAAGTTAATTATCCTGCCCTGTGCTGAAGCAGTTCTGCATGCATTTGCATGATTTGCCATACCCAGGTGCTTGCGGTTACTTGGTGAGCTCGTTCCTTATACTAACTTTTCATTACAATTTAATGACTTTTAATTTAATAACGTTTTATGTGTATGCTACTAAATAGTGTGGACTAACTCTTTGTTTTGTGTATGCATTTTATCATTTCTTTATTGCATTTTCTTGGGAACATTTTAAATTAAAGTATTATAAATAAGTTTAAAATGGGACAGAATAAGGATTAAAAGAAAAGGGATAGGAGTGTTTCACCTTCCTATTCTAGAAAGGAATACAAAAAGTACAAGAGAGAATAAGCACAAAAAGAGGAACGTATAGAGGCATTAGAGAGCTTAATTAGAGAGTTGCGACAGTCACATAGTTACCGCAGAGAGCAGCCAGTGGAGTTTGTTGTCAGTGAAAATACATCTGGATCATCAATGGTAACAGTAACACCAGCTACCACTTCTAGAAGCACCCACATAGAACCAGCTGTCTGCTACTACTTTGACTTTGTCTTGATACTAGTTTACTGCTAAGATACTTGGCTAGTATCAATTCTTCAGGCGTGGACTGAGAACAAATTCAACCTGATTTCTTATCACATGATAACTAAACTAAACTACCTTCTTAAATAAGAATATAATTTACATACTAATACTTAAATAATTTCTAGGATATACTAATGCATAACATATTATATATAAATACAAATTGAAACAGATACTGACAGAATTAAATTAGAATTAATAATACAATTAGAATGAAAGGGACAGATAGTGTTCCTTTAAAAGAGATTTGAAGGAAATGACAGGAGTTGCTTGTCTTATGTACATTGTACATTTTGTAACTTTAAACGCCATACAGTGGATGAATGTCACAAGCAATCCAGAACTGACTCTCAAAACAGAGTTGTGAGAAATGTTCATACAGTTAGCTCTGTTTAGTCTGATGAAAAGTAACCCATACAACCATACTAATAAATGTCATTAGTGTCAAAGCTTTTATTGACTCTTGTAATGAATTGTATCTGAAATATACAGTTAATGGCACAGTTGTTATCAAAGGAAGGGCATGCTTTAACTCTATGCTATTATTATATTTAAGTGTTGATGGTATTAAAAGAGGTACAGTTTTATGTTGTTTCTGATGAGGTGCAATATTTTGATGTTTTGAAGGTGAGCCCAATGGGTAGTGGGTGTGGTTCCCAACAGGTGTCTGGATGTATCTAAGTGTGTAGTTGTAATGAAAGGAAGAAATAAGTATTGGTATTAGCTGTCATGGTGGCTTTGCCTGGTTTGGGATTGGGTGCCCCTGTGTGGGTTGTCCTAGAAAATTATTATTAACTGCTATCATCAAAATTATAAATAGAAGTAATGAGACTATTACTTAAAATTAAACTGATGGGAATATTAATTGAAAGTGAACACTGTACTGCTTAAGCTTAATTACTAAATATTTTCTGCTATATTAATTTCCTAAAATGGGAGATCTCAACTTGCTCAGAGGAAATCCTTCTTGAGGGAGATGATAGTTGCTTTTCTGGTATGCTTACCAATTAAACTGTTCATATTTATAGTCAATGTTGTGAGATACTAATGCATCCAAGATTGGACTGAGTGGAGTATTACTCCAACGATGAGACAGATATTAATGAAAGGCTGTTTGTTGCTTATGCAAGCATACAAAAGTATTTAACTAAAATTAAGTATCATAGTTTTGAATTGGATGCGTTGGTTGATGTGAGTTCAGCTTTCTAAAGTTTACACCTGCTTCAAATTCCAAGTAGTAACAAATTGCTCTGCGTTACAGTCGTTGCAGTCTAAACGAGACTTAATACCTTGATTACAGTGATGGTGGATTGATTTACAAGAATATGACTCATGTAGAACACAGACTGGGGTCTTTAATGCCACACATTGACATGCTTAGTCAGAATCAAATTTTAGTAAGATAGTGATAATAAGTCCTATTCCTTATGATAAATTGTGAGTTGGCATTTATTAAGACAAATGGTGCACCATGGCATATTATTATTAATAAAATAGAACTACCATGATATAAATAAATATTTGTGTATAGAAGCTATTCAGACCGAATACTGGTATCCGAGATTGAGATGACGTGTTTAAAATATATTTATGGTCTGTATAGTATTGGTTGCCAGTTCACCAAAAAGTCTACTGGCAAGCAGCCTGGGATGTTGCACCCCATTCCACGAGTTTCTACACCTTTTGATACTTTGCATGTGGATCATTTAGGTCCATTTTGCAAGAGTAATGGTAAAACCTATATGTTTGCAATAATTGATGGGTACACTAAATTTGTATGGTTGGAAGCTGTTGTAAGTGCTAATGCCAGGGGAGCTATCACAGCGTTGAACAAGTTAGGTCAAGTGTTTGTTTTTCCTATGAGACTTGTTAGCGACCGCGGTACTGCCTTCACCAGTCGGGAATTTAAGGAATTTTGTGCAAAACTTGGAATTACGCACATACTTAATGCTGTCGCCTCACCTCGTGCAAACGGGCAAGTAAAGCGTTTAAATCGCACGATTTTAAGTTGTCTTACGGATCTTCCAAAAATTCAGTTAGGTATTAATTCTACCGTAAGTCAAGGGACGGGAAAGTCTCCTTTAGAATTGTTGTGTGGACTGAGGCCAAGATTAGCTGGTGATATACAAGGGGCAGTCTATAATACAGATCTGCTTAAGTTGAGAGCAGATGCAGCTAAGACTGTTGAAAGTAATACATTAAAAATGAAATTGCGTTTCGACAAAGGTCGTCGACAAGTAACGCCAATTCCGGTTGGGAAGTTAGTAATGGTCGAGCGTATGATATTACGACCTGGTCTGACTAGCGGTAAACTCGTACCGAAATACACAGGGCCTTACAAGGTAACAGCGTCCAAGTGTGCTTGCTTTCGGAGCCTTATAGCACTTATGTCACATATTTTACAACGCTTGCCTTCGGGGCCTAACAGCGTCCAAGTGTGCTTGCTTTCGGAGCCTTATAGCACTTACGTCACATATTTTACAACGCTTGCCTTCGGGGCCTAACAGCGTCCAAGTGTGCTTGCTTTCGGAGCCTTATAGCACTTACGTCACATATTTTACAACGCTTGCCTTCGGGGCCTAACAGCGTCCAAGTGTGCTTGCTTTCGGAGCCTTATAGCACTTACGTCACATATTTTACAACGCTTGCCTTCGGGGCCTAACAGCGTCCAAGTGTGCTTGCTTTCGGAGCCTTATAGCACTTATGTCACATATTTTACAACGCTTGCCTTCGGGGCCTAACAGCGTCCAAGTGTGCTTGCTTTCGGAGCCTTATAGCACTTACGTCACATATTTTACAACGCTTGCCTTCGGGGCCTAACAGCGTCCAAGTGTGCTTGCTTTCGGAGCCTTATAGCACTTATGTCACATATTTTACAACGCTTGCCTTCGGGGCCTAACAGCGTCCAAGTGTGCTTGCTTTCGGAGCCTTATAGCACTTACGTCACATATTTTACAACGCTTGCCTTCGGGGCCTAACAGCGTCCAAATGTGCTTGCCTTCGGGGCCTTATAGCACTTAGGTCATCTCACTTAGAACGCTTGCCTTCGGGGCCTAACAGCGTGCAAGAGTGCTTGCTTTCGGAGCCTTACAGCACTTGAATCATATCACTAAGAACGCTTGCCTTCGGGGCCTAACAGCGTACAAGAGTGCTTGCCTTCGGGGCCTTACAGTACTTCAGTCATATCACTAAGAACGCTTGCCTTCGGGGCCTAACAGCGTACAAGAGTGCTTGCCTTCGGGGCCTAACAGCGTACAAAAGTGCTTGCCTTCGGGGCCTTACAGCGCTTCAGTCATATCACTAAGAACGCTTGCCTTCGGGGCCTAACAGCGTGCAAGATTGCTTGCCTTCGGGGCCTTACAGCACTTAAGTCATCTCACTTAGAACGCTTGCCTTCGGGGCCTAACAGCGTGCAAGAGTGCTTGCTTTCGGAGCCTTACAGCACTTAAATCATATCACTAAGAACGCTTGCCTTCGGGGCCTAACAGCGTACAAGAGTGCTTGCCTTCGGGGCCTTACAGCACTTCAGTCATATCACTAAGAACGCTTGCCTTCGGGGCCCAACAGCGTGCAAGAGTGCTTGCCTTCGGGGCCCAACAGCGTGCAAGAGTGCTTGCCTTCGGGGCCTTACAGCACTTGAGTCATCTCACTTAGAACGCTTGCCTTCGGGGCCTAACAGCGTGCAAGAGTGCTTGCTTTCGGAGCCTTACAGCACTTAAATCATATCACTAAGAACGCTTGCCTTTGGGGCCTAACAGCGTATAAGACTGCTTGCCTTCGGGGCCTTACAGCACTTCAGTCATATCACTAAGAACGCTTGCCTTCGGGGCCTAACAGCGTGCAAGAGTGCTTGCTTTCGGAGCCCTACAGCACTTAAGTCATCTCACTTAGAACGCTTGCCTTCGGGGCCTAACAGCGTGTAAGGGTGCATGCCTTTGGGGCCTCATAGCACCGTATTACAATTCCTGTCTGGAGGAACCAAGAAGAATCATCACCTTCGTGGACAGTGATTTCCATCGCGGTGGTGACTGACGACTGGATGGCTAGAAATATTTCCTTCGGGGACCGAAGGAATGCAGGATGGCCGAACTGTTAGACAAGAAAATTGAAATCGACAATATCTATACTGTCGGGGCACCTCACTAATACTAATACGGATTGACGTGTCCCCGCACTAGACGCGGGAGTGACACTTCTCGTTTTTCGCGCCATGTGTATTGTGCTAATAAATACACACATCAAAAGTGTCTAGGGATCAACATATATTTTTGCAATAACTTTTCTCCTGATTGATATTAATTAAAATTTTCTTTAAGGATTCATCAAATAAAGTGTTTTCGTTTGTCACAGTAACGATAAACCAAGTCACCTTTGCATTAATAAAGAAATTTGCCATTTTCCTAATAAAGGGATTTTTGACATTTGAACCACTAACACAAAAGTTCGAAAAAAATACTGAAATAACAGTTTTCTTTAAAATTTTATTGGGTAACTTAAACAATTAATAATCCGTGTTTCTACCGCGAACACTAACAACACAAGAACATCGGTTTGGCATACTCAAAATGAGTTCATCCAAATCACGCTGTGGAATGGCCGCCCATGTTCGTTGCAACAACAAAAAAAGGTCTTCTTGCGACTGGATACCCTCCATATTCGGCAGAGCTCTTCTCTGTAGCATATCCCATGCATGCTCAATCGGGTTCAAGTCTGGCGACTGAGCAGGCCAGGGCAGGACATTGATGTTAGCTGCGGCGAGAGTCTGTCTTACAACTCTTGCGGTGTGCGGTCGTGCATTATCATGCATTAACTGAAATAAGGGACCGATTTGCACTTGTAGAGGAACGATGACGTCTGATACAATCGTCTCAGCATAAATTTGAGCGTTGAGGTTGCCTCTGATCCAAATCAACTCAGTTCTTCCGCCGATCCAAATACCCGCCCATACCATGATGGTTCCACCACTATAAGGATGGACTTCCTGGCAGGATTTTAATCGCTGTTGGCGTCCAGGGGTTCTCCAGTGTCGTATACGTCTTGTATCCGGTCTCATACCAAAACGAGACTCATCAGAAAAGCACACGAAACGCCATTGTTCTTCTGCCCAATTTCTGTGTTCAAGAGCCCATTGATATCGAATCCTACGATTGTGCATTGCTATAGGTGGTACCCGTAGCGGTCTTCGGGAATGAAGGTTCACTTCATGCAAGCGGTTTCTGACTGTTTGGTCGCTAATTAAGTTCCCTGAAGAGTGATGAAGCCTCACGGCTAACATCATGGCAGTTATTGTTGGAGCTCTTCGAGTTAAGATTTGAATATATCGGTCTTGTCTCCGTGTGGTGCAGCGATACCGTCCTCCATGGCGCTCAGCCACGGTACCAGTGCTTCGGTAACGTGTCCAAACTCGACTGATAACACTCTGACTTGTATTCAGAGCTAAAGCCACAGTACGTTGCCGGGAACCAGCTTCTATCATTCCCACGGCTCTGAGCATTTCTTCCCTGCTTAAATGACGTCGCCGCTCCATAATAACGTTGGTTTTAATCAGTAGTAGGGAAACAGTAGCACTAATAATGTCTTCAATGCGTTGTATGTTTTTATAGGGAAAATATTGACAGCTGATTTTCATCTTTTACTCGAATTTGATTCACAGTTCCTGATTCAAATTATGAAATGCACCAAAAAGGATCCATATAAATTTATAAAATCATAAATTTATTACAAAGCCACATCTCAATCTCAAGAAATCCGCTTAAAAATGCTTGATCCCTAGACACTTTTGATGTGTGTAATTATAGTGATAAATTCAGTGTTTCTCTTATTTCTGTCTTATAGTACTTAGTGTTTTGTTTAAAACCTGTATGAAAAGGAGTTTGGATGCAAAGAATGGATCTTTATTAGTGCCTGGGTCAATATTCTATCCTCAAAATCGAGATCAAAAATAGGTAAAATCAACATTGCCAAAAATTCAGCAATTTTGACCTTTTACTTTAAAAAATCGATATTTATAACTCAAACAAAGGGTATAGTACGTAGCTAATAGTTTTATAAATAGAACACAGTTTACAGAACGCAAATCGGATAAGTGGTTCAAATTACATAACATTCGTAAGTGGTTTGAAACTTGAGATCGCGGCGCGCGATAAGAAATAAGCAAAAACATGATATAAGCGCGTAACAGCGCCGGTCCTCCAGGGGGAGTTTGATACCCTTAAATTTTTACCCTTTATGAAAGGGCTTAACGGGACGAGTTGAAATAAATTTTATATGTGTATACATTTTATTTATTTATTTATTTTATTCTTCATGCACAATTGTACATAGGCGGACTTAATGCCTTAGGCATTTTCTGCCAGTCTACCTTAGGGTGATTCAGAGAAGATTATTTTATGTACCTATGTATAATGTAATTTTGTTTTGTTTGTTCGAAATCGGGCATTTTGCGCTTTTTTAATTTAGGTACATTTCTGTAGGTAATTAGATGATGCTGATACACCTGATGGTAAGTTATGATGGAACCTTATGATGGAATCACATTAGCATATAAATAACATAACAAAACTTATTCCTATACTATACGTCCGCACTTACAGGCGGCCTGCTTAGAACCTGCAGGCTTAGCATGATGTGCAAATCTTGATAGACAAGTGTGAGTATGACGTCACTATGACATAGTATTTCACATTTTTGTATAGAGAACTGACGTTTCGGTGTTGAAAACTACGTCATACTCCACACGGATTTGTCAAGATTGCATGTCGTGCTAGGCCTGCTAGAGCCTAGCGAGTCATTTAGCGTGTAGCTTAGAAAACAAACGCGCTTGGTGCCTTCGCTAGGCACCAAGCGTTTATCGAAGTAAACAAACGTGTTGGTTCTATCTATGTCACGCACGAGGCGCGAGGCAATTTAGAAGAAAAAAAAACAGTCAAGTAAAAGTATTACCAGCACATAAAGGGTTCTATACCATTTATTTTAGTTCTTAAATCATATTTAATTAGTATTTGTCGTTATAGTGGCACTAGAAATAGAAACTGTGATAATTTCAACTCTCTACTTATTACGGTTCATGAGATAAAGCCCGCTGACAGACAGACGGACGGACGGACGGATGACGCACAGCGGAGGCTTAGTAATAGGATCCCGTTGGCACCCTTCGGGTACGGAACCCTAAAAATAGATGAAATACTAAGTACATCAGTTTTTAAAAGAGAGCCTATGTGGAGTCAACCTCATAACTATTTAAAAAAAAATAAAAACCGACTTCAAAGTAAATTATCTAAAAAGCATAAAATAACGAAAATATTATTGAAGTTGGTGTTAGCGTACCTGCTGTGTATATTCTGCACCAACTTCAATAATATTTTCGTTATTTTATGCTTTTTAGATAATTTACTTTGAAGTCGGTTTTTATTTTTTTTTAAATAGTTTATTTAACACTTTTTAGTGACTTATTTTACCAAGATAGGTATCAGCACTATCACGCAACTCGAACGTCTACATCTTACTGAAAACATAAAAAGTTTATATCTCTTAAACTACTGGACCGATTTTGATGAAACTTGTACTCTACCCTAAGTTGAAAAATACTCTAACTATTGCAAAAAGTATTTTCGAAATCGGACCTGTAGTTTCTGAGAAATCCGCGGACAAACCTACATACATACATACATACATACATACACTCGTGAAATTTGGTAAATTTGTTTAGAAGCCCACATAGACTAACATATATGAATATTACGCATTTCTATTAATATTACATACATACGCGTCGAATACAGAACCTCCTTTTTTGAAGTCGGTTAAAAATGTGGTGGCCTTAATAAACAAGGATAAGAGGTAGCAATCGAATATGCTTAGTACCTACTGAACATCTATTTATTTATTTATGTTGTGCTAATTATATAACAACTAGCTGACCCACGCAGCTCCGCCCGCACGCTTTTTAACCGGCTTCAAAAAGAAGGTTCTGTATTCGACGCGTATGTATGTAATATTAATAAAAATGCGTAATATTAATATATGTTAGTCTATGTGGGCTTCTAAACAAATTTACCAAATTTTATCAGTGTATGTATGTATGTATGTATGTATGTATGTATATATGTATGTATGTAGGTTTGTCCGCGGATTTCTCAGAAACTACAAGTCCGATTTCAAAAATTCTTTTTGCAATAGTTAGAGTATTTTTCAAATTAGGGTAGAGTATAAGTTTCATCAAAATCGGTCCAGCAGTTTAAGAGATATAAACTTTTTATTTTTTCAGTAAGTTACTGTGACGTAGACGTTCGAGTTGCGTGATAGTGCTGACCTGTTTTGGTAAAATAAAAGTCACTAAAAAGTGATAAATAAACTATTTAAAAAAAAATAAAAACCGACTTCAAAGTAAATTATCTAAAAAGCATAAAATAACGAAAATATTATTGAAGTTGGTGCAGAATATACACAGCAGGTACGCTAACACCAACTTCAATAATATTTTCGTTATTTTATGCTTTTTAGATAATTTACTTTGAAGTCGGTTTTTTTTTTTTTTAAATTGTTTATTAGATAATAATAATAATAATAATAATAAATACACTTTATTGTACACCAAAAGTTACATGTAAATTTAACAATACGTTGTAGATATCAATGTACAAAGGCGGCCTTATCGCTAAAAAGCAATCTCTTCCAGGCAACCCTACTAGAAAATGATAGAGAAAAACATAATGGGCAGTTGAAGGTGCACTTCAATAAAAATTAAATTTTATTGTAATAAATTAATAATAATAATATAATTAATTTTATTGTAATTTTATTGTTTTAATTGATAATTTACTTTGAAGTCGGTTTTTTTTTTTTTAAATAGTTTTTACGTTTTTAGATGCCCGCATAGGCTTATATTATGTGAATATTATACATTTTTAATACTATTAGATACATAGGTACTCGTCTTATACATAACCTCTATATTTGAAGTCGGTGAAAATGTGGGGCCTCTCTTCTACTTGCCCTTTGGAGCACGGAGACGCTTTGAATTGAATTAAATGGTCATCCATCTATGTAATGACCTTGCCTTATGTTGCTTAGCCTAACGTTATCCTATGTCCGTCTCCTGGTTCTAATCTATCCCCCACCCCCACCAATTTTCAGCCAAATCGGTTCAGCCGTTCTTGAGTTATAAATAGTGTAACTAACACGACTTTCTTTTAAATGATGGAGCCTTGATTATTTGATTGTTGAGGAGCATTGCATAAAACTACCTACATTCATAGCATAATATGATATGATTTTTATGAGAAGTTATCATAATATGATATGATTTTTATGAGAAGTTATTGCTATGAATGTAGGTAGTTTTATGCAATGCTCGTCAACAATCAAATAATCAAGGCTCCAAGCGAACCAACACGCAAACCACCTTTTAGTGTGGCCACCATGTATCCTAGCAAGTAACCAGGGCCTTACCGTGAACTCTTATAGCAGTGCAGTTTAACACGAAGAGTGACCTGTGTACTTACCATGAGCGCACTAATTAGCAGACCACCCAGCTATTACGGCACTCAAACAGGTGAGTGGTCACGTGACAATATTATTGTCACACTAATTAGTGCGCTCATGGTAAAAAATTGTAAGACAGGTCACGTTAAACTGCCCAGCTATAAGAGTTCATGACGAGGCCCCAGGTATAACTTACTATGCTCTATGCGGTAAGCAAGCCATCTATCAGTACGTAGCCTTACTTTAGTTTATTTCCGAAACTTCTCAGTTGAGGCCGCGTTATGATCCGGTGGTAGCTTATAAAAAAAATTGACCGTTCGGAAGTGCTAGCTTTTTAGTCAATTCTTTTTTTAAAAGCTGCCACCCATTATCGATGCCGCCACCGGATCACCGCGGCCTCAACTGAGAAGATCCGGCAAGAACCGTTACGCCTATTTGAAATAAACTATTTTAAATTTCGAAGAGTTTGAATTTGAATTTACAGAGTTATTTCTGTGAGTTTTGAGCAAAGGAACGAACAATAAAACTCGTACTTATGGGACTCGGCTACCAAGACAGCTTCTTTCAAGAGTCAAGCAAGACGTTTGCCTGATGTTAAGCGGCACGCATGCCTATAGACAGCTGCACTTCACTGTCAAAACGTTAGTAATTTATATGTAGTGCCCGGTAATTACCCGTGGGGTATCCGGGTAATAGCACCCTCCCATCTCCTCCCGCTGGGTGCCCGTAAGAGGCGACTAAGAGAAAACAATAAGACGGACAGCGGTGTCTTTCTATTGGATTATCTACCACCTATACTGCGATTCCCAAGACGCCTGCTAAGCCTGGGGATTATATCATACCCTCCCTTCAAAGGGGTAGGCCGATGGTGATGATGATGATGACGATGGAGTTTACTTGCTACAGTGTCTTACACTGTTTAATTACAAAAATAGTGACAGAAAGCGATCCTGATTAAAAAAACGAAGCAAGAACGTCAACCAAACAGTTAATTGCTTTTGGATTTGTTACTTGATAAAATAATGATAACAAATTGCTTTGACGTGACAATTTCTGAAATCTAATTGTGCCAGTGATCGCTGACCTTTCTCAATGGTGGACTAATTTAATTACAGGCAAACAGATCCTGTAGAGTTATTATTAAGGGATAAAGGAGGCGTCAAACCGTCAATTATTGAAATATAAGTATTTTTTAACCGGCTTCAAAAAGAAGGTTCTCTATTCGACGCGTATGTATGTAATATTAATAAAAATGCATAATATTAATATATGTTAGTCTATGTGGGCTTCTAAACAAATTTACCAAATTTTATGAGTGTATGTATGTATGTATATATATATGTATGTATGTATGTAGGTTTGTCAGCGTGTTTCTCAGAAACTACAAGTCCGATTTCGAAAATTCTTTTTGCAATAGTTAGAGTATTTTTCAACTTAGGGTAGAGTACAAGTTTCATCAAAATCGGTCAAGTAGTTTAAGAGATATAATTTTTTTTATGTTTTTGTAAGTTACTGTAACGTAGTCCTTCGAGTTGCGTGATAGTGCTGATACCTATTTTGCTAAAATAAAAGTCACTAAAAAGTGCTAAATAAACTATTTAAAAAAAATAATAACCGACTTCAAAGTAAATTATCTGAAAAGCGTAAAATAACGAAAATATATTGAAGTCGGTGTCAGCTCGTGCTAGTCTTAGTTAACATGATGTGCTAGCACCGACTTCAATATATTTTCGTTATTTTACGCTTTTTAGATAATTTACTTTGAAGTCGTTTTTTTTTTAAATAGTTTAATGATAATAAAAACGCTAAAACCGTAAATTTTGAAAGAGTTTTTGTTAATGTTAATTATTCGTATTGAAACACATACGGCTACTTAGCGTTTAGCGTTCTTAAGTAATAGTTGGAATAGGTAATGTTGGAAAAAATGGGACGTTTTTGTGATATTACTCTAGTCTGTAATTTTGTTGCGTTTTTGAATAACACTAGGTATACTCGATTTTTAAAAAGCAAGTTCAAATTATATTATACATATACAAAAACGCAAAAATCCCTAACAACTGCGAACAAAATGGCCCTGAATGATATTTTATTTAAGTACTTAAAAATATACATAAGTACTTATATATTGATGCTTTGACAAAATAGTGGCTGACGGCCGACAACTTGTCACTCCTACAACTAAGACGAATTTTTACGACATAATCATAAGTCAAAAATCCGTCGAGCAGTTTAGATATAAATAAATTCGATTGCATTGAATTGAGTAACTGTAAGCCGAGCCAAAGAAATAGACAGACATACATATTCTTGAAAAACATAGACCTCCTTCCGGGGCAGTCAGGCTAAAATGCTAAATAAACAGCATTAAGAGGTAAAAATAAGCGAAAATTGGGCTCACCTGTCGATCCTTGAACATGAGAAGTATCACCATCAGGTTGAGGAAGAATCCAAAGAATCCGATGAGGAATAATACGAAGGCTGACACCACATACCCCCAACGGGGCATCAGCAGCGGAAACCCCTCATCATACGCTTTAACCACTGTGTCGTTGAAGTCCACCGGATATGACGTCATTGTCACACACTATCTCACGGTTTCACCACACGCACACACATCACTTCACTGTGGAAACCCATTGTTCGATTTTTGAATTTTGAACCTGGAAATAAAGAAATTTTATGTTTACAAGTGGTTCAGAACATAATCAAAAATATTGTTTTAAGCCCCCAACACAAAAATAAAGTGTGCTGTAGCTGTTTCAAGCAAATGTCTGTCTTGAATGTTTAGATTTGAATGCGGTTTTTAGGGTTCCATACCTAAAAGGTTAAAAAGGAACCCTTATGGTGAAACTTTGTCTGTCAGTCAGTCACGTCATTTCAGGTACCACTGACGCTATCCATTTGAAAATTGGAATAGTTTTAGATCTCACTTACGCAAACACATTGCAAATAAAAAAAATCATGTGGGTCGAAATGCACCGCAGTGTCAAAAATACAACTTCCGTCAGCATGTGTAAACATTGCTGTGTTCCAGTGTGTAGGGTACTGTAGTTGGTACAATTACCGAACACAAGAGACTTAATGTCTCGGGTGACGAGTGGCAGTTCATTGTAGCTGTCTATAGGCAGACGTATCACTTACCACCTACCTCCTCTAATTAGAAAAAAAAGGACAGCGACTTAAAACCCTTTTTTTTTAGTTTTTTTTTGACGCGGGGGAAATCTTCCAAAGATCCCCGGGAGCTGTGGGGCTCGACCGGGGTATGTGGGATTCTTACCCACTAAAACCCCCGCGGCTGTCGCATCGGCACATGAGAGGGGGGACCCCAGGGCTCTCCGGTGGGATCTGCCCCTCAGTGCCTTGCCTCTGAGCCCGCCGCCGAGGGCCCATTGTAGCCCCCCGGGAACCTGACACGGTACTCACGGGGACGGGGGTCGCAACCCCGCCGCCGTCCTCCTCGGAGTCGCCGCCGTACTCAATGGACGTTCAAAGGGCCCACACCCCGAACGTCCAGCGACTCCGAAGGAGCGACTTAAAACCCTATGGCAACTCACAATTGTTCTAACTGACCAAAATGACGCGGGAAATTCATTTATTAATGCCTAGATGGTATCAGATGATTAATTTATCGATTATTTTCGTCTTTCATTCGGCACCTTTCACTCGGAATGAAACGTTTGAACACTAAATGAAACATGAGTCCTGAATGAATTCACTAATGAACCGATCCAACGATGTTTGATATTGGCATTCGGCATCATTCACTCACTCCGAATGAACCAGAAATGAGCCGTCTGAACATAGAGAGAACGTTCATTCGGATAAGGCCACGTGGATTAAGTGATACCAGATTAAACTAATTCCAAGACGCACCGACTTTATTCGAGGACATATTGAAATAGAAAAACAGTGAATGATCTTTTCTATGTCATTCCAGCTTAACCGTCTGAACATGGGATGAAAGAAAAATGAAGCATTCACTCGAATGAACATTCATTGGAGTGAACCATCTGATACCACCTAGTAATTAAGTATTTCCCTAGTTGCTTTAATTTTTTTGGTCTAATCTTACTCAGTCTTTTTAACTATATAAACATGTAACTAACTTACAAAGAGTCTAAACTAACTACGAAAACCTAACTAACTTTAAGATTATTACTTTGATAAAATAATTATGTATAAATAATAAAAAACCAGTCAGGCGCGAGTCGGAATCTCGCACCGAGTTCCATACCTTCTTTGCATTTATTAAAAGTATTTTACTATTCGTCTAACTCAGATAACAAAAAAAACCTAACCGCAAAATTAAGTTGGTATGTCAAGGTATTTCTTTTAGGTTTACTAAAAATGGTACTACTTAGAAACAGTTACTTTATTTATCCTGTAAATATAGATGGTCCTATATTAGGTACCTATAATTATTGCAGATTTTCCCTCCACAAACTTCGGAGATAGAGAACTTGTCATTTTTATTATAAGCCAAAAAGTACGTGACATAAACCAAAGTAAAAGTCTGTTTTTAAAGGTGCAAATGAAGTCCTTTCATATGACACCGACTCAATATAGTAGTCACACTTTGAAATTTTGACACCCCATTTCGGCCCCCATTAAAAAGGAAGTAAAAGAAAGAAATCATTTGCGATGAGGTTAGGTAAGTAAGATCTACAACTATTCCAAGTTTCAAATCTATAGCACCAGTGGTTCCTGAAATATGTAGGTGTGACAGACAGACAGAGTCACACCGTAAGGGTTCCATAATCATAAATCATTTAATTCAAATAGGCTTAACGCTAGCATTTTTGAACGGTCAATTTTTTTTTAAGAACTATGGTATTCGTATCACAACGCGGCCTCAACTGAGAAGATCCGACAAGAAACTGAACGGGCTTGTAATTTTTTAACTTTTTTTTTAAACAATGTTCCTTTTTTACCTTTTTAGGTATGGAATCCTAAAAAGAAAATGAGCAGCCGCAAAGAATCTTTTATTTAAAATTGTAACCTTAATTAAATGTAAGAGACCGTAAAAAGTTTAAAACTTTCTTTTCTAATTTAGGTGTTACGTTCACATTCTTTTATTATTAAGGAAAATATTTAGTACCGTGCTCATTCTAAAATGAAATATAAGTACATTTTTATTACTAATTCTCTTTTTTTGTTTGACAATTATCCTTGTTCCATAATGTCCTGGGAAATGAATTAGAAATGTACAAAAGTACCAGGATACAGATTTGTTTCATCGGATTTAACTTTGTGTGGAAATTCAACATTATTTTTTTAAGGAAAAAGTGTAAGTCGGTATATAAATACTGTTAAACTACCAATTCCCACGCTTTTTTCTTTTTTTTTTTATTAGCAACACACACAGATTCCATTTTTGATCTTGTAAAGAAAAGTAGGGTAGGTAATAAGTAGCCAACGATATTTTATACAAACAATATGCCATTAGCGCACGAAAAGTGAAACAACGAAATTCACCCAAACTGGGTGAACTAGCAGTAAGACACGCGTCGGTAAAATGTAACAAATGTGACGTGTGCCTTGAAAATCAAGTAAAATGCCTCCATTCGTATTTGGAAAGTTTTTTTTTTTTTTTGGCTAGTGCAAAATTTACTGTACAAAAGTAAATAATAAGGAAAGTAAATTCAAAGAAGAAAGTAATAAGAAAATCATACCTTAACTTTATATGAGAAAATATTTTAATTACCTGAGTTACAATTTTTGGCGCGCATTAGTAGGGATATAATATAATTATGGTTTATCATTGGGTACAGCTCTGTGTTCCTATTAAAAAAAATACCGGTCAGGTGCGAGTCGGACTCGCGCACCGAGGGTTCCATACCATCTTTGGATGTATTAAAGTAACTTTACTATTCATGTAACACCTCAGATAGCAAAAAAACAAACCGCAAAACTAAGTTTGTTTGACGAGGTTTTTTTAGGTTACAAAAAAATTGTACTACTTAGATAGATCACTTTATTTTTCCTATAAAATATAGATAGACATGCATTATCCATAATTATTTCAGATTTTTCCTTCAACAAACTTCGGAGATAAGGGGGGGGGGGGACGTTTTTTTTTTTCTTTTGACATTTTTGGTTATCAGCCGAATACTACGTCACATAAGCCAAAATAAAAATCTGTTTTGAGATGTGCAAATGAAGCCCTTTCATATGATACCCCACTCGATATAGTAGTCTCACTTTAAAATTTTGATGACCTATTTCGACCCCCATTATAAAAAAAGTAAAAGAAAAAATATTTTTTTTTTATTTGCGATGAGGTTGGGTAAGTAAGATCTATAACTATTCCAAGTTTCAAATCGATAGTATCAGTGGTTCCTGAAATATATAGGTGTGACAGACAGACAGACGAAGTCAGACCATAAGGGTTCCTTTTTTACCATTTAGGTATGGAACCCTAAAAAAGAAAAAAAGATTGCGTGGGATTTGGAATAACATTATGGCGAACACGCGTCCTTTTTATTTACTTTTGTACAGTATTTATTGCATTATCTAAATACCTATGAAGGCATTTTACTTAATTTTCAAAAGCACACATCACGTTCGTTCCTACATTTTACCGACGCGCGTAACTTACCTACTGCTAGTTTACTCAATTTGGGTGAATTTCCTTGTTTCACTTTTCGTGCGCTAATGGCATATCTACTGTATAAAATATCATTAAACCCAAGTTTAAGTTAAACATTAATCTAAATTGCTTCTAACCGCTTTATTTTGTGGCTGCGGCTTGTTCCACAATACTGAAATAATTTTCTGGTTGTCCTAATGAATGATTACTTTCTTCGTTCCGGAAAAACCAATGAAGCGGCTTTGATTAGGATCACTTACTGGGCCCTAGATATCATGGAATGCTTACTCTAAGCTACGATAGCTGTAGGTACCTATGTGCTTATTTGTAGAAGCATCTGTAACCTGTTGCTTAATAAACCAGAGGACGCAGGTTCTCATCTTGCGGTAAGAAATTTGTCCCAGAAGTATTTGTATAGATGTTTTAAAAAAAAGTCTCAAGTTAAAGCCAACTTTACAGATTATCCTAGTCAGAATAATAATATCCTAGAACAATTCACTTACGATCAGGTGATCCCAAACTAGGCAAACCCTGTACTATGGTAAGTAGACAACTAACACAAATACTTATATACTTTGTGTAAAAAAATAATGGCAATTTTAAATTTATACAGCGGCGCTGTAGATTTGAAGTCACCCTAAATAAATAAATCATTTATTTAAGAACAAACTTGGAGTTTCAATTACTACACACATCAAAAGTGTCTAGGGATCAAGCATTTTTAAGCGGATTTCTTGAGATTGAGATGTGGCTTTGTAATAAATTTATGATTTTATAAATTTATATGGATCCTTTTTGGTGCATTTCATAATTTGAATCAGGAACTGTGAATCAAATTCGAGTAAAAGATGAAAATCAGCTGTCAATATTTTCCCTATAAAAACATACAACGCATTGAAGACATTATTAGTGCTACTGTTTCCCTACTACTGATTAAAACCAACGTTATTATGGAGCGGCGACGTCATTTAAGCAGGGAAGAAATGCTCAGAGCCGTGGGAATGATAGAAGCTGGTTCCCGGCAACGTACTGTGGCTTTAGCTCTGAATACAAGTCAGAGTGTTATCAGTCGACTTTGGACACGTTACCGAAGCACTGGTACCGTGGCTGAGCGCCATGGAGGACGGTATCGCTGCACCACACGGAGACAAGACCGATATATTCAAATCTTAACTCGAAGAGCTCCAACAATAACTGCCATGATGTTAGCCGTGAGGCTTCATCACTCTTCAGGGAACTTAATTAGCGACCAAACAGTCAGAAACCGCTTGCATGAAGTGAACCTTCATTCCCGAAGACCGCTACGGGTACCACCTATAGCAATGCACAATCGTAGGATTCGATATCAATGGGCTCTTGAACACAGAAATTGGGCAGAAGAACAATGGCGTTTCGTGTGCTTTTCTGATGAGTCTCGTTTTGGTATGAGACCGGATACAAGACGTATACGACACTGGAGAACCCCTGGACGCCAACAGCGATTAAAATCCTGCCAGGAAGTCCATCCTTATAGTGGTGGAACCATCATGGTATGGGCGGGTATTTGGATCGGCGGAAGAACTGAGTTGATTTGGATCAGAGGCAACCTCAACGCTCAAATTTATGCTGAGACGATTGTATCAGACGTCATCGTTCCTCTACAAGTGCAAATCGGTCCCTTATTTCAGTTAATGCATGATAATGCACGACCGCACACCGCAAGAGTTGTAAGACAGACTCTCGCCGCAGCTAACATCAATGTCCTGCCCTGGCCTGCTCAGTCGCCAGACTTGAACCCGATTGAGCATGCATGGGATATGCTACAGAGAAGAGCTCTGCCGAATATGGAGGGTATCCAGTCGCAAGAAGACCTTTTTTTGTTGTTGCAACGAACATGGGCGGCCATTCCACAGCGTGATTTGGATGAACTCATTTTGAGTATGCCAAACCGATGTTCTTGTGTTGTTAGTGTTCGCGGTAGAAACACGGATTATTAATTGTTTAAGTTACCCAATAAAATTTTAAAGAAAACTGTTATTTCAGTCTTTTTTTCGAACTTTTGTGTTAGTGGTTCAAATGTCAAAAATCCCTTTATTAGGAAAATGGCAAATTTCTTTATTAATGCAAAGGTGACTTGGTTTATCGTTACTGTGACAAACGAAAACACTTTATTTGATGAATCCTTAAAGAAAATTTTAATTAATATCAATCAGGAGAAAAGTTATTGCAAAAATATATGTTGATCCCTAGACACTTTTGATGTGTGTAGTTACAAGAATATACAGTAGTGCTCAACTTAACGTACAAGCATTTCCAGAGGCTCTTAAACTAGGCAAAGCCTGTATCTAGGGATACCTACCAATTTCGAGTTAACTTATCATAGTTGTGTCCATATTTAAAAATTCATCTCCGTCCATTGAGTGTTGAACGAGGCGGCTAAAGGAAACAAAAACAAATTACATAAGTACATACATACATTGCAAGTTAAATAAAAGCTTTTAAAAATAGACAGCAGCGTGTATCTGTTAGATTACCTACCACCTATACTGCGATCTCCAAAACCTGCCAAGCGTGGGGGTCATGGCAACCGCTCCCTCCTGCGGGGGAGGCCTTTGTCCAGCAGTGGACGTCTTTTGGCTGATTATGATGAAAAAAAAATACAGAAATTTACTAATCAAAATACCTAAATTATCCACGACCTAGGGGCCACGGTGTCTAACCACTAGACAGGCTCGTCATTTAGCAACTCTGTGAAGATACACGCATGATGGTCGGCTCATGGTAAGCGTCACACCTCACCATAAACAGCAGCATGCCCATTATCCGAGACATTAGTAATTAAATCTCTCAAGCATAGTAATTTCACAGGCTACAGTGCCATTCATACTGATATACAAGCGGGCCTAGAAAGGCCACATTTTATCTAAAAGGAGTTCATATTCTACATTTCCTGCAGATCCTTCGCAATTCCTCTAATTTTCTTAAAATGGTCACACATTTTAGGTGAATCATACTCAATTTCACTTAATTTCGACGGGCCCGTTGGTCTAGTGGTCAGACACCCTGCCTGCTAACCGATGGGTCGTGGGTTCGATTCCCGCCAAGTGTCTGGGTGTTGTTTATCTATTTAAGTATGTATTTATAACAAAAAAAAGTATTTAAGTATTAGTATCAGTTGTCTGGTTTCCATAGTACAGGCTCTGCCTAGTTTGGGATCGGATGACCGTGTGTGGATTGTCCCAAGATATTATTATTATTATATTATTATTATTAATTCATTTATTAACAGATTCATATTTGGTGTTAATGCGTCACCATTAAACCGTAACTTACTCATATGATTCACCGAAAGTGGCCTTTTTACCCGCAGAAATGGTTATAGATTGTTGCACCCGCAGAAATGGTTACAGATTATTGCACGGTGGCAGAATATTGACACAGTGGTGATATATACATGGATGGGCTCTCACACAAGTAGCCTACCTTTTGCTAGGTTTAGTTATTAGTTCGTCGAGTACGGCGGCGACTCCAAAGAGGACGGCGGCATGGTTGTCACCCCGTCCCCGTGAGCACCGTGTCAGGATCGCGGGAGGCTAAAATACACTCCCCCGGCGGCGGTTTCAAAGCCAACGCACTGAGGGACAACGGGTGTAGATCCCGCCGGAGAACCTAGGTTTCCCCTTTCATGTGCGGATGCGACTACTGCGGGAGTTTTAGTGGGTAAGAATCTTACATACCCCGGCTGACCCCCACAGGTCCTTTTCCCCCGCGAGAACAAAAAAGGTTTATAGCTATACCATTCTCAACATAAAAACATAATTACAATTTAAAATCAGGCCAAATTGTAAAGTTAAGGGCATATTTTAGACACATCATACACAGCTCATATAGATGAACTATGCAAAAAAATAAATAAATCAGCGTACGCACTCTTACAAATTGCGAAAAAAGTTAATAGAGATGCATTACTAACTGCCTATCATGGTCTAGTTGCTTCAAACTTACGCTACGGCATTATATTTTGGGGTAACTCGACAGATAGAGATCTAGCATTTAAAGCGCAAAAAAGATGCATACGAGCAATGTGTGGTCTGAAATCAGATGATAGCTGTATGCCATTATTTAAAGAATTAAAAATATTAACCGTACCATCGCTTTATATTCTAGAAATATCGTTATTTGTTAAGGCAAAGGAGTTGTTCCAGAAATGTATGGAGCCTGGGCCAACACCATGTACACTATATGAATATATAACTATGCAATATAGTAACTGATTTGTAATGTTCTCTTTTTTTAATATTGCTTCGTTTTATTGTACATTTAACATATCTTGGTCAAGGAGAGCAACACCAAAGAGAATATAATAGTACTGTAGCAACACCACACAATAATATGATGGATCGGAAATACGTAACTAAAATGTTATTTTGATGGATTTTGATTTTGACGGACGGATTCCAATCCAAATCACAGGCGATAATCAATACAGTAAAGCCCCGTGTCAAGAAAGAAACTTAATGTCCGTAAACATAAATAATCACTAAAAACTCCGAAATACAATATCTACTCCATGCGTAAACAATCTATTACGAAAGTCACCTATAGCATTAACTGTCAAGTAGTAAACCAACGTCAAACGCAACTGTCATGGCTGCCCTAAAAACAGGGTGGACATATTAAATAACTCCATAAGTAATCATTTATGTACAATTGTACTCTGCTTCAAATTAATTTATAAGTATTTTTATGAAACTCTCCTATGTTTTTCCAATTTTTCCATGTAGTGTACATAGTGTTGGCCCAAAATGGAACATCTCCTTTACAATTGTTTGAAAAAATGACATCTGTACGAGACATTCCATTACGCAGTCAATATAGAAACGCATTGTGTAATTGTAGATGCAAAACTGCATTGCTAAGGAAAAGCATTTTAACTATGGCTCCGCGTGTGTTTAATAAACTACCTGATGCCCTAAAATGTCTGAATGTAGTACAGTTTAAAAAACAATTAAAATCATTTTTAGTTGAGAAATGTTACTACTCAATTAATGATTTCCTGAATAATTAATATAACCTGTGACCTATCAAATTTTTATTGACATGCTATTATTACTGTATAATTATTTTCATAACTTTGCTTGACATTTATAATATAATCTAGTTCTAATTACAATTCATTTTAACAATAATCATTATGTAACTGTTAACAATATTTTGTACGCCATCCGGCATAACATAGCGCTCCACACTATATTTAAGATCTAAATTATTATTCTTATACCTATGTTAAACAAAATCAATAAGTGACTTATGACTTCGGACTTTTCTAATAGCTGGTGCTTAATGTTTACCTATTACATGGTTAAAAAGATTACAAGAAAATAAGGGTTTCTTTTTTTCATGATGTTGATGTAATGATAAAAAACAATTTTTTTATCAAAATATCTCTAATTCCAATTAAATAATAGAGGTAAATCATAACATCACTTTAACTGCAATTTTCTAAAAGGTCGATCTTAAAAAATCTAGTTGAATTTAATGTCAGGTTCCTTAGATGTTTTCTTTCACCAGTTCAATCAGAATTTTATTTGTGTGTGTAATTGCGTTTAACGTTCCCGTTATAGTGACGTGGTTTTTCCACGATTTTCCATTAACGTAACAGACCAATTAATTGGTCTCAATTTCAAAGAATAGAGTCTCTAACGAGTTTCGTATAGCAACTGCACTCACACAAGCTGGTACACTGAAAAATTCCAATTTCCTTATGGGATTTATAAATTGAATCTAAAGCACTCAGTGTAATTCTTATCATGGAAATGGATGTCATTACTACCGTGGGTAATAAGGGAGAGGGCAAGTCAGAGGGCAATCCCAACTGGGAATATAGCTCATTCTTACAGAAAAAGCCAGTCAAATGTTGTTGATCACTGAAAAGTACAAAATAATTTAATGGATACACCACAGGAATGTCTCTGACACAAACTCTTTTTACTTTTTAACCGACTTCAAAAAAGAAGGAGGTTCTCAATTCGTCTGTATACATTTTTTTTTTTCTATTATGTTCGCGCATAACTCTGGCAATTATGAACCGATTTGAAAAAATCTTTCTTCCATCCATTCTTTAATCCGTTGATTGGGTCCCATAAAAAAATTATTGCTTACGAATAAGTACACACATCAAAAGTGTCTAGGGATCAACATATATTTTTGCAATAACTTTTCTCCTGATTGATATTAATTAAAATTTTCTTTAAGGATTCATCAAATAAAGTGTTTTCGTTTGTCACAGTAACGATAAACCAAGTCACCTTTGCATTAATAAAGAAATTTGCCATTTTCCTAATAAAGGGATTTTTGACATTTGAACCACTAACACAAAAGTTCGAAAAAAAGACTGAAATAACAGTTTTCTTTAAAATTTTATTGGGTAACTTAAACAATTAATAATCCGTGTTTCTACCGCGAACACTAACAACACAAGAACATCGGTTTGGCATACTCAAAATGAGTTCATCCAAATCACGCTGTGGAATGGCCGCCCATGTTCGTTGCAACAACAAAAAAAGGTCTTCTTGCGACTGGATACCCTCCATATTCGGCAGAGCTCTTCTCTGTAGCATATCCCATGCATGCTCAATCGGGTTCAAGTCTGGCGACTGAGCAGGCCAGGGCAGGACATTGATGTTAGCTGCGGCGAGAGTCTGTCTTACAACTCTTGCGGTGTGCGGTCGTGCATTATCATGCATTAACTGAAATAAGGGACCGATTTGCACTTGTAGAGGAACGATGACGTCTGATACAATCGTCTCAGCATAAATTTGAGCGTTGAGGTTGCCTCTGATCCAAATCAACTCAGTTCTTCCGCCGATCCAAATACCCGCCCATACCATGATGGTTCCACCACTATAAGGATGGACTTCCTGGCAGGATTTTAATCGCTGTTGGCGTCCAGGGGTTCTCCAGTGTCGTATACGTCTTGTATCCGGTCTCATACCAAAACGAGACTCATCAGAAAAGCACACGAAACGCCATTGTTCTTCTGCCCAATTTCTGTGTTCAAGAGCCCATTGATATCGAATCCTACGATTGTGCATTGCTATAGGTGGTACCCGTAGCGGTCTTCGGGAATGAAGGTTCACTTCATGCAAGCGGTTTCTGACTGTTTGGTCGCTAATTAAGTTCCCTGAAGAGTGATGAAGCCTCACGGCTAACATCATGGCAGTTATTGTTGGAGCTCTTCGAGTTAAGATTTGAATATATCGGTATTGTCTCCGTGTGGTGCAGCGATACCGTCCTCCATGGCGCTCAGCCACGGTACCAGTGCTTCGGTAACGTGTCCAAAGTCGACTGATAACACTCTGACTTGTATTCAGAGCTAAAGCCACAGTACGTTGCCGGGAACCAGCTTCTATCATTCCCACGGCTCTGAGCATTTCTTCCCTGCTTAAATGACGTCGCCGCTCCATAATAACGTTGGTTTTAATCAGTAGTAGGGAAACAGTAGCACTAATAATGTCTTCAATGCGTTGTATGTTTTTATAGGGAAAATATTGACAGCTGATTTTCATCTTTTACTCGAATTTGATTCACAGTTCCTGATTCAAATTATGAAATGCACCAAAAAGGATCCATATAAATTTATAAAATCATAAATTTATTACAAAGCCACATCTCAATCTCAAGAAATCCGCTTAAAAATGCTTGATCCCTAGACACTTTTGATGTGTGTAGTTCCTGAAAAAACAGGAATGGTGACTGGTGATGCGGTTGTATGTTGAGAACGGGATGCGCGTTACTTGCGTGAGCGAGCGACAATATGTCCCTACTTGGAGAGGATGTCAGTACACCGTATTAGCTGCTCAAGAAAACAATAGGCAACCAAAGAAAACATGCGCTTACCTCCAGTGAGCAAAGCGGGCGGGTTCAGGGCAGCTCAGCCACGTAGCGACACCAACACCAAACCCCAAGCACAGTCAATTGGTTAAGCACACACACACACACACCAATTAGTTAGTTAGTTTATTGTTAGTAGAATAATAAGCGAGCAAAACACTGGAGCGCAGCGAACGATGTACAAGAGTCCCCGGGTAATGCGATGCGAGCGATGCGGCGAGTAGTTCCGAGCACCGTCCGCGGACAACTGTATATGCGGCGAGTAGTTCCGAGCACCGTCCGCGGACAACTGAACGAGTCAGGATGCGTTGGCGCGCGGTTCCAAGGCGCGCGCGGTGCGGGGTACTCATGGACGGTGTTGTATCCAAAAACGATACCATATATGGTATTGCGTCGCGTCATTGGCGATGGCTTTGCCTACCATTGGCTCGCGCGGTTGCTTTCAAATGGCAAGCCCATTGCTTCAATGATATGAGCTAAAACGGCGTGAACATCCTCCCCGGCTTGGAAATCCATAGGGATTTACAAAGAAAATAAAGAAAATAATGCAGGAAAGATGGTAAAGGATATGCGGAATTAAAGACGTAAAGGATGCGATAATGATCATTTAATTATATGATGTGATGGTGATATATATGATGATATAAATGCGATTACAGTAAATATATGCGAATAAACTATATTAGATAAGAGAAATAAAATCTTATTGCGATGGAAGAGGACAAAGTTTAACAACTGGACGCTTAAAAGATCCGGTTGTAGTACGAACTAAAGCAACGCGAGCGATACCGTCTTTTCCGGGGAATATAGTTTCTATAATGCCTGTCGGCCAGCGAAGCGGAGGCGTATCATCCTGGTGAATGAGAACTAAAGTGCCTGGTTTAATGGGCACGTCTGGTATATTCCATTTTTGTTTTAATTGAAGCGTATGTAAATAATCTACACTCCATCTCTTCCAATAGCTTTGGACGAGGCTATCTAAAAGTTTTTTACGATTGCAGAGGCTAACAGAATTGTCAATTTCATATGCGGGTAAAGATTGCAAAGGTGTCGTATTAAGAAAATGAGCGGGCGTTAATATGGTATGTGGCTGATCAGACAGCAAACAAAGCGGACGCGAATTCAAAATGCATTCAATTTGCGTCATTATCGTAAGAAGTTCTTCATAACATAGAAGCTGTTGGCCAATGCAACGATATAAATGCGACTTTACACTTTTTATGTTTGCTTCCCATAATCCTCCGAAATGGGGAGCGCGAGCGGGTATATTTCGCCATGTGATTCGACGATTGCGTAATTCGGTTTCAAAGGCCGTATGCGTATCTTTAGCGGATAAGAAACTATACAGTTCATCTAACTGTCGTTTTGCACCAATGAAGTTGGTTCCATTATCTGAATATATACATGATACTGGTCCACGTCTAGATAAAAAACGTTTAAGCGCGTCTATAAATGTGTCCGTACTTAGGTCCGATGCGATTTCAAGGTGTATGGCTTTAGTAGTCATACACACAAAGAGACATATGTAAGCCTTTTGACTTTTAATGCCACGTTTACGTGCGAGTGTGATGTTGATCGGGCCTGCGTAATCAACACCGGTGTGTGTGAAAGCTTTAGCTTCCAACACACGAGCGGGAGGAAGACTAGCCATCATAGGCGTAGGATGCGAAGGTGCAACTCTGAAGCAGAAGTTACATTGACGTATTCGTTGTCGAATTATATTGCGAGCGGAGATGATCCAATAGCGTTGCCTAAGTAAAGACATAAGAAGATGAGAACAAGTGTACAATGCAACCATTAGCGACACCTAAATGACGCGGTATACGCAGCGTGGAAAGTAATTGTAATTCGTTTTTAAATGTATTAAAGCGATCGGTAATAGCTGGAGGAGGTACCTCATCCCAACCTACCTTTGAAAGCCAAAGCTCTTGTAGTAACAGCTTGGCGTACAGAATAACGGGCGCGACGAGTCCCAATATATCAAACAAA
The DNA here is from genome assembly GCA_911728495.1 of Furcula furcula. NCBI lineage: Eukaryota > Metazoa > Arthropoda > Insecta > Lepidoptera > Notodontidae > Furcula > Furcula furcula. The sequence goes on from OU452255.1 coordinate 20,734,623, forward strand.
CGAGCGATAGTCGAAAGAATTGCGCGTTTAGTATTATCTTTAGATGCGGGAGACGTAGTAAATGAGAATTCATCTGTTTGCGGTAACCATTTTAAACCCAAAATTTTCATAGTATCATTATTATCCGTAAATTCTATAGATGCGCGATGCGATTCCGGGACATGAGCAAGAAGTTCAGGCGAATTACTTGCCCATTTGACAAGATGAAATCCACCAGTTTGGAACAATGCGATTAATTCGTCCACCAGGCGGATCCCGACATCGACTGACTGCACTGACGTTGTCAAGTCGTCCATGTACAGTTCTCGAGTGGCGACATCTGCAGCGAGAGGAAAGCGTTCACGTTCGTCATCAGCGAGCTGACGAAGTGTCCGCATAGCGAGAAATGGACTTGAGCGAAGACCGAAAGCCACGGAATTAAATTGGAAAATGCGAAGCGGTTCATTTTGATCAAAGTGATATAATATTTTTTGATATTTCCTATCATCTTCTTTTAACAGAATGCGAAGGTACATTTGTTGAATGTCAGCGGTAATAGCGATTTTTAAATGGCGAAAATTTAAAAGAAGTGAAAATAAATCTGCCTGCAAATTTGGTCCAGAGTGTAACAAATCGTTAAGCGAAGTACCATTGTCGGTTTTAGCACTAGCATCTAAAACTATGCGCGTTTTTGTTGTCGCCTTATCTGGTCTTACAACAGCGTGGTGCGGAATGAAATATCCTTCTTCTACAACAGCGGGTGAATACGATATCTCCGATAAATATCCTTTTTGTAAATATTCATTAATGACGTCATTATATGATTGACGTAGCGCGGGAAGAGAGTTAAACTTGCGTTCAAGCGAATTTAAACGAGTAAGAGCGTGACAAAATGAGTTACCTAAAGATTTAGGATCACCCTTAAATGGAAGCGAAACAATATAACGCCCACAAGCGTTCCTTGTGACCGTTGATGCGTATAATTTCTCGCAGGCTTGATCATCCGGACACATATTTTTAATAGAAGGCACCTCCTCGAGTTCCCAAAATTTTGCAATACTATTATTAAGATTATCTACCAAAGGACCGAAGGACCAGACTATACCTTCACGGTGCAGAGGCGATGTCTCACCCATGACAATATAGCCAAGCGTAGTCTCGAGAGCGTGAGGCACAGAAAGCGCGGTGTCCGAAAAATCAGCTGATCGAGCGAGCGGCGGTGGTATTACTTTACCAGGGAGTAAAATTGATGCGAATACTTGTGCGCCAAGAATGGCGTTTATTTCTCCAGGTGAATGCCAAAATTCATCCCCTAGCGGTAAATCAACAAAATGATCCAACATAGTAGTGTCGATCATGCGAGCGGGCAGCTGATCCGTAATATGATCAACTACAAGCAACATTATATTATAATTAGTGTCCGAGACGCGCGATTGTATGGTGAGCCACACGTAACCATTAATAGGTGCTGAATTTGACCCAACAGTTTTTAGCGACGAGTTAACCATTGGTTGAATACTTAAATTTAACTTATTGCAACAAGCGAGCGAAATAATATTATTTTGTGAGCCACTATCTATTAGGCATCTTATAATAGTACGGGTTCCATTATTAGCAACATATACTTGCGCAGTAGGTAATATTACAGTTTTATTAAAAGGATTATTATTATTATGAGCGTACATAACGCGCGTATCATTGCAACACTCGTTCGCGGCGCGCGAAGGCACAATCGTCGCGTCCGCATCCAATACTTGAGCGTGCATGCACGAAGACGAGCGCGCGGGGGGTGGCTGGCGTTCGGTTGAAGCGGCAGTGGCGAGCGATCGCGGCCGTTGCGATGGCAGCGGCGCGGGCGCGGGCGGCGCGGGCGGTGTGGCTCGAACGGGCAAATGAGGCCTGTTATCGGCTACTTCGTTATGATGCGAACGTTGAGTATAATTTTCGAAATGTATAAGCGTATGATGTTTTTTATAACATTGTTTACAAACACTATTAGAAAGACAATTAGATAACGTATGTTTTGTGCTAAAACAATTTATACACATGCGATTATTTTTAATAAAATTAAAGCGATCTTTCACGGTAAATTTTTTAAATACCGGGCATTCATATAAATGCACGTGATGCGAAGTTTTACAATAAATACAAGCGGAATTATCATTTTCCGTGATAGCGAAAGTATGCGAGAATTTCGGTATATTATTACGATGTGACCGTATTTGGGAGTTATACCCTCCTATTGCGCGAGAGTCTTGCGATTGCGACGAGTTCGGTTGACGAACTATTGCGGTACGTTCGACAATTTTTATATGTTGACGAACAAAATTAACCAAGTCAGTGCTAGTAGGTATATCCTTATCTCTGACGGATAATTCAAAACTTTGAGCGACATGCGAATTTAACTTTTTAAGAGCGATATGCGTAAATATAAAATCTGATAAATCATTTATTTCTAAAGCTTTTAATGCGGACCATGAGGAATGAACACGTTCAATAAAGTTATTTAATTGTGCGGGCGAATCGGAAGTAGGTTTTATATCGAGTATATTATTTAGGTACATAGATCCAAGTAACCTTTTATCTTGGTACTTAGCGACTAAAGCGTTCCAAATAGTTAAATAGTTGGATTCATTGGGTATTATTCCAGCGAAAACATTTAATGCGATACCACTTAATTTACCTACTAAATACTGTACGCGCTGAGCGTCGGTCAGCTGCGGATTATCGTGTACATTAGTTTTAAAGTTTTGATAAAAAAGCGGCCATGATTCTGGTAGTCCAGAGAATCCTACCAAATCCAATGGCGCAAGACGACAGGTATTATTACTAGCGGTAGCGGCGGGCGGTTTATCAGTTACCGGGATACGACACGAGTCTAATAAGTTCGCGCGTGTATGTTGTATGAACGAAAACAAAGTTTCGAATGCGGTCCAATTATTAAAATCAAGTTGACACTTAGGATCAATTTCTAATAATAATGCGTTATGTTGGTCACATAAATCGTTAAAACTATTGTACAGTTTATCAATGTTTGACGAATTGGCGAGAAATTCTTGTTTACTTCTTGTATCTATATCAGAAGGAATTATTTTCTTTGCGGAGTTATATAAAGAATTAACATGTGAGAATATAGCTTCTTTTTTAGCGATAATAATTTTCAATTTAGCCTCGTGCGCCATTTTGAGTCGCCTCCGGGCCGCGGGTTAGTACCTACAGGCAATATGAAAAGAACACGTGCGTAAAAAGAACACGTGCGTAGGTACCTATGTAGGTACGAGCGAATGCGAGTCAATAATATGAAATGCGATATGATATTATGTAATTAGAGTTTATAATTTTTAAGGATGCGAAATGCGATATAAAATACTAAAATGCGGATAGGTATACGTATGTATAGGTAGGTACCTTATGAATAAGTTTATTATTAGATGCGAAATGCGAATAAATGCGATATAAATAGTAAAATGCGAATAAATATACGTATGAATAGGTTGGTACTTAGGAATGCGAAACAACAAGTAGGAACATGAATATTAAGAATAAGGAGAATAGGTATTTTCCAACGATAGCGTCTGCGTGGGAGCGTAACGGCCGGCTTTAAATCCGGTTCGAAAGGGCCATAAAATTATGGTGATGCGGTTGTATGTTGAGAACGGGATGCGCGTTACTTGCGTGAGCGAGCGACAATATGTCCCTACTTGGAGAGGATGTCAGTACACCGTATTAGCTGCTCAAGAAAACAATAGGCAACCAAAGAAAACATGCGCTTACCTCCAGTGAGCAAAGCGGGCGGGTTCAGGGCAGCTCAGCCACGTAGCGACACCAACACCAAACCCCAAGCACAGTCAATTGGTTAAGCACACATACACACACACCAATTAGTTAGTTAGTTTATTGTTAGTAGAATAATAAGCGAGCAAAACACTGGAGCGCAGCGAACGATGTACAAGAGTCCCCGGGTAATGCGATGCGAGCGATGCGGCGAGTAGTTCCGAGCACCGTCCGCGGACAACTGTATATGCGGCGAGTAGTTCCGAGCACCGTCCGCGGACAACTGAACGAGTCAGGATGCGTTGGCGCGCGGTTCCAAGGCGCGCGCGGTGCGGGGTACTCATGGACGGTGTTGTATCCAAAAACGATACCATATATGGTATTGCGTCGCGTCATTGGCGATGGCTTTGCCTACCATTGGCTCGCGCGGTTGCTTTCAAATGGCAAGCCCATTGCTTCAATGATATGAGCTAAAACGGCGTGAACAGTGACTGCGCAGGAAACCTGCAGGAATGCCTATAAGATGACTTTGTCGCTTTTTAAGGACAAAAATGGTCATAACTCTGGCAAATATTTACCAATTTCAATGATTATTTTTTTATTAGAATGAAAAAACCACTGTAATGAATCTGTATGAATTTTATTACAACCGGATAAGAACTTCCTGGAGGACCATGAACGATGTGGAGGAATTTATCTGGTAAAAACCATAAAACTGATGTTCTCCATTACATCACTCTGACAAATATGAACCGATTTCGATGATTCTTTTTTTATTCGAGAGAGTAAACTACTATGTTCCATGCAAATTTCATTACGACTGGATAATTTTTTTCTGACGAAACATTAATTATGTATAACTATGCAGACGATAATGTGATCATAACCTACCTAGATCATTTTACCGTCTTCGATGATTCAATCTTTATGTATGAAAATATCACTAAAAAGTTTAAAATAAAATCTATTTTTTTTTAAATTGAGCCGACTATACACTATACCGATATTATAGAAGTTGGTGCCAAATATACACAGCAGGTAAGCTAACACCGACTTCAATAATATTTAAATTATTTTATACTTTTCAGTGATATTGAAGTCGGTTAAATTTTTTTTTAAAGATTTTATATTTTCTAATAAGGTTCCATCCATCTACGTGGTTCAAGGTTCGCTTCCATCTATGCTTGCATCACCACTTCTTATCGTGGATTGTAGTCAAGTATAAGTTCATATTCAGTAAAGAAAAGGCATAAATAATTTTAAGAAATTTGAAAATCTGAACGGTTATCAAGGTGCATTCAAAGGCCTAAAAATGGTTATAAAAATAAATAATAATATCAGCCCTTGTTTATGTCCCACTGCTGGGCACGGGCCTCCCTCCAAGATGAGGGGGCTTAGGCCATAGTCCACCACGTTGGCCAAGTGCGGGTTGGCGGACTTCACACGTCATTCGAGAGCTAGAGTTAGGCTTTCTCAGACATGCAGGTTTCCTCACGATGTTTTCTTTCACCGAAAGCTAGTAACAATCGCACAAAATGATTCATTGAAGAAATCGGAGGTGCAAGCCGGGGTTCAAACCTGCGCACCTTGTTTGCCCACTGCGCGCTCGCCCACTGAGCTGTTACCGCATTTAAAATGGTTATGCTGCTATCTAAAGTACATATTTGTATCTCTTTAATAGGTACATAAATGTTCTTTTCATTTTAGAATCCAGTCAAATTCAAATTAGATTGATTGTTAACCCTTCGGGCCCGGCCGCGCCCGGCCGCTATTCGCGAGCGTACGTTTTGTGATGACGTAACTGTTTATGTTATTCGGCGGCCCGCCGTGGTTTCAAATTACGAACGTTATATAAACACAACCACTTAACCGATTTGCGTTCTGTAAACAGAGTTCTATTGAGACAGGTATTAACTATCCAGTATATGCTTTTTTAGAGTTATAAATATCGATTTTTTAAAGGGAAAGTCTAAAATAGGTGATTTTTTGGCATAGCTGATTTTACCTATTTTTGAATTCGATTTTGAGGGTAGAATATTGACTCAGGCACTAAGAAAGATCCATTCTTTGCATCCAAACTCCTTTTTTACAAGTTTTAAACAAAACACTACCAAAAAAATCGAAATGAACTCAATTTTTTTTTAAAATGACGTCAATGCGCGATATGACGTCATGGTATGCAAAATTTTCGATAGTTAGATTGGATTTTATGACTTTATCTTTGAGTTATTATCGTTATGATGTAATTACGATGTATTTACAACAATTACATTACAAATAATAACGGAATTATACCAAAAGTAAACAAACAAACAAAAAATCACCTATGGTAATTTTTTTCGTTTTTTCAGTTCGAAAATATACAATATTTTGACAAAATACACACTAACTACCCTCTACACAGCTTTATTATTACGTTAAAACAAAAAAATAAAACATTTCACCTGAAATAAAAGAATACTTACGATTTAAAACTAACATTCCGTGACCACAACTTTTAGTCCGTCCGACCGAGACCAGCCGACTTTCGTAACTGAATTTATGAATTAAAATGTCAAAAGAACTAATGAATAACGGGTCTATTTTAAAGATGATACTATGATTTAACCATAAAGCATAGGGTTCCCATACAAAAATTTAATTTCTACCATAAAAAAAAAGGTGAATTCCGTCAACGGCGGATGATACAAATACGTATCAACCCGGGCCTGAGGGAGTCATTGCGGTGCGTTATGTTATGATACAAATACGTATCACCCGGGCCTGAAGGGTTAATGCCTCTTTCGTCCGAGATCTCATCGAGTGTAGACGTGCTACCAGTTGTCTCAAAAATTATATATTTCCAAGTTATACGACACTCGTAACTAATATTATAGTGCATAAATCAGTTTATTGCATCAAACGCACGGCCGTTGTTTCACCGAGCAGACAGCGATCGCCCCCCGACCCCCTTCGAGGAAAAGAGACAGGTGACATAATTGCTTTCTTGCTCCCGCATACGAGGTGCACTGCGTCATCACCGCCCCGCCCCGCGCTGCCAGCCGCCACGCACTACAAGTTTGCACGTCTCGTAGCGAGTGACTCCGCTACGATACCGGTTTCCGCTACGCTGGTTGCTACAAGATCTCCGACCTACCTATTTAATACTACTACTGGTATCGAATATTAACGCCTGCGCCTGCGCCGTGAGTTAATTGCAATTGTTAATACTACTTAAAACATTATAAAATATGAAGCGTACTCCACCAAAATGCCTCTCCGCCTCGGACACCGACATAAATAGATCTGAAACCAGACAAATGACACCAAACCTGAATGTTGCCAAGAAAACTAATTCCAAACGAGTGCGTCTTGAAGATGATACTCAATCCGATAATCTCGAACAATTTAAGGCGGATATTATGGCCATGCTCACAACCATGATTAATCCTTTAAACGCTAGGTTACAAAACGTAGAAAAAAATCTTTCGGATATTAAAACACAAAATACCGAAATTAAAACTTCAAATAACGACATAGGAAAGTCGCTCGAATATATTTCACATCAAATTCAAGAATTCGAAAGTAAAATCAATACCCTTGAAAAAGAGCGTAAATTAACGAACATCAAACTATTGGAACTGGAGGAAAAAAACGAAAACCTTGAACGAATCACTAAGAAAACCTGTGTGGAAATCCGAGGAGTCCCCAAAAAGAACAGAGAAAATAAGATGGATTTATTAAATATGGTTACGGCTCTTACGAAAACAATCAGCCTTGATTATTCTGCGACTGACTTGAAGGATGTCTATCGTCTCCCACCGAAGCAGAACGCCACAACCTCGACAGTTGTCATCGAGTTCTCAAATACTTTTGTGAAGGAAAGTTTCTTAAAAAAAACTAAGCAGTACAACAATTGCAATAAAACCGCACAGCTAAACTCCTCAAACCTGGGCTTAGAAGGTACAACTCCTCTTTACTTCTCCGAGTATCTGACCAGTAAAGCTAAAAGACTCCACTTTCTTGCACGAGACTTTGCTCATACTGAAAAATATCGATTCTGTTGGATTGCTAATGGGCAAGTTTTTCTCCGAAAAGAAGAAGGCGACAAATATGTCCTCGTTAGAAACGAAAATACTCTCCAACAGCTACGGATCAACAAAGGAGGAGAGAAGAAGATCACCTGAATTCAAGTTTTTATACCGTTTTGTGATTTACTTCTATCAATATAACTTTTTATTAATTTCAATTTACGTAAACAATATATACTCTACCAATAAATCCAACAAACATAATATACATTTACTATACACTCTAACTACACAACTCATGATTACGAATACACTCACTCAACCAACATACTATGACAACTTTATAACACTTTATTCGACACTGACTACCAAATCTAATTTGATTATAATTTTTAAAGCCAAACCATTTAGATCCATTTATCTAATTATTTTTATAAATGGCTAACCAAAACGAATTAATAAACAATATTGATTGTACAGATATCTATTCTAGTACCAAACATAATATTCCTGAACAATGCAAAAAGGATCTCGGAGACGTGAACAAACAACTCACTATAGTGAATCAAAACATACGCAGCATATGTAAAAACTTTGACAACTTTCATATATTTTTGACGAGACTAAAGTTTATGCCAGACGTTATAATATTAACCGAATGTAGGCTTAACGACTCAACTCCAAAAATGCAACTTAATGACTATGAATGTTACTATTCCAAATGCTATTCTAATCAAAATGATGGCCTTGTAATTTTCTATAAATCTACACTAAAAGTGAACATAGAAGAACCAACTTTTACAGATGCCAACTGTCTATTGATTCATATAGGCAATGAGTTCACTATTTGTGCTTTATATCGGTCTCCGTCTATACATAATATCAGCCGTTTTTGTGATTCCTTGGAAAATATCCTAAAAAAATGTAATACCCCTACCTGTGCATTAATTGGGGACATGAATATAGATATTAAAGTGGATACTAATGATATACGTGCCTCTGAGTACCTCAACATTACAGATCATTATGGTTACTACCCGGGGCACCAATATCCAACACATGATCGCACATGCTTAGATCATGCCCTAATTAAAACTAAAAAGCCTACAAAAGTGATTGTATGTGAAACTGGACTGACTGACCATGACACAGTATTAATTGGCATTAGTAACGAATCACAACTCACATCAACAGACTTTAATAAACCTGAGTATAAGTATACAATTGATTATCCTAATCTATTAGAAGACATTAAAATCACAGACTGGAGTTCACTACTTAAAAACGATAATGTTGAAGAGGCGACTGAATACTTCACAGAAACTTTGAGCGAAATCATACGCAGTCATACTAAAACAGAAGTTAAACACAATTCAAAAGATATCAGAAAACCGTGGATTTCGGAAAACCTCTTAAAATGTATTCGTAAACGAGACGCGTTACATATAGAAGCTAGGAAAAATAAAAACAAACATAATTTTTTACTACAACAACGATACAAATCTTATAGGAACTACTGCAACAATATTATACAAAATCTTAAGAATGCTCATGAGAAACGTAATATAGAGTGCTCCAAAGGCAGTAGTAAGAAATTGTGGTCAGCTGTTAAAAGCATATGTAATTTAAAACACAATCCTTCATGTAGCTACGATTTACTACAGACGCATCCAGATCCCGTGACCTCACTGGACACTGCTAATATTTTTTTCGCTAATATAGGTGAGCAGCTTGCAGAACAGACTATGATTCGAATAAATAAAACAGAGACTGATTTGGTTCATATGGTGCCTAATCTAGAGAAAATAAACGCATCCCTATCAGACTCCTTTTTTATGAATCCCACAGATGAGATTGAGGTCAGCTCCATCATCACGAGTCTAAAAAATGATTCTGCTCCCGGGTGTGATGGGGTATCTAACAAGGTTCTTAAGTTCGCCAAAGATTCTCTTTTGGTACCAATCACTCACTTATGCAACTTAAGCATTTTGTCTGGAAGGGTTCCTAATAATATGAAAGTGGCAAAAATATGTCCAATTTACAAAGCCGGAGACTCATCTGTAGCATCAAACTATCGACCTATATCGCTCCTTACGTCCATTTCGAAAATCCTTGAGAAACTAGTAAATAGAAGACTTCTTAAATACCTTGAAAAATTGAACTTACTTTCTCCAAATCAATATGGCTTTCGCAATAATAGGTCGACGGAAGACGCCGTTACCAACTTGGTCGATTTCGTAATTTCTAAACTTGACAAAGGGGAAAAGAGTTTGGGCGTCTTTCTCGACCTAGCAAAAGCATTTGATACCGTTTCAAGGCCATTATTGATTCGAAAAATGGAGCGTTTGGGTATCAGGGGCACCGCTTTGGATTGGTTCAGTTCATACCTTTCAGACCGTGCACAAAGGGTATGTGTAGGGAACTTTCAGAGTAACCTCGAGCGCGTAGGGTACGGTGTGCCTCAGGGCAGTGTCCTCGCCCCCACCCTTTTTCTGATATATGTCAATGGTATCTGCTCACTTAAACTAAACAATGCGCAAATCTTTGCATATGCTGATGATACAGCTATAATATTCCATGGCAAGACTTGGAAAGAAGTATACAATACTGCAGAAAATGGAATGAAGATAGTTGCAAACTGGCTAGACCATAATTTACTTACGTTAAACAAAGATAAAACCAAAATCATTAACTTCAGTGTTACGGAAAGAACTTCACCACCAAATAATTTTAAACTAACGCTACATACCTGTAACGATAATCTGGAAAGTACATGCAGCTGTGCAGCATTTAAGGTAGAAAATAGTATCAAGTACCTCGGAGTATATATAGATAAACATTTAACATGGACTAAACAGATTGAAGCTACGCGTGCTCGTGTTAGAAAGCTACTACACATTTTTAAGAGGTTAAGGTCAATAGCAGATGATAAGACTTTAAAAATAGTTTATCTAGCCTTATGTCAGTCTATTTTAAAGTATTGTATCGGGTCCTGGGGCTCAGCTCGCAAATGTCATCTCATTAAAGTTGAACGTGCACAAAGAGCAATTCTAAAAGTTGCATATAGAAAAGAGTTCCGATATTCCACTACTGCGCTGTACCGGGAGTCTGGTGTCTTAACAGTACGCCAATTATACATAATGGCAATAACCCTTAAATTTCACAAATGCGCTCTTCATACTAGAATTATAACCCAGCGTTCACAAAGGAAAGCCAAGTGGAATAAACAGGCCTGTAATTTACGTTTTGGAAATAAATCTTTTTATTTTATGGGCCCATATCTTTACAGTAAACTAAATGAGGATCTCAACTTGCTTCATTTGTCTAACTATAGTTGCAAACAACGAGTAACGGCATGGCTTATTGATTTGGATTACACAAATACGGAAAACATTTTAAAAGTATCAGAATAACCTAAGCACTCGCACACACACACACACACACACACACACACACACACACACACACATACACAACACGCTTCTACACACACCACACATACACAATATCTACACATGCATGCTCACTCTTTTTTGTTATTGTTATTATTTTCTTTTCTCTTTGTTCTGTTCCATATTATTAATTACTTATTCTGTTACCTAACGACGAAGGAGACTAGATCCCACAACACAGGGTATCCTAGTGTGGGGTCTAGTGTATGTTTATTTGTAAAACACACTTTTTTGCTCAATAAAAACATTTTTGATTTGATTTGATTTGTTAATCTGAATGAATGTAATATTCTATAGGATTTAACTCCTATAAAGTTACCACAATACATTAGCAAGTTATCGAAGTAAACGAAATATTTATCAATATAACATCAATTTCCAAAGGTTACCCACCCCTGCGTACAATTGGTGTCGTTACACAAACTAACCCGTTTGACGACCTCTGAACTTGTGCTGGTATTTCAGAGATACATACATTTGTCACAACAGGCTAAATGTCACTCAATTCCGTCTTGCCAGAAGCCTTTATGAACATCAGAAACAGATATAATCTGGTTGAGCTGTGTTGAATTTAGTTATTCATAATATAGTAATCCATCAAGATGTTTACCTAACTGTCCCAGGGGTTACAGATTTGATTTTCTGAGGGTTTCTTATTGTTGTTTTTCAAGACGTAGTTACAAAACATGACATATTTTAATGCAATTTACTGATTTTCTAAGCAGGATATTTGTCTCATAGTAAGTGTGATACATCTACTAATGAGGTATATTGCTGTGCCATTCATTGCCAGATTATTTTAAGTTCAGTAACCTCTTCAGCTACAATGCCACATCACAATGAAAAAGGAATTCCACGCACTGCTGCTTAGCGGCACAATATCTGACACTGTGGTGATATTTACCGGGATAGTCTTTTACAGGAGAATCCTAACAACTAGGTACATTATGCCATTTTTAGTACATCAGCGTTTCATAAAATCACTAGGTGGTAGGTTCCTTGTGCAAGGAACCGTCCAGGTAGGTACCACCGCAGTGTCAGATATTCTGCCGCCAAGCAGCAGTGTGTAAGCATTGCTGTGTTCTGGCGTGAAGGGCACTGTAGCTGGTGAAATTACCGGACACAATGACTTAACATCTAATGTCTTAAGGGTCGGCAACGCGCTAGTGATTCTTCTGGTGTTGCTAGCGTCTATAGGCTACGGTGACTGCTTACCATCAGGCGGGCCGTACGCTTGCTTGCCACCTTGGTAGTATAAAAAAAAAAAAAAAAAAAAAAAAAATATTACAACAATAATATTATCTAATGCCACAAAATACCAGACAATTTTCATAATGCTTAAAACTGAAGGCTAAAATCGAGCTTTTACGGCTTATAGCTTTGAGTCACGCAAACCTGGAATGAAAATAAACGCGTCTACTAAATAATGAATAGAAGTGTGTAGTACAGGGACACATCAGTGGTGAGTAGGTCCCAAAATCTACTAACGTGATCATTATTTGACGGTTTCAAGGATATGATTTTCGACAATGACACAATTTTATTTAGTTTCGAGACTTATGAATTAATGGCTGGGGTGACGGACGGCAGTGCAATGCAGCTAGCTATAGGCCGGCTTGTAGCTTACCATCAGGCGAACGTTATATTTGTCTTGTTTTAAATAATAAGATAATAAGGAGACTATATAAAAAGAAATAGTGTGTAGAAAAAAACGGTCATAATAATTTTTACTTCAGGAAGGTATAGAAATAATAAAATTAACTTAAGATATGAACCACAGATTTAAGTAGATTTACATAAATAACGCAAGTAACACGATTTGTATTGAAACCAAGCGTGCCGACTTTTGTACCAAGTTTTTAACACTTTCTGTGACGCCACGACCAAATTTAGTCACGGGAAGTCCAAACCGATTCAAAGCCACCGATGCCGCCGATGCCACGCCGATTTTTTTTTAGTTTTTGCGGCCGACCGGCTGCAAGGCTGTAACAACAGACGCGCGCGGACTGTAAGTTAGCGCCGACCAACTCCAACGTTTCGTCGGGGTTCGGACACGCGAAGTACATGCATTTGCGTTATCTATGTAAATCTATATCAGTGATATAAATCGACACTGCATAAAGCTATATAGAGGTAGAAGCTACCTAATAGTAATATACATTGTGTTAAAAAACTTGAACCATGGACTTAAAAAAATCGTCTCTTCAAGTCTCTTAAATCTTCGAGACAACATTTTACGATTTCTCCTCTAACATGCTGCTAATTAATTTTATAAACAAAGAAACTGCCCTAAACTTTAAAAGGCTTGCATTTTTAATGTGCCTTCTGGAAGTTGTTAGTGCTTTATTAATGAAAGGCCCTACTTAAATATTCTTTATCTGTTGCATTATACTTCGATACGATGTTGAGCGGGCTGATTCTGCCAAATGGTGCAAATATGTCGCAATCATTCATCATCAGCATGTAAATATGCCACCTCAAAATATCAGAAAATTCAATGATATTTAGATTTAGTTTCTATGTTTAAAGCCGGCTAACCGATTGTAAATATACCTACTACAAATGTATTTCAGATTATTTATCATTAAATCTTCGCGTGAATTTACCTTTAGCCATTTTCAATTATTTATCTTTAAATTAATAGAGGGGTGGAAACTTCGCGAAGGTACATAGATATGTACCAACCAAGAAAGTTGAAGTTGTTCCCTCAAATTCGGCAAGTAGGTACTTAGGTAAGTACTTGCCGAATTTGAGGGAATAACTTTCTATTGACGATTCTAGTTTTTTTTATACGGATAGATACCTATAGACTAACAATGCATTTTGTGATCATTACAATTAAGTAATAATTAACCGAGTAATTAACACTTTTATGTCGCGGCCGTAACACTACCTATACCTATGCCACCCCTCCGTTTTACGTCCGGGTTGAAACCTAAATTGGGCGGGTATTAATTACGTCACCTATCCTAAAACAGTTTACGTTTCTCTGTCTAGTTTAATTTAACGTTTCAATAACAGTAACATTATCTGTAAGAACAGCCACTAACCGCGGATTAACCGCAAGATCCTATGAAATCTATACCCGGCTAATATTACCTAAGGCTTATAAATGTATTTGTCTTAGTCTAAGTAGTACATTAGAATACATTTTGTGTCTACGTCATTTAGAACACGACATCCAAATATTGGTATAATAATAATATCTTGCGATAATCCACATAATATGGTCATCTGATTTGAGAGAAGTTTCAGTACTATGGGAACCAGATAATTTATACAAACACATTTTTTTTAAAATAAACAGTGTAACACTCGACAAAAAATACTCAAGATAAACAGATATGTTCAATGTTCTTTTTTTTTTTTTTTGGGAATGATAGACGCTGTTAGCCGCAGATGGCCATTGCAGCTTCACCGGACAATATGTTCAATGTTCATGCACACAAGTTTTTGTCCTGGGTGTGGGACGAACCCATAACCTACCGGTTAAGGGCCAGGGTGTCCCACCACTAGACCAACGGAACCGGCATTGAGTGTATGTGCGTATAGCACCTACTATTGGTGGTATTTTTCATATGGTATTTTTCATAACAATATAACTGTTTAAATTGCTTCACACGCAGCATACTCGCTGCGCATAAAAGTCAAAAAAGTCAAAAATAGTTTATTTCAAATAGGCTTAACGCTAGCACTTTTGAAAGGTCATGTATTTTTTTTTTTTTTTTTTTTTTAAAAAGCTACCACCGGATCATAACGCGGCCTCAACTGAGAAGATCCGGCAAGAAACTCAGCGGGCTTGTCATTTTATCACTTTTTTTTTTTTTAAACAGTGTGTCATGTTACAGTTAGATCAGAGCGACAGTGTGTCTTGCCGTTCAAAAGATCAAATAATACAGGGAAAAAAATAATAAAATACGACGAAAGTAGGTACAACAAACTAAAAAGCCAAAGGGATAGTAGTCGGACCAGTCCCCCCAAGCAGCACCCGCGCACGAGTTGACTCGAGCAGCAGCCATCACTCCCCTCAACCATATTGGAGGGAAGGGGGTGACCCGCCACACGAAGCCGCCACAAGCAAAGACCTTTCGATGGCGAGCATGACCAATCTAATATCACAGTGGCACACGTCTAACATTTAACTTCTGCTGTTAAGCAGTGCCTCGTCAGGCAAGACACAAAGCACTTTAACATATTATTGATGTCATCAATTAATTGACTAGTGCAGCAGCCATCAGTTATCCAACACTTTATATGGTGTTACAAATTGTAAGCCTTAAAATTCAAAGCTTGCATGAGTCAGGCAGTTCAAGCCCACGCAGCTTTATCCTCTAGGTAATCCGAGATTTTATAATAAGCCTTTTTCGACAATCGGCTTTTTATCAAAGGTTTAAATTTATTCAGTGGAAGATCTCGGATATCCTGTGGCAGTTTGTTATAGAAGCGTATACTTTGACCCATAAAAGATTTGCCTGTTCTGTGGAGACGCGTGGAATGCAAAACAAGATCGTGTTTGTTCCGGGTATTAACACCATGAATATCACTATATTTTTTAAAAGATCCAATATTTTTCTGAACATAAACTAAATTTTCAAATATGAATTGTGAAACAACCGTTAGAATATCTATTTCTTTGAATTTTTCTCTAAGTGAATCGGTAGGAGCCAGATTATAAATGGCTCTCACAGCTCTTTTCTGCAGAATAAAAATGGCATTAAGTTCTGCAGAAGATCCCCACAGTAATATACCATAAGACATAATACTGTGGAAATAGCTGAAATAGACAATTCTAGCGGTTTCAACATCAGTTAAGCGTCTAATTTTTTTCACTGCATAAGCCGCGGAACTTAGTCTACCTGACAGTTTCTCAATTTGTGGGCCCCATTGTAGCTTAGCGTCTATTGTTATACCAAGAAACACAGTCGAAACCTCAAGGTCCAACGATGCTCCATTAATTTCCACATTGGTAGCCACCGGTCTTACATTAGGTGTTACAAATTTTATACACTTAGTTTTGCTCTCATTCAGTTTTAAATTGTTAATATTGAACCAGTGGACGACTTTAGAGAGGACGTTGTTCACTTCGTCATAATCATGGAGTTTACGCTTAACTTTAAATAAAAGAGAGGTATCATCCGCGAACAATACAACATTAAGTTTATCCCCCACGAAGTAGGGTAAATCATTAATGTATATTAAAAACAGAAATGGGCCTAATATTGAACCTTGAGGGACGCCTAAGGAAACCACAGATCCTGGGGATCTCTTACCATTTATATCAACCTTCTGAATTCTATTATTCAAATATGAAGTCAGAAGGTCTAAAGCTCTGTTCCTCAAACCATAGTGGCGTAATTTCCTGACCATCGTGTCGTGATCTACGCAATCAAAAGCTTTGGATAAATCACAGAATACACCAAGAGCATCATGTGATTCCTCCCAAGCCTGGTAAATATATTTTAATAATTCGACTCCCGCGTCAGTAGTTGATCGATTTTTTCTAAAGCCGAACTGTTTATCATGAATGAAATTGTTTTTATTAAAATGATCTAATATTTGATTTAATATAAGTTTTTCATAAATTTTACTTAAGGCTGGCAACACCGAAATAGGCCTGAAATTCGTAGGCTCAGCGGTACTGCCAGACTTAAATATAGGTACAATTTTGCTGTGCTTCATAAGGTCAGGAAACTCTCCACTCATAACACAGCTATTAAATATCACTGCTAATTGAGGGGCAATTACTTCAATTATTGATGCTATTACTTGTACAGAAAGTCCCCATATATCAGCTGTCTTTTTCTGATTAAGCTGTTTGAAAGTATTTATAATATCATTAGCAGTAACAAAACAGAATTGAAAGGCTGTGCCACACTCTGGTATGTTTTCTTTTAATAAAATTTCAGCGGAAATGGACGACGAATTCAGAGTTTTCGTTATATTAATGGGAACATCAGTAAAAAATCGTTCAAACTCTGTCGCCACATCTAAATCCGCTGTTACATCTTTATTATTCACATGTAAACAAAAATCATTATTGCGTACTGATGACCTACCAGTTTCACTATTTATAATATTCCATGTCATTTTAATTTTGTTTTCAGAGTTACTGATTTTTTGTTTTAAATAATTAGCTTTAGCTATGGAACAAGCTCGTTTAAATACCTTAGAGTATTGTTTTACATATTCTTTAAATAGCGGCGAGGAATTAACACATCTTTCATTATAAAGTTCGTACAATTTTCTCCGACTCGTATAGATACCTACCGTCGCCCAATCATTAAACGATACATTATGATTAATCGATAAAGTTTTAGGTTTAAATATTTTTCCAAAGCGATCATCGATACATTGGAATAACGAGTTATACAAAATATTTGGATCTTCATGACTGGGCAACACAGGCAAGCTGTCAGTCAGGGTGACTTTGAAATGACATAAGCGACGTTCTGTTATCGGAACAAACATAACATTTCTTTTAGTTTTCATGATTTTACTAGGAAACACAGCAAGCTGTCCACAATGGTCAGAATCCAGTTTATTTATTACTTCTTTGTGTATCGGTTTGATACTTGTAAATATGTTATCGATACATGTTGCGCTAAAAGAGGTTATCCTAGTGGGCTCCAAGAACATGTTGTACAGATTGTGTGATCTAAATAATGTTATAAATTTACTGGTCACAGTGGTATTTTCCAGTAGATTTATGTTAAAGTCTCCACAGACAATAATTGTTTTATTCGTGTAGGACGTTTTGTGCAAAACAGTTTCTAATATTCGTTCAAAATCATCATATGGTGAACACGGGGGCCTGTATACGCTCAAAACTAAAAACTGCTCAGTCTCAATGCAAGCTAATTCAATAACTCGTTCAACAGAAAGGCTCACCAGATCAGTACGTTCTTTGTATTTAATATTCTTTTTAGTAATAATTAGGGAGCCCCCACGAATTATGTTCACTCTGCTGAACGAGCTGGCAACCTGGTAGTTATTCAAATTGAACATGAACTGGTCACTCTTTAGCCAATGTTCAGTTACACAAAAAATATCTATATTGTGACCGTTCAAGAACAATTCAATTTCTAAGTCTTTGCCCAACATACCTTGTATATTCTGATGTACCAAGCGGGTACAGGGTATTTTATTTACATTTAATTTAAGGTCATTATTACATGGGCTTTGATGTGAATTTATAATAAAATTATCATTTAATTTATCCATGCCAGAGTTAGTCTCTGTTGTCTTAGATTCTAATTTAAATTACATATTATGTCATTATTGATAGCCAAGTGCTTGGCTGCATTAATTTGTATGTCAAAATTATGTTGCTCAATAGAAGCAACTTTTGTAGCCAGATTCCTGGCTAATGTATATAAATAAAAGGATAGCGACATTGCTATCTGTCGTTTACAATATTTTTTAAGATAGTATTTATCTATCGTCAAATTAAAATTAACATTACTTAGGTTATTTATGTCAATTAAATTAAATTTGTTATGTATATCATAACCATTGCAGTATGTCAAGGTATGTAATGTCATGTTCAACTTATGTCTATTGGTATTTGTGCATGAACATACGCGGCTTTTACGTGATAATTACGAAGAGCGATTGCTGGAGACACTTTTACTGTGCAAGGGCCTTGAGACTCAAGTCCTTCCCTTAGAAAATGTGTCATCCTGACCAAAACGACCATAACGGAAAATCTAGTAAGCTAAGCTAGTGTGCTTTACCATCTTCGTTTGCGTCGCCACTTTCCATCAGGTGGGTCTGCGGTCAAGCACTAGCTTATGTTGAATTTAAAAAAAAAACTTTCACAAGTTCAGCAATCTATGCGGGAAATATTATAGTGTACCTTAGTACTTGTTTCATTGCGAGACCAAATACGGAACGAAGTGATCCAAAGTGACTGACATAGCTCAAAGCAGTGGACTGGTCATATTTGCCGTAGAACCGATAACCGTTGGGGTAAACTGGTTCTGGAGTGGAGACCTCGAATCGGGAAGCGTAGTGTAGGACGCCCTGTGACCAGCTGGAGCGACGATATTCGCAGAGCGGTTGGCAGAAACTGGATGAGGAAAGGCTAAGATCGGGCTCAGTGGCGTGTCTTGGGGGAAGGTGGGAAATGTCCAGCAGTGGACTAATGTGGGCTAATGATGATACCTAAGTACTTGCGTGGACACAAGTCCTCTCTCGCTTCCTTTAGGTATTTTAACAATCCGATGGGAGGGAAGATCGACACGACCGGGGCGTTGTTATGTACCGATTTTTACATGTTGTTACTCCCCGCGGGATTCAAACCCGTGATTTTTGGTTTTCAAAGCGAGCGGATTCTCGCTGCGCCACGGAAACGAAAATAAAAGACTATTAGCAGCGATATTTTTTTTTTTTTTATACTACCAAGGTGGCAAACAAGCATACGGCCCGCCTGATGGTAAGCAGCCACCGTAGCCTATAGACGCTAGCAACACCAGAAGAATCACTAGCGCGTTGCCGACCCTTAAGACATTAGATGTTAAGCCTTTGTGTCCGGTAATTTCACCAGCTACAGTGCCCTTCACGCCGGAACACAGCAATGCTTACACACTGCTGCTTGGCGGCAGAATATCTGACACTGCGGATATCTGATAAATAACTACCTACAATTACACAGATATAAAAGTCGAAACGGTACTTATGAATATTCAAAGAAACTATTTCGACTTTCCGCGACCCCATTAAAATACCTTCGCGTAACTTTGTCCACATAGTTTTCCTCACTCGTATACACTTAAGGAATGTTCTTGAAGGAACAGAAATAAAAGCTTTTCGGGGAAAAGTTTACTACACAAAAAAGGTTTAAAAGAGTCTGTCTGGCTGAATGTCGCGAATAACCTAGGGGCATTTTTCCCTCAATATATTCCCTGTATTTAACCCTGATAAGAGGCATCGTCATCTCCTCCCGTTGGGTGCCCGTAAAATGCGACTAAGGTATAACAAGAAGACGGGCAGCAGCGTCTTTCTTAGCCCCAAGCCACCTACCAGGCGTGGGATTATAGCAACCCCTCCCTTCTAAGGGGAAGGCTTTTGTTGGACGTCTTCCGGCTGATGATGATGAAGAGGCATCGTGTACTCGTGGGGAGTCCGAGTATGAATAACACCCTCCCATTTCTTTCAGTTGGATGCCGTAGACTAGGCGACTAAGAGAAACCAGAAGACGGGCAGCAGCGGTCTTTTGTTTGATTTCTTCCAAGCGTGGGGATTATGGCAACCAGTCTTCACTAATATGGTAATTTTCCGTCTTCGAAATAAATAAGTCTCGATTTTTTAGCTAGCAAATCTACTCGTATTCATTATTTAACAAAGTTATCCTGCGATTTCCAAGATGACTGCCAAGCATGGGCATTATGAAAACCATCCACATGTTAGGAAGACCTTTGTTCAGCATTGGACAATAGGCATGATGACTAATGTTGAAAAAATACCATATAATACTTACGGGTCTACTATTGTCATCGATATACTATGACTATTGCCGAAAATAATCATATTTTTGTATTAAATTTACAATTAATAGCAATATTTTCAATTTTCAAAATAGAGTTTGAATTTCGTTCCAAAACGAAGGCTGGTGCATGGCGCCATTTTGTGACGTCACTGCGGTGTAAATAAACATCTGTCTGTAGGTATAAAAGTGAATCATTGTACGAAAGAAAAAGTTGAGATGACAGTTTGACAGTTGTTTATTTACACCGGATTGACGTCATTCACTCTGATCAGTGTTTATTACAAAATGGCGATTAGCTGTATTTAAGTAATTTATTTGTTTAAATATCACGAAAATCTCATTATTATTATGAAAATGAGATGCATTTTTGGAATCAGTGTAATCTGTTCTAATATTAAAAATCACAGATTCATTGGTACAATACCAATGAATCTGTGCCTATTCTGGCTCAAACTCAAACTCAAAAATCTTTATTTCAAATAGGCTTTTTGAATCGTCATTTTTTAAAAGCTACCACCGGATCACAACGCGGCCTCAACTGAGAAGATTCGGCAAGAAACTCAGCGGGCTTGTCATTTTTTCACATATTTTTAAACATTGTTTTGTTACAAATGAATCGACATTAGCGATAGTGTGTCCTGCCGTTCGAAACATAAAGAAAGGGAGAAAAGAGGAAAGCAATAAATTACGACAAAAATTACAACATAAGTTCCGCGGCTTATGCAGTCAAGAAAATTAGACGTTTAACTGATGTTGAAACCGCTAGAATTGTTTATTTCAGCTATTTTCACAGTGTTATGTCATATGGTATATTACTGTGGGGATCTTCTGCAGAACTTAATAATAATTTTATTCTGCAGAAAAGAGCTGTGAGAGCCATTTACAATCTGGCTCCTATTGATTCACTTAGAGAGAAATTCAAAGAGATAGATATTCTAACGGTTGTCTCACAATACATATTTGAAAATTTAGTTTATGTTAAAAAAAATATCAGTTCTTTTAAAAAGTATAGTTATACACATAATATTAATACCCGGAACAAACACGATCTTGTTGTACATGCCACGCGTCTCCACAGAATAGGCAAATCGTTTATGGGCCAAAGTATACGCTTTTATAACAAACTGCCACAGGATATCCGAGATCTTCCAATAAAGAAATTTAAACCTTTGATAAAAAGCCGATTGTCAAAAAAGGCTTATTATAAAATCTCGGATTACCTGGAGGATAAAGCTGCGTGGGCTTGAACTCCTCAACTCATGCAAGCTTAGAAGTTTAAGGCTGACTTATGTATAATTTGTAACTGTTTTAAAAAAAATACAAAAAAGACAAGCCCGCTGAGTTTCTTGCCGGATCTTCTCAGTAGCGGCCGCGTTACGATCCGGTGGTAGTTTGTAAAAATGATTTTTGTGTAAGTGCCTCCGTGGGGCCTATACATAATAAAGATATTTTGACTTTGACTTAGACTTTGACAACAAACTAAATGGCCAAATTGTTAGTAGTCGGACCAGGCCCCCCAAACAGCACCCGCGCACGAGTTGACTCGAGCAGCAGCCATCACTCCCCTCAACCATATTAGAGGGAAGGGGGTGACCCGCCACACGAAGCCGCCACAAGCAAAGACTTTTCGATTTCTAATGATGATGATGTTATTTAATAACAAGCTGGTTTTTTAAATAATAGTTTATGAAACTGGACAAAATTCTGTAGGAAGTATCGTTAGCATATCCTATTAAATTTATTGAAGGCTTCGTAATCAACTTATATTGTTACCGATCCACCCTCTAAAATTTATATTCAGCCGTCTTCGAATGGAAAGATCTAATTAGTTTTATCCCCACCGAGTCAACTGTTATTTAAATGTAATCATTTATTCAAATGTTTTTCGTTATTTGAATGTTCTTTTTGGAAGTTAATAAGATAAAATCTTTTTAAAAAAAAATTGAACCGACTTCAATATCACTGAAAAGTATAAAATAATTTAAATATTATTGAAGTTGGTGTTAGCGTACCTGCTGTGTATATTTGGCACCAACTTCAATAATATTTAAATTATTTTATACTTTTCAGTGATATTGAAGTCGGTTCAATTTTTTTTAAAAAGATTTTATTTTAAACATTTTAGTGATATTTTCATATATAAAGATTGAACCATCGAAAACCGTAAAATTATCTAAGTAGGTTATGATCACATTATCGTCTACATAGTTTTACATAATTCATGTTTCTTCAGAAAAAAATATCCGGTCGTAATGAAATTTGCATGGAAACATCATAGTAGTTTACTCTCTCGAATAAAAAAAGAATCATCGAAATCGGTTCATAATTGTCAGAGCAATGTAATGGAGAACATCAGTTTTATGGTTTTTACCAGATAAATTCCTCCACATCGTTCATGGTCCTCCAGGAAGTTCTTATCGGGTTGTAATAAAATTCATACAGATTCAATACAGTGGTTTCTTCTTTCGAATAAAAAAAGAATCATTGAAATTGGTAAATATTTGCCAGAGTTATGACCATTTTTGTCCGACCGAGCGAGTCCGAGCGACTAAAACGTCATCTATATAGGCTTTCTTGCAGCTCTCAGTGCGCAGTCACCATACTTGTTTTTTCAGGAACTACTTATTACTAAGCAATAATTTTTTTATGGGACCCAATTAACGGATTAAAGAATGGATGGAAGAAAGATTTTTTCAAATCGGTTCATAATTGCCAGAGTTATGCGCGAACATACATAGAAAAAAAAATATATATATACAGACGAATTGAGAACCTCCTCCTTTTTTGAAGTCAGTTAAAAATTACTGAGTATTGAAACATTAGTTCATCCTCTTCAGCCTTTATTCGTCCACAGCTGGACATAGGCCCTATTGCAAGCCACTGGCTTCAAACATTAGGGCCTCAAGTCTGCTAACTTACAAACGCTTTAGGGGTCGTCCATTAATCACGTGATGTTTTTTAGCAACTTTTTAACCCCTCCCCCCTCCTGGTGATATGTGGTGCGGTTTTAAACTAACGCCCCCCCCCCCCCCCTACCGAAAATCACGTGTATTTTTTTGTACAAACTATATTGAAATTTTCTGAATATTTTCTTTATATACAGGTAACTGATTAAATGTTGAAGGGGAAGTCGTTGCCGGCAACGGTGAGTCAAGGCCACGTGCCAATGTTTGGTTTATAAATCGTGCATTCAACGAAAAATAAATACACGTGATGTTTACATTATACCCCTCCTGGCGATATTTCGTGATTATTTTCGGAACCCCCCCCCCCCTTTCGAGCCTCACGTGATTAATGGACGGCCCCTTATTGGAGTGTCGGGAACGTTTTACACATTTGGTAGTCTACTAGTTTTATAAGACCAGTGGCGTGTCAGTGTCTTGTCACTGACCTGGGTCCCAGAGCTGTTAATTTTAATAAAATACCTACAAATGATGGCGTCTCAGTTGTGTGACACCACTGATTATGGCTATTTTAGCAGAATACCTAATTTGTCGCAATCGTAATGGAGCATCAATAGTGTGTCTCTAGAATGGCAATTGTATGTCATTTTATTAAAATTATCAGAACGATTTCTGATATTAACGCGAATACTACACATTGAAATGAAACTAATTTTACGGATTATATCGCGGTTTATTCTTGATTTTAATTACCCGACGTTTCGAATACTTTACAGCATTCATGGTCACGGGCGGACTGAGGTGGTAGCTGTCCAAAATAATTAGAAGACCTGAGGGTACCCTAAGACAACTATGACATAAATAATTAGAAGACCTGAGGGTACCCTAAGACCACTATGACATTTGGACAGCTACCACCTCAGTCCGCCCGTGACCATGAATGCTGTAAAGTATTCGAAACGTCGGGTAATTAAAATCAAGAATAAACCGCGATATAATCCGTAAAATTAGTTTCATTTCAAAATTATCAGACTTTGGTCCCAGATGGGCTGCATACGTAGACAGGCTGCATATCATTTATTGTACAATGCAGTACTCAGATCAACTGCAGCAAAGGATTGTAGCGCCTAGAAACGCAGAATGACGTATATGTATCGTTCCAAACGAAGGAATGTAACGCAAGAATTTTAATGGCCGGCTGTACGTACACACCTAAATTACTATAAAATTGCTTATAACTGTAGTAGGTATAGGTGGTAGGTAGGTTCTTCGGAGTCGCTGGACGTTCGGGGTGTGGGCCCTTGGAACGTCTATTGAGTACGGTGGCGACTTCGAGGAGGACGGCGGCGGGGTTGCGACCCCCGTCCCCGTGAGCACCGTGACTGATTCCCGGGGGGCTACAATGCGCCCCCCCGGCGGCAGGCTCAACTGAAGCGCCCCTAGTGCAGATCAAACCGGAGAGACCTGGGTGCCGATGCGACAGCCGCGGGGGTTTTAGTGGGTAAGAATCCCACATACCCCGGTCGAGCCCCACAGCTCCTGGGGAACTTTCGAAGATTACCGCGCGTTAAAAAAAAAGGTAGGTTATCGAATAAAAAGACGTTCCTGCCCGTCTTGTTTCACACGACCCCCAACGGGAGGAGATGGGAGGGTGCTATTGTTACCCGGACACCCCACAGGTAATCACCTTGGGTAATAAAAAAGGTAAGCATACATTATTACAACATTCGAGGAGGTTCTTTTCACCCACTCCAATTAATACAAGTAGGTCTGCTTAATATTCCATTTCAATTTAGATAGATAGAAGGCGAGATATAATGACTCTTTCCGAACCGTTAACGATGCAGTCTAGTGGTTTATAACAAGAATAATATACCATTTATTAAATTTATTACGTACTTCCGATGTTACCATCGTTATAAATAAGGTTAAGTCTTTCTTTTAAACCACGGACCGACTAATTCTCCAATTTTACGACAAATTTCGACTAATTATCGACTAAATCTGAGCGTCGTTAGATTTTCGTGGGGTGCTTTGGTTGTCGAGATCTAGCGGTGACCCTGCCAGAAAGAGTCCTCCTGGCAGGGCCACCGGGGTACCCCTGTAACTTTTAAACCACGGACCGACTAATTCTCAAATTTTACGACTAATTTCGACTAATTAGCGACTAAATCCCTGTTCAATCAGAATTAAGATCAGTCACGGTGGCCCTGCCAGAAAGTGCCACACGATAAGGCCGCCCTTTGTACAATTTCTTCAATTCCTTTTCTTAAGTTTGTTTATGTGTGTACAATAAAGAGTATAAATAAAAAATAACATAATAATAATACAGACTGATGTTTGTTTTTTAATATTCACGGGTTAGAATCCTGGCTAGGAATATTAATTTTTCAAAAAGTCCATTTATGCTGTTTTAGGTTTCCTCAAAATCGGACCCGTAACTCCTTTGGGTATTTTTCGCTATTTCTTATAGTTTCGGATTTGGCCATCCACGACCACTTGAAAAATCTTAGAGCATAGTATAATATCACAATAAATTAATGAGGAGAAAGATAGACACTTACAGTTTCGCCTCACCTAACCAATATTCCTGGTTAAGGTAGACTAATGATTGCCCGCAGTCGCCGAGTGTACAGTGTATAGTGCCCGTCCCAAATTGCATCTCCATTATATATGCACACCAGCTGTGGTGCCAACAATATTAAGCAAAATAAAATATAAATAAAATAAAATAATTTAAAAGATAAACTTACGTAGATATAAAATAATTTTAGTTTCATTTGTTTGTAAAGTTAATTTTGGTAATTACTTTAGTAAATTCTAAGATTTTGTAACTTTTAAATTGTAGTTTTTAAGACTCACACCTATTCTTATACTATTATTATAATTTTGTGATTTCGCACGCTGATACATTTTCTACTAAAATATAAATTAAATAAACAATTTGCACCTCAATTTAGAATCGAACGAGTTTTAATTGCGGAGGTAAATTTAAAAAGAAAAAAAAAGTTCGCAACGTCTGACCGAAACAAGACATCGCCACTAGTGGACACGCACGGTACATAATTTAGACACAATAAAGTTACCAAATGTGCTCGCCCGGCTGCTCAAAAAATGGGTCAATATTTTTCAAGTGTATACAGGGTTAACGGCGAACCGATAACCGTTGGGGAAGAAAGGTTCTCGAGTGGCGACCACGAACCTGGGAGGCCTGCCTACGCTGCGTCTTCCGGTTCGTCCGTCCGTCTAGGTGGACAGACGACATTGTGCGCGTCGCAGGTAACCGGTGGATGCAAATAGCCAATTGTCGTTCATTGTGGCGTTCTTTGTTCAGCAGCGAAAGTCTTTTGGCTGCTGCTACTGATGATGATGATGATGTATACAAGGTGGAATCGTAAAGTGTGAACAGACGATATTTTCTGATTAATACTAATAAACTATAAATTATACTGATATCAGTGGCGTGCACAGAAAGTAGGCAAAAATATCTGCGAGCTATCTGTTACTTCTCTAAGCTATTTGTTAGTGTGCCACCACAAATATCCTTAAATGATCTAACATTACAGACGTATCCATTTACATTTAAAAACATCACGTTAATACCATTTCAGTACAAAATATTTTTAAATTAAGATTATTTAGAGAAATCGTAGTGTAGGCAGTCTTTTTGTGTGTATGGACCCTCTGAATAATCTTATGTTACAGTTTTTAAATTTATTTAATTTAAAGAAATCAGAGTGCGAGCCGGGTTTCGAACCTGGCAAACGCTCGCCCACTCAGCTGTTACAGTTGGTAACTGTTGTTATATTCCTGATATATTATTATTATCAGGACAAAACCTAACTTGGTAGCCCTACACACGACCGCAAAGACGGTTCGTTTTAATTAAACTGTCATTAAAAGTCTTAGCTTTATTACTGCGGCGAAGTATTACGGTTCTTGCTCTTTTTGTTTGTCAAGTGAAGGAGTCTTCAAAGGATATTTATTGTTTTGTATTGGAAAAGACTATTATATCAGTCTAAGCTACTAAGCTTAGGAGTTTTATAACAGATCGTAATAAATTTATATTTTAGTAAGGACGTAATATAAACCGCGTCAAGTAATCTTCTTGGGCACAAGGAGCTATATCTTAGGCAATGGAATTTTAGACCCCTAGTGAAATGGTTTAGGCTAGAATGTGTGCTAAATAACTGACTGTTTTATTTAAACTCGTCACTCCTTAGACTGTTAGCCCCACATCAATGATTAAATACTGGGTTAAGTAATTCTGTGAAATTTTAATTCCAACAATTCAAGAAAACTTACCCAGAGTAAACTAACCTTATCTTTTTTTATTTAAGCTTGCAATTTTCATACTTGAAACCCAGTAAAGTAATTATTAGTATTTTAACCTATCTCTGTAACACTAAAGGTCAGACTCATTTTAAATATTTTAAGTAAACAAAACAGAATTCCGTCCATTCTACGCCACAGATATTAGGACAGGGCAGTCAAACGGCCTTACTACTTGCCTTTGAATCACAGAAAAGCAAATAGAATATCGTGTTAGATACAGACATTAGATAACCATAAAAATTTACCAAATCCTAAGCATCTAAAATCGAATCCATGAAAGATATTTGGACGGGTTTCCCATCGGGAAGAAACCCATCTATCCTATCTTACGAGACTGTTAAAAGAATTCCATGTAATAGGTACAGTTTAGTATTTTTCTAGTAAAATGTCGAACACAGAAAGGTTGGTCTAACAAGCTCTAGGTCTGAAAATGGTATTGGATTTTTGCGTCGTCTGATTAAGTGTAGTTGATAGGGGAAAATTGAAAATAGTAATTCTTCAGCGATGAAATTGATATACTATTTGTGGTTAGGTCATGCCCTACTCTATTTTCGTTCGAGTCCTGCCGTTTACGATGCACGTTCAAGGGTATATAGGTATATATCATCGGATAATTGTACGAACCGGTACCTAGTTTATATATTAGTGAGATTATAAACTGTCGATAGATTATGATAGAACGGACACCAATCGAAAATTTGCCAATTCCCAAAGCTTCTGCTACGCCTAGTGCCTTTTTAGGGTTAAATACGATACCTAAAAGGTAAAAAAGGAACCCTTATGGTCTGACTTCGTCTATCTATCTGTCTGTCTGTCACACCTATATATTTCAGGAACCACTGATGCTATCGATTGGAAACTTGGAATAGATTCAGATCTTACTTACCCAACCTCATCGCAAATGAAAAAAAAATATTTTTTCCATTACTTTTTTTATATTGCGGGTTGAAATGGGTCATCAAAATTTCAAAGTGAGACTACTATATAGAGTGGGGTATCGTAAGATAGAGCTTCATTTGCACATCTCAAAACAGATTTTTATTTTGGTTTAGGTCACGTAGTTTTTGGCTGATAATCAAAAATGTCAAAAAAATCGGTCCCCCCCCCCCCCTTTATCTCCGAAGTTTGTGGAGGGAATAATCTGAAATAATTATGGGTCATGTCATGTATGGAGCTGGATGGATGAGCTGTAGGGCTCGACCGGGATATGTGGGATTCTTGCCCACTAAAACCCCCGCGGCTGTCGCATATCGGCGGGCCTGTTGGTCTAGTGGTTAGACACCTTGTCCGCTGACCAATAGGTCGTGGGTTCGATTCCCACCAAGTGTCTGGGTGTTTTATCTATGTAAGTATGTATTTACAAAAAAAAAGTATATAAGTATTAGTATCAGTTGTCTGGTTTCCATAGTACAGGCTGTGCCTAGATTGGGATCAGATGACCGTGTGTGGATTGTCCCAGAATATTATTATTATTTTTGATTTTTTGTAACACGGGCTTTTACACCCAGACTTTTAAAAGGCTTGCATGGGGACGAATCCAACACGTAGAGGCCTGTTGAGAGAAGTTAATGGTAGGTATGGAACACACCTGTCAGGATCAACTGCTGGAAATAAGATATAAACATCAGTTGACTCTGACAGGTGTAGGGACTATTGTAAACACTTCCACCCCTGGAGCATATAGCTCTAACATCTCCTCTCTGGACGGCCAATTAAGGCAAGCCAGAGCTGAGAGTCCTGCGGGCCCCCTTCGGTTTCCACTCAGCCGACGAAGACACGCCGAGGTGGGGGCCCTGACCGGCTCTCTGGAGCACTCGGGTCCGTGGTGTCGCTACGCACCAACAGCTCGCCACTAGCTGTCCTGCGGGTTTATTATTATTATTATTATATGCGACCTCAGGGCTTTCCGGTGGGATCTGCACCAAGGGCACTCAGTGCCTTGCCTCTTGCCTTTGAGCCCGCCGCAGGGGGGCACATTGTAGTGCCCCGGGAACCTGTCACGGTGCTCACGGGGACGGGGGTCGCACCCTCCCCCCTCCTCCACGGAGTCGCCGCCGTACTCAATGGACGTCCTAGGGCCCACGCCCCGAACGTCCAGCTACTCCGAAGACGCCCAGTGCCTACGCAGTACGAACCCTAACCGACCCGTTTTTTTTTGTTATCGCAGGGAAACCTTCAATAGGTCCCCGGGATCTATGGGAGTCAACCGGGGTATGTGGGATTCTTACTCACAAAAACCCCGCGGCTGTCGCATCGGCACATAACAGTGGAGACGTGTGATGGTAGAGAGACATGTATCTTGTGAGATTCAATGCCACCAAAAAAAACTCAAGCGTGTCTATTCACCGCGAAAAGGAGTCCATTCATCTTGGCTCCTACTTTTCAGAATGTATCCTTGGAATATACTGACTGCCTTCAGTTGTTGGAAGTTGAAATTTCCTCAAACCTCAACTTTGGGCGGTTCATTGAGTCCAAGGATAAGGTAGCTGCAAGGAAGCTAGGTGTCCTTGCAAAGGTCCGCCGGTACTTCACACCGGGGCTGCTTTTGATGCTATATAAAGCACAAGTCCGGTCGTGTGTGGAGTACTGTAGTCACATATGGGCTGGTACTGCAAAATACCATCTTGCAACTTTGGACTTGGTGGAGGGGTGTGCTAAGAGGCTTATTGGTGACGCAGGGTTAGTAGCGGCCAATTTACAAACCCTAGAGCACAGGCGCAGAGTAGCCAGCCTCTCGGTATTCTACAGGATGCATTTTGGAGAGTGTGCGCAGGAATTGCATGACTTAATTCCACCATTCCCCTTCCATCATCGGACGACGAGACGCACGGCACGTACACACCCTTATGTGGTGAACGTGCCTTCAGTACGAAAAAAGCGGTTTGCTTCTTCATTTATATTAAGGACAGCTAAGGACAGGAACTGGCCTGCGTCGGTTTTTCCGCCCGATTGTAATGTGGGTGTCTTCAAGATTAAAGTGAATAGGCTAGTGTGTTTTACCATCCTCGATTGCGTCATCGCTTACCATCAGGTGGGACTGCAGTCAAGCACTAGCTTATATGTAGTAAAAAATAAATAAAAAAAGCTTCAGCCGAAAGATGTCCACAGCTGAACAAAGACCTCCCCCTTAGAGGGGAGTGGTTGCCATAATCCCCACGCTTGGCAGGCGGCTTGTGTATCGCAGTATAGGTGGTAGGTAATCCAATAGAAAGACGCTGCTGCCCGTCTTCTTGTTTTTCTCTTATCGCCTCTTACGACACCCAACGGAAGGAGATGCGGGGGAAATCTTCCAAAGATCCCCGGGAGCTGTGGGGCTCGACCGGGTATGTGGGATTCTTACCCACTAAAACCCCCGCGGCTGTCGCATCGGCACATGAGAGGGGAGACCCCAGGGCTCTCCGGTGGGATCTGCACCAGGGGCCCCTCAGTGCCTTGCCTTTGAGCCCGCCGCCGGGGGGCGCATCGTAGCCCCCCGGGAACCTGTCACGGTGCTCACGGGGACGGGGGTCGCAACTCCGCCGCCGTCCTCCTCGGAGTCGCCGCCGTACTCAATGGACGCTCAAAGGGCCCACACCCCGAGCGTCCAGCGACTCCGAAGGATGCGTGAGTGCTATTCATATTCATATTCATTTATTCACTTTTCCATAATGTATAATTAGGTGACAATGCAAAGTCTATTCTAACCCGATTAGCTCACGGGGACAAATATGGTTTAAGACATTTATTCTCAATAAGACAATTACAGTCACTTATTTGAGAATACAGCTAATCGTATGATAATAATTATATTCGTCATTTCACTCGCTAAAAATTAGTACTCACTTAAAGCATTACTTTTCCAGCATCTGAAGTAAGATATTGAGATAGTTGAATTTTGAATGCCTTAAGTGAGTTTACATTTCTTATACATGAAGGTAATTTGTTGTAAAGTTGCGCTCCTTCAAATGTAATAGATTTTTTACCGTAATTTATTCTAATTTTTGGTAAAACCAACAAACAACACATATGGCTTCAAACAAAAGACTCTAAATAATCTAAGATAATTCAAATTTTGAATATTATACGTTAACAAAAAATGAACCGAACCAGATTAAATTGAAAAAAAAATTGATAAATAAAAAGTAATTACCGTCCGACGTCCCCAAATTCTATAAACTGCTTGGATAGACTGACAGAGTCTAGAGGTCATACCCCTAATTTAAGTCTAATATAAATATTATGTATAATTTTGTAAATATAAAGTATTTACGTATATATCAATAAGCTTTTAATTATGCTCAAGACAGCTTATTAGAGAAAGTTTTATAGAATTAAATTCTGTTTAGTAAGTTTCTATTATGATTCGGTGTTAACGACACTATTTAATGTAATTTCATTTCTAATATGACGTTCGTTGACACCAACTATAAAAGAAATTGGATAGTATAAAACATTAAATTAAGAAATAAAGTCCTCCGGACAGATACGGTGGATAATTTTTCACAGGATCAGCCATCTACGCGAGAGATATTATAGTGTACAAGTGCTTGCGTAGACACAAGTGCACTTTCTTCGTAAACCCTTACAATCGATGGAACGGACGTCTGACTCCTCCTTGGAGAGTTCAAGTGCAGGACTAAAGTTTTACATACCCATCCAACCTATGAATTATCTTACTGTCCAGATATTCAGGTCTACCTGATTGTCTAGAAAGTAAGGAAGTAAAGATTAGGATATATATAGATATCCCCAAAAGGATTTAAACCGGCGATATCCGGTTTGCTGCGGTTTCCCGCAGTGCCATACTGGCTAAATTATTATTTAATTATTACTTAGCATTAGTATAATGTGACTCTATAGGGTAAATTACAGTTGAAATTTTCCATGTTTCAATAGTAATAGTTGTATCATTATTAAAGGATCTATCTCAAATAGTAGGACTTTTTGGGGTTATGAAAAACTATTACCCTTCCTAAATAATATAATATACATACCTACTTTATATTATCAAACCACGACATTCCCTGCTATCTCTCGTTATTATTTCCCAATATTTGGAACTGCCGAAAAGCTGGCGAGATATTAAAAGTTCGGCGTTTCTTTACAAGAACTTTTCAGCGACACTTATATTGTAGGCACATATGTCTTTGACAAAAACAAACCCTCACCAATAAATGTGCTGTTAAATGGAAAAATACCTATTGTCTGTCTACTCGAGATAACATTGACATAATTGTTTGTTACGACATAATGTAGTCACGGACGAGGCTCGCCGGATCGTAAACGACTCACCCAGCCTTGAATAGTTTGTTTTGTGTCGTTGTTCTAGCACAAAATCGCCCGCGTGGATTGTTCGATCTCAATTGATTTCAATAAACATGGATATACCAAATTCGCAATCTCGACGCGGTCTTACGACCAATTCGCTGGAACGATCTTCAATGAGGACTTCACCTCAAGCCTATCATTTTTAAGCATATAATTATGTAGTTGGATTCAGCACTAAGTTTAGTAATCTGTGACTAAGTTGAAGATACGAAATAATTTCTTTTTAGAAACCTGTGATGATAATCGTTGAAGAATGGCAATACAAAGTAGTCCATTCATATAATAATACAACAATAATAACTACCTAATTAATTGGGAAAATAAAAGATTCTAAAAAAATACAATTATCTTTATTACTCCATTAACATAATGTCCTCCTGGCCGATGTGACCACAGCGGCCAATCTTTCACAGGATCAGCCATCTACGCGGAAGATATTATAGTGCACAAGTGCTTGCGTAGACACAAGTGCAGTCTCTCTTCCTTTTACCTCTCATAATCCGATGCGACGGAAAACCGACCGGGGAGAGTTCAGGCGCAGGACCGACTTTTTATATGCCCATCCGACGCATGGATCATCTTACTTTACAGACAATTAGGTGATTGGCCTGCACTGTCCTAGCCTGTAAGGAACAACTACACAAAGTTGTTACTCCCCGCGGGATTCGAACCCGCTTCCTCCAATTTGCAAAGCTAGCGGTTTCCCACTGCGCCACGGAGGCTACAAACTATTACTACATTTACATATTGAATCAAAACCGTCGCCTCATTGATGTAAGTCTCCCCTGAAATACTTTACTCACGCTTTCTGCATCCACTAGGGACCAAATTATTATTTAAATATCCTTCTCTTTATGTGTCCCATTCCGTTACTTATTTCTTACTACAGTCCAGACTAACCCAAATTGCCGTTTATCAAGCTTTTTGTCAGCCCGCACTTGACCAGCGTGGTGAACTACGGCCTAAGACCCCTCATCTTGAGGGGAAGTCCCAACAGTGGGACATCAACAAGGGCTAATATTATTATCATTAATATTGTTGTCGTTTCTGACTTATCTTTTCTAAGTATAAGCTCACGATGTGTTAAAGATTGAATAAATTATCACCATTTTTTTTATTACAAACCAGATTACTTCATCAACTAATAAAGTAAGAAGTAGCAATCTTATACCAAATCAAATTTGGCCAACGAAGTGCACAAATTAGATTTGTTTATATCTCAAAAACGGAACCCGGCTGACGTTTATATCGCAAACTTTCTTGAACAAACTTTTCAATCATAATTTTCGTTGTTTCAAACTTTTATAAACTTATGTTAAACAAATATTATAATTTAGAGATATCCAAGAAATAAGTTCTTTATCGCACCTACAGATAATGTGGAGCTAGGCTAGATCAATTTGCCCTAGGACGTCCATTGATATTACGGCGGCGACTCCGAGGTGGACGGCGGCGGGGTTGAGACCCCCGTCCCCGTGAGCTCCGTGACAGGTTCCCGGGGGGCAACAATGCGCCCCTCGGCGGTGGGCTCAAAGGCAAGGCACTGAGGGGCCCCTGGTGCAGATCGCACTGGAGAGCCCTGGGGTCCCCTCTCATTTGCTGATGCGACAGCCACGGGGGTTTTAGTGGGTAAGAATCCCACATACCCCAGTCGAGCCCCACAGCTCCGTCCCCGGGAGCTTTTGAAGGACTCCCCGCGAAAAAAAAGGCTAGATCGAGGCATGAATTCTTTACTACATTAATTGTTTAGGATGCTGTTGGGACTGCCAAGATACTGTAGCGCATCAGGTATGTTTGCCGAAGTACGCACGGATGGCTTTCATGCCATCCTTAGAAAAAGGGCTGCTTCCATGCTGCACCGTGTCGGAACAAGTTCCAACAGCATTTTAAAGGTGAGGCAGACAGGTTCCATTGTCCTTTGTTAAGACATTGGATCTCACTCTATGTCTAGTGACTTGTTTTAATGTATATTACCTACTAACATAGATTGTGAGTGCACATTATCACATTATGAATCTTAGTAATTTGAAATATTTTTTTTTATTATTATTAAATTAATCTTGGCTTGCGTGGGGAGGATCCAACAGGTACTATGTGTTTCAACTAAGAACGTGACTGCCGTGTTACCATTTCAGATTATATCATCATCATCATCATCATCAGCCGGATGACGTCCACTGCTGAACATAGGCCTCCCCCTTAGAACGCCACAATGAACGGCAATTGGCTATTTGCATCCGCCGGTTACCTGCGACGCGCACAATGTCGTCTGTCCACCTAGTGGGAGGCCTGCCTACTCTGCGTCTTCCGGTTCGTGGTCGCCACTCGAGAACCTTTCTTCCCCAACGGTTATCGGTTCTTCGAGTGATGTGGCCTGCCCATTGCCATTTCAGCTATGTCGGTGACCTTAGTTCTTCGGCGAATCTCTACATTTCGGATTCTGTCGCGCAAAGAAACTCCAAGCATAGCTCTCTCCATGTATCAGATTATATAATTACTAAAAATGATGTTTTAACAAAAATAGATAGCAAAATAAGACATTAAAATAAATAATAAAAACCAGGCCGAATGTTTGTGTTTACTCTGCTGCGGTACAAAAATCGTAAACAACGAGTGAAGTTGCCGCAGTCGCGATCATCATGGCAGTCACATTCTTAGTTGAAACGCATAGTAGAGGCCTCTTGTGAACAAATAAATATGTGTAAGGATCACCTTCTGGGATCAACTGCTGAAAATGAGACCAAACAGCAGTTGACTTTAGCAGGTGCAAGAATTATTGCACGTGTAAGGAAAGACTTCTAGTTTTATGTGGATTAGATTGGTGGACTTGAAAATTGGCTATTACAAGAGGCTACTTGCCATAATTAGATTAATTATAGAGTGATTAGTAATCATTTATACAACCTACTAAACAAATTTTGTCACATATATCCACTAACCAGATCGCTATGCAGAAAAAAGGTAACTGATTGGTTAATCTCAAAGACTTACGACGAAACGGAAAAACTGCTCAAAGTTTCAATGTTTTAAAGAATTATAATACACTCACACACACACACACGTACACTTACAATCTAATATAGCTAAGAATTGAATTGTGCAGTAATTCTGTAAGACTGTATGGCTAAAGATAAGCATTGATCGAGAGCCCTGGTACTCATAACACAAGTTAATTCTTACATTGGGTACCAGTCGTCAACAAATAAATAATGTTTAAGTTTAGTATAAGGCATACTTAAATTTAGTTCTAAATGATGTATCATTTGTTGCTAATAAAATATTCTATTCTATATTCTATTCTATTCTACTAATTATGGGAAGTAACCCCAGCCACTCATAATAATAATTAGTCGTTAGTATAAATTAAAAAAACACAACAAATAAAATCGGCTTAATGACATTATAAGTCACAATCCATCAAGCCAGTGTGGCTGTAGCCTTGCCATAGAAATAGACACACACCATACATACTCTCAAAAAATATAACCGCTCTTTGGGACATTCGGGTGAAAAGGCAAATACACTTTTCTTATTGAACCTAGTGACGGGATAAGTAAGACGTTCGCCTGATGGTAAGCGACCCGCCTGCCTATAGACATCTGAACGGCACTGTCACCCGATACATTTAAGAAGTTACTAAGTTGTGACGTCACCAAAAGGTCCTAGCGGAAGACCAGCGCTGGATGTCCGCGGCCAGCATATTGCTGAGCAACACAAACATGTCACAAAAAGGTCCTACCTTTTTGTGACATGTTTGTACTTTGCGTTACGTTTTTATTGTTTATTTTTCCTGTGTAACGTGTCACAAATAAATGTTTTTCTTCTTCTTCTTCTTCTTGTCTTTTACTTACGCGAATATTACACATTGAAATCAAATTACTACACCAACAATAATAACTAAGAAGACCTGAGGGTACACCGGCATAATTGTGACACAAGGACGTTCAACATCTCAGTCCTCCTGTGACCATGGGTGCTGCAAAGCATTCGAAACGTCGGGATAGTAAAATCTAAAATAAACCGCAATAAAATCCGTAAAAGTAGTTTGATTTCAAAGTTACTAAGTCTCTTGAGTAGTGCCTTACACAATGGAACACAACAGAATATACAGGGTGTAAGGGACATCGTACCGAAAAAAAAATTATAAGACGTCAAATAATGTCCGTTACAACATTACAGTAACCATTTATATGGTAAATGACTAACTTATTAATTATAGAGCATGTAATGAATATATGCGGAATAATGTTTATTTTTCAAATTACATTGCTAATTTTCTAAAATAATAATAGTTAATTGCCTACTAATTAATTGCCTATGCACTGTCTTTGTGAATAAAGAATAAATAAATAAATAAAAATACTAAAAATAATTAATTAATTGTTTTTAAATTAAAATTAGGCTTTATTATTATACCAATAATGATGTTATACTAATTTTATTTAAAAAAAGAGTTTTTTTTTTTAAATTCATGAAAAAGCCGATGAAAATTTTCAACACTAGGATGTTCAGAATCGTGTTCTGGATCCCTGGTATCGGTTTTCGGTACGTTGTCCCTTACACCCGTTATGATACTGCGGTGTTACCAATAAAATCTTGTAAAGAAAAACAGGGTACAGAAAAACAGAAAAACAGTATAACCTGTACGTTACTTTGCATAAGGAACCTACCACTAAGGCCCAAGTGCACCGACAAAAACGTCCGTTATCTATTTTTCAGAATCGATTATCTATTTAACTATTAAACAGTCCTTAACGGTGAACAGGGGTGTCGAGCTAGGTTAAGATAATGGACTGTTAACACTTTCAGTGCGGAACAGGCACTTATCGGCCTGCCGCGGTACTTCAGCTGGTGCGGTCGAAGAAAACTATGTCCCTCTCGCGTGTGCGGAACGATTATCTCAGGCGTTTGTAAGAATTCGACAGGAACAAATATATATTTCAACTTGTCATTTCCTGTTTGGTAGATCCCGGGGCGAATCAAACCTAAGTAAGTTGGCGTCAAGGTTATTCGAACAGTACAAAAAAATTTGTATACATCATGTTTTCGCAAAGTTATAATAATAATAATATCTTGGGACAATGCACACACGGTCATCCGATCCCAAACTAGGCAGAGCCTGTACTATGGAAACCAGACAACTGATACTCATACTTATATACTTTTTTTTTGTAAATACATACTTAAATAGATAAACAACACCCAGACACTTGGCGGGAATCGAACCCACGACCCATCGGTTAGTAGGCAGGGTGTCTGACCACTAGACCAACGGGCCAGTCTTATAGCATTATAATCTACCCTAGTGCTGGTGGGTCGAAAAAGACCTGCCACGGGCGCTTTTCAAACCGCCGCCACACCAGATAAAGGTGTATGATTTTACTTGCCGCAGCCAAGGTGTTGAGGGTCCATAACCAATGTTATGGTGGTGGTGAAAAATAGATAATCGATTTTGAAAAACAGATAACGGACGTTTTTTTTGTAGGTGCACTTGGGCCTTAGTAAAACTTATCACTTTTTTAAGTGCAATATAATGGCTAGACGATCAGATCGGTCGACTGATGTCAAACGACACACAAGAAACAGTTGCTTTGCACTGCCTGTTGACACCTAAATAAAAATGAATCGCCAAAATGTAAGCGCATAACTTCCGAACGACTGTACCCAAATGGATAGTTCTCTTTTTGTGTTCGTTATTGTCAATAGAAGGTAGGTTCTTACGAAAAAAAATTAAGACAGTTGCGAAGAAAATTAGGAAATTACGCGGGTGGAGCAGCGCGGGACAGCTAGTTAGTAATAGCGTTAATTCCTAATAAGCCATTTTTTTTGGATTAGATTACTTTTATTCTCGGAACCTTTTATTCTTGTGTTCCCGCTATAGATTACGAGATAATCGAAATCTCTAAATTATTATTATAAAGTATTAATTGGCATCATGAGCTGAAAAAAACCGATTTCAAGAACTTGATTAGTGACAACTGATATGTAATTGGTGTTTGTGTGTGCAGCAGTAGTGATTTTTACTACTATATCGCACACGCAATGTTTACACACACATTTTTCCTGACACAAACTGGTACTTACCATGATGCTCAAGGTAACTACCACTGGTAGGTATTTTTTATATTAATAAAAAAAAACAAGTTTTGTTTTCCTCTCTCAACAGTGCAAAATATTATTTTACTACAAAAGATCATTTGTAAACAAAACAGTTTATTATCTTTGCAATGAAACTACATGAAATTTAAAAAAATATTGCATCTGATCCCGCATAAGGAGATCTCTAAAGTCATTAGTTACCAACGAGGAAGTTAATAGAAAATGGTAGCAATTATATTATTTTTTATTATCAGAAGAAAAATATGAATTAGTCAACGCTTGCTTACTTTCGATGTGTATTTTTTATTTTTTTATCATCAGCTGACAATTATTATTTGCTAAAATAAATTGCCTTTATAGTTACCCTAAATTTAATCACGCAAGTAAGTATATTAAACTTACCTATATCATCATCCACAAAAAGGTATAACTACACTTCAAAACAGATTTCTAAATTAAAATCGAAGTTAATACAATACTAACTTCGATGTACGAGTACTGAATGAAATTTCGTATCACAACGAACGGAGGGCGTCCGTCCTTGGCCGCGCAAAACGCGATACTAAACCTCCAAGGGTTGAAAACCTTTATATACATCTCGGTACATGTGGATGAAAATCCTGGTGTTGCAACCACCTGTTAGCCGGATTCATTTTTAAAAGTAAACAATAGTAAAGCCTCGTTTAAGTTTAGAATTTCGAAAGAATTTTGTATTTTCTTACCAGGCACGTGGAAAATTTGTAAGACTTTGTGAGTTTTCAGAGACTATTTTGTCACGTTTTAGGTATTTTGAAATACTTTTTTTGCTATGGCTGCGGCGTATTGTGTATATTTCCTTTTAAAAACATAAAACAAACGTTCGCCCTATATTTCTCAAAAATGAAATTGCGAAATAAATATTGTCATATATTATTAGAATAAGGTGGTAGGTCTTTTAGGTACCCTTCCTTCTCAGTGCGGCGACAACTTAGAGGAAGCTTTTTACTTAGTTTAAGTATATTTGTAAATAAACTGTGATTATTTAGTTATTATGTAAATAAAGCTTATTTTAAGTTGATGTTTTTTTTTTATATTTTGATGCCTGAGAAAGCCTAATTAGCTTTTGAATGAGTCCACCAATCTGCACTTGGCCAGCGTGGTGGACTATGGCCTAAGCCCCTTCATCATGAGGGGAGGTTACCCGTGCCCAACAGTGGGACAAAAACAAGGGCTGTTGGGCCTTGGGCTTGTTTTTAAGGAAAACGCTCACCCACTGAGTTGTCACTGCTATACATTTAGGGATGCTGGGTATTTAATTAGATAACTATATAATAATACCAGCCCTTATTTATGTCCCACTGCTGGGCACGGGCCTCCCTTCAAGATGAGGGGGCTTAGGCCATAGTCCACCACGCTGGCCAAGTGCGGGTTGGCGGACAGATAACTATATACATAACTTAAAATTAAAATAAATAGTAAAAAAGTGCATGCAGTATATGTGCATAGTGTGTGTGTGTGTGTATGATTGTGTTTGACTGTTTGTACTCTGGAGTAAGAAAATAAATAAAAAAAGGAAATTTTATGTGTCTATAACATTTTATGTGTGAAAGCTTGTAACGTCAATACCTAACCATTTACATTCCCGTATGGTTAGAGAATTGATAATGAAAGGTTTTTCCTGAGTGTCATAATCGATCCTGCTATCTTTTTGGTAGCAGTCATACCACTACACTAAAGAGCTTAACTATTTTGTATGTATTTCCACGTTTGCGGTTAAATGCAAACCCAAAGCCACTATACGTTACGCTACGCAACGCTACGATACGCTACACAGCACTAAGCAATGCTACGATACGCTATACAGCACTACGCAATGCTACGATACGCTACACAGCACTACGCAACGCTACGATACGCTACACAGCACTACGTAATGCTACGTAACGCTACGCCCCGCTACTATTATCTGTCTATACAGTACAGTAAAAATATTGTCCTTTTTACTAAAAATCGTAATAGCCCAGACATACATAATTATAATTTTATATCCGGACCGTAATAATCAGAAAACCTCCTTGCTACACAAACCGGAGATTGAATTCTTTGGAAAGCAACACACTGTAGTGTTTTGTTACCGGTTAAGGCAACAAAGGCCGATCAAAAATATTCAGATATTAAATAATATAATTTTGTATAAGTCCCCGTGGTGTGTCCGGGTAAGAATAGCCCCCACCCATCTCCTCCCGTTGAGTGTCCGTAAAAGGCGACTAAGGGAAAACAAGAGGACGGGCAGCAGCGTCTTTTTATTGGATTACCTACCACCTATACTGCGTTCCCCAAGCCGCCTGCCAAGCGTGGGGATTATGCCAACCCTCTTTCTAAGGGAAAGGTCTTTGTTTGAGCAGCATTTTTTCACTTATTTAAACAGTTTTTGTCTTGTTACAACTTGGCCAGCATCCACGACAGTGTGTCCTGCAGTACGAAAGATAAAACAAAGGAAAAAAAAAGAAAAATTACGACGAAAATACAACAAACTAAAAAGCCAAATGGATAGTAGTCCAGTCCCCCGCGCGCAGCACCCGCGCACGAGATGACTCGAGCAGCAGCCATCACATCAACCATATTGGAGGGAAGGGGTTGACACGAAGCCGCCACAAGCAAAGACTTTTCGATGGCAAGCATGACGGATCCAAAATCACAGTGGCTCACCTTTAACTTCTGCGATTAAGCATTACCTCTTCAGGCAAGACACAAAGCAAATCACCGTAGGAGATACGCTGCACGATAATGTAAAAATTGAGTTAATAGAGCTGGTTGATCGCTAAAGACTTATTGGTTCATTTATCAGTCCCACAAATGAGGGCATGAAAACAGTCGCGTTTGATTGGAACTGAGTGAATAATGTTAATAAACTGGTGTTAATATAATTATGTATATGTGTAGTGCGGGTGTTATTTTAATTAAGTATCTTTGAGGCGCTGATGAACACACGTTGGGAGAAGTACACATTAATGAGGAAGTTTAAATGAGGTAGAAGGCGATTTTGAATTTAATAAAGGTGACTAAACGTGATAAATAGTAGGTACGTAACGTAGGTTTTATCATATAATTTTAATGTAACCATCATCTTACTTTTCAAATAAAAAAACTGGACAAGTACGAGTAGGACTCGCCCACCGAGGGTCCCGTAAAAAATTGTAGGTATTGATATTATTTATTGCATTCCATAATGTTTACAAGGTCTTAAATTAGTGGCTTAGAGCTAAGTACAATTACTATGGACCCTGTAGGGCATATCATCATCATCATCATCAGCCGGAAGACGTCCACTGCTGAACATAGGCCTCCCCCTTAGAACGCCACAATGAACGACAATTGGCTATTTGCATCCACCGGTTACCTGCGACGCGCACAATGTCGTCTGTCCACCTAGTGGGAGGACTGCCAACGCTGCGTCTTCCGGTTCGTGGTCGCCACTCGAGAACCTTTCTTCCCCAACGGTTATCGTTTCTTCGAGCGATGTGGCCTGCCCACTGCCACTTCAACTTGCAGATTCTGAGAGCTATGTCGGTGACCTTAGTTCTTCGGCGAATCTCCACATTTCGGATTCTGTCGCGCAAAGAAACTGCGAGCATAGCTCTCTCCATGGCTCGTTGTGTGACTCTGAACTTTTCTAAAAGGCCAGCCGTTAGAGACCACGTCTCAGTACCATATGTAGGGCACAGCAAAACGTAAATAAAATTAAAATTAACAGTTAAAACATTGTTAAGTATATAATTAATGATATTTTATTAAAATAAATTAACTGTCAAATAAATTAAATGTCAAATAAATAGCATAAAATTATAAGTTAGGATGTCAAAGATTACACTTAAATAAAGTAGGTAGATACTTTAAATAAAGACTATATTTTGTATGATTTCATTACAAATATACCTATCGTTTTTAGATCTTTCCCTATACTCGTAGTATAAGACGGTATTACTTGCCAAATTTGATAGTTCCAGGTCAATGGAAAATACCCTATATAAGTAATATAATATATATATATTAATATAATAATTTTGGTTCCCTTAAGAGTGTCAAAATATACGTTTTTTTGCGGCATAAACGGCCGTATCTTTTTTTACGTTAACTTGGAAGTTTGATTTTTTTTACAACTACTAGGGACTGTAGACCGGGATATATGGTTTAAATTTCAACCCGATACCTCCACGCGTTACAGAGATAAAGGGTCTCGACAGACAGACGGACGGACAGACAGACGGACAGACAGACTGACAACAAAGTGATGATATAAGGGTTCACTTTTATCCTGTTGAGGTACGGAACTCTAAAAAGGAAGTATTCTATGATTCATTTCTTTCATGCACTTGCAATAGGAATTGAAATGAGCGAGTGCAATACGATGTCTCCGAGAAGCAAAGCGCATTTAATATAGTTTCTTTAAAGAACTCTTCATAGTAATAAAGTATTCTCAAAGCGTTCTCTTTGATACGCTGCCAGGAGTTCTTGGGGGCAGAATAGAATTATTAACGTACCTATCTCTGAAATAAAATGTCTTTTTATTTTTTGTTTTAATACATTGGGACTCTATGGTCTGAGCTATGCTCGGAGTTTCTTTGCGCGACAAAATCCGGAATGAGGAGATTCGCCGAAGAACCAAGATCACCAACATAGCTCGTAGTATATGCAAGTTGAAGTGGCAGTGGGCAGGCCACAGCGCTCGAAGAACCGATAACCGTTGGGGAAGAAAGGTTCTCGAGTGGCGACCACGAACCGGAAGACGCAGCGTAGGCAGGCCTCCCACTAGGTGGACCGACGACATTGTTCGCGTTGCAGGCAACCGGTGGATGCAAATGGCAAATTATCGTTCATTGTGGCGGTCTAAGGGGGAGGCTTTGTTCAGCAGTGGACGTCTTCCGGCTGATGATGATGATGACATTGGGTCTCTACCAAATGATACATATAACATGAACTATATGCGTCGGAGGGCACTTAAAAAGTCGGTCCCAGAATTGTCATCTAAACAGCAGTCGTCACGCCAAGTCAGAGGCCTAAGGGCAGCTTAAGCAATTGGGGTTTCAACTGTACCCAGATTCAGCAAGTTAAATACCGGTATTTAACTTAGGAAGAAACTTATCTTAATGTATTCAAGTATTAGCTAGGGCAATTACTTTAGATCGGAAAGCTATAGAATAAATCGGTTATAAAGTAAAAAAGCTCATTTCAATTCGTCTGTTGTTTGGAAGTTATATTGCTAAAGAGACAGGCCAAGGCGTCAAACATACAACATCCATCATTCTTTGCGTCGAGTACCTATTTAAAATGTCACCGTGCATAGAAGAGTTATAAATATCCCATTACATCGCTCGAAGAACCGATAACCATTGGGGAAGAAAGGTTCTCGAGTGGCGACCACGAACCGGAAGACGCAGCGTAGTCAGGCCTCCCACTAGGTGGACACACGACATTGTGCGCGCCGCAGGTAACCGGTGGATGCAAATAGCCAATTGTCGTTCATTGTGGCGTTCTAAGGGGGAGGCCTATATTCAGCAGTGGACGTCTTCCGGCTGATGATGATGATGATGAAATATCCCATTTAGAGGAGTACAAAGAACGTTTCATTTATTATTAATTTA
Source organism: Furcula furcula (assembly GCA_911728495.1). Classification (NCBI taxonomy): domain Eukaryota; kingdom Metazoa; phylum Arthropoda; class Insecta; order Lepidoptera; family Notodontidae; genus Furcula; species Furcula furcula. The sequence goes on from OU452255.1 coordinate 20,779,590, forward strand.
GTATAAATTTAGCAATGCGACGACGAGCGGTGCTAAAGGGAGGATCCTTTGACCGAGCGAGGTGTGATGCTCGGCCAGTGCCGAAGCACCCGACAGTTGTTGTCGGGATGTTGTATATATTCTTCAAGTTGGAGAAACTTCACTTGCGAGATTCAGGATTCGGTGGTGGCGCCATCTATCATGTTGGATGTGATACTACTCGCTTTTCATCGCGTTGTCACTGTACCACATGTGGCGCCATTTGGTTATGTCGAGTCGCCACATAAGTAATAATAATAATAAGTTTATTACCAAAAGACACATTCATGATACAAATATCAAAAAGGTACGAGAAAAAAATATACAATTCAGTTAACAGTACAATCTTGATCAATTGGGTAATTTAGAATGTGTATTAGAAATTTGTTTGTCAAAACTTCTCGCACTAGGCTACGAATGTCTCGCGAGGAGCGTTTTTTTTAACTATTTTGCTATTACAATTTTAGGCATTTAGTTATGAAATATATGTAAATAAAAATAAAAAATAATAATATCTTTTACTTACGCGAATATTATACATTGAAATCAAACTACTTTTACGTATTTTATCGCGGTTTATTTGTTGATTTTACTATCCCGACGTTTCGAATGCTTTGCAGCACCCATGGTCACGGGAGGACTGAGGTGTTAAACGTCCTTATTTCACAATTATGCCGGTGTACCCTCAGGTCTTCTTAGTTATTATTTTTGGTCCGATCTACGCAGTAAGAGCTTACAGTATCTTGAGGCCGTGCAATGTTTTGATTGATATTGGGTTTAATTATATTTATCACAGGATCCCAAGCCGGTGGTAACACCCAACCATCTTCTCTATTGAAATTAGGATGCTTTTCAGTCCTCCCGTGACCATGGGTGCTGCAAAGCATTCGAATGGTCGGGATAGTAAAATCAAAAAATAAACCGCGATAAAATCCGTAAAAGTAGTTTGTTTTAAAAAAAAAGTAACTAAAAAAATAAGTACTTATAGGAGAATATACATTTAAAGAGACTATTTATTGTTTTACTGATGTGGAAAATTACTGTTCGGGTTTTTCAGACAGAATCTAGAAGTTCATATTATATTCATGTCTATATCCTCAACCGTATCGACTCATACATTTCGCAAAGGCTGAACCGCTTACTATCACACTAACCTTGTATTACTAAGTTATAAAAAAGTATAATGCTATCTAGACATACAAAAATGTATATCCCGATACAACCCTTGTTAGAAACCAGAGCACGCCGTCTTATTATTCTATATATTTTCACGTGGCCATTATTTTTTGGAGCCTCATTTCCCCTTTCACAATAGAAGCAATTTGACGACGACGAAGGTGTAGTGTGTTAACGAAGACAATTTATGCTAAAATCACACATATAGTTTTTTTTAATACTTTGAGATAGACCGTGTTACGCGGCTATTTAACCTTACCATGGATTATTAGAGCAGCTGCTTAACATGAAAAGTGACCTGTCTTACAGATTTGTACTATGAGCGCACTAATTAGCGTGACAATAATATTGTCACGTGACCACTCACACACCCACACACTTTCACCACTGCAACAACAAGGAGCCATCTCCAGCGAGATAGAAAAAAAAGACACCGAAAGCGAAAAAGGCTCCCCAGCCACCTCCTATTATCGTTTACACGGAACGTAGTGTGGTTTTCACGTATCCTCTTGTACTAAACGTACATGTTAAAAACTACCAAATTCATTTATGAAAATTTGATGTATGTAAAAAAGAATATAAGTACTTTCGCTAAGGTTAGTGATCGACATAATATAAATACTCGGAACAAACACAATCTTGCTGTACACTCCACGCGTCTCCACAGAATTAGCAATTCCTTTATGGGCCAAGGTATACGTTTTTATAATAAACTGCCCCAGGATATACGAGATCTACCAATAAAAAAATTTAAAACTACCATTAAGAGCCATTTGTCTAAAAAGGGCTATTATAAAATCTCGGATTACCTGGAGGATAAAGCTGCGTGGGCTTGAACTGCAGTACTCTTGCAAGCTTATAGTTTAAGATATATTTATTGTAAATATGTTTAAAAAAAATCTTATATAATTGAAAAAAGACAAGCCCGCTGAGTTTCTTGCCGGATCTTCTCAGTGGAGGCCGCGTTACGATCCGGTGGTAGTTGTAAAAAATGACAATATGTAAGAGCCCCCGTGAGGCCTATGCATAATAAAGAATTTTGAATTTTGAAAAGTTCTACGATTTCCTAACATCGACTGTGTCCAGTAACTCATTTTTAATTAAAATGCGAAACGGGGACAGTGTTAAGGTCAACGCAAATAACGAAGACGCGTATAGAACCATTACTAAGCTACTCTTAGAAAGTGAATGCCACTGGTATTCTTACGAAAATAAACAAGATAGACCAATCAGGGTGATGGCGAAAAATTTGCACTGTTCGTGCGATCCCGTCAGGATAATTGAAGATCTGACAACCAAAGGATTCAAAATACAAGATGTTACTAATAAACTGAACTGGAGGACTAAAGAACCGCATAATATGTTTATGCTTTCATTCGATAAGGGTGAAGACATTAACAAAATTTATACTATTAACACGTTGAGTGCGATACCAGGTCTAAACACCTTGTATACGTCTACGCTTACAGTGCGGCTAAGAAAAGTATAGACTTCCTTGTCTTGCGGAAGGCCTAACTTTAACTTGGTTCGGTGTAGGAAAAAGATGAATATATATCTAAGATGTATTATTAAAATAGAATCCAATGGTGTACCTACCTTAATACCAGGTTTTTACAACTGGTACCGCACGGAAGAAATAAAATTTCATAATAATGCGGAACCAGGTCGAAACACCTTGTACCTCACTGACCTGGTACCGCACCCCGCGTTAGCTTCGCGCGACGAGTGTTGGTCGTTGGCTTGCAATCGTGAGAAACGTGTCGACATGGCGTCAAGACCAACAAAATAGTGCCGAAAAAATATATTAAATGATGTTTGCGAGGACAGTGATGCAGTGAAAGTTAAATCTAATTATAGATTGAATTATTGAATTATTTAAACTCGCCCCAATTTTAAACAAGGATGCTCTAATTACAGCATATCACGGCGTCGTAGCTTCTGTTTTAAGATTTGGTGTAATTTTCTGGGGGTTTTCAACAAATAGGGACATTATTTTCAAAATGCAAAAAAGGTGCATTAGATCCATGTTTAATCTACAATGTACAGACTCATGTAAACCATTCTTCATCAAATACCAAATTTTAACTTTACCTTCTCTATATATATTTGAAACAGCAGTTTTTGTAAAAATGAATCAAAAGTTATTTACACGACAAAATGATATCTGCGTAAGGAATAGACGAAATAATAACATATTATGTCTAAGATCGTCTCGGACAGCTCTTTTACATAAAAGTATTTATTGCATGGCGCCTAAGATATACAATAAGGTTCCAAAAGAAATTAAAGACCTTGAATTAAACCTATTTAAAAAGCATTTAAAAAAATATTTAGTAGATAAATGTTACTATAAAGTGTCCGATTTTTTAGCAGATCAGTGAATTATATGCAATTTTTGTGATTCCCTTAACTATGTTGTAGTGTTTGCATGCTTTCTTTCTTGGCAAAATATGGAGAGACTTATTAATGTATATTATCTGTATAACACCCATATTTGTGAACAATAAATGATTGATTGATTGATTGATTGATTGATATCAGAGACAGGTGAGTCAGCATTACTAATTATTTTACTTACCTAATTACGTTTCCCATTTAGTGCGTATTTATGTTTAAAAAAGTCGTCAAGTGCGAGTCGGACACGCACATCGTGAGTTCCGTACTAACTAACCCCGGAAAGTTTACCGAATCGAGTCTTGAACTTTTTCATTTTTGCCGATTATGTAGTAAATGACAAACTTAATTTTGCAGTTTTCGCCAAACATGATACAGTTTACTGCAAGTATAAGTGTGTAATTGCAAAAATGTAAATTGTTTTGTGATGTAATAAAAAAAAATACGGTTCGTGGAGGAAATTATCAAACATTTTACAAAAAAGGACTTTGACAATGATACAGGTAACTTCAACGCAGACGTAAATGCGTGCACACACTTACACATACATATACACATCCACATGCAATCCACGCTCACACGCGCTCACATATACACATACAAATAAATAATAATAAATTTATCTTTTCAGAACCCGCACGAAAACTTGACAAACACACTTTGGTAAAAGGATGTTACGCAAAACTCCGAACCTTTTTAACCAGCCGCCAAGCTGACAAAAAAGGAAAAAAAATAACTACATGTGTTCAGTGCAAAAGAAGCTTTTGCTACCCATGTTTTACTGAAAAACATTAATTCATGTTTTTTTCCATTATATTAAAACTTAATTACAGCTATCGACATTTTTATTTCACATCCTTAAAATACGCACCAGATGTCCCTTATTCAGTGCGGCACCGAGTGATTAAGCCTTGTATTTTGAATATAGCTATAATTTTTAAACTAAACAAGTTGTTAACGAACGGCTTCAGGTGTATGTCAATTAATTCATTATTATTAATATTCAAAGCAAAAAAAATCATATATATTTTTAAATGAAGGCAAAAAATGGATTTAAGTTTCTTAAATCTTACAGGGTCTATAAGCCTTGTACCGCCACAATGGAAGTTTTATTACCAGGTCTATAGGCCTTGTACCGAAGGAATGGAAAGTATTGAAAAGATACTGTATGTCGCAGCAAACGTGTTAAGTCTATTCTCGGATGCAGAGTGGACATACAACCGGTCAAAGTATCTAAATTGGTACCCTAGTGCAAAAGGTGGCAAGCATACGGGCACACTCAGAGGTACTGCTCTAAAGAGCTCAGGTGTGTAAAATGTACAGGTAAGCACCTAACTAAAGACTGCAACAAACCTGCAGAGACCAAACCAAAATGTGTCCACTGTGGTGAAGCGCACCTGCTAGCTACCGGGGATGGAAAATCTTGAACGTCATCACATCATTCGATGAAAGGCTCAAGAAACTGGAACATAGCACTAAAGTAGCTATAACTAAACAAAAATGATGGATAACTCACTAAAAATAATGGCATGGAATGCTAATGGATTACTTCAGCATCAACATGAGTTGGAAGTTATCCTAAACACAGAAAGTATTGATGTGTGTCTTATATCCGAGTCACACTTCACAAACGAAACCTACATTCAAATAAAAGGATATAAATTATACTCGTACCACGCATTGCACCCCGACAATAAAGCAAGAGGAGGTAGCGCCGTTATAATAAAATAGGCTTACTACAACGAAAGGTAAAGAACTATTAGGTACAATTAGAAAAATGAAATGTGATACCATATCAACGGGGAAGCCTACCTACTGGCCGACGGATTCACATAAAATTCCTGACTTGATCGATTTTTTCATCTATAAAAACATTTCGTTAAACTATGTATATTACTATAGAAGAGGGTTACGATATGAGTTCGGACCATTCACCAATTATACTAACTATTAATGAGGATATATTATATAAAGAAAACCAAGCAACTCTAGTCAGTAAAAATACTGACTGGAAAAGCTTCAAACACGATTTGGAGTCCGTAATGATCCTAAAAGTGCCTTTAAAAACACCACAACAATTGGAATTAGAATTAAGGAATTTTATAATAAATATCCAACAATATGCTTGGAAAAATACACCTGTTCTAGTAAAGAAATCCAGCATCATAAATTATCCGAATGAAATCCGAAAACTTATAGTTGAAAAGAGAAGACAGAGGCAGAGGTGGCAAAGAAGTAGATACCCACCCGACAAAACTGTTCTAAACAAACTTACAAAACAACTGACTAGAAAAATTAGGAAATTTCGTGATGAATCTATGCACACTTACCTATCTCAGTTAACCAGTGATCGAACCACAGATTATTCTCTTTGGAAAGCCACTAAAAGTTTTAAAAAACCCATTACGCAAATTCCTCCAATTAAGGAGAAGAATGGGCGCTGGGCTATAAATAATGAACAGAAAGCAATTACATTTGCAAATCATTTGGAAGAAATATTTCAACCAATAAACCTGAAAATGAGGAGATCATTCTGAATGTAAGAATACAAGATGAAACCAATATGACGCTCATCACCACACCAAATGAGGTTCATAAGGAAACCCAACTACTAAACAAGAAAAAATCCCCGGGTTATGGCCTCATTACCGGAGAAGTCCTCGGTAATTTGCCCCGTAAAGCAATTGTGAAACTCACCACACTTATAAATGCTTCGTTCAGATTAAAATACGTACCTGACATGTGGAAAGTGGCTGAAGTCATAATGATACCAAAACCTGGTAAACCACCATATGAAGCAACTTCATACAGACCAATTTCTTTGTTGCCAATAATGTCAAAGTTATTTGAAAAGCTCTTATTGACACGTTTAAAACCAATCATAGAAGAAAGAAACCTTATCCCAGACTATCAGTTTGGGTTTAGGGCAGAGCACTCTACTATAGACCAGGTTCATAGAATTACCAACATTATTGAAAAATCATTAGAAGAAAAGAAAGTTTGCTCTACAGTTTTCCTGGATGTAGCTCAAGCATTCGATAAGGTGTGGCATGAGGGTCTCATATATAAGTTAAGAAAAATGTTACCAAAGCAATTCTCCGATATCTTGGAGTCTTACATAACAGAAAAAATGTTCAGAGTAAGACAGGAAGACTCTTATTCTGATCTTAAGCACATCAAAGCTGGAATACCCCAAGGAAGTGTACTAGGTCCGGTCCTGTACTTATTTATTATACACCTGTGATATCCCAAAGTTAAAAAACAACACCATTGCAACATTTGCTGATGACACGGCCATTAGGGCTACAGGTGTCACACATGCGGAAGCTGTGGAAAATGTACAAACTGCCGTGAATACCGTATATAACTGGACAAGAAAGTGGCGAATAAAACTCAATGAATCAAAGTCTGTTCATATTGATTTCACTAACAAAAAGTCAGTCTATCATCCGGTATACATAAACAATCATGTTATACCCTATCAGCCTTATTAATAAATTATGATTAGCGTCAGAACAACTTTACTCCAAGACTTACGCAAAGATTAGGCAATTATGGTATTAATAAACTAGGAGTAAGGACGGAGTTATCTAATCAAAATTTACTTCCGGACTAAAAGTTACTCCGCGGAGCCCCATGGTTTAACGCTTGAGTAAGCATAGATTTGTATTGTATTTCTAACTTCCATTGAGATATATATACTAAACATAACCTAAATATATTTTCAAATTTTTTTGGTATTCGTTCGAGTACTTACTAGTGTAGTTTTAGTGTTAGTGGTATTTTGTAATTATTGTAGATTAAAATGAATAGAGATTATTTCATTGACGATTTGAGAATGATAAAAAAGAATTGAAGAAATATTACCATTAATAGCTGCAAAAAGGACTTGGGCTCGTGAAGAGGTAAATAAACTATCTCAATAAACTAAACTATTAGCCTAGTTATGTAGGCTACAGCCGGATGATTCAGAAAGAACTAGAACTGATTTTAAAACTATTTTTTATTAAATTAAATTACATTTTTAATATCTAATTTAAATATGTAGTGACCGCTTCGATGTTAGAAGCTAAGTGAAGAGCCGATTCCGTCGCTATGGGTCCATACAGTGGATCTAGTTGTGCGCCGTCAGCTGGTTTTCGGCACACGTGCTGGATGCGTCCATACAATAGCCCTTCTGTTCTTGTATAGGTTGCATTGTCAGCAAGTTTTGCATTACACGCGCCGGCTCGTGCTTGAGGCCCACCGTGGTTTCTGCTCATACATGCGTCCTTTGAGGTGTACTGTAGTTTCTTGTTAGGGACGGTGTAGCGGTATGTAACAGGCTAGATCCCCGGCCTAATTGTTATAGATTAATATTCTGCTAATAAAAAAACAGAAATTCTAAAACCACTATCTTGAATTCAACAAGAGAGATACAGAATATTATGATGTAAGAGAAATATAGAGTGAAGGTTGTGATTGTCAAATAAAAATGTCAAATATCAAAATTTACTTAACTGCCAGTGTCTTTTTAGTCATTTTGTTAATTTTTTTTACTTTTAATTTCAGTGGGTTGCCATAACATACACCTTAGTCTCAGTGTAAGAATTGTATTGTTACTCCGAACCTACTTCGTATTTATTAATACCGTTATTAAGACGTAGCTATTCCGTGACTAATCTAGAATTAACTACTTCCGGTGTAACTTTGGAGTAAGAGAAAAATATGCAATTTTTATTAATAAGACAGTATGAGAATACCGCCAAATACCTGGGCATGACACTTGACGCAAGACTTCGCTGGAAGGCTCACGTCAAAAAGAAACGCGAAGAGTTAGGCCTTCGCTACAAGAAAATGCACTGGCTCCTCGGTAAACACTTGTTTCTGTCAGTGCAAAATAAAATACTATTTATACAAACATGTCCTAATGCCAGTGTGGACTTATGGTATACAGCTGTGGGGCTGCACCAAACAAAGCTACACACATCAAAAGTGTCTAGGGATCAACATATATTTTTGCAATAACTTTTCTCCTGATTGATATTAATTAAAATTTTCTTTAAGGATTCATCAAATAAAGTGTTTTCGTTTGTCACAGTAACGATAAACCAAGTCACCTTTGCATTAATAAAGAAATTTGCCATTTTCCTAATAAAGGGATTTTTGACATTTGAACCACTAACACAAAAGTTCGAAAAAAAGACTGAAATAACAGTTTTCTTTAAAATTTTATTGGGTAACTTAAACAATTAATAATCCGTGTTTCTACCGCGAACACTAACAACACAAGAACATCGGTTTGGCATACTCAAAATGAGTTCATCCAAATCACGCTGTGGAATGGCCGCCCATGTTCGTTGCAACAACAAAAAAAGGTCTTCTTGCGACTGGATACCCTCCATATTCGGCAGAGCTCTTCTCTGTAGCATATCCCATGCATGCTCAATCGGGTTCAAGTCTGGCGACTGAGCAGGCCAGGGCAGGACATTGATGTTAGCTGCGGCGAGAGTCTGTCTTACAACTCTTGCGGTGTGCGGTCGTGCATTATCATGCATTAACTGAAATAAGGGACCGATTTGCACTTGTAGAGGAACGATGACGTCTGATACAATCGTCTCAGCATAAATTTGAGCGTTGAGGTTGCCTCTGATCCAAATCAACTCAGTTCTTCCGCCGATCCAAATACCCGCCCATACCATGATGGTTCCACCACTATAAGGATGGACTTCCTGGCAGGATTTTAATCGCTGTTGGCGTCCAGGGGTTCTCCAGTGTTGTATACGTCTTGTATCCGGTCTCATACCAAAACGAGACTCATCAGAAAAGCACACGAAACGCCATTGTTCTTCTGCCCATTTTTTTGCCCAAAAATGCTTGATCCCTAGACACTTTTGATGTGTGTATATACAAATAATACAACGCTTCCAAAATAAAGTACTTAGAGGAATTGTTAACGCGCCTTGGTACATTAGAACAAGCGATGTCCATCGGGACCTCAAAGTGGACTTCGTGGCCAAAGTAATCAAGGACTACGCTGAAGCTCATGAACGTCGGCTTCATCACTATGTGAATGTCGAGGTTATCCAGCTCCTCGACAACACGGACATAGTGAGAAGACTGAAAAGGACAAAACCTTTTGAGTTAGTTTAAGTGTTAAATTAGTGCAGTGTAATCACAGTGTAACAGCGGTAACAGCTCAGTGGGCGAGCGCTTGCCTTGGAAACAAGGTGCGCAGGTTCGAATCCCGGCTCGTCGCACCTCTGATTTCTTCAATGAATCATGTGCGAATCGTCTTTGTGCGATTGTTACTAGCTTTCGGTGAAGGAAAACATCGTGAGGAAACCTGCATGTCTGAGAAAGCTTAACTAGCTCTCGAATGACATGTGAAGTCCGCCAACCCGCACTTGGCCAGCGTGGTGGACTATGGCCTAAGCCCCCTCATATTGAGGGGAGGCCCGTGCCCAGCAGTGGGACATAAACAAGGGCTGGTATTATTATTATTATTATTTAATCACAGTGTAATGCAGTGTAGAACACAATAACAAAGTGTCTTCACCTTAATAGAGACAATAAGAAAAGTGCCATTGGACACATTCTTAATCTAATTAATTTATTCGTTTAGGTCAAATTAATAGTACTGATTAGCCTTAGGTTAGATTGTAACTTTTATGGTGCTACCTCATGGGAGCAACATTAAGAAGAAAAAAAAACGTGACCACTCACCTATTTGGTGGCGTAATAGCCGGGTGGGGTTGTAGCCTCCGTGGCGCAGTGGGAAACCGCTTGCTTTGCAAACCGGAGGTCATGGGTTCGAATCCTGCGAGGGGCAACAAATTTGTGTAGTTGTTCCTTACTGGCTAGGACAATGCAGGCCGATCACCTGATTGTCTGTAAAGTAAGATGATCCATGCGTCGGATGGGCATGTAAAAAGTCGGTCCTGCGCCTAACCTCTCCCCGGTCGTGTCGGTCTCCCGTCCCATCGGATTATGAGAGGTATAAAGGAAGAGAGAGTGCACTTGTGTCTGCGCAAACACTTGTGCACTATAATATCTCCTGCGTACATGGTTGACCTTGTGAAAGATTAGCCGCTGTGGTCGTATCGGCCAGGAGGACATTATTATTAGCCGAATGGCCTGCTAATTAGTGCGCTCAGGTAAGTACAGGTCACTTTTCCTGTTAAACTGCACTGCTATAAGAGTTCACGGTAAGGCTTCAGAACAATAAATAACTATTCTAAGTATTTAACTCGCAGATATACCTAATAATACTGTTACGACCGGGAGATAAAAGTGTTAATTACTCCGTTAATTATTACTTAATTGCAATGATCTCAAAACGCACTGTTAGTCTATAGGTCTACTATCGATTCGTACCGAAAGATCTCGAATTCTCAATAGAAAGTAGGTCCCTCCAATTCGCATGTACTTGTACCTACCGCTCGCTCGCTCACGGGTCACTGCCCCCGCCTATTGTTAGTTCATTCTCGAAGGTCACGCCGCTATTGTATCGGCTCGAAAGTACTAGACTATACAAGTACTTACGACTACATTCGAGAGAGTTCCACCCCTCTGTTAATTTAGGTATATAAGCCGACGCATAGAGGCGCCCAGACAGTTTGTGTTTACAAGCGACAGCGGAAACATCTTAAGGAAGCGATCGAAGAGAATTGTACCAGCGACCCTTGCGAAGACTTTGGACTACTGAGAAGTACTGTGCGACTCGGACTACTGTGCCTTGTGTGTATACTGTGTATACATTGTGAGTGTACGTGGAATAAAATCTTCTTTTACGTTAATCGGCATTTAATTACCCACCCGCACGTAACAATTGGTGTCAGAAGCGGAATGCCGATTCTGCCGCGTGAAGAAGAAGTGCGTACTCCGCGAACAAGAAGACAGGTGGAGATGGATGCTGCACGTCGCCGTGGTCAAGAGGAGGAGGTCCAGCCTGAGAATGCTACCTCGTCTGGTACCGCACCAGTGGGAAGCTCGACAGAGGTAAATCTCTCAACCCTGCTGGCTGCTATCCAAGGTATGCAACAGGCTATCCAGGATAACCAAGAGACTACCCGCCGCGACATCCAGGCTATCCAAGAGGCCACCCGCCGTGACATCCAGGCTACCCAAGAGGCCACCCGCCGTGACATCCAGGCTACCCAAGAAGCTATCCAAGAGGCCACCCGCCGTGACATCCAGGCTACCCAAGAAGCTATCCAAGAGGCTACTCGCCGCGAGATTCAGGCCAACCAAGAGACCGTCCTGTGCAAGATTGACGCCGGCATTTCTATACTCGGCGAGAAAGTCACAAAACTGGAAGTGGACATCAAAGAGGTTACTCTTAAGACGGAAAACCTGGAAGGCCGCATCGATGAACATGATAGCCGTATTCATGTTCTGACTAATAAGGTAACTAAACTAGAGACTCGTCAACCGCTAACCGTGGCCTCATCATCACCATCAGCCGCAAAACTCGACCTTCCGCACTTTGACGGGTCTTCATCATGGACAGCCTTCCGCTACCAGTTCGAAACACTGGCCAACGGGAACGGCTGGACTGATGGCCAATCTTTTATGGCCCTGACGCTTGCCCTGCGAGGAGACGCTCTGATGATATTGGAAAACCTGCCACTTGAAGGACGGACCTTGGATGCTCTCTTGGAGGCATTAGAGACGCGTTACGGTGAAAAACACCTGGAGCACGTTTATCGAGCACAACTCCGCGATCGGACACAAAAAGCGGGAGAAAGTCTCCAGCAGTGGGCGCTTGAGGTGGAAAGGCTGGTGCGTCGTGCATACTCATCGGCACCGGCGACTGTGGAGGTGAATCTTCTACAGTCATTCGTGGATGGCATACGGGACGCGGAAGTCAGAGCTGCCGTTCGTCTGAGCCATCATTCGACGCTTAAGAGCGCATTGGCCCATGCTCTCGAAGTGGAAGCAGTACGTCAAGACACCCGAGTACATAAAATCCGGGAGATAGCGTCGGATGACAGGAAGCCTCAGTATGTCCCCACTTGCTATGGCTGCGGAGAAAAGGGGCATATTCGACTGGAATGTCGTAAAAAGAGAAAGAGGGTCACGAGCTCCGGGACCCAAGTGGACCAAGACCTGTCGTTAAACTAAGTGTCGCCAGGACCGCGGGGCGGGTGCTGGCTGGTAACAATAAGGCCCCCACCATCACCATTACTCAAGTTCGCAACGGAAACAGTCTGACCATCGAAGGCACATTAAATAATCAGACATGCACTTTGACAATAGACACTGGAGCTTCGCGGACTATTGTCAGACCAGAACTACTAAAACGCACCGTTATGTGGAAAAGGCGGTCCCCACCGTGTCGCCTCCAGACAGCAACCGGCCAGCCAGTCTCCGTCCTCGGTGATACAGATGTAGAGATTAATATTGGTGACCGAACATACATCCACTCAGTTCTTATCGCGAATATCACGGATGATTGCATTCTGGGCCTAGACTTCTTGAAGGATCAGCGATGTGTTTTGGATATTGATAAAGGAGTGTTAAGGTTCCCTGATCAAGAAGTTTGTCTGCAAGGATCACACACATGCAGTCTTTATTGTTTAAAGGTTTTCATACTGGCTCCAAGATCTGAAAATTTAGTATCAGTGAAATTCCCTAAGAAGATCAAATCAAACAAATGTGTTATAGTAGAAGACGCCGGCAATCATCCACATATTATCACGGCCAGGACATTACTTATGACAAAAGGAATAGCAAAAGTAAGAATTTTAAACTTGAGTAATGAAGAAGTTCGTCTGAAGAAGAATAGCCTGATTGGAAGATGTGAAGAAGTAAAGTACCTGAAACGGTTAGACACTTCAGCAGTTCAGCAAAATGTGAGTTCGACCAAAGACGATCACATTCGACAACTTTTGGAAGATTGTAAGAAAAATTTATCACCACTGGAACTGCAGCAAGCCAAAGAGCTTTTGGTTACATTCAGGGACATTTTTGCAACCGGAAGTGACTGTGGTAGGACAGGCCTTGTAAAGCACCAAATTGATACAGGCGATGCCAGGCCTATTAAACAGAGACCTCGACGTATACCGTGGGCAAAAGAAACAGAGGTAGCCGAAATGATTAAAGACATGGCTGAAAATAAGATCATCGAACCCTCTACAAGCCCATGGTCATCACCTGTGGTGCTAGTAAAGAAGAAGGACGGAAGTACGAGGTTTTGTGTTGACTACCGAATGTTAAATAATGTCACGAAAAAGGACAGCTATCCCCTGCCGAGAATTGATGATACCCTGGACATGCTCAGTGGTATGAAATGGTTCTCAACTATTGATTTGAAGAGTGGCTACTGGCAGGTGGAATTAAGTCCAGGAGATAAAGAGAAGACGGCTTTTAGTACTGGAATTGGGAACGGACTGTGGCATTTCAATGTCATGCCCTTCGGTTTATGTAATGCTCCAGTAACTTTCGAGCGCCTTATGGAGAGGGTGATGGTAGGTCTCCTTGGGGACGTATGCCTGGTTTATCTCGACGACGTGATTGTGATGGGACGCAGCTTCAAGGAGAACCTGAAGAACCTGGAGAAAGTGTTCACCCGGATCCGAGAAGCAAATCTGAAACTGAGTCCAAAGAAGTGTGCTCTATTTCAGAAGGAGGTCAGTTACCTAGGACATGTCATCTCGGCGGATGGAGTAAAAACCGACCCTGAAAAGATAAAAGCTGTTCAGGAATGGCCTGTCCCGAAAAATAAGACGGAAATGCGAGCGTTCCTTGGGCTTTGCACTTACTACAGGTGCTTCATTAAGAATTTTTCGGAAGTGGCAAAACCATTACATCAATTAACAGAGGATAAACGCGATTTCATCTGGGAGTCGAATTGCGAGAATGCTTTTAGTGAACTTAAGCAACGGCTTTGTGAAGCTCCTATATTGGGTTACACAAGCAGGGAAGGAAGATTTACTGTGGACACGGATGCTAGTAACACGGGAATCGGTGGAGTGTTGTCGCAAACACAAGGGGACCGCCAGGTGGTAATTGCATACTTCAGCAAAGCACTTTCAAAACCAGAGAGAAATTACTGTGTTACCCGCCGTGAATTACTTGCTGTGGTAAAGACTTTACAACATTTTCAGAAATACCTTATAGGAAGACAGTTCACGGTTAGAACCGATCATGCAGCATTAAAGTGGTTGTTACAGTTTAAAAATCCGGAAGGACAGGTAGCAAGGTGGATAGAGCAATTGCAGGAGTTCAACTTTGTAACCGAGCATCGCAGTGGAAAAGGACACAATAACGCGGACGCTCTGTCACGAAGACCGTGCGCTGACGACTGCAAGCACTGTGGTAAAAATGAAGCCCGAGAAGAAGTAAACCTTATAAGGACGCATGGCTTATACGATGAGTGGACTGGACCCAATATGAGGAAGGCCCAAGAAGAAGATGATGACCTTGGACCAATACTGCGCTGGAACCAAAGCGGAAACAAACCCCAATGGAAGGATGTGTCTGCTTACAGCGCGACTACTAAAAGTTATTGGGCTCAGTGGGACAGCTTAGTTCTGGAAGGCAATCTGTTGTGCAGGAAATGGGAGTCCAACGACGGAAGGGAAACCACTCTGCAAGTGGTAATACCACGAATCATGGTGGCCCCTCTTCTACGGCACGTCCACGATGGTGTCTCTGGTGGTCATCTTGGAGTCAAGAAAACCCTCGTTAAAATCAGACAGCGGTTCTACTGGCTACGATGCCGTGAAGATGTCGAAGATTGGTGCCGTAAATGTACTGCTTGTGCCTCGGTAAAAGGCCCGCAAACCAGAAGTAAGGGACAGCTGAAGCTGTATAACGTTGGGGCACCATGGGAGCGCATCGCGATAGATGTAGCTGGGCCGTTTCCACAGACTGACGATGGGAACAAGTACATAATAGTAGTGCAGGATTACTTCAGTAAGTGGCCTGAGGTGTTCGCAACACCCAACCAAGAAGCAATAACCGTAGCCAAGAAACTGGTCCAGGAGGTGATATGTCGATTTGGTGTACCCATGGAAATTCATTCGGACCAAGGACGTAACTTCGAATCTGCCGTATTTCAAGAAATGTGCAAACTTCTTGGGATCCACAAGACCCGTACGACACCGGCACATCCGCAATCAGACGGAATGGTCGAGAGATTTAACAAAACTCTAGAGAATCACTTGGCCAAAGTAGTGGATGATCATCAAAAGGACTGGGATCAGTACATCCCTTTGTTCCTGATGTCCTATCGTTCTGCAGTACATGATAGTACGGGGAACACGCCAGCCAAGGTGAACTTCGGCCGAGAGATGAGACTTCCGGTGGACGCAATAACGGGTACCCCACCTGACAGTCCTAAACCCGTTACGGACTATGTGTGCGATCTTCAAAATCAGTTGGACGAAGTGCACAAGAGAGTGCGGGAGAACAGTCTGAAGACCAGCGAAAGGATGAAGACCCGCTACGATCGAAATGCGAATACCAACGGTTTCGATGAAGGAACGCTAGTGTGGTTTCACAATCCGCTTCGCAGAAAAGGGAAGTCTCCGAAACTTCAAGCCCGCTGGGAAGGACCCTTTACTGTTATTACGAGGATCAACGACGTCACCTACCGCATCAAGAAGGGACCCCGAGGCAAACCTAAGATAGTTCACCTGGACAGATTGGCACGTTATCATGGTGATAATGATGCTCGGGACGAGCATAACTAAGAGGGGGGTAGTGTTACGACCGGGAGATAAAAGTGTTAATTACTCCGTTAATTATTACTTAATTGCAATGATCTCAAAACGCATTGTTAGTCTATAGGTCTACTATCGATTCGTACCGAAAGATCTCGAATTGTCAATAGAAAGTAGGTCCCTCCAATTCGCATGTACTTGTACCTACCGCTCGCTCGCTCACGGGTCACTGCCCCCGCCTATTGTTAGTTCATTCTCGAAGGTCACGCCGCTATTGTATCGGCTCGAAAGTACTAGACTATACAAGTACTTACGACTACATTCGAGAGAGTTCCACCCCTCTGTTAATTTAGGTATATACGCCGACGCATAGAGGCGCCCAGACAGTTTGTGTTTACAAGCGACAGCGGAAACATCTTAAGGAAGCGATCGAAGAGAATTGTACCAGCGACCCTTGCGAAGACTTTGGACTACTGAGAAGTACTGTGCGACTCGGACTACTGTGCCTTGTGTGTATACTGTGCCGTATAGTGTATACATTGTGAGTGTACGTGGAATAAAATCTTCTTTTACGTTAATCGGCATTTAATTACCCACCCGCACGTAACAATACATATGTTTGTGATGCGTTCATATGCAACTAAATGTATTCACATATAAAGTTATAGTTATAACTTATAACATCATTGATATTTTGAACAAACCTGTCATTGCTGTTACTTACCTGGCTGTGTAATAAACTATTTAAAAAAAAAAACCGACTTTAAAGCAAATTATCTAAAAAGCATAAAATAACGAAAATATATTGAAGTCGGTGCTAGCACATCATGTTAACTAACACTAGCACCAGCTGACATCGACTTCAATATATTTTCGTTATTTTATGCTTTTTAGATAATTTACTTTGAAGTCGGTTTTTATTTTTTTTTAAATAGTTTATTTAACACTTTTTAGTGACTTATTTTACCAAAATAGGTATCAGCACTATCACGCAACTCGAACGTCTACGTTACAATAACTTACTGAAAACATAAAAAGTTTATATCTCTTAAACTACTGGACCGATTTTGATGAAACTTGTACTCTACCCTAAGTTGAAAAATACTCTAACTATTGCAAAAAGAATTTTCAAAATCGGACTTGTAGTTTCTGAGAAATCCGTGGACAAACCTACATACATACATACATACCTACATACATACATACATACATACACTCATAAAATTTGGTAAATTTGTTTAGAAGCCCACATAGACTAACATATATTAATATTACGCATTTTTATCAATATTACATACATACGCGTCGAATAGAGAACCTTCTTTTTGAAGCCGGTTAAAAAAGGAATTCACGTACCTAATAACTTACTTTCATTGCAGGCTTCTAGTTTTATTAATAAACTAGCGCTTTTTAATATCTTCTAAATATATATCTTCTAAATATCAATAACAGAATAAAACACAACGAAAAATTTTTAATAAATTTTTTATTAACTTTCCAGTACATAATCACGCCACAAAGCGGTATATTCTGAAGCGGTAAAAACTGAAGCAATCCCCAGGACAACGGGCCTTCATTGCCTCGACGTGGGCAGTTAATACCCTGACAATGGCGAGCAGAGTCCCCTTACAGTAATAGTAGATAGGTAGCTTGTTCGTCACCTAATCCGTCGCGCTGCGCTACTTCAAAGAGATTCCAAATAAGGTACCCGCGTAGTGTTTGATGCTGTCCATATTCTAAAAAGTTTTTAATTACCGGTCGTATGTTGCGAATGAAACCTGATGTTATAATCTATACCTTCTATCTACACATACTAGGTACCTATAAAACAAATTGATTCCAGCGTCTGTCTGTCTGTCTGTATACCAGCTAACTCCTCCTAAACCACGCAATCATACGCAATGGATCTTTAAGCGGTTTTCACCATCGGTTACATATTTTTTCACTGAAGGTTTATAACCTTATTTCATGTAAGTAGACAAAAAATATATTGTAAGAGTCGCTGACAATACATGGCTTATACGTAGGCTAAACCTGAACAGATACTTAACAATGATGTAGGTACTTACTACAGAATTTCGTCCTAATTCCATTTAATATGACAACTGATAACTGTACATATGTACATACATACGTAAATAGATAAATAACACCCAGATATTTGGTGGGAATCGAACCCACGGCCTATTGGAAAGCGGCCAGGGTGTCTAACCACTAGACGATGACGAGACCCCAAAATGTTGTTTTGTTTGTTTTCCGATACAACTAAAGTAAGAAAAACTTTATGGTTTCAGTTTCTAACATGTTGTGCTAAGAGATTGCAGTAATTATAATATCATAGGACACATTTATCAACACATGGTTATCTAATAACAAACTAGGCACAGACTGTAGGTACTTCTGTAGCCAAATAACTGATACAAATACTTATATACTTATTATTTACCTTTTTATAAATACATACTTACTCTAGTAGATAAACTAGCGGCCCGCCCCGGCTTCGCACGGGTAAAAATATATGTTTAGATTATAATATAAAGAAAAATATATTTAAAGTAAATTTATCTAATTAAAATAAGATTTTTCCTAACAATTTTTCCATAACTACAAATGTTTTGGGTTTATTTAAAACCCTTATAAATTGAATAATGTATTTTTTTTAACCTACCTCAAGATGAAGGGTGCGGCCATAGTCCACGCTGGCCAAGTGCGAGTCCTAACTGGACTGCGACATTTTTTTTTAATCTATAACTGACTCTTTATTAATTGGTTTAGCCTCCGTGGCGCAGATCCCTTGATGGTCTGGAAGATAAAATGATCCATGCGTCGGATGGGCATGTAAAAGCCGGTCCTGCGCCTGACCTCTTTCCGGATGGGTTGGTCTTCCATCCTATTGGATCCTGGGAGCAAAAGAAGAGAGTGCAATTTGTGCCTACGCAGACACTTGAGCAGTAGGTACACGTATAATATCTCCCGCGTAGATGGCAGATCTTGTGAAATATTGGCTACTGATGTGGTCACATTGGCCAGGAAGACATTATTGCTAATTCATTAAATCCCTATTCTATAATATTAGCTCCGATTTCTTTATTTAATCATGTGCGAAGCTTTCGGTGAAGGAAAACATCGCGTGAGGAAACTTGCATGTCTGAGCAAGCCTAACTAGCTTTCGAATGACGTGTAAAGTCCGCCAACCCGCACTTGGCCAGCGTGGTGGACTATGGCCTAAGTCCCTTCATCATGAGGGGAGGCCCGTGCCCAGTAGTGGGACATAAACAAGAGCTAACAAGGGGTATTATTATAATACCTATTAGCGACTCTGTATGTCTGACAAAAGGACATTTCTTATTTAAATAAAAAACCGGTTAAGTGCGAGTGCGAGTCCGACTTACGCACCGAGGGTTCCATACCTTCTTTGAACCTATTAAAGTTATTTTACTATTCTTCTAACACCTCAGATAACAAAAGAAAAACAAGTTCATTTGTCAAGGTTTTTTAGGATTAGGTAAGTACTAAACAATTTTATTTTCCTGTAAAATATTGATGATTGATGATTGAGACGATGTATACCCATAATTATTTCAGATTTTTCCCTCCACAAACTTTGGAGATAAGGCGTTCCAATGGTATTTTTTTACACTTTTGATTATCATAAAAAAATACGTGATATAAACCAAATTAAAAATTGGTGTAAGATGTTCAAATGAAGCCCTTTAATATACCCACTCGACATGAAGAAATTTTGATTACCCATTTCGACCGCTATTAAAAAAATAAAAGATTACAAAATAATTTTTCATTTGTGATGAGGTTGGGTAAGTAAGATCTAAAAATATTCAATTTCCTAATCGATAGCGTCAGTGGTTTCTGAAATATATAGGTGTGACAAACAGACAGACGAAGTCTCACCCTAAGGGTAGGTTTTTTTTTATCTTTTTGATGTGGAACCCTGAAAATAACTGAGTCCTTCACGACGTTTACAAGAATAATGGGCTCTTGAACTACACCAATTTTCCAGGCGATAGACATAGTCCAATACACATTACGTCTAGACAATCAGCCAGAAAGATAGACGGATGGACGGACAAACACCGACGTCTCACTTCTAGGTTAGTATTAGGTAAAGTAGGGCCGATTATTTAACAACGTAACCACATACTGTGTACTGTGCTTCACTAATATCACATTTATTTAAACACTGGATTTACTTTTTATTTGGAATCCGCATTTAGTTGTAATAGAGTGTAGACTAAGGATAAAAATAAGATTACTTTTAGCCTAATTTTGCATGTCATGTTTCTACTTGTCCATTTCTTGTGGTCAATTTCAATTGCATAAGTTTTTTTTATTAATTGTGTAACCAGTGTGCGGTGTATGCTTTTGCGGTCATACGCGCTCTCGCTGACGGGTGTCCACGGAAGATCAGCGTCGTTGCGCCAACTAGGAGCAACGACACATGCTGAGTGGATAACCTTTCAACGGCATTCTTATTAGTAGTTTAAGAGTACTAGGCTAGTTATATGTCGTTGAATAAATGTTTTTCTTTCTTTCTTTCTTTTTAACCTTGCTTATAATTTTTTCGAAGTTAGAACTGCAAATTTGCTTAAATTTTTCAATTACGATTATATTATAGCTACAGAACAAAGAAACTGACAGATGTCAAATCTGATCTATTAAATTGGCCCTACAGTATAAAATTGCCCTACTGCTGGGACATTCGGGCAAAAAATCTGCACAATCCTATCTGTACAATAAACTATTCATAAAGGTGCTGACCGACTACCATCGCAGGCAGCATTCGCTAAGCCAACTAAAACTATTTTTGAAGGAAATATGCATTTTTTTGCATGCTGGTTAAAAAAAAATGAAATGCATTTAACCTGGTGGGGAGATAAGTAAATTCGCCTGAAGGTCGCGCGCCACGCCGGCCTATAGGCAACTGCATTGCACTGCCACTCGTCAACTGATTCATTAGTTGTTAAGTCACTTGTATCCCGGTAATTTTAGCCATCGCACACACACACAGCAATGTTTACACACTGCTGTTTAGCAGGAGAGTATCTGACATTGTGGTGATGTCTACCTGGATGGTTCCTTGCACATGATGCCTACTTTCTAGTATTTTCTGGTACTCAACATAATAGTATCAACAAAATGTGTGCAATAAAGTATTTATCTATCTATTTATCGTGGAGGTAATGAACTTCCCTTACACACACGGTAACAGCAGGTTAGGTCGTCGCCCTTTTATCGCTGGTCAAAGAAACGTACGATTGCTTTCTTTGAGTGAAGTAATACGTAGAGAATATATAATATTCCGAACTGAGGGGGGGTTAGCAATAGAATTGGCCCGTTGGTCTAGTGGTCAGTCACCCTGCCTGCTAACCGATGGGTCGTGGGTTCGATTCCCGCCAAGTGTCTGGGTGTTGTTTATCTATTTAAGTATGTATTTACAAAAAAAAAAAAAGTATATAAGTATTAGTATCAGTTGTCTGGTTTCCATAGTACAGGCTCTGCCTAGTTTGGGATCGGACGACCGTGTGTGGATTGTCCCAAGATATTATTATTATTCTTATTAATTGTCGATTATTAATTGTTAATTGTCGATTGTCGATGTATTCTTATGTAGGTTTATATAGGTAATCTATGTAAGTGCCAACTTTACTTAACTTTCTATTCTACCTATCCTTCTTAGTTGTTGTACATTTCACTTGCTCTCACACTTTAGTCATCTTTTCCTCTACCACTCTGGGGTTTGCTGGTAGAAAACTCAATTATGAGTTAAGCTCGCCTTTGTACTTTTTTCATGTATTGTATTTTATCTGTGTTTTGTGTGTATGTGTACAATAAAGAATTAAAGAATACAAGCTTAAGGTGAAACCACACTAGGCGTAATAGCACTGTAGTGGAGCGGCGCAACGCGACACAACGCGATCAAATATGTACGAGCTTACGCGGCAGTTGAACTACGCTGCGCGTCATTAAAAAAAATGTAGATCAAACGTTGTTCAGTGTTATGATAATAAATACTCGTTCAGATACGATGTAAACCTGAACCTGCACTAAAGAAGTCTATAACCTCTTACCTTTTGTCGTTTTCGCGGAACCCTTCACCAAGTCCCCGACACCTGTGGGGGTCAACCGGGGTATGTGGGATTCTTAACCACTAAAACCCCTAAAAAGCGGCTGTCGCATCGGCACATGGAAGGGACACCCGGGCTCTAATGTGGGATCTGCACCAGGTCAATGCCTTTGAGCCCGATTATATAGCCCCCCGCAACCCCGCCACCGTCGTCCTCGGAGTCGCCGTCAACCACCCCGAACGTCCTGCGACTCCAAAGGGACCGCACAGACCATGCTATAATTCCCTTTCATCATCATCAGCCGAAAATCGTCCACTGTTGAACAAACGCCTCCCTTTAGAACGGGTGTGGGGGGAACGGGGGGGGTGGTGTTGCCATAATCTCCACGCTTGGCAGGTGTCTTGGGGACCCTTCGGAGTCGCTGGACGCTCGGGGTGTGGGCCCTTTGAGCGTCCATTGAGTACGGCGGCCACTCCGAGGAGGACGGCGGCGGGGTTGCGACCCCCGTCCCCGTGAGTACCGTGTCAGGTTCCCGGGGGGCTACAATGCGCCCCCCGGCGGCGGGCTCAAAGGCAAGGCACTGAGGGGCCCCTGGTGCAGATCCCACCGGAGAGCCCTGGGGTCCCCCCTCTCATGTGTCGATGCGACAGCCGCGGGGTTTTAGTGGGTAAGAATCCCACATACCCCGGTCGAGCCCCACAGCTCCCGGAGATCTTTAGAAGATTTCCCCGCGTCAAAAAAAAAAAGGTGTCTTGGGGATCGCAATACAGATTACCATCTAATCCAATAGAGAGATGCTGCGTCTTCTTGTTTCCCCTTAGTCGCATCTGACACCCAACGGGATGAGATGGGTGGGGTTCTTTCCCGGACACCCCACTGGTAAAGCGGGTAATCCCTTTAACATATTGTGAAATGTGCTGCGCCATGCTCAGGCGCCCGATACGGCCTGGTGCCAGTACCCATGGAAGTAATAAGTACTACCAGTACTAATTACTTCCATGCCAGTACCTCAATCGTGCACATATGACCTTACAATGACGCAACGTACGCTTAATGACGTAAGTGAAAAAGAGATAACAGCTATGGCTGTTATTTTTAACAAAATATACCGACGACGTAATGACAGTGGAGTTAAATATTAATCAAGATAATATGTCGCAATGTCAATAAACAGACTATTACGCATTCAAATGAGGCAGGCAGTAAGGTACAACCTAGATTAATAATTAATAATACATTACTGTCAAGGCCTGAAATAAAGCAAATTACGATCGAATTATGTATATTGAAATGACGAGGTGAAATCAAGGACCTACTTATAAAGTGATTTGATAAGGCTCCGTAATTTTTAACTAAATGGGGCAGTTAATTTGTATTACAGCACAGACTTAAATTAGGAGAAAAGTTATTCCTAAACCTATGCATATTTCTCATTATCATCCTATTTCTATACTTCTTTTTCTCTCGAAAGTTCTGGAACATATGGTGTATCGTCAACTTACTGCTTACCTTTCTAACAGTAACCTCTTTAATCCTTTCCAGTCTGTTCTTTAATCCTTTTCGTGCCGGGCACAGTAAGGTCACTGCTCTTCTTAAACTCACTGATAATATCCACTGTACTATGGATAATACGCTTCTCACTTTGTTAGTACTTCTGAATTTCAGCAGTACCTTTAAATCAGTTGACTTTGATGTCTTTTCTGGTTTTCTCAAATATTATAGCTTATCTTCTTCTTCCGTTGCCTGGTTTGACTCATATCTTCAAGGCCACTCGCAGTGTGTTCGCCTTGATGATAGCCAGTCTGATTGGTGTAATCTTACAGCGGGTGTGCCTCAGGGTCGTGTACTTTCTCCTTTACTTTTTTCGATATCCATCAGCTCTGTTTCAAAAGCTATTTCTTACAAATTACTTACATTTCTACGCAGACGGTTTGCAAATTTATAAACATTTTCGGTGGGATGAGGCTTCGGCTGCGAAATTTGGAAAATATGTCCCAATGGTTGCGTAAGTTTGGAGTAGTTATAAATCGCAGGCTATAATTATTATGGACAGCAGAAATTTCTACTTGGGACTAGACTTTCAAGCGCTTTACCCAATAACTCGTAATGGGTCCCATAATTTTAGTAATTCGGCTAGAAATTTGGGTATAATATTTGTTTCATAATTAACTTGGAACGTTCATATTTTAAGCCTCATTTACGGTCTTCGGCCGGACATTCGGGGTGTGGGTCCTTTTTTTTAACGTGCCGTCGGAGTCGCTGCCGTACTCGGTGGATGTACTAGGTACGGGCGAAGTTGCGACCCCCGTCCCCGTAAACACCGTGACTGGTTCCCGGACGGCAACAATGCGCCCCTTGGCGGCGGGCTCAAAGGCATGTCAGTGAAGGGCTTCTCGTGCAGATCCCACCGGAGAACCCGGGTGTGCCCACTCATGTGCCGATGCGACAGCTGACAGCGGGGGCTTTAGTGGGTAAGAATTCCACAACGACCGGGGACGTTTTGGTTGTTTCCTGCGCGAAAAAAGGCTTCATTTAAGGAAAAGTGGGGGCATCACGCGTCACGTGTACCGTGGAGTTTCGCGGTGCGTTGGTTATTTTTTCCGTTAACAGTGCGGCGCCGGCGGCACGTGCAGCGGCTTCATCGCACGCGTAAATACAAAAATATCGCAATGTAAGGTGATGTTTATAGAGAGAGATGCGACGCGTGAAGAGTGGCGTCGCCCGTCACTGCACCCGCGGTGGGAAGCGCTGTGGCGCTAGCGGGGTGCAACCGGAGCCATATTCAATCTAACCGACTAGTCATAGATGATATTGTATCGACTGGTTTTATGTTGGCAAGAGGTGGGAGCGTACTCGTATGTTCCAGTTTCCAGCTGTCCCAACTTACAACATAAATGACGAAAAATTGTACAATGTTATTAATGTAATATGTACAAGAGTGACCAAATTGCCGCTAGGTGCGCCGCCGCAATAAACGCCGCGTGAGACGCGATGATGCCGTCTGCGGGCTCCGCCGCAAATAGCGCTGCATTTGAAGCAAACGCGTGTATAATTGCTTTTCCATAAACACATCCCTACAACGCCATATGTTTGTATTCAGTGCGTGCAGACCGCGCCGCCCAACGCTACGCACGGCACCCTGCGTCTCCATAAATGAGGCCGGCGAAATTCGCCCGCGTTGCCGCTGTGAGCGGCAGCTCGTGGCATGCTTCATACATTTGTTCCATTCGCCCGTCGCGCCGAACTTACGGCCCGGCCACTACTTTGGTCAGAGCGGCGTGCTATGCGACGAGCGAATCGGTGGCGCGAATGCCATGCCATGTAGTCCACTCATTTCTGGCGGTGGCGACTAATGTGCGCCGCTGTCCGATTCGCTTTGTTTCATAGCATCTCTTTTCGCGCGTACATTTGTTCCCTTCGCGCCCCGCACCGCTGCCGCCGGTCGCTCGGAGAAATTCGCTTGCGTTGCCGCTGTGTGTGGCGGCTTATTAATCTGTGGTGGCGGCTCGTGGCATACTTCATACATTTTAGCACATTTGTTCCATTCGCCCGTCGCGCCGCATCGCTTGTAGCAAAATATTCGTGGCCGAGCGGTCAGGCAGGGTCACTTGCGCAGGTCATAGCTGTCGTAACTTAGTGTTAACCTGAGGTGTTAACGGAGTATCAACGGTTAAATGTCACGCCAGTCACGTGAAAATATCGTGTAGAAAATTTAACAATCATAAAAAATACTACTTACATAAATAATGTTATTTAAGTTTATGACTATATTTGTAATACAAATGGCGGTCTTATCGCTTGAAGCAATTTCGTCTAGACAACCTTGTTAAAAGAAATAAGTTATGAAATTTTAAAATGAGTGACATCTAAACTGTTTTTGTGCTGTTTAGGGTATTGGAGGGCACAGAAAAGTCATTCCCGGTTGTTATCAGCTAAAAAGCAGTCATTAAACCAAGACACTGGCCACTTTTGTTCTTGTTAGATGTAAATTGGCCCGGTGTGCACCAGATGTGCAGGACAGGCTCCCTCCTCCTCGCGTCGATACCTCAATGCTGAGGGTCGTGACCTGTTGTTACGGATGCAGATAATACTTTGCTTCGGATGACGGTTTTCCACTTATCACGATCCGAGGCATCATGGAACGCTACGTGAACTGGGGTTTCGAGAGTGGCGCGAATCTGGTCAGAACAACGTGTCGGCGAACGTCCCCGTGGCCTTTTTCCTTCGATCTTACCTGTAACAATTAACTTTTCTAAGCTGTCAGAATTTTTGCGAGCTATGTGACCAAGCACTCAAGGGTTCGTCTCAGACAGATGGATGACAGTCGTGTCTTGATCTTTAGTTCTTTAAGAACCGACACGTTGGTTCTTTTTGCAGTCTAGGGAATCCGGAGCATTTTCCTCCAGCACCACATCTCAAAAGCATCAATCCGTCTGCGATCAGCCGCTTTGAGTGTCCACGTCTCCGCCCCGTACAGGAAAATGGAGAAAACCAAAGAATATACCAGCTTGGTTTTGGTCTTTAAGGTGATGTTCCTGTCTCTCCATATACTCTGCAGCTGTGTCATGGCACCCTTAGCCATACCGATACGTCGACGCACTTCAGGCTCGCATGAACCAGCTGAAGCAGGACAGGCTACCCCTAGACTATTCATCCAAGGTCTTGCAAGAGCATAGGCTGCACAATAAAGGTCTTTTCATCTTCACTGGACCTGCTAGTATCTACGGCTTTGTTTAGGTTCATTCTTGAGTGCACCCACGGAACGATTTTTTTGTTCTTGCGGGGGTAATCGTCTATAGGTCACTGGGGGTCACCCTGTGGGGCTCAAGCGAAGTCTGTGGGATTCTTACCCGTTAAAACCGGTCTCGGTGCTCATGGAGACGGGGGTCCTCTTAGGAGTCGCGGCTGAACTCAATGGACGTCTAGGGTGTAGGCATACCCCAAACATCCAGCGACTCCAAAGAACTAAAGGCAGTTTAAAAAACTCAGCTGGTCTAAAAAGGCACTTTCGGTGAATCATAATATGAGTAAGTTACGGTTTAATTTTTATTTGTACGGCAGTATTAACACCAAACATGAATCTGCTTATAAATGAATTGAGTATGATTAATCTAAAATGTTTTGCTAGTTTACAAAAATTACAGGACTTGCGACGGATCTGCTGGGTATGCAGAATACAAATTCCTTTTAGATGAATTACTTATGTGGCCTTTTTAGGACACTAGGTTAGCCAATAACATAAGTACAAACATCAAGGCGGTAAAATTTACAATGCAAACTTGTTCTGGGGGTATACATCTATATCTATACTTATAATAAAACTGTAACAGGTCCAATTCTGTACATTGAAGATATTTTGAAAATTATATTTGGAGGGCATTCTATAACCGATACTGAGGCCGAAAATGTAATTTTTTTAATTTTTGTCTGTCTGTCTGTCTGTCTGTCTGTCTATCTGTCTGTCTGTCTGTCTGTATCACGGCTGAGCATCACGCCGAAACTACTGTATGGATTCAAATGAAATTTGGCATGATTTGAGATCTTACTACGAGGTAGGACATAGGATACTTTTTATCCCGTAATCTAGCACGGTTCTTTTGGGAGAGGGGATTAAAGTCAAAACGGGTACTTGGTTATACGCTTGGTCCGATTTTATCAATTTTTCTTTATAATATAATAAATATTAGTAAGGGAACACTCATAGAGAGTTGTTATCAAGGTTTTGTAATCGATCGGGTTAAGCAACGTTAGGTAAGGTCATTAAATAGATGGGTGACCGTTTAACGCCATTTGAACTAAACGGGTCCGTGCTTCGGAGAGCAAGTAAAAAGTGGGTCCCAGTTTTTAACCGACTATAAAAAATGAGGTTATGTATTCGATGCGAATGTCAGTTATTCAAAGTTTAGTCAGCGTAAAAATTGCGCAGGCGGAGCTGCGTGGGTCAGTTAGTATATATATATACCTTTATGTTTTTACTAGGTGGTAACTTCCTTGCACACGGAACCGTCCAGGTAGGTACCACCGCAGTGTCAGATATTCTGCCGCCAAGCAGCAGTGTGTAAGCATTGCTGTGTTCCGGCGTGAAGGGCACTGTAGCTGGTGAAATTACCGGACACAGACTTAATATCTAATGTCTTAAGGGTCGGCAACGCGCTGGTGATTCTTCTGGTGTTACTAGCGTCTATAGGCTGCGGTGGCTACTTACCATCAGGCGGGCCGCACCCGCACGCTTGCTTGCCACCTGGGTAGTATAAACAAAAAAAAAAGTTTGGAGTCGCTGGACGTTCGGGGTGTGGTACCCAGGACGTTCATTAAGTACGGCGGCGACTCCGAAGAGGACGGTGGCGGGGTTGCGATCCCCGCCCCCGTGAGTACCGTGTCTGGTCAAGGGGGGTTATAATGCGCCCCCGAGCGGCGGGCTCAAAGGCAAGACACTGAGGGGTTCCTGCTGTAGATCCCACCGGAGAGCCCTGGTGTCCCCTCATGTGCCGATGCGACAGCCACGGAGGCTTTAGTCGGTAAGACCCTTGAAAAGGTACCCTGGACCTGTGGTCCAGGGTACCTTTTCAAGGTTTCAACGACGGGTATTCAGATAGCAGTATGTGAGTTATTTCTGTCATATTCCTGTCCCATTTGCAAGTCACATACCACCTACCTACGTAACCTGCTTTTAATACTTGTCACGTAGTCATATCAAGGATGTAATTAGTTCAGTTGTTTAGGTTGATTACAAAATTGAGTAATTTTATAATTTTCTGCACACCTTTCTTGATTTTTTTTTCGTAATAACCTCCTGACCATAACACACACGACAAAAAAAAATAGCGAAATTGGTCCAGACGTTCACGCGTGATGCCGTGACCAAGGGAAGTAGGGATTCATTTATATATAAACAATGATATTTTACTAAAGATATGTTATATCCCTACTAACGCACGATAAAAGTTGTCTCACTTGTAGTTAGCTATACCTAGCTATACATTTTCCTACATATAGTCTGACAAGGACAGATACATAACGAGAAAAGTAAGAGAAAACGAGATGGCTATATTTTGTGCGTTCCGTTGTCAGCGTTGGTTAAACGCTTGTCAGTGTCATCTTGTCAACTGACACATTCAATTTTACAATTATTTCTTACAATATTATTCATCATCATCATCATCATCACCAGCCGGAAGACGTCCACTGCTGAACAAAGGCCTCCCCCTTAGACCGCCACAATGAACGACAATTTGCTATTTGCATCCACCGGTTTCCTGCGACGCGAACAATGTCGTCGGTCCACCACAATATTATTATGAAAATTGAAATACAAATTGAAAATCAAATTATTTTTTCAAAGTTACATGTGCTATATTATTCCTGACTGTTTATTTACTTTTGCCTGGTAATTTGTGCACATTATAAATACGCAGGACGGCATTTTCAGTTTTTAATGATAGACGTCACGATGTCGCATTAACTACGCGGGACGGCGTGCGACTAAGGCCTCGTTTACGGAGGCGCGGGGCGTCACGCGTCGCGTTGGGCGGCGCGGCCCACACTGAGTAAAACCATATGGCGTTGTAGGAGTGAGAGAGAGATGCGAGACGCCACGCCACACGCGACGCGCGACGCTCCGCGCCTCCGTAAACGAGGCCTAACTGCTACAAAACCCAGTTGGGGGATACTCGCTGAACGTCTGGCGAGCGCTAATGGCATATCTATTGTTTAAAATATCATTGTATATAAATAAGTACTTACATGTAAATATATTTTATTTATATATTTTTATTTATTTCTTTTAGGATGTATGTATCTATATTTTACTTAAACTTGTATAAAGGTAGTGAAGTGACTTCCTTTCCAGTAGTTAATAAAAGAGTTTGTTAACTAAAGAACTCAAGACTGCAAAAGGCACTTTAGAAAAGTTTAACGAAGGCAAGTTGTATGTTACTTGATATTGGTTTGCTAGAACTTTCCAGCAATATTTAATTATAGAGAAAAAGTACGAGAGTAAATATCACGTTATACTGTAGATATTATTAATGTTTTCCTACGTACCTATAAATAAATTAATATGACCGTATACGAATACTCGTTTTTTTTTTAAGATTTCAAAGCACTCCCCCGATATTATTCGGGGATTTTTTTCCTCTTGATTTATGTCTAGACAATATGAGTTCTCTTAAAGCTATATTTAGTTTAAAATTTAAATTCCTGTAAATTGATAATTTGTAAATTAATAAATATTTTGTAAATTTGTATAAATTAATTATTAATTGTAAATATGTATAACTAGCGACCCGCCCCGGCTTCGCACGGGTGTAATTGAGAATAAAAAAAATTAATAATTTAAAGTTACTGATTTGATTATAGAATTTCTTCATATAATGTTAGTAGCTGACTTTTCGTAACGCAATATGAACAAATTTTGTTTAGAAGAGGGCTACGTATAGCTGTCTGTCCATGGGCAAAGAACTCAACGCTTAGGTTTAAGCCTGAGCTCTGAGCTTGTGATTTGTTAATAGTATTTATAATTTTATTAGAAACTGCAGACGTGTACCGGTGCACAATTTGGGTGGATTAAGGACAGGAACAGGACACCAATTCTTTAAAACCAATTTATGGAAACAATACGGGCTTCCTTGTTCGGTTTCATCGTTAAGACGTAAACGGGGGTCAACTGGGAAATTCTTACCCACTAACACCCCCGCGGGTATCACGTCGGCACATTAGATGGCGGACCTGGGCTATCTGTCGGGATCTGTACCAGCTGATACCACTCAGCGCCTTGACTTTGAACACGCCGCCGGAGATGCACATTATAGTTCCCCGGGAACCTGTCACGGTGCTTACGGTTACAGGGGTCACAGGGGAAGCCTTTAATGGGATTTATGGGACCCTGTTGGTGGTCAACCGGGTATGTAGGATTCTTATACACTAAACCCCCAGGCGGTCGTGCAATCAGCACATAAGAACCCCTTCTTGGGCTATCCGGTGGGATCTGCACCATGATACCCTCAGTGACTTGCCACCGGGGGCACAATAAAGCCACCCGGGAACCTGTCACAGTGCTCACGGTTACAGGGGTCACGGGGGAAACCTTCAATAGGTGGGTATCCGGTGGGGAAGTCAACCTGGGTATTTGGGATTCTTACCCACTAAAACTCCCGTGGCTGTCACATCGGCACATGAGAGGGAAACCTGGGCTCTCGGGTGGGATCTGCAACAACCAAGCATATTATATCCCAGATTTAAGTTATATTATATGGAATGATACAATGATATGATGGCGGCCGAAAGCGAATGAACTTCTCTTGTACTTGATTGTTAAGTATGTACCTCATTAGGTTTAGTCAACGTAAGCTAATTAAATTTATTTACTTAGAAAAAACTTCTAAATAAATTCAGTTAATATATAAACCTTCAGTGAAAAAATAAAAAGTTTAAAAGTACACAAAAGCTATCCCAAAGAGAGATTTGAAACCGGACCCTGCTGTGCTTAAAAGACGTTTCCGTAACTTCCAGACCACGGCTACTCTTATTCAATTAATCGAATTACTTGATCATATTCTTGTTATATGTCTGCTCAGTCCCATAAATCTGAATTAGGTTTTCTATATAAGTACATAGGTAAACCTTCGATGAAAAATTATATAACCGATGGTGAAAACCGCTGCGTGGTTTAGGAGGTGCTATCGGATATATACAGACTCGGATAGCGAATTTGTTTCACACTATGTAAAGATACTTTGACGTCGATAGGGAACACCAGCCAACCTGTAGAAAAAAACCTGACTGACAGACAGACAATAATTCCAATAAAGTTTTGGCTTTTATATCATACGTACAATACATGCTTATTGTATTCCTACACAAACAGACATTTTGAAAATATATTTTCATTATCTTATTTTTATTTTGTTATATTTCGGAAACAAACAAATGATACCACTTATTACTAAATATAAGATCCAATAGTACATAAAAATCAATTCAGTTTCCACTAATAAGTAACTAAATCATAACATTAGAGAGAAGTTAACTACGTATGCATGAATTTAAATTTAAAAAATCATTAAATATAAGAAATATATTAGAGATAAAAAGTGCCGGAGTCAATATGAGTTAAATATTTAAAACATCGAATCTTAATATAAATAAAAAAATCAAAAACAAAGTTTAATAATACAAAAAAATAATCCGCTCGGGGGTAGCGAACCCGGACAGTCCGTACTTAGAGGACGCTTCCGTAACCACTTGGCCAAGGAACTTTTATTTTATCTTCCGAATTATTGTATCTTATTGTTGTAATATATTTGTACCGCCATCAGTTGAGTAATAATACTTCTTTTTTACCCTGTAAAGGGATAAATTATGAAAAATATGAATTACTAATTCAATTAATTTTCTTAAAGAATGTCTGTGCAAAAGTTCAAGCCAATAGGACCAAGGAATCGCGTTCTCCCATACAAACTTTGCCCCCCTGTTTGACCCCCTTAGAGGTTGAATTTCGCAAAATCGCGTCTTAGTGAGCACCTATGTCTTAAAAGGAACCCCCATGCAAAGTTTGAGACTCCTAGCACTTGTAGTTTCTGAGATTTCGTGATGAGTGGGTTTTTGTCTACTCTTTTATATAATAAGATTGAAGTATGGAATAAAATTGTATTTTTTTTAAATTATGTGTATGTGACTTGCAATGGTCATCATTATTTTATCCCATTCCTCTTCCCGGCCTCCTCAGGACGAATAATAATAATAATAATATCTTGGGACATTCCACACACGGTCATCCAATCCCAAACTAGGCAGAGCCTGTACTATGGAAACCAGACAACTGATACTAATACTTATATACTTTTTTTGTGTAAATACTTAGATAGATAGATAAATAACACCCAGACAGTAGGTGGGAATCGAACCCACGACCCATCGGTTAGCAGCCAGGGTGTCTAACCACTAGACCAACGAGCCTGACGAATACTCGTTACCCGTGGGGTGTCCGGGTAAGAAAATCAGTGAGCACCTCCAATCACCTCCTCGTTGGGTGTCCTTATGTGGCGACTAAGGGAATACAAGAAGACAGGCAGCAGCGTCTTTCTATTGGATTACCTACCAGCCTACCACATATACCTACTGCGATCCCAAGCCGCTTGCCAAGCGTGGGGATTATGGCAACTCCTCCGCTCTAAGGCCTTTGTTCAGCAGTAGAGGATAGAGTCTAGATCTTCAGTAGGTACTAGTGTGTATCAGCAGATACACTCTAGTACTGAAGACTGGCACATTTCCTGTACGTATACTATTTTTCATTCGAAGTTCCAATGTTTACTAACATTGGAATTGTCTATGAATTGACGAAGTAACTAGTGATGTGGTATCGTAGACACTTAACGAATCATAATCGATCGTTACAGTTAACCGTTACTCGTAACGACGATTTGCGTAAAGCATCATCAACAACTGGAAGTGAAAAAAGAGTCTAATAAATATTTAATAAAATAAACATTAATAATAATCGCTCATTCAGACAAAAAGTCCCATTATTAAAATACATATCTATACAAGAAAGTCGTGTTAGTTACACTATTGATAACTAAAGAACGGCTGAACCGATTTGGCTGAAAATTGGAGGGGAGGTAGCTTAGAACCAGGAGACAGACATAGGATATTTTTTATAAGGTTAAGCAACATAAGGCAAGGTCATTACATAGACTGACCATTTAATTACATTCTAAGCGTCTCCGTGCTTCAGAGGGCAAGTAAAAGAGAGGCCCCGTTTTGTAACCGACTTCAAAAAGGAGGTTATGTATAAGACGAGTACCTATGTATCTAATACTATTAAAAATGTGTAATACGTATTACATAATAAGCCTATGCGGGCATCTAAAAACGTAAAAAGAGCGCAGGCGGAGCTGTGCGGAACTGCTAGTATCAAAATATATATCCAAAACACATAGGTTCCGTAACTAAAAATCTAACAATAATGTGTTCATATAATAGACACATTGAAATGTTTTCCTATCGTCCTAAAATTATATTTTTGGTCATGTACATATTATGTACCTATTGTATAGTGGTTGAAAGGATTAGACGGCAATAAGAAAACAATGGGCAAACTCGGGTAATTAACATTTGGTGTATTCGGAATCTCGGTGGTCATAAAACACCTGGGGCGGTATTATGATAAAATTTAGAATGTACCTAGGTAGAAAAAAAACAATAATAACATAACATATACATCGACTATAGTATAACATCCAGTAGAGATGCTTTTTTAAGAGGACTCTCTTGTGGGCTGAAAATCCGCAGAAAGGTAAACGGTTAATTATAAGCCATATTGGCAACGAAGACGGATTTATTGAAGGTAGGAAGGAGAATGGATATTACAAGCACAGAAAGCTGAAGGAGATTACCACGGTGAGATGGATGCTCACAATTTTGAAAAGTGGTTTGAAAACAATTTGCTAAAAATTCCTTCTGGTTTAGTCATAGTACTGGACAACGCGCCCTATCATTCGCGTCAAATAGAGAAGGTTCCTAACATGAATTGGCGAAAGGAAACCATACAAAACTGGTTGCGCGATAAAGAAATTCAATTTAATGAGACGAAAGCGGAACTAGTCGCTAAAATAGATTAACAGAAATTTAAAAAAATGTACATTGACGAGTTAGCGGCATCAAAAAATATTACAGTTTTGCGCCTTCCACCGTATCACTGCGAGTTATACCCAATAGAACTGATATGGGCACAAGTAAAGAGTTACGTGGGTAGAAATAATAATACATTTAAAATGGAAGATGTTAAGGTAATGCTGAAAGATAGTTTGGCGCGGATAGGGGCGGAACAGTAGGCAAAATGTGACCCATGTTTTAAAAGAAGAAGAAAAAATGAAGAGTCTAGATGGAATATTGGATAGGGCAACAGGCTCTGTGGTAGAACCGATTGTTATTAATGTGGGTAACTCCAATGATGACATGTCAGAATATTATTACAGTGATGAAGAAAATAAAGAAGCTAGCTGACCCACGCAGCTTCACTGTCCTAATTTTTCATTAATACTGGTAGCACTGCGCTTATAGTGTTAGTATTATAATATTATACAAAACAAAAATAAAACAAAAATCTCGCGCCGTACACACACCCCTAAAAACTACATAACCAATATTATTGCTGCCATTTTTTTTAAAATTACAATTTAACTTCTACTGACCTCATAATATTTTCACTCCCCTGTTGCTGCTCGGTATTGACGTTTTTGTTAGAAAAACGATCATTGTATAACGGTTATTGTTATAATAACGGTATCGATCGTACGCGTTTTTCATAACTTCACTAACGTTCCATAGACAAATATAGTTACGAAAAAAAAACAATCACAGCTCGTGTTGACGCCGTTACCTAGTTTGTGCATTTTTGGTAAATTTTGTTAGTTTTTCCTATATAATTCATAGTTAAATGCAGTGCGAGATGGACGTGATATAGTGCTAGATAAATTAAAATAAACTTCAGCTAAATTCTGCGGAAGGTTGTCGAGAAAACATGTGAAAATGGTTTTGTTTACATGATCTGTAACTTCTAATGACCAGAACTGTACGCTTGCTTATCTTTTCGAGGTTATTAAAACCAAGAAGCCCGTATATTTATATGACAAGCTGAGATTTTCCCGTACTTTTAATCCCTACAACACCAGGGCCTCTGCTTACCTCTTGTGTACGCCAAGACACAGGACAGCAGCCTTTCGGGGCAGTTTTAGATTTGCGGCTACCCGCTGCTAGAATGATCTCCCGCCACCTATTCGTACTGTAAAAACAACAAATACCTTCAGAGCTAAAGGAGTTGTTCCAGAAATGTATGAAGCCTGGGCCAACACCATGTACACTATATCTATATATAACTATTCAATATAGTAACTGTTTTGTAATGTTATATTTTTTTAATATTGCTTCGTTTTATTGTACATTTAAGATATCTTGGTCAAGGAGAGCAATACCAAAGAGAATATAATACTACTGTAGCAACACCCCACAATAATATGATGGATCGGAAATACGTAACTAAAATGTCATTTTGACAACTGACTATACCTGCGATTGAACTTGTTGCGGATTCCAATCCAAATCACAGGCGATAATCAATACAATAAAGCCCCGGGTCAAGAAAGAAACAGTCAATGAATGTCCGCAAGCATAAATAATCACTAAAAACTCCGAAATACATTATGTAATCCACGCGTAAACAATCTATTACGAAACGTCAACTATAGCATTAACTGTCAAGTAGTAAACCAACGTCAAACGCAACTGTCATGGCTGCCCTAAAAACAGGGTGGACATACTAAATAACTGCAAAAGTAATCATTTTTGTACAATTGTACTCTGCTTCAAATTAATTTATAAGTATTTTTATGAAACTCTCCTACGTTTTTCCTATTTTTCCATGTAGTGTACATAGTGTAGGCCCAAAATGGAACATCTCCTTTAAGTTGCATCTTCTGAACTTACAAAAGATGCAATAACTCCTTACCCTAAGGTGTTTACGCCTGTGATACCTTCTGGTGAAATTAGCATTTCTGCAGCGGGTTGCGGAAATCCACCATATATTATTATAGACAACACTAATTCCAATCGTAGTCTATTGCTATTTAATATATTACCTCTTTCTTATCCTAATTTTGTATACTAATTCACTACAATACACTTATGTTTATACTTATATGGTTTATGTATACTTACCAACATTTTACACTAATTATTATTATTTTGTTACCTATCTATATATTTTCTTCCGTGACTTCACTTATCTGGTCCTATCTGAAAATCAGCGCTGTAGCATCATATTTTTGCTGCAGCAACAAGCTGAGGTAGGAGGAGCCATTTTTGACATCGCACAGCTTGGTACCAAAGAGGAGATCCTTTTTGATAATAGGTCTTAAAAGTAGGACATAACAGAGACTGACCTTAAGCCAGTCTGTTATTTCTTTTTTTTTTTTATCTCTTTATTACTACAATCTGTCTCCTGCTTTGGGACATTAATGGCATTAACAATAAGGACTTGCTCGGAAAACAACCTCTGTCGCATTCCTCTCAAAGAACCAGTAGTACCTACTACTAGTTGTTTGACTCAAACAATATTGTCTTGGGGAATCTTGCGCTTCAGTCTGCGCGTGATTTCAGTGTTATCCATAAGACGTTTAGCCAACATGTTTGGGTGATTTCCGATTCTATTTTTGTAAGATTGTGTGTATTTTATTATTTCTTGTCTTACTGTTGGTATTCTATGATCGTTGTGTAACAATTCATTAGGAACAAACCATGGGCAGTTGGTTATTGTACGGAGTATTTTATTCTGAAATCTCTGTAAGATTTCAATGTTGGAGTGTGAAGCAGTTCCCCAAAGTTGGATACCGTACGTCCATATTGGTTTCAATATGGCCTTAGATATAGGAGGATTTTATTTTCTAATGTTAGTTGGGATTTACGACCGATTAGCCAGTAAAGCTTACGCCCAACTGTTTTCTCTTTGTAAATATGTGCTTTTGCCAGGTCAGCCGTTTGTCGAGTCTCTGTTATGTCCTACTTTTAAGACTTATTGTAAACCTTTCTCTTTTGCACCATTGTATGTCTCTTTTTTATCTTCTGTGTGTTTAATGTTCATAGGGTACCTTGTTTTGTGTTTGTCAAAATAAATAGTTTTCTTCTTCTCTTCTTCTTCTTATGTCGCTCTCGCTATTTGTTAGGAAGCTACGTCTGGGTTCCCTTTAAGTTTTTTCTTTACTTTCACTTGTATTATATGTATGTAACCGCAAGCATATTATTTGTGCAGGTAACCGGTGGAAGCAAATAGCCATCTGTCGTTCATTGTGGCGTTCCAAGGGGGAGGCCTATGTTCAGCAGTAGACGTCTTCCGGTTGGTGATGATGTGTGTTTTTGGTGTGCAATAGAGTCGTCTATCTATTTACTATGTGTGTCATGTATGAGTGCATATGCATTACAATTAAAAATATATAAGTACATATTTTTTCTATAACTTTTGCGAGGACGAGTACAAACTAAAGATAAGGAGCTCCACTCCTTATTTCTTTAGCAAAGAATTCCTGCCTGCCTTGTCCTAGCCAGTAAGAAACAGCTACACTTTCTGCGCATTCTCAAAACTGTTGGTCAACATTACCCACGTGCTGGCCATTTCCTTGCTCTGCGGGTAAGTTCATAGACATAATATGTGGAGTAATATATTTTTTTATAATTTTATGCACACAGCATTTTAGGTGTGTAAGGCATATGCAAAGTAGTCGTCGAAGGTTTAAATATTACTAATCAATATTTTATATTGTAATTAATAAAAGAAGACCGTCGACTTTGCCGCAATGGTTTTGTCCCTGCGACCTCTGGGCCCAAATATAAGTTCGTAGACAACAATTGGTAAGTATAAGAAAATAAAAGCTGAGTGAGTGTACTTGACAAAAAGCCGTAAATACCAATTGTTTGGAACAGACACGGCGTCTCTGCGTAGCGGCTATAAACCGCTAGATTCAATATCAGACTAATCCACAGAATGCTATAACCGAACACCAACTGTTAGTGGTAGATTAGAGAGCAAGATTTAGATAGAGTAATGCCCGTTTGCACCATGCGATTCCCTAATTAAGGGAACCCGCAAAGTCACTCTTAACTTGGTAGGGGGCTCCCTAACAAAAACTCGGTTTCACCAACGCTTAGGTATCACCTAAAGCGCTAGGAGTCCACTTATTTTAAGGAGCCTCATTTTTCACTCCATAACTGATTCCTAACGCTAGGTAGTTAAGTAACCTAAGTTAAATTGGAAAACGGAGAGCTATGAATGCAGATGTGTCTACTTTAAAATTCAAAGGGTCGGCACTTATCTAGGAGACCCATATAAAAGCAAAACCTAGCATTGTGAAAATGAATTTAGGTAAGAATCCGATTTAGGGGTCACTTATCTAATGGAGCTCCAACGTAGGAAACTTGTAGGGGATCGTTCGGGCCTAGCAAGATGGCGACGACGGGTGCGAAATATCAAACATATGAAACCGCCGTTTGTGTCCACACTGAAGTGACTTACTGCCGGTCCCAATATCCTATCAATCCCTAACTGTAAGTTAAAATCATCGATCAAGTCATCGATATCCCGCGATAAAACTCCGAAATGGAGCGATATCTAAAACCCTGACAGACTGTCATTTGAACAACCAACAGTAGGCTGCTAATATGTTATTGAAACGGAAATATGTCCTTATAGCTATCGATGGTAACTATTTTAACTTATATTATAGTAGGGAATCGAAAGGATATTGGGACCGGCAGTTTGGAGGGCGTCTAGCGCGACCGGCTTTAGCGAGTTAGCGTGCGTACTTTTCAAACGTTCCTATCCGCGCGTTCTGGCCCTTCTGGCCACACTACGGGCCTAGTCAACAAGCGACCTATCGCGCGGCTGGCGGGGTTATCAAACCATTTCGGTCTTGTCACTCGGCGTAAGAGCGTCTGAAGTATTTTTTTTTATACTCAAACAACTTTTTTGGCAACCATTTCAATTCTTAATATAAATAAAAAAACATCTCTATTTATTTAACTGTTTTTAGTTATTTCGTGTGCATCCAGCACACCATCTCAAGTGTTCAACGCCTCCCATCTCAGGATTGACCTATGGTTTGCGACACCTGAAATAAGTTTTCGCGCTACAACAGCCCGCGCGTTACTGTGGCCACCCTGCGCGCCCGCCGCCGCTCCCGCCATAGGCTCAAGTCAACGCGCGTTCACTGTGGACGACCACTTAGGGTGGTACATACTGGGTACACGGGCAAAAAAAAATAGAAACAGTAATTACAAAGTATAGAAACAGAACAAAAATAAAAATTGATAACTAATTGGTTCGAGCTAAAGCGATGTGAATCTAGGTGGATCGATGTGGATCGAAATGGACCGAGGTGGATCGAGTTAAGTCAACCCACCTTGACTTAATCAAGGTGGTTGAACCGATTGTGATGAATTTGGTACAGAGATTAGAAAGGTCATAGGCTACCTTTTATCCTGAAAAAAAACCCTATCCTGAAAATAACTAGCCCTTTTTTTAAATTTGAGGAGTGGTTTTTAAATATAAAAATTAGGTAAGTAAATCCATAAAAACAGTTAACAAAAATAATAATAAAAGCGCGGGTGGAGCTGCGTGGGTCAGCTCGTTTTTTTTATAATCAAATAAAATTGCTAATGGGGAAAAAATTAAACCGGAGACTAAACAATGTAATGTACTAATGTAACAAAAGCTTTAGTAAACGTGACACATCGTAACAGCACGCGGCACGCTACAAACAATCCCTATCCGCCGTTAATTGGATTAAACTGGATTAAGCTGGATCGCACCGGTTTAGAGTTTTTCATTTTTTAGCAACTTAGCTTCGTCAAAGGCTAACGATCCGTGATTAAAACGATATCGGATCAAAGCGCAAGGATTGAGCGCCTGCGATGTTAGCATCGTTTATATAAGCTTATTATCCTCAGACGAGACGAGGGGTTTTATAAGTTTGACGCTTATGCCTGTCTGGGTGTATGTCTGGCATCGTTTAAGTAGTGCACAGATTTGAATGCTATTTTATTTGAAAGCTGGATTAATAGAGATGTTTCTTAGCTATGTTCGGTCCAGCCGTTTTAAGATCATCAGCTCTTTTCCAAATTGATGTAGGTAGAGATATTAGTGTATATGTTACCGGCAATCTGTATAATTCAGGTATTCTATACAATACCTAGGTAATGTATAGAATACCTAAAACGTTAAGGTAATGTGTGAAATATTATGAATATTATTTTCCAGTATATACTTTACCTAGGTAATGTACACAATTCCTAGGTATTGTATAGAATTCCTGCTGGTCCACCGGCAATGTGTAAAATAACTACACTCCTTTGCAAAAAAAAAACGGGCACCTTACAGTCATTGGCTTTTCTATGGATAATATTAATATTTTTAGTATTTTATTAGCTTAGATGACTAGAAATTTCTTATTATCAATGAGAATATAGGTTTTAACACTTAAATCCTGGAATCGGTGTTTCAGTTAATGAAAACAGAGAGCCGTGTTAAAATGAACATTTTTATGGGTATAGTGAAATTAAGACTAAGAGATTTTTTACGGAATTTTAATAAAAAATGACATTAAATAATAAAAATTAATAATGAGTGTGACCTCCTCTTGCAGCGATTACGTCATGTAATCTTCTTGGCATGCTTTCCACTAGACTTTTGATGGTGTCCTGTGAAATGTTTTCCCACTCAGCCAAGATCACACGTTTCAGCTCCCTGATGTTTTGTGGAGGTGGTTGGACAGATCGTACCTACTCGCCTTTTTAGGAGGTCCCAGACGTGCTCAATGGGGTTAAGGTCGGGACTCCGTGCTGGCCAATCCAAATGACGAATACCGACCTCTTGCATATAAGCATCTACAGCGCCAGAACGGTGGGCCCTAGCATTATCGTCCATGTAAATGGCATCTTCACCAATTACAGCCAGTGCGCGTTGTGCATGTTGACAAATGATTTCTGTTCGTGAGCCATTTTCAATGAATATTATGTCAGTACGACAGCTAGAACTTACGCCCGCCCAAAACATAACGGACCCCCCACTATAAGGTGTGATATCTTCAAAACACACGTCGGCATAGCGTTCTCCTGGTCTTCGTAACACTCGCCGACGTCGGTCCTCACCATGCAGACAAATTCGAGCCTCATCCTAGAAGAGTACGTTACTCCAGTTACGTAGTGTCCAAGATAGGCAATTTCTAGCGAACCCCAATCAAGCAATGCGGTGCTCACGGAGTAACTTAGGGGCCCGCGCTGGTCGTCGACTGCGTATATCAGCTGCTAAAAGCCTCCTCCTCACAGTCCATAGGCTAACTTGCGTTCCTCGCACCTCTTCAAGGTTTCTTTTAAGGTCTATGTAACTGCATTTGCGGTTCCCTAGCGCCTGAGTCACTAAAAAGCGGTCGTCTCGTGGTTGTGTGCAACGTTTTCTCCCAGAATCTTGCCTTCTCTGAACGGAACCTGTCTCTTGGTATCGAGTCCAGGTTCTTTGGACGGTTGAACGACTCACGTTTAACCGCTGTGAGTCGTAACACTGGCTACACCCCTCTTCCAGCAGCGCTATAATTTTACTAGCTCTTATTGCTTTTTCTGCCATTGCAATATCACGTCATATCTGTACCAATAAACGTAGACCCACCGAGTTCCGGTTCGTTGGGTAGGTTTTGACGAGTAGTTGCTAGAAAAATGGTGGTCAGAGTCTGATGATGGTGCTCGCACGCGCGTGGCCCGCACGCGCTCTGATTTCTTTAAGTAAGGAATCTTTTTTTTTCGCTGGGGAAACCTTCAAAAGGTCCCCGGGAGCTATGGGGCTCGACCGGGGTATGTGGGATTCTTACCCACTAAAACCCCCGCGGCTGTCGCATCGACACGATCTGCATCAGGGGCCCCTCAGTGCCTTGCCTTTGAGCCCGCCACCGGGGGGCGCATTTTAGCCCCCCGGGAACCAGTCACGGTGCTCACGGGGACGGGGTCAGTTTTTGACCTAGTTTAAGTATACATAATTGTAAATAAACTGTAAATACAGGATGTGGTTTTGCATTTTTGCATTTTTGCCATATTTGTAGACCTAACAGTTAAGGATTATGTTAATTGATTAAAAATAGTTTAATAATTCAGTGGTTAATAACTAAAAGATAATTAATGATTCACGATTAACGTTCAACCAGAATAAAAGCTCTCGAGGGCTCAGAATCGGTCCCATGGTTGGCAAACCGCGCGTACTCTTGTTTAGCTACTTTGCGCGAAGAGCTGTGCCAGACGGGGTTATTTTATAGTGACGGTTGCACCCG
Source organism: Furcula furcula (assembly GCA_911728495.1). Classification (NCBI taxonomy): domain Eukaryota; kingdom Metazoa; phylum Arthropoda; class Insecta; order Lepidoptera; family Notodontidae; genus Furcula; species Furcula furcula. The sequence continues at coordinate 20,822,772 of OU452255.1, forward strand.
GGATTTCTTTTCATACCAAACATAACAAATAATTCATAATTTTACGTCTATCATTTAACGATTGATTTATGTTCTTTAAAAGGTATATATCAACCTCCGTAAATATGGCAAGAATGCAGAACCACACCTGTATATGGTTTCAATAAAAAAAATTCGATTGGTTATATTTGAATAGACCATTGTTTGCTATTAATTAACAATAGATAGGTACCTTGAACCTAAAAAGCAATTTTCCCCGCTTCTTTATTTTTAAAAAAGTTACTAATTTTTTATGCTTCCACTTCCACCTATAATGAAAATTATTTTAAAATAAGTAATTTGTTTTTACAAGCTGATTGAAAACAATACCTTCATACTTCACAGCGGATGCCGGAGGGGTAGAATAATAAAGAATGTGAAAATGTTTTCACTGTATTAATTAGTGTTTTTAAATGCAAAATTTACACCTCCTTTACTTTTGTCCTTTACAGATAAAAGTGGGTCCATTGCAATGATGTCAATAGTAATGATAAGCTCAGGGACATTCCCTTAGAACGTTTTAGCGTAGGTGCATATTTTACAAACACCATCAATTCATTTAAGGCATAACTAAAACGATTGTGACATACTAACATCGCAGCCGTTAGTTATATTGAGAAATTATTTATCAACTAGCTGACCCACGCAGCTCCGCCTGCGCTATTTTTACGTTAACTAAACTTTTAATAACAGACATTCGCATCGAAATCATAACCTCTTTTTTTATAGTCGGTTAAAAACTGAGACCCACTTTTTACTTGCTCTCCGAAGCACGGACCCGTTTAGTTCAAATGGCGTTAAACGGTCACCCATCTATTTAATGACCTTACCTAACGTTGCTTAACCCGATCGATTACAAAACCTTGATAACAACTCTCTATGAGTGTTCCCTTGCTAATATTTATTATATTATAAAGAAAAATTGATAAAATCGGACCAAGCGTATAACCAACTACCCATTTTGACTTTAATCCACTCTCCTAAAAGAACCGTGCTAGATTACGGGATAAAAAGTATCCTATGTCCTACCTCGTAGTAAGATCTCAAATCATGCCAAGTTTCATTTGAATCCATTCAGTAGTTTCGGCGTGATGCGCAGCCGTGATACAGACAGACAGACAGACAGACAAAAATTAAAAAAAATACATTTTCGGCCTCAGTATCGGTTATAGAATGCCCTCCAAATATAATTTTCAAAATAACTTCAATGTACAGAATTGGACCTGTTACAGTTTTATTATAAGTATAGATAGACTAAATTGCTTTTTTTCATTAGTCGTAGGTGGTACTACTGGTGGTATATACCACGGGCAACAAACGGTAGAAACGATGTACTTAAATAGTTCTGCTCACACGAACGTTCTCATTTTAACATTAGCGTCCCTCCGGTGAAGCTGTAATGGCCATCTGCGGCCAACAGCGTCTATCATTCCCAAAAAAAAAAACATTAGCGTCATATTAGCGTACTTATTTTGTCAACGCTATCTAGTCATTGTAACGTTACGCGTGTGTACGCGCCTTAAAACATTAAACCGTTATAGTACTATATAGCTATAACCATACTATATGCGACACGGCGAGCCACTGCGAGCCATTTCGCCGCGAGCTCGTCCAGTGCTTGTCTCACGATTGTGGCGTGCGCACGTATGTTATTATTTCAATAAGTAAAACCTCGTAAATTCAATTCGGTGCTCTCAAACTACTTACGGGTGAGTGTGCTTGCTATCTGTTTTCTATCTATCTGTTCTCTTTCCTGTTTCTAGGTACCTTGTAATTATCAACGGTCCTAAACCGTTGATAAAAGTATTTGACGGTCAACGTACCCATATTTAAACTATAACGGAACCTGTAACCGACGCTATCCCTACTATTCTGCAATGTCATCTTTCTTGTACTTTCTCTGTCCTTATTCTGCCTTATACTGTAATCTTACTGTTCTATAATGTTTCTTCTTTATCTGTCCGACCGATTAGTGTAGCATAACCGTCTGCCAAGACCCTCGACTGGACTAGATAGGCTGAGGTGTCTTCTGTGGTCGGCGGACGGTTATGACACACGGGCTGGACCTGACGGTGTCTTTCCGTGGGTTCCAGGGTCCTACCTACGAGGTCCTACCTACGAGGTCCTACTTACGGAGTCTACCTACAAGTTTTCACCTACAAGCTTACCTACAAGCTTACCGTCGACCCCTACCGGTCGAGCGGAAGGACGGCTGCTGAGCCTGTCCACTGCCGGACCAGCTGCTGAGCTGGTCGATCTTGGAACTGCTGCCGCCGTTGCCGTCATCGTGCTGCTGCCTACGACGATTCTGATAAGTCCACCTCACTTAAGGGGGGAAACCGGACCGATTCTCAGTGCGGCATTTATGAAAAACCGTTAGCCTACTCACGACCCTTGCTCTCTAGCCTGTGCTTTTTGAAAATATAGTTCTTTATTCTTTTATTCTAGTTTTCTTTATTTCGTAGGGCCACTATCCCCGCTACGCGACATCATGTAGAGCATAACTAAAAGTAAGTCAAGTGTCCAGCGTGTGTGTTTTTAGTGCACCTTCATTTTAATATAAACTCATCAGTGGCGTAGATGGGCCCCGTATCAAAATTTGTTGGGGTGCCCAAATTATGGTACGGCCTAAGAGATTATGTGAGAACATGAATTTTACGAATTGTTGCTTACACGTGTTCGGGGCCCCTGTAACCCGGGGGCCCCGTCTCATTCATACGGCTGTACGGCGGTAGCTACGCCCCTGCAACTCATACTCTACGCTAAACGAATACTCAAAATTCGATTGGTTGATTGTGTATGCCCAGCCCTTTGCTCCGAAGCGTCTGAGAGTTATAAAAAAAGCATACCGACTTTACTATTGTGCCACTTTGTAACTGTATATAACCATCCGGTGTAGGGTAAGCTATTCCCAGATGATCACCATACGTATAGCAAGAGCATCGCAATGCAACTTGCATAAAAATTATAATGATAAATTATGAAATTTAATAAAAATAGTACTTTTTTTTATAAAATGAAGATAGGTTTAGATAAAGCGGGATTTATTTATTTTAAGATAAATAATATATAAGCATGACTATCTACAAAATGTAAGTAAGTACTATGTAAGTATATTAATATCCTGGGACAATACACACACGGTTGATACTAAACTAGGCAGAGCCTGTATTAAGGTGACCATACAACTGAAACAAATACTTATAGTACTTTTTTGTAAATACATTGATAAATAACACGCAGACACAAGGTAGTCAATGCGACATCGTGACGTCTATCATTAAAAAAATGCCGTCCTGCGTATTTAACATGTGCACAAATTACCAGGCAAAAGTAAATAAACAGTCAGGGATAATATAGCACATGTAACTTTGAAAAAATAATTTGATTTTGTAAAGTATTTCAATTTTCTTAATAATATTGTAAGTAATAATTATTGTAAAATTGAATGTGTCATTTGACAAGATGACACTGACAAGCGTTTAACCAACGCTGACAACGGAACGCACAAAATATAGCCATCTCGTATTCTCTTACTTTTCTCGTTATGCATCACAGACTATAGGTAGGAAAATGTATAGCTAGGTATAGCTAACTACAAGTGACACAACTTTTATCGTGCGTTAGTAGGGATATAACATATCTTTAGTAAAATATCATTGAGTGTATAGCATTGAGTCTTTTCCATCTTCAGGGAATCAGGTATTTGCTGAACTTAGTCTCAAACAGTGTAGGAACTGTGAGTGCTCAGTGCACCTAGAACGTGCCTTGTGCACGTAAAAGTTTTAGAGTGAGTTAAGACCTCTTGTTTGTTTCCCTCCATTCTACTTGACAACTTACTAGCGTAATAATAAACTATTCAGTAGGACAAAGACAGTGTGTTAGATGAATCGCCGCTAGTGCAAACTATTTATCCTGAGTTGACATTCACACCACAGATCCACAGTATCCAAACCCCGCTCCGCAAACTTCCCTCCGCTTCCTCGGTCCGCGTCAATGGACAAACACAGTTCGCAACACCTTCTCCCTCGCCCTACCCCGCTTAAGGTGGTATCAGATGATTCATTAATCTTTCATTTTCGTCTTTCATTCGGCACCTTTCACTCGAAATGAATGGTTTGAACACAAAATGAAACAAGAGTGCTGAATGAATTCACTAATGAACCGATTGGCATTCGACAAGTATATCGATGGCATTCGACATCTTTCACTCCACTCCGAATGAACCAGAAATGAACCGTCCGAATACAGAGAGAACGTTCACTCGGATTCTGCCACGTGGATTAATTGATCACAAATTAAACTACTTCCAAGACGAACGACTTTATTCGAGGATATATTGAAATAAAAGAGCGGTGAATGGTCTTTTCTATGACTTTCCAGCTTAACCGTCTAAACATGGAAAGAAAGAAGAATGGTGCAATTACTCGAGTGAACATTCATTGGAGCAAACCGTCTGAAGCACCTTTAGCCTCAATTCACACCAGAATGGCAGCGGCCGGCAGCGCACTTTCCGTGTGAAAGAATTTTAAACTTTATCTACAATACGTAAAAGACCCGTATCGCTTGAAAAACGAGGCGCGAGGGCGGCCGCCAGCGGCGGCTTGAGCGGCGCCGCGTTTTTCAAGCGATATGCTGCCATTCTGGTGTGAATTGAGCCTTAATCGCCCTGCTCTAGTGGACGGGCAGCCTTAGGACCGGCGCCCACTGACGACACGGCAAGAGAAAAACAGTGAACGTAACGTCGCAAGCAGCCGCAAGCTATAGTTTTAGCGTAATCTTCTTTAATTTTAGTCTCGACTAGCTGTCCCGCGCAACTCCGCCCGCGTACTTTTCTAATTTACTGCGTAACTTTTAATTTTTTTCCGTATGAACCTTCTCCTGACAATAACGAACACAAAAAAAGAATTATCCACTTTGGTGCAGTCTAAAGTTATGCGCGTACGTACATTCATTTCGGCGATTCATTTTTATTTATATAAGTAGATAGAGTATGTTTACACCCCTATTGTTCTTCCTGCATGGAAATCGAACAAACGCCATTGGGATAACAGTAGCATCTCACCACTACAACTTCCTGAACACCTAAAAGGGTTTTGAGGTTGGTAATAAAATACAATAATTATTGTTTCAATGGTTTAATTTAAATAGTGTTTCTAATATAATCATTATATTATTATACTATGAGCTTAAGCAATACTGAACAAAACAATAAAATTTACAAATGACAAACTCTATAGCATAGGATTTTTTTTCAATAAATTATTATAAACCGCATAAGATGAGACGGTAACAAATTTTGGCAAAATAAAAATATTTACAATGGAGAAATCAATTTCACATTTTGAATAAAATAAAAACGAATCATGTAGATATAAAATGTAAAATTTATCAAAAAATTTAATTCAACTACAACGCTTCGATACAAAAGTCCAAAAACTTCGGTATATTTATTTAGGTATATTGTATCAATTCCTACTATCTAGTATTTGTTTGAGGCTAATTCTGCTGTAGTCCAAATTTGACTGATTTGACAGATTCAAAAATATTTTTGTCACTGTCAGATATTATTCATGTGACATTTATAGTTTATAGTGCTATTATTAATTATGCGCGATGTTTCTTACCAGCCCACAGAAATGTTTATGCACTGCTGCTTGCTTGGTGGCAGAATATCTGACACTGCGGTGGGCAGAATATCTGACGCTACCTGGACTTTATCGGTAGCTATACTAAATTACTTCGATAGAGAAATCCCCATTTTCAGTCGAAATAATCACCATTATGTTTTTTCAAAATGGCGCGTATGTCGGCCATTTTGTGCTGACCACGTGAAGTATCGATTAATTTTATTGTAACGACGATATTGGTAAAAGCAACAATAGTGATAGACTTTTATGAGAGCAGACTTATCGAGCTAGCACTACATTGATTTGTCACAAATTTAGATTTACAACAGAATTCAGTTCATCGATTATATTATTTTTATCATTGTTTACAATTCCCGTTTTATTAACACATTAGATCCTAATGCTGCTTGCGTCCGATAGATAGCGATATGTAAATATTGTATAATCCACATTCTGTCATAACGTTATTACACTTATCAACATGTTGGAAATATCGACTATTCAATCACGATTAATCGACTTAATCTGTTATAATCAACATATACACAACACTGGCTACTTAAGCCGTGTACACACCGGGCCTACAAAGGCCAACGAACAGGTTGCGTTGGTCCTGTCTGAACGTTTTGACAAATCCATTGTTGGCTTTCCTGCATAAAATTAACCAAACGAGACCATCGAATTGAACGTTTTGGCGAATGCCAACGACGGTTCGTTGGCCTTATACGCACCATTAAAAGAAAATCGACAACAGATTATATCCATCTTGATACGTGTGACAGCGGTCCAAAGAGAAGAAAAACTTCCGTAAAAAATCATAATTACACGCTCACTCTATGGTTATTCAAATCACACAACGCTTAGAGATAATAATATAATAGAAACTAAATTGTTTATGGAATAACATGCACAGTCTTTGACTACAGTCGATTACCAGCTTCGTCGAAGTCGCGGTAACGAGGCAGTGGACTGGATTGCGAACGAAAATACACCCCTTGGCCTTAGCTGTGATTAACTAAGATCGTCTACGAAATCATTCACTGATTATAAGCCAATCGCTTGATTAAATGGCTGAGTTCTTATCAGAATTGTATTCACAAGAGTTATTTTGTAATTCGAATTACGCCTCTTTTATTATTAAATAAATAGGTTTGAAAGTCTAATTCACCGTCGATACGTCTCTTTTGCAAGACACATCACCGTAAGGCCATTGGAACGTTGTCAGCCACAGCCTCGTTTAGTCCAAAATTAGGCACCATATTTGTGATTTTTGTAATAAAAAAGATATATCAGAAAAAAATGGCAGCGGTTACTTCGTTGACGCATAATAAACTATTTGTATGACACTTAACGTCATACTTTGTGACTTCACAAATCCTGGTCGTCCGACCAATAGGCCGTCGTCTACTCGTATCTTAGTAAATATCACGGTTCAATTACACTAATCGGTCTACACAGTCCACGCGGGACGCGGGTTCGTTATCCAAATATAGATAGGAAAACATTTGACCTAAAATTAAATGTTATCAAATCCATCGTCACGAATCAAACTTCTTTGCTCTTAGACCTTTACCAGAATAGTATCAAGGTGTTCTACACCTAAATTATGCTTGGATAGGTCTTAAATAGGACCAAGGAACAAAGAGTTAAGGGAGAATTTCTTGTCAGAAACCATCCATCCCTTTGCTTTGCACCCACTGAAGAAGTCTTAATATTTGTTTCTTTATCAGATTCTTTATAGATTAACAGTTCTACCACATCGAACGAACAAAATCTACGTCCAAATTTAACCTTCTGGATTCCGAATTCCCTTCAATTCTTCTGTCTTTCCCTAGAGTCTTCCCGGCAGATCCCTCTCGGAGGCGAGTCTCTGCCTTTTTGGCTGACCTTCGAGGCTTTTCTGGACCTCTTGAACTTGGCTACGTCATCGCCGAACACGTCACCGGTCCTGAGGGCCGAGATGAGGTCATCGAACTCTCCTTTCTGTCCGTTTGTCAGGGTGCCATCTCGGGAACTGTCGGAGTGGCCGTTGCAGTCGGACGTGCCGTTCGATTTGCCCAGAGACTTGCCAACGGAACTGAGTAGACTAGACGCTTGTTTGCGCTCCATTGTGCGTTTTTTGAGCTGGAAAGAAAAAGGTGAGATAATTTAATTATACAGCTTTTTTTCGGAATGCGTAATTTTTGCATACCTAAATACTTATAGATTGTTGAAAAAGTGTATTTTTTTTGTTATACCACCTTGCGCCTTGGTACAAATATTCGACACGTATTTTTTTTATTTAAATCAATAGAAAACGCCAAAGATATAGACAGACAAAGTTCGGGAGTGGAGGCTCGTAACGTCACGCCTCAGTAAAATTGTATACACGCGTGACGTTATGTGTAATTTCAAAGCACTATATCTTCGTCATTTTTTATATGACTGAAAAAATAAAAAATCGTATTCAATAGTTTTTAATAATCTAAATGACGGGCTAAATAGAATTGCCATCTAGCCTATTGTTTGAAAGGGGCGGGACATGCGCCGAGTGGGACGAAATAACAACAACATATCGCACCCTCTCGCACGATCCTTAGAGTTCAATCTAAAAGTCCAGTCTAAGTTGAGGTGTCGCCGTGTGCAATAACGTTAAAAAAGTGTGTCTCTAGCTGATATACAGGTAAATTTTTTAACCAATACTTTTTTTTTAGCTCAGTATCGTTACTAGAACACGTTTTTATATAATAATATCATGTCCAAGTTTAACATGGCAGAATTATGGGGAGGAGTTTTTTGTTCAGCAATGCACTCATTCCGGATGACGAATCAGAATCAGAATCTTATTCATGTAAACCATACAGTGGGTGCTTATGAATCGTCAATCATGTACTTACATAACAATAGTAACCAATAGAATGAAACCTTAACATAAGGAAGTGGCACAGAGAAATTATATATATATATATATATATATATATATATATATATATATATATATATATATATATATGTATATATATATATATATATATATATATATATTAATATATATATGCACATATATATATATATATATATATATATATATATATATCAGCATACATTTATATGAAATAGCTAACAACTATTTTCGTTCCATAGGAGCTGGACATGCACCTAGCCAAGCATCTTTATCCTTTAAATAGGCATCTAGTGTGTAGTACGCCCGTTTACAAAGTGTGCGTTTTATACAAGCCTTAAATTTACAGTCCGTAAGCAAGGTAATATTAGAAGGTATTTTATTGTAAAATTTAACACAATACCCCATGAAAGATGTATGGATTTTTGATAACCGAAACACTGGTTGAGCTAATTTATCCCTATTTCTAGTATTATATGAATGCCTATCACCTAACTTTTTAAAAAGATGTAGATTTTTACGGACATACATGATATTTTCAAAAATGTATTGGCAAGCGACCGTCATTATGTTGACCTCTTTGAACAATTCTCTAAGGGACTCGCGACTACCTAAGTTATAAATAGCCCTAATAGCTCTCTTTTGCAAAATAAAGATCGATTCTATGTCGGCCGCTCTGCCCCATAGTAGAATGCCATAACACATGATACTATGAAAGTAGCTGAAATAAACTATTTTTGTGGTATTAACATCTGTTAACTGTCTGATTTTTTTGACTGCGTAAGCAGCTGAACTAAGCCGTCCGACCAAAGCTTTAATATGGGGACCCCACTGTAACTTGGAGTCGAGCGTAATCCCTAAGAAAACTGTGGTGCTAATAAACTCAAGCTTTTCCTTATTTAGTATTATATCACATTTACTACTTCTGACATTTGGCAATGAAAACCTAATACATTTCGTCTTTTCCTTATTTAGTGCTAAATTATTAATAGTAAACCACTTATGTACCTCTATAATAACATTATTTACTTCATCACAGTCATTAGTATGTCTCCCTACTTTAAAAATCAGAGAGGTGCCATCAGCAAATAACACTACATTTGCTTTTTTTTGTACTATGTGTGGGAGATCGTTAATATAAACCAAGAACAAGAATGGACCCAGTATAGATCCTTGTGGGACACCCATTTCAACTGCAGAGCCAGACGATTCAATCCCATTTACTTGGATAGTTTGTTGTCTACATGATAGATAAGATTCCAGCAGTTTATGCGCTTTACCTTTAACTCCATAGTGCTCTAGTTTAAGCAACAGCGTTTCATGATTTACACAATCGAAAGCCTTTGAGAGATCGCAAAAGATGCCTATAGCATCCTGTGCGTCCTCCCAGGCGTTAAATATATGTTGTATTAGGCTTACACCAGCGTCAGTCGTACAACGGCCTTTAGTAAATCCATATTGCTGATTATGCAGAATGTTATTTTTGTTAAAGTGCTGTAGTATTTGTTTAAATATTATCTTTTCGAAAAGCTTGCTAAAGACTGGCAGAACCGATACCGGCCTATAATTATTGGGATCTTTTGAGTTACCTGATTTAAGTAGAGGGATAACTTTACTATATTTCATTAAATCTGGGAAAACCCCATCATCAACACACTTATTAAAAATCAAAGCTAAATATGGCGCCACAGTATCGATAACTGATCTACAAGCTTTAACGGACATCCCCCATAGGTCTTCGGTTGATTTAACGGCGAAGGACGAAGAAATAAAGGTCGGTATAGATACCTCCTGTTCGTGTCTCGTCCTCCTTTCTTCGTCGTCGCGGCGGCGGCGGGCGGCGTCGCACTCGGCGCGAGCCTCGCCCAGCTGTGTGAGGAAAGCGTCGAGCGCACCGAACAATTGCTCGGGAGACGCGCTCGGCTCTTCGCCGAATGCGTGCGCGCACGACTCTAGACGACTCTTCATGTCCTAGGAGCCGATCGTTGCGTTTTATTATAGAGTTGGACTTGCCAGCCCGCACTTGGCCAGCGTGGTGGACTACGGCCTAAGCCCCCTCATCTTGAGGGTAGGCCCGTGCCCAGCATTGGGACATAAACTAAGGCTAGTATTATTATTATTTTATAAGTTACCTAAGTAAATGTATTTATAGACTAATCCCACCACTCATTCCCACCACTGTGACTCCTGTCAGCCAGTATCTACAGTGGTCACCAGTAAAGACACCGAGGTTTGACCTTCGGCGAGTCCCGGGGAAACGCTAAATTGTTTTGGAACCCGCAACAATTTAAATTAGAATAGGAAATAGGAAGAGTTAGAAAAATATAAATTCTACTTCCGTCCTTTGCAAAGCGGGAGACAAGTAAAAATCAGACATGTCGATATAACCTCAGAACGAAAGATCCTTACAGGTGCACCACCTAGAGTTATTCCATCTGTAAGAATGTATTGATCGAAAAAAAACTCATTTGTAGAAGGACAACTATTCTAAGTTTAAACAGGATCTAATATTAATACGGAAGCTTTAGTAACATAACAACTGATGTTACTGTAAAAGAGTACCTCTATAAATTGACTGAGCTGTTGGTCTTCCAGTGGTTAGACACCTTGGCCGCTACCCAATAGGTCGTGGGTTCGATCAAGTGTCTCGGTTTTTATCTATTTAAGTATGTATTTACAAAAAAAAGTATATAAGTATCAGTATCAGTTGTCTGGTTCCATAGTACAGGTTCCGCCTAGTTTGGGATCGGATGACCGTGTGTGGATTGTCCCAAGATATTTTTTTTTCATTAATCTTCTCTTTGATTAAGATCAAATTAATTTTTGACGAAATTAAAAAACCGTAATAAGTCGCGTTTCATGTCAAAATGACATGTGTCACCCGTATCATGCTAGGTGAAACGTAGTCTATTATCTCCGTGCAGCTGTGTATAGTCAGGCGTGTCGTGTCGCTTCCCTTCAAGCGAACGTTTCGCTCGTCTCGTCACTAACTTGATTAAAGCCCCATTTACCTGGAACAGGTCTTCTAGTTGCGTGAAGGAGCAGACGGCGTGCGCGTGGAAGTCCCTCATGACGGGCAGGAAGGCGTCGTGGGGACTGCAGGCGGCGGGCAGCGCCGCGTGGTAGTCCAGCTCGCGGGCCACGTCCCGGAGTCCGGCCCTCAGAGCGGACACGTCCTTCTCTAGTTGCTCGACGCACACTTTGGCCGCAGCTCGGACGTGAGGGACGTCCTCTTCTAGTAGGAGGACGTCTTTGAACTGGACAATAAAATACAAATTACAAACTTCATGCAATGGTAATATACTAAGTATAAAAAAAACCATGGTGTTTCTCTCGTTGGGTGTCGGTAAGAGGCGACTAGGGGAAAACAAGATGACAGCAGTAGCGTCTTTCTATTGGTTTATCTACCATCTATACTGCGATCCCAAGACGCCTGCCACATTTACGTCCACTCTTTAGAGAGCTACGATGCCACAGACAGACAGACATAGGTAGGCGTCGAATTTGTGATAACTTAGTTAATCCGTTATCATGGCGCTCGCAATAGCGGTGAATTATTGGAGTCATTATAAATAATAATAATAATAATGAATTCTTGGCCGATACGACCACAGCGACATTTTAATTTTTACAAGATCGGCCATCTACGCGAGAGATATTATAGTACATAGTACAGTGCTTGCGTAAACACAAGTGTACTCTTTATACCATTACACGACCGGAGAGAAGTCAGGCCTCAAAAAGTCGGTCCTCTGACTTTTTACAAGTCCATCGGACACATCGATTATCTTACTTTACAGACAATCAGGTGATCGGCCTGCATTGTCCTAACCAGTAAGGAACAACTACACAGAGATGTTGCTCCCCGCGGAATTCGAACCTGCGACCTCCGGCTACAAGCTCATTATATCAAGACAATAATAGGTACCTGTGTCTCCAACAACTCGACGAGGTAGTGCAGTAGCGTGGTATTCCTGGACACGCTCGATTTCGTATCCGCCAATTTGTTCAACGATGATAGACGGAAACCGGCCGCGTTGCCTCGTGGACCACTGTTGGAATGTCGACTTTAGTACCAAGTGAATATGGTCTATAACGGAGTATTTTTACAACACTGTTTTAGCAATGAACGTGTCTATATAAGTTAGAGCGCAGGCTATAAAGCCCGTCACATACCTAAATATAATAATTATATATTAATATAAATTATAGCTAAGCATATTACGATATATTTTCTACACTAATATTCGAGCGACCGCACACGCACCTATAACATTATTTTTCTGTTATGTATGTCATAATATATTAATATAATTATATTAAAGCTAGGTGTGTGACGGGCTTTATAGTTTTTTTTTTGTATAGTTACTAGCCAACCTAGAGTTTTCAAGCTGCCCTTAGGCCTCTGACTTAGCTTAACGACTGCTATCTAGATGACAATAGCCGGGACCGACTTTTAACGTGCCCTCCGAAGCACGGAGACGCTCAGTTCCAATACCACTAAACGGAAAGGAAGGAATGGCCTTGCCTGACGTTGCTTACCCAACTGATCGTTAACCGAACAGTGGTTCCAACTGACTATGGGCGTTTATTATATTATTATGATATTATCTCAACTAAGACGAAACAGACTTTGATTAATGGTAATAAATCTGCTCCTCGTGATAGCATCTCATCAACGAAGCTGCTATAAGACTTACCGGTTCATATAATTGCCAAGTGCGAGCACAATCTCCAGCAAGGCCTTCAGTCTCCGCGACCTGGTCATGTCCCGGGCGGCCCGGAGTACTACGGAGGCGCGCGCCGTCGCCTCGGCGGCCGCTCCGGAGAACTTCTTCTTGAATAGCAGCGTCCGAACCCGTTGGGAGTAGTGGGGGATCCTTTGGAATGGGTTGGCAGTTAATTGGTTATCGATTCAGAGGGGGAAAGAATAGACATGCTGTTATTATAACGTTGTAACGAGAATTTTGGTCAGTAAGAACGTTTTGGTCTTTTGATCAAAAATCGATCCAAGATGCAATTTATTTACAAATATGTATACTTAAACCAGATAAAAAACTTCCTCCGAGTTGCCGCCGCACTGGGAGGGAAAGGTACCTAAAAGACTGGCGACATTAACTCTTTGTATAGCCAAGCGTGCCAATACGTTGGCAGAAAAAGCTCGGTCTCCTGAGACTTCGATAAGTTTAGACGAAATTTCTTTCACCAAACCGTACGTCTCATGAGACCACGGCCCCGTGGTCTGGGGAGATACAATCATTTCAATTGTAATTAAATTAGTTGTGGGTTCAAAGTCCAAGACAATTTAGAATTTCTTGGGACACGCCGATAGCCAAATCTTGGTGAATTCATTGGGGACTAGTAGGCGAGTCATCTTCTTGTGTTTATTTAATTTGGCAGGCCTCTTAGTCTAGCGGTAAGACACTCCGGCCGCTAATCAATAGGCCGTGGGTTTGATTCCCAAGCGCGGCCTCCTCGGCGCTCGGCGTGAACTTCACCAGCTTCTGATGATGATGATGATGATGATCACTCACTTGGATATCTCGTACAGGAAGCGGTCAGCTCGCGCCATGCTGTCCAGCTCGTCCTGGTGCTCCTCGAGCAGCGCGGCCTCCTCGGCGCTCGGCGTGAACTTCACCAGCTGCTGATGATGATGATGATGATGATCACTCACTTGGATATCTCGTACAGGAAGCGGTCAGCTCGCGCCATGCTGTCCAGCTCGTCCTGGTGCTCCTCGAGCAGCGCGGCCTCCTCGGCGCTCGGCGTGAACTTCACCAGCTGCTGATGATGATGATGATGATGATCACTCACTTGGATATCTCGTACAGGAAGCGGTCAGCTCGCGCCATGCTGTCCAGCTCGTCCTGGTGCTCCTCGAGCAGCGCGGCCTCCTCGGCGCTCGGCGTGAACTTCACCAGCTGCTGATGATGATGATGATGATGATCACTCACTTGGATATCTCGTACAGGAAGCGGTCAGCTCGCGCCATGCTGTCCAGCTCGTCCTGGTGCTCCTCGAGCAGCGCGGCCTCCTCGGCGCTCGGCGTGAACTTCACCAGCTGCTGATGATGATGATGATGATGATCACTCACTTGGATATCTCGTACAGGAAGCGGTCAGCTCGCGCCATGCTGTCCAGCTCGTCCTGGTGCTCCTCGAGCAGCGCGGCCTCCTCGGCGCTCGGCGTGAACTTCACCAGCTGCTGATGATGATGATGATGATGATCACTCACTTGGATATCTCGTACAGGAAGCGGTCAGCTCGCGCCATGCTGTCCAGCTCGTCCTGGTGCTCCTCGAGCAGCGCGGCCTCCTCGGCGCTCGGCGTGAACTTCACCAGCTGCTGATGATGATGATGATGATGATCACTCACTTGGATATCTCGTACAGGAAGCGGTCAGCTCGCGCCATGCTGTCCAGCTCGTCCTGGTGCTCCTCGAGCAGCGCGGCCTCCTCGGCGCTCGGCGTGAACTTCACCAGCTGCTGATGATGATGATGATGATGATCACTCACTTGGATATCTCGTACAGGAAGCGGTCAGCTCGCGCCATGCTGTCCAGCTCGTCCTGGTGCTCCTCGAGCAGCGCGGCCTCCTCGGCGCTCGGCGTGAACTTCACCAGCTGCTGATGATGATGATGATGATGATCACTCACTTGGATATCTCGTACAGGAAGCGGTCAGCTCGCGCCATGCTGTCCAGCTCGTCCTGGTGCTCCTCGAGCAGCGCGGCCTCCTCGGCGCTCGGCGTGAACTTCACCAGCTGCTGATGATGATGATGATGATGATCACTCACTTGGATATCTCGTACAGGAAGCGGTCAGCTCGCGCCATGCTGTCCAGCTCGTCCTGGTGCTCCTCGAGCAGCGCGGCCTCCTCGGCGCTCGGCGTGAACTTCACCAGCTGCTGATGATGATGATGATGATGATCACTCACTTGGATATCTCGTACAGGAAGCGGTCAGCTCGCGCCATGCTGTCCAGCTCGTCCTGGTGCTCCTCGAGCAGCGCGGCCTCCTCGGCGCTCGGCGTGAACTTCACCAGCTGCTGATGATGATGATGATGATGATGACTCACTTGGATATCTCGTACAGGAAGCGGTCAGCTCGCGCCATGCTGTCCAGCTCGTCCTGGTGCTCCTCGAGCAGCGCGGCCTCCTCGGCGCTCGGCGTGAACTTCACCAGCTGCTGATGATGATGATGATGATGATCACTCACTTGGATATCTCGTACAGGAAGCGGTCAGCTCGCGCCATGCTGTCCAGCTCGTCCTGGTGCTCCTCGAGCAGCGCGGCCTCCTCGGCGCTCGGCGTGAACTTCACCAGCTGCTGATGATGATGATGATGATGATCACTCACTTGGATATCTCGTACAGGAAGCGGTCAGCTCGCGCCATGCTGTCCAGCTCGTCCTGGTGCTCCTCGAGCAGCGCGGCCTCTTCGGCGCTCGGCGTGAACTTCACCAGCTGCTCCACCATGTCGATGGGCAGCTGCTCGCCGCTGTCCATGCGGAGGATCGCACTGTACGAAACAAACACCATATAACATATAAATTATGTAGCCAGACTCAGTAAATACATTTTGTACTGCGGCCCCGAGGCAGGCGACGACGCGGAGTAGCGATGGGTCGCATTTACAGTCGACGAAACGTGACCACTTGTCGTAAACGAAACGTGACCACTTGTCGACGAAACGTGACCACTTGTCGTAAACGAAACGTGACCGCTTGTCGTCAACCAAACGAGACCGTTTGTCGTAAATATCCTATGTATAATATCTATATTGATCGTATTGAAAATGTGCAAAAAAAATCATTAGGCACCTTTGTTACCGCTCTGGTCAACATTATGAATCTCACAACTATCTAGCCTATTGTAAACAACATCACATACTACCGTTGTATAAGCGGCGTGAGGTAGCCGATATTGTATTCCTTCTTAAACTTGCATCCGGTTCCATTGACTGTTCTGAACTCCTTTCCCGTATATCCATTCGTGT
This sequence comes from Furcula furcula, assembly GCA_911728495.1. NCBI lineage: Eukaryota > Metazoa > Arthropoda > Insecta > Lepidoptera > Notodontidae > Furcula > Furcula furcula. The sequence continues at coordinate 20,839,294 of OU452255.1, forward strand.
ACCTGCTGGCTCCCGTCGTCATCACATCCCTTTAACTGTACCTTTTTCTCATACTAATTATAGGCAAAACACTTATCTATTGCGCGCGAACACAACTTTTAACAACTTATCTAAACATGTAGATATTGATATTTTTAATACGAGCCCTGAAGCAATACGACAAAAAGTTGTTGCTATGTTTTTTTTATGTTATTTCGTAACGCAGTATCTATTTTTATTATTTATTTTGTATTTCCTTCTATTGTTCACATCTATATATTTTCTATCTTTGTTTATCTCTCAGCAAATCGATGTTTATATTTCTACCTTATTACTCAAACTCAAACTCAAACTCAAAAATCTTTATTTCAAATAGGCTTAACGCTAGCACTTTTGAATCGTCATTTTTTAGAAGCTACCACCGGATCACAACGCGGCCTCAACTGAGAAGATCCGGCAAGAAACTCAGCGGGCTTGTCATTTTTTCACTTTTTTTTTTTAAACATTGTTTTGTTACAAATGAATCGACATTAGCGATATTGTGTCCTGCCGTTCGAAACATAAAGCAAGGGAGAAAAGAAGAAAACAATAAATTACGACAAACTAAAAGGCCAAATGGATAGAAGTCGGACCAGTCCCCGAGCAGCAGAGCCGAGCAGCACCCGCGCACGAGTTGACTCGAGCAGCAGCCATCACTCCCCTCAACCATATTAGAGGGAAGGGGGTGACCCGCCACACGAAGCCGCCACAAGCAAAGACTTTTCGATGGCGAGCATGACCGAACCAAAATCACAGTAGCTCACATTTACCTTCTGCTGTTAAGTAGTACCTCGACAGGCAAGACACAAAACACTTTCACATAATCTTTATATTATCAATCAATTGACTTGTGAAACAGACATCAGTAATCCACCAGATTAAGAGGTGTTACAAACTGTAAGCCTACAATTCTAAGCTTGCATGAGTTGAGCAGTTCAAGCCCACGCAGCTTTATCCTCTAGGTAATCCGAGATTTTGTAATAAGCCTTTTTCGACAACCGGCTTCTTATTAAAGGTTTAAATTTATTCAGTGGAAGATCTCGGATATCCTGTGGCAGTTTGTTATAGAAGCGTATACTTTGGCCCATAAACGATTTGCTTGTTCTGTGGAGACGTGTGGAATGTAAAACAAGATTGTGTTTGTTCCGGGTATTAACACTATGAATCGCACTGTACTTTTTAAAAGATACACTATTTTTCTGAATATAAACTAAATTTTCAAATATGAATTGCGAAACAACCGTTAGAATATCTATTTCTTTGAATTTTTCCCTTAGTGAATCAGTAGGAGCCAGATTGTAAATGGCTCTCACAGCTCTTTTCTGCAGAATAAAAATGGTATTAAGTTCTGCAGAAGATCCCCACAGTAATAAACCATAAGACATAATACTGTGGAAATAGCTGAAATAAACAATTCTAGCGGTTTCAATATCAGTTAAACGTCTTATTTTTTTAACTGCATAAGCCACGGAACTCAGTCTACCTGACAATTTCTTAATATGTGGGCCCCATTGTAGTTTAGCGTCAATTGTTATACCTAAGAACACAGTCGACTCCTCAAGGTCCAACTTCGCTCCATTAATTTCCACATTGGTTGCCACCTGTCTTACATTTGGTGTTACAAATTTCACACATTTGGTTTTGCTCTCATTAAGTTTCAAATTATTAACATTGAACCAATGGACAACTTTAGAAAGTACATTGTTTACTTCGTCGTATTCATAGAGTTTACGCCTGACTTTAAATAAAAGAGAGGTATCATCAGCGAACAATACAACATTTAGTTTGTCCCCTACGTAGTAGGGTAAGTCATTAATATATATTAAAAACAGAAATGGGCCTAATATTGAACCTTGAGGGACGCCCATGGAGACCACAGAACCAGGAGATCTCTTACCGTTAATGTCAACCTTCTGAATTCTATTATTCAAATATGAAGTTAAAAGGTCAAGAGCTCTGTCCCTTATACCATAGTGGCGTAATTTCCTGACCATCGTATCATGATCTACACAATCAAAAGCCTTGGATAAATCACAGAATACACCAAGGGCGTTCTGTGATTCCTCCCAAGCCTCATATACATATTTTAATAATTCGACTCCCGCGTCAGTGGTGGACCGATTCTTTCTAAAGCCGAACTGTTTATCATGAAACAAGTTATATTTATTGAAATGATCTAACATTTGATCCAAAAGAAGCTTTTCAAAAATTTTACTCAAGGCTGGCAACACCGAAATTGGTCTGAAATTCGTAGGTTCAGTGGTACTACCAGACTTGAATAAAGGTATTATTTTACTGTGCTTCATGAGGTCAGGAAACTCTCCATTCTTGACACAGCTATTAAATATAACTGCTAATTGAGGAGCAATAATGTCAATTACATAAGCTATTATTTGGACAGAAAGCCCCCATACATCAGCCGCTACTATTTGTGAAGACCTGTAAGTGGCCATCTGTTTCTATTGTAATGTTTTAATTGTATTGCATGTGCTGTTGGTTTTCCGAAAACAATAAAATAAAAGAAACGTGACCACTTGTCGACGAAACGTGACCACTTGTCGTAAACGAAACGTGACCACTTGTCTTAAACGAAACGTGACCACTTGTCGTAAACTAAACGTGACCACTTGTCGACGAAACGTGACCGCTTGTCGTCCATCCATGTATACCATCTTTTACTATTCGTGTAACTGAGGTGTTATAGCAGAAAAAAAAAGAAAAAAATATATTTGATTTGGCGAAGTTTATTATTGCAAAACTGTACTATTAGAAACATCATTTTATTTTTTTCTGTAAGATATATGTAGATAACATGCAGCCTCTAATTGGTCATAAACCAAAAACTATGTGACATAAACCAAAATAAAAAGCTATTTTAAAATGTGCAAATGAAGCCCTTTCATAAATTCAATAAAACCCTAGCGGTCTCACGTATCTCGTCACTGAATCGATTAAAAAACTTATTTTCACTCACCGGCATATCTCCTCGTCGGACATTTTCAGTTTGGACAGCAGTATGGTGCAGTTCTGTGCACGTCGTCCGTCTATCACGGACAGGATTTTAGTGCGAGGTTTTGAGCCCAGTTGACGCAGGTCTTCCACTGAGCCTTCATTCTGTAGAAGAATAGAGAAAGACGCCTTAACGGTTGTAGAGATTCGATGAGCAAGGACTGACGGGGTTAATCCAATTCTTAAAAATTTTACTCAAAACGGCTAGGAATAGTCAAACATCTAGATTACAGAGGATCAACAGTCAATAGATCTTATAACTCAGGTAAACATACCTTTTTTCTATTGAATTATAGTACAAAACTAAACAAAAAGGAGTTTTTCTGTCCCACTCACAAACATCAAGATTTTTTTAAATCTGATTATCTAGACTCTAGGAACCATCTCGGAACCGTTTATGCTTAATAGGTCCCAAGTTAAAACACACACACTCTCGAAAAACATAATCCTCCGCCTGGGGCATTCGGGCAATAACTTTAATTGTCATTTTTCTATGCGGCAGTTAGACAAAGGCAACGCGCGGGTGTAAGACAAGAAGCGACTATGCCTGCGTAGCTCCAATTATTTTTGGATAAGAATGCAAACGCACCGTCGTCACCGGAACCTATTGTGACAAAATTATTTTATACAATATTTTACACTTTAATACAGCTGAACAAATTATGGTCCTTCGAGCCGGATTTGAAACAGTGAGAATTAAGTTTCCAATAAGTAGATGTATTTTGTAAAGAAAACGGAAAGATGTTAAAAGTTTTTAATCACTAATTAAATAGTTACAAAATCTATCTTACCTGAACACCGTTTTTCTGGTACGCGCAAAACATCTTGTCAATAGTGTGGAGATCCATCGCATTGTACAATTTCGTGTCGTCGAGCTCCTGCCATATGGTGCCGTGGAGTTTTGTATCAGGCAGCTTACTCCAGTTGAAACTCTTCAGGGGATTGCCGGGGGTAGGCACGTTCTTCTTCGGACGAGGGGCAGCTGAGGAGAGGGGAGCGAGGGGCGCCAGGGGGGCTGGAGGGGGTGCGGGTGCCGGTGGGGCGCATGGAGGGAGGGGAGGTGGACATAGCGCTGGAGGCGGTGGGGGAGGAGGTACACTGCTTTCAATGACGGCGGTTTTCAGGTTGCTGACCTATATTGATAAAAGTAAATATTATACAGGCTGATTGCTTGAACATCGGACAAACTCAAGGATATAGCAATTCAAGATCTTAAGTAACGTATAAAAAAGTTAAATGAAATAAACAACAAAGAAAACTTTAATAATTGCAATCTTGCACTAGGTGTCATCCGTGGTCACGCGGCTTTTTACAAAGAAAAATATAGCCGACCGGAGCGTTTTAAACAAATAAATAGGTATTAAAACTTATCGTTGCGACTTGTCGTTGATTAACGGTGTTGACTAGTTGAAACTAGTAGATCAACTGGACAATAAAAGCTTGTTTAAGTAGGTACATAATGTTGTGTTAGGGGCATTATGCTTCTTCGGAGTCGGTGATCGTTCGGGGTGTCGGGCCCTTATAACGTCCATTGAGTACGGCGACGACTCCGAGGAGGACAGCGGCGGGGTTGCGACCCCAGTCCCCGTGAGCACCGTGACTGTTTCCCGGGGGGCTACAATGTGCCCCCGGCGGCGGGCTCAAAGGCAAGGCACTGAGGGGCCCCTGGTGCAGATCCCATCGGAGAGACCTGGGTCTCATGTGCCGGTCGCATCGGCACATGAGCCGCGGGGGTTTTAGTGGGTAAGAATTTCACATACCCCGGTCGAGGCCTACAGCTCCCGGGGATCTTTTCAAGATTTCCCCCGCGTCAAAAAAAAACGATGTCATCCGTCGTCACGCGGCTTTTTACAAAGAAAGATATAGCCAACTGGAGCGTTGTTAACAAATAAATAGGTATTAAAACTTATCGCTGCCTACCGAAAATTAGAGGCGCGCGCGGGGGAGTGTCCGTTTTTGATTAATAATTGGATCAAATATTAAGTTTAATTTAAATATTTTTATTACATATTTTGGATGAGAATTGAGTACTGAGCGTCCTGTATTAATATGTACTATGTTCAACCAGTCACATGGTATTTTGAGTTAATTTGATACTACTAGTAAACACTCTTAATCCGAACATTAGAAGTCATCACGCCTCAATACATAGAGATTTAATTTGAATTATTATTAGAGATAATTAGGGCGACAAAATATACAATACTCATGTTGCAATCGTATATTTTCAAGGACTCAAATGGTCATTGTAAAAAAGTTATAAACAACTCTTACAATATAAATAAATTGTTAAGTATTAAATAATCTTTCTATTACCTTAGCATCATCAGGTATGCTCCCTTCGCTGACTAGTTTCTCGAACCTTGCTCTCTCTGCTCTCTCCTGGTTCAACTGTGCAAATTAAATATAAATAATTTCAAAATTATTTATGATGACAACACTTTTGCTTCCATATTGGCAACCGACTTTGACGCCCTAATGTGGTGGGCTGGCAAGGGTCAACATGGAGCTACCCACAGCAACTATTGGATTGGGGTGCAATCCTGCATCATTTGTTCATTCATTTTAATTATAATATATTAATTTCCAAAACAGATTACAATTTGTGTACAATACTTAACATACAAATGCATTATTAATTGGGGACCTTATTCGAGTACTTGTGATCCCCGTACTAGGTTGGACCTGTATCGTGGGAGACCTACTCATACCAGTACCTTAATTACAATGATTAACATGCTGATCAAAGCTTCCGGATTTAGGCTCCTCCAATGAACGCTAAGAATCAGGCTCACTGACCACCTTGCAATCTTTGCTCCACCTAGCATGAGGTCACAACGATTGAAAATATACGATTCGAAAGACATTGCTCAGTCGTTTTGTAATTAGCATTTATTAAATTTTACTTAAACTAATATTATGCAAAATCGTTAGGAAGTTGTTTATTAGTTGTGTGTGTGATGCTTTATGTTTGGTTCTAGATGTAATTGATGAATAACGAACACTATTATTTTTAATAAACTGTCACCTCGATGTGTTATGTTATTTTTGCAATTAAATATAAGCCACTCCAGCAGGATTTATTTTCGAAGCAGTCTTTACTTTACTGGTGTTAATATGTGTTGTAACATACCACAGTAATTCTGTGGTAGCTTACTAGGGTCGTAGCTTATGATTGATAATGCAACCTTATTATAATCTGTTGTGACCTATCATAATTCAGTTGTCTTCTGATGTCACCCACCATAATCTTGTCATCACTTAAGTAGCCTATCAGTGATAAGATAATAAAGTGATAAGTTACCACCAACTGTATCCTACCAAAATCCTGTTGAAACTTATCATAATCTAGTCATCTACTGTAACCTAGGAATAATTTAATAAACTCAACTTAACCATAATAAAGTATTAACTTTTAAAAATCTTATTGTAACATATCATTACTAAGCTGTAACGTATATTACCTATTGTAACCTAGTAAAATCTTCTTATTACCAAATGTAACTACCATAATTATACTGTAACCTTGTTGTAACCTACTGTAATTAAGGTGTAACCTAACATAGTAAAATTGTAACGTATGCTACATAGCCATTTTATATTGTAACCTTGTTGTAACTTACCATAATTACGTTGTAACCTAACATAATAAACTTGTAACGTATGCTATATATCCAGTAATCATTCAGCACCTGTTGATCGAGTAGATGCGCGCGGCAGGCGGCGGCGCGCGCTCGCTCGGCGGCCTCCATGCGAGCGTGCGTCTCTCGCTCGAGCCGCTCCTGCAAGCGAGCGGCCACGCCCGCTAGCTCCTCGCGCTCCTGACTCTGCTCGTCCACCTGCTTCTCCTATACGCGCACCCACCAACCCCGGTTACGAACCGCACATGCTTTTAGAGATCGGCGCAAGCGATATAGCACGGTATGGTGGCGGTTTGTCGAGCTGATCTCTTTTGTAGGTACAAATACGACAACTATATTCTGAGAAAGATTGATTTTAAAATATTTTTCATTGGGTGGAACCTAGAGCTATAGTTTATGTATTTGTATTATGTATTAAAAAAGGAAATAAGGGGAAGTAGATCCATTTACTGGCTGATTTCCCTGTTGTCTAAAAAAGAATACTAATGTAATAGGTTATTATTTAGAGGGTTTGTTTTGCTTCACCGAAATCAGTTCGCTACCCCTCGTTCATTCCCATTTCAACAATTTCACTGGATTTTTTTAAAATAGATCAGCTTAACGGAACCATTTTTTTAATAATGTTTACCATTCCACATTATATTTCAAACTTGCCGCAATAAGTTGTTGGTTTTTAGCAATAATGGATTTATTATCAGTGACATGAACATCATGTACTTAGTTTATTTGATGGGGTGTGATGTTATCACCTTTACCACTGAGGCCTTATTAATTTATGTGGTCACCAATTAATGTGGTCATATTAAGGCAAAACTAATGGTCAGCCATTTTGCTTTTTTTTATTAAAGTGCTAGCTACTGCAATTGGTTATATATAACGCGTTACTGTTACGTTTAAAACCTCAGACTACACGTATTAATTTTATCTAAAAAATATATAAGGACTGTCATTGACACTTTCGCTGGAGGGACATCTCTTACCGTTTCCATATTCTTAAAAACATCTGAACTTTTAGACTCGCTTCGAGTGATTAATTTATATGTAAGTTGTATAATAAAAATTATCTGTATCTATTGAAAAATAGTGTAATCAATTTTACTCTCAATACTAAATAAACCAGTTACAGGTTTTGCGTTATTCCATAAACACGTTGTATAGACGAACCAATAAAATTCATTGTTACAAAATCTACCTAATCTGGATTTTCCCGAAACTAATTTAGCCAAATAGGCTGACACACAACATGTAAACTAGACCTTAATATGACCACATTAGTATTATCATGAGATTAAAATAAATAATAATTGCCACGCACCTTTTTGGCTAATTCGGTGGCTAAGTCGATATTTTCTCTCTCCAAATTTTCAGCCTTCGTTCTGGCTGCTACAAGTTCTTCTTCTTTGGCTAGCAGGTGGACGATTTCACCCACATTTATCTCAAGGGGCGCTACGTCCGGGTCATAGACCTAAAATTAAAATATTGAAATACAATTTTATGCAAAGAAAATATAGCACTTCATGTATAATTTTTCAATCTTAGAATCGTAATCTTTCTTGCAGCCATTTCTGTGCACGCAGGTAGACAACTTAGAGGTGCTTACGAATAGAATAAATAATAAGAAGATGATAAGATAAATACTATTTAATTTTTGTTTACAATCAAAAAATCGCAGGAGCGAATTTTTCTGCTTACTATTTTTTGTGTTTATTACAAATGATGATACTATAACTACCTATCGGTATGATATGGGATATATCATACCAGGACGCCAGATAAAAAGTTCATTTAATGCAACATCTTACAGTGATACAACACTACCGCATTGGTATCATACAATACTACTGTAAGGCACCTCACGCACGGGTGACATTATTCGCCGTGACTGTTTTGTCCGTGGATATGTATGGAGATGTTACGACGTGACATCTAGGTCTTCTCCATACATATTCAAGGAGTGACGATACAGTCACGGCGACAAATGTCACCCGTGCGCGCTAAGCCTAATGTAACCATTAGGCTTAGCGCGGGTGGTAACCCACATACCACTTGTGTGGATCTTCCTAATTCATCGAAATGACGTCAGTAAGCCTGTTTGTGGGCCTTCAATTCCAATAATAATTCATAGGTTACCTTAGTCTGGTCGGTGGAACTGGCGCTCTCGCTGCCCTGTTCGCTGTTAGCGCGACTGCCCGCGGCCGGTTGCTGAAGGACCACTTGCTGTACCACTCGGTCCAGTAATAACCAGTGTTGGGTTTGCGGGTTGTATTCCACTGCGACAATGAAAAGAAATATGAGTAATTTGGGTAGTTTATCACGATAAATCCGGCTCGAAGGACCAATGACTAAAATGTAGTAGAAGGCGACTTAATAACTACGGGTATATGTATTCCACTAAGACTCTGGAAAGAAATATGAGGTTTTTTTAAGTTGCCTAGTCGTCGGACTCGAAGGACCAATGACTAAAATTTTGTGGAACATGACTTAATAACTACTGCACAGCCACAAGATACTTTTAAGATCTTACTGCGTAGATCGGACCAACAATATTAACTAAGAAGACCTGAGGATACAGCGCCTTAATTTGTGACATAAGGACGTTCAACATCTCTAACAACATCGATACCTACTGTTTTGGATCTTAAACTCATTAAGAAAAAGTAGTTGAGGGTCAGTGTACTCACGCGGCAGCAGTAGCAGGTGCTCAAGCATCGACAGCAGGTGCGGGTAAGCGGCGGTGTGTCCCAGCTTGCGGCGCAGCAGCTCAAACATGGAGCCGGCACTCTTGGTGTCGACGTGCTCCTTGTCGAACCGCCGCGCCAGTTCCCGCTCGTCCTCGTTACGCACCATCTCGAAGAATTCGATGTGACGGTCCAAAGTCTCATTCTCGTACTTACGCAGCTTCTCGATCACTGCAAGAACGAATAAATTTTACAGGACCAATGAAAACGGTTCGGTAAATAAAGTGCTCCAGTTGACCTTCAAAAAAATAACTAAAAGCGTCATCCTCGAAAATGTTAGCACTTTGCTATTTGCATTATAATTTGATCGAATAAGAACGCTATCACAAACTTTTTTAGATATTTTTAAACCAATTTGCTTTCCGCGTCAGTCTGCAGATCCACTAACTCCTCCTTAACCACGCAAAGGATTTTAAAGCTGTTTTTATCATAATTGTTTGATTTTTGATTTTTTTACTGAAAGTGTACGGGCTTTTGTGTACTGAGAGTCCGCACATGATTTTAGGTGGTGTTGGTAGTAGTAGTACGCAGATACGAAGATTGCAGATGATAGATGTTTATTGAAGAACTGGCAATGTTGGTGTAGGCGAATCTTGCACTCAGTAGATGTTATTTGATTATCGTACTAAATCTTTGATAGATGTTATAGTACCAACTTGTTACTGTGCGACCGTTGACCGACTACTAAGTAATGTTTGTTAATATTTCAATATTTATATGAAGCTATTGCTATGCTCGGCGGTGCACCTCAAATAGGTCGCAACGTCGCAGAAATTGTACGGTGTTTGAACCGTACAGAAGGTCTATGTATGTGTACCTGTGCAAAGCCGGGGCCGGGGTTGTTAGTATCATATAAATAATGGTGTTTAAAACAAACCTGGCTGTATCCCCAACATCAAGAGCTCGTATCTCAAATGTAGTCTGAATTCCAAGCTCTCTTCGCCTGGTCCATAGTTAAGCACCGCGTTGACGAACGACATGATAGCCGTCTTTAAGCCCAGGTCATCACGATACGCGCCAGTACTTCTGTCTAGTTCATTAACTATGCCTTGAAATCTGGCTCTTTCACCCGCGTATTTTTGGTAGTGGACCATTGCTTCTAGCACCTAAAGAAATCATAGCTTATTATCATCCAAAATATGAAGTGAAACGTCGTGATTCGAAGGAAACCTTGGCCCTAATTCTCTATGATCATTTTCAGATTCCACGCTCAAATCTTGTCCACGAGATCACGTTTATATCGGTAAAATAAAGTTACTTCGATAAAAATTACTGGCTTTTAGCACATCATTTATAAATTCTTATCAAAGTAACTTTATTTTAACTATATAAACGTGATTTCGTAGACAATATTTAAGCATGGAATCTGATAATGATCATAGAGAATTAGGGCCCCGATACATAGATAATTATTCATGCATATATAGCTTTTGACTTCTGAAATACCCCAACCACCATACCAATCTCTTTCAAAGCCGTTTTCTACATGTAATACCAGTTATGAATAATACATCCATTATTTTAACATATAACTACTATAAATTGACAAAACCCCAACCCTGATGTAAATGGTCATACAGATAAAGTATATCTTTTCTTAAATCTATTTCATACCTTTTTATGTCCCCCAGGCACCAGACAGACTGCTCCCAATATTTCAAGAGCAGCAACTTTGGTCTTTACATTTTCTGTGTCTAAGGATTGTGCGATCAGATCGATGCTTGTGGGATGTGCCAGAACGTGTGCACGACCCGTCTGTAAGAGGCATACGTATTTACAAATAACTTAATAAACTATTATTATAGTATTTCAAACGCTTCTTATACAAAAATATATAGTTATATTCTTTTTTTTAGATTTTAACGTTTTCTAAGAAATTTATTTGTGGAAATTATAACCTAACCAAAGATTGGGTTAGAATTGACTTTTTACGAAGGGTTTTTTTTTGGGAATGATTGACGCTGTTGGCCGCAGATGGCTATTACAGCTTCACCGGACAATAGGAGGCGAGCGCTTAAAGCACTCTAGCCTTAACGGCAGAAGTAGCGACGAGCTCAAGGGTACCTCAGGGAGGCACGGCCTCGGCTTGGGCTGTCGCTTGAGAGAGGGCTGAGTTTACCACCAGTTCACAACGCGCCCCCACTGAGAACGGTTCTTCTCAGTGGGGGCGCTCAAGAAACTCAGTGGGGTGATGCACGTCGTTGAGGTCGCATACGTACGACCCTTCGGCCTCACCGGCGAGTTTTATGAAGGGTGTGGTGCATTACATTTAAGCAGATAAGATTTTGGAAAAGCTACACTACTGAATACAAGCAATTATCACCACTATTTGTCGATCGTTGGATATACACTCATACATAAAGAAAATGATAACTATTAACAAAAACGATAAGGATAAAATATAAAAAAATATTGCAAAAATAACTGTACAAGAAGTCTCAATTTACTGTAAACTTACGGAATTGTTCATCAAAGCTTTGATGGCGGCTATAAGGTTATGCCTTGTGATGGCATTATCTCGTGAGGCCTTCTGCAGCGCATCCAGCAAGGACCCAAGGCCTCCCTGCTTGATGAACCGCAACACGAAGCTGTGAGCTCGAGTCCTTAAAGCTGTTTTTAACCCGTCTACTAGAGCACACGCTTCTACTGGTGGGATACCTTCTGTTGATGCAAAAGCCTAAAAGAAAGTGTTAAAGATATATAAAACTGCAGCTGAGAATTATAAGATTAGTATGTAAAAGCAGGTCAATTAGATTCATCAAAGTTTTTACTTTCCCTATACACTTATAACTTTTGTCACTATAAATTAAATTATTAGGACACAAAGTTCTTGAGCAATTCCAAATCATGATTGTGTTGTGATATACATATATTTTCTAGGATATTGTCAGTCTAAATTTGTAACATCAATACAATATACTTCTGCACACATATCTACATAAATTTTATTTTAGTAGTTAGTCAAAACTACTTAGCAACACAAAACGATCAAAAAGCTAGAATCCAATTTTTCTCTAGAAATTTTGCAGTAAACAATTGTCCTCATAAACTGACTGCATTACTTTTATGACAGACGTTTTGAAGTGCTTCCATAAAATTAGCTTCACGATTTTATTGGTGTCAAAAATCAATTAGGTTTAACCAGACCAATAGTATCACAATTGTTCTCCCATTAGGGCTACCGTGGAGCATTACTTGGTGAAAAGATACTCACGTCCGCAATCTCGTTGAGTGCTTTTATGTACTCCTCAACTTGCGGTGCCGTCGCCAGAGCTGGAGCTTGTCCCGGTGGCGGCCGCCTGCTGCAGTAAATCTGCCATTTCTTAGCCGGTGGTAACGCCATCATGGCCGCTTTGTTCACAGCAGTCAGGTCCAGTTCCTCCTGTAAATCAAGAAGGCGTATTTTATTTATGCTGCAAGCCATCACATCACCTCCAAATATAATATTTTTATTTTCATCAATATTTAGACTACTCTCGGCTATTGCGGCACTGGAGTTTAGCATAGTCAATAATGTGTGATAATTAGTAAGACCGTGGGTGCCAGGTAAATTGTAAAGCATCCATTAGAGTTAGACCATTAGATGGTAGGTTTTGCTATCAGTTCAATCACCATAGACTTTACGTCGATCATAATAGTGAAAATGGCAAAACTGATAGCAAACTCTAACGGATGCCTTAAAGTTGCCATAATTTTTTTTAAAGTTCCAGCAGTTATCTACTGCTGAAGCTGAACTACTAATGTTTTGAGAACTTCAGATGTATCTTTCACGAAATTGGAAGATATGAAATATAAAATTGAGACGGGAATAAAATATTAACCTCAGACCAAAAGAATAAGAATAAAATAGTGCACATATTAATTGAAAGTGAAGTACCTTAACCTAATATACCAAATCGCAATAACCACAGTTTAATTAATAAACTTGTTTGGTGTTTTTCAATAGCTAGATACTAGTGCGTCGATGCTGGTCATAAACCAGAGAATCTGACTTTAAAAATGTCACTCATTATGTAATTCGGGACATTATGAAGAATCCGTGAAGCAGCTTTATGACGTAACCATGCGGTGTTGTGGTCAATGCGGTCCATCCGCGCTGAGGTTAATTAAAGTACAAAAATAAACAACATTCCGCGAAAGTCTCAGATTAATATTGTCTGTATACTTTATAATGATTTCATCAGCAACAAGATTACTATAAACATAAAACAAGTTTCGAGTCAACTTCCATGATATCTAAATTTCAAAATACATAAAAGTGGAAACGGAATAATATAGGAACAAAAAAGGAAAAAACATCATCACGTAAGCAGGTGTAACTGACTTTTGGAACATCAAGTTACTTTATATGGTCAGATATTGGAAGCGGTTGGCAAAATTTGGATACAAATGTAGTTTGAATATTTCCTTCCTTAAGTAGATGAGACGCATCCGCAAATCCGTCTTTATGCTATTTACGTTAGCCTACTTACCAAAATACCAAGAAGAGATACGAATCTACATACATTTTATTCCGAAACTTACATTTATGAAATTAAAGACCTCCTCCGATACGTGTTTCCAAGTCAAATTAACTTGGAAGATTGTCTACATTTATAAAAATTACAATAAGCATATAGAACTATAATATAATTAATATTAATCATTATCTTATCAATTAATGTAGATTTCAATACAAATTCTATATGAAACTGAAGTTACGGGATCAAGCAGACTGAATGCAGCAGACAGAAGAGATAAAAACCAAAGTCTTATGGGTTTTACAATTTTAATACAAAATGAAACTAGTTCTGTATTCTAGTCAATTCCGTCAGTCCTTAAAACAAAGCTGCGTGATCACACATCAATCTAATTGACAAGTACTCGAGTGCACTTCACATTCAATCGTTCGATACGGTCAAAGCTAACGATTGACTAGCGAGCTTCGAAATGGACGCGATGCCGGATTTCCTTGTCGAAAGAAGGTGGTTATGGTAGCCATAATATATTATCGGCTAGATTCCATGTTGAAATCAAGGTCGTACCCGATGGATTCTAATCAGTAACACTTCCAGTATAAGGTACTTATTTGCTTAAAAAGGTGAATGTCTTTGTACAAATGCCAGCCAGTGTTGTCTCTAATGTAAAATATAGAGCTTTGAGAAAATATTAAGTAGTTTACCTAGATTCTGTGTAAATTCACACCATTATCTATACTTATAATAAAACTGTAACAGGTCCATTTCTGTACATTGAAGATATTTTGAAAATTATATTTGGAGGGCATTCTATAACACATACTGAGGCAGAAAATGTAATTTTTTTAATTTTTGTCTGTCTGTCTGTCTGTCTGTCTGTCTGTCTGTCTGTCTGTCTGTCTGTCTGTCTGTCTGTCTGTCTGTCTGTCTGTCTGTCTGTCTGTCTGTCTGTCTGTCTGTCTGTCTGTCTGTCTGTCTGTCTGTCTGTCTGTCTGTCTGTCTGTCTGTCTGTCTGTCTGTCTGTCTGTCTGTCTGTCTGTCTGTCTGTCTGTCTGTCTGTCTGTCTGTATCTCGGCTGAGCATCACGCCGAAACTACTGGATGGATTGAAACGAAACTTGGCATGATTTGAGATCTTACTACGAGGTAGGACATAGGATACTTTTTATCCCGTAATCTAGCACGGTTCTTTTGGGAGAGAGGATTAAAGTCAAAATGGGTACTTGGTTATACGCTTGGTCTGATTTTATCATTTTATCATTCTTTATAATTATAATAAATATTTGTAAGGGAACACTCATAGACAATTGTTAACAATTTTTGGAAATCGATCAGGTTAAGCAACGTTAGCTAAGGTCATTAAATAGATGGGTGACCGTTTAACGCCATTTGAACTAAACGTTTCCGTGCTTTGGAGGGCAAGTACAAAGTGGGTCCAAGTTTTTAACCGACTTTTAAAAAGGAGGTTTTGTATTCTATGCGAATGTTTATTAACGTAAACACAGCGCGGGCGGAGCTGCGTGGGTCAGCTAGTATCGAATAAATATGTAAAGCAAGTCGAAATAACATTTATATAACAACAATTTATGGCATATTGTTTAAACAAAAAGAATCCAAAATATTAGACGTATATACTAGACGTAATAAATAATGTCTGTAGCAATGTCATCGTCTATTTTTTTAGACATATAAATAATTGTGTTCACCAGTATTATGTTCGCCAGATAATGATTTAATAAACAGTATCTTCAACTATTATGAATTGATAATTTCAATTCGTCGTTAAACATATACTTAATTTGGCTGTGAGCTTTTCACAAATTTTACCGTAATAAGGATCTGCTGTCTATCAAACTCTAGGGCTAGGGAGCTCTGGAAAATAGTTTAGATTAAGGGGAAGGGGATTGGTACAATGCACCCATTGATCATCCCTGTAGCAGCACTTAAGTACATTCCTACAGCCACACACATCGAAGCGCTGCGCGCCGCCTTTTTAGCCACAAGGCTGGCTATGATATCTTTTTGACAGCCAATAATTTGCGAAAGTGTAGAGTTTCGCAAGGCGCATTTTATCGAATCTAATAGTATGACGTCCAATCAGCCTGTACCTCGAGGCAGCACCGACAATTATATCATTCACTGTCGAGAGATTAGGCGAGAGGAAAGTAGCCATTGTTCTAACTGTTATGTGTTTTGAGATCACATCTAATACTATACAGTTTTATTTAGATATCCTGAGGCTGGATCAATGTGGACTTCGATTAAGTTTGATTGATTGATAAATGACTCAAGTTTTAGTATTCTCGTCAAACGCATGCCGAGGGATTGAAAAAACAAGTAGATATAATTTTTATAAGTACCTAATTTAGCTAACAAAACTCGTACCGACCTTTTACTTACTAAGAATGTTTATAAATTGATAACAGAGGAACAATAAGTGGTACGTAAGCGTAAAATTTGTTATTCCGTTACTTAATCGAATCAAATAAAACATCGACATAATATATCGATGAAATTAAAAGTATATTATATTAAAAATATATTTATATATTAAAAAATACTCTTAACATGTCTGCTCCTTTATATTAGGTAGTAGCAGTAATCTCTACAAACCAAACAGATTACAAAATATATCATGATAAATCTACATATTTTCGCTGCATTATCGGATTTGTGTAAACTGGTGTAAACACACATATTTGGAACACAACAATACGACATTGCTGCTTGGCGGCAGAATTCTGGAACTGCAGA
Organism: Furcula furcula; assembly: GCA_911728495.1. Classification (NCBI taxonomy): domain Eukaryota; kingdom Metazoa; phylum Arthropoda; class Insecta; order Lepidoptera; family Notodontidae; genus Furcula; species Furcula furcula. The sequence goes on from OU452255.1 coordinate 20,855,910, forward strand.
GCTTTACCAAGCCGATCCCTTGCACAGGGACCATCCACCAATCAAGGTTATATTTTAGAATTCATGATGAAGTTTTGAATACTTTACACGGTCACGGCTGGACCAAAGTGTTTGACAAATATGTATTTTGTTACATAATATATTCTTACACAAACTAGATATATAAATATTTAAAAGCCACCGAAATGTTTATGCACTAATAACGTAAGAATTAATTAAAATTCCACCAGCTGCAATCAATTCATAAATATAGCTGTAAAGCATCAATCAATTTCTGATAGAACGTAACAATTTGATTACGTATTGATGAATTCTGGTTATGTGGGCGTAAAATTAGGTATGATCTGTGTATTTGCAGCATATGGATATGGTATGTTCTTTCTTTAGATCCGGGGTGTGGACCCTAGAGCTAGACGGCGGCGGCGACTTCGAGGAGGTCGGCAGCAGGCTCAAAAGCAAAGCATTGAGTGGTTCCTGGTGCAGATACCCCCGGAGTAACCTAAGCACGCGATTATTACATAAAGTTACAGTGCGATGCAAACTTAAAGGCGGCCGTGAAATTAGGCTCAAGTCGCTACGCAGTAACCAATTTATGGTATCAGCGGGGTAATTCAGAGGTTGTCGATTGTCAACTTGACTGTACATGCGTGAAGACGCAATGCACGAACTTCACAGAGCCGCCTTTAAGTTTGAATCGAACTATACTTACATTCGCGTACATATTACAATCTTTATACATTTTGCAACAGAATCAGAAGGTAAAATCTGAACTTACTCGTAATAAATAGAAAGTCGTCAACTTTTTACTTTACGGATTTAATGTATTAATTAGCTCTAAGCTTCTCTACACCTGCATAACGAACAACGCGAACTTTTCATATTGAAACACATGTAAATGGATAAACAAAACTCACCAATTACTATATACAACATACCTACACAGAGAATAATCAAAGTAATTCATAAAGTACCATTATTAAGCCTCATCTAAAGGCTGCATTAAACACTAATAAAATTTTAGGTTAATTGCGCGGTATTTTTTAAGCGAGCACCTCAAGCCATCGCGAGTGTAGCTCGCATAATCCACATACGAGCGAACGTTTAAACCAATTGCCGTAATTAGAGACAGGATCATTAGTTAGGTTGATGACCTTTGTCTTCTTAAGGCGTAATAGTACCTACCTGCTGCAGAAAAGAGCTGTGAGAGCCATTTACAATATGGCTCCTATTGATTCACTTAGAGAGAAATTCAGAGAGATAGATATTCTAACGGTTGTCTCACAATACATATTTGAAAATTTAGTTTATGTTAAAAAAAAAACAGTTCTTTTAAAAAGTATAGTAATACACATAATATTAATACCCGGAACAAACACGATCTTGTGGTACATGCCACGCGTCTCCACAGAACAGGCAAATCGTTTATGGGCCAAAGTATACGCTTATATAACAAACTGCCACAGGATATCCGAGATCGTCTAATAAAGAAATTTAAACCTTTGATAAAAAGCCGATTGTCAAAAAAGGCTTATTATAAAATCTCGGATTACCTGGAGGATAAAGCTGCGTGGGCTTGAACTGCTCAACTCATGCAAGCTTAGAAATCTAAGGCTGACTTATGTATAATTTGTAACTGTTTAAAAAAAATATGACAAAAAAAGACAAGCCCGCTGAGTTTCTTGCCGGATCGTCTCAGTAGCGGCCGCGTTACGATCCGGTGGTAGTTTGTAAAAATGATTTTTGTGTAAGTGCCTCCGTGGGGCCTATACATAATAAAGATATTTTGACTTTGACCTGTACAGGTACGTGTTTACAGCTACAGAAATAAGGATGTCAAAGGTCAAAGACAGAAGAGACAGTATTTACGAGGTAGGTAGGTGTCTTGTACATGGGGCCATAGGACACTGCCCTGTCAGCCTCATTTCTTCTGCTGCGAAGCAGCTGGCCGTAACCATTGCTGTGTATTGCTGTGAGGAGCACTGTAGCTGGTAAAATACAAAAAATATCACACGCATTGGAATTTATTTCAATGTATGTAGTGAATGACACATCACCTAGATACATACAATTTGCAAATTCGGACAGACACCTCTCAACTTTGCAGTCAGACAGTCTGGGGATCGCGATTGCTATTTCATTAATAACGTAGGTGGCCAATTAAAACTATGTACATAATACTAAAACCATTAGACGAAAAGTAGACAGCGGAATTATTAAATATTTGTTTTGTGCGCTCTAATCCTGGGGCGGTTTAGCAGAAGAAAAAAATTGGTGTCAACAACGTAAAGAATCGCGGGTTGAGCTGCGCGGATGTGCTACCAGATAATAATAATAAAATAAATCAAGAAATCTTTCCATATACTTACAATAGTCCCTACACCTACCAAAGTCAACTGCTGTTTATTTCTTATTTCCAGCAGTTGATTCTGGCAGGCGTGTTCCATTTCATTGATTTCTCCAAACAGGCCTCTACGTGTTGGATTCGTCCCCACGCAAGCCTTTTCAAAGTCCGGGTGTAAAAGCCCGAGTAAACAAAAATGAAAAATAAATAATCTTCATCCCAGCAATAAATCGATGCAGTCTAATGACAACCCACTAAACGGTGGTCAGCCAGCTGATAAATTACTTTCACCGGGCGCCAGAGCGATAAAACGACTAGCAACCTTGTAATTATTACAATAATTACAGTCATGTAGCAGCGTTAACGTGGCGAGGCTGTAAACGATCATTACAGAGAGCTTTGTGAACTTCTAGCCTACATGCTATTTTAGGGTCAAGCTATATTTAATTTGTTATGGAGGTGACATAGTTGAAATTCTTATAGAATGACTAAGATCAAAGTTGGAACAATAAATGTATAAACACAGAAGTGATGATTGGCCGGTGGCCAGCCAGATAATTGGTAGGGTTGAATATTACCCATATTGTGCAAAGGATCGTTCAGGCAAATACCACCGCAGTGCCAGAAAATCTACCGCCAAGCAGTGTGTAAACATTGCTGTTATAATGTGGAGCATATCGTCCCCGTAGAGCGAAAAGTCACCAAGTCCCAAAATGGCCAAAATGAGTTTTAAATGTCATCAAACTCACCGTATTTTTCTCTATCCACCTGTCTAACAATATTTTCAAAAAGTCAAATAGTTTTGGTTTTAGTAAGTGCGAAAATTCACCATGTTAGCATGTTGGTTCTTCAAAGTTAACGGAACAAACACCAATTAATTAATGTCAAATTAAAGTTATGATTTTTTTCTTTTTTCCATCTTTGAGAGCTCATATCTCAAATCAGTGTTTTTCGACTTAGTGACTTTTCGCTCTACGGGGACGATATTAGGTAGTGAAATTACTGGGCTCAGAAGTCTTACTGCCGCACTCACAGACATCTATTAACTTTAATCGCAATTAAGTAATCTTTTGTAATCTATTTATTTTGACTCACCGAGTCTCTTATGATTATCGTTTAGTATTAATTACGAGATTATTGATATATCTACTCGCTATAGGCGAATTAAGTATTATTTGGCTTCGAAAGTCGAAATAATCCATTTACAAAATATGATTTAATCACAATTAACTATAATTGACGTTTGTAGGTGCGGCACTAAGTCTTGGGCGACAGCGGCAGTGTAGTCTCCTTGCCGCGCAAGCGGAGCAGCAATACCATTGGCACAGCTCCTATTTGTTATTTAAACGCCAGTAGGCACGCTCCCATCAGCAGCCGGAGTATCACTTACCATCAGGTGGGCTAGCGATACAGTACTAAACAGCAAATTCCTTTAAAATATTGGTATAGAGACATTTTGTATAGAAAATTACAAGCAAAACGGGCGCCGCCGCGCCGTCGCGTGGTTAAAAATACAATTTCACTTTAGCAATTTCATTCAGGTTTAAGCGAGCCATAGGAACACGGTGCTCAATATGCTAGTGCCTGTAGGGCTCAGTAGAAAGTGTTAGTCTACCCAGGTCTGTCCTAATAAACCGGATAAGGCTGTGAACTGAATAAAGCGGAGCGTTTATGCGATCAGGAAAATTACATATATTTATAGTCTTGCATAAAATATTCAGCGCTTTTTAACATCAAAAGTGTAAGAGCGGTTAGTAAGGAAAATAAAAGTTTTAAAAGGCTATACAGCATGTGGGTACCTACTACGAGTAAGAGGCATATAGTATAATAGCTCTTATAGAGCGTCCAACCGTTTATTTTCTTTTTGACAGCACCAATAGAACGTAACTGCGTCATGTTACGCAAAAGTTCACTTTTAAAAGTTCACTTAAAGTGAACTTTTAAAAGTGAACTTCACTTTAAGTGAACTTTTAAAAGTGAACTTAAACAAAAGCACAGCTTTTTGACAGCACCAATAGAACGTAACTGCGTCATGTTACGCAAAAGTTCACTTTTAAAAGTTCACTTAACGTAACTGCGTCATGTTACGCAAAAGTTCACTTTTAAAAGTTCACTTAAAGTGAACTTTTAAAAGTGAACTTTTGCGGAACATGACGCAGTTACGTTCTATTGGTGCTTCCAAAAAGAAAATAAACGGTTGGATCAATTATAATGCATAGTTTTCGGTTCGGCGACTCCGAGGGTAACGACTACGGTTTGCTACCCCCGTCCTGTGACCACCAGTTCCCGGGGACTGTAATCACAGAAGAGTACCTGGTGCTTACCCCACCGGACAGCCTAGGTCTCCCCTCTCGTGTGCCGATGCAACAACCGCGAAGCTTTTCATCATCATCACCAGCCGACAGACGTCCACGGGTGAACATAGGCTTCCCCCATCAAACGCCACAATGAACGACAGTTGGCAAGGCTTTTAGTGGGTAAGAATCCCAGACAAAAAAAAGATCGATTTCAGTCGCGTGACCGCTACGTGTCGTAATAAAACTGCAGCCTAACAGATAAACCAACTAACATTGAAACATTAAGTTGTTATGGTTATGGAAATAGAGTTACAATCGACAAGTTAATCCATTAACGTATTACGTATGGATGTTTATCCAAACTAATCAGATGATTTGCCTGTGTTGTCCTTACCACTAAGAAAAAACTAAACAAAGTTGTTGCTCCTCGCGGGATTCGAACCTGTGACCAGTTTGCAGTCAGCGGCTGACCGCTGCGCCACCAAGCAATGGTTTTAAGGATATTGGGGCACTGTGTTGAACGAATCGCGGCCCGCAAGAACAAAATAATAAAGGAATTTCTCTTCCTCCTCTCTACTAGATCTAGAGACCAAAAAATCGTTTTCTCCAATTTTAACAAATTTCACTCGATCAGGTCATCGATGATCAAGTAATTTAATGTCTCACAATATAGTCACCACTAGTCACAACACTATCATTTAGCTGAATATGCAAACACTTGGTGCATTAGGGTCAATGATAACAAGGCCCCCAGTAGGATGGCTAGGCTTGACCTTAGTAATAACAACATAATGTTGTTTAATAACACCAATAGCCGCGTCTCCACCGGACGCACGGTCTCGCGCGGTGGCCTCACGAGCCAAATGTGTGGTCAGTGTGGACGTGCATCGGGGTTGTTCGGGCGCACGTTGACCTTTTACAAGTCTGCTCTAGGTGGTAGGTTCCTTGTGCAAAAAACCGTCCAGGTAGGTACCACCGCAGTGTCAGAATTCTGCCGCCAAGCATTGCTATGCTCCGGCGTGAAGGGCACCATAGCTGGTGAAATTACCGGACACAAAGACTTAATATACTAATGTCTTAAGGGTCGGCAACACGCTAGGGATTCTTCTAGTATTGCTAGAGTCTATAGGCTGCGGTGACTGCTTACCATCAGGCGGGCCGCGCGCTTGCTTGCCACCTTGGTAATTTAAAAAAAAATCGTTTTGTAGTCCTGTAAGTCTCACTCTCACTCACTCACCAACTCGTCAGCAAATAGTTTTGAAAACTGTATTCGGCATGATAATATAATTTCATAGAACCTATTGGGATTTGTGAACAGTGTTTTCAGCGGATTCAAATACGGAAATTTCCGACGAATGCAAATAGTTCTATAGTAGTTTACGATCACCAGTTGGAATTGGCAAACAATGTAATTACCGCCTAATTACTTAAATTAAAGCATTTATTAAATTAATTAAGTTTTCCATCCACAGGTTCATTTGTCTCTTGACCTGCGGTGTACAATTTTAGTAATTTTTTCACTAGATGATGCTTTTTTTTGTGTAGGAGTAGTACTGTTGGCCGCAGATGGCCATTACAGCTTCACCGGACAAGACGGCGAACGCTTCAAGCGCTCCAGCCAGTTGGGTAGCGACTAGCACAAGGGCACCTCAGGGAGGCACGGCCTCGGCTTGGGCTGCCGCTTAGAGAGAATGAGTTTACCATCGGTTCACAATGCGCCCCCGCTGAGAAGAACCGGCAAGAAACTCAGCGAGGGGATGCATGTCGAGGTCGCATGCGTACGACCCTTCGGCCTCGCCGGCGAGACCGGTGTCTGTGTGATGTGTTTACGACTCGTGACGTCGTTGTCGGTGTTGGTGTTGTGTCATGGTCCAGGAGGACGGACATCGGGTCGGATGGGTCGAGCAGTACATGCCGCGGACGGCGGCGATGTACGGTAGTTCGACGATCTGAGGGACTAGATGATCCAACACCTTGAGGTGAACTTAAAACTGCTGTTGTAGGAACCACCGCAGTTTCAAGTATTCTGCCGCAAAGCTGCTAGTAGCAGTGTCTTTATGTAATTGCTATATTCCATTGTGAAGGGTACTGAATGGGTATTTGAAGAAATAAAGTGGTTTTATAAAAAATATATTATCTTCTTCTTGAAGTCAAGCTACTTTTTTATTAATCGGATCGGATTATATCGCGGTTTATTTTAAATACCCCGTGATAAAATCCGTAAAAGTAGTTTTATTTCAATGTGTAGTATTAGTAGTGTAGTAGTCTTCTTCCTTTTTTCAAACATTTCTGAAACCAAATTCTTAAAGCTGAAAACCCTAGCAACTGCTCTAAATTGGTTTTGATATTGGTATAACTGGCTGGTTTCCGCAACTCCACGTCAAAGCGCGTATTTTGCGTGCTCAAAATTGTTCTCTTGTTTTTCAGAAATGAATTCCAAAGAGAGAAGATAACAAAACCTGACCTAGTATATCTTAAAACTACAGTAAAACCTAAACCAGAATTAACATTTAATAACAATTGAGACTTTTGCTCATTACTACGAAAGTTGTCTATCAAGCCCATCTCTCTCAAAGTTAAATCCACTCTCTCCGACACACCCCTCAAACGACTGCTAGATTGTCAGCCGCAATAAAGCTAAGTACATTATGTTGATACGTTTATTACGAGTTCAATTAGATACGCAGATGTGAAAATCATTTTACTTAGGTCCGTAGAAACGAGGGAGCTAGTTTGGAATCTTCTTTAGATATAGGACATTTTAATGGATAATTATTTTTTATTTACTTAAGTAGCTTCAGACATAAATCAATAATACATTATTTAACTTATAGGGAGTTGGGTGACAAACAAGACTGCAAATAAAGGTGAATCAGATGATTCATTTATCGTAAATTTTCGTCTTTCATTCGGCACTTTTCACTGGAGTGAACATTCAATTAAGTGAACCGTCTGTCTGATCGCACCTTAAGCGTCGAAAAATAACCACAGCCGCGAAAATCGTCATGATTTTTTTTTCAGTTCTCACAATATTCAACGTTGATTGGATTAAATTGGATATAGGATGACAGAATCAGCACCTTCTTACGTAAGTTTAGAGGGATCCCTTTATTTAGCAGGGGATGTCTTCCGGATGACGATGACGGACCCCCAAAATCATATAAATGACGCTGCATACAGACATGGGCGTTTTGGGGATAGCAGTATAGATGTTAGGTAATCCAATAGAAATACGCTATCCATCTTCTCACTTTCCATTAGTCGCCTCTTACGGACAAACAACGGGAGGAGATGAGCGGGTGCTATTCTTACCCGGACACCCCACGGGTCAGGCGTAATATACAAGAACAATATTGAACTGTTCAACAACTTCACAATAACCTATGGACAATCTGTAGCCAGGACAGTTATATAAAACGATAGTGACTTCTCGTGACTTGGCCGAAGGTTATTTAGGAATTAATAAACAATACCGACCACACTAATGCACTAGAAAACGAATAACTAGTTTGATCGGCATTCAAAGTCAAATGTAAATAGACGGACCTTTCGAGCCGCTCAGGAATCTTGCCGCGTCCACCGCCCACTATTTTGTATAAAAACATTTATAATAATAATACACTGTCTAGAATAGCACCCTCCTATCTCTTGCCGTTCGGTGTCGTAAAGGCGAGTAAAGGAAAACCAGAAAACCGGCAGCACCGTCTTCTTTTTACACGTATATCGCGATGTCTACCAATCGTGCATTATATCAACCCTAAAGTGTTTTTAAAAAAAATATGACAAAAAGCACAAGTTTCTTGCCGGATCTACTCAGTAGCGGCCGCGCCCGCGTTACGATCCGGTGGTAGTTTGTAAAAATGTTTTTTGTGTAAGTGCCTCCGTGGGGCCTATACATAATAAAGTTATTTTGACTTTGACTTTTGACAAGTCGGAAGCTAGGATGATACAGGTAGACATAAGCCTGAAAATGTTTCGTCTCTAGCTAAATAATGATGACTACATATAAGACATATTATCCTAACTAATAACGTACTCATTAGCAATGTCATGGCAAATGTGTCAATCATCCGTCCGTAGCCATAATGCCCAGGGGTCGTGCGAAAGTGTACACAACATTATATCGATGGTACACAAAGAAAAATATTGTGTATAGTCATTTGGGAGTGAAAATATCCTGAGCCAGCGATAGCAAACATTTGAAAGAAGTCATTTGAGTGATGGTAGAGACAATAAATATAGAGAAAACGTTTTAGGAATATAAGTAAAGTAAATACCTACTTAAATAAATGATATTATTTATAATATGATTTACCATAAATATATGTCATATCCTAAACTAATGCGCGCCAAAAATTGTAACCCATGCATGTAATTATAGTAGTTTTAATGAAACTGCTGCATAATAGGGCTCGGCTTATAATAGTCACACGAGTGTATAACTACCTAATTATGTGCAGTTTCATACACTACATTATCTAAATTGAACCATGAAATACAATTTTAAACCACCAAACTACAATACACAAAACAGATAATATTACGGCGCTCAATTCATTCAAATAACTCCTATGCGCATGCGTGCATGCAACTGCGTCCCACCAAAGACGAATGCATAGATAATACACTATATACTTAAGAATAGATGGGTCACTCTGGTTCATCTTTTAATAAACTAATTTTACCCTCGCCAAAAGATGGCGTAACTTTACAAGAATCCAAAATGTGCCAACAGATGGCGTTTTATTAAATAATCACTACGTATAGGTAAAATGTAAATGAAGCATGAATATTTGTAAGGAACATGTTTAAAGGCAAACCAAAGAGATATTTATTGTAAAAGTTTATTCAACATATCTGAAGCACAATCGTACTCTATTAATTATATAGTCCAATCCCCTTGAGTTTCTTGTTTCAGTACAGCTTTGCATTAAATTTTTCCAATTCAAGGCATTGTGGTTAAGGACAATGATGTAGTGGACCTGAAATAGTTCACGAGCAGTATAAATATTATTATAAATAAATACTTATGCTATGTTCATAATGACTTATTTGTTTTAGCTTTTGTAAGTTGTAAGTACATACCTACATAAGTAGATAAATATCACCCAGACACAGAACAAACAGAATTCTTCAAAAACATATTTGTAAATAAACTGTAAATATTTAGTTTCAATAAAATGTATAAAAGCTGTTTATCTTCAATGAAACAAGTCATTTTGAAAAAATGACATAACAACTTAGGTTACCATAGTAACCGCCAAAGGCAATTTACAACAGTACCTATACGGTAACCTCCTTGAGTAAAACCATAGTGTTTTATTAGGCATCCGATGAGGCCGGCTGTTGCATAAGTTTTATTACATTATGGAAGTTTACTAAAAATATACGAAATGTATCAGATTTACTCAAATAAATTAAAGATATACAATAACAATATTAAACTAATTAAATAAAAATATATAAACTGAATTTTTAACGCCATCTAGGCAAATTATAGTAGAATCTTAAAATTTAGTTCCTTCCCTTGCCTGAAGGTGTGCTAGTTTCCATACATTAAAATTTTGTCAGCTGTTTTAAGGAGAGTGCCACTGGCATGGACGAATGTATCGTCCATCGTGGCCTACTGGATGACATCGCGGCCTACTACATAGATCTGCTTAAAAATATATTATAATAGAAATAGTTATTTTACAGCATCGTTTTGTTCAGGAGACCTGTATCGTAAAAAGGTTTAATTTCTTTAATGAGTCATGTCAATAAAGTGTGTCATTAGTGTACTTGTTTTGAGTAGATATCTTGAAATCTAATTTGAATTTCTGAAAATTTTGCTAAGGTGATATCCCTACTTATTATTTACTTTTGTGCAGTACTTTGTGCATTTTCTTAATACGCATGACGACATCTCACTTGATTTTCGTTACATTTTACCGATGCGGGACTAACTAGTTAGTTTACCCAATTAGGCGAATTTCACGTCTTCACTTTTTGTGCGCTAATGTCATATCAACTGGCGTAGATCCTGTTCTGCATCAAACGTCTTTACTTTCCAAGATATTAAACTTCACAGAGATTTGGAACGCACAAAAGCGAAATACAAACCTCGCACGTAATCAAATATCGTTAAGGCGCAGCCTATTAAGGCGTGGTCGTAATCTTATCTAACGGCGGTAATAACTGTCCGACGGTCTTCTTCATTACCGGTAAATGTGAGTGCAACATCTGTCATCGACCTGCCATATTGTCTAGTGAAAGTAACTTGATATTGATGTGTTGCATCACTGCCATTACGTCTGTAGCAGTTATTGTTTAATTATCTTTGTATTCCAAATTTGAAACCGGTTAATCGTATCTGATTCTTATTTTAAAATTATTTATGTTCGTAAGAATCTCAGAGGTAAGAATCAGCTTTCTCAATTTAGTATTTTGTTGACTTGATGCACAGACTTGATGTGTTTTTTAAAAATCCGTAATTGCGATTTTTAGGTGCAATCAATTAAATTATATTTGCGTCCAATAAAAATTAGCCACTGTAAACTTACGTATCAAGTGAATCAATACATCTTTCATTTGCGCGAAACCCAGAAAGGCTGTTTTTAGAACATCGATATAATTATTATAACGATGTTTTAGAACGACCAAATTACGTATTTATCGCTCGTATTATAAAGTTCAATGTTCTGTGTATACCTATGTTCTATTTATGTTTCATTCCTGTTAAGATATACGTCGGGACACGATCGCAATATTCGCTATTTTCCTTTTCGCCTGCCCATGGCTCTCAACCCATTTCACTGTAGAAAGACACACCAAAAAAATGTCATCTTTCGAATTTCGCCGCCACTTTAACAATGCGTTCGGCAAAAGATCTAAAGCCATAATGATTAATACGTTAAACCTTAATACTTTACAAATGAATAAAGAAAAAGCGATATTATCATCGCCAAATAAATATTAATTAGCCACCGCTGAGGTCAATAGCGATAAGGTTAATGTTACCATTAACCAAATTTCATTTACAACTCGTTTGGGGCGGTTCACACCACTTTCTTTGCACCGATAAAATCCGATGTTGTAAAACTTGACCGTAATTTTTGGTCTGCACATCCTCACGTACCCTCATTATACTTAGTTACTACTAAAGTCGACATCTGCCTTTCACCCACTTTGCAAAAGAAGATTTTACACGGTTTCAACTGAAAGAGATCTTTTCATTAGCTAGAGATCGACTTTATATTACTTAATAGTGGTGTGTGAAGATTCAATCATGGTAAACGCTCTGGTTTATTTAAAGTATTTTTCACTCTTGCCTCGATAGCCACGTGATAATTGGACGAAAAGACCGACGTAGGTAAAATGTAATCAAAGTAAATTCAAATTATTTCAGTCTTTCGAAATGATGGAGCCGTATGAATGTTCACATCAAAAAGCGGGTACCTATCCTGTTGTTTTTTGGCACAGCAAGTATAGTAGTAAGGACATGGAGAATGAGGATACCTGCGCACACATACATAGATGTACCGATATCCTGTAGCTACCCTGTGATTGGCATACAAATCAAAAATATATTTTAATCCCAGGCAAACACGCATTTCAAATTAATATTTTGATAAGTATTTATCATCACCATCACGATAAATGAAGATAGTTAAAATATTCAAATAATGATGTTTTTTTTCACCTTATACGACAGTTTAGAGGCTATGTTCTTACTAAATTTACATAGTTCAAGGGGATTTATGTGGTTAGGTGACAAATAACTATGATTAACACCAAACATTTACATTATCCAATTAAGGCTCGATTATTCCTGCATAATCGAACATAACTCAACGATTACTTAGAACCTTGAATTAAATGATGAAATTCTGCAGAAAATACTGTAGTTACTATTAAAATAAAATACACAATAATTTGCACATTTTTGTTTTACAAAAGAGAAGCAGACGCAAGACCATGAATTTACAGTACTGCATAGATAGATCTAGCAGATTATCGGTGCTCGTTACGCTTACCTACTACTAATAAAAAATAGCGGCAGACAGGAAAGGATTTAGTTAAATCAGAATAATTTAAACCCGTATCTAAATACCAAAGTTCCTATTTGGTTGATACTTTAACACGCGGAAGCATTCTTTGTAATTTTCAACTAAATAATATAAGTGCTGAAATCATTCAACCAAAAAAAATTTACCCAAAATCAGCTGGCGTACTGTAGAAACTAATATAAAGAAATATACCAAACCAATTCTAAATGCTGCCAATCGACGCTTCGGTCCTATCAGCATAGTTCCCAGAGTAATCCCTAATGGTTCCACGCTCAACCCTCGTTTAGAAGAAGACAAAGGTCATCATAGGCTACGAAATCAATTTCTGTTACGTGACGTGACGTCATAAGAGGTGAAACACTCAATCATACTAGGCACTTGTTTAGTCGCTGGCCCTATCCCATAGTAGCAGACACCTAGTTAGCAGACGAAGGGAGCCGAATTCTTTATGCATAATTTATAACAGATCACATAATCCAGTCTAGTACTTAGGTACTAGACAAGTTTAGACTTGTGAGACTAATAAACTGGCCATTCAGACGGGAACCACTCCGCTCCGCTCCGGAAGGAAATCATCTAGTCACCTAAGAGTAGATTTCGAAGGAATGTTGGAATTACCAATTTTTGGACCCTGAATGCGGCGTGTGAGACAAACCGCAGATTATCGATACAAATGAAGATCGAGTATCGTAAAACAACACTAGATATAACGGTACCAAGACAGCCTGTAATCGGTTTAACAGCTCAGCAGGGAAATCAAATTAAAAGCCACCCACATGAAGCTATCATAGTTATCCAATACAAGTGCTGTTGATAGGGCTGACAAAATAACCTACAATGATACTTTATTCTTTTTCACGACTGAACTTTTAATGGGACAAGAGAAAGCATGAAGGCTACCAGTCTTCCGCAAAGAAAATCAACGCGAACCATCGTTCGCGTTTATTTTCTTCGCCACAGGCGTCACAGGCAATTTATGCCACAACCCGAGGTTTCCGACAATGTAATATTTAGGAAACCTCCTGATACTACAGAGCACGATAGTACAATACAATAGACTACAATAATTCTTTATTGTACACCAAAAGAGAAGATACAGTTTAAGAGGAAAAGTAAAATTGCAGTGTGACAATATAAGGCGGTCTTATCGCTAAAGCGATCTCTTGCAGACAACCTTGCGGTACAGGACAGAATACTACTTAGGTTTGTATGTAAGGATGACAGAGGGGTGCGAACCATTTTTCAACTCTGACCATTTTACAAAACTGTCAACTCTATAAAGAAATAGATGGTAAAAATTTTGTTGATAGACTTCTAAACGAGGCTCCAGGTCTCAAATACATTGTTAGAGACTTTAAACATGTATGTGATCTAAAAATAATACTAGGTGACTCTATCTCCACAGTTATTATCTCTGTTTATGTCCGCATTTATATACCACACATGGAGCGCATAAATTATCTTATTACCTAGTAAATCTTGTAGATCATTTATAATGATAAACTTTGGCATTTGGGACATTGCGAATGGAAATATCAAGGATATATTGGAACTGTACCTAATGTAAATAAACTTCAAATAATTGATATACTAGGTGGTAGGTGCCTTACAAAAAATATCACCGCAGTGTCAGATATTCTGCCGCCAAGCAGCAGTGTGTAAACATTGCTGTGTTCCGGCGTGAATGGCACTGTAGCTAGTGAAATTACCGGACACAAAAGACTTAGTATCTCATGTATTTAGGATCGACTACGCGCTAGTGATTCTTGTTGTGTTGCTAGCGTCTATAGGCTGCGGTGACTGCTTACCATCAGGCGGACCGCTTTGTTTGCCACTTGGTTGTATAAAAAAAAGTACTAATCGTAACTATCACACGTCTAATGACAAAAACCAAGACAAGAAACGTAATTTTAATACATGCCATCTATATTTTCAATTGTACGTAACGAAAATTACTGTTCATAAAATACCAGCAAGTTTTCCTTAACATACATTTCAATTCACGTTCAACGCTGTCAAAAACACCAGATCAGACACTGATCATCAATGAAGCTCGCAACTTAAGTTGACAACCCTATGAAAACGGTGTATTGTGAAAGTAGTCGAAGGTCCAGATGTCCGCGGGCGTGGCTGGACCTCATCTGTCTAAGCAACGCCTTCCAATTCCCAGACGTCGCAACTACTATTCTTAGACGAGCAATCTTCTCATCCAGTTACATTAGAAAACATAGCTTCTGTGAGCTACATACTTACAGTAAATACTGTGTGGAATCTGTTACAAACTAAATAGTAGGAACCAGTTAAGTGCCACCTTAATGTCAGATATGTGTAAACGTAGCTGTATCTGTATAAAGTGATATAAATGGAAAAATGACTGGGTTTGAAAGACTTAATAACTATCAGCGCTATAATAATAAGCGGCATTTTTAAGAAACTGTACATAGGTGGACGGCTCGTTTACCATGTAACGTACAACCAGCACCAGGCGTCCCTCGTCTCATTACTAAATACCATGAAAAATCTTTTGTTACTAATGGGGGAAAATTGTATTACAATGTAATTAAAGAGAGTTAAACAGCCCTATGAAACATTGCAGTTGATCACAGAATAGAGAGTGCAATTGGTGGATAAAGGGTCCTTCGAAAGGCCGATGTTTAAATATCACTTTTCGAAGGACCCTCATTATGTAGCCCAATAACCAGTTGTGCGGATATGCCAACAACTAATAATTTGTAGCTCGATAATAAAGTAAGTATACTCTTTTTCAAATAAATAAGAGAATCAAAAAATGTATATAAATTATATTGAGTTAATTGAGCTCAGTTAACGAGAAAAAAGTTCATTGAACTTGATTAAAAATACAAGCCTATTAAAATTGTCTATTATGTTTAAAGCCTAGTTCATTGCTTTAAACTCATCATCACATAATGAGACCACAAATGTTGCGTAAGTAAACTATGCTTATACAATGACGAAAATAGGTACAGAATGATGGGAACTTCGCGTCGGGGTGAAATGAAGAGTATTATGAAAACTGCCATGTTATGTTATGAGAGAATTATTTTTATATTATTAAAATACCTCTCTATACTCTAAATGGAATTACTTTCAATGTAACATAAATTATTTTCGGGTGTAAAAAGAGAACAAAACAATGACATACCTATCCACTACATAAATTATTTACACAAAAACAAAATGTTGGCGTACAATTTTCTTTGGTATAAAAATATCTTCACCATTATAGGAAGTACCTAACCAATCATCGCATACGTATTCCTCCTTACACCTTATCACTGAAGATAAAAACTTCACTTTTAGCAAAGCTTTTAAGCTAGGAAACTCTAGTAAGCTATGAACACTTCAAGAATTGACAACAAAATTAAAGTAATCCCGTACTCATGGAAACCTTTCCTTGTAAGCTTACTTTAAGGTATCGTCTTAAAAGTACCAGGATTGTAGAAAATGAAAGAAATACTCACCACAAGTTCAGCAAATTTGGCATCGAGCTCGTCCTGCGGAGGCATCGGGTGTGTCGGTGTGACGGCTTGTAACGCCAACCCACCCTCGCCTCCGACCACGCAGTACGTGATTTCAGGGGGTTCGTCATTCTGGAACAAAAAATAAATACATTAGTATCAACATTGTAGGACAATAGGGTGCACGGAATTTGGAAATAAATAAAACAGTAAAACGTAGCGTCATTTTATTGGAAAACTAGCAATTTCTTGCGGCTACGCCCACAATTTTTTTTTTCAACCCCATTTGACCCCGTTAGGGAGTGTTATTTTCAAAAACCCTTTCTTAGTGGATGCTTACATCATAAGAAGAACCTACTGTCCAAGTTTGAGCTTTTTAGGTTCAGCGGTTTGGCCTGTGCGTTGATGAATCAGTCAGTCAGTCAGTCAGGACAAGTAATTTTATATGTATAGACTAGCAGTCCCCCGCGACTTCGTTCGCGCAAAGGTAGTTAATGAAGAAATACCGACAAAATAAACTCAACCCGATAACATTTTGCACGACTTGGGAATCAAAATCAGGTCCAAGCGATCAAAGGTCATACTCGCGCCCATCGTCACCGAGGCAGTCCAAATAAAAATCTAAAATTAAATACAAAATATTTTCCCATGAACTTTTAAATGACAATAAACTTGGGAGGAAACTTAAGGTCAAACAGTGAAATTTGTTAATACAACGGCAATATTTTCCAAATAATAAACTAAAATACACGTAGTTGTCTTTTTAAAGCATCCAAGAACACTATGCCGAATGACACCATAATCCACTCAGCATGTTTTTAGGTTTCCATACCTAAAAGGTAAAAAAGGAACCCTTATGGCGGTACTTCGTCTGTCTGTCTGTCTGTCACATGTATATATTTCAAGAACCACTGGCGCTATCGATTTGATATTTAGAACAGTTTTAGATCTTACTTGTTGGATAAGAATACTTATCGCAAATTAAAAAATATTTTATCTCTTTTACTGTTATTTTAATGGGGGCCGGTGTCAAAATTTCAAAGAGGCTACTATATCAAGTGGGGTATCATATGAAAGGGCTTCATTTGCAAATTTCAAAACAGTTTTTTTTTTGTTTATGTCTCGTGCTTTTTTAGCTTATAACAAAAAATTTCACAAAAAATACCGTTCCCACCTTATCTCCGAAGTTTGTGAAGGGAAAAATCTGAAATAATTATAGGTAATAGAGGTCTATCTATATTTTAAAGAAAAAATAAAATGAAGAAAAAATAAAGTGGTACAGTTTTTTAGTAATCCTAAAAAACCTCTAGAAACAAACTTAGTTCTGCGGTTGGGTTTTTGCTATAAGAGGAATATTAAAAGAACTTTAATACGTGCAAAGAAGGTAGGGAACCCTCAATGCGCGGGTCAGACTCGCACATGACCGGTTTTTTTTAGATATTTTTTTGGTTCGATTCGGTACTTTTTTGTTTCGCGGGGGAAACCTTCAAAGGGTTTCCGGGAGCTGCAGGGCTCGACCGGGGTATGTGGGATTCTTACCTACTAAAACCCCCGCGGCACATGAGAGAGAACCCCGGGCTCTCTGGTGGTATCTCGATTCGGTGCCTAGCTTCGAACCGGAGTATCTTCCCTACTAAAACGCCCAGTACTCAATGGACATCTAGCACCCACAACCCAAACGTCCAACCGACAACTCCAAAGGTTGCCCGTTATTTGTCCGGGTTTATGGCTGAGGAGAAAGGCGGCAGCATTTTTTTTTTTAGGCGGCACTACTAAAAATGTAAGAAGTACGAAGTTGAGTTTGAGAAATTTTGAGGGTCTCTAGGTCAAAGTGGGACCCAAAGTCAAAATCTCGAGTGTGGTGTCTTACGATTTTCATGATAAATACACACATCAAAAGTGTCTAGGGATCAACATATATTTTTGCAATAACTTTTCTCCTGATTGATATTAATTAAAATTTTCTTTAAGGATTCATCAAATAAAGTGTTTTCGTTTGTCACAGTAACGATAAACCAAGTCACCTTTGCATTAATAAAGAAATTTGCCATTTTCCTAATAAAGGGATTTTTGACATTTGAACCACTAACACAAAAGTTCGAAAAAAAGACTGAAATAACAGTTTTCTTTAAAATTTTATTGGGTAACTTAAACAATTAATAATCCGTGTTTCTACCGCGAACACTAACAACACAAGAACATCGGTTTGGTATGCATGGTTTGGCATACTCAAAATGAGTTCATCCAAATCACGCTGTGGAATGGCCGCCCATGTTCGTTGCAACAACAAAAAAAGGTCTTCTTGCGACTGGATACCCTCCATATTCGGCAGAGCTCTTCTCTGTAGCATATCCCATGCATGCTCAATCGGGTTCAAGTCTGGCGACTGAGCAGGCCAGGGCAGGACATTGATGTTAGCTGCGGCGAGAGTCTGTCTTACAACTCTTGCGGTGTGCGGTCGTGCATTATCATGCATTAACTGAAATAAGGGACCGATTTGCACTTGTAGAGGAACGATGACGTCTGATACAATCGTCTCAGCATAAATTTGAGCGTTGAGGTTGCCTCTGATCCAAATCAACTCAGTTCTTCCGCCGATCCAAATACCCGCCCATACCATGATGGTTCCACCACTATAAGGATGGACTTCCTGGCAGGATTTTAATCGCTGTTGGCGTCCAGGGGTTCTCCAGTGTCGTATACGTCTTGTATCCGGTCTCATACCAAAACGAGACTCATCAGAAAAGCACACGAAACGCCATTGTTCTTCTGCCCAATTTCTGTGTTCAAGAGCCCATTGATATCGAATCCTACGATTGTGCATTGCTATAGGTGGTACCCGTAGCGGTCTTTGGGAATGAAGGTTCACTTCATGCAAGCGGTTTCTGACTGTTTGGTCGCTAATTAAGTTCCCTGAAGAGTGATGAAGCCTCACGGCTAACATCATGGCAGTTATTGTTGGAGCTCTTCGAGTTAAGATTTGAATATATCGGTCTTGTCTCCGTGTGGTGCAGCGATACCGTCCTCCATGGCGCTCAGCCACGGTACCAGTGCTTCGGTAACGTGTCCAAAGTCGACTGATAACACTCTGACTTGTATTCAGAGCTAAAGCCACAGTACGTTGCCGGGAACCAGCTTCTATCATTCCCACGGCTCTGAGCATTTCTTCCCTGCTTAAATGACGTCGCCGCTCCATAATAACGTTGGTTTTAATCAGTAGTAGGGAAACAGTAGCACTAATAATGTCTTCAATGCGTTGTATGTTTTTATAGGGAAAATATTGACAGCTGATTTTCATCTTTTACTCGAATTTGATTCACAGTTCCTGATTCAAATTATGAAATGCACCAAAAAGGATCCATATAAATTTATAAAATCATAAATTTATTACAAAGCCACATCTCAATCTCAAGAAATCCGCTTAAAAATGCTTGATCCCTAGACACTTTTGATGTGTGTATGTGGGATATTTCAGGGACAAAAATGGGTTACTATAAAAAAACGTTATCATCATCATCAATCAATATATATAAAAGGATAAGTCCTGACTGACTGACTGACTAATTGACAGACAACGCATCGAGGGTTCCATACCTTCTTTGCACGTTTTAAAATAACTTTAATACGTGCAAAGAAGTTATGGAACCCTCGATGCGCGAGTCAGACTCGCACTTGACCGTTTTTTTTTTTAGTTTTTTTTTTTGGTTCGATTCGGTACTTTTTTTTCGCGGGGGAAACCTTCAAAAGGTTTCCGGGAGCTGTAGGGCTAGACCGGGGTATGTGGGATTCTTACATACTAAAACCCCCGCGGCTGTCGCATCGACACATGAGAGGGAACCCCGAGCTCTGCGGTGGTATGCTTAGATTCGGTACCTAGCTTCAGAGTCATAAAATAAATTAGTTTTTGTTAAACTCTTTAAAATTGTTAATTTCAATAAATTTGGTTGGGTTCAGTTCGGATTTTTACTATCTGAGGTATTAAAAGAATAGGAAAATAACATTTATATGTGCAAAGCAGGTATAGAGCCCTCGGTGCGCGAGTCCGACTCGCACTTGACCGGCTTTTGTTTTTTGGTTCTATTCGGTACCTAGCTCCGAACCGGAGTATCTTACCTACTAAAACGCCCCGTACTCAATGGACATCTAGGGCCCACAACCTAAACGTCCAACCGACAACTGCAAAGGTTGCCCGTTATTGTCCAGGCTTATGTCTGAGGAGAAAGGCGGCAGCTTTTTTTTTTAGGCAGCAGCTTGACGCGTGTGCACGCGGATACGCGCGTTTGCGAACACTCTCGACAGCCTCGTATTGAATTGAAACCTTGCGTGCATTTAGAAGCCACACTCGCGCTAACGCAGCAGTTAGCATAATAGTTTAAATAACTAATATAATATTTTCCCATCACTTTTAAAATCATATCAAATTCAAATGTTAAACATCGATGTCGTACTTTAGTTTTAAAACCCATGATATAACGCATACCTGCCGCTTATATCATAAATAAATACCAGTCAAGTATGAGTTGGACTCACGCACCGAGGGTTCCATACCATCTTTGGATGTATTAAAGTTATTTTACTATTAATGTAATTAACATCTCAGATAGCAAAAAAAAAAAAACCACAAAACTAAGTTTGTCTGTCGAGTTTTTTTAGTATTACTATAAAACTGTACTATTCAGAATGATCATTTTATTTTTCCTTTAAAATATAGATATGCATATTATAATTATTACCCATAATTATTTCAGATTTTTCCCTCCACAAACTTCGGAGATAAGGGGGGTATTTTTGGTGGTATTTTTTTACATTCTTGATTATCATCCAGAAACTACGTAATATAAACCAAAATAAAAATGTGTTTTGAGATGTGCGAATGAAGCTCTTTCATATGATATCCCACTCGATATAGTAGTCCACTTTGAAATTTTGATGATCCATTTCAACTTTAAAAAAACTAAAACAAAAAATATATTTTTTTCATTTGTGATGAGGTTGGGTAAGAAAGATCGAAAAATGTACCAAGTTTCAAATCGGTAGCGTCAGCTGATCCTGAAATTTATAGGTGTGACAGACAGACAGACAGACGAATTCAGACCATAAGGGTTCCTTTTTTACCTTTTAGGTATGAAACCCTAAAAACGGTTTTCAATTACCTTTTAAAAGACACCATACGCGAGATTTTTAACTTAGGGGTCCTATTTTGACCTTAAGACCCTCATAATTTCTTAAATCTGACTTCGTCCTAATAATACTCTTTCATATTGTATCGGAAAACAGTGATAGGTGTTAAGAAATGGTAAAATATTTTTTTTTATTACCGAAATTGAGGTCCTGTGACTTTCGAGAAATGCAAAAATACGTAATTGTTTATTTTATTTGAGGCGTATGCGTGTGAAAATTCAAGGCTCTAGTACCAACCATTCATGAATCATAACGATTTTTTATAAAACCCTCTATTTGGACCCCTTAGGATGCGAATTTTGAAAATTCCGTTCTTAGTGTGCGTTTACGTATTGTGAAGAATTTATACACCTCCCAAATTTCAAGTCTCTAGGGCCACCGGTTTAGGCTGTGCGTTGTCTGTCAATCAGTTTTTTTCAGGACTTATCCTTTTATATATATTGATTGATGATGATGATAACGTTATTTTTATAGTAACCCATTTTTTTTCCCTGAAATATCCCACATATTTATCATGAAAAACGTATTTCATTTACCTTTTAAAAGACATCACACTCGAGATTTTGACTTTGGGTCCCATTTTGACCTTGAGACCCTCAAAATTTCTCAAACTCAACTTCGTCCTATTAATACTCTTACATTTTGTGTCGAAAAACAGTGAGAATTATGAAAAAAAAAACAAATAATATTTTTTGTAAGTTTGTGGTCCTGTATCTTCTTCTATATATTTTGTTTTGAAAAATGCTAAGACAGATAACTCTTTATTTTCTTTAAGGAATCTACGTGTTCAATTTCATGGTTCTGGTACCACCCGGTTCTATAAACCATAAAACCCCCTTTTTGGACTCCTTCCGATGTGAATTTTGAAAATTCCGTTCTTAGTGTGCGGTTACGTATTGTGAAGAATGTACTCTCCAAATTTCAAGTCTCTAGGGCAAGCGGTTTAGGCTGTGCGTTGTCTGTCAATCAGTCAGTCAGGACTTATCCTTTTATATATATAGATGAGTTAGGCCGGCCCAAAAATACAGGGGAATCTTTCGAGCTGGTAAAGTCAATTTCGATAAAAATTTGTCAAAAATGTCTTTTAGAACTAAGCTATCTAATTTTTCCTGTAAAACTTAAGAGTTTAGGTGATGATGTTTGCAAAAGTATAATAAAATAATATCACAAGTCTTATTTGTTCTTACAGTAGTATAAATTAATTGAAAAAGAAATACAGAATTATATGCACTCACAGGAAAGACATCCTTTCAAACCAGTTTGGGAGAGATTCATCTTGGAAGATCTTGTGAAATTCTACCATACCTACTTGAATAACTTTCAAGCCGACAATCTAGGCCAAATGATAGCATCAATCAAAAATGTCGACAACTAGAGACCTTTGAGAACATCCTTGGCGAGGCAAGATTTATTGGCCGTGAAATATTGTATGATATTGTTCTGAGAATTACAGAAGTTTGAGGTTTTAAGTCCTTCAACTATAGCAAAAGGTCACGATAAACAAAAGCCACCAGACCAAAGCAATAGTAAAAATGTGATTTATTATATCGCTAATAAAATAAACCACATTTTATCCTGTTCGTAATAATTTAAATCCAAATATTTCAGTTTTACTAATACTAATAATAACTTAAAAGAACATTTCAAAGGAATATTATTTTCGAATTACATCAATTTTAGTGAACATCGACCCCGAAATTAGTATTTTAACAATCTAAGCTTATACCAAAGTTATTACGTATCAGTTAAATTGTATCTTCGTTTGGAGTTTACTCACACTATTTTAATGTTTGTATTGAACGTTGGGTTCAGACTCCCTCCGTTATATGAGTCAATGAACTTTCTTTAAGACTGTAGAAGAGAAATTAAACAAAGAACAGAGATAAATTATTTGACATGACCTTAAAACTTGACTTAAATACTGTAAATAAATTAATCGGCGAATGAAGACCATACAACGACACAACGCACAATCATATTAAAACACAAGAAAATAAAGTAGACAGCTACCTATACCAATCAAGATACACATGCGTGTACAGAGGGAAAAAACTGCAATCACGGAAAGGTTAAACTTTCTACAGACAATACCTCATTCCCCGACTGTAATGAAGCAGTAAATTAAAATACAATAATGCTTGCTTGCAACGGCTTGTTATATTCATAAGTACAGTAGAATCTTTAAGACTTAAATCATCATAAGAACGTTATTTATTAACGTTTATATGAAATGAGACATCGCCCAAGGATGTCATTAAGTTCCGTTTAACGTGCGCTCACACGAAGCTTATGAATCTCTGCATGCAGTTTAAAACGAAAAGTGATTGCACTATGTTAAGGGGTTTCAAGTTGGATTGTGAGAAAGGTGCAGCGATTTTTGCTAAGAGTTAATTTCAGGAACCATATTTTTTCTAGTTTAGTCTGTGTGGTGTCCATAGAAGGATTTGATTAATTTACAATTATTTGGAGCCGTCTTCAAAAAGGAGGAGGTCCTCACTTAACTATCATTATCAGTACGGGAACGCACTATTCGTATTTTATATCGACAATGTTTTCTCACATGATACAATAGCTTTGACTATTAGAATAGATCACACATCTCTCAAGCCCTTTAGCAACGCCGCCCTCACAGAGGTACAACCTATAATCAGGCTGGTTACTTGATCAGAAATAGTGTCGGATATAAACTATGATCACGCTGAATGATCGGAAATAATGACGACATTTCCAAAACTATCTACGAGTACTTTCAGTATCCTACATCGTGTATGGTCACAAGACTCTTGCGTTGCCAAGTTAAAAATACAATGAGGAAAAAGCGTGTTCCTTCCTTAAAGGGAGCGGCAACGTCCGACCAATGAGGAAGTGTCACGTACATAAAAAATAACCCCGTACATGACAACACTGACAACTGCTATGCATCGCTATGCTATTAC
This sequence comes from Furcula furcula, assembly GCA_911728495.1. Taxonomy (NCBI): domain Eukaryota; kingdom Metazoa; phylum Arthropoda; class Insecta; order Lepidoptera; family Notodontidae; genus Furcula; species Furcula furcula. Next base: position 20,880,192 of record OU452255.1, read on the forward strand.
TATCACGTTAATTGCTATGTAATTGTGGTTAACGTGTGCCACTGCCGACTATTTGTTGTGTTTAGTTACGTTTTTTTTTTCCGAGTGTGGACTAGATCTTACGTTAATATGTCCATTTCATGAATCTGTTAGAAAGTGTTATTGCAATCAAAGATGGATTATTAATACTTAGTTATTATGTGCTTTTTAACTGTTCAAATTCTGAAAAGTATATTACTAAATTGTAATTTTTCATTAAAAATATTTGGGATTATATTAGGATTTGGAATCATTATAATTTGGGTATTTGTAATAGTCGTATAAGTAAAAGATTGCTTCAAATTTATATTAGCCAACATTTTAACTTAAAGTACACTATTAGTTTGACACCTATGTCAATCTCTATGTCTTTGGGAGAATACTTATTGCATCTGCTCAGTTCTTTAATATAGAGTGGGGGTAATAATTGCATCTACTTCCAACATTCAACTTCCCCCCTCTCCCTCTATCATGGCTTCTGATTTTAAATTGACCGCCATATGTTTCAAATGTTTCTCAATACCAACAGGTTAAGCACTATGTATTAAAAACAGGTAAAAATAAGCAAGAATTAACATGTACTGGGTATCGCGGCTCCTTCGGAGTCGCTGGACGTTCGGGGTGTGGGCCCTTAGAACGTCCATTGAGTACGGCGGCGACTCCGACGAGGACGGCGGCGGGGTTGCGATCCTCGTCCCGTGAGCACCGTGACTGGTTCCCGGGGGGCTACAATGCGCCCCCGGCGGCGGGCTCAAAAGCAAGGCACTGAGGGGCCCCTGGTGCAGATCCCACCGGAGAGGCCTGGGTCCCTCTTATGTGCCGATGCGACAGCCGCGGGGGTTTTAGTGGGTAAGAGCACATACCCTGGTCGAGCCCCACAGCTCCCAGGATCATACGAAGATTTCCCCCGCGTCAAAAAAAAAAGTATCGCGGGTGGCTGTTACCCCGAATTATAAATACATACAGTACTTATTCATTATTATATACGAATTAGTAACTATATACACTTACTCAAGTAGGTAGATATACATATGTGCGACGAAAGTTCAAGTACGGATTATGCCAAAAAAATATAAATGCGACCGTTTCCAGTAAATGCTACTTTCCATTTTAAAACAAGAGGTTGAGGTCAATGTTGTACAGCCAAATATCACTGTCGACCTCATACCAGGTACAACCACATCAATAAAAGCAAATATGTTGATAATTACAACGTATATTAACTAGGTTCTTGATTGGCCGTTGAAAAAACGATTACATTTTTCAGGATTTATTTTTAGCTAAAATTGCTAAAAACCTAATACTGACTCGCCGTTCTTTTAAACTTCCATGACTATTTACGATATTATATTGAAATCTTGTAAGCCCGTAAGTCAATATTTCCTCGGCAGTCTAATCTGGGTTCGGTTCGATTAAATCGCTCAGACCATTATTGGATTCTTCGGTATAGAAATTCATAGTAGTAGACTGTACTTGTTAATAAAATTGATATGAAATGACCCATTAGAATTAGTAGAGCCCAATTGGGGATCTTTCCCCACACGTATTAGTTATTTTTTAAGCAAGTAACGAAAACGTTTTAAGCAACTAACTAATGACATAAGGACAACGATCGCCTGATGGTAAACACGCCTGCAATGTCACTCGGCATATTAGGTTATTAAGCCTCTTAAGCCTTTTAATTTCACCATTCACCAAGTGCAGTAACCCGCCTATCACACCTGAATATATAGTAATGTGAACACTTTGCTGCTAGGCAACAAAATATCGGGGTGCTGCGGTGGTACCTACTAACTACCTGGACGACCTACCAACCACCTAGATTTTTTAAGAATGATTACTTATGATGGTAGACGCGAATGACATCTAGGTTCCTTTTAGATTAAATGCGAATGTAACCTTTTTAGGCCCGCTGTTTTTCTTTACAAGTATACTGAAATACAGGGTTTGAGCACTCTAGGTTTTGTATATTGATATGAGAAGACGCTCGACCGTTTTTGAGTCATAGTGACCTTTCGCCGGCGCCAGCGACGCATTTCTTTAGACTGTCGTCGGCGGGCGGCGCGCGATTCCATTGAGATAGCCAATAGGGTTGCCACTCTACAATATCAAAGATATTATTTTTTAAATAATCATACAAAACATTTTGTTCCCAAACGGAGAGTGGCCAAATGTACAAGAATGCGTGCGCAAACCTTCGAGTACTATATACTAATACGAGTAAGGTAAGCAATAGTTAAAAAAAAACGTATATTTCATTATTAGAAGTTGAACATTTTGTATGCAGTGAAATTCGTTTAGAAGAAGTACAAACAGACGACACACACATAGATAGCGACTTTATTTTATTTAGTTACTAAAAAAGATAGAAAGGTAGTCTCGGAGTCGTCTACTCTTATATACAATTGACTATTTTAACTGAAGTTCTGTACCCTATATGTGTATGTGACATAGTATAAATATTATATCAATATGTACCCATTTTATTTTTTATATACGTCCTCATCACAACATATTAAGCTGGCCTCTATTTCTATAGAACTTTTGGCAGTGCGTGTCAATTTACAATATTCGCTCGTCCTCCAATTTCAGAAAAATTGTAAGAAACACGATACGCGTTGTTAATGAACGTTTACAATGCAAGCATGCTTCGTCACAGTGTAGCCGTGTAAACAAACGCTTATCACCGCTCGGTGGATAGCAAACAACGCGACAGGTTCACGAGCAGGCGACGCAAATATTTGTGGAGAGAAACAATGGAATATTTCTTTCTTCAATGAACTCATTGCGACTTATTAATGTCAATGAAGCAAGTACTTCGCGGCAATCCCAGTTTATGGTAAGTATAAATGCAGCCAATCCATTCATCGATGAAAGTGCACTTTCCAATTACCAAAAGACAGGGAACAATTTAAAGATAAAAAAAAAGCCTGTCGTCAGCAAAAGTCTGGACGTTGATGAACTCAGCCGTAAGCACAGGAACTCATACTTTTAGTGAATTGTGAATGTCAAACATAGAATGCGTATATTTTTTTTAATTCTTGCAAGCTCAAGCTTTGCTTTAACTTGAAAAAACATTACTTCACTCACTACAGTCGAATTATTAATTGACTGGAGTAAACTGACGTTTTCTGTGTTACCAGTATCAGATGAAAAAAAAAAATAGTGAAGAGACATGATTCTATTGATCACTCATTCAGTACTGGTGAGCCAAAGAAACACTCGTGCACTCAGACCAGAAGTTAGAAGCCAAATGATAAATAAGATGACTGCGTGTTGCGGCGAATGTAAGGCCAAGTTCAACTTCCTCCCACCGGCTTGGTGTGAGTGTGATGTTTTTAAGATAGAATTATAGCCCATGCAGCCAGTGAAATTGATGAACAACGAGTTCATCAATTTCACTAGATTTACTCATAGTAATCATCTATTTACAACTAAATATAATTTCTATTTAAAATTATTGTTAGTGTTATTTAAGTTCCTATCAACTTTGAGCAAGTGATTGAATCACTATAGAATGTGAACATCACTACTACTATGAACGTGGCAATATTATTTTACAAAGTGACATTAGGAAATGTCAGTTTACTCTAGTGAATTAATGATTGGACTTTACGAACCGATTTAAAGAAATAACAAATTTTGGCTATTTTTTTTAACTAGAGGCCTCTGTCATTCTGATGAAAAGATACTTCATTGGGCATCCATTCATCTTGAGATCTTATGTTATAGGACAAAATTACACCTCTACACTCAAAACGCGATAACCCTACGACCCGCCCAACAAAGAGAGTATTCTCGCCGATGACTTCACCGGGAACATTTAGCCAGGGCAAATACAGACTTCATTATCGTTATTAGCACAATTATTTTGCAAGGGAAGGCGTGTTGACTCTTGAGATTGTGAGCCGTAATTGGGCATCTGTTTTGCTTTGGGTGTGAGAAAACATTAATGGGTAAGACAGCAGGACATAGCAATAGCCTCCTCTCAATGTTTAATCGCTGTTTCGACAGAGTAAATGCCCCTTGGCTGATAGACCATTCAAGTAGCTACTATGTTTGCTGCATGCTTTGCAGCAAACATAGTAGCTACTTGAACGGTAAAAAGTAAAGCAATGTATAGAGATATCTGATTCAGTGAAAGAGACTTGGCAACGTCTTGATCGTTTGGTCTATTATATAAGTTGCATAAAAATCTTTCTTCAACATATCCCGGTTCTCCACTCAACACTAGACTAGACTCGGACTATTGCTAAGAATTAATCATGCCTAAAATTAATATTTCACGATAATCTACACACGATCATCCGATGCTAAACCAGGCAGAGCCTGTATACTTTGGAAATGAGATAACTGATACTTATATTATTTTTTTTCGTAAATACCTATACATAGTTAAATAGATAAAAACACTTGGTGGGAATCGAACCCACGACCCACAAAAAGAGACAAAAAAGTTACAATACTAATTACTAAAAATCCCAAAACCAGTGGGGTGCCGGGTTAGAATTGCATCCCCCCCCCCCATCTCCTCTCATTGGATGTCGTAAGAGTCGACTAAGCGAGAACAGGAAGACGGGCAGCAGCGTCTTGCTTTTGGATTTATCTTCCACCTATACTGCGATCCCCAAGCCGCCTTCCAAGCGTAGGGATTATGGCAACCCCTCCCTTCTTAGGGGGAGGCCTTTGTTCAGCAGTGGACGTCTTTAGGCCGCTAATAATAATGATGAATAAAAATCCACAAAAATAATCAAGTCCGCGTTCAAATCAACACATTCTGAACTTAAAAAAACTGTTTTAAAACTCTCAACAACACACACACAGTTCCCAAGAATATCGTTTACATAATATATAATATCATTATAATTTATCAAACGGCAACTTCAAATAAGTGTGAGCCGACACAAGACTATAAAAGTCTTTCCATGAAAAAGGGCAACAAAATGTAAGTTTGTTTTAAAAATACACAGCACTTACGCTTCGCATCGTTTTATTGCGTTTCTTCCAAAGCAAACGGATATTTACAGACGTCATGTCCGTTTACAGATTTAAAAACACAACTATTTTAAATAACTTTTAATAAATAATAATAATATAATAATAAAATAATTTTTAATAAATTAATGAAACCGGCTGCTAATATTTAATCCCTTATTATTCGCTACTGGCGATTAAGAAAATTTAAAAGAAATATTTTTTCGTTATCATTTGATTTATTTAATAAAAATTAAAACAAAACACAAATTTACGTCAAAACAAATAACGGAAAAACTTTTTATTTAATTTCACGAAATAAAAGACCATTTCTCAAAATGAACACGAGTTAATTCACCCGCATCACAAAATAAATACACTCACTTATACGGCTATCTGGTCAGTAATAAGTCTTAATCAATATAAGACCTCCCTGCAGTATAATTGCTTCCCGTATTTATCAAGATGCATTGTCTCGCTCTAATTTTATTGAAGAATTAAACGGACAATTAATTATGGTCCTAACGACCCGAGGTTATTATAAACAAAATGATTGATAAATGAGTAAACAATCGTACACGCTTTCCAATTAAGGGGCTGATTAGACCGAAGAATAATTCGGTCGATATTTTAGGAGCAACTTTAGTTTACGTTGTGCAAATTGATGGCAGTTAATCCCTAAGTGCAATACAATCTTTTTAAAAAAAAAATTGAACCGACTTCAATATCACTGAAAAGTATAAATAATTTAAATATTATTGAAGTTGGTGTTAGCGTACCTGCTGTGTATAATTGGCACCAACTTCAATAATATTTAAATTATTTTATACTTTTTACTTACTTTTTATGGGACCCAATTAACGGATTGAAGAATGGATGGAAGAAAGATTTTTTCAAATCGGTTCATAATTGCCAGAGTTATGCGCGAACATACATAGAAAAAAAAAATATATATATATAGACGAATTGAGAACCTCCTCCTTTTTTGAAGTCGGTTAAAAATGTGATCCAATGATATTGTCTTTTATTTACGCGAATACTAGACATTGTAATTAATCTATTCTTACGGATTATATCGCGATTTATTTTAATTTTCCCGGCGTTTCGAATGCTTTGCCATGGTCACGGGCGGACTAAAATAAATCGCGATATAATCCGTAAGAATAGATTAATTACAAATCCAATGATATTTTATACAAATATTATTGTTAACATCACACACCCAAAATGCCTAGCTGCTGAGCAGAAGCCTTTCTCTATCAAATTGGAGGGCTAAGTAGTTATGTCCAGAATAAATGTTATATTTAAAAAAAAATTAAGAGTTCCCTAGAACACAAGGCCTTATGACTTTAAACTAGGTAGAGCTGGAACGTTCGGGGTGTCGACTCTTGGACTTCCATTGGGGGCACTGAGGGGTTCCTATAGCACATCCCATCGGAGAGCCCTGGTGTCCCTTCTCATGTGCGGATGTGACAGCTGCGGGGCTTTCACGGGGCAAGCATCCCAAAAACCCTGGTTGATATACAGGTCCCGGGGTCCTATCGAAGGTTTTCCTCGCAAAAACAAACAAAAAAGGTAGAAATGGATGTTTGGTGCGAGGGCCCTAGACGTCAACGATTACGGCGGAGACTCCGAGGAGGACGGTGACGGGGTTGCTACTTACTACCCCCGTTCCTGTGAGCACAGTGACAGGTTCTTGGGGGGCTTTAATGCTAATTGACTAACTCCTTCCAAATTTTAAAGAGTTCTAGAAAAATGTTGATTACGTGTGCGTAACGACACCACGGACCCGAGTGCTCCAGAGAGTCCCCCATCTCGGCGTGTCTTCATCCGGCCGAGTGGAAACCGAAGGGGGCCCGCAGGACTCTCGGCTCTGACTTGCCTTAATTGGCCGTCCAGAGAGGAGCTGTTAGAGCTATATGCTCCAGGGGTGGAAGTGTTAAAAGGCATAAAGCCGCGAGTAACCACGGAGAAAGCGCAGCACACCTCTCGACACCCCTGAGCCACTCACTCCGGTGTTGCACTCCGTCGTCTTCTGACGGCTATATGGAGAGCCCATCTAGTGGGTGGCAAGTCACCGCTTGCCAAAAGATAATTAGCATACTAATTATGGCAAGTGAAGCCGGCCTTTTACAATAGCCCAGTGTTCAGTCCCCCAAATACCCACTCAAAAACTTCTAGAAATCTTTCCACATACTTATAATAGTCCCTACACCTGTCAGTCAACTGCTTAATTCCAGCAGTTGATTCTGACTGGTATGTTCCATTTCAATACTTCCTCCCAACAGGCCTCTACGTGTTGGATTCGTCCCCACGCAAGCCTTTTAAAAGTCCGGGTGTAAAAGCCCGTGTTATCATAAAAAAGACAAAATAATAATAATAATATCCTGGGACAATTCACACACGGTCATCTGATCCCAAACTAGGCAGAGCCTGTACTATGGAAACCAGATAACTGATACTAATACATATATACTTTTTTTTTGTAAATACATACTTATTAGGCATAAATAATGCAATAACATTACAATTTATAGTCTTAATATCATAGAAACCAAGCAACAATCATAGCAAATCTATAATTACCCACTTGCGCTGACCTTCGTTCCACAATGTGGTCCAATTAAACTTATCTATTTCAAAAAACCATAATCTTAGACGCTACAGTTTGACCTTTCAAATCTCGGTGATCAGTTCACAATTGTGAAATCACTTTAGCAATATTCAAATTGGAAATGCAAGCTTCCAGTTAAGTTTATTGTTTGACCATGGTTTTGTAACAGAGTAGATAAATAACAAATGCCATCAATTGTTAAAACGATTACTAGGCACAGCTGTAACCTGCAGGTTTTTAAACGCCTGCCCCAATGAAAACCAACAATGAAAACTATCAATCCGCTTTTGGGAACTTGAAAACTTTTCGGCTCGGCAACCTAACCTATTAAGGTTAAAACATAAAATGAAAGGTCTTAATGAGATGAGTTCAAAACATGTACTCTCAGAGACACGAACGGTGAACCCGTGAGGTGTCCGGGTATGAATAGCACCCTCCCATCTCTTCTCGTTAGGTGTCTGTGTAGACGACTTAGGGAAAACAACAAGAAGGGCAGCAGTGTATTTTTATTGGATTACCTATAATACGATCCCCACGACGCTTGCCAAGCATGGGGATTATGGCAACCCCTCCCTTTTAAGGGCGAGGCCTTTAGTTCAACAGTGGACGTGTATCGGCTGCTGATGATGATGATGATGATGACTCTAACTGGCGCACTCACAAACCTCAATTAACTTTAATTCTGATTAAGTCACATTGAAATGAAACTAATTTTACGGATTATATCGCGGTTTATTTATGATTTTAATTACCCGACGTTTCGAATACTTTACAGCATTCATGGTCACGGGCGGACTGAGGTGGTAGCTGTCCATATGTCATAGTTGTCTGTCAGGTCTTCTAATTATTATTGTTAGTCCGATCTACGCAAAAAGAGCTTACAGTATCTTGAGGTCTTGCAGTGGAATGCTTGTCTTTGGATTTGATTATATTTATGACGGGATCCCAAGCTGGTGGTAGCAACCCAGCCATCTTCTCTATTGAAATTTGGATGTTTTTTAATTTCAATAGCCTCACGAATCATCCTTGGCAAGAATCGCTGTTCTTTCACGAGGATTTGTGGTTTGTCAAATCTAATATAATGGCGGGAGCGATCCAGAACATGTTTCATTTCAATGTGTATATTCGCGTAAATATCAGAAATCATTATCTGATTAAGTCACTTTTAAAATTCTATTTATTTCGACTGTTGGAGACATTTATGATTAATTTCGATTATTGAATACGAGATAATTGTTATCGCTACTCACTATTAGCGTATTAATTGGCTTCGAGTGTCGAAATAATCCGATTTCAAAAAATGAATTAATCACCATTAACTTTAATTGACGTTTGTAGGTTCGGCAGTTCAAATTCAAATTCAAAATTCTTTATTATGCATAGGCCTCACGGGGGCTCTTACATTTTGTCATTTTTTACAACTACCACCGGATCGTAACGCGGCCTCCACTGAGAAGATCCGGCAAGAAACTCAGCGGGCTTGTCTTTTTTTCAATTATATATGATTTTTTTTAAAACAAATTTACAATAAATATATCTTAAACTATAAGCTTGCAAGAGTACAGCAGTTCAAGCCCACGCAGCTTTATCCTCCAGGTAATCCGAGATTTTATAATAGCCCTTTTTAGACAAATGGCTCTTAATGGTAGTTTTAAATTTTTTTATTGGTAGATCTCGTATATCCTGGGGCAGTTTATTATAAAAACGTATACCTTGGCCCATAAAGGAATTGCTAATTCTGTGGAGACGCGTGGAGTGTACAGCAAGATTGTGTTTGTTCCGAGTATTTATATTATGTCGATCACTAACCTTAGCGAAAGTACTTATATTCTTTTTTACATACATCAAATTTTCATAAATGAATTGTGATATAACCGTTAGAATGTTTATTTCTTTAAATATTTGTCTTAATGAATCCGTAGGAGCCAGATTGTAGATAGCTCTCACAGCTCTTTTCTGCAGAATAAAAATAGTGTTAAGGTCTGCAGAAGATCCCCACAGCAATATGCCATAAGACATAACACTGTGGAAATAACTAAAATATACAATTCTAGCGGTTTCGACATCGGTGAAAAATCTATTTTTTTTAACTGCATAAGCCGCTGAACTTAGCCTACCCGACAGTTTCTCAATGTGTGGGCCCCATTGTAACTTTGCGTCTATAGTAATGCCCAAGAATGTCGTAGAGATCACAGGGTCCAATACCGCTCCATTAATTTCAATATTGGTTCCCACCTGTCTAACATTAGGTGTAGTAAACTTAATACATTTAGTTTTAGTTTCATTAAGTTTTAAATTATTAACTTCGAACCAATGGACCACCCTAGAAAGCGCATTGTTCACATCGTCATAGTCCTGCAATTTACGTTTAATTTTAAACAACAAAGATGTATCATCTGCGAACAATACAATGTTATGATTGCCCCCTACAAAGTAGGGTAAGTCATTAATATATACTACGAATAGAAAAGGGCCTAGTATTGAACCCTGTGGAACACCTAAAGTGGCCTCAGATCCAGCTGATCTTTTTCCATTGATATCAACCTTCTGAATTCTGTTACACAGGTATGAGGTCAGAAGGTTGAGAGCTCTATTCCTTATACCATAGTGGTGTAGTTTCCTGGCTAGCGTGTCATATTCTACGCAAAGGCCTTAGATAAATCACAGAATACGCCAAGGGCATCATGTGATTCCTCCCAGGCTTCATAAATATTTTTTAATAACTCGACTCCAGCATCCGTTGTAGAGCGATTTTTTGTAAAACCGAATTGTTTATTGTGAAACAGATGATTTTTATTAAAATGTTCTAACATTTCATTTAATAACAATTTTTCAAAAATTTTGCTCAGTAAGTGCGGTAACCCCACCCACAATTGAATCAAGCTCACAGACCTCTGGCAATAATTTCATATTCCCAAATCGTCGTCAATTATCCGTACCGCTAAGTAAGTCCACAGCTTTACAATAACTAGTTGTTCTTCATTACTCCCCCACTGACCTAACCTTTGAACTCCTTAAATAGATGCACGCGGCGTCAATCAGTGACGCTATCCTTTCACTGTTCTATCTGTTATTTAAATAGACTCAATTGTTATGCGATCAAAACATTGGATTTATCTCAACTTTCCCATCGATACACATCGAAAGAATAGCATGTTATATCAATCAAAGTCTCATTAAAGTCATAACCTTATCTAATGAAGTATTGTGTCTAGATAAAATACTAGCACACTCGCTGGAATCTTGTACCTGAATATATAATACCAGCAGCCTGGTGTACTGCACAATTTCATGATATAAATGAAAAAATAAAAGTCTTTTCTCGACCTTGTAATCAAACCGATGATATCATTATCACAGCAGACATAGTATGGGCTATCAAGGTATTCAAAATACACGGCAATAAAAATCAAATATTAACATTACCTACCCATTTCACAGGCCAAAGCAATTCCTTAATTTATTATAGGACTAGCTGACCCGCGCAGCTCCGCTCGCGCGCATTCACTTTGCTGAACATCATGACATGATCAAATGCATAGTTTACGATTCTATAAAGGACATACAGACAGACAAACATTCATTTTTATATATTTAGATTAGCTAATCAAGTGCACCTCATTGATACGGCCACAGCTATCAATGTATTAGATAAGTAGAAGGATCTTTATGTGGTTTCCACCATCATCATCATCATCATCATCATTAGCAGCCAATAGACGTTCACTGCTGAACAAAGGCCTCCCCCTTAGAAGGGAGGCCATAATCCCCACTCTTGGCAGGCGGCTTGGAGATCGCAGTATAGGTGGAAGATAAATCCAAAAGAAAGACGCTGCTGCCCGTCTTCCTGTTCTCGCTTAGTCGCCTCTTACGACACCCAACGAGAGGAGATGGGGGGATGCAATTCTAACCCGGCACCCCACGGGTATGGTTTCCACCATACTTTTGAGAATTTCATCAGATGGGTCGGAAGATTTAAAGATGTTTAGAACTAGAATAGTTAGTAGTTACTTCATTCGTCCCCCTGACCGATAAGGCCTCAGCGATCAATCTGTGTAGCCTTGTCGGCGAGCACAAGAAATAATACACTAAAAGAGGGCTACACAAATTTATTAAAAATACGTAAAATAAGAAGAAAGTACGTTACAGGGGGAGGTCGATTACTAGTTAGCTTGTTCGCACGTATAACAAAAATAGCTGTAACTTAACTAGGGGTCGTTAGGGAACGCAACGGCGATTCCCGCGGTCTTCGGCGTCCTCCTTCTCCTTGGAGTGGCCAAGCACGCCACGGATGCGGAGTCTGGACTAGACCCGGTCGTCAGGAACACAACCACGAACTTGTGGCCGGAAAAATGCGAAGCCTTTCGCCCGAAAGGAGAAACTCTTGCCGGAAGGTAGAACTCTTCGCCCGAAGGGAGAAACTTTTCGCCCGAAGGGAGAAACACTCTTGCCCGAAGGGAGAACCCAGTAATACTGGGTTTTCTGGTTGATATTCACTTTAATAATAGATTAGAATAGAAATAGAATTTTATAAATAGACTTTAGCAATTAAGAATTCCGTAGAACCCGCTGGCAGTATTGGACTAACACGATAATGAGGCGTGATGATCGTAGCTCAGCTGAGATGGCAATGGCTCGCTCAACTTCTGAGTCAAAAACGAAACCTCTCGAGTGGAGATGGCGTCGAACCGTCTAGAAGAGCCAGTACCTAATTCGGTGGCCGCCTACGATTGGTCGACACTTTTAGACTTCGGGTACTGAGCATTTATCGCATCGTCTCGCCCTCGGTAGACTCCGCCTATTTTAAATCAAATACCCTCTATTAAAAAGTGATTCTTACCTAGGTATCTAAATATTACCTATGGTTCTATCAATGAAAATAATAGGAATGCCTGATGCAGCTTTCATCGCCTATTACCAGAAATAACTAAAATAAGAACATAGTATTCCCCAATCGATGTAAACAGGTCGTATATTAATATAAACGCCTCGTCAAAAATTATTAGTAATAAGTAAGATTACTATGCGTTGCTATTACTACCATTATAGGCGTAATTCAACGTCCTGTTAAAACAGCTGTCTTTTACTTATTTATTAACGAAATGAGTTTAAAACAATGTAGCTATGCTACATATCCCCCTCGCTTACCAAGAGTTTTGTTCTATACTATCTAAGGAACAAAACTCCAGAAAAAAAAATTACTCTGATAGTTTACGGCAAACATACATCTCTTTCATTCATTCATCATTCATGGTAGCGGCAGCAATCTTATATAAAGCGATTCCTGTCGCCCGCAGTCGAAATAGAGATCAAAATCATATAGATTTTGAGCTCATACTAACAGTGCAATGGTGTTAAATATATAGATATATATTGGAGATAAGTATCAAGCTAATACTAATAATGAACATTGACCAAATATTTTCTTAATGTAAATAGATCAACGGTATAATGCCTCATTAAAAAAACTGCGTCGACACAGCGCGACCAGCAAACGGTGTATAAAAGACACCCAACAAGGTGTATAAAAACACCCCAAACACGGTGTATAAAAGACACCAAAACGAGTTTAAATACACATCGATTTAAAACTCCCCCAGAATAAGACACCAAAACAACCAGTTGACTATACAAAAGAAAGAAAAAAAATATTTAGTCAATATAGGATCTTAGTGAGAACTTCTTCATAGATATGAGTAACCCCTAAGAAAACCCCTAATAAAAAAATATATATATCCTATGGCCTAAGGCTTATTTGAGAAGTGGCCTAACCCCGCTTCCGTACTTTTAGTGTGGCACGAACACTCTGTTAAAAAAAATATATATATGTCCCCATAGTATAAGCTTAGAGGAAACGAAAAGATAATGTTGGCTTATTTAGACAGTCATTCATCCGCTGTATATAGAAAAGACGTTACGATGGCTTATTTTTGTTTGGAGTCCGTAACCCCCGCTCCAGAAAAATAAAAAAGATAGAATCAAGAGGAAGAAGAAATCATTAATACCTCGTAACGTTAAACTACAAAAAAAAATTGTTTATGAGAAATAATTATCCACACAAACATAAAAAAACCCCATAGCATTCACTCATTAGAGATGTAATGCTAAATAAAATATTAAAAAAAATTGTTTATGAGAAAACACTAACAGACATACATACAACAACCTAACGCCGTAATAAGTCCTGTCTGCTAATAAAAATAAAAAAATATAAAAAAAATGTTTGTGTGGAAAAAAAAATAATAGACAGACATACATACACCGTAGTACCTGTCCTAAACTACATATAAATCCATCACATATGTGAAGAATAAAAAAAAAATATTTATGAGAAAAAAACTAACATGTGTACATACATGTACTTACCTACTATTGGTAATTCACTGTAAAACAGTATTTAAAATTAAATTTAGTGAGAAAAAAAAAAATATACACTCGCAGTCAGAAACGGTGTAACACCTTAAGGCGATAATCACTCGCACGAACCGTCCCTACATACGAGCGAACTGCTAAGCGCACGAAAACATGTTAAAATAAAAATTTTTATTGAAAATTGGTACCCCGTTCGTGACCGCGATGGTACCTGTCCTAAAACTACGTGCGAAGTTACTAAACGCACGAACTATGATCAAAAAAAAAAATGATTGGAAATTTGGTACCCCGTTCGTGACCGCGATGGTACCAACCATATTTTAGTAAAAACCTAAATGCCAAAATTCCTAAAAAAAACACTACATTCTACTACGAATTACTAACGTTACGTATGTGCGTTACTTCGTTCGTACCTACTATTGGTTGACCTAGTTTTCCAACGGAATGTAAACAACCCTAATGGTTAACTGTGAGTGACTATTACTGCAACCGGAGTTAAGTATGACTGATAGCAGATAACAAAATATCAGTCAGAATGTAGGTAGTTCTGTGTCTTAGCCGCATTCTTGTATGGCTGAGGCGCGCTACGGCGGCCGGCTCGATACATAATGGCGGTTATAGACGACATTCCTTAATTTGGAAAAAGAATTGTAAAAAAAATAATAGGTGATGAAAAACTGCTCAGTATAAGAATGATAAAGAATAATATAATAACTGACTAGTATGTGCCCCCAGTATAAGTTTTGTAAAAAAATTATTATACCATTTTAAAAAATTACCCTTATAATTACGTCAATGAATTTAAATGTCAAGTATTATATGCTATAAAATTCTAAAAAAAAAATGCTATAAAATATGCCAAAATTCAATACTATATATTTTACATGTACAAACTGTCATGTTAGAAAATATCAATCTATAAAAATTACTTGACATTATTATAATACTAGGTCTGAGCTGATACCTGAGTTTGCACCTTACCCGATGTTTAAAGGAATTAAAATTACTATCAACGACCATCTTTGGTATAGATTAAAAAATAAAAACTACGTTAGGACTAGGAGTGTTCGCAACGGCTATATATTAAAAACGCGTTATAACGATATGCTACTTAAAAAACGCATGTTATTTTTTACGCTTTAATATATCAGTTAGCTTCCTAACGTCGCGTTTGGATTATCGTCGCGCCGTTCGTTAAACGTTTTTTAATAGCTATGTGGACTTAAGAATAACAATATGTTCGAGCTGCGGCTGCTATTCGAGCGATTAGCGGGCAGTATTTTTTTTTGTAAAGAATATGTATATTCTAGCCCCACTTCTAACTATAACTACAAAAAACTTTTTACAAAAAATGCCTAACCTATTATTATTTATATTATAAACACTTAACTAAAACTAACTTTAATTTACAGTTTTAATACAGTAAACAAACCAACAAGATGCTTTATTTGAAAAAAAAAACACAAATCGGAATCGCTTACAAACACGACAGACGATAATCGCGTACGTAAATAAATACGTCATACAAGGTCAAGCCAGTAAGCCGCACTGATTGATTCAACGAAACGAAAATAAACTAACGAACGTTATTATAATTATGATACGAACAAATAAGATAAATATCGTTGGAAATCATCTAACGTGCAAACGTTAGATATTACTGGACACTGATTTAAATATAGTTCTTAAGCAGTTGTATTAAAGTATTATTTGGCATGCAACTCGTGACAAAATATTATACGGCAAAGTGAAATTGACCTTGGTCCTTGAGTCGTGGCCCACGATGACGAGTCACGTGCCAATTAATACTCTAAGACAATTACTTAAGAACTATATTTGAATCAGTGTCCAGTAATGAAATGAATAAAATAGTTTTTACGATATTTCGTTAGTATCGTCGCCGCGTCGTGGCAGGCGGCTGTGGTCATGCGGCGTGCGTGCAATAACTATGTAATTTAAATAACGCTTGCCTAAGATATCAAATAATAAGCGATTTGATTATTTCTAAATAGTGGATTATTATATCAGTTATATAATATAACGAACACTCCTAGTTAGGACTCGGCCTTATGGCTTTGCCAATGAGAAAAAATAAATGAATTTTATCGGGTAGGAAAATAATTTTCTGCCAACGTGTTCGATATACGGATTAATACAAAAAAAGATATGCTGCAAAATACACAGAACATACATGAAAATACACACGAAACAATTAATGGTCGTGGTTGGGTAAAAACACACACAGAAAAAAGATTCAATTAATTAAAATTTTGGCCAAAAATGCACTAGGTTAAAAAAAAAATATAACAAAAATTTGGAAAATAAAGACAAAACACAGCGTAGGTGGTGAGCTGTGGTGTCACTAGGCCCCCTTCTAGTGACGCTAAATCTGCGGCAGAAGGCCTGCAGACCTAGTTTGTGGAAACCTGTCCCGGTATTTCCTTTAGTCGCCTTTTACGACACCCTAGGACGAGTAGGGGTGGACCGATTCTTCCCAGTAAGCCGGGTACCACACGGCGGTGGGGCAAAAGAAAATAAAAATCTCCAACCACGACACAAAAGAAAAAAAAAAAATGATGACAACCGCCACCAAGAGAAAAAAATGCGAACAAGCTAAAGTAAAAACCGCGTTGGCGCCAGTGTAGCCTTGTCGGCGAGCACAAGAAATAATACACTAAAAGAGGGCTACACAAATTGATTAAAAATACGTAAAATAAGAAGAAAGTACGTTACAGGGGGAGGTCGATTACTAGTTAGCTTGTTCGCACGTATAACAAAAATAGCTGTAACTTAACTAGGGGTCGTTAGGGAACGCAACGGCGATTCCCGCGGTCTTCGGCGTCCTCCTTCTCCTTGGAGTGGCCAAGCACGCCACGGATGCGGAGTCTGGACTAGACCCGGTCGTCAGGAACACAACCACGAACTTGTGGCCGGAAAAATGCGAAGCCTTTCGCCCGAAAGGAGAAACTCTTGCCGGAAGGTAGAACTCTTCGCCCGAAGGGAGAAACTTTTCGCCCGAAGGGAGAAACACTCTTGCCCGAAGGGAGAACCCAGTAATACTGGGTTTTCTGGTTGATATTCACTTTAATAATAGATTAGAATAGAAATAGAATTTTATAAATAGACTTTAGCAATTAAGAATTCCGTAGAACCCGCTGGCAGTATTGGACTAACACGATAATGAGGCGTGATGATCGTAGCTCAGCTGAGATGGCAATGGCTCGCTCAACTTCTGAGTCAAAAACGAAACCTCTCGAGTGGAGATGGCGTCGAACCGTCTAGAAGAGCCAGTACCTAATTCGGTGGCCGCCTACGATTGGTCGACACTTTTAGACTTCGGGTACTGAGCATTTATCGCATCGTCTCGCCCTCGGTAGACTCCGCCTATTTTAAATCAAATACCCTCTATTAAAAAGTGATTCTTACCTAGGTATCTAAATATTACCTATGGTTCTATCAATGAAAATAATAGGAATGCCTGATGCAGCTTTCATCGCCTATTACCAGAAATAACTAAAATAAGAACATAGTATTCCCCAATCGATGTAAACAGGTCGTATATTAATATAAACGCCTCGTCAAAAATTATTAGTAATAAGTAAGATTACTATGCGTTGCTATTACTACCATTATAGGCGTAATTCAACGTCCTGTTAAAACAGCTGTCTTTTACTTATTTATTAACGAAATGAGTTTAAAACAATGTAGCTATGCTACATCTGTCACACGATTAGATCAAGTATGCAAGAGATCAAACTTTATTCTAATCGGGAATTATCGCGTTTTACCTTATATTTTGGCTTGACGTTGACGGCTGGTGCAACCCGGCCGAAACGTCAAGCCAAAATATAAGGTAAATCGCGTTAATTCCCGATTAGAATAAAGTTTGATAATGGAACGCGAAAGTCTAAAAGTATATATGCAAGAGATAATATAGTGCACAAGCGCTTCCGCAGACACAGGTGCCCCCTGTAGTCCTATACTGTCTCAGTCCGAAAGGACGGAAGACCCACACGACCGTAGAAAGGTCAGGCGCAAGACCAACTTCATACATGCCCTTCATCCGACGAATGGATCATCTTTCTTTTGAGACAATCAGGTGATCGGCCTGTATCTTTTTACGTGGGAAAATCCTCATGGATACCCGCACCGCTGCGGGGGTAGCAGTGCGGGTTATGTCGGACTCTTACCGACTAAAACCCCACGGTGTCCCCAACCCGCGGTGTTGACGGGCCCCGGGAACGAACGTACCTTGTACTCGTCTAAACCAGGACTTCCCAAACGAGGGAAAACTGCCCTGCCCTGGGGAGACAAAGAAAGAACGCAGGGGGATACAAAGTGAAAGGCAGGGGGGGTGTGATGTAAAAAAGGCTGGAAACCCCTTTTTTGTCGTACGGTTAGTGGCCAATCTGTTGTCAGAGTTTTCAACTGCCCTAAGGCTTGTGACTTAGCTTAGCGACTGTTGTCTTAAAAACAATAGTCGGGGCAGACTTTGAACGTGCCCTCCGAAGCACGGAGTCGCTCAGTTCAAAATGCCACCAGTCAGCTATCTAAGGACTGACCTTGCCTGACGTTGCTTACCCAAGTGATCGTTTACCAAACAGAGGTTACTACTAGCTATGAGCGCCACAAACCCCCTAACCAGTAATGAAGAACTACACAAGTTGTCGCTCCCCGCAGGAATTGAGCGCCGGACTTTTTGCTTTGTAAAATGGCTTTCGGCTGCGTCATGAAGGTTAATCTTAGGTATTACGATTCGCGCGTGTCCGAGACTTTATCTATTCACATATCGATAGCTATCGATAAACATGTATCGACCGACATCTATTCGGCTTTCCAATTCATTGCAGACTGGTTCTGAGCAGCCGCTGGGGCTTGACCCTCACTTGTCAATAGCCCTTTCATAGGGATTGGAAACAATTTGACGGTGAAAGTTACTGATGCAAAGAGAAATGTATATTGGATTACACAGTCTTGACATAAAGCTGGACTCAGTGATGTTAGTGCTAAGAGGCTAATTATTATTAATGATCGTGATTTAATAGGCATATTTATTGGGTTAGCCAGATGCACGACACGGCGATAACCCTCTCTTAAATTGTGAACGTCCCATCAATCTGGATAAAGCAATTTTTTTTCATCATTTATAACATGTATAGCTAGGAACTGGAATAGTTTTCCTGCGTCGATTTATCCTATTCGATTACAATAAAATCAAGTGACTAGGCTTTTAAAAAGAAAACAAATTCTACTTCACCAGCTGTAAATCTATTAACTAATCATTGTGTTATTATAAAGAGTTAGTTTGTTTGTAAGAGGAAACCTCAGGAAATACTAATGCATTTCATTTCATCTCAAGAGACACCTCTTAAATATGTAATAATTTGCTGATACTCCTTAACTGTATATTCTTTATTCTCATTAAGATTTTAGTTAAGAGACATGTAATTTTTGTTATTATTATTTTTCCGTAATAAACAGTTCATTTATTTTATTTATTTATTTCTGAAAATATTTTCACTGATGGAAAGCTATGATTACAGGCTATGCAGGTCTAATAAATAAGACGTTGAACCGAGTTGCTATTCTATTAAAAAAAAGAATAAAATATAAATTATAAATGTTTTAAACTAGAACAAACAATCATTTTGTGTCTTGCTAAGTATGACTTTTAGTGATAATAAATAGTTTTAACAGTTATGTGTCTTGACAATATATCAAACGAGATAGATTACTATGTAAATTTAACTGGAAAATAAATTATTTAGAAAACACGAGACATTGGTTTCTGTGTAACATCCGGTCAACCTATGACCCAGCGCAATAAAAATTAGCACACAATTTAAATAACCGTATCGAAATAGATATTTGCGACAAATTTTCACTTTGGCGAAATTCTTTTTATTGCCAAGTGGCAATAAGTTTTACTTTCGCACCATGAATTGACAAACCAACGGTACTATTTTTTATTTTATTATCAAGAGACATGCATGATTTGGCAAAATAAACTTAAAGGTCTTATAATTGTCTGTTGTAACGTTTAGTCCTATAACGGAAAATAATCTCTAACATAATGAAACAAAATCTGTATCTGCGTCAATATTTCTTGTTCAATCTTTTAAAGCACACAATAGATGCACACCATCATTAGGCGGAATTTCAGACACACAAATATTTATATTTCAGAACTTTAAAAATGCTGAGCAACGCTCCGGGTCTCTAGTAATGATGTGACAGGCATCCGAATAAATGTGGGAAAATCGAAATTTTGAAAATCTATTTTAAAGTTACTATTATTCTCAAAAATTCTAACCTGCTTTCCGTATCCCTCTTTTTGTGTCGACAATGAATGCTATGGGGTTGTTCATATAGTGAAGAAAAACACAGGCTAAGCACAGCGTGCAAATCTTGACATATTAGTGTGAGTATGACGTCACTATGACGTAGTTTATTTCACATTTTTGTACAGAGAATAACGTTTCGGTGGTGAAAACTAAGTCATACTCTACACCGATCCGTCAAGACTTACAACCTATAGTTCTATTTCTGAGCTGTAAACAGCATATTTTGGAAATATTTATAGAAAAACGTGCAAACTACTAAAACTAATCATTGAAGTCAAAATTTAAGGAAAAAGAGGGCCTGGAAGTCGGATATCATGGACTGGAAGCATATGAAACTGTTTAAAGCTGGAAGACACAGACAAATTAATTCGCATGACTGCTGACAGAGAGACATATCGACAAATGGTTGCCGACCTCCGTAATGGAGATAGCACGTGAAGAAGAAGAAGTGTGGGCTCAGTAATTATTTCGTCATTCAATGAGGTTCATTCCGCACACCCTTAATTCTGTAAAACCGATTTCTGTTAATGTCTTAGTGGAAAAAGAAAAATGTGCTGTACTATTGTTCTCTTGGATAATCGCGCTATCAGGTCCTCACGTCAAATTACATTTTAATAACTTGATCATAAATGGAAAATTGCCTAAGAAAGTCTAAATAGATCGCCTTTTGGTTTCATTAACGTACTCTAATAACCAATAGCCACTGAGCCGCAATAAATTACTTTTACTTTTAAACTAATCGGGTTTTGAGCATAAATTTGTGTATTTTATATTAAATTTATAAGTCCAAGGTCCTCGCGTGTTGGTGAAAGTAAGTCGAGATATCTCGACCGAAGATTCGAACGTGGTATCAAATAGATACCTACTAGAGTATCGCGTTGCTGGATCGTTGGGTTATCTGATACGTTCCGCAACAATTATTTTGTAGCTGTATTCCGACTCGTACCTATGTACTTAGTGTTCAAGTTATTGCGTTTTTTTTTTAATTTTGACACGAATTCAGATTTTATTCAAACAGTTTTACGGTAGAGAAACTAATTAGAAACTTGTTATGGGTGATTTTTACGTGCATTAAGCAGTATTAATATGATTTATTCTTAATTACCGGAAATAAAAGTGTTTTTGTGGAATGTTTACACCGCAAAAACATGCGATTTCAAGTAGCTGTCGTTATAAAACTATACGATGAGTAATTATAATACTGAGGAGATGCAGCCACAGCCGTCTGTCTAGTATAAGTTCGATAGTTAACGAAAACGACCATACATTCAGTTTTGTCTTCGTCAATGTATTAAGAGAAACTGATAGTATGATTATGATGATGATTCCTACGGCGCTAGGTGTTCACACTAGTGCGCTAAACATTTACCTACAATCAAAACTCGTAATCGTATTTATGATTAGTACATAAATTAGACTAAGAATGTACAATGAAACTACTGTACTTGTCACTAAGAAAATACATTTTTTCTAGATACATATTATACATAGACACCTTTTTTTTTGACGCGGGGGAAACCATCAAAAGGTCCCCGGGAGCTGTAGGGCTCGACCGGGGTATGTGGGATTCTTACCCACTAAAACCCCCGCGGCTGTCGCATCGGCACATGAGAGGTCTCTCCATTAGGATCTGTACCAGGGGCCCCGCAGTGCCTTGCCTTTGAGCCCGCCACCGGGGGCGCATTGTAGCCCCCCGGGAACCAGTCACGGTGCTCACGGGGACGGGGGTCGCAACCCTGCCGCCATCCTCCGCGGAGTCGCCGCCGTACGTCCCAGGGCCCATAACCCGAACGTCCAGCGACACCGAAGGGGATAGACAACACCTAGCATAAGATGAATATTTTCATGGGTACTAAATGTTAATTTTACCTGTGTGGGAATGGAACCCACGACCTTTTGGTTATCTGTTATCGTAACCACTAAACCAGTGGGCCCATCAAAAATACATCCTTTCAGAGCTCCTCACAGAGATGATGATGATAATATATATGTTTCGCGATGTGATAAGTTTTCCGTAGGGTGTCCTGGTAAGAATACTCCTTCCGTTGGGTGCCAGAAAGAGGCGACTAAGGGAAAACCAGAATACGGGCGGCAGCGTCTTTCTATTACCTACCACATATACTGCGATCCCCAAGACGCTTGTCAAGCGTGGGGATTATGCAACCCCTACCTTCTGAGGGCGGAGGCTTTTGTTCAGCAGTTAATGTCTTTCAGCTGCTGACGATGATGTGATAAGTCTATCACCCAAAGAAAGACGCTCATTGCCTCTTGTAATCACTGTTATACGAACACTAAGTTAAAGGACGTCAGGGTATTACACGAACACTAAGTTAAAGGACGTCAGGGTATTACACGAACACTAAGTTAAAGGACGTCAGGGTATTACACGAACACTAAGTTAAAGGACGTCGGGGTATTACACGAACACTAAGTTATAGGACGTCAGGGTATTACACAAACACTAAGTTAAAAGACGTCAGGGTATTACACGAACACTAAGTTAAAGGACGTCAGGGTATTACACGAACACTAAGTTAAAGGACGTCAGGGTATTACACGAACACTAAATTAAAGGACGTCAGGGTATTACACGAACACTAAGTTAAAGGACGTCAGGGTATTACACGAACACTAAGTTATAGGACGTCAGGGTATTACACGAACACTAAGTTATAGGACGTCAGGGTATTACACGAACACTAAGTTAAAAGACGTCAGGGTATTACACGAACACTAAGTTAAAGGACGTCAGGGTATTACACGAACACTAAGTTAAAGGACGTCAGGGTATTACACGAACACTAAGTTAAAGGACGTCAGGGTATTACACGAACACTAAGTTAAAGGACGTCAGGGTATTACACGAACACTAAGTTATAGGACGTCAGGGTATTACACGAACACTAAGTTAAAGGACGTCAGGGTATTACACGAACACTAAGTTAAAGGACGTCAGGGTATTACACGAACACTAAGTTAAAGGACGTCAGGGTATTACACGAACACTAAGTTAAAGGACGTCAGGGTATTACACGAACACTAAGTTAAAGGACGTCAGGGTATTACACGAACACTAAGTTATAGGACGTCAGGGTATTACACGAACACTAAGTTAAAGGACGTCAGGGTATTACACGAACACTAAGTTAAAGGACGTCAGGGTATTACACGAACACTAAGTTATAGGACGTCAGGGTATTACACGAACACTAAGTTAAAGGACGTCAGGGTATTACACGAACACTAAGTTAAAGGACGTCAGGGTATTACACGAACACTAAGTTAAAGGACGTCAGGGTATTACACGAACACTAAGTTAAAGGACGTCAGGGTATTACACGAACACTAAGTTAAAGGACGTCAGGGTATTACACGAACACTAAGTTAAAGGACGTCAGGGTATTACACGAACACTAAGTTCAAGGACGTCAGGGTATCGTCTAGTTTGGTGACTGTTTAGGGGCATTTTAACTGAGCGCGATTTGTAGGTCACTAAATAAGTTAATCCCAGTTCTTGTCATGGCTACGTTCAACAGTGGACATGGTGGGCTGGTGATGGTTATTGTCATCTAGCAATCGTTGAGCCAAGTCTATGGTAGCTTGAACAACTCTGTTGGCCACTAGCCATAAGAATAAGGAAGTGTTTACCTGTAAGCAGGGGCACAACGGCCACCGGCGGCGCAGCGCGTGCGGCATCTTCTTGCGCGGAGGTTCCGGCTCCGCGGGGGGGTCCCCGCACGCCCAGCGCACGAGCCGCGCGCGCGCCGCCTCCGCCGCCTCCAGCCCTCGCGACCACGAGGGCAGCCCCTGCGGACAACAAACGAATACTATTAGCTACAAGCCAATGGTTATAAAGTAAAAAGAGGTAAATAGATTATAGGCGATCCGAAAGTGGCGGAAAAAGGTGAGCTAATTAACACAACTTGAGTCAATAAGCACACCATCCACGGAAGCATTGACAGTGTCACTTCGTTTTAATTTTATTGAATAACCGCATCAAAACAAACGAAAATACCATTATGTAAAATATCCAAATACACAAACAATTTTTCTAGAAATCAATAAATCACATTTCATTTGTTAGTCTAAATTAATTATGAGCCACTTGTAATCGCCGATTGCATCATTGCTACAAGCTGGCCTTAGCAAGCAAAATTTTCATAAAAAACTTGTTACACGTGTATTAAGTCAGTAGAAAAGTATATATATTTACCCTGTTTTTACTTTACAAGATCAAAATTTTAATAATAAATGTATGAACACAGGAGTCACGGCCGACCGGTGGTGGCCTGTCGAAAAATAGGGTTCAAATTCAAATATATTTATTTCAAATAGGCTTAACGACCGGATCACTACGCAGCCTCAACTGAGAAAATCCGGCAAGAAACTCAGTGTGCATGTAATTTTTTCATTTTTTTAAACAGTGTTTGTCTTGTTACAACTTACAATTAGATCAGCATCAGTGGGAGTGTGTCCTACCATTCTAAAGATAAAACAAGAGAGAAAAAAAATATTACGAAATTACAACGAACTAAAAGGCCAAGAAAGGTTCTCGAGTGGCGACCACGAACCGGAAGACGCAGCGTAGGCAGGCCCCCCACTAGGTGGACAGACGACATTGTGCGCGTCGCAGGTAACCGGTGGATGCAAATACCCAATTGTCGTTCATTGTGGCGTTCTAAGGGGGAGGCCTATGTTCAGCAGTGGACGTCTTCCGGCTGATGATGATGAAAAGGCCAAAGGGATAATAATCGGGCCAGTCCCCCCAAGCAGCACCAGCGCACGAGTTGACTCGAGCAGCAGCCATCACTCCCCTCAACCATATTAGAGGGACGGGGGTGACCCACCACCGGCCGCCCGCCTGAATATGACGTATTGAAAAACAAGGTATATACGCTTTAAGCCCTTTCATAATACATATAACCAAACCACCACCACCAAGTGTCTGGGTGTTATTTATCTATTTAAGTGTATGTATTTACAAAAAATAATTATATATAAGTATTAGTATCAGTTGTCTGGTTTCCATAGTACAGGCTCTGCCTAGTTTGGGACCAGATGACCGTGTGTGGATTGTCCCAAGATATTATTATTATTATTATAGTATATGTATATGTTGAAGTGGCAATGGGCAGGCCACATCGCTCGAAGAACCGATAACCGTTGGGGAAGAAAGGTTCTCGAGTGACGACCACGAACCGGAAGACGCAGCGTAGGCAGGCCTCCCACTAGGTGGACAGACGACATTGTGCGCGTCGCAGGCAACCGGTGGATGCAAATAGCCAATTGTCAATTCATTGTGGCGTTCTAAGGGGAGACCTATGTTCAGCAGTGGACGTCTTCCGGCTGATGATTATGATGATGATGATAATATGTATATTCATATTCTCGATCATAACTCTCCTAGTCTAGTCGGGTAAAAAGCGCCATTGTTTTTTATAATGATTAAATAAATGGTAGAACAAAGATAATAATCTGTCCACAATAAACAGCCAATCAACTGTAATTCGAGTGCTATTGAATTTTTTTAATTGCTAATGGTAATCGTGCCCTACGCAACATGATTTTTTAAATTACTGACTAAGTGGTCATCATTGTGCTCATTGAATTATTCACGAGTTTTTAAGGTTATTATGATAGCTATACCTTCTATAACATGTTAGGGTAGATCTTAACATCTTAAGGTAAGATTTCGTCTGTCTGTCTGTCTGTCTGTCACCCCCTTATATTTCAGGAACCACTGACGCTATCGATTTAAAACTTGGGATAGTTTTAGATCTAACTTACCCAACCTCATCGCAAATAAAAAATATCTTCTTTATCTATCTTTTTTTTCTTCTGGGGGGTATATACTTATACCTACGAGTACATATACCTTTTTTTTTTATTTGTCGCGGGGGAAATCTTCCAAAGATCCCCGGGAGCTGTGGGGCTCAACCGGGGTATGTGGGATTCTTACCCACTAAAACCCCCGCGGCTGCGCATCGGCACATGAGAGGGGGGACCCCAGGGCTCTCCGGTGGGATCTGCACCAGGGGCCCCTCAGTGCCTTGCCTTTGAGCCCGCCGCCGGGGGGCGCATTGTAGCCCCCCGGGAACCAGTCACGGTGCTCACGGGGACGGGGGTCGCAACCCCGCCGCCGTCCTCCTCGGAGTCGCCGCCGTACTCAATGGACGCTCAAGGGGCCCACACCCCGAGCGTCCAGCGACTCCGAAGGAGGGGGGGTATATACCTACTCCAACTGTAATTCTCAGACTAACCGTCGTATTTCACAAACTTACGAACGTAAAGTAATAATCAAATTATACGACCAGGAAAAGAAGTGCGTACGCAATTATATTGCATATCGTATGCGATTTCGAAATGCAACCGAATCGGCAGGGAACAGTAATCAATAAAAATAAATATTCATAATTTTCTTTCGCCATTTCGCGAACGAAACACGTAGCTATGTAATAACTATAAAAAGTTGAAGCTATTAGATATATTGTAATGTTTCTAGTGTGGCAATGTGTATGAAAGTGGTAGCTTTCAAAATGTACACGGGAACTCTACCAGTGCAAAAAATGGAGATACGAAATAACACGAGTAGGCTGGAATCCGTGATGGTCGTCTACGCATGCAGAAGCAGCTCTATATTGTCTATCACACACACACACACACGACGTCATTTTTGTAAGGATGACGTTAGTTTTTTTCTTGTAATAGTACAGTAATGCGGTCATTTTGTACGTGAACAATACAAAGATTTTACACAACTGATGGACACTTTCGTTTTCCACTAGACAACAACTTTTATCGGCGTGCTCCATATTATTTTTTGCAACTTTTTAAGACTGAAACACATCTAGGTATTCTAGAAAAGCGGTCAGGTCTTTGCAGAATTATTCTCGCTTTTTATACAAATAAACAAAAATGCGTTGTTTTTTTACAGAAAGTGGTGACATTGAACGATTTTGTAGCGACACAGTATTAGCTACAAACGATGGCGCATCGATCACACAATATATAAGGACCATCTTTAGCTGCAGCCACGCCGCTTTTAATAAGCTGGGGAAGGGTCTTATTATGAGATGATAT
This sequence comes from Furcula furcula, assembly GCA_911728495.1. Classification (NCBI taxonomy): domain Eukaryota; kingdom Metazoa; phylum Arthropoda; class Insecta; order Lepidoptera; family Notodontidae; genus Furcula; species Furcula furcula. The sequence goes on from OU452255.1 coordinate 20,907,594, forward strand.
TAGAATTACAAATGTTTAGTTCGTAATCTTTAAGCACGTGGACCCAGCCACGCTTAGGATTTTTGGAGCATCAACATCACCAACCGAAAGACGTCCATTACTGGACAAAGGCCTCTCCCTTAGAAGGGAGGGATTGCCATAATCGCCATGCTTGGCAGGCGTCTTGGGGATCGTAGTATAGGTGGTAGGTTAATCAATGGAAAGACGCTGCTGTCCGTCTTCGTGTTATCCCTTAGTCGCCTCTTACGGACACCCAGCTGGAGGAGATGGGAGGGTGCTATTCTTACCCGGGCACCCCACGGGCACTGGCGTGCACAGAAGGTAGGCAAAGAAACGTATTCGGCTACTTTAAACTTTACTTAACTTTTAGTATACCATTTTAAAAATCCATAAGTTAGCAGATTCTATCGACATATTAATTTGCATTAAAAAAATGTAATAAGATTATTCAGAGGATCCATACACACAAGAAGACTTACCTACCCTACGATTTCTCTAAATAATCTTAATTTAAAAATATTTTGTACTGACATGGTATTATCGTGATGTTTTAAATGTTATTTACATTTGTAATGTTAGTTCATTTAAGGTTTTGTGGTGGCACACCGTAGCTTAGAGTACAGATAACTCGCAGATATTTTTGCCTACTTTCTGTTCACGCCACTGCCACGGGTCACGGGATTTTTGGATACCAGATTATGATTTTTATATATGTACCTACTTTTACTACTTTAAGAGGCAGTCTCCGTTAATCACGGCAATAAACTCCACAAGTTTTGAAATAAACAAATAACCAAAGCGTAATAATAAAATATCTCAATCCTCAATAACAAAAATAATCTCGCCATATTATACCGCTATTCTTTAGAAATACTGACCATCAATCAAAGTATAAAACTATCGATGTCAATCGATAATCGAAATCGTAAATCGATAAGTTAAAGACCGATAGCCTGGGCGATGCATCGTAAACTTCACAGCGCGAGAATCTTGCCTAAACTTCACTTTCACCTCGCATCCTCGTCGCGGCACCATCGGTCACCCATCGTGTACGTGACCGATTTACCGACGGCAGCCTCTTGACCCACTCGTTCATGGTCACAAGAAAGTGTTTAACCATTGTTATACTTTAGCATATTGTAGTTTTTTGCACTGAGGAAACTAGTCGTTTTTGTTTTAAAGTTCGCTCTTGTTAGCAAATACGATAGTATCAGCTTAGTGGTTTTCGAAATGTTTTTTGGTTATGTTAAAGAAAATTGCGTTTCATTGTATTGCATTCAGGATACAGAGTATTTATAAATAGGGTAGCAAGCGGGTAATGATGCATTGTTTAACCCACAAACAATAAATTTGTGAAAGTAAATAATGGAAAAGTCATAAGTTTTAGTGAGCATATAACTTCAACATAGCATGACGATACTATTACTAATAAAAACACATAAGGCCGTTTTCAAAACCAAGATTTAAAACCGGTGGCAAAACAGAATAAACATGCCTTGGAAAACCTGAAACCCAAATAAAACTAAAAATTCTGACCTCGATATTAGTTACTTATAAAGAAAAGTTATTCCTTCATTAAAAACAACAGCACGTGTGATGATAATGCATTGCAGTTCCGTGATCCAAATAGTGTTATAGAGCAAAAAGTAAACAAGAAATAAATTCTAAAGTGGGCTACTTATCGAGATGCCCTTATTGGAAGCGAACGATGCCACACCACGATTGAATTATTCATGTCACAAACGAACAGACAGACTGACACACGTACGTAGCAATCGTAGTTAATAAAGGCGTACTCTTAACAATTTGTATGTAAATAAATTGGTACTAACCGATAACGATGCCAAGTGAAATGTAACACAATACATAGAATAAAAATAAGGGATTTGAGACGAAGCAGAGAAAATAAATATTCGTTGTAGTAGATGCAGAGGATTGTAGACATTAACAAATTCAAAACAACAACAAAATTGAGACAATGTTTTATGTTCTTTGCATAACTACCGAAGAATATATTAAAGTCTTTAAAAGGATTCAGTATGACTTTATGCAACCTAGGACTGAGTATGACTATATACATAGATATTTTAATGTCCAAATATAAAGTGCATATTTTGCACGTTGAATTACAAAAAGAAAAAGAGTTTAAAATAAATTAATAGAAAAACAACTTTCAGTGTTTCCGATATCAAACAAAATAATGAAGCCATGAAAGTAAAATCAATAGAAAACTGCAACAACCAAGACAAATATTTAGATCACGTTTTTTTAAAACTACGTGACGAACAATACAATGGATATTTGAAAAAATTGGCATTTGGCGATGGCCCAGAATAAGCAAATACGAAAGAAAAAAAAAACCGTAAAAGTAGTTTAATTTCAATGTGTAATATTCGCGTAAGTAAAAGACAACATTAAATACGAAAGATTTACACAAAAAAAAAACTCATGAGGAACATAAAGCAAGCGAAGTGGGTCGAGAGCGATATGATGTGACAATTAAGGCTTGAAATCCTTTGCCAAACGTCTCTTAGCTGCCAGTAGCAATATTCCATTTGGACAAACTAAGGTAGAATTTGTTAATAAGCTAACTAAGTATATTGCTATTTTAAAATGAGAACATGGAAATGAAGTTATACTTTTGAAGTAATGAAATGCAATTCGTTATATGAAATCGATTATTAAGACAGTTATTGTATCGATTCACACACAATCGGTTACACAGTTTAATTACGGCTGTTTAATGAGAGTTCCACGGCAATGCACTCGGGTTACGTATGTATCGGAACCGACAGCCGGATCTAACATCGATATAACATGGTTACATCACTAACAAATACTGATGACCTCAATTATTTATTACATAATTATGATTGAACGCACCAATGTTTTACTTTGCCTGTCATCTGTCAGTTATCTGTGTCCATCTAAGGAGGCTCAGGAAGTTGGTTCGATAATACTACAGCAAGATTGTCTAAACATAAATAGAAACATTTCAATGTACAATGGTATGAGAGTCATAGTTGATTGAATTGACTGATGAAGAAGGAGCCAGTATGCACGATACTAGTGACAATAATGAACAAAGGTATTGGCGGACCGGTCCATTTGATTCTACGCATAAGATCCTGCCGCTCCCGCGCCGCCGCCGCCGCCGCCCCGCTGCCCGCAAGATTCGAGGCAGAGGCCTTATCGCTCGTCGGTGGCTGCTACTTTTTTTAACGCGTACTCGCAGTGAAATGAAGGGAGAGAGGGGAGTCGCGCGAGTGGCCTGTGTCGGCGTTTTGTGGCCGAGCCGACCACTAGAGGCGAGCAGTGGCGATTTGTGGCGTGTGGCGACCACCAGCGTCTACAGTGTGCGGCGAGTCCATGCAAAATGTTGAAAACGCCTAGAACGATAGTTTCATACGAAAAAACTGTCTCGTTTGAGGCACAATAGCATAGATGTAGTAATAAGTCGCGCGTATTGATGTTCTGCGACACGCACACAAGTGAGCAAATAATATTGTTAGCGGAATCAGTTTTCCCCAAAACTAGGGAAAATGGAATTGCTTGTTCCTGAGGTCATTATTTAATTTTTTGAATAAAATTACTATTATTGCTGACAATAATTAATTACTTTTTAATTTAAAAGATAAAAATCTGAAATAATAAATCTACGATTTAAAAATCTCGTGTCCCGGTTTTTGTGGTCGCACTCCTCCGAAACGGCTCGACCGATAATTATGATTTTTTTTATGTATACTTGTTAGGTGTAAGAATAGGTCGTTAAGTATATTTCATATCGCTAGGTTAAGCAACGTTAGACAAGGTCATTACATGGATGGGTGACCGTTTATTGCCATTCGAAAACGTAAGCGTGCGCGGATCATCTAGTACTTAAATAAATCTTTTCTTATTAAACAAATTTAGGGTAGCAATTTTCCTTTTACTGGCAACATGTCATATAATGTCTTCTGTTGAAATTTAAAATTATTGTTTTCACTTTGGCGATTGTTTTACGTTAAAATATTAGATCAAACGTAATACTTGCAAGTGAAATGTTATGTTACAATGTTTCTTAAGTTTTTCCGATGTACTATGATTTCCATTTATTGCACAAACCATCATTTTAAAATAAAACATCGAGAGCTGCTAGCGCTACGACTCGACTTTAGGCACTGACGCGGGCTGTTCTATACTGACTGAGCCATTATGGCTTGGTTTTACTTGCCTCACTGTGCGTACATGTTCACGGTTTCTATGCGTTATTATTCTAAGACAGGAAATAGGTCAGTGGCTGCGTTTTGTGGTTGTGGCTGGTGACCCTTAGGTAGGAATTTAATCAAGCACTCTAGAAAAAAAACCTAAGTTACTTTGCGTGTATACTTCTGCTAATTGCCTATTGAACTATGACTTGTTGTTATACAACTTAGCACCAAGGTGTTACTGAACTAGCATTTTCACTTGTAAGCTGTATTATCACATGTATTTGCGAAAGACATTGTGATTTAAACCATGTCAATGACTTACCATAGATTTACACTATAATTTATAAAACAATTATTCAATAGAAAATAATGACGACGGGCCCATTGGTCTAGTGGTTAGTGACCCTGTCCGCTAACCGATGGGTCGTGGGTTCGATTCCCACCAAGTGTCTGGGTGTTATTTATCTATTTAAGTATGTATTTACAAAAAAAAAATGTATATAAGTATTGGTATCAGTTGTCTGGTTTCCATAGTACAGGCTCTGCCTAGTTTGGGATCAGATGACCGTGTGTGGATTGTCCCAAGATATTATATATTATTATTATTATTATTATTAATGACTATCAAAGACTACAATAATGACTACAATCCAAGCGGTACAATAAAACTTAGAACGTTAAGTTTTATTGTATCGCTTGACAAATATTTGTGTTTTCCAATATTTAATGTCTTATTAAAGCTTGTTTATTGCAGCTTTTGCAAGGTATTAACTAATATAGCATAATTATATACGAAAGTATGTGTTAATGCTTATTATCATTCGGTTCAGGGTTAATTGGGTTCTACTTTAGTTGCATTTGAACCTAACAGGGGTTTGGATATACCACTGGGTTTTGATTTTTGATCCTGGAAAATACACAACATAAAGTTCATTCGAGACACCAACATAATAGTAATTGCAAACTTTCAATGAAAGCTAGTAATTAAATAAAATTCCACGATTGACCGGTAGCATGATAATTGTGTAGATGATGCCATAAAGCAAGTAGGTACAATAAACTTTATTCGCATAACTTTCGAAGTCTAACCCACAAAGACGGATGTAAGGTGTTAAAATCTCAGTCCGTATGTAGCTTCTAAATATCAAAGCGGTAAAATTAAGTCTTTAGTCAGAACAACAAACGCATTAAAATAACCAATTACATGCTCGCTAGTTAAAGTGCTTATTGGTTTGTGACAAAAAGTTTTTGTCTAAGTCTAATGAGTAGTCCTGAAATCTTTTAATCAACCCTATCAAAGAATATAATTAATTGGAGCACAAATTGAGGTTAACAGTTACCCACAGACCATGGGGTTTCATAATTATTCGTTTTGTATGCAAGCGAGAGAGCCCACACCAATTTTAGGCATTTTACGACTGTTTCAATGTTCGCATACACGCAAAATGTCTTAAAAATTTATAATCTAAATTTGTAACGGATTCGTTGTAGATGTGAATTGTTTTCAAAATATGTTCAGGGGTCCAACTGTACTTGGGCAATTTGCGTACAAACGCTGCTATGAAACTCTAAATAAATGACTTTTCGAGACGCCGAGAAGTTTGGTGATGATAGCCGTGGTGGGAGCATGCTTTAAGTTATGGATGTATTCCACATGCAAAGAATACTGATGTCGGAACAGAAAATCGAAGGTAAAAGTCTAAGTGAAGTTTCCTCGTTCAAGTTTGGTCAGCAATGATAATAAATGAATTATAGCGGTCGTTAGTGCGGTTGCAAACGAACTCCTCGGAGTCGCCGCCGTACTCAATGGACGTTCTAAGGGCCCATACCCCGAACGTCCAGCGACTCCAAAGGGGGCCCGTTGTTTATAGCCCCGGGCTCAGGGCTGGGCAATGGTAATATACTACTACCCCAATACAACAACTTGCAAGTTTGGTGTACACTTTCCGAGATATGCTGTTACAATTGTTGATATATATACAATTGTATTACAATTGTTGATCACCACTCAAGTAGTATTATTAAATATTCACTAATTGTCCAAACATAAGTTGACCTCTCAACCAGCAAGGTCCTCGTGCGTCTCACAAACCGCTGCAACCTTCACACCTGCTCGTTGAAAAAATTCAAACGGCTATCACGATCTAAGTGATTTATTTTTCATGGGGTTTTAGACACTAATGGCGACTAATTATCATTAGTACTAAAATGCAAATTATATTTTGGCGAGACGTTTGATAGACAACTTATTAAAATGCTTATTATCCTTCATTCAATGTCAATAGCTGCGATGGTTTGTTTGTGTTGGGAAATATAATTACTGCTCTAAGTAACAAGTATGATTACGATTCACGATGTTAACAAAAAACGCAATTCAAATTCTTGATCCCAGTTAAAAGTTTATTGGCGTACAAATTCACCGTATTTCTTTATAAATCACGATGCGAATCAATTGTGACAAAGTTAAAAAACACGAGAATCATAAAAAAGTCACGTTATAACGGTACAGCATACATGATGGAATCGTCGAAGTACAGAAAACAATATATTGGGTCGCGATATAAAAGTTACCTGCTTGCAATTCTCGACGACGCTGGTCATAAATCATTACATTATTGAAACATAAGCGTATAATAATGCCAAAACACATAAAAAGTCGAACCTGTCATTTGCGCAGGAATATGGTAAAAAGAAACGCATGCAACGAATTCACAAATACGACATAGCCTATACACTAGTGTGTGCTTTATATTAAGTTTAGTAATTTAACACGAGTTGTTTTCGCTTTAATGTACATAGAAGATTAAAAAGTGGAAAGCTAGCTCGATTCTAAACGATATTCAAAAACCTACATACATCTGTATGTATATGACACGTTTTGTCTCCAGATAAAAAAAGGCAAGGCGGACAAATCATGAGGGTTGTATTAATTACTGTCGCCCCACACATTTTAATACTTTTAACAACAATCTCGCCTTATCCTCTTCAATCTGTAGCTATTTTATATCCTTATCACACACCAGTCATGAACACATGAAAGAAACATAAATTATTCTAAATGAAGTAAAGTTGAAAGTCAATTTTACTGCCAAGTATTCTGAGAAACACACCGTGGTAGACGCCGAGGCATCCACGCATTGTCGAATTGAAATTTATAATTCACTAACAATTGTCCAGTAATATCTGTGAGAACAATACAATACAGCCTACTCTGAATACTAAAATGAATAATATACTACATCTCAGTCTGTTGTTCGTAATAGCTATAATAAGTTAGGCCAGTTTAGGCACAAATTTGACTGACCACATGGTCATGTTATATTTTATTTTTTTTTGCGTTCCAATTATGTTGTCTCTGGTTTAATCTACATACGATGTCTGGTTTAATCGGCATGAGATGTATACCCACATTATCGTGGTCTATAACTACACATCTAAAACTATAAAACCGAACTAACTAATCGTTTGCTGCTTTTACAATCATACGTATTGTATTAGGAGTCAAAGATGCAACTAGGGTTAAAAATTTCCAACAAAAATAATTTATTATGCCTCCAGTTACTACGCTGGGCTGGTATTTTGCTGGCGATTAAACTTGGCATTTCAGAGGAGAAAACTTTTACCAACATTATATGTACTTCTTAGCAGAGATTTTTTATGACTTACGGAAATACTTATCGCCAATAAATGTTAAAGGTTCAACGCACACTCATCTTATAGACAGGTCATCTTATAATCAGATGATTTACTACTTTAGTGTCCCAAAGACTGGAATAATTAAAACAATTGGTCGTAATAAAGTTACTATTAATTATTTTATTATTTACTTTGACTAATTTGCCTAAAATATTGGCATTCCTTTATTTTACAGGCGTGACATTTCTGTTTACAAGTTTAATCGTCTATTGTATTGTCTGTCCATTGTTCACCATCGATCAACTGATTTATAGCAAACAACAACAAATGAATCGATGAAATAGAAAGTATCTCATCATGGCAATAAATCGCATGAAACGAACAACGTCACCGGTTACATAACATTATAAACAGACCCATTTAATAAGGTTGTGCTTTTAACGTGAGAAGAACTGGCAGTTTTATCCGATTGTATCAGCCATATTATCGTCCTGGATTACCACCATCCTGGGTTTACACCTCAGTATTAATAGGCAAATAACCTTCGTTCGGGGTGTGGGCCCTTTGAACGTCCATTGAGTACGGCGGCGACTCCGAGGAGGACGGCGGCGGGGTTCGACCCCCGTCCCCGTGACGTGTCAAGTTCCCGGGGGGCTACAATGCGCCCCCCGGCGGCGGGCTCAAAGGCAAGTCACTGAGGGGCCCCTGGTGCAGATCCCACCGGAGAGCCCTGGGGTCCTCCCCTCTCATATGTCGATGCGACAGCCACGGGGGTTTTAGTGGGTAAGAACCCCACATACCCCGGTCGAGCCCCACAGCTCCCGGGGATCTTTGAAACCTTTTTAATCTGTTCTTCCTGCCCGTTGGGTGTCCTGGTAAGAATAGCACCCACACATCTTCTCCCGTTGGATGTCGTAAAAGGCGACTAAGGAAAAACAATAAGACGGGCAGCAGCATTTTTCTATTGGGCTGCCTATCACCTAAACCTTATGCGATCCCCAAGATGTCTGCCAAGCGTGGGGATTATGGAAAGCCTCTCCGTTTTAAGGGAAGGTCTTTGTTCAGCAGTGGATGTCATTCGGATGATGATAATCATTAAATTCTTGGGAATCGACTAAGGATTGGACATCTACACAATGTATAATCAATTATTCAACAGGGATATGTTGGAAAGAATATAAAAGCCGAATGCTCGGCACGCTAATGAACAACCGCTGAAACAACCATTTGCCAGAAAACTGTGCAACATATTATGTCGTGTGGCAACCGTACGCTGCACTAGTTAATCACGCTGCAAAATTAATTAGTTATTATGCGCCTGCGCGACTCTTGCGATATGGCTCTGTCACAATCCCGAGGATATGTTACGAAAATTTTACAGCCTGAGAAGATATTTTGAAAATATTTTCTGTATATTTCGATTTTGCGTAAAGGCAATGGTGGGTTTAATTTGCAACCATATTACTAGCGTGACAGTACTCAGAATCGTAATATTAATTCCAGACTGAAGTTAAAGTTACAAATAAGGTCGCTTGTGATACAATGGCAAAAAAAACATTTAATTACTGTGGACGAAACATGTGAAATTAATATAGAGACGAAACGTCATAATAAAAAAAAACAACACTGTGTTAATATTAAGAAACATTATATTATTAGGTTAGATCCGGTCTTCAGAAGATACCATACTCTGTCTAATCTATACAATAAACATTCAAATGCAAACAATTAATTGTCAGGTCTCTATCTGAAAGCTAAACGAAAAGAAAATTGCACTTGTTGATACACGTAAATATACAAATGGTATTGATGATGATTGATGCAAGTTACATTGATTGCAAACACAATAAAGGCCTGGTTAATTAGCGTAAATAACACTTATTATAACCCCTAATTGTGATCGCAACACCCGACCTCGCACGGAACTTACACCTAACGATCGGATTAAACTTTAACATTGAAGGTTACATTAACCTCAACTTAACTGGGCTCTAACCGAACTTTGTTCCGTGACCCTTAAGTGGATAATTAATAATTGGAATGGTCTGGTTGCGGAAACCAACTGCAGTTTGATTTAAATTTATTATTCGAGCAACTCCCATCTCACCCCGTTGAGTGCGAGGCGATTAAGGAACAAACAGAAGTGACATTTAATCCAAAAACTATATCAGAAATTCACTCCAGGATACAAAACTTATCAAACAAAAAGAATAACATTTATTCGGAATCCAATGATAAACTGTTGATCTTGCGATTAGTAGATTGACAAGGATTAATACAGTAGTCGAATGAGATTTTGCTACGATAAACAATGAATCAGTGGACTTAGAGGCGTTCTTATTATGAAACATACTTCTCGTTACACCTTTTCCTGCTCTCCACACCTTATCCAGTTTAAATATATGTAGACTATAACTGCATATTTTTCTCATTACACATAAGGTTTTGTTTATTTCCTAAAATGGCTAGGTATTTATAGTTTATGAATGACCTCTCAACGTGTTGGAATTAAAGAAAAAATAAACGGACCACTCACACTCAAGCAACAATATACAAGTATGCACTGCAGCATCTATAAACGGCTTTAGAATTTAATTGAATTTTAGCATGTAATGTCTTCGTTAGTTTTATTTGCAGCATTGACATAGATAGGATAGGCCTTATGTAAACATTTTCAGTTTTGCGACTGCACAGGGTTGCCGTCAGTTGCTTTTTTTTATATTTCTGAAAACTAATATGGGTGTGAATCTTAACCAGAAGTGATGACTTTGCTGCGCATTTAGAAAGAAATAAAGATAATATTAATACGTCTCATCTCCAATATCGTGTATTAAAATCAGATATATCTTTATAAAAACAGTCGAATCAAGATCTAGAATCACATACTGCACCTACTTGAGATAAAACGATGTACGCTGAGCAACGGCGACCAGAAGGCGACAGATACGATCCATTGATGAGATAACTAGTCAACCGAGACCGACAGTACAATAGTAATGTTGACAGCACAATAGATCAACACCTATTTGGTGTGGGCACAACATTCTTTGCGCCGTGAATGCAGGGCTTGAAAATAGAATCATTGAAAAATTTAACGATTGAGAAGTAGTAGTAGAATATTTCCAGAACTAATAAAAAAGGTGTCGATGAAAAACGGCTTTTAATAAAAGATCAAAGAGAGAAAAGACAATATTTACTTATGTGTTACAAACATACTGTATTCCTAGTACATAGAGTTTTATGTAGTTCGATTCTAATTTCTCCTAGACCTACATTCGCAAGCGTGCCTTACAAATAATCGTATCCATTAACCTATTGAACAACAAATGATTACCATAATAGCAAGATAATTTCAATGAATTGCGATTTGTATTCAAAGAAGAAAACAATAATGTTAATTGCTATGTTTATCAACGAATTTGATAGAAACAGAAAGTCGTCCCAATAAATCCTGTTTCAATGAGAATATAATAATAAAGAATACCTGTGGCCGGCCACAGCGACTAGGAATTATCGTTCTGAAGATGAGCGTTAAAATCAAGCGGAGATTTAAGTAACGAGAACACACCACATTAACATAAACTGCACCTTATCAAAATCTACTAAAACTAACTGGGGTATACACAAATCCCTAAGTTTTTGTGGTCGTCACATCCACATTTCTTTGAATTTATTCAAAGCTAGCTAGAGTATGGTTCCAACTACATTATTTTGGAAATGCTTTAAGCTCTTTAATTTCTTAATTGTCATTTTCAACAAGAAACTCAACTCGTGCGAGTACACAATCCGCTCATCATTAGCCCACGTCACTATATTAAAAGCATGCCATTGCATGTAAGAAATCAACCAAGTTTTTTTCTAGCGCAGCGTCGTTGCCGAAATTAAACATACTCAACTATGTAGTATATCAAGACCGGTTAAATACGAAAGGGAAATTAATGTCCTACATATGGTGATGTGAATCATATATCATGTGTACATTTTCACTTTCTTTTAGTTTGTAGCAAAAAGTGTGTTAAATAGTTTTCCTTACTTTATCTACCACATCGTATGCATTAAGAAGTAATAACTTAAAGCGTGATCTGTCAATTAGTATAAATTAATTTAAGTGGATTTATGAAGAGCAAGGGTCAGTTTCCACCGATTTCAGAATATAATGTATACGTTTACGATAGTTTTCGGTTCACTTTCATCTAAAGTTTAGATTCTTGACTAAGGCTGTTAATCTGGATTCTTTTTCACGAAGAGAATCAATTTGCTACCGATTTCATAAGTATTTTTTCTCAACTATGTTCCCGGGGAAGACCTTCCTATCGAAAAAGAACCGTGTCGGAATGTTGATCGTTACGAATCAAATTACAAGTAATTACAATAAGCATGTTAATTATATTGTGTCAAAAACAATCTCACACGCATTGTTAAAAAGACATTGCGTGTTTTTTTATCACGCACAATGACATTGTAATTATTAACTGAGTAATACATACATTGTGAATTATATCAAGCATTCAATGAAGGAGGAATGATAATAACGATCTTAATAAAATACCATTCTGATTAAGCCAATAATTGTTCAGTTTTATATTATGAGTCACATTTTATGCAAAAGGATCTATCTCCAATTCTTCTCTCTACTCCGTAATAAAAATGCGTACACCATCACAAATGCCTGTTACATACAGGCATAAAGCTACTTAGAAGGTAAGTTAGAATTTGCTGGATGCAGTGAATTGAGAAACTTGCAAATGATGCTACCATTATAAACTCATTTTGCATAATCTATTATTGCAATGTTCACTTAACTGCGGGACAGAAATTTACTGTTACTTATAATTTTACTTCAAAAGTTCATCATAAGCTACATTAACAATGGTCGACTCAGAAACGCAAAAATGAACAAAAAGTAAGACGTTCACTAAGCAGGAGCGATGCTATTAGAATGAACAGCAACAAACCCCCTATAAAATGTAATCCATTAAAATGCACAAGTTAACTAAACCTCTATAAATAATTTAAACATACAAGGAACGCAATGAACCTCAAAGCATACCTTAGTAAACAAAAAACGCCCAAATAGAGCTATGCGAGTGATCTAAAACATGCGCACGAGTGTAATTATTCGTCAGCATCAATGTTACCAGCTTGTGGATTTTTCCCATGGACTAGGACAAAAAAATTGTACAATTATTGTATTTGTACTTAATAATTAATATTAGAATGGGATTTTTAAGATCCATATATATTAAGCACATGTTAAATACTTAAACAAAACTAATTAGTTATTTAAAAACCTAAATCTAGTTACTGGTAGTGGAGTGAGTGAGATGCTAAATAGCTAAATTCATATCAATGGTTCCGCCACCAGCGGATGATTCCGTTACCGGCAACAAATTGGTTGCGCAACCAAGCTGATACCAGTGGCACCGTACCAGCTCTCCACACCACCGTACAAATTTTGTCGGTGGCGCAAACTGTGGCGCGGCCATGGTGTTCTAATGAAATGGGGCCCTAATAGCTAATGATCCTCATAATTTATTTCTGGGCTTGTGATTTATGTTAAGGGAAAACCTTTTCAAGAGTTGGCAGCCCAGCACAGTATGGTATGCGCGACAAACGGCCACAAAGGTCAGTCGTGACGGTGGACGAGAGCAGTACAGCCGTTAGCAACACGCCACATCAATCAATGCGCAGGATATTCACGCCCACATTCATATAGAAATTCCTAAAGTCCTGTCACGTGGCCTTATTCGCCTTACAAAGCTAAGTTTTTACGATATCAATGACAATACCAATGTACATAAATCGCTTCAAGATTAATTTTGATAAACGTATATGGACATGATCGGCGTTATTAGTAATAGTTATATGGATTTCATAAACAATATGAAATATGAGATCAGTCGTGCATCTTGGGAGGATCTATTTTCTTCAGAGGTAATGAACTCTTGTAAAAATAACACTGCTCACTTCTACGTATAACGGTATTTCTGGAAGGAAAGAAAAGACCGTCCAAGTAAATACCACCGCGGAATCAGATATTCTGACGTCACGCATCAAAGAGTAAACATTGCTGTTTCGGTGTAAGAGAACTGTAGCTGGTTGAATTACCACGCTAAAGGGACTTACAAAAATAATATATCGGTAGACGGTCGGTCCATGGGTAAACGAGTCGCTTATCATCAAGCAAAGTCTTAATCATCTCGCCACTAAGATTGTTAAAGAAATTGATGTAACAATTTTATAAATCGTATCGACAGCAAAATAATTCTAAACAGCTGAGTTACTCCCAAATCTAGTCAAAAATGTTTAATATTCAATCTAAAAAAGTACTAGAGATACAAATTGATATTCTAGCAACCAATGATTTATCTGAATTACACAACAAAACCATTATTAATTAGATCATTAGACACAATATGATCGATCTACTTATCTGAACTATCTCAAATGTTAATATCGCGATCGCTTAAAATCTCATTGCCAAGTTGAGCATTATTTTGACTTACGAACGCGCGCAAGTTTAGATGTTATCTTTTTCAAAGAACTCTAATATTAACTTTTGGCCATATATATTTGGCCCTTGGGTATAATTTACATTGTGAACTAATTCAATTTGACTGGGTCACGAGGTTTATCGAGGTGGGAGTTGATTTATGATCGTAATATTAAGGTGGATAGAACTCCCACGATCGATGCTGTGCAGGTGTGTGACTCAGATATTGGTACAGATTTACACTAAAGAATAGTAAATTAAACTGATGCCGGAAATTCTAAAATAACAAAAACGAAAGCTAGAACAGAACAGACGTGAATATAGCACTAAATATAGTAAAATTAATAATTTGTCAGTTACTGTAACACTTGCTAAAGTTATCATAGTTATATTGTAATTTACAAATGGAAATATACACATAATAATTCTTTACAACTTCCTCTTAAAAACATTAGCAATTTAGCATCATTTAAGTTTTATAACCTTAATTCACTAATCTAAAACATTTATTAACACTTACTGCATTTTCTTTGTTTTGTACTGGAACGAATGCATTTGTGTGAAGTATAAGTACCTATATGTTTTTCTAAACTTATAGGAATAAATTTGTCTTAATAGAGGCAAATGTTTTCAGTCTAAACATTTTCCCTAAACTTTAGATAATAGGCTAGGAAATGTCAAAATCAACGAATCAATAAAGGCGCTATTTGAATGACTATGAGCACGAGAATGTTATAACGAACGTAATACAAAGAAGTAACATAAAAACTCATTCCAGTAACAATTTTATCTAATACATAAAATACACATTTACAAGGTAAGTAGAGAAAGGAGGGCACCATATCTCTAAAGTACTCCCTCGTAATATCCACGGCGCCGTTAATTTCATGTTACGTCACGTTTCACACGTCGTGTCGCATCTTTTTACAGACATAAATTTTAACAACATTACATTTTATGTATACGAACAAGCTGGTTTATGTTGACCACAACTGATAAAGATAAATAATCCAAAATAATATTGAGATGAAGCTTTCATATGTGACATAATAATTACAAAAGCCAGTAATAATATCAAGTTGGCTTGTTGTTGTTTGTAATATGTTGATTCCATACAAAACTACAAAAACATGACCATTTTAAGGTGACACTCTTAATGATTGATCGAAGTCTCAGGAGACTGTAGCCCTAGTAGGTAGATTATTTTGCCAACGTATATGCTTGACTATACAAAGAGGAACGAACGGAGTAGTGTCCGGCGACCACTTCGAGGAAGAGTTTTACTTAGTCTAAGTATATTTGTTTAATTAAATGTATTTACATTTATGATAAACATAGTAATATTTGTAAAGAAAAAACTGGCGACCACGACCTCAATTTTATATTTTTGTACACACACAAACAATGACACTAATCCTCAGCCAGGACTATTACAATGAATTTTACAAGTACCACTAAACATTGAACTTCTATACGATCTTGCTTTACAAATCATCAGCAATGCCAAACACTAGTTCTTCATACGCGCAGTTAACCTTTGTTTAACAACCACAGCAAACAAATCCAATGTCGATTTACTTTCGCTAGCTGCATTAATAATGAAACCATCATCGAAGCGAATGTTACCTTCAACGTTACTACGAACAATACTATTTATAATAAAAAAAGATTATAATGTTGTGTTCATTAGTACTCAATAATTTGGCAATGTAATTATTGCGGATGGTGTGTGATTGAATAGAGAATTAATTATTGATTTCATACTTGTCGAGGATGTACGCAAATGTTTGGCCACAAATTTAAGTATTCAATTTTGTGTTAGTATTCATCATAAAATCAGCACTGACGTCTAGCATAACGGTTAGGAATTGATTGATTTTTAGAATATAGAAACATCTATAGTAGAAATCAATTTTTAAGTAAATTAAATTGTTTAGCTCAAGATACTTAACGACTAATATCTCTGGTGACAAGTGGTCATCATCGTCATCATCATCACCAGCCGGAAGACGTCCACTGCTGAACAAAGGCCTCCCCCTTAGAGCACCACAATGAACGACAATTTGCTATTTGCAACCACCGGTTGCCTGCGACGCGAACAATGTCGTCGGTCCACCTAGTGGGAGGCCTGCCTACGCTGCGTCTTCCGGTACGTGGTCGCCACTCGAGAACCTTTCTTCCCCAACGGTTATCGGTTCTACGAGCGATGTGGCCTACCCACTGCCACTTCAACTTGCATATTCTACGAGCTATGTCGGTGACCTTGGTTCTTCGGCGAATCTCCTCATTCCGGATTCTGTCGCGCAAAGAAACTCCGAGCATAGCTCTCTCCATAGCTCGTTGTGTGACTCTGAGCTTCTCCAAAAGGCCAGCTGTTAAAGACCACGTCTCAGTAACATATTATGTCATCACTGGCAACACACACTGGTTAAAAACCTTTGTCTTCAGGCACTGCGGAATTTCTGATGAAAAGATGTCACGTAGTTTCCCGAACGCTGCCCATCCGAGTTGGATTCTTCGGGCGACCTCTTTGTTGGACCGACCTAACTGGATATTTTGTCCTAGGTATACGTAGTGGTCAACAACTTCGACTGTATCGTTCCCAACAACTACCGGTACAGGTGCAACATGGACATTAGACATGATCTTCGTCTTGACCATGTTTATTTTAAGACCCACCTGTTGGGAAACGCTACTGAGGTCGCTGAGCATCGTATTGAGGTCCTCCAGCGACTCTGCCATAATGACAAGTGGTAACACAATGCTATTGTATGTGGGAAGGCGTAGGTATCGCTTATCATCAGGCAAATGACCCGCCTTGGCTCTAAATTTAAAAAAAAATAGCTTTAAGATCTTTAAACATTGAAAATAATAGCTTCCAAGTCAGCAAGGTAAACATTGCTCGTGAAACATGGGGATGAAAAACATACAGCTTTTAAGGGAACTCTTGTTTTCACAAATAACAGTACAGTAGATAAATATTATGAACAATATAAGATTTGTTATAAAGAAAGTGTAAGGTATTCTAATTTTCATTCGCGTAAGTAGTCACCCGAAAACAAGAGTTAAAAAAATTGAAAATTGTAGCTTGATATAATATAGAAAATTAGCTTATCAGAATTATGGACCATGTACGTTCGCATACCAAGATTCATAATGGAAACAAATTATTTAAAAAAATCTACAATATCGTCAACTACGGCTTTCTCGATAGTAAATATTTTGATTTTGTTAAAGGTCAAGTAATATAAAACTAATTCATTATATAAAATGTAAATTTCAATAAGACAAATACCAACGTTAACGTCTTTTAACGAAGAATATAATGTGATTTTCTAACACTGTCCAAAACTCACATGCAAAATCGTAATAAATAATTTGAACTGTTATTCTGGCATCAAATTGACTATTGTATCGATACGGTTTTTGAAGACACTTTTCCTTAACCACCTTGTGTATGAATACATAAAAATTATCCTCTGTTGTAAGCACTGACTTCCATATTAAGCAATGTCAATGTCGACTATCATTTTCCTGCTTCAATATTTAAACAAGGCTTGCGCTTGTGTTCATTTAATTTCTTACAACAGCGTATGTCTTATTATTGTCAAACGACAAAATGATCATTATCGCCCTTGTAATCAATTAACTGAGTAATTAAACGTCTGACGGGACAAAAAAATTATTATTACAATACGATTATTTTAATTAGTGATAGATTATTAGTTTGGCAGTTAAGATTTGTTGTGTGCTTGGACGAGATAAAAACAAGGACGAATTGTTAGCTTAAATATTTTTTTTAACATTCATAATATTATTGATTGATACCTGTAATTGTTAAGTTTTACAGTAATTACGCAAGTACCCATTGCAATTAAAAGTTGTATCAGAAACTTGTTGTGTCTATTTAATTAAAAGTTCTAAGGTAATCACACAGTACAAACATTTAGCATGATTTTAAATATGCACTGGAAAACAAAATACAACTTCTAATGATATTATGATTTCTGATTAAGGTCGTATATGAATGAATGGATTGCTTAAATCACTTAGCGTAAGAAAACAACAAACACAAATTTGCTACACGAAAAATTAACCGCTCTCATTTACGCTCTTATTTTTAATTAAATGTGCAAATAATGTAACTAATAATTATTTTCTAGCAACTGTTTTGTACAATTGATGAAACTATAAAGTCATAACGGGGTATTAATACCCCGTTAAGACATTAGTATTCAGCGCAACTTTATTGCTACTGATGTTATTAAGACTAATAATACGAACTATATTTTACGAGTATGTGCAAGAAAATTTCCAAGTATATTCGTATACAACCGCAGTCTTAGACATCTTGGTGTAGATTAAAGTTTAGCAGGCGAAATAACTGGACTCACTCAAGTGACTTAATTGGTAATAATGTCTCAGGCAACGTTGCTGGTGCATAACCAGAAGTATCATATTTCCATCAGGCTTACCACTAAGTTACTCTAAAATAGAATTGACAAATCAAAATGTTAAAAATACTCACCACATTGATCTTCCCCAAGATGTGATTAATCTGGTCCTTGCTGCACATTTTGTCTGCTAATCGTGTCGGCTTTTAAACAAATCACATTTTACAAGCCGCACTTGTCATGTCTCCAGAAACAGTCACTGTTCAGACGCATTCAAGTTAGTTTTCTTTGGAGGCCAATCACGAAAAAACAGAATGAAAGAAATGTAATTTATTTTTTTACCGTATCAAAGAAATAGATTACAGGTGTGTTTCTAATTGTAGTTTCTGCGAATAGAAATAATTTTACTCCACTAAACTGTACTTTACATACTTGACATTTGGTATGGTTTAAACGAACCAAAGTGCACTGGCACGAACTGACATGACGATAACGATCAAACCGATACGTATAATTACTTGCCGTAATGAAATTTACGAAACGATCGGGTTGCAAAATTCACGCCTGCTAATGTTGTGATTGATCAATAGTATTCATAATCGAGTGTCAGTTTTGATAAGCAACATGTAATCGATATCAGAGATAATCACATGCGTGGGTTGTTAAACATGCGTATGAATTTGTATCGAGTCTCAAGCATCGAGTGAAATGAACCTTCCGATTTGAACTACTTCCGATAGAAGATCAGTAGTAATTGTTAGTGTTATTGATATCGAGTTTGTAGTGGTTCTAGTATAAAGTCTATCAAAAAATAGCACTTCTATAATACTAGCTGAATCCTACAATTAGTTGATTCATGAAAAGGAGCTTGTACTAAAAATAGCGAAGTATTTTCGTAATTTTAGAAATCATTTGTAGACTGTAAAGTTGCAGTTGTAATTAACGTATCTTACAATACCCAGACAATAGGGTTCAAGAGTTTTTGAAAGTCTAAACACACATGTTGGTTACATGATATTGAAACATCATCCAATTTAATGGTGTTACACCAAACCTCAGTCCAGCTTCAGTCTTGATGTTTATTTTTACATTACATCAGTGGTATAATAGTATGCTAATATGCCCTCCAGTTCTTAAGTTGGTCATCTCACATTACATAAAACACCTTTAATTCTTTACCATAACCTTATATATAGTGGAACGTTACAATCAAATGCAAATATCTAAAACTTCGTTCCAAGAGAAATCGGCTTTGAACAAATTTCACCAAATTCTTGCATATTCTGAACCAATAGGTTCAGCTGACAAAGTTATCATGTCATAATATAGTGATGAATATTAAAAACTTTACGGTACATTTTGGAACTAAAATATAATATTACCATTGTATAATGATTTCTGATATTTACGCGAATATTACACATTGAAATGAAACTAATTTTACGGATTATATCGCGGTTTATTTTTCATTTTAAGTTCCGCGCCGCCGTCACTGTGAACGTGTCAAGCCATCCACAGTATTGCCATATGTTAGAGGGGTAACAGACAGGATTGGCTATATCTTAAAGCGAGCTTCAATTAAAACATTTTTCAAGCCACCAAAGAAGATTAGTCAGTTTTTACCATCAGTCAAGTGCCATATACCTCTACAAGATGCAGGAGTATACAAACTGGATTGTGACTGTGGGCTCTTATACATCGTGCAAACAAAAAGATCGGTAAAAACCCGTGTAAAAGAACATATAGCTGACGTTAAACATCGACGCTATACAAAGTCTGCAGTCTGTGAACATGTTCAGGATCGCACCCGCCATTATATTAGATTTGACAAATCACAAATCCTCGCAAAAGAACAGCGCTACCTACCAAGGATGATTCGTGAGGCTATTGAAATTAAAAAGCATCCAAATTTCAATAGAGAAGATGGCTGGGTGCTACCACCAGCTTGGGATCCCGTGATAAACTTAGTCAAATCCAAAGACAAGCATTCCACTGCAAGACCTCAAGATACTGTAAGCTCTTTCTGCATAGATCGGATTAACAATAATAATTAGAAAACCTGAGGGTACCCTTTTTTTTTTTAACGTGGGGAAATCCATTACGGATACCCGCACCACCACGGGGGTAGCGGTGCGGGTTATGTCGGACTACTGACAGAGTGTCAGCTACCGACTAAAACCCCACGGTGTCCTCAACCCGCTGTGTCGACGGGCCCCGGGAACGTACTTGGTACTCGTCCGGGTCCAACCTGAGGGTACCCTAAGACAACTATGACATATGGACAGCTACCACCTCAGTCCGCCCGTGACCATGAATGCTGTAAAGTATTCGAAACGTCGGGAACTTAAAATCAAAAATAAACCGCGATATAATCCGTAAAATTAGTTTCATTTCAATTACCCTTGTATTCCAAAAAGTGGTAGGCAGACACACTAGACCGTCAACAAACGCTTTAGTATATTATATATTGATTCTGAATACATGTTTGGTATAACTGATAAACTTTTGTAAAATTAATATCATATCCAAGAGCTAGTGCTGCACACTAATATAACTCTCGATAAGCAGTGATGGGAATGTTACAAAGGGCTAAGAGAAAGGAACATAATTGTTATTTTTACAGTCGATTGACGAGTAACTAAGTAACGCACTATTAACTAAATTACTCGTTTAAAGGTTGAACAGTTTTTGGGTACAGCATTAAAACAAGTTTACATAGGTAACTAGTGGGCTAAATAATAATGAAGATAAATAAATTGGACTATTATACACAAGAAATTATTTTCTGTTGACTGCCATATAGCTAAATACACTTTGTATTTTATAAAGAGGTAAAACCAAATTTACATAAATAGAATAGAGTACTCTACTGTCTGTAGTACTGTAAGTTAAATAATAAACAAAGGAAACAAATTACTAGAGGTACATTACAGGATAAATTAAAGGTCAAGCGATCAATCGAATTGACCAGCAACTGAGGTCATGATGAAAGGGCGACAGAGGCATTTTGAATAAAGGATGTCCGTAGACCTTGTGGAGCTGCGATTGATATTCCTTAAAACAATGGAACAAACCTTCGTGGTTATTGCCACCATTAACAATGTAGACGGTAAAGAATGAGATGTGGATGCCGATGAAGTTGATTTACGAAAAACCAGGCAAAGTTCTTGTAAAGCATTATTTTGAGAATACAAATGAGGTGTTAGATGCTCCAAAGCTAAACACAAGCTGAAAATTTAAGTTTATTCTAACCGTCAAGATGCAAGAGAAGATTGAAAAGGACAAGGTACGTGTTGCTGTTGTTGGAGTGTCAACTTCAGATCATACAGCTTTTGAAAAGCGTAAGAAAGTTGAAACTCTATAATAACACATAGCAGTAGCTAAAAACGATGAAACGATAATTTTACTGCATGTATTTCGTACTCTGACAAACTAACGTGATCTAGTTACCTACGCCTACGAATATCTACAATACTTTCTCTAAAATACATCACAAAATGATTGATACAAAGATTCATTACGCTACAGTATAATGAATGACGTTATGTAAATATACCACAACCCGGAAACTCAAAACCGGCATGGTTGTATCTGGACGCAATTATTCATTTACATACATTGTGTAGGATACATAACGGCTGAGCTAAAATAATCGAATTCAATTAGACTATTCTGTGTGCCTCTTCCGTTGTATCCAATTGTAATTATTCGTCCTATGCATGCTTGTGTTTTTTTTTCAAACTCGTCCTATCTACTATGTCACTATAATTCCCGAATTCAGCAACATGATTTACTTTTATAATCATCTCATTATCTTGCGGTACAACTAGTCTACCAATTCAAGATCGCTCAGCGAGCTATAGAGAGCTATGCTCGGCGTTTCTCTGATGGATCAAATAAAAAACGAAGTAATTCGCCAGAGAATAAACGTTACCGGCATAGCTCAACGGATTAGCAAGCTGAAGTAGCATTGAGCTTGTCATATTTGCCGCAGAACCAATGATCCCAGCACTGTAACCAGGTGGATTGACAATGCAGTTGGCAGTGACTGAATGAGGGGAGCCGAAGACCAGGCTCAATGGCGTGTATTGGGGAGGCCTATGTCCAGCAGTGGACTATTGTGGGCTGATAATAATGATGATGATGCACTATCCCGAAATGCTTTTTTTCGTTAGCAATTGAACCAGCAAAATGATATATAATCTCCTTTTCTTTCTTAATTTGAATTCGAATTTAAGTAACATTTTATGATTTTGAAAGTGACTTAACATACATGGTGGATAAATTATTTTATTTTACAAAACTCAATGAAAAATCAGTAAACAACGATTGCCGAAATACTTGTTACAAAAGGTATTTCCCTTGAAATTAATCCGTTCACAATTACTGCATATAGCAAACAGTAAGTCCCTGAATTGACCCTTAACTGAATATTTCGCAACTTTGTTATTCTTTGCTCTCAGTTTGGGTACATAAAACCGATTTTGTCACCTCTAATAAGCAATGGTGATCGTTATTTTCATGCTACCAGTAATGACCCAACAAAATCGTCATGATCGTGTCATGATGAAAAATAACCACAGGCATGTTCAAATTAGATACAACAGTAGGGTTTTCGTAAAGCCATTTCGCCAACGAGTTATTTTGATTAATAAAACCGCAACGATTTCAGATTAATACGTTATTTATTACAAAAAGATCTATTAGCTATGAAGTTATTTTCAGATTGGTAATAATTTCAAAATAAGACCAGTCTAGATTCCAGCACCCCTTGCTTAAGAGACCGTTTAGGGAGCTATTACTGAAGCTGAAGAAATTATTGGGTTTAAGAGGCTTAAAAAGTAATATCATAATGACGAGCTGCTGTTCAATGCCTATTTTTAGAAGTACGCGTGTCACTTACTAGCGGTAATACATCTTGTTAGTCTCGTAAAAAATGCTCATAAAATAGACATCAGATGGGACTATAACACTTGTCATATTAGAATCGATTGGGGGCGATCCGAACATGTAGATTTTCGTTGGTCTCAACAAAATGCTTGAAATAATCGTGCTAACTAGTATGATAATCATAATATAACTGCTTAATAACATTATCACGATCACCCGAGTCGCCTAAAAGGTAACGTAATTATACCCGTTTGTTTTCAAACGTGTACTTATTTCACAAACAATCAATACGCTTGGGGATTTGGTAGTAGCAAACTTAGCCAAAAAGTAAAAGTGGTGCAGTCGATTTTGCAGTCCGACAGTTTTTATTTTCAAAGGGTGTTATTATTCTGAGTTCAAGGGCTTTAAAGTTTCGAAGTGCACACACACGGTTTTTAACTTTTGATTGGATTTTGCAGTCAGGTTTTATTGTTAAAGATTTTGGAGTCAGACATATAAGAGATATTTTGACACATGGACGATAAAATTCGAGATTTGAACTGCATGTGGTGTCATATCTAAGTGTAGACATATATTCTATGTGTAAGGGTAAGGCAACACTATTACCTATTAAACCATTTTTTAATTGTACAAAAAAGTACCTTATCAAGATTCTTTAATACTCAACTTTTATGTCACATATCACATCGTTTCTAAATCTCTTCGCAAAATATTGCAATATTTTGCTTAATCTCATCTCTCTCAGTAGGTATGTTGTAACGCCCTCCACGTATGTGTAACATCTCAGGTAAACAATAAGATTCACGGTGTTCCCACATCTTTTCCGCTAAGTAAATTATTATTGACATGGTTCATGCTAGGTTCATCATCAGTAAGTGTATTGTCGTGTAAAATTACCCCACTTGCATGCGTTGTTGCGCTCGGCGTGTCGCAACAAATGCCTTTGTCGAAAGGTTAGGGTGAATGGGCCATTTCAATTGTGCTTACTTGCAGTAAAGAGATCGTACGAGATCGTACGTATGGTAACTATGTAGTTATCGTTAAAAAAATGATAATGGTAAACTAAGTTTTATTTATATACTAACTAAATTTAAAATAACGGCTATTATTTTTAATGCAGGTAATTGGATATAATTTCCAAATTTGAATATCATGTCGTATTCAAAGAATTCCCGTATACAAAAGAACTAATACCATTACTGATCGTAACTAATCGATTGTACTCGACTCATAAATTCATTGTAAAGAAAAATAGTTAGTATTTACATATGCAAATAATTGTAGGATATCTGTACCTACCCTTGATCTAAGTTTAAAGGTATAATTATTTTATACATTTAGTTTCATTAGCAGACAAATATATTATGTATATACAATATGCAAGGAAAGATTATGTAAATACAGTTTAGTATGCAAAATTGTTTACTGGCACACATTTAAATTTTAATGAATATTTTTTCATGGACACAAATTTGTTTCGCAAATTGGAAATGGGAAGACGACTTAATTTGTTAAAAATATTTTAACCAAACACGTATCTAATAAATTGGATATTTTTAATAATAAACATACCATTCACAAAAAAAAAACATGTCCAAAGCCCTCAAAGAAAATTAACTTGTGCACAAAAATCACTAACAACCACAGTTCCACAGATGGTTCCAAAAAAAGAAAAAACTTGGCGCCTAAAATCGTTAATTCATTCGAATAGATCGATTAGGCTGCATTTCGCGGTCGGACGCGAGCGCGTGCTGCAGACAGTGCAATCGGCAGGTGACTGCGCGCACGCACCTCCGTTCGGCCGGCGGCGCTGCGGATCCAAGGCGCAGCCGCTGAACCGAAGTAGGTAGCGATGTCATGTCACGTCAGAGAAAATAGTTGTAGAAAACAACTATCATTACTTACCGTGCCGTACTAGTCTTCGGCGATCGTCTATTTTTATTTGCGGATGCCGTTTGAATGTTGAATTGGAGACTCACCTGGAACGATAGAAAAATCGGTCATATAAGAAATTGTTGTAATGACACGCGATGCGCATGACGCAGGTTGTTAAGTTGAACATGCCTTTGGCGAAGATTGCTTCGATAACGCAGCAATCGTAAGCGTGGCCCATGTGATCGTAGCGCTTTTGATACTCAGGTTGAAATAAGTAGTTAATTAAGGTTTTGCTATCATGGAAATCATCAGCAGCAACCAACATGTTTCTTTAGTATTACTATAAGCCAGTGTTTGACTGGTGGCCTTAGATGGAGGAGCACTAGCTTATTAACTCTCATTAATGACACAAGGAAGAGAACCCTGTGTATAAGGTATCTATGTGCGGGCAGCAAAGGGACAAATGTTATTTCCTCAGCCGCCAGCAATGAGATTCCTGATAGAGCATTCACTCTACAACTTGTTTACAATTCCAACATGTCACAATTCTAGAAGGCCAAGGAAAAGGAAGGAAAACCTCCCAAATATGTTGTACTTATTTCTAAATAGATTTGCATATTACAAACACTGATAACAGCAGACGAAAGCAGACTTTCAATCAAGATAGCGGGTGATAACAAACTGTCTCAAGTCATATCATGTGATATCTGTCAAGGACATGCACGAGCAACGAGATGAAAGCAACATCTGGCATTTTGATTGTTTGATTAATTTCCTTAATTTTTTTATACAATTTTGTGACAAGACTAGCAACTGCAAAGCGCTCGCCTGATGGTATGAACACTTAACGATGGGCGTTGAATCAACGAATTAGTTAAATCAACCGTTGATCTCCTGTCAACGATTTAACTTTAATTTTTTATGAATTAACTAATTGAAATCTTTAACGACGTTTACGAAATTAAGTTCGTTTAGTAATTAACAAAATTTTGACAACGCCAACGCAACGAACTGACAATTTTTGAATATATATATATACAGTTCAGAACTCCACACATTTTTAAATACTCACGTTGAAAATTACATCACAGATTTCGCCACAGTCATGGATTTAAATAACGTCTACGAGATTTAAAATATATTTTAAGAACTGTATATTTGTGGAATTGTTTTACATATAGCGAATTGTATTGAGCCAGTCCTACCTAAGCCTGAAATAGTATATAGGGAAGGTCGTCTAAGTAGAATCATCAATCAAGTGTTTTCCAAGGTATACGTCAACTGCAAGTTGTGCCTTAATTAACATTATGTCATGTAGAATATATCCATATTATATGGATAGAGACTTAAATACCTAAAAACCTTTCATTTACGAAAGTTAACATAAGCTGTTAACTAAATTATTGTACAGAAGATGGTAAGATTTTAGAAGAAAGTTATTTTCAACACCAGAAAACAAAAATTCAAAGTAAACCATCTATTTATAATGATTGGACTACGCACTGAGTTCAATATTAGCACGTATTTCATTGTAGATACGTGGTTTGTACTGTAACTTTCACAAAATTTTGCAAACGTCAAAATACGCAAGGCAATGCGCTTTGTATTTTTTGTTACTGGAAGTATATTCTTATATTTTGTTTCCAATTAAAGTTAAAAACATTGTCGGCGAAAACCAGTTCGGCATAATTTATGAGAATAAAAATTAGTTTCTGGGACTGCTCTTATTTTTTTTTTATCACGGTCAGTGTCTTCAGAACCTATAACTATAACCAAGTATATGGCCGTAAAGGTCAGAAGAGAATCATCGAGCAACAGTTACTTAAGTACGGGTACTTACACCAAATCTCCAAACAGATCGTGATTCAACACTTCAAGTATCTGGACGTGATATTTTCGTCAACGTAAACCACAAACTTAACAGTTCCGTTAGCTGAAACCAGAACTAACGCTGTCATTATGAGAATGGTATATACTTTAATAGATTAGCAAAGACATTGGTAATTCTTTCACCGGAAGAGACTAGTTTTGTCTAGTGTGTGATAAACAAGAAGAATCTCACAAATACACCGAGATGTTATCGTGTTATAGTTTAAAGATGAACATCTTTATACATGTATAGGGTCATGTAACGTACCTTAGGAAATTTTTGACGAGCTCACTTTAAAAAATTGTATTTTTGCATATAATCAAGTCATCTATACAGCAGAGACTTAATATTGTAGGGTATATGATCTATTATTATTAGATTTTTTTTTCACTCTAGTGTTACTATATTTCTTTTTGTGGGATCAAATTTAAATACTGTAGTTTGTCCAAAGGTACGTTACTTGCCTAAGGACACCCTTGTACGTACCTTGGGACAAAATAAAGCAAAACAAATTTTAGGCCTATCAGTCTTGTAATCAGTACAAAATTAAGTAAGCTTACTTAATTTTGTATCATATAAAATGTCTGAATAATGTATAATATATTGTATTTTCCTTATCATTATCTGAGGTTTAACATAGGAACAATTAATTCAAGCAGGAACCTGAATAGAATAGATGTCTTCCATGTTATTTATTTTTAGATGATTGCTTTTTGTTTTGGTCATCTAAATTTGAGTTTAAAGCTTGTGAAGTAGATGGCTGGTTTTCAGGCAAGATCAAATCATGTTGCCCAAGCTCAGTATCAGAAAAAAAGATTTAAAATCCAAATTATTTATGTATTCGGGATCAGTGTCATTGGTGATTGTAGTTGGTGGTTCTGGTGACCGAATATGGTGAAAAATCATCTTCTGTAAAGATTAATCTCTGTAAAGAAAATCGTTTTGTACATATGGATACGTCCCAAGGTACAGACATAATAATGTCCCAGGGTACAAAGAAAACCATATTAAAAAAATATCGAATTATCTTGTTTTCTAAGTTAGGAACCGGTTTGGGTAGTTGCGAGTTGTAGACATAAGTAGCTAAGGTTATATATCTGATATCAATTTGTTAAATATATGTCAATGCATTATACATAAAACAATGTCAACAAAAACAAAAAAAAAATACTTTTGACGCCAAAAAACTTTAAAACAACCTTACTCTTCACTTGACGCTGGAATGATCACGCCGCTCACTGGCGCGATGGCGCTACCAACTAAATAAAATGTGACTGTTATAGTAGAATTTTATAATTTTAATGAAGACAGTTTTTGAAATATAATCGATGTCCCAAGGTACGTTACATGACCCTACATTGGAAAACACTTGACTGATGGTTTAAAGATGATTATCTTTAAATTATAATATAGGGTGGGAGGGGTGTTAATGTAAAGAATATTAATCCAAAATAATAAACCAAGTATGTAATACATATTCAAGGATGTTGATTCAAGATTCAAATTTTTTATTTCAAATAGGCTTAACGCTAGCACTTTTGAACGGTCAATTTTTAAAAGCTACCACCGGATCACAACGCGGCCTCAACTGAGAAGATCCAGCAAGAAACTCAGCGGGCTTGTCATTTTTTCACATTTTTTTTTTTAAACAATGTTTGTCTTTTTACAATTAAATCAGCACCAGCGACAGTGTGTCCTGCCGTTCAAAATATCAAATAAAAATAAAAAATGCGACGAAAATACAACAAACTAAAAACTAAAATGCCAAAGGGATAGTAGTCGGACCAGTCCCCCCAAGCAGCACCCGCGCACGAGTTGACTCGAGCAGCAGCCATCACTCCCCTCAACCATATTGGAGGGAAGGGGGTGACCCGCCACACGAAGCCGCCACAAGCAAATACTTTTCGATGGCGAGCATGACCGATCCAAAATCCAAAATCACATTCACGTTGTGAACATGTGTTCTTCCCTCGATGATTGATAGGTTTGGTCAGGAGCACTGGCATGCTGTTTGATTTTTGCGATGGAGGTGATTGAAGTCTGTATATGGTGGCGGGTTACGTTACGATACAAGAGAATAATTTAGCAAACAGAAACAGGCTGACTTAAACACCTGATTAAAACTTGGAAAACTACGGACTCAATTTTGGCATAGGACAATACGTTAAGCACGCAACATTTCAGCTGTACACTCCACAAGTTACACTGCCGATAATTATACGCGAGTTATGTACGAAGAGTTGGAAAAATATCGCCTGTGAGAGTAACGAGGTCTAACTTAATTTTTCCGGATGTTACTGAAATTTAATAATCACTTTTGAATTCTTAGGAATCTAAACTGTGATTTGTGATGTATGTTGGTGTACCTACCAATATTATTGTACCTACCAATATTGTTATTCACCTAACCTGTTTCTGTTCGCTCCCTAAATATCGCAGTGCAAGGATACCACAAGGGTCTTCCGCAGTTATATCATCAAATCACATTAATACACTGAAAATTTGTCAAAATAATCCAACTTCAGTACACTTCTACGCCAACGCACACTATGAGATAACACTGACCTTCCACGCCCTAAATACATTTCCCACAGGACATGAGCACCAAGATTTATTTCCTACATTGCATACATCATTAAGGCATATCTTTTACTCATTAAAAATGACACGAGTAAGGTCTAACTCGAACGACGGACGGCTAACAGACTTACATGTTTATTGAAGCATGTGGATGCATTATAATCGGTTAGCGACCCGTATGACCGTCAATGTATTCAGAACTCCGTAAGTGCTCATAAAGAATATTTTTACTCATTAAAAACACACGAGTCCATTAACAGTTATTTGTCGATGTTAATGGTGATTACAGAAGAATGCTTTTAGCTTGACCTACTTCCTTCGTCCTTTGGGTTTATTACAACATTATGTACGTTTCATAATGTGTGACAAAGAAAGAAGTTTTAGTATTAGGACATGTTAAACCAGCTGCAGATCCTGTCACAAGTTGGAACCGCGAAGCAAGCACCTGCATAGTAAGTGCTTAACGAATTGTATGCAGTTTGCTCGTAATTGTTCATGCGTGAACAATCCACTGCCTATTGGTTAACGCTTAAAGATGGTAAAGAAAACTAAAAACTACTTTACAAACAGATAAGCAATTACTTTACCAACCATATGACGGTCTGGGAGCGACCCCGGTAATACCCATCAAAGCAAATTACGATGAGATTGTTTCATAGCCCTGCGTAGAAGTTACCGCAACCCCTATCAATTTAGACCTTGTTGCCGTTTGTCCCCTTGCTCATCATATACGGTAATACGTGCCCTAAATCACTGTACTACCTTTTGGGTCAATATTAAAGTAAGTAAAGAGAAAAAAAATATCATTAAACACTTTTAAGCTAATCTTAGCGTTAATGAACCAGAGTCTATCAATCACCGATTGTCGATTTATTGGCGTGTTTTTTATTAGTGTTGCAACACCGCTTCCGTGTTACACAGATAATTAATTATGTAAGTAAGTATATTAAATTATGTTTGGTTATCGTATGATTTTTAACTATGAATACATTAATACATCTGATAATAGGATATCCGAGATCTTCCAATAAAGAAATTTAAACCTTTGATAAAAAGCAGTTTGTCAAAAAGGGCTTATTATAAAATCTCGGATTACCTGGAGGATAAAGCTGTGTGGGCTTGAACTGCTCAACTCATGCAAGCTTAGAAGTTTAAGACTGACATGTATAATTTGTAAAACTGTTTGTAAAAAAATTACAAAAAAGACAAGCCCGCTGAGTTTCTTGCCGGATCATCTCAGTAGCGGCCGCGTTACGATCCGGTGGTAGTTTGTAAAAATGATTTTTGTGTAAGTGCCTCCGTGGGGCCTATCTATACTTATAATAAAACTGTAACAGGTCCAATTCTGTACATTGAAGATATTTTGAAAATTATATTTGGAGGGCATTCTATAACCGATACTGAGGCCGAAAATGTAATTTTTTAAATTTTTGTCTGTCTGTCTGTCTGTCTGTCTGTCTGTCTGTCTGTCTGTATCACGGCTGAGCATCACGCCGAAACTACTGAATGGATTCAATTGAAACTTGGCATGATTTGAGATCTTACTACGAGGTGGGACATAGGATACTTTTTATCCCGTAATCTAGCACGGTTCTTTTGGGAGAAGGGATTAAAGTCAAAACGGGTACTTGGTTATACGCTTGGTCCGATTTTATCAATTTTTCTTTATAATATAATAAATATTAGTAAGGGACACTCATAGAGAGTTGTTATCAAGGTTTTGTAATCGATCGGGTTAAGCAACGTTAGGTAAGGTCATTAAATAGATGGGTGACCGTTTAAGGCCATTTGAACTAAACGGGTCTGTGCTTCGGAGAGCAAGTAAAAAGTGGGTCCCAGTTTTAAACTGACTATAAAAAATGAGGTTATGTATTCGATGCAAATGTCTGTTATTCAAAGTTTAGTTAACGTAAAAATAGCGCAGGCGGAGCTGCGTGGGTCAGCTAGTCTATACATATAATAAAATCGTAGAAAAGTAAAAACTGTACATTGAATATTTTTTTATTGCTACGTGTTCTAGGAACGATACTGATTCCGAATATATGATTTTTAGAATTTTTGTCTGTCTGTATGTCTGTGGCTTTGTGTAGACTTGACGTCAAAACCGCTGAACAGATTTAGTTGCTATTTGGCAAAAATATTTATTGATAACCTAGAAAAATTATAGGATATAAATAATCTCGCTATTTGTTACGGGGAATGAGCAGTGTCGAAATATGTACTTTTTCTACTAAAATTTGCCGTGAAATTATTTTGTGTTGAAGATTTGTGCACATACTGTTCAACAGATTTAGTTGATATTTAACGGACATGTTTACTATAGACCTGATCAGACTTAAATATAAGTAATATCAAGCTATTTGTTACAGGGAATGAGCAATACTGTAATAAGCACTTCTTCATCTTAACTTTTCCGCGAAATTGTAAAAAAACTAGAGTAATGTTACAATATAACAGAATAATTGTGGATTTAAACTCCAAAATTAAAATCATTACGCTATATTAACATAAGGAGCTAAGCAGTAACTATCTATAATGCTACGTAAGGAAGGGAATTTCGAGATGTATCCTAACGGCTGATACAGCGTAGCGGTTGAACGGTCTTCCGACATTTTTGTGTTTCCGGGTTCGATCCCGGATGAACTCTTCTTTTTTTTCCTTTTTATTTTACTTTTCATAGTACTATTACGACATATCGGTACATTACGAGGTACTTCTACAACTTAAATCGATAGGTATTGCTTTCAATTTTTAATAAAATAAATTAAAATGTTCATTTTTTTAATAGTCTCAGTTAGATTATAAAATATGAGTTCCCACTGCTGCATCTCGATTTAAAGAAAGTAAGTAACCAAGTAAGGAAATTGTAAGTTATAAGCGATTGGGAACGCTACAGTGAAGCTTGCGCCTGTAACATCTCCTCACAAGGACAAGCACCTTCTGTTTTGCTAAGCGGTACACACTGTGTACCTACTTATCGATTCCTTGGTAACAGTGGCGAGTGTGAAGCTTAACTCAGTTATGATCGAAAGCGCCACGGTCAATTGCATGTCTTAGTAAAAGGAATGGTCAATCACCAAAATATCTTAGATTGTTGGCCAGGTTGCGCCCGTTAAACTGAATATAATATTTTGCCATTTGAAGAGGCTCTTTCCGCGCACTTCAGTTCATAGTTTTCCCTGTCAACGTGAGCACCATAGTGCCGCAGCACTGCATTATCGCCATACGCGTGTCAGTCGACGCTACTGGGGTTCTATCTGTTACAAGAACGTGACAATGACGTGTCCAGTTCAAATGGTCTAAGGCCCTCTGCGTTAAACTCAGTCTAAACAGAATACGTTGCAGATTATATACCTACTGCCAATGTCTATAGTATAGACATAGGCAGTAGTCATCTGATGTGCACAGTATTAGACTCTTTACCGTGGACATCATATGATGAATCCAAGTATCGTCGTTCGGATGGCTAACCTTAGCCTTAGTTGAAGAAGAGAAGTGGTCGAGAAAGTTAGGAGTGGGTTTTTATCTACATACATAGGTATGTTACTTATTAACTTCACTGACCATGAAAAAAGAGAGAGGAGCCCAAAAGCATGAGTTATACGTTTCGCTAACGTATACAAGAACATTTGGAAATTTCAAAAGTCTGTAGTGTTTTAAGAGGTCAGCATCCCAATTTATTAATTCACCTTTCAAATGACACACACGAGTAGGGTTGCCAACCATATTTTATAATAACGTATCCTACTATATTTGTGTTAATTATACTTTTTACTTTTTCATACAATTAAAGTATGTGAAAATACTTTATTTTCAACCTTTACAGTGAGGCGTAAACCAAAATTTTTTAAAAAATATTAAAGAGGTGTTATTGAAGTCGGTTCAATTTTTTTTAATACTTTTTAGTGATATTTTCATACATAAAGATTGAACCATCGAAGACGGAAAAATGATCTAGGTAGGCTATGATCATTCATGTTTCTTCAGAAACAATTTATCCGGTCGTAATGAAATTTGCATGGAATCATCATAGTAGTTTACTCTCTCGAATAAAAAAAGAATCATCGAAATCGATTCATATTTGTCAGAGTATAATATAATGGAGAACATCAGTTTTATGGTTTTTACCAGATAAATTCCTCCAGGAAGTTCTTATCCGGTTGTGAAGAATGGATGGAAAAAAGTTTTTTTCAAATCGGTTCATAATTGCCAGTTACGCGTGATCATACATATATATATACTTACAGACGAATTGAGAACCTGGTCCTTTTTGAAGTCGGTTAACAATACAAAAAAAATTGTTAGCATATGCTAAAAACACACAAAAATACGTTTTTAAAGCAAGCAGCGAGCTTGCGAATCCCGTCCCCGTGAACACTTTGACAGGGTAATATGCTCCCCGGTAGCAAGCTCAAAGGTAAGGTACTGAGGGGCACCTTGTACAAATCTCATCGATTGATCCCCCACAGTATCTCAGGGACCTTTAAAGGTTTGAGGTTTTGAAGGAAAAAAGGCAGCTCGAACTTCATGTAACAGAGCGGATTCGGAACATAGCAAGAGGCCCGGGCGCAGAAGGTGGACCATTTTATTTTTTGACGCGGGTAAACTTTCAAAAGGTTCGCGGGAGCTGTAGGGCTCGACCGGTGTATATGGGATTCTTACCCACTAAAACCCCCGCTGTTGTCGCATCGGTACATGAGAGGCTCCAGGGCTCTCCGGTGTGATCTGCTCCAGGGTAACCCCTCAGTGCCTTGCCTTGCACCAGCCCGCCGCCGGGGTCGCATTGTAGCCCCCGAGAACCTGTCACGGTGCTCAGGAGGACGAGGGACGCAACCCCGCCGCCTTCCGCCTCGGAGTCGCCGCCGTACTCAATGGACGTCCTGGGGCCCACACCCCAAACGTTCCGCGACTCTGAAGGGCAAAAGGCGGACCAAAGCCAACCTTATGCCCCCGTATCGAGAATGTGCAGAAAGCAGGAACGAGTTGGAACTGCTGCCTGTGCACCACTATATTACACTCTCGCTAATATGGCGTGCTAAAGTATTCCGGCATGCCACCTGATGAGATTCTGCGGGCCTTTAATAGCGACAGGCAGGTCCGTGGGCTTTACTTACACCCACGGAAGATGATGGGCTGGCCAGCCGCTGGTGGGACTCGAAATTGTATACAGATAGACATGTTTCCGGTGCCCATCAACATAGCGGAATTTGGACACGAAGGGTTTGAGTCAGTAGGAGTCATACTGAACCCACACTGTCACTCCCGTGATGGTATGGGCAACCCTTGGGATTTCTCCACGTTAAAAAAAGGAATGGCTTAAGTTGAATCAAGCCAAGGCCTTGGCTCACCCCAAGGTGAGGTTTAAACGAGCGCCTTACGGTGTACCACTTGCTTGCTTGGCAATGACGTTAACATTGCTTGAGCTCATCAAAAATACAGGCTGCGGGCAAAGCCGCGGGTACTGCTAGTACATAATAAAGATATTTTGACTTTGAATCAAGGACAATTTGACTAAAGTTGCATAAGACGACGAACGAAACCTTGAGGATAATGATAAATTCATTATCCCACATATGGGGTCGACCCTGGTTCCCTGCCCCCATAGGTCCCAGAGACCTATTGAAGGCCCCCGCGAAAACTGAAAAAAAAATTTCTCCAGCCATGATTTGATAAAGGAATGAAAGTCCAAAAGTGTAAAATATAATATACGTTTCGTCTGAATTTGCCCTCGAAAGGAGATGTTCCATTTTGGGCCAACACTATGTACACTATACGTAAAAATAGGAAAAACATGGGACAGTTTCATAAAAATACTTATAAATTAATTTGAAGCCGAGTACAATTGTACAAAAATGATTACTTTTGCAGTTATTTAGTATGTCCACCCTGTTTTTAGGGCAGCCATGACAGTTGCGTTTGACGTTGGTTTACTAATTGACAGTTAATGCTATAGTTGACGTTTCGTAATAGATTGTTTACGCGTGGAGTACATAATGTATTTCGGAGTTTTTAGTGATTATTTATGTTTGCGGACATTCATTGACTGTTTCTTTCTTGACCCGGGGCTTTACTGTATTGATTATCGCCAGTGATTTGGATTAGAATCCGCAACAAGTTCAATCGCAGGTATAGTTAGTTGTCAAAATGACATTTTAGTTAGCGTATTTCCGATGCATCATATTAATGTGGGGTGTTGCTACAGTTATTATATTCTCTTTGGTGTTGCTCTCCTTGACCAAGATATCTTAAATGTACAATAAAACGAAGCAATATTAAAAAAAGATAATATTACAAAACAGTTACTATATTGAATAGTTATATATACATATAGTGGACATGGTGTTGGCCCAGGCTCCATACATTTCTGGAACAACTCCTTTATTAATGTTAAGGGAGCAGTGTGCCTTGAACTATTGATCTTACACTTCATCCTGAAATAAAAACAGGCAAACTAATTCCGCTTCTAATTACATCACAATTATGAAACACTAATGTGCTACCTACATTTACTTCCTGTAACCGCATTCCCCCTTTTGTTTTCAATCTCTAATACGACAAGTGTGATACGATTATCCGAGTTGATGTAATGATTGAAACGGTATAGATTTTCGATTGTGATAGGTATACCCTGCTACCAGCGGAGAAAGTAAATCGATAATCTTGTTCCGATCTCGACTGGTTTGGACTAGTTTTAGATCAACTGGACAATAAAAGCTTGTTTTGGTAGGTAAATAATGGTGTTAGGGGCATTATGCTCAGCATGCACTTTTCGCTTATACATACATACAGTAAGCGTGCATGTGCAGAAATTAAAACTTATTCCGTGAATATTTTATACAACTTATGATCGATTTCTACGGTAGGTATGTAACAAAAACCCTGGTGTATCACGGGGGATTATTTTTCGGTGTATCTATATAATTATTTATGTAACACTAGCTGACCCGTGCAGCTCCGCCCGCGCTTTTATTACATTTTGCTCCCCTTTTCTCCCTCCTCCCTAGATTTATCTCTCTCCATATCTCTCTCTCTTATAAAAAAAATCTAATTATATGCTCTTTCTCTCCTCTCTCTTTCCCCCTCCCGCTTCGGTTTCCGTCACACTCCCCCTCTTCCTACCCTGTTATCCCCTCCCTGAACCCTCTCCCCCTCTCTCTTCTACGAACTTGCTCTTTCTCACTCCCCCCTTACTCCACCTAACTCCCCCGATCCCTCACCCCATCGCCCCCTTCTCGAATCCCCTCTCCCTCTTTCTCCTCTCGTGCACCCTCCTCTCGTTCTATATATCCTCGTCAATCATTGTATCAGCGGCGCATTAAATATACTTTATGACCTATTCTCAGACCTCCCCGATATGCACACATAATTTCATACATATCGGTTCACCCATCTATTTAATGACCTTGCCTTATGTAGCTTAACCTTAACCTAGCGGTATGAAATATACTGTATGACCTATTCTCAGACCTACCCGATATGCACACTTTCATACAAATCGGTTCACCCATCTATTTAATGACCTTACCTGACGTTGCTTAACCTTAACCTACCGGGATAAAAAGTATCCTATGTCCGTTTACTGGTTCTAAGCTACCTCCCCACCAATTTTCAGCCGAATCGGTTAGGCCGATCTTGAGTTATAAATAGTGTAACTAACACGACTTTCTTTGATATAATATAGATTAAAGTTCTATAGTGATTGTATGTTCAATTTCACCGATAGATGGCGCTGTTCATAATGTAAATCACGCTAACATCGTAAATTACTGTCTAATGATATTCGATAATGAAAGTTTTAAGTTTTCCGCATCTTTTATTGTTGCGACTGTAATACATACATAATCTAGTTTGGATCCGCTCGGGATTTACAGATTTTAACTTTTCAAAGATATAATGTCATATTGCTATCAGCAAAGTACTTAGAACAATACTGAAATCTAATGAAAATGTCCTGGGTGTACCGGACCGGCTTACCCCTTACAAAAATTGACCCTTCGCCAATGCCATATCTTATGCAAACTAAATGTCTGCTCAGTCCCTATTGTATATAGCGTAATAATACATATCTTAATGATTAACTGATCAGTCTATAATTACCCTATTTACATACAAAGGAAATTACGTGGTAATATGTGCAAGTAATGTTTCACTGCTTAGCCCCTATGAAACATAGCGTGATGTTTTATATACCAACTTACACCTTGACTTCTACACAACACATCAGTGAAAGTCCTATCAAAATCCATCCACGGGTTTTCAAATGATACCTGGACGAACAGAACGACAGACAGACAGACAGACAGACAATAATTCCAAAAAAAATTGTTTTGGCCTCTATGTCGATAGTATAGTACCCCCCCACATAGAAATTTTAGAAAAATATTCAATGTACAGAAAAAGTGCTCTTTGAGTTTTATTATAGTATAGATGTAACTCATTTGTTGAACATATATTTTTTTATAATGTTGTCTTTTATTTACGCGAATACTACACATTGTAATTAATTTACTCTTACCATAGTATATCGATGACTCTTACGGATTATATCGCGGTTCATTATAGATTTTAATTTCCTGACGCTGTCCGCCCGTGACCATGGGTGCCGCAAAGCATTCGAAACGTCGGTAAATTAATTACAATATCATTTTTAGGGTTCCATACCTAAAAGGTAAAAAAGGAACCCTTATGGTCTGACTTCGTCTGTCTGTCACACCTATATATTTCAGGAACCACTGATGCTATCGATTTGAAACTTGGAATAGTTTAAGATCTTACTTACCCGACCTCACCCCGCAAATAAAAAAATATGTCTTTTCTTTTACTTTTTTTTTATAATGGGGATCGAAATGGGTCATCAAAATTTCAAAGTAAGACTACTATATTGAGTGGGGTATCATATGAAAGGGCTTCATTTGCACATCTCAAAACAGAAATTTATTGTGTTTTATGTCACTTAGTTTTTGGCTGATAGTCAAAAATGACAAAAAACGTCCAAAGATAGTATGGAACCCGCCGTGCGCGAGTCCGACTCGCACTGGACCGGTATTTTTTTCCTAATTTGTACCAGCAACGATACGAATCGGATCTTGTGTATATCTATGAAATGACTCGTTTTAGTAACGACCAGTAATATTTTCCTACCAGACGGCTTACACCCATATTCTTAGTCGTTTCCTCCAGATTCAAAATTGTATTCATAGTTGTTAAAAATCTCCTCCACTTGATATATTCCTCACTCGAGGAGAGGTTGAGTGGAGGAAAGAACTGTCAAACTTAAGGTAGCTCGCGACCTACCTTGAGGCATCCTCGATCTAAGAAAAGTGACTTTATCAGAAATTGTGATATTTATTTTGCTGAAAATGAGTGTTATTATGGATATCGAAGAGTTTATTAATTATGTATATGGGCCACCGCCCACTAGCGTTTTCTAGCTGCAGCGACTGGCAATTTTGCGACTGCATCGCGTTTTAGCAACTCATTATCCATATACCTACCCAGCCCCACGGTATTTGCGAGACGTTGCAAATCCCTTGGAATTTATTAGTTGTGATGAATTTAAAAAAAAAAGATTTCGATTCAGCAAACAAAAAAAAAGACAACGACCACCTGATGATGACGCGTGACACAGATTAAAAAAACATCTATCCTTTCTGTCAACTTGT
This sequence comes from Furcula furcula, assembly GCA_911728495.1. NCBI lineage: Eukaryota > Metazoa > Arthropoda > Insecta > Lepidoptera > Notodontidae > Furcula > Furcula furcula. Next base: position 20,947,184 of record OU452255.1, read on the forward strand.
GATAACCATAGAGAAAAAACAAAATATATGTTGGTCCGAGGTTGAAATCTATGATTCAATGACGTAATCAATGACGTATTAACTCAACCTTACTCGAGGATCCTCCAGAATATCTCTCGACAAGCTCGAGGTATAATTAAGAATACCGATTTCGAGGATTGTTTGAGGTGATCCTTAAGGTAGCCTCGATTGAGTCGAGGTCGAGGAACTTTCGAGGTAACGTCTTAGAATACGGGTGTTAGTCTCTTAAGCCCGATATTTCACCTGCTACAGTTGAACACAGAAAATATGTTCTATACACTGCCGCTTGGCTCGCAGAGTAAACTACTTAATCGGGTCCCTGCCATAAGAGACCTAGTACAAGATCCAGCTCTGTCAGAGGAACTAGTAAAAGAGACGTAGCGACGAACCGTCAGCAGAAATCACACAAGTATTGCGTCCTTAATTGAAAAAAAAAAACATTAGTACATCCAAACCACCCGTCCACATCGTCATTTCGGTCATGGAGTCATTTTCCCCGGCAGCCCCATAAGGCGTGGCCGTGATTTCGACACGAAATCGTTATTATAATGGCGTGTTGTTCACGCTACTCATATTTTATAGAAATAACTGGATGTGGCATTTTCTTCATTAATACTTTAATATTTTTTGTAGTTTATTGTCTTCACTGGTGACCACTGTAGATCCTTACAGAAGTCACAGTGGTGGGAAGCAGTGGTGGGATTATCATTTAGGATCAAGGAAAAACAAAAAATCTAAGCGTCAGAGTAATCCTTATCGATTTCAAAGTGACTATGGTATCACCATTTTCTGACACTGGGAACAAAAATACAGTTTTATTATCTGTTTGATGATTTCTAAACGAAAAATTACACAGTAAAATATTATAAGAATAGTTTAGGACCGCGAAAAATCTCCTTAGATGTTGAAATAGCTGGAAAATAGACTTTAGATGACCTTTCTGACTGAACACTCTTTCCACCAGGACCGGGTGTTCATGTCGACGAAAAAAATTTAAGTCGTAGCCCATATTGTAGAATATACTCAGGTCACGGATAGCTCTTATCCCATTTTTGCCCAGCATAGATATGACAAGCTAAATATATATTTTCTACAAGACGCTTCCAGTAACTCAACGTTCTTGTATCTACAGAGGCATTGCGTTGCACTGATGTAGGTGCAGCGCTGCGTGAAACCCATGGGTGTTCGCTGTTAACCCAATTACGACCTCTATGGCACGCGATACGGCCGCCTTTCGATTCGCACCCTATATGTATGTATGAAGATTTTAGGAAGGTTTTTAGCTCAGCTGAAAATAAATCTCACATGTTGGAAAATTTGTTTAAAATAAATATGACACTTGACAAAGTGTAATAGGTACATAATAATAATTTACCTTTTTTAGGAATTGACACCGCAGTCCGAAGCTATTTACAAAGTGTGTTAATACCACAAAACAACACTACTCGTGGAAAAGGGCCCTAAAAGAAAATGCCCACAGATATCTAATAATTACATTGTTTTGCTTTGTGCCCTTCGATCATATAGTCTAAGTTTGTGCCTCAGTGGCGGCGTGGTATCCGCGGTTGCTGTGTGCTAATGCACTATCTTAAGGCATGAAATTCACAACATTTATTATAATTTATGAACTCACAAAAAATGAAGTAGGCACTAAGGTTTGATCAGACAACGGATAAATCGATTTTCGATTCCATAACAAAGAGTCTTATGATTGTAGTTTAGATATTAATGGATATAGAATAAGTTGTATGGTTGTACTCAATCTCACATCGCTTAACGCAAGTACTTTTACAACAGCCATCGACAATTCCCCGGAACTCAACACCGTTCAAAAAGATACAAATTCAACCGAAACGTAATTGCAACGTTATGTGATACTCACGAAAGCCATTACGTGGATCATTGTTGGAAAATCGAGTGACCGCGAAGGTTTCATTGTCACCCATTGGATTTCACGCCGCAAGATTAAAGTTATTATTACATATTGTTGGAGTTATTGAAATTCGCTTACGTATTTTTCAATAAGGAATTTATTCAACTCCTTCCCATGAGTTCGTTTGTGGTTTTTTTTATTTATAAAGAAATGTGGACCTTATGATGCCACTGTTATGGGTTCAACTGTTTTATACTTAGTTAAAAATATAACACAAAGTTATTTAATTTCGTTTTTATAGTAAGTAATAGTGTAGGCAGACCATATTTTAGAATAGGCACCTACAATGACTGATACGTACGAGGAACAAGCTCAATAAACTCAATACAAGTATTTTTGACCGATAAGAAAACTTGTTCTTATCGGTCAAAAATACTTGTATTGAGTGTATTACTTGAACTGAAATACTTACCTGGAATTGGAAAAGTTTGCCTGCGTCGGTTTTCCCGCCCGATTATAACGTGGGTGTCTTCAAGGCTAGAGTAAATAATAGGTTTTTAATAAGCTAGTGTGCTTTACAATCTTCGATTGCGTCGCCGCATTCCATCAGGTGGGTGTGCAATCAAGCACTAGCTTATGACTTATAAAAAAAAGTACCCGCAACGTCTAAGTACAATATAAATAGACAAATCAATGACCCTCAAAAATAAGATATACTCCAAGACACAAAACACTCTCTCACAAGCCGCTAGAGACGCCACAAAAGAGACCACACCAAAAACAGTAATAATTAAACACACCAAAACACCAACATCCCACCAAATCCCTAGAAGCCACAAAGATAAAAGAGTTTCATAAACAAACACACGTCGCGGAAACAAGCAACCAGAAAATATAACCCGGTAGAAATAAGATGTCACCTAACATGACATCACATTAAGGGAAACGTCAACAGACTAATTATTTACTGTTTTTAACAATTTTTTCATTCGCTTCCACTATGCTTCCTTCCACTGATCATCATCAATAAATAATATTGATAATACTACGTGTAAATGATGCAACGACATATTCTTAAATTACATAAAATATAGAATTTAATAGTATGAATCTTAATTCTTTATTCATTCTAATAGATTCGTAAGTCTTCAGTGACAAGAGCTACCGTGCTCTTGTCATGCTTACGCAACTGCCATTCCAACCAATTTTCCGCTTTTATTTAAACCTCCTGATACGACACTCCTTCCACTTTTTCTGCTACCTTTGCATACTTATAACTTCGTCTTGGACTTCTTCTGTACCTTTTTCTTCCTACTATTCTTCCAAAACTGTTTTAATAAAATATAATATGTCCAAATTTACACACTTTATAATTCAAGCAAAGTCTTAACCTAAACAAGACATCAATTTGTTAGACGTCACAAACGATTCTGTACCACCGTTAAATCCGAATTTCCAAACTCCCTCGACACTTCCGTGAGCTATTTTACCGTGGCTATAAATAGTTCAATATGAGGACAGCTGCTCGAGCGGCGTATAGGGGCATAAAACAAAACACCATGACGCCATAATGGCCGTGACGAGAGCTACAATGCTGAACGATTTAACAGAAACCATAAAACTTGTGGAGCAATTACTATTGGAGATGCATCTGGGATGTTTCGAGAGACGAGTGGACTGTCGATGGATTTAGATGGTATATAGTATGTTGGCGACTATTGTACCTTAAAAAGAGACTATAAACGAGATATGATCAAGAGTAAACATGAAGTCGCGTAAGCGTTCTTAACAAGCCTTCCAACGCGAATTTTACAACACAACTGTGTCTGTATGCTTGCAGTATTCACAAAAGAGCGTAATAGGTAAATATAAAGTACGATAATGATAAATATGGTGATAGTTACCTTCGCTATTCAACAAGTCTTTACTCTAAATGTCTTAAACTGTTTAGCCAGTGATGTACAGAACCCTAATTCTCTATGAAATTTCGCGCTAATGTCTTGTCCTGCAAACAACACGTCAATATTACCAAACGGGTAAATATTTTAAGTGAAGTATGATATCATCCAGTAATCTTATAAATTCAAAACAAATTAACTTAAAAAAGTAATTAAACTACTTTTACGGATTTTATCGCGGTTTATTTATTGATTTTACTATCCCGAACGTTTCGAATGCTTTGCAGCACCCATGGTCACGGGAGGACTGAGATGTTGAACGTCCTTATGTCACAATTATGCCGGTGTACCCTCAGGTCTTCTTAGTTATTATTGTTGGTCCGATCTACGCAGTAAGAGCTTACAGTATCTTGAGGCCGTGCAGTGTTTTGATTGATATTGGATTTAATTATATTTATCACAGGATCCCAAGCCGGTGGTAACACCCAACCATCTTCTCTATTGAAATTAGGATGTTTTTTGATTTCAATAGCCTCACGAATCATCCTAGGCAGGAATCGGTGTTCTTTTGCGAGGATTTGTGGTTTATCAAATCTAATATAATGGTGGGTGCGATCCTGAACGTGTTCACATACTGCAGACTTCGTACAGCGTCGGTGTTTCACATCAGCTATGTGTTCTTTAATCGGGATTCGGGATATGGGTAAGTCTAGCGAAAAATTAATATAAATAAAATATCACTTGTACTAGCTAGTAACCGAAAATATCAATAATATTTTCTCCCGACCTATGTCTCGTACGGATCTGTAGTCAAATTCACCTCAGTAATATCAATATCAATATAATAAGTGTAATGAATGACATATTATTTTTAACGATAACTTTAAATCTTTTAATATTAAATTGTCAAAAAGTTGCATGATGTAGTCAATTTACTCAAATGGATATAAATATAGTAAGTACCTCAAAATACTATACAAATACGAATGTTGTGGACGTATGTTATAAGATACAGTAACTAACCTATAATTATCTTTAAGACTACTGTACTGTTTACGTTTCAAAATAAATAAATAAAATAACCTTTCCATCATACGTAAAACTATTGTATCTACATCCTTAAAATAAGAAACCGTACAATACACACCAACACCAAGATTATAGTACTTATCAAGCATAAACGATAAAAGATTTTAGAACAAAGCTCTTTGAATAACTGTAAAAATCCATAACATTTATGGACTTAAAAGCTTATAGACATACTTTCACATAACAACCATCAAGCTCATCCGATAAAGAAAGCGCATAAAAACCAACCATTTTGGATATAAACATTATACAACCTGTGTACAACAGAATAAATGGCCTGGAATTAATTCGTTCAGAATCGATTACTGAATCGATTAACGGTATTTGTCATGTATTTCTTCTGAAAATCTGATTGGGAACTTGCCCCATTTTTAAAAGCTTTTATTTAACTTGCAATATATGTATGTAATTTGTTCGGGTGGAATCACTTCTACACGTTCAAATCGTTTGAAATTTTGCACATGTAACGCGAAAGCGGAAAGGGAACCCTTGGATGGCTACTAGTAAACTCATCGAGTTTAGGCTCATTTGATTTGTCTTAGAGAGTTCTATTCACTTTACCTAATAATGAGGACCTGATGATGGAATTGTAAGGTCGGTAACGGAACCCTGGAATGGTTACTAGTAAACACATCGAGTTTAAGCTCATTTTATTCGTCTTAAAGAGTTCTATTCACATTTCCTAATAATGAGGACGTGATAACGGAATTGGAAGGTAGGTGACGGAACCCTGGAATGGTTACTAGTAAACACATCGAGTTTAAGCTCATTTTATTAAAAAGTTCTATTCACTTTGCCTAATAATGAGTACCTGATGATGGAATTGGAAAGTAGGTGACGGAACCCTGGAATGGTTACTGGTAAACACATCCAGTTTAGGCGCATTTGATCCGTCTTAAAGAGTTCTATTCATTTTTCTTAATAATGAGGACGTGATGATGGAATTCGAAGGTAGGTGACGGAACCCTGGAATCGTTATCAGTAAACACATCGAGTTTAGGCTCATTTGATTCGTCTTAGAGTTATATTCACTTTTCCTTATAATGAGGACCTGATGATGAATTGGAAGGTAGGTGACAGAACCCTGGAATCGTTATTAGTAAACACATCGAGTTTAAGCTAACTTGATTCTTCTTAAAGAGTTCTATTCACTTTGCCTAATAATGAGGACCTGATGATGGAGCTGGAAGGTGAGTAACAGAGCCATGGAATGGCTACTAGTAAACCCATCGAATTTGGGCTCATTTGATTTGCTTTAAGGAATTCTATTCACTTTGCCTATACATATAAGCGGAATTGATAATAGACTTGGTAAGTTGGTGGGTGACGGGACGGAACCCTAGAACAGCCACTAGTAAACCTATCGACTTTGGCCTCATTTGATTCACATCAAAACAATCGTAAATACTATTATGTAAATTATTCAATAATTTCCAATCCTTATTAATTATTTATTAGTACTTATAGTAAATTGTAGATTTATATAAACCAATTTTTGCATACCTAATAAGGTAGACCATAGAGGGCATTATCATAATAATAAAACACTCATGTTAGTTCATGCATACCTATTGTCAGCAAATAAATATGATTTGATTTGAGAAATCTATCCAGCAAAAACTAAAAAGTAAAAAATAAATTTAAAGTAAAATCCTTTTTAAAAAACAAGCTTTTATTTAAATGCGCTAAAAAGAATAAAATAAACTTTTCCTTTAAAACATTTAATAACTATTTATAACGTCATTACACAATTTATATGATATAAAAGCTTGTCGCGAGATATGTATATACGAGTAGGTACTTTAATCTTGCGACAAGCTTTTATCTTTTATATATATAATTCTACTGTACGTGTGTATGTCACTGAACTCCTCCTAAACGGCTGGACCGATGTTGATGAAATTGTTTGTATGTGTTCAAGGGGATTCGAGAATGGTTTAGATTCACAAGTGAAAGAGCGCGAGCGGAGCTGCGCGGGTCCGCTAGTATGACTGTAATGACAATATTAAAAATGATAAATTGATATTAAAAGTTTTAAAGGAAAAGTTTATTTTATTCTTTTTAGCGCATTTAAATAAAAGCTTGTTTTTAAAAAGTTTTTTACTTTAAATTTATTATTCTATTTTAAAGAAAGAAGGCTTGCTTAAAGATCCCAAAAACAAGGAAGGTAACATATGTTAGTCGAAATTACTGTATACCACACTAATTGGGACTATAGGTATTCTGAAGTAGTCAATAAATAGGCGCAATAAATAATCCGGTGATTGCATCTTTAAATTTTTAACTGAAACTGTTAAGCCGATTTACATGCTTAGCATAACAACATCCATTGAAGCTTTTTAAAATTTTCTAAATGTATTGCACTGTTATGGTTTAGTAGCCTTTATTTTAAGTTAAAATAAAGACTAAACTCCTATTATAAAATTAGGTTCTTTTGTTTCGTCGTGTGAAGCGGTTATTTTGGTTGCTACCAACAAGCCGACAGATTAGTTCGACAAATTAGTGCGGCGCCAATAGTATTTTTAAACAGACAGGCACCAAATCGATTGCTTCCTCCTGCAAGAGTAAACATCTCATTATCTGTGTTCAAAATGTTTTCTCCACTAACAAAGTTTTTCCATTAATTATGAAATACTGAAGACGAAAAAAAAAACTCTGTTTATTGGCGGGTTTATAATCATTAACAATGGTCAACATACTGGCGGTTGGACGGCGACTAGACTTTTAGCCTTTTAGTTATTTGAGACGATTATTAAACTGAGCACAAAATGCACACAGAATGAGGCTAAGTACCCGCAGATACTTGCCGATTCAGTGAACACGAAAAAGCGTCAATGTTACACATACCGAGTGGCTGCGACGCTCTTGCAAGACGTAGATTGAGTCATCTAGGGGTAGCCTATCCTACACCAGATGATTATATACAGCTCCAAGCTGGCTGGCAATTGTGACGTCCTTAAGGAACTTTTTGATATTCAGCAACAGAGTAATAAGGGCTAGGGCAGGCAGATCCAGCTGAGTCGAAGTGCGTTCCGGTGGTTACAAGGCGCAAACAATAGCCACCAATAACAGAAAACTTGAGAAGTTTCTGTTACCTATACTGCGGTCCCAAGCGTGGGGATTATGGTAAACACTCCCTGGACAGCAGTAGACTTCTTTCGACTGCTGATGATGATGATGATATATTATAATTACATATTAACAAACACACCTGCATGTCTGAGAAAGCCTAACTAGCTTTCGAATGACGTGTGAAGTCCGCCGCTGGCCAAGTGCGGGTCACTTGGCCAGCGTGGTGGACTATGGCCTAAGCCCCCTCATCCTGAGGGGAGGCTCGTGCCCAACAGTGGGACATAAACAAGGGCTGGTATTATTTTTTTTATTAACAAAAGCAATTACACGAAGCAACTCAAAGCGTTAGGCATTCCTTCCTATGTAATTGTGTAATAAGAAAAGTATAGCCGGCATATCGAAGAGTGCCCAGCTTGTTGTTATCATAGACAATACCGGAAACAACCGGACAACCGGAAAGCTACCGTTACGTGAACAAATGAACAGACACAGATAACTGGGTAATTAAATATTACGTCACGCATAGGTGTTGGCGTTGTGACGTGTGACAAAGCACCGTGAAATATGGTGGGTGACGGACGCCGACGAGAAATGCACACCTATAGATAAACCATAAACAAACTGGATTACAAAAATATCCCTGTATCTATTGAAACTATTCAATATCCGTTTTCCGTTCCAAGAGCCTGAGCCCAAAGTATAAAATACAAAAGCATAAATTGCTCTGCAAACAGTCCCGTGAAATAAGGAATGATTGCCACAAATTAAATGCCCAGAGAGGTACCAGGTAAGAATAGCACTCACACATCTCCTTCCGTTGGGTGTCTTTAGAGGCGACTAAGGGAAACCAAGAAGATTGGGCAGCAGCTTCTTTCTATTGGATATAACTATTACCTCTGCGATCTATATGACACCTACCAAGCATGTGGATTATGGCACCCCCCCTTTAACCACTCAACGGCCGATGATTCCGATCTGCATCATGCTAACACGAGAAGCGCGGGTGTGTCTCACGTCCACTGCCGACAGGGCTTTTGTTCAGCAGTTGATGTCTTCCGGCTGATGATGATAATGGTACAGATGTTTGACGTGGGTTGGACTCGAACCCGTACCCTTTTAGGTAGCAACCAGCATAATTGGCGTAAAATATAGAATCTTCGCCTTACTTTTCATGTATACATTGAGTGTTGAAAATATTGATCGTTGCCAATGCTGGTGAAATTCTCGCCTGCTGGAAGAGATTTCTTGTGAAATTAGTATTGCATTTATGGTTGAATTAAGGTTATATTCTAATTAATTAAGAAAACATTAACTTTTGAGATTGTGCATAGACTTCTAACAACTAGTCGTAACAAATTAAGCACGAGACCTAATCGGCCTTGCCTAACGACTGTTCGATGTAAATTCCAATTCAACAAAAACCGTTCCTATTTATCAATATTCCGTTAAATATATTTAAATTATGTCACTGCTTGATAAGTACCTGTCCTGAACGCCTTTAAGGCAAACGCATTAACTTAGCGAAAGTTATAAAAAAAAATAGTTCATAAAAAAAATAATAGTAATGAAATTATGTGAGATGCGTCACTTTCGCCGATTATTTAAAAACTGTGATGCGTTTGATTATAAAAAAGAGGATTTAGAAGATAGATAGAAGGCAAAACTGGATTCTGCTCCGAATAAACAAAGATTTTGAGCAAAAAATAAAATCTCTACAAAATCATCACACCAGTGAAATTAAAATAAAAAAAAAATAGAGTAGAGTAGAGATACTTACACTGACTGAAAAACATTTTTAATAGATTAAAACTTGTTCCCTTTTTAATATATGGCTATTTATAATTTAAATACCGTATAACTCGGGTTTAATATAATTTAAATACCGTATAACTCGGGTTTAATATAATTTAAATACCGTATAACTCGGGTTTAATATAATTTAGATACCGTATAACTCGGGTTTAATGCAATAGGTATCAACATTTTTGTGAGGGCTAATTAAGACGTAAATGTTTATGGAATTTATTATGTGTAAAACAACGTAGATAGACATCCTGGTCCTACGATAGTAGCCGCCATTTTGATACACGACGCAATCTCCAATAGAAACAAAAATTACGTATTCATCACACTTCTATTCGCATATTAGGTTTCGTTATTAATCTCACATAATCGACTTAGGATCAACACGTCAACTCGATTAATTCCATTCGATTAGTCAGACTGAACGTGTATCATCGATACTTCATAACATGTGTGGAGCCGATAAATTCAAGATTTATCTGTAGGATTAGACAAACTTAAACAAAGATTAGAGGTTTGTTTAAGTGGGACAGTATAAATTCGATTCATTCGCGTTTTAGTATCAATACTGACAACTAAATGCATTAATTAATTCACACGTCATACTTCAGTCTCAATAATTATCCAAAGCTAGTCGATGCAGTTTTAATTTGAATTGCAAATTAATCTGTGGCATGTCGTGGGGTGTGGAACCATTCCAAAATAGCTATTGTACAAATTCAAATATAGTTTTCTTGACATTAGCGCACCTAATTCTACAATTTTAAACAGCTCAATCATCAAGTATTTCTAACACACCACATATATTCGGAAATTCGCCGAAGAACCAACGTCACCGACATAGCTCTCAGAATCTGCAAGTTGAAGTGGCAATGGGCAGGCCACATCGCTCGAAGAACCGACAACCGTTGGGGAAGGAAGGTTCTCGAGTGGCGACCACGAACCGGAAGGCGCAGCGTAGGCAGGCCTCCTACTAGGTGGACAGACGACATTGTGCGCGTCGCAGGTAACCGGTGGATGCAAATCGCCAATTGTCGTTCATTGTTGCGTTCCAAGGGGGAGGCCTATGTTCAGCAGTGGACGTCTTCCGGCTGGTGATGATGATGATGATGACATATATCTGTATCTTCTACTATATGAAAATCTTCTAGCTTCCTTAGGTAGGACGTAAATGAAGGGAATAAGGACATGGTCAATGTCTTAACAAAGCTATTCAGCGCCAGTTCTCAATGAAAGTGAGAAAATACCACTGCGTTTGCAATAGGTTAAGAATATTAAAATTATAAAAGACTAGCTGACCCGCGCAGCTCCGCCCGCGCTTTTATTACATTTTGCTCCCCTTTTCTCCCCCCTCCCTTGATTTATTCTCTCTCCATCCCTCTCTCACTTACAGAAAAATCTAATTCTAATTCTCTCCTTTCTCTTTCCTCTCCCCGTTGTCCCCTCTCTAAACCCCGCCCTCTCTCTCTTCTCCCACCTTGCTCCCCCTCACTCTCCCCTTGTTCTACCTTAATCCCCCTATCCCTCACCCCATCACCCTCTCCTCGAATCCCCTCTCCCTCTCTCTCCTCTCTTGCACCCTCCTCTCGTTCTAAATATCCTCGTTAATCATGGTATCTGGTATCTGGGATTCTTACCCACCTAACCCCTGCGGCTATCGCATCGCCATATAAAAGGGGGGACCTGGGCCTGCATCTGCACCAAATACCCCTCAGTGCGCATTATAGCCCCCGAGAACCTGGCACCATGATCACGGGGACGGGGCTTGCAACCCCGTCACCGTCCTCCTCGGAGTCGCCGCCACCCGTCACCTATCTATGTAATGACCTTGTCTAACGTTGCTAAACCTAGCGGCATGAAATATACTTTACGATTTTATTCTCAGACCTACCCGATATGTACACAAAATTTCATACAAATCGATTCACCTATCTATTTAATGGCCTAGCCTTATGTTGCTTAACCTTAGCCTAGCGGTATGAACAACATTCACAGCTTTTTTGTCATTGGTGTATATATTAGTAAAGTTTATGTTATATTGAAGAAAGGGACAAATTCATGCTAACAACAGTTTATTAATAGTTTATTAATTATTTGTCATAAAAATTAAAGGATAAAAAATGGTTATTGTGGGTTATCTCTAAGAGATAAACATATACCATCGTGAACATTTTTGTAGACCTTGTTAATATGTACAATACTGTAGTACATTATTTTGATCTCTCTCGTAGGGTTCAGCCAGCGTTTGCAATGTAAGCGCAAAAAAATGAGCTTATTTACGACATCACATTAGAAACCTCAAAAATGATCAGTGTTTCTCTACTATATTATGCATGTATTATACATATAAACCTTCCTTAAGAAACACTCTATCTATTAAGAAAAACCGCATCAAAATCCGTTGCGTAGTTTTAAAGATCTAAGCATACATAGGGACAGACAGACAGCGGGAGCGACTTTGTTATATAATATGTATAGATATAGATATAGATGCGACATATTGTGTACGTCCGACGACGTAAACACCTATAATCTTATGTGATATAAATGAAGAGACGAAAATTACACTAGGTATAGTGATAAATTACACAATATTTCCACGAGCTGCTTTACCTGTATCGCGAGATAGCACATGTCACGACACTAAATAAAAAGTTAAAAGCAATGTAAATATAGACAATCTATCATTCCGTGCATGAATAATAAGTACATTACCTTATACTCGCCATTATGAAAAAAAAATGATACACAAAACAAAACCTTAATTAATAAGCTTCTAAAGAGAGATCACAGTTTCAAGCGCTTTCGTCAGTGGGTGTCGTTATCTGAATTTTTTTCTCAAAAAAGTATCTTCATTTGTAGTAAAGAACTTCGAGCTCTAGATAGTCATGAGACTGACGACAAAATACCTATATAAGTACTAAAAGAACCGTAGTCGCTTCTGTCCAACATTAAACTCATAGTAGCTGATGTCATTTGCGGTTTGCACTTTGAGGAAATCACATATTAATTAATAGTGGTCGGCCATGGTTTACCATCAGCCGTTGAAACACACGTTTTATTTATTAACTGTATACCAGCAGGACGGAAAATAATAGTCATGTCACCACATGCCATATGATATGGGATTGACCTTGACAGACCCCTTTTGATATGCTTTTAACCTGAAGTTGTGACCCTAGCTCTATCTTAACAGTAACCTAATACTTACAGAGATACATTTATTTAATAAATATTGAGAAATTATTAGGTATTTTTATACAAAAAACACAAACGCAGTGACAGTATAAAACATAAAAAAAACTCAAACGTCAATCTAGAATGTGAGCTAGTAGTGACGTACAAATTTTTAGATCAATGTAGACCCTGCTGAGACTCATAATGTTATAAGTACCTGCGTTTTAAATTTCTGTCAAAAATGGACGTTAACTATTGCAAAGAATACGATACAGAATTGGAATTAACTTAACACAACATTATGGAATTAACTTATACATATAAAAAAACAACATAAGGAAACAAGCTAGATCTGAAGATAAAGTGATTGATCGAATAATTTTGTCAAACAAGGTTGTCAACCAACCATCAATTAATTATGCTAATTAATGATCAATCCCAGCTCAATAAGGTCCCTTATAATTGAAATATAATTGGCGCTAACGAGCCAATGTTGACATTTAATGATTTTATCAGTAGTACTTATAAAAAAATTAAGGTTTCTGGATAATCAACTAGCTGACCCGCGCAGCTCTGCCCGCGCTTTTATTACATTTTGCTCCCCTTTTCTCCCTCCTCCCTTTATTTATTTCTCTCTCCATCTCTCTCTAATAAAGTCTAATTCTATGCTCTCTCTCTCTCCTCTCTCTTTCCCCTTCCCGCTTCGGTCCCCATCATACTCCCCCTCTTCCTTTCCCCGTTGTCCCCTCTATGAACCCCCTCCCCCTCTCTCTTCTCCCACCTTGCTCCCCCTAACTTCCCTATTCCTTCACCTCAATCCCCCTATCCCTCACCATCACTCCCTCCTCGACCCCCTCTCCCTCTCTCTCCTCTCTTGCACCCTCCTCTCGTTCTATATATCCTCGTCAATTACGGTATCTGGGATTCTTACCCACTTAAACCCCTGCGGCTGTCACATCACCACGTAAGAGGGGGGACCTAGATCCAGTGGGATCTGCAACAAATACACCTCAGTGCGCATTATAGCCCCCGGAAACCTGGCATCGTGATCACAGGGACGGGGCTCGTTACCCCGTCACCGTCCTCCTTGGAGTCGCCGCCGTCATCCATCTATGTAATGACCTTGCCTAACGTTGCATAACCTAGCGGCATGAAATATACTTTACAACCTATTCTCAGATTCTACCCGATATGCGCACAAAATTTCATACAAATCGGTTCACCCATCTATTTAATGACCTTGCTTAACCTAGCGGTATGAACAACGTTCACAGCTTTTTTGTCATTAGTGTAAATATTAGTGAAATTTACGTTACATAGACGAAGGGACAAATTCATGCTAACAACAATTTATTATTAGTTAATTTTAATTATTTCTCATAAAAAGTAAAGGATAGAAAATAATTATTGTGGGTTATCCCTAAGAGATAAACATATACCATCCCAGACTTTTTTGTAGACCTTATTATGGTGCACAATATTGTAGTACATTATTTTGATCAACCTCGTAGGGTTCAGCCAGCGTTTGCAATGTAAGCGCAAAAAAAAGTGTTTATTTACGACATCACATTAGAAACCTCTAAAATTATCAGTGTTTCTCTACTATATTATGCATGTATTGTACATATAAACCTTCCTCTTGAATCACTCTATCTATTAATAAAAAGCGCATCAAAATCCGTTGCGTAGTTTAAAAGATCTAAGCATACATAGGGACAGACAGACGCGGCGGAGGACTTTGTTTTATAATATGTATAGATATAGATTAACAAGGAACTATACATTTATACAGTAAATATCAGATAACAAGCGATCTAATGGTGTAACCAGCGAGATTATTATTGTGAAGTTTTGACTTCTAATCTTACTTATCGTGATGTCCGTTAGCGCTGTAAACTATGAAGACACTGGTCCTAAATGGTTCAATTTGCCAACTTTGATAACCTTTAAGTGTGTGTAATGTTACATAATATTATCTAGGTACTCCATTTATCCAGGTCTCGCGATCAAAAGTCTGTCAAGTATTCTTTTAACAACATCGTCCATTCCGAAGAAAACACCATAATATACCATTTATTTTGCAACCATCCGAAATAAATTATTCGATGGACTGAGAGAAAACAAGAAAACGACTGACGACCTATCGTCATCGGACGTTTTCTCTACCTTATACAAAATTAATAAATAAAGAATTAGGGTTGAGGAATATCTGAATATTGAATAGCGATTAGAATTAGCTTAGAAATTAGATACTTTAACACCACTCTAAGTTTCACTTTCTTTGTTGATAGTGAGCCCTGCTTAACATTCCGTTTTTAATATCCAACTTAGGCAATGTTTAATCATAAGCACATAATCGCATGTTTTCTTCTTTTCTTCAAATATTCTTTGCAGATAATTGAATTGAATCGTGTTAAGTTAATCGCGTTTTTACTCGGTGGTAGGTTCCTTGCGCAAAGAACCGATCGGGTATCACTGCGGTGTCAGATATTCTGCCTCCAGCAATGTGTAAAAATTGCTGTGCCAGCAAGAAGGGCACTGTAGCAAATTGGGTGAAATTACCCGAGACAAGAAACTTAATTCAATATCTAATGTATTAAGGGTCAGCAACGCACTAGTGATTCTTCTGGCATTGCTAGCGTCTATAGGCTGCAGTGACTGCTTAACATCAGGCGGGCCTAATGCTTGTTGGCCACCTTGCTGGTATAAAAAAAAGTATCCACACATCTCATTTTAGCAACTTAGGCCAAATAATAGATGGAACGCACAGCACGAGTAAGTAAAGCCACCTAAATTAATACCAAATTAGGAAGTAATGACGAAAGTGAAGTAATACAGCTATAGCACTAAAACGGCTGTTAGTGTGGCAGCAGCGCCGTCTGTTCCTACTGTATCCATTACTTACGACGGTATTAAAGTGATCGCCATCGCCATAGCCAAAATCAGTTGAATTTACCTAAATTATTCATTGAAAACTAACCCGGTACACGAACTCGACATGATTGTCCCTAGCATCGTCTTCCGCATTGTAACTTAAACGATATAAATTTGCTTTAATTTAACGATCGATCAAAACCGTAATCACGGACCGCTTCATCGATCAATTAAAGCGATCTCTTTACATAAAATTCTAATATTAAGAAGGCAACATAATTACGAGTATTGCGCAACACGTGAACGATTCTCAGCAACAGATCGAAAGTGAAGCCTGAGGCGCGCTCCATTTGGCACGCACGTTACCGCTGCGCTCTGAACCGGTTCGCAAATAAAAAACACAGAACGGACGGACAAGTTAATTATGATGTCATCGGGTTATGTGTAAACACCTTTAGGGAAGATCGTAAAGGTGATATTTCCTATGCCAGCTAGGGTCACATAAGTATTGCGTAGAGATCGTTACGTCGGATCAAGACGACAACTTCTTTGCTATCGGTAAATGCTGGAACATCAAAGGATTATATCGGTGAACATCGCATATGTAGGAAGCCAGATTTCATTTTACTTTAGGCTCTGTGTACCGTATGGACATGCATTAGCGAGATATTTGTCGCGAAAAGCATCGTGCAGGTAACTCCGATGTTCGGTGTATCCCGAAAACGAAGTATTTTCGCGCGATGATCATTGCGATTTATATGATACTAGCATTAGACAATGTTATATGAGAGTTCACTGCACTAGCGGCTCAGAGCCTCCTACCTTTTGGTAACATCAATATTGTAAATTCAATCCTTTCTTATTTTGCTCTGATGTTAGCCTATCCAAAAACCATTTTTGTATAACAAGCATTAGCAATTTCAGAATTTGTGAGATCAGTTTTCATAAAGCGCCAGTTCAAATAGGTGCAACATATTGAAATAACTTTCTATATGTAAGGAATCTAACAGGCTTCCAAGTAATTTCTGTAGTAAATAAAGAATTTCTTAGAAAGCTTTCGTTTCCTTCGCAATAAAACTGCTGATGTATCGGGACGGGAAACGGTTTGTCACAACAGGGTCTGGGTTAAGTGCGCTCTTGTGTTCCCCTACATACCGAGAAAGTACAAGAAACGGTTTATCATTGTACCCTTGCTGTGTCAAGGTGAAAGGATCATGGGTATTTTGGGCCCATTTAGTAAGTACTCGTAAGTTGTCCCATCGAGATGAGTGATACGACGTTGATTAGCTCTTTCTAAGTTGGTCATAATAAGTTACTAGTGCGAAGTCTCAACTCGCTGTCCGTTTTTAAATATATCCTTTTAATTATTGTTATTTCATAAATAGCTATACTTAGCAATAATTAACTTTTAATGTTCACTCCAATCCGACTCCGATGATGTTGTTAAATCACTTCAATCGGACTATGACTTAAGACAAGCGCTATGGTTTTTTCTTATTGTAGATGAAAATACCTTCCTAATGATATCTATATCATTTTTATTTTGATTGGTGGGTCCAGAGTCCATAATATTCTGCCCATCATCCTTTATTTCGTTTGCATCAAAAATATACTTCAGAATACGTAGAAACATTCGGATAGTGTTTTAATGGTGTTATAGTTGAAAGATCAAAACCCACTGAGCTAAAGATTGCTGATATCCGTCAAGTCTAGTGAGATTGGATATCCACTAGATGGTACATGGTGAAGGAGTCAGGGAAATTAAAGCATACTAGCTTATTAATAAACTGATTCTAAGCACAGCAATCTCTTTTAATCGATAGATAGATAAATTCTTAATTGCGCACATTACAGAAATCAGAGTCAATTTAAAAAAGAACTAATGTGAGTAAAGGCGGTCTTATTGCTAAGAGCGATCTCAGGGTAGTACACAGTGAAAAAAGATAAGAAGAATGTTAATAGTTATTGTAATATGTAGTTTGTACCTACTCTTCAGTACGTCCGCATATTTTAAGAACACTACGGCACTCGAAGGTGCCAGGATACCTTACCCTAGCTATCTTCTGTAAGGTGATTGCACTTTACCAGTTAAACTAGCTACTCTATTTTTTTCTGGACCCTATCTGAAGAAGAAGAAGTTGACTCTTACCATGCTACTTCCTAGTATGTAGCAGTAGAAATACAAGTAATACCAACTGCTTTATTGAATAAGCGGGGTAATCCTTCCTTCATTGCTATTCGTGCAGCCATTACGACAAAAATCGAATTGGTAGGAAGCGCGAATGGAAAATTTGATGAATTTATTATATTATAACTAACCAATTGACCCGAATCATAAAAATATTTCGATTAATGAACACGTCTTATTTGCATTTTGATCAACAAACACGATGACTGAGTATTACATATTACTCTCAAGGCATAAATTATAATTGAATTCAATTATGCAAGAAGTTGGTTAGCAATATAATTTAAATATACTACATTAAATTACATAACACTTGCTTTTTTTTAATTGTGTGCTTGACTGCAGTCCCACTTGATAGAAAGCGGCGGCACAATCGAGAATGGTAAAGCACTATCTTTTATATAAAATCAAGGTGGCAAGCAAGCATGCGGCCCACCTGATGGTTGCATGTTGCTGCTTGGCGGCAGAATATCTGAAACTTATTTCCCAAAAGGATAGAGGTCGAACTATGATTGCTTAGGGGGCTAAGCAATCATAGTAGCATCAAACACGACTCCCTTACACACTGCAGAAACTTCTGTGTTGCAATCTCCTGTGCGACCCTTTTGTAATCGGGGATCAAATATTCCAGACAAACCAAAAAACTTACATACAAGCTTTTTCCATATAAAATTCCTATTATTATCTGTTGATTGAGGTAATTAATGAAGTCTAGTCAGATTTAGTACATACGAATTCTTCACTATTCGCTTTAGCTGTATGTAAATAAGATACAAAATTGATTAATATCAGCATGTCACTTTAAAAATAGCCTACTTGATTAAAATTCAAATGGCAGTTGATTATTTAAGCCTAATAGTAAAATCACGATACAAAATAATAACTCCAATCCAAATATGCAGATATTTGTTTACAAAGAACTGTATCAATTGCTTTTGCAGCATCCTTATAGTTTGAAGTCCGCGTGGCGCAGCGATAAACTGCTTGCTTTGCAAACCGGAGATCGTAAGTTCAATCAAACCAACAGGGTTACCACCGCGGGACAGTAACAACTTTGTTGTAGTTGTGCTTTACTGGTTAGGACATTGCAGGCCGATCTCTTTATTGTATAGAAAGAACTTAAGTCGGATGGGCATGTAAAAAGTCGGCCTGTGCCTGAGCTCCGATCGTTTCGGTTTCCCTTCCCATATAGTAAGTAAGTAAGTAAGTAAGTAAAAATTTTATTCGACACAAAGTACTTACAAACAAAATACAGAGAAACACACACAAAGAAACGTTTAACAAGTAGAGATAGAAAAAATAAGAACAACTGCGTGTTCTGCAGCCCCAGGAAACTTGCGTCGAATAGGTACCTGGCTCAGCATGTGCTGGTCACAAACTGCAACCAACGCTGGTTTTCAGCCAGTACCTCCAGTGACTCAGGGAGGTCTAAGTGTACCTTAACAATAATAAAAACTTGCTCCAATAACTTCAAATGTACTTACTTATAATATAATATTATATTTTATATATAATTACGTGTATGTCATTATTATTATGTATATATTTGATATAGACGCATACTTAAAATACGTACTAACGCTGAAATAATAAGCTACAAGAGGATAGAACATGTTTACTGGGACAATGAAAAAAAAAAAAGTAAATAGACGACGCCCGATAGGTCGTGAAAATAATAATAATACACCTGTTAATATATTCGGCAACTTCATTGACTTTATAAAATAGGAAATAATTATCGCAAGTTTAAATGACAAAAGCAAAATCAAATTATCGAAATATCTGTAACTAAATTTTCATTTTTTAATTGGTTCAACAATACAAATCGTTTTAACTTTAGTCTAAATGTGGAAATGTTATTGAGGTCTCTAATAGGTGGTGGTAGGTTGTTCCAGCACTTGGACGCCGAGTAGCGGAAGCTGCCACGAAAAGCTGCGGATCTGTGTCGGGGTATACCCAACTGTTGAGCACAGTGTCTAGGTTCTCGGTTCCTGTATTTATTAACCCAGTTTAATTTTTCGAACAGATACGAGGGCTTTTGAAGCTTTATAATGCCAAAAAGTAGACAAGCCAAATGAATTTTGCGGCGAGATTTCATCTTTATACACTGGTGTTCATTCAGAAAAGGTGTAACATGAGCCCGAGGTGGAACAGAGAAACAAAAACGGGCACAAGCGTTTTGGACTCTCTGTATAAGGCGTTCTGTTTTACATGTAAGCCTAGGCCCATACACCGTGTCTGCATAATTGAGCTTAGCTAAAACCAAGGCCTCAACCAGCCTAACCCGCAATTCCGTACTCAGAAACGGACGCATTTTGTATAAAACTTTTAGGCGATAAAAACAATTGCGAACGCATTCTGAGATGTGCGCCTCAAACCTAAGTTCTGCATCCATGATGAGACCAAGATTGCGTGCTTCGAAAACTCTATCAATTTTCGCCCCCATTACTGTTACACTATTTTGACTTGGGCCAAGAGAATTAAGTTGGTTTGAGGAACCAAGCAACATAAATTTAGTTTTAGAAGCATTTAAAGTCAGTGAGTTGTCATTTGACCAATTCACTATCCTTTGCAAATCCTCATTCACAGCAACAATGGCTTGATCGTACTCATTAGGTTTAAAGGAGTAGTATATCTGCAGGTCATCAGCATAGATATGAAATTTGCAATTACATATTACATGGACAATATCTGCCGTATACAGAGTGTACAGCTGTGGTCCCAAAATGGACCCCTGGGGTACACCCCGCTTCAGCGATGCTAGTTCAGACCGTACAGTTTCACCAGACTGATCACGAAGTTCTACAAATTGAGAACGATTGCTTAAGTAACTATGGAACCATTGGATACTGGAAGCATCGAAACCGTAATAAGCCATTTTAGACAAAAGCAGCGATATGTTGATTGAATCAAATGCCCTCGAAAAGTCGAGTAACACTAGAAGAGTGCACATACCATTATCTTGAGCAGACAGTATATCATCTGTAACATCAATTATAGCGGTAGCTGTGCTATGATTTTTCCTAAAACCAGATTGCTTAATCGGTAAAATATTGTTCTCCTCAAGATAGTGGGTCATTTGCATACATACTGCCTTTTCTAATACTTTTGATAAAAGTGGCAAGATACTAATAGGCCTAAGATCCTTTACATCAAGGGGATTAGGTTTCTTTGGAATCGGGCGAACTAGTGCAATTTTCCAAAGATCCGGAAACGTCGATGTGATAATAGATTCATTTACCATACGAGTCAAAATATCCAGTGTCTGTGGAAGAGTAAGAAGAATCATATTTAATGTTATACCATCATAACCTTGAGCATTCGATTTTAGTTTACTTATAATATTGGTAATTATTTTTTCATCTATAGGTTTTAACGAAAACACAATATCATTGCTATAACGACCAAACTCAAAAAATGTAAGGTCAGATATTGATACCGATGAACATCCCGGAACATCCAAAAAATGTTTATTTATTTCTTCAGGATCATTAAAGAAATTGGGTAACTCAGGTTCATGGTTACTTCGTAAAATAGTTGACTTAAGACTTTTCCATAACGACGAAGGATCTGTAATTTTGCTATTTATATTTTGCTCAAAATATACTGTTTTCTCTAAGAACATCGTTTTATTTATCAGCGATTTAAGTTCTTTGTAGTATAACTTTTTGCTCTCCGATTTGGTTTTAGAAAATTGTGCGTGTGCCTGATCTCGAAGATACATCATAAACTTAAGATTATCAGTGATCCAGGGGTATGAAGGCTCTTTTATAGAACACACTTTTAACGGGGCATGAAGCGTATATATACTGCGAGTCCCATGACCCCTTGCCAAGAAGCGTGACGATTATGGTCACCCCTCAATTCTAAGAGGAAGGCCTTTGTTCACTCAGTCCATTTACTAACGGCCTACGTGCTGGTGAAGAAGAGAACTTTGCTTGGGTGTGACTCATGAACATTACGGATTATTACTATATAACTACAGTATAAGTACAAATATTTATTTATCTACTAGCTGACCCATGCAGCTCCGCCTGCGCTATTTTTACGTTAACTAAACTTTTAATAACAGACATTTGCATCGAATACATAACCTCCTTTTTTATAGTCGGTTAAAAACTGAGACCCACTTTTTACTTGCTCTACGCTACGGACCCGTTTAGTTCAAATGGCGTTAAACGGTCACCCATCTATTTTATGACCTGACCTAACGTTGCTTAACCAGATCGATTACAAAACCTTGATAACAACTCTCTATGAGTGTTCCCTTACTAATATTTAATAAATTATAAAGAAAAAATTATAAAATCTGACCAAGCGTATAACCAAGTACCCATTTTGACTTTAATCCCCTCTCCCAAAAGAACCGTGAACCGTGGGATAAAAAGTATCCTATGTCCTTCCTCGTAGTAAGATCTCAAATCATGCCAAGTTTCATTCGAATCCATTCAGTAGTTTGGGCGTGATGCGCAGCCGTGATACAGACAGACAGACAGACAGACAAAAATTAAAAAAAATACATTTTCGGCCTCAGTATCGGTTATAGAATGCCCTCCAAATATAATTTTCAAAATATCTTCAATGTACAGAATTGGACCTGTTACAGTTTTATTATAAGTATAGATTCACTAACCCTTATTATACACCATAAAAAAGAAATATATATCCTAATATTTGTCCTGTCGACGAAAGTCAACAGAAGTTGGAGGTTGGTTTAGGATAAAAGGACCCCCTTCGGAGTCGCTGGACGTTCGGGGTATGGGCCCTTAGGACGTCCATTGAGTATGGCGGCGACTTCGAGGAGGATGGCGGCGGGCTAGCGACCCCCCGTCCCTGTGAGCACCGTGACTGGTTCCCGGGGGTCTAAAAAGCGCCCCTCGCCGGCGGGCTCAAAGGCAAGGCAGAGGGGCCCCTGGTGCAGATTCCACCGGAGAGACCTGGGTCTCATGTGCCGATGCAACAGCCGCGGGAGTTTTAGTGGGTAAGAATATCCCACATACCCCGGTCGAGCCCCACAGCTCCCGGGGATCTCTGAAGATTACTCCCGCATCAAAAAAAAAGGATAAAGCCGGCCATGTGGACTTAACTCTCGACGTTTTCGTAGAAAAACTATAGTAAAAATTTGTTGCTGCTCATACTATAATAAATATAGTAGCGACAGGACAAATATTAGGATATATATTTCTTTTTTATGGTGTATAAAAAAGAGTTAGTGAATATATAACTACAGTATAAGCACAAATATTTATTTATCTATTCACTAACTCTTTACATAAAAAAGAAATATATATCCTAATATTTGTCCTGTCGCTACTACATATATTTATTATCTATTCCAATACAAAATCATTTAAAGGAATGCGTCTAGTTTCAAGGCGCCCAGTAAATTATATCCAAATTGTACTTTCGATATGATCAAATTCGCTCGAGTTTAGTGAATTTTAATGTTTTATCGCTCATAATTGTCAACCGAAGACTTAAAATAAAATAGTGGTTATTAAAATAACTAGGGTACCTAATAATAGGTCGAATGTTGGATAATTATGATTGAGACTTGCTGAATACTGTGGCAGTGTTGATTTTGCTAGATAGAATAGAATACAGTTTATTGCACATAGCCTAGGTATTAAATATCATATTGAAACCAAATTAAATGATGTACCCACATATTGAGCGACCTTCGTTTTAACAATTCCACAACGAATCTTGCTGAAACTGCATCATATTCATACCGATCTGTCAATACTTGCAAGTAGTGCTATGGTACTGGTTAGTTTATCCGCAAGACTATGTAACTTTATAGAATTACATAAGATACATTAAGAAAATTTAAAAAATAAATAAGTTTTTTAGTTTGATTGTGGAAATATGTTCATGGCTGATATAATTATAGGTCCTTAATTAAATAGTAAAAATTGTAAGGTGCGAAAATCTTTCATTAGGGTGAAAGCAGTCGTTATTACTGACGATTTCGATGATAGCATGGCCTATCCTTGCTATGAGACTGTCAGACAAATCAATAAATGAAAAAATAAGTCGAGTTATGAATAAATATCAAGAACAAAATCGTAACTCTCAATTAACTAGGATTACTTATTTAGACTATGGAAATAACCAGGTAAGCAGACGATGGAAATGAAACTGGTGCCCGATAGCGTTGCGTGGTGCTAATCTCTAGTACAATGAATATCTTCGACTACGCTACGGGAGGGACGGCTCTAGCGAGTGTCCGGCGCTGAAACGACTCTAGCGAGGTCCGAATAGTGGGTCCCTACTCTATCCGTAGCCTCAATGAAGGGCCAACGGGGAGATTTTAGTGGGTAAAAGTTTCACATAACCCAGCTTCCGCTCCTACGGAGACATTTTGAAAGTTTCCTCTCCGATCAAAGTACCTACAATGACCAAGTTCATTGTACTTTGATCCATCATTTTTGTTACCACAGTTGGTAACCAAAAAATATGTAGGCATTTAGCATTTACCCTTCAATTTACCATTCTGTACTGCAGTGTGATTAGATAAAAATAACAGGCTGTTTACATGTCCCACAATCTCTTTACAACAATCACCATATGTCGCATCATAAATAAACACACATGGAACAAGCTGTCATCGTGAAAATGTCAAGCGCACCTTGCTACACCGATTCACAACCACACATCAAGCACTAAAATGTTATTTTTGCAATTCTGTACGTAATTACTTTGAAGATAGAACTCAAAATGATTTTATAACTTGGATCTAGTTAACATACAATTGCTTATTCAAAGAATAGTTCCGTGGCCGTCGACAAGTCATTATTATGTAAATTACGATCAGCTATGACTATGATAGTCTAATTGTTATAGAGGGTTTAGAGACAAATTGAGAACTGAAATAAGAGCATTTTTCTTGATTTATCAAAATTGTAATAATATTATGATCTCTAAAACTTGAGTAAGCGATAGAATGTATAGTCTGGCTGGACCGAATGCTGACATATAGATGGCAGCTTTCAGTATTTTTCTATTAGCTACAAACAAAAAAAAAATAAGTTGTTGGCTGTCCACGCCTTATCGTACTGTACTTTTATCAAGTTCTACTGAATTAGGAATTTACATAGTTTTTAGTCGGGAATCACTGTAATTATTTTGTTCCCGTCTATTTTGTTCCCGTCTATTTCTTTAGTAAAATTGGTAACGGATTCAGAGACAATTTAAGGTTACCCTGAAAATTGTCGAGGGTATTAGTATATTCATTAGGGAAAACTGTAGGTCCGGCAAGAAAATCAGTCAATATCAACTCGCACGGATCGACTTTCTTTTCAAATTATCAGGTGATCAGTCAAAACAACTGACAAATCTTAAGGTTTCACGTCACTTACATACCTACGTACGTGTACATATGTATGTGATATACATAAATTAACACATAAATGGGCGATTCTCTGTAAGCTCGTAAATCGCTGTCCGAACCGATTTTTGTTTTAAATAATACAATAAAATAAAATAACTATCAATCTATAATTAAATAAAAGACTGAAACTTTACAGCGCAGTTGTATTTAGAACCATAACAAGTTTAACAATTTTTCTAGAAATTATCAAAGCTGTAAAAATACAGTCCCCTGGCTGTCCCATTCTAAGAATTCCCACTTAGAAGTAATATTTAAAAGTCAGTGAGCAAGACTGCATAAATTTGGCAATTAATATCTAAAAATAAAATATTTAAGTTATAATTTGTTCATAAAACATGGTCTAGTAATGTATTTTTTCGATTTGATAATGCCATGTAAATTTTGTCCGGAGTTTTTTGAAACAGTCCCCTGCCAAAAATTTAAAGACGCAATAGAATAAATCTGTTATGTCTACAAACGTAATTTGGAGTGAAATGAAACGCAATCATTCTGAAGTAAGTAACATTGTCGAGAATGGCGGCGGGACGCCATTTTGTTCAGTGTCCGAGCGTCATCTGTGAGGGTAAATGCGTCTTGGTCACTTCGACACACAGTCCTCTGATGAGTGATTTTACTGATGTTAATTAGTGTTATTGTGTGTGTATAATATTGATTATATGTATGATTTATGTCCAAATGTAGTGGTTGCTTCGTAACAAACTATTTTTCAATAGTTTTGCAAATATTATGGAAGTAATCTGAAAAACACAGTCCCCCGGCTACAGTCCCCTGGCTGCAAATGTGGCAGGGGACTGTGAACCGCGCCAGGGGACTGTAGATTTCACATATTGGTCAATGTTTATAAGTTTTATTGGTGTAAATTCGTCACTCGTCTAAGTATAAAAAATTATATGTTTCACGTTATTAATCTTACTGAACGTAAATTACGTTACAGGATGTTAACATACATTTAAGATGCCTCCTAAAAAAATAAAGGTATCACGAGAGGAAGTCGTAGTTTACCTACGGGATTCAATCCATTCTTTTTTCACAGTCGCTGAAAACATATCGCATTCACCTGCTGCCATTTGGACACATGTACAACCAATTTTCAGGACTCTTCCACAAGGCATAAAACGCGTACATTTCTTGAGAGATGGCCCTGTCACACAGTACCGTAATAGAACGATGTTTTTTGTAACGGCAACTACTCGCTGAAGAAATTCCAGATGTTGAAAAATGTACGTGGAACTACACATAAAGTGATCACGGTAAAGGCGCACCAGACGGCTTCGAAGCAACGTGCAAAAGAACAGCTGATTTTGTTGTTAATTCTGGGGGTGATATCAACAGTCTAAGTGTCGATGATTGATAAGTTAGAAATGGAAGCGTCCAATCAGAAGCTTTTCAAAGGCACCTTGAATGTGCATCAGGTTGCGGGTGATTATTTCAGATTCATCCTTAATTTCCCAGCTAAATGTAAACCCCTAACAATGAAAAGTCAAAAATCAAACAAACAAAGTACAACACGTTTCTAGTATCTACGGATTTCGCCGAAATCGGTTAACGGGGGACATTCTAGTGGGGAAGCGTTTCCTGTTTCCCTGGATGACAGATGGAGATGACAGAAGATGACAGCACTGTTGTGGAGAGATATATGCCGAGTGCTCGGGCCAGTAAGGATGTTATCCAGTCTGAAATTGCAGCCATCTCTCAATAGAGTGATGCCACTCTTGTGAGATTCAATGCCACCAAAACTCAAGCGTGTCTGTTGACCGCTAAAAGGAGTCCGTTCACCTCGGCTCCTTTTCAGAATGTACCCTTGGAATACACCAACCGCCTTCAGTTGTTGGGAGTTGAAATTTCCTCAAGCCTCAACTTTGGGCGGTTCATTGAGTCCAAGGCCAAGGAATCTGCAAGGAAGCTAGGTGTCGTTGCAAAGGTCTGCCGGTACTACACACTTCGGCAGCTTTTGATGCTATATAAAGCACAAGTCCGGTCGTGTGTGAAGTACTGTAGTCATATATAGGCTGGTGCTGCAAAATGCCATCTTGCAGCTTTGAACTCGGTGGAGAGTCGTGCTAAGATATTTATTGGTCACGCAGGGTTAGTAGCGGCCAATTTACAAAGCTTAGAGCACAGGCGCAGAGTAGCCAGTCTCTTAGTATTCACAGGATGCATTTTAAAGATTGTGCGCAGGAATTGCATGGCTTGATTCCACCATCCCTCTACCATCATCAGATGACGAGAAGCACGGCACGTACACGTACTTATGTGTTGAACGTGCCTTCAGTCCAGACTAAGCGGTATGTTGATGCATAAACATGGCATAGAAGTAATATGATTGATACTAATGATATGTCTTACTTCTATATAAAACAGTCCCCTGTTGCACCTAACAGTCCCCTGTCATGGATTTTCAGAAAATGACAAATAACTTGAAAAACTCCAATAAATTCAATTGGCCCTCTTATGTATTAACAATAATAGTTACTTTCCTAAGCAATGGTATTATATTTCTGCGAAAATGCTAAAAAAATATGCCAGGACAGTGTTTGTATGGGCCATTGCGAGCTTACAGAGAATCGCCCAAATACTACTGATGTTTCGAATAGATAAACGCAATGTATGTTTTTTGCCGGATTCGAATACCAGCTCGCCTTGCGACATTGAATGGAATCCTGACAGCACGCCTACTCAAATATAAGGTCTTGTAGTTTTTTTGTCTTCATTTTTGTACTACCTAACACTTTGACCATTTAAATTCCGATAGAAAAAATAAGTTGTAATTTGTTTTGTAAGTTGATCGATATTATAGTAAATTTATTTACTCATTAATCATCATCATTAAATTTATTTATTCATTTCATTAAACTTCGTGATTTGTTGAAGACGTTAAGTACGTCTTTTTATGAAGACCAAAACACTGATAGTTAAAGATGTTACGGAGAAAGGTAGAAGGCTAAAGAAACTTAAGTCTGTCATAAATTACAGTGTAGAACAGGAGAAATCACCAAAAGAAAACTCCTAACATCGGATGAAATTAAACATGGATGACCTTAAAATTGTCATTTGATTGTACGAACCAATTATTGTTCCCGATGTAGACAAGTCAATCCATGCTAAAGAAGTTGATAGATAGGTAGGTATCAATCCACAAACAAACAGTTAATTTAAAACCGCTCATAAGATAACTGTAATGCGCACATAAATTTAAAAAAGATAATATCGATAAGAAGTACGCAATAATTTGACCCGACCTGACACCACACCTCAACAGGATGCTAATCCAGTGAAAGTACCCACATTCCTATGTAACTGACGTATTAGATAAATAAACAAACATTACACACTTGTGCGAAGCAAAACACAAAGGACTGCGTAATAGTTTTAAATGATTATATCTTCTGAAGGTGAATAAGTAAAGTACGGTCGACCACATATCTCAGTCTGGTTACAAAACCAGAATAAAGGGGACTTCCTTGTGCAAGGGAACTTCCAGGTGGGTGTGGTACCCATAGTGTCCCGTAGCCTGTCACCAATCCGCGAGGTCTGAAGGGTATCTGGTGACGGCTTAAGGGGCATATGTATACACACACACACACACATCAGATGACGGGCGGTAGTGCATAACTAACATCCTTCTTGCTTCCTCAATAAATTGCTTTAAAAAAATACATACACGACGAATTGAGAACTGTCTCCTTTTTTAAGTCTGTTAAAAAAGAAAAAAGGAAGGGTATTTTAAGGGGGAAAATATCACGAGTTGGATGGTACTTGAATTCAGATTACTAATTGAGAAAATATTCACGCTTCTATTGAGAAAACGCGAAAAAAAAATCCCCTAATAAGTCCATTAAACTACATCCGTTTATGGTAATCATAGGACAAGTTGATCTTACTTTGGGAATATTTCGTGAGATATTACCATTTCATCATCAGCCGGAAGACGTCCACTGCTGAACATAGGCCTCCCCCTTAGAACGCCACAATGAACGACAATTGGCTATTTGCATCCACCGGTTACCTGCGACGCGCACAATGTCGTCTGTCCACCTAGTGGGAGGCCTGCCAACGCTGCGTCTTCCGGTTCGTGGTCGCCACTCGAGAACCTTTCTTCCCCAACGGTTATCGGTTCTTCGAGCGATGTGGCCTGCCCATTGCCACTTCAACTTGCAGATTCTGAGAGCTATGTCGGTGACCTTAGTTCTTCGGCGAATCTCCACATTTCGGATTCTGTCGCGCAAAGAAACTCCGAGCATAGCTCTCTCCATGGCTCGTTGTGTGACTCTGAACTTTTCTAAAAGGCCAGCCGTTAGAGACCACGTCTCGGTATACCATCTCTCGATATTACCATTTAGCCCAATTCAATTTGTAATTGATTGGTTCCGTCTTATAGTTGTATTTTAGTTATTATTTATTTTATGATTCCATTGCATATGTTAAAATGAAACGGTACTCATTAATTTGAATCATTAACACAAACTTTTCCTGTTTTGTATATTTATAGCGCTTACGTAGGTACACATACCTACATACGCTTTTGTTACTACGCTATCGAAACCACTGAAGGTTGAACCTTGGCTTAGATCTCATAGAATAGTAGAAACATGTGTAATGTCTCTACTATGACTTTTGTATGATATCCATGTTCCACAAGAAATGAAATAAGAGGAGGCATCCTCCCGAAATTAATTCGATCGAGTCGAATTCACTTCCCAAATATCCCTTCCGTGATTGGAAATGAAAATCGAGATTGATTTGAGTTCTTCGTGAACGTGCATCTCCGGTTTAATAAATCCGGTTTTATATCAACTATATTATAAGTAAATGTATGTCGAAAAATGTGCATAGGTACGTATCTTATTCTATAGAGCGCATTTTGTCGCATAATTTTCCAATATAGAAGTGACTCTGTTAGCTGATAAAACCACAGAGAACTCATTAATACATACCACCTTTTGTTCCATTCTACTTAGAAGAAGCCGCAATGTCTACAAAATCCGGGTCTATCGGGTGACGTCAATATTTACGGTCTACACCGTCTACGATGGATATCAGCTTTGCATACAAAACATACCCTCCTTCACTGAAGGGACTTCAACAGAGTTAAATTTGTTACATTGTATGTAGCTTTTAACGTTTTTTTTTAATGACGTTACCATCAAAATATTTTTTATAGTAAAATTTCAGTATCCAACGTTGGGTAGGATTTTTAAAGAGCCGGTCCTACCATAAGCGCACGTAAGTGACTGGCAGCTCCAGTAAAATAGTACATACAGAATATACATGGAACATGGCACATCCTTCTTAGATCTCGCCTCCATTCTGAAAATGGCTTTGAGTCAATGTCAATAATGCTCGACTTTCTATAACTATACCTAAGTATGTGATCTACATTGAAACTAGAATCAGGTTAGATAACTTAGGGCTCCCACACATAACTGCGAATTCGCATCGCATCGCAAATATCTGCGAGAAACAAATGAATATTTCCATACAAATTCCTGCGATGCGGCGCCGCATCGCATCGCATCGCAGTTATGTGTGGGAGTCCTTAGATTGTCGCAAAGTTCGCACCGATCGATCTATGTTCAATTTATATTGGGAAGAATTCTATGAGCTGAACCACTGGTCAATTTCGAGATAACGATAGCAATTATTACGAGTTTATATTTCCATACCTTAGATACCACTACCACGATACAAATTCAATATTTTCAAAAAAAAATTACATGTTACTGTCGTAGTGTTTAAAACTGACTATCAGATAAATCATTCACTAGATTTCCAAGAGCGCAATGAGAAGCTAAGAAAATCAAGAGCGACGTGACGACGACGAAAAAGATGTAGAACATTTAATAGAAAATTAAAAGAACCAATTATTAATAACAAGGCGAAAGAACTCAAGTACCGGAGAAGATAGATCTTCTTAGTTCTGAAATTCAGCTAGAGCTGAAAGAGAGCTGAGCTATTGTATATATATTGTATATATGATGAAATAGATTGTAATTTGTCTGAAGGTTCATTGCCTTAGGGACCTGGAAATAACAGTACTTGATGTAGAACAGTACTTGTGAACTATCGAAGTACATCAACATTGGGTGGTCTTAATCTACGAACTCAACAAACGGTGTTTATACATCTATCTATAAAATCAAATTAGCGATCCGTTAGCGCCTCAGATGTGTGAATTACTTAGCCAAACCACTGCCATCAACACTGAATATAAATGTTATTAACATGTTGAAAATCATTTAAGAATATACATTTATATAGATAAGAAAGGTTAAGATCTAACTCAGAGGCATGCAATTGAAGAGGCCGGGCTAAATGTATATTGTATGAAAGTATTTAACGTTGTTTTTTTTATTATGGTTAAGACTCTGGTAGGTATAGCATAATCAACCGGGAATTATATGTACTACATGATTGACTATATATAATATACTAGCGACCCGCCCCGGCTTCGCACGGGTGTAATTTAGAAAACAAAAGAAGTGAAAAATTTAAAGTTCCTGTCTTTGATTATAGAATTTCTTCATAAATAACGTTTGTAGCTGCCTTTTCCTAACGTAATATGAACAAATTTTCTTTAGAAGTGACGCGCGAAATGGCTCCTACTATAGATGTCTGTCCATGGGCAGAGTACTCAACGCTTAGGTTTAGGCCTGCAACGTTGAATCTCTGAGCTTGTGATTTGTTAATTGTATTTATAATTTTATTAGAAACTGCAGACGTGTACCGGTGTGCAATTTGGGTGGATTAAGAACAGGAACAGGACACAATTTCTTTAAAAGTCAGTCGGGGAATTCTTACCCACTAAAACCCCCGCGGCTATCAAAATCTTCCAAAGATCCCCGGGAGCTGTGGGGCTCAACCGGGGTATGTGGGATTCTTACCCACTAAAACCCCCGCGGCTGTCGCATCGGCACATGAGAGGGGGGACCCCAGGGCTCTCCGGTGGGATCTGCACCAGGGGCCCCTCAGTGCCTTGCCTTTGAGCCCGCCGCCGGGGGGCGCATTGTAGCCCCCCGGGAACCTGTCACGGTGCTCACGGGGACGGGGGTCGCAACCCCGCCGCCGTCCTCCTCGGAGTCACCGCCGTACTCAATGGAGGCTCAAAGGGTAGAGGGCGGACCTGGGCTATCTGTCGGGATCTGCACCAGCTGATAACACACAGTGCCTTGACTTTGAACCCGCCGCCGGAAAGGCACATTATAGCTCCCTGAGAACCTGTCATGGTGCTCACGGTTACAGGGGCACGGGGAAGCCTTTAATGGGATTTACGGGACCCTGTTGGTGGTCAACCGGGTATGTAGGATTCTTATACACTAAACCCCCAACGGCAGTGCAATCAGCACATAAGAACCCCTTCTTGGGCTATCCGGTGGGATCTGCATCATGATACAGTGGCTTGCCTTTGACCCCGCCACCGGGGAGCACAATAAAGCCACCTGGGAACTTGTCACCGTGCTCACGGTTACAGGGGGGAAGCCTTCAATAGGTCCCCGGGACCCTGTTGGCGGTCAACCGGGTTATGTAGGAGGAGTAGGAACTGTATGTATGTATATAGTATGTGTCCCCCACGACTGTCCACACAAAAGAGTATGCACCGTGTATCCCTCAGTGCAAGGCAAGGGCCTTTGAAGCCGCTGCCGGGGGCGCATTATAGCCCTCCGGGAATCTGTCACCGTTGTCACAGTTAAGGGAGTAGCGGGGGAAACATCCAATATGTCCCCGGGATCCCGTGGGGAAGTCAAACTGGGTATTTGGGATTCTTACCCACTAAAACTCTCGTGGCTGTCACATCGGCACATGAGAGGGAAACCTGAGTTCTCGGGTGGGATCTGCACCAGGTGTCCCTGAGTGCCTGGCCTCTGAGTCCGCCGCCGGGGGCAAGCATATTATATCCCAGATTTACCTTATATTATATGGAATGATACAATGTGACCAGATTCAGTATTTTAATACTATTTCACTCTTTTTTAACGTCGTTTTTGAAGATCTTTATCGGTATTTTGCTGGAAGTCAGTATTTTTATTGGGGAAAAAAATATGCTAACATTGTATGTTGTATGTAGCAGTTGTCCTCGCGAAAATTGTTCAGGGACTTGGCCAAACATATTCTATATTACATTTATGAGCGTGGATATTGATCAATACAACACAGCAGCCTGTAATGTTTTGTCTCTAATTTATTGAAATTAGAGACAAAACATTACAGGCTGCTGTGTTGTATTGTTATTTAAGTACACAATGCTTAACAGAGTCTGGACTTTAAGTTTTTAGTTGTATGAGGGGATGTGGGAGGGGATAGTTAGATCCGTATATAGTGTGTATGAACACAAACCTTGGGAACACTAAAATATCATATTCTTGTTATATGTCTGCTCAGTCCCTAATGCGTGATATTTTACCTTATGTATTAAAGTTATCCGTGTACAGTACCTAATTTACGTACTAAGCAAATCTGAGTGTGAGTATGAGAATATTTGTACCGCCATCGGTTGAGTAATAATACTGCTTTTTAACCCTGTTAAGGGATAGATTAAAAAAAAAGATCCCCTCAATGACTTGCCTTTGAGCCCGCCACCGGGGGGTACAATAAAAAAAAACCTGTCACCATGTTCAAAGTTTCGGGGACCACGGGTAGACCTCCAATAGGCTTCCAGGATCCTGCGGGCGGTCGACCGCGGTGTGTAGGATTCTTACCCTCTAAACGGCTGTCCGCAAAAAATATGGGGCTGCACCGTGTACCCCTCAGTGCAAGGCAAGGGCCTTTGAAGCCGCTGCCAGGGGCGCATTATAGCCCCCCGGGAATCTGTCACCGTTGTCACAGTTAAAGGGGTGGTGGGGGGTACGTTTAATATGTCTCTGGGATCCTGTGGGGGATTCTTACCCACTAAAACTCTCGTGGCTGTCACATCGGCACATGAGAAGGGGTTCTCCGGTGGGTTGTGGGTTTGGGCGGTTAGGTTTAGTCAATGTAAGTTATGTAAGTTTATTTACTTAGATAAAACTTAAAACCTTCAATGAAAAATTATCTAACCGATGGTGAAAATCGCTGCGTGGTTTAGGAGGTGCTATCGGATATAGACAGACTCGGATAGCGGCTTTGTTTCACACTATGTAAAGATACTTTGACGTCGTTGGTCCCCAACACCAGCCAACCTATAGAAAAAACCCTGACTGACAGACAGACAATAATTCCAATAAAGTTTTGGCTTTTTTTATATCATACGTACAATAGGTGCATGCATATTGTATTCCTACCCAAACAGACATTTTGAAAATATATTATCATTATTTTATTTTTATTTTGTTATATTTGGGAAACAAACAAATGATACCACTTATTACTTAATATAAGAGCCAATAGTACATAAAAATCAATTCAGTTTCCACTAATAACTAAATCATAACATTAGAGAGAAGTTAACTACGTATGCATGATTTTAAATTTAAAAAAATCATTAAATAT
The DNA here is from genome assembly GCA_911728495.1 of Furcula furcula. Lineage (NCBI taxonomy): Eukaryota > Metazoa > Arthropoda > Insecta > Lepidoptera > Notodontidae > Furcula > Furcula furcula. Next base: position 20,982,034 of record OU452255.1, read on the forward strand.
AAAAAATATATTAGCGATAAAAAGTGCCGGAGTCAATATGAGTTAAATATTTAAAACATCGAATTTTAATATAAATAAAAAAGTCAAAAACAAAGTTTAATAATACAAAAATAAAATCCGATCAGGGGTAGCGAACCCGGACAGTCCGTACTTAGAGGACGCTTCCGTAACCACTTGGCCAAGGAACTTTTATTTAACCTTTCAAATTATCGTATCTTATTGTTGTAATATATTTGTACTGCCATCGGTTGAGTAATAATACTTCTTTTTTACCCTGTAAAGGGATAAATTATAAAAAATATGAAATACTAATTCAATTAATTTTCTTAACGAATGTCTGTGCAAAATTTCAAGTCAATAGAACCAAGGAATCGCGTTCTCCCATACAAACTTTGCCCCCCTGTTTGACCCCCTTAGAGGTTGAATTTCCCAAAATCCAGTCTTAGTGAGCACCTACGTCTTAAAAGGTACCCCCATGCAAAGTTTGAGACTCCTAGCACTTGTAGTTTCTGAGATTTCGTGATGAGTGGGTTTTTGTCTACTCTTTTATATAATAAGATAGCAGGGTTTTAGTTAACAGTAAGTAGCTAAAATTATAAGGAATTTTTAACAAGGCTCCAACCATAAACCATCTATGAAGGTTGTTCTTATCTACACTAATATTATAAAGAGGAAAACTTTGTTTGTTTGGTTGTAATGAATAGGCTCAAAAACTACTGGACCGTTTTTAAAAATTCTTTCACTATTCGAAAGTTAAATTATCCACGAGTAACATAGGCTAAATTTTATTTTGGAAAAAAATAGGGTTCCGTAAGATATTTGGGTTTTTTCGGACACAAGGTGTAAAAAATCAACCAGAAAAGTTACTTATTTTGCGTACGCTGCCTAAACTATAAAAGATAGAAAGATAAAATGTTCTAATTAATTGTAGATCTTATAAATATCTACAAAAAGGAAACGGCACTCTATCTATGTCGAGGCCCAACACCATTTTTTTATTTAAAAATCTTGAATTTTTTTTTGGACTAAATTTAAACGCATTTATTTTAATCATGTTATTAATCCTTATCAAAATAAATTAATTCATAATTAAGTACAGTTTATGTAGATAATATTTGGTCTTTGAATGATTAAAATTGGACATTTGGTTTTGAAGTTATGGCGAAATTAAAATATTACGATTTCTGCTGCACGGCCCGTTGCGTCACCAAGGCGGGGGTGCGCATGCGGGAGGGGAGTTTAGATCTATGAGTAAGGTACCCGCGCGGCTCAGACGCGAGGTCGGCTCCCACTCGATTTTTTTTAGATTTCTTTCAACTACGCAAAAGTTCTTCTCAGAGCTAAGCAACAGTTCTTTTCAGGGCTAACCAACAGATTTTTTCAGGGGTAACCAACAGTTCTTTTCAGGGCTAACCAACAGTTCTTTTCAGGGCTAAACAACAGTTCTTTTCAGGGCTAAACAACAGTTCTTATCAGGGCTAAACAACAGTTCTTTTCAGCGCTAGAATATTACACGCTGTTAGCATTTTCTTAAACATTTGAAAATGCCTAAGAGAGCCAGGTCTCAACTTTCTAAACATAGTTCTCAAGCACGGGCAGCAAGAATACGTCGTATGGGAGAATCTTCACCTGAACGTTCACAACGCCTTGCTGAACAAAATCAGAGAAACTCTCAGGTACGCGCACGAGAGTCGAGTGTCGAACGTTCGCAACGCCTTGCACAACAAAATCTGAGAACCTCTGAGTTACGTGCACGAGAGTCGGGTGAACCGATATGTATGAAATTTTACGGGTAGGTCTGAGAATAGGTTATAAAGTATATTTTATGCCGCTGATACCATGATTGACGAGGATATATAGAACGAGAGGAGGGTGCAAGAGAGGGAGAGGGGAGGGTGATGGAGTGAGTGATCGGAGGAGTTAGGTGGAGCAAGGGGGGGGGGGAGTGAGAGGGAGCAAGTTGGGAGAAGAGACAGGAGGGAGAGGGTTCAGAGAGGACAACGGGCAGAGGAAGAGGGGAAGTGTGACGGGGACCGAAGCGGGAGGGGAGAGAAATAGCATAGAATTAGATTTTTATTATAAAAGAGAGAGATGGAGAGAGATAAATCAAGGGAGTAGGGAGAAAAGGGGAGCAAAATGTAATTAAAGCGCGGGCGGAGCTGCGCGGGTCAGCTAGTGACAAATATATCGCATATATTATTTTCATCTCAAAAATCGATGAAAAGCTAACTAACGATAGACTAAGCTTCAGTTCACGTTGTACGTGAAGCGAACAAAATTGATAGGAAACGGAAACCGAAATCAATCAAGATATCGATTCACCCACGAACTAACGTGAGACAAGCACAAAGACCTCCCTGCGTTTCCTGCAGGGTTCTCGACGCGCCGCCTTATCAAAAGTTTCACCCTCACCCTAGGGTGTATACAAAACACGCAACGCCAGTGCACCAGACAGGTGAAATAACAACATAGGCAGAAATAGTTACAGGGAAGTACCAACGTTTGATGCTGTGTGTAAGACTATAAATACACACATCAAAAGTGTCTAGGGATCAAGCATTTTTAAGCGGATTTCTTGAGATTGAGATGTGGCTTTGTAATAAATTTATGATTTTATAAATTTATATGGATCTTTTTTGGTGCATTTCATAATTTGAATCAGGAACTGTGAATCAAATTCGAGTAAAAGATGAAAATCAGCTGTCAATATTTTCCCTATAAAAACATACAACGCATTGAAGACATTATTAGTGCTACTGTTTCCCTACTACTGATTAAAACCAACGTTATTATGGAGCGGCGACGTCATTTAAGCAGGGAAGAAATGCTCAGAGCCGTGGGAATGATAGAAGCTGGTTCCCGGCAACGTACTGTGGCTTTAGCTCTGAATACAAGTCAGAGTGTTATCAGTCGACTTTGGACACGTTACCGAAGCACTGGTACCGTGGCTGAGCGCCATGGAGGACGGTATCGCTGCACCACACGGAGACAAGACCGATATATTCAAATCTTAACTCGAAGAGCTCCAACAATAACTGCCATGATGTTAACCGTGAGGCTTCATCACTCTTCAGGGAACTTAATTAGCGACCAAACAGTCAGAAACCGCTTGCATGAAGTGAACCTTCATTCCCGAAGACCGCTACGGGTACCACCTATAGCAATGCACAATCGTAGGATTCGATATCAATGGGCTCTTGAACACAGAAATTGGGCAGAAGAACAATGGCGTTTCGTGTGCTTTTCTGATGAGTCTCGTTTTGGTATGAGACCGGATACAAGACGTATACGACACTGGAGAACCCCTGGACGCCAACAGCGATTAAAATCCTGCCAGGAAGTCCATCCTTATAGTGGTGGAACCATCATGGTATGGGCGGGTATTTGGATCGGCGGAAGAACTGAGTTGATTTGGATCAGAGGCAACCTCAACGCTCAAATTTATGCTGAGACGATTGTATCAGACGTCATCGTTCCTCTACAAGTGCAAATCGGTCCCTTATTTCAGTTAATGCATGATAATGCACGACCGCACACCGCAAGAGTTGTAAGACAGACTCTCGCCGCAGCTAACATCAATGTCCTGCCCTGGCCTGCTCAGTCGCCAGACTTGAACCCGATTGAGCATGCATGGGATATGCTACAGAGAAGAGCTCTGCCGAATATGGAGGGTATCCAGTCGCAAGAAGACCTTTTTTTGTTGTTGCAACGAACATGGGCGGCCATTCCACAGCGTGATTTGGATGAACTCATTTTGAGTATGCCAAACCGATGTTCTTGTGTTGTTAGTGTTCGCGGTAGAAACACGGATTATTAATTGTTTAAGTTACCCAATAAAATTTTAAAGAAAACTGTTATTTCAGTCTTTTTTTCGAACTTTTGTGTTAGTGGTTCAAATGTCAAAAATCCCTTTATTAGGAAAATGGCAAATTTCTTTATTAATGCAAAGGTGACTTGGTTTATCGTTACTGTGACAAACGAAAACACTTTATTTGATGAATCCTTAAAGAAAATTTTAATTAATATCAATCAGGAGAAAAGTTATTGCAAAAATATATGTTGATCCCTAGACACTTTTGATGTGTGTATGTATAATGTTCATGGTAAATATCCTAGCGCTAGGTTTTTGTATAATAATCCTTTGACAAGTAGTCAATCAAAACAAGTAGGACCTATTCAATCCAAAATTTGAAATTTTGGAAAGAGGTAATTATAAAATAGCTCCGAAATTTTGTTAAAACACTTCTGATAATTACTATTTGTTCTCACTTGCATGAATTACGAAACAAATACATAAGTTTATGTTGTTTCCTTTTAACTTGACCGTGTTAATAGTCCTTTCCTCTGTTAATGTCTGTAACTGGAAATTATTAATTTAAAGATAATTACAGTAACTCTTGGCTGAAATAAGTATACCGATATAGCTCATCTCCAGCAAACAGATCTTTAAGTTAGGCCATTTCATAGCTAGAAGTGATATCAAATGGGTACAAACGATCTATACAAGCATTGATAAATTATTCATCCATGATACAAGTAATGAATGAAGAATTAAGATCAGTAAATTGGATTTCGAGTATGCTTCGAGTGTTAGCATATTTATCTTCATTGCGTGCAAATTTTTGCTTCTACTTAGCGAGCTACACAATTTGTACTTTTTGTACTATCGCTGTGACTCGTCTCTCTCGTAGGGTTTAATAAGTGCGGTTACAAAGGCCCCGAGGAAAGGAAGCCTTTCATGGGGAAAGCAAGGGTGGGTAAGATGCCAGAATATTGTTTGCACTCGGGTGATACATGGTCTAGACTGGCTGGATGTCATTAATCTAATGTTAATACCAATCAAAGCTTTTAAACTACAACTATCAACTGGCAAATTATACATGAAGAACATGGCAAATAGATTAGACACGAGGAATGTCAGTTTCGTAACATCCGCACTTGACACCTGCAATATTGTTGAGGGGCGGTGCACGTCGAGAAATGATATGAAATGATAACGGTGGTCTACATTACTGACGACAGCGGAGCAGTAACGATGGGGAACGATGACGCCGCAGAGTTATTAAAACAGTATTTCCGATGACAAATTACTTTTATGAGCTTCTTACTATCGGTTTATGGCTGGAAGCTATGAGTGCAATTATTCCACCCCAAAGTCAGGGAATTTAATACGTCTACACATTACAAAAGAAGATTCGAGACATTTTCATCCACTAAAGTAATTATTGCGTCTGCTGGTATTCGTTAAATACTAAGTAGATAGAATTGGTGATTGATTCTGGACTCTTGATTCCGCAAATGTCTGTACACTATCCATATATGGGTTTATTTTTTAATGTGTGCCTGTACCATTAGCGAAATAACAATAATTTTAATAAATACGGTTCTATTTACGTCTCACACAAATTGGAACATAAGATTGTAGATTCCAACTCTGGCTTCGGCTAGATATTGAGATCCAGCTCAAACTCAAAAGAAGGTTGCAAGGTTTAGAGCTCTAGAGTTTGATTGAAGCACATGCAATAGCCATAACTTTGATAATATGTATCAACCTTAACTGATTTCTTGATTTCCGCTAATGCTTGTCCATTGTATTCCTGTCCAACCCCGATCACAAGCCGCATGTGGGTGTCGCAAATGCCCTTGGTACGACGAATCAATGCCTCTCGACAATGCTCTCGATCAGCCATTGTTTCACTCGAGACTAGCTCCAATTTGCAATATTGAGGCGTCGTGTTACACCGTTGGTTCCACCCATTCTTTCTCTAGTTTCATTTTTAATGCAATACTATGTGCGGCGCGACTTCAGACAGTGTAATTACCAATTAAACTGTTACTCGTCATCTGAGACATTTGAGCCCCGTAATTTCTCTACCCACATTGCCCTTTACTGCACACAGCAGTATTTACCTACTAGTTGCTTGGCGACAGAATAACGTCTAGACTGTAGACATAGTATTTGCTTCCCTAGCAAAGACCACGTCTATTAATTAGTATAAATTATTATAACACACACACATTACATTTTTGTTAATCGCAATAAATTTCTTGAATCTTTGTTTCTGCTTAATAGACATAGAGATTATAACGAAAAGCAGTTCTTCTTTCACGTTTTCCTTACTTTTAATTTTTTTTACTGTAGATACGCACGCACGTCTCGGTACTAAATTCTCATTCAAAGTTAATTCATAAGTATCGCCTGTACCCGCATTCTTTCACGTTCACAATGCATACATATAAACCTATCCATAACATCTTATTGCCTACTCTCTACTTTTTAATCGCTTCTAAAGAAATTGATTTTTTTAAATAATAATCTTAAATTAGCAGCTTGTTTGCAAGTCCCATCAGTTGCTTCTCAAAAGTTTTAACAACTCCAGGCTCATTCCATGCACCCCAAATGTCAGCACTGTATATTAAACTTTATTGTAACGCGTCAGTAACGACCACCAGCAGGTATCCCTTCACACGTACCGATAATAAAGTCATACTGCACGTATAAACTAACTTTCTACTATTATCCTCAACCATCAACCTGCATGACCTACTATAATTTTACTGAAGATTTAATTTATATGCTAAAATCATTCACTATGTTTGTAGGACAACCGTTTATTTATGTATTAATTATTCAACATTCATTGCCCTCAGATAGCTAAAGAATATTTGGTCGTATCGAAGTGAGGGTAGGATAGATGGGTTAAGATAAAAAAATAATAATTGGGGCATCGTACAGTACATCACAACGATCCTTAAAACCCGCTTTCTGTAGCCAAAGAATCATTTTTTTACAGTAGGAATTTAGTCCTGATGATTCATTTGCACGATTTTCTCAATGATTTCTCCAGTTTCCGTTAAAAAAGTTAAAAGATTTCGTCGATGAATCTTTGGAGAAAGGGGACTGTCATGTCGTGCCTATGGAATATCAATTAATTTTATATCCTCGTACGATTGTTCAATATAAGAGAGTGATGTGTTGTGCCCGTGTGCGGTATCGATGTTTGAATAAATAGCGCTAATAAAATCATCATTGATAATGTTTTTGAAGAAGAAACAGGCACATGAAAAGACATATTAAGTACTAGCTGACCCGCGCAACTTCATCCGCGCTCTTTTTACATTACCTAACTAAATTTTTAATACCTAGCCTACATTTGCGTTAAATACATAACTTCCTTTTTTTAAAGCCGGTTATGAACTGGGGCCCACTCTTTACTTGCCCTCCGAAGCACGGATACGTTAAGTTCAAATGGCATTAAACAGTCACCCATATATAATGACCTTACCTAACGCTGCTTAACCTGATCGATTGCTAAACATTGATAACAACCGTCTAAGGCCTCATTTACGGAGACGCGGGGCGTCGTGTGCGTCGCTTGTGGCTGCGCGGCCCGCACTAAATTCAAATTTTACGGCGGAGCCCGCGGATGGCATCGTCACGCGGCGTTAATCGCGGCGTCGCACGCAGCGGAGATTCTCGATGAAGCGGAACCTGTGGCGGAACCTTCTGCCAGTCTATTTGGTAATCGTGCAACACAGACGTAGTCACCATCGCAATGGAGCATGATATGATAGATTTTTTTTAGAAGAAAATTGTTTGTTTTAAAGTGAGTTGCACCGCCGTAGGCGCAGCGGCGGGCACCGCCACTCTTCCCGCCTCGCGTCTCTATAAATAGCATCATATATTGCTATAAGTCTGTGTTTACGCGTGCGATGATACGTGCCGCTTCGCGCGCCGCCGCTACGTAAACAATAAAAACGTCCGACGCGCCGCGAGAAGCCACGCCACACGCGACGCGCGACGTTACGCGGCTCCGTAAATGAGGCCTATGAGTGACTCCTTATCTATATCTATACATATAATAAAATCGTAGAAAAGTAGAAACTGTACATTTAATATTTTTTGAAAATTTTGATTGTTACGTGTTCTAGGAACGATACTGATTCCGAATATATGATTTTTAGAATTTTTGTCTGTCTGTATGTCTGTGACTTTGTGGAGACTTGACGTCAAAACCGCTGAACAGATTTAGTTGCTATTTGGCAAAAATATTTATTGATATCCTAGAAAAATTATAGGATATAAATTATCTCGCTATTTGTTACGGGGAATGAGCAGTGTCGAAATATGTACTTTTTCTACTACAATTTGCCGCAAAATTATTCTGTGTTGAAGATTTGTGCCAATACTGTTCAACAGATTTAGTTGATATTTAACGGACATGTTTACTATAGACCTGGTCAGACTTTAATATAAGTAATATAAAGCTATTTGTTACAGGGAATGAGCAATATAGTAATAAGCACTTTTTCTTCTTCATTTTTCCGCGAAATTGTAAAAAAAAACTAGAGTAATGTTACAATATAACAGACTATTTGTGGATTAAAACTCCAAAATTAAAATCATTACGCTATATTAACATAAGGAGCTAAGCAGTATCTATAATGCATGTATCATAAGGAAGGGAATTTCGAGATGTAGCTTAATAGCTGATACAGCGTAGCGGTTGAACGGTCTTCCGGTAATTTTGTGTTTCCGGGTTCGATCCCGAATGAACTCAGTTTTTTTTCAGTTTTATTTTGCTTTTTATAGTACTATTACGACATACCGGTACATTACGAGGTAGTTTTACAACTTAAATCGATAGGTATTGCTTTCAATTTTTAATAAAATAAATTAAAATGTTAATTTTTTGAATAGCTCCAGTCTCAGTTAGATTATAAAATATGAGTTCCCACTGCTGCATCTCGATTGCAAGTAAGGAAATTGTAATTTATATGCGATTGGGAACGCTACAATGAAGCTTGCGCCTGTAACATATCCCCACAAGGACGAGCACCTTCTGTACCTACTTATCAGTTCCTTGGAAACAGTGGCGAGTGTGAAGCTTAACTCAGTTATGATCGAAAGCGCCACGGTCAGTTTCATGTCTTAGTGAAAGGAATGGTCAATCACCAAAATATTTAAGACTGTTGGCCAGGCTGCGCCCGTTGAACAGAATAAATTATTTTGCCGTTTGAAGAGGATTTTTCCGCGCACTTCAGTTCATAGTACTCCCTGTCAAAGTGAGAACCATCGTGCCACAACACAGCATTATTATCGCCATACGCGTGTCAGTCGACGCCACTGGGGTTCTGTTTGTTACAAGAACGTGGCAATGACGTGTCAAGTTCAAATGGTCTAAGGCCCTCTGCGTTATACACAGTCTATACAGAATACGTTGCAGATTATACCTACTGCCTATCTACATACATAGGTACGTTACTTATTAACTTCACTGACCATGAAAATATTGGCGATATGGTAGAGTTGTTTGCTTACTGGCAAATTCATAAAAAGAGATAGGGAAGCCCAAAAGCATAAGTTATAAGTATGGAGAGTTTCGCTAACGTATACAAGAACAATAGAAAATTTCAAAAGTCTGTAGTGTTTTAAGAGGTCAGCATCCCAATTCATTAATTCACCTTTCAGAGGACACACAGGTGTCAAGCTCAAACTTTAATTAAAAGTTCAAGCTACCCTTAGGGATCTGACCTGGCTTATCGACTGCTTTCTAGCTGACAACTTGGACTGACTTTTTACGTACCCTCCGAACCACGAAAATGCACCAATCTAAATCTAATGACGTTTCTTAACCAACTTTCCTAACCAACAATCGTTTGCGAACAGGATAAGAGGAATAAGAGGCTACGAACATGCCAATTTTTCTGTAAGCGTATAGTTCTCAAATCAAAAAGTTGCAGGGATAGACACTGAAGGCTGCATGTCGGTCGAATTGGGTCGAATGGCTCCAGTTACTCGCTGGGGTCGCTGGTTGTTTGGGATGTGAACCTTAGACGTTCATCGAGTACGGCGGTGGTGACTCGGAGGATGGCGGCGAGGTTGCGAATCCTGTCCCCGTGAACACTTTGACAGGTACCCGGGGGGCTATAATGCGCGCCCTGGTAGCAAGCTCAAAGGCAAGGTACTGAGAGGCACCTGGTAAGAATCTCATCGAAGGAGAGTGATCTCCGAGTTTCGCAACATGTTCGCAACGCAGCAAGAGGCCCGGGCGCAGAAGGCGGACCTTTTTTTTGCGGGTAAACTTTCAAAAGGTTCCCGGGAGCTGTAGGGCTCGACCGGGGTATATGGGATTCTTACCCACTAAAACCCCCGCTGCTGTCGCATCGGCACACGAGAGGGGACGCCAGGGCTCTCCGGTGTGATCTGCTCCAGGGTAACCACTCAGTGCCTTGCCTTGCACCAGCCCGCCGCCGGGGTGGCATTGTAGCCCCCGGGAACATGTCACAGTGCTCACGAGGACGATGGACGCAACCTCGCCACCTTCCGCCTCGGAGTCGCCGCCGTACTCAATGGACGTCCTGGGGTCCACACTCCGAACTTCCCGCGACTCTGAAGGGCAGAAGGCGGACCAACGCCAACCTTACGCCCCCGTATTTGCTTGTGGCGGTTTCGTGTGGCGGGTCACCCCCTTCCCTCCAATATGGTTGAGGGGAGTGATGGCTGCTGCTCGAGTCAACTCGTGCGCGGGTGCTGCTTGGAGGGACTGGTCCGACTACTATCCCTTTGGCTTTTTAGTTTGTTTTACCTACTTTCGTCGTATTTTATTACTTTTTTTCTGTCTTATTTGATCTTTTGAACGGCAAGACACACTGTCGCTCTGATCTAATTGTAACATGACACACTGTTTAAAAAAAAAGTGATAAAATGACAAGCCCGCTGAGTTTCTTGCCGGATCTTCTCAGTTGAAGCCGCGTTGTGATCCGGTGGAAGCGTTTTAAAAAAAAATACATGACCTTTCAAAAGTCGTTAAGCCTATTTGAAATAAACTATTTTTGAGTTTTGAGTTTATCGAGAATGTGCAGACAGCAGGAACGGGGGAACTGCTGCCTGTTCAGCGCTATGTTTCACTCTCGCTAATATGGCGTGCTAAAGTATTCCGGCATGCCACCTGATGAGATTCTGTGGGCCTTTTATAGCGACAGGCAGGTCCGCGGGCTTTACTTACACCCACGGAAGATGATGGGCTGGCCGGCCGCTGGTGGTACTCGAAATTGTATACAGACAGATACGTTTCCGGTGCCCATCAACATAGCGGAATTTGGACACCGAAGGGTTTGAGTCAGTAGGAGTCATACTGAAACCACTCTGTCACTCCCGTGATGGTATGGGCAACCATGTGGATTTCTAGACGTTAAAAAAAGGAATGGTTTAAGTTGAATCAAGCCAAGGCCTTGGCTCACTCCAGGGTGAGGTTTAAACTAGCGCCTTACGGTGTACCACTTGCTTGCTTGGCAATGACGTGAACATTGCTTGAGCTCATCAAAAATACTGGCTGCGGGCAAAGCCGCGGGTACTGCTAGTTATTAAATATTACAATTATATTAAAAAATGGATAAAATCCGACCACGTGTGTAACCAAGTAAACATTTTGACATTAATCCCCTCTCCCAAGGGAACCGTGCCGAATTACGGGATAAAAAATATCCTATATTAGTCTAAGATCCCGTTATAGAACGACCTTCACCGAGCTGGTTAATGGATAAAACGTATTTTATATTCAATTTAATATGTCAATAAATATATTGCACATGGGTTGTCTAAAAAATTCCAGTCCAGGATAAGATTAATTAATAATTGAAAAAAAAAAAATTTTTTTTTAGTTTTTCACCGGTTTGGTTAATAGACAAATTTCATACCAATCGAAAGTATAAAGCCCATAGAATATGCAAACGTTAGGTTGCCTTTTCTTTTCCAGTCACAAAACTCGGGTTGGCAGTAGGGTTGCCAACCATACTTTATAATAACGTATCCTACTTTATTTTTGGTAATTATACTTTATACTTTTGCATACAAATAAAGTATGTGAAAATACTTTATTTTCAACCTTTACTGTGATGCGTAAAACAAAATACCAACTCATTATGGGTACTTAACTATTTAACGGTACACAGTGTACCGTTAAATAGTTAAGTAAGTAAGTAAGTTTTTTCAGTAATGAATCTAAAGTGGCGAGAATAGAGCGTCAATAAATTTAATTAAAAAGGAATTATTTATCTAAATATTAATTGTCAAACCAGCTTTGAATCATTTAAAGATAAAAAAAATGTTAGCATGTGCTAAAAGCACACAAAAATACGTTTTTAAAGCAATAAAAACATAAAATTTGAAAAATACTTTTTTTCTTCCAAATACTTTATTTTTTTCCTATCCAAACCATTTTATACGTTATTTTTGTCAAAAAAAGTTGGCAACCCTAGTTGGCAGGTATAAACAGGTAAATCGATACTAGTACTAACTTGCACCGGTCTGGTTAATGAATTAAAATTAAATGAAAATAAAGATTATTTCATTACGAACACGGTGGTATAGGGTTGTCTGCGAAAATTCAGTCCTGAATTGCGGTTGTCGTTAAAAAAAGTGAAATATTGCTGCGAGTGAATATGTGCTACTGACAGGTCCCAGCCATCGCATCGCAAATATCTGTGTGAAACAAATGAATATTTCCATACAAATTCCTGCGATGCGGCGCCGCATCGCATCGCAGTTATGTGTATGTACCTCGTAGTATTTTAACTCAAATCATGACAAGTTTCATTTGAATCCATTCAATAGTTTCGGCGTGATGCGCGGCCATGCATGATACAGACGGAGTATTAAAAAAAATACAGTTATGGATTCAGTATTGGTTAAGTAATGCCCTCCAAAAAAAGTTTTTCAAAATATCTTCAATGTACAGAATTGGACCTGTTATAGTCAAGTAAAGATATATATTATTGGCAATAGTGATATATTTCGTAGTAAGATAGTAACAAGTATAACTACTAAGTACTTGAAGAGCCTAATCACAAATTATAATAAGTATCATGAAAATATTTGCATTGCTATCAGTAGAGTTAATTTCTTTTTTTAAGCTAATGAAATATCGTCATGCCTATGCGACATTAAACAGCCGAGTACAAGTTACAAGCGTAATATTTAAGAAACTTTATAACAGCACTTTAACACTTTCAGACAGACTAAAAAAGGCCATTGCCTTACCAAACTATTCACAAATAAATAGGCAATTACAATATTTATCGACTGATTAAGGGGGCAACATGCGCCAATGACCTTGAGAATCTGGCCGCTCCGGCCGAGAGTTGTCATCGTAGAGGGCGCTACCAGCAAATATGAATATTACATTTGAAAAATCATAGACTAAAAATATGCAGATGTGTCGAATGGAGTTTTGTTAATTTTGCCTAATCCGTTATAGAATGAAATGATGCATCATCATTTCATTCTATAACGGATTAGGATAAATCAACATATAAAACAGTGGGTTACCGTTATTAATCATCATTAATAATGGTAACCCACGGTGTTTATTAGGTCCGGTTACAACCCGAACGCACTTCGACCCAGCTGAATACATTATGCCTGCCATTCGGAATCCATATACATTCGTACTACATATAACTTACAGTAGTCACAGTGGATTTTTGTGTGTCTGAAGTTAGGGTTGACGAACCATTGCGCAAGTACAGTTGTGAGTTCTTAATACGTAAACATAAAAATAGCTACTGCGCAGCGTCTTGCCGTGACTACTGTAAGCGTACTTGAAATGAAACTATGCACAAAGTTCTAGGGTTTCTGTTCTGCACGTCAAAACGAAAGCGTTTAACAGAGCCTTCAAGATATAGTTTTTTTTTCTTAAAAAGGAACCTTGTTAACATATTTCCTAAATTAGTTCCAAATTCTCTAACCAATAAACATCCATCTGATAGTTAAGCTTTATGATCCCTGGAAAAATGAACTGAAACCAAATTGATGATTGATTTAGATATTCGAGTATGACAAAGAGAGTGACTTAAGATGCAAGCCAGTGGCCCTGATGAGATGCTAGCGGTATTATTAAAGAAGCGTGTAACTAATGTTTCCTATTCTAATGCGTATATTCTCTTAAAGAGCGGCACACGTACCCGAATCTTGGAAGCTTGCTGGCATCCAACCTTACTCAAGACTAGATACCCAACGTCGACCCAAGTAGTGCAGACCCAAAAATCATAAATTATTTTTATTGCGACAATTAGTTCCGTGATAAGAATAATAGCACCCATCCATCTGCTCCCGTTGAGTGTCCGTAAAAGGCGACTAAGGAAAAGCAAGAAGACGAGCAGCAGCGTCTTTTTATTGGATTACCTACCACCTATCTGCGATCCCCAGGCGTGGGGATTATGGCAAGCCCTAAGGGAGAGAGGGCCTTTTTTCAGCAGTGGACGTTTCGGCTGCTGATAATGATGTTGATGAGTTCCGTGATCGACTCCGTAATGGCCATTGAACTGAAACTATGATAAGATACTTAACTTTTTACATAATTAAGTACAGGTAAAAACGGCCCAGACCCAAGACAAGTAGATTATGTTCATGCACATGAATATTTGTCCTGTGTGGGAAGCGACCCCAAGACCTTAAGGTCAGCGGCCAGGGTAGCAAACTATAAAATCAACGGACCTGTGTTGTTATTCAATATACGTGGCTGCCAAAGGAATCCGTAGCACTGTTTGTTTGAACGCACGAATTCAGTAATAGTCTTTTTTAGCGTAACTTCATATTATGTACTATCGCGGACACGGACGCTATACCAGTTTTCAATCAAAATCGTTTGAACGACGTTCCGGGCGCTTACCCCGCCCGCATGTATTTTGGGCCGGCTCGTGCAAGCGATTGTCATCCTAAAAGTGATACACCGTTCGTGACCGCGAAAGTAAGTAACGTAACTTCATCTTGCGTTCTGTACCCACCGCGGGGTTTGAACTACGAGGAGCATTAGACATTTTATTTTATTTATTCTTTAGCACACTTAAATATGTACAAGGTGGACTTAATACCTTAGGCATTCTCTGCCAGTCTACCTTTGGATGATGCAGAGGGTAATAGTGGTAGGTGCATAGGTAATCTAAAATTTAAATAGATATTTTTATTTACATTGATTCTAATAAGCAATCTGGTTTTAGAGTAACTAACATTTTAACGCGGTGGTATTTTTTCTCGTGCCTGCCAACGACACCATCAGTTTATTGTTACGCAACTTAGTTAAGTAACAAGGTATTACCTGATAGTAATCCAAGCACCCACCCATAGAAAAGTCTCTTCCTGTCCCTGTCATCCCAAACTATAATTATAGCCTTTTGGTCCGATAGTTTTTTGCCGGCTACAGCGACCTTCTACTTATGTTACATAGCGGAAGAAATCTAAGATTAAATTGGCGCCACCTAGATAGCACAAAAGTACCCTTCCAACTTAACCATCCAGAAGTCTCAAAAGACGAGTAGTTGTCCAATGCAACTGTCCGTAGGTAAGCGTGTCGTTCACCACCAAGCCAACCACCCAGGTACTCGACTCGTTGCTAAGTTGCAAAAACCAACATGATAGTAATAATAACACCGTTCATGTTTTGACAAAAAAAATCATAATGTAAAGGATATCATAATGTATGTCATTTTGGCGACCTACACAGTATTAAATACGATTTTAATTAGTAAGATCATATATGACTCTGATACGCTTTAAAAGTTAGGCATAATACTCGGCAACGATACTTTCGCATAGTCTATGATGAACCAAAAATATGGTATTACTATAAAAATATCTTTAATTAAATATAGAAGTATAGATTTCATTTGAAATGATTTATAATGTTATAATTATACCATATGTAACATATCTTAATTAAAAATATGTTCAAAATCATTTAAATTAAATTCGTCCTGTCAAAAAAAAATCGAGCACGTCCACCCTCCATAACAGTCCACGAAGGACTGATGGAAGTGATGGAAGGCGATCGCGGGGGCGCTGCAAGGGGAAATGCATCGCGTACGTGGTTTTTCTATAATTTCTTGTAAAACATGAATGAAATTAAGAAATGTAATCAATACAAATTGTAGAATAGGTTATATGCTTTTTATAGTCCAAGTTTGACGTCTATCCGATGAACGGATATTGAACGCTAACACAATTCATATCCAACGTAGTACATTTTTTAAATACATGTTGCTTGAAAACTTTATATTTAATCCAATATCTAATCAATAAAACTATTTGCTGAAGATCTGAGGTATAAGTACATATAATTTTCATAGCCAATGCAATAGCGGATTGATCCATCGAACTCTTTAAACTAAGGCTATTTTTGCAATTTTACCGTTGTTACCCCCTTAATCTCGATAAAGAAAGTATCGATAGCAAAACGTCGACACAGCTACAACACAATCCTGTAAAGAGTCGTCTGTACAAAATGCAAAGTGCGCCGAAGGCCGTGGAGTACGTGCTCACTGAAAGAGGGTCACATACAAACGGATGTCCACCATTGACTGACGCACTGGGTACATATATGTAGTACATAATGCCAATAAACAACGCACGTGCCTAAACTACTTTTACTTCTAAGCTTATTGACAACTCATTAATGATCGCAGCTGCTCGACTTCCGATTATAACATCTATAGTGTTTTCACCTTTCAAGAGATCTTTGTCAGTCAGTTGTCAAGTGAGTTATGTATACAACAGTCTTGGTCTTGGTTACTGGTACTGGCCAATCCGGCGATGGATGAAGGAGGATGAGATTATGTTTATCTTTTATCACATCATACAAGTCAGTTAGAAATATAGTTTTCAACAGAAGAGAAGAATGTTTCTCTCCCCTTCGGCCGTTTAGGAAACCAGAGTTTGGAAACCAGTTTCCTAAAAGGCTTTTTTTATACCTGTACGTAACTGGTTTCCTATAAGTCTTTTTTTATACCTCTACGTAACTGGTTTCCTATAAGTCTTTTTTTACACTTCTACGTAACTAGTTTCCGTAAAGGTTTATAATTCATGTCACTGAATAACTATTCTGGTACAGTAGCCAATTTACTAGAAATTTTGATTAAGGAGACTATAGTTGCTAATATTTTTTAAAAAACCTTGAAAAAAAAGTAAATGCTACCAAGAAATAGATACTGGAATTACTAATGCAATAAAAGATTTGAAAAATGGACTAATAACTGTGGGGCACTGTATTGAAATTATTTCACCATACGCATTTTTATTTTAATTACTAAACTAAGAAAGTTGTTTTCATTTCATCTTAAGACAAGTTGTTATGTTTTAAGTTATTGAATTGTGTGAACAAGCACTGAGCTTATAATTATCAATGTTTGTATTGTTAACAATATAAATATATTTTTCTTCATTATTATAGCGGTAACAGCTCAGTGGGCGAGCGATTGCCTTGGAAGCTCGACTCGCACCTCTGATTTATTTAAAGAATCATGGTGCGAATCGTCTTTGTGCGATTGTTACTAGCTTTGGGTGAAGTAAAACATCGTGAGGAAACCTGCATGTCTGAGAAAGCCTAACTACCTCTCGAATGACGTGTGAAGTCCGCCAACCCGCACTTGGCTAGCGTGGTGGCCTTAGCTCCCTCATCTTGAGGGGTGGCCCGTGCCCAACACGTGGGACATAGACAAGGGCTGGTATTAATATTATGTTATAAATGTTATTATTAAATTCAAATATCTGAAATAAATCACACATAAATGTACAAATACGGATTTACAAAAACCATTAATTAAATACAATACCAATAAAGATTTATCCCGAAATCCGGTTATTAGTTTCGTAGGTGGCTCAAACAATAATAGCATAGTACTCTTAGGAAACCAGTTACGTAGAGGTATAAAAAAATACTTATAGGAAACCAGTTACGTACAGGTATAAAAAAAGCCTTTTAGGAAACTGGTTTCCAAACTCTGGTTTCCTAAACGGCCGAAGGGTTTCTCTCGCTTCTTCAATGAGTTTTCCTGTGTTGACCTGATGTTGCCGCTCATAATCTGAGGTATTAGTTATTAACGCAGTTTGAGCCTTAATAGTTTCATTAAACACAGTGCCTTTCACGCCAGATCAGCAATTTTTACACACTGTTAAGCTACACTCCGAAGATTTGACGAAAGCAACTGAATGCCTTGCCTACGCAATGATACCGTCCACGCTGCTCTGCCGCACAAAACCGGACTCAAATTCTCAAACTACCGGCTCAGTTTCAACAGATTTAACATCCCCTTAAATAGACTGGCCTAGCAATTATGACCAATAAGACACGATGGAACACTTGCATAGGTGTACCCTAAAACCCTTTGAATAAGGCTATACTATGGATAGTTTGCGGGAATAACGTCAGATACTTAACTGTCAATAAATTTAACAAGAAACGGGATAATGTTGATGGAACATTGTCATCATATCCGTACAACGTTCAACAGTGGTTAAGGTTTAATGTTTATGAGGCTTAAATAATTGCTAAAATAATAATATAAGATAATAATAATAATATAAATAATTGGAGGAGTTTAGCAGTAATTCATAGAATTATTAAAAGAGTAAAAGCAAGTGCCACAGGATATTAAGATGAAAAATCTTTTTGAGGACGTATTACGTTATGTTAATATTTCTATTGTATTTTTTGTGTACATAATAAAGAATAATAAGTGCATCACCCCACTGAGTTTCTTGCCTGTTCTTCTCAGTGGGGGCGCGTTGTGAACCGGTGGTTAACTCAGCCCTCTCTTAAGCGACAGCCCAAGCCGAGGCCGTGCCTCCCTGAGGTGCCCTTGTGCTCGTCGCTACTTCTGCCGTAAAGGCTAGAGCGCTTCAAGCGCTCGCCTCCTATTGTCCGGTGAAGCTGCAATGGCCATCTGCGGCTAACAGCGTCTATCATTCCCAAAAAAAAAAAAAAAAAAACACCATCGCTTGCGTGTCTTATTATCCTTGACCTCTTCAAATGCAAACGGCATAATAAAACTTAATTAAACCATACCAAATGATTGAATATTCATTATAATGTAGAAACTATTAGAGAACTCATCTGCATTTATATTACAAAATAAGATGACCCCAAACCAGTCCACTAAAGTAGACCAGGTTTAATGTCATCAGACAGTTGTATGGATCTAAAACTATTTTTAGTGTGACCTATTAATACTCGTACGTAGGTTATCTTTTCTTAAGTTTCCAGTACCCAGTAAAAAAGGCTTTTAGACTGGAAAACTGTGTGAAATAAATAACATATATGCCTATAAACTGTGTACCTGTTTACTAAATCAAAAATAAGTTACTCATAACGCAGTTGCACACGATAGATAGTTAACATAAAAATACAACGAAGAATAATTATTGGTTACAACCTTTGGATGAAGAGGATTGATTATTTAGCTAATAGAGGTAGTCATGGTGTACATAAACTACTACCACAAAATACTTGAGAGCTAATCTAACGAGATATATATCAATATATGTACTTACTTAAAACAAGAAAATTACATACGCATATAACAAGAATATACTATTTAAATGAACAGTAAAGTATAGGAGATTACCAAAGTAAAGCATAACGATGCACGATGTGTAACTTAAAAAACCTTAAGCATAACAAAGTTCAAATTTTCTTTTCTGTAAAGAAAATACGACAAGACCAGGAAACCACTGTTTCTGGTAACGTCAAGAACTTTACATTACCAAACAATGGTTAACGTGATTGTAATTAACGAATCATAGCCCATTAGGTGCAATTGTACCAAACATTACGTAAGCTTATGTAACGTCTTTAGTGTTATCGAAAGTGTTATTTAGGATAGGTGTTAGAAACTAAGATATCACACTATCTACATTCATGGAGTCAATTTTGTCTGTATGCTAAAACTGATAATTTATTCACAAAAGAAAAACCTCTGGACACTTGTACGCTGCCGTTTTCAAGAACTTTTAAATGTCGGCGTTTGAGGTGTAGGTACTAGTGAGTTATGGTGATCCTGAGCAATATCCTGAAAATAAATCCAGATCGCTTTAGAAAGAGTTTACTGCGTTGCACAGTGTTCCATGGGACCAAAAAAATTTCCCTCTGCTGTTTATAGCTTTAATCGATCAAGGTATGCATTTAAAATGTACGAGTAAAACACCCAGGTGTCAAATTCAAATACTTTTTTTTATAAAAATTATTGAACTTTACATGACCTTTTACTTATAAAAAATAAAATTAATTCTGAAAACGTAACTATCCAAGTTGGTTATTTTAAAAAAATATAGCCTGATAAAACATCCTTAGGTGCATGTTTTTCTATTTTTATTTTCGGAAAATCACTTTTGGATATTTAGTTATTAATTTTTTTCAGATTTTCGTTATTATTTTTTTTCTCCTTAGAAACTCAAAAGTGGGACTTGTGACTAGCACAGAAAGATAGCTCTTCATAAGGCCTACCAATAATAAAAAAACCATGTTCCACTTCCGCGGCCTTTGGGAGAAATTGATTTTTTAAAAATTGTGTTAGGGTTGTCATACTGTTTGACCTTAATTAATTTTGTTTTGAACAATAGTTTTTTACATTAATATGTTAAATTAAATTGCTTGCTTGGCAGGCCGTTTTTTGTGATAGGTTCCTACATAAGCTGGGGGATTACCTCCACGTGGTGAAGGCGGGAACAGTTTTCAGTGCCTAAAACTCCACAAATATACATAATAACTTAACCTGCGTACTTCCATACGCATAAATGCCTTCGGGCTTATGTTGTTCTAGCTATCTATTACGTATTTTTATTTGGTGGCACGATAGCTTACCCGGTAACGCAGAATTTATTTGTTATCATGGAGTTGAATAAGTCCCGTGATACTTCTTTGCCTCAGCAGGGGCTTACCCTTTTTGCTGGAGGCTGTTCATCCAAGCCCCAACTGGAGACCTTAATGGAAAGGGGACTGGAGAGCGCCACCCTCATGTTGGTACGCGATTGAGAAATGATGATGAGGACTGCACCACCGCCAGTACTTGTCAAACGCCTGAAATATCGTGATTACATATTTTTTGAATGCTTTTCTTTGTCATCTTGACTATAATTTCAGGCGTACTACACGATAACTATGTCAGTGACATTTTTTTATTACTTAAACGGAAGTACTTACCCCTACTTATTTATTTTTTAAGAAATTGAGTGACCTTTTGCGACAACCCTATACTGTATAATTTGACCTTAGAACAGAATGGTCTATATCTTCCAAAGGCCGCGGAAGTGGAACATGGTATTTTTATTATCGATAGGCCTTTTTAAGAGCTATCTTCCTGTGTTAGTCACAAGTCCCACTTTTCCGTTTTTAGGAAGAAAAAAAATAATTACGAAAATATGAAAAGAATTAATAACTCAAAATCCAGAAGGGTATTTCCAAAAATAAAAAAGGGAAAACATGCGTCCAATGACGTTTTATTAGACAATATTTATTTAAAATAAATATCTTCGATAGTTACGTTTTCAGAATTAAATTTAATTTTTATAAGTTAACGCTCACGTAATTTTCTATATTTTTTATAAAAAAAAGTATTTGAATTTGACACCTGGGTGTTTTACTCATGCATTTTAAATGCATACCTTGATCGATTAAAGCAATAAACAGGAGAGGGAAATTTTTTTGGTCCCATGAAACACTGTGCGTTGTAAACACGTAAAACGCGGACGTTGTCTCGAAATCGCATACCAGTTATGTATGAGAAAAGCTCATCAAAGATTGGGTGCCATTAAGTAGGCGTAGCAACCTTAGTCGGAGATGGTAGGACAACCGAGATGCAGATCCAATGAAGAGCGGAACCCCTACCCCTACTCTCCGTAGGGGTAGCCATCGTCGTGACCTATTATTAATAACACAGTAAGTTTTATACCGACGATACCAGTATCAGTATAAAAACTTAACACTGTATAAATAATACTAAGACAACGCCATCTTACGAATACTTAATGAATCACTAAGAGCATTAACCAGCCACGAAGCCTTTCAAAGGAAAGGCTCGGCTCGGATCGTGGTGCGCCGCAGCGCAGGCCGCCAAGAATGTTATTCGTTTCGTTCCGTCCACGTTCCGTCGCAGTAGGTTATTATCATGGAATAAGCTTTAATTATCTATAATCAAAGGGACTAAGTTTATGAATCCATGTTTACTATATACTACGCACACACACATTATACAATAACCGAATTCAAAACCTAGGCAGTTTAACAAAAAAAGTTTGTAAAAAAAGCAACTTAATTTTGCAACTAGATCACCACTTTTTTCCTGTAGATTAAAATTCAATCCCAACTTAAGTAATATTTTTAGCATCGTGTATTTTTAGTAAGAGTGAGTGTTAGTCGGATGTCCGTATGTGTGTACGTTTCCTGCCACAACAAAAACAAGGGCTCTGCACATGCTCTGCAAGCGCGTGCACCGCGGTATTGGCCCGTGCGTGAATCATGCGCGGGCGCAGCCACGCGACGGGCCCGGCTATAAATCGATTTAACAAACATAATTATGGCGTGTTCACAGGGTTCGATTTCAGTTGATCAACTAATAAATTGCTTGCTATTTTAATTGTGTAATTAATTGCTATAATAATCGATTCAATCAGAGTTCATCTTTACAACATTTGTTGTTTCAACAATGTTATTACTGTTATATGTTTGAATTTGATATTTTCGAACCTTTCGCGACAAGACCAGTTTAATTTTTGTGCTATCGAAATTTTAAATTGCACGTATTGTACCAATGTTGAATAGATTATACCGTCTACTTTTAGACAAGGTACCTACTTAATTAAATTCACTTTCGATAGCTGATCAACGAAAGTTGCTCAACTGGAATCAATACGCGTGAACCCGGTATTATACGGCGCTAAGATAATCGCTTTCGTTACAAAAAAAAATGTTTTTATTTCCTAGCCTAATACTATATTTTATTTGTACAGATAGTGTGGTCTTCTTCAGTGGTCTGAATAACCTATTTTTTAATATAACAATGACCCTTCTCATAAAAAAAAACATAAAATAAATTTCTCATGTAAAGAATTTCCATTCCATTTTTGTCCTGATTGTACTTACTTAATCAGTTTATTGATGAAACCAAGAGTATTTTTTTATAATCAATAAACTAGCTTTTCAAAACTTGCTACTAAAGTCGGATTATTTACCCAAAAGTACATTTGCAGAAGAAAAGTCTGTACAGTAATATAAAGTAACTACTACTACCCTCTGTCTACTTCAACCCCAACACATAATTCATGAGCTATAAATATAAAACCTCTGTAAACTAGGTTAATGATATTCACTCAACACCCATAAAGTCTCATTATCCGTGACACGGGAACGATAAACCATAATAATGTGTTAGGACAAAGACGGAACACTGTGATTCATCTACAGAAATAGCATCGCCACATATGAACCTTGTTTGTAATAACTCATCACTCACATTCCTAAGACCAAACTATTATATTTTCACGTTACATCACGTAATCTCTAGATAATATAAAACAGAGTCACTTGTTATTCACGTCTGTCCAAAAGTCTAAATTCTTGTACTAATGGCGGTCTTCCAGCTAACAGCACTTTCTTCCAAACAACCAAGCGATCATATTAAGCCGCTTTCAACCATTCTGATGTAGGCCTTCTTCATTTACCTCCATTCCGATCTATTTTGGGCTTTTGAAAACCATTGTTTACCCGCGACTACCCTTGAGATGTGGTCCTTCCAGAGTATTTGCCTTTTCCTATCCCAGGGTCTCCATTCCAGTACTGTCTTCCACCAAGACTCCGATTTTCGGGCGATGTGTCTAGCCCATTTCCAATTCAAATTTGCTATTCTATTGGCATTGGAAACCTCTAAAACATTACGAACATAAAATTTACTATTACATTTTCCACTTCTGTCTGATTTTATGTAAGAGTCAAACTTTATTGGTCCTATATTGACTTCTATGAATCTGTAGTGGAATCATACAGCATTCTTACCGTATTGCGCGTCTCAGTAAAACGATAGATAAAACAGTACTTAGCGTATGAGTAACACATCTCGTCAAGTGTTTCGTGTTTTAATGATATTTCTGTTACGTCGTTACTCATTTTTGTTTGTTACAATTATGTCTAATTTAATCTTACCTGACTCTTACTTTGGCATGTAGAATTGGACGATTTGACTGAATTTAGACCTAGAACATTTGGAATGGATTTTGTACTAAATCCAGCAGTTTTAGATTTTTTTTTAATATACTTTGGAAACGGAGACAAGAAGGCTTGCTTCTATAATACCAATAAAAATTTCGTAACAAAAGGCCATTGATGTGCCAATAGCCTTCTATTACGAAAAATATAGCCTGCATCGTAAGTGTCCTGTATATTAATTGACTTTTACAGTACTTTCTCGGGGAAACACCCACGCCCTCTTCATTCCGTTCCAGTCACATAGTACCTTATACTAAAACCTGTTTGAAGCAACATAATTTATACAGTGAAAACTAAACCAAAAATCATTTATTGCACTCAACCCATTACCATAACTATTGCTTATGCAAATGTCATAATTTCGCTGCACGCACACCTATAAAGTAAAATAGAGAAATCAAGGAAAACGGTCATAAAACATGACCGAAGTTGTAAAATCACTGCGGGCCGACAATAATTTCTAATCTTGAATATGAGAGAACCCACCGCGTAAGTCGCATAACATATCGATCGCCAGCTGCAGTCACACAATGGACTGCGCCACTTCACTAAAAGTACCTTTTGTTGTAACGAAACCCAAATAAAACTTGATGTAGACTCGACATTAACTTTGATATTTTAACTGAAAATTTAATTCTCTCGGTAACTATATTTTTTTATGAGATGACGTCCAATAGAATGATTTTAAAGATACATACGCGACAAAATGAGAACCACCACCTTCTTGAAGTCGGCTAATAAATGAACAAGACCGACACTGGTTCATCGCAACGATCGCAGCAATCAAAAAACGTATAATGTATAAGCATTACATACATTATTTCCTATTCTAATCGAGGAATTGCAATCTATCGATTTAGTATCGATGATATCATAGCAACAGTAGGCCTACCATGAGTTTATCAATATGACATCGTAAACGCCATATAGAACGGTTACGTGTTCACGCGACTACACCAAGGCTACGTTTTCATATCTACCATGGGATCATTTCACATCTAAAGTTTACGCTATCGCCGCTACGTTACCGTTAAAAAGTAAGTCCTTAAAACAAAAGAAACTATGACGCAGCATTGTTTAAGCAAAATAGACTTTATCACATTTGTATGAAAGGTATTCTACAACCATAACCCGCTATACGTTACTTATTATAATGAGGATTGTATTCGGGAACGCGAGTGAATATTATATAAACAATCAAATAAGATAAGGACTATTTGTTTAGTTTAAGCAACTTAGTAACGAGGCAAGCCGGCCTTGCGATGGTAAGCAACATGCCAGCCCATAGTCAACTGCATTTTACTGCGTAGACATTAGTTATTACATCCCTTAAGTTGTAATAATAAAGCAAAGCTCGGTCATTTCAAAAGCTACACAGCGGAATACAGAAATACTACTTGGCGGTAGAATACCTGACAATACGTCAGGGCAGGTCGGAGGGATGTAGGCGTCTTAAAAACTGCCCATTGCTGTCGTGGCCACCCATCACTGGATTAGTATTCCTTTATACGTCTGGAGTATGAAATTCTGATCCAAAACGCTCAATAAATACACCTAAATGCCACACAAAATAAAAAATAAGACGCCATTTTACTTTTACTGTACTTGTTTCACCCATATAAAATACAGTGAGAGCCACACGAGAGCACGTTATAGTAATCTATTGTTTATTCTATCACAAAGTGTCAAATTATTAACTCATGGTAGCATAAACATCAGTTACTATACAATCGTATTCGAAAACGTTAGCTACGTTTCGTTTTTGCCAACTACATTATTAAACTGTACCGTTTCACAAAACTCGTAGTAGAGCAAGTATAGAAAACTACAGTCTGTATAGACACTTGACAGTATTCTACCGTCGTAAATTAGTTATTAAAACTCGTGGTAGGCCTACAGGATATCGATTTACTTAAGCAATTTTGGCGACAGTAGCAACGGAAATAAAAACTGGACGCTTTAGGAATTTATAATAAACTTATAATCACTTCCTCCTTTAAAAATGCAATCCGCATTATGCGTCGTACCACGTTACTGGTATGGTGAATGGGTAGAGAGCTATGCTGTGGTAAATTGATCCGTCAGTCTATGTTGAAATGAGATACTGCGTAAGCTCTCGTCCCTAGGTTCCAAGTTTTTGATGTACCTTATGAGGGAGGAGGATTGAAATCCAGATTATTGAAGGGTTTCACGTCTATATATATACCTGTATGTTACACTGTTATACTTCTCGATATAAATGGAACAATTGCAGTGTTACTTCATGGTGTGGGACTCGTAATATGAGTGTGCTTTGATATTTGAGTACTAAGTATTCGTCGACCCGTGCCATATTTGCTTATTCACAAGAGTACTGATTTTTAAGTGCACACTTTTTTATTTTTATTGAACATCTCATTGCATAAATATAGCCAGACATGAGGACCAATAATTTATAAAGGTATACTGATAGTTCCAAATGAATGTACACAACGTCTCTCCTATTACATATTGCTCCATATAATGCGCTGACCTGAGCAAACTGACAAGTATTGTTTCCAAAAGCGCTATGTAGAAATTAGATCCGTTGCAATTTTCTCAACTTACAATACATAGCGGATACTAAGCAATACATATATCTTTGTCACCTATACGACGCCACGATCAATGTGGTATGCGGTAGTTGAGATATATAATTATGGTAGTATATGTGAGTTTTCCTTTGAATTATTTATGTAATTTCATGCACATAAAGTACAAGGCGATAAGTAGATTCTACTTAAAGAAAAGAATACAAGTCGACGAACGAAGTGAAGGAGGATGTCGCAAGCAAGACAAGCAGAATCTGGACGAGAGAAGCCGAGGATCGATCATAGCTAGTCATTGGCATGTAACTGGAAAGGTCTATATTCATCGGGTGATAATTAAACACTGATGATGACGAATCTTTTAACACCATCCTGACAAGTGAACAACTAACCTACCTTCGAATTTATAGTGCATACACTGCAAAACAGCCCTTCGCAGCCCAATAGTTTTGTGATCCATATCCATCGCGCAAATCTGATAAAAATACAAACAAATGCGTTTATTCTGACCTCTAAAAATTATATGCTCCAGTTATTTACGTAATTAAATTTTTACGATGCAATTAAAAAATTATACAATTGGAACACAGAGTGTAATCGCTTGGATAAAATACAACAAATGTAAATAAGACACGTTGCAATGTTCACAATTTTAGTCCAATCTTTACACGGTTCCTTTGAGTATAACACGGTTCTAATTAATAGATACATTGAATTACTGCCATCGATCAAATTCTGCTCACGAAGGAAAACAACTCAGTTGGATCACAAAAAGATTGGATAGCGAATGCGCAGGTTATTCGATACAATGGCGGCGAGTGAGGATCAAGCAAAAACTCGCTCTGTCCATTCCCATCCAATACTGCTGCAATACATGCATTTCATTCTTTTTACACTTGCTGTGTAAATCTAATCGGATAATAATCTACTTCCAGTTAAGCCAGAAACATTAGCAAAACTGCAGTAACTGTGGTTATTTTAAGACCAAAGAAATAAAACCATTAAAAGTTTTGTAATCTACGTTTTGTATCAATATTTGCATAATTAGTTTGCCAATTGGTATTACAAGCAGAAATATTTAACGCACTTTATAATGAACCGTGTATCGCTATTATTTTTATAATTTACTTATTTACCTTACGCTTTGGCCCCACGTAAGTACATTATACAACAAGTTAAGACGTTGTATTGTAGAATGTTTTTTAAGGTAAGTCATTGATAGCGCATAATGTAATAATATTCTGGGTTGTTCATAAGAGAAAAACAGCAAACATTTTTTCTTATCTCAAAATAATGACATAAAATTCGTAAGATTTATATTTTTATGGAATGTTATTAAGTATGTATATTAAATTCCTAGATTCAGAATAACACACGCACCCTGATTTGGTGTGAATGTGCAGTTCTAAATATAGCCGTGGCTCAACATCTGAGGGGAATTTGGAGGTTCAAAGACCTCGCGAACCGGCCCGTGCCATGAGTGTACCAATTTTATGAGAGAACTCGACCGAAACGAAGTTCATGGGCATATATCGATGATGCATTCATAAAATAGGGCCATTGTTTAAATTGTGTGTAATAATAATACCTATTTGTTTATTGAAAAGATTCGTTTATTCCTGTGCCTGTTATTCTCTAACCACATTACACTTTTTCTCTATTATAAAATCTTATGTAATGACTTTACTAAGAATGGAAGAGATTACTAACACAGTTACAGTCTTTTAGAAAACAAAGAAAAATCAGCTGTCTATAGACCCAGTGTAACGAATAGAAGACTACTGTACCTATTGTATTGACAAAAATAACAATATAATTAAAAAAATATGAACCTAGAGCTACACTTTCAAAAGCTATATATCGCGTTGGTAACCACTTTTATCTTAATTTATAACCAGAGCTATACAATGCATTGCCTATATATTAGATTTCCTGTACATAATAATCACTTTTCTAAGAGCTAGTGCTCCTGGAAGTTCTTATGTAAGTAGTTCTTGTGTCGCTTGGCATTCATCCAATCCTATAAATGTCCTAAGCGAATACACATAGCCGCAGCTTCCTTATCGAGGCAATTGGCGAACGGTTTAAGAAATACAACATAGAGATCTTATGTCGATAAATATTTATTGCTACTTTGATGTAACCATGACAGCGTTCTTGACAGAATCTGGAATCAGTTCTAAAATCAGATTAAACTATTACGTGGAAATTGAATATAGGAAATGTTGACGTGTTCATCTGTTCAAAAAATAAAGACATTAAAATGTAGGAAACGACAAACAGTAAGTAGCTCGAATTAATAGTCTCTCGGAAACTGGAAATGTACTCGCCTCTATTACACGGGACTTTATTTCCTAACCTACCAACTACAAGACACTTTTAAGTACTCTTTATACGAATATAGGATTATATATGTAGTAGGTACAATTAATGTTCAGATATACAAGATGTACGACAAATAAGCTAGTACCACGAATGTGGCTCGCAAGGTTCATTGCCAAATTCAATTAACACCAACCGTGTTAATTAAATAGATCGTGACTTCCTAATGCACTAAACAACGAGTAATTCACTGACCTGAATGACATCAATTTGACGGGCCCGTTGGTCTAGTTGGCAGACACCCTGCCTGCTAACCGATGGGTCGTGGGTTCGATTCCCGCCAAGTGTCTGGGTGTTGTTTATCTATTTAAGTATGTATTTACAAAAAAAAAAAAGTATATAAGTATTAGTATCAGTTGTCTGGTTTCCATAGTACAGGCTCTGCCTAGTTTGGGATTGGATGACCGTGTGTGGATTGTCCCAAGATATTATTATTATTATTATTATTATTATATTATTATCAATGAAATATTACCCATTTTAAGAAATACACTATCCTTAAACCAGAGTGCTTATAAAGTGCGAATAATTTGGAGACAAAGATCACTCGCTTAAGCTTGCTGTTAGAGAAAAGTTTAACTATCCTTCACTAATATTAGGTAAACCTAAAATTACGGTAAAGTTTAAATCATGTCAAATTATTCTTTCAGAAATTTCGTGAAAGCATCGACCTATATCGCATGGACCTTAATTATTACACAAATAAAGCCTATTACTGAATATCTATAAAACATAACCTACATCACTAATAGCCGTTGCGACTAAATAGCCAAATTATTTCCAAACACAATTTTAGGAATCATAAATACTTACTATAATAACCTCTGACACTAAAGTTGTAACAGATGTTGTGACACATAAATCTTATTAGCTAATAGATTATTGGTATTGATTATGGCAATACTGTAGACCAGAAACAAGTTTATGAAATTAAGGTCTTGTTAAATTTGTTAAACAATTTGTGGCTGGACCTGGACCACACAGTGAGCTTTATTGAAACCGACATGAAGGTTGAATGGGGCTTAATAGCTAGTTAAATGTTATGACAGGACCCTCCAAAGGGAATATCGGGCGTTGTTAGGAAGTTTTTAAAGAAAAACATTGTGACTAATTAAACAATATTTTATTCGACGGGATTGAAAAACATCTTTGTTCAATAAAATACGAAACATTGTGTGGGACAGTGTTTCAATACCAATTTATAAATATACAAAGAGCTGACATGTCAGGTGGTCACCCACCATCAGTTTGTTTTCCTTTTAAGGTAAAAAAGAACGCGAATATTATTATCAAGTTCCATATTGGGCGAAATACTAATTATCATCTTGAAAATCTTTAGTGAATTTTACTTTTAGGTACAGAAAGCTAAGTACCTACTTGCTTAATAATTAAGACCTTCAACGTACATACTACGTCGCCGTTTTAAATGACCAGTTGATTGGTTGGAAAATATTAAGCAGAACATCAAGTCAAATCAACTGTTGAATTTAAGACACTCGTTTGAAGAGCCGTAATTATTTGAAAGACATTTCAGTATTCGGCTATTTGGGAATATATTCCATCGTAGTATTGACGTTGACGGGCCTGTTGGTCTAGTGGTTAGACACCCTGGCCGCTACCCAATAGATCGTGGTTTCGATTCCCACCAAGTGTCTGGGTGTTTTATCTATATAATTATATAAGTATGTATTTACAAAAAAACGTATTAAGTATTAGTATCAGTTGTGTGGTTTCCATGGTACAGGCTCTGCTTAGTTTGGGATCGGATGACCGTGTGTAGATTGTAAAAGAAAACATTAATATTATAAACAACGAAGCAGAGAGCTTAGAACGAACTGAAGACGAAATTATTTTAAGTACCTAAGTATTTAATTCGAAGTCATATAGTTCCTGCGTACATCTAAAAATATATTATGTAAAATATCGAAGTGTTTAGGCTATATAAATTGGCTTCCACAAAAACAGACGCCAATTTTTTTCTCTCAGAAATATCTCGTCGGTCGGTCGCCAGAGTGCCCAGACGCGAAAGAATCCCGTATGTCACATTGCTTAAGGTCATGTCTTCACTAGTGTGAATGTGACCAGACGATTATGTAAAGCCCGCTTAGAATCCCGCTAAAGTGTCATTAGTATCCTAGACCCCGGCATACGATTCGACGATAGAATTACAATAAGCTGCTTCGTGGCTAATACTTATCGCTTGGATTACTATTAAACAGCAATAAAACTATATTAAAGTGAATTTCGTATTCACAGAATAATGCAATCAACTTAATAAATCTATTATAAACCAGATCACATTGTTGTGTAACACAACAAATACGTGATTTTTGCTGTTGCTTTAGATTTTCACGGCGTTTTATAATAATTTGACTTACAGTATTGTTTAAGTTTGCGTTATTCTGGCCCTGTTAAAAACGGCATAATCACGAGATAACCAAGATGTAGATACAAGAGACACAGATTAACGTTTGGATATAATGAACCAGAAAAGATATCGATACTTGAATCACAGTCAGCTTCAGCATCAAAGGTTTCTGTAGACACAGGTCTTCCGAAAACTTCGATACAGAGCCGCATGAAGAAGCTTCCATATGAAACACGAAACGGTTATGTCGGTGCAACTACGTGAAGCCATCCAATATGGGCTGGCTAGTAGTTACAACTTCCCGGTAGCGTTAAATTTGGCATAGATCTAGATCCTATGCTAGTTCATGACATGAATCACCAGAAAATGCATTAATCGCTGTGCAAATCTACTGTTTGTCGTCGGAACCGCTGAATCACTTACTTTTTCACTTACTGTTTCATAACCAGGTCAAAATCACTTCATTGAGGAAGGAAAACGTAAAATTGATGACTATCAAATTCTTGGACACGTGTTCTTTTCACATCTGTTCACATTTTTAATTAACTTTAATATAGCCATTATTGGATCATGGATCATTTAATAAACACCTTTTTGTCATAGGTGTCACAGACAGTCCTCTGTGCAGAGCGTGCATGGAGGAGGAGGAGACAGCGGCCCACGTGCTACTGAGTTGCCCGGAGGTCGCAACATACAGGGCTATGTACTTCGGAAACCCGAGACCCGTACTCTCCGAGAGATTGTCAGCGGCATTAAGCGCCTGCTGGCCTTTCTCGAGGAGTTGGGGTGGATCGAATAAATTCATTCCCACCCGCACGCAAAATACACGCTTTGACGTGGAGTTGCGGAAACCAGCCCGTTATACCAATACCATTAAAGGCATTATTTTAAAGCCATTTCAGTAGGTATCATAACTGTGGATTCTATAATAATGTGTGTAATTTACGCAAAATGTTTTCCTGTTGTGTTATCTTCTTCGTTAGCCCCGTAGTTTTTAATTGCTATTTATTATACATAAATAATAGCAGTGGTTCTGGAGTGGAGACCGCGAATCTGGAAGCGTAGTGTAAGACGCCCTGTGACTAGGTAATGATGATGATGAATAACAGTAGGTACATTGAGGGGAAAGAGCCACAATAACGTCGACGCATCCTGCAACATCCAGATCTTGCTGTAAGAGCAATCTTTCCAATACATGACTAAGCCTTTGCTAAGCCAAAATAAAACCAGATTCAGTAAGTAAGTACTGTAAGCACTAAGACAAACTAATTCCAATTAAAATATCAAACAGCAGCACGAATATTTCAGCTCTCACTCGGCACCTAGAAGATGGGGGATGAAGAAGAAACTCTATGGGGGTCAATGATATTGTATATAATATCATTGATGGGGGTAGATTATGAAAAATGTGTCACACTTATACTTCATAACAAAGCACCAACCGCAACCTCCGCCCAAAACAAACACGAACTGAATGGACCATTATTAAAGAAGTTAATCACACCTTTATTATTGTTTTTACATACCTTACAGAAACAATTGGGGCTTACGTGGAGCCGGTATTCCAAATTAATAAACACACACTGACTCGCACTGCACAAATATAGCACAATTTACACTGGGATATTTTTTCCGGGGTGGTGACAGATGCGTTTCTTGTCGCGTGGATGTCAAACGTGTCCTTGAGGGACGCGGCGGCACGCCATGTTGTTTTGAGGACGGGCGCGTGGCGACTGCGCGCGGCCGCCCCTTGCTTGGCGCATGCGCGGTGCGTCACCCTTATCCCGCCCGCGCCCGGCTTCCCTTGTTGCTCGCTCCCGAATCCTGTGCCCTTGCGTGGTACAGCAAGTTTTTTTTTTGGTTATAGCTTTGGTTTGTAGATCGTTATTTATAGGTCGCGTAGGTTAATTTCGTTTTGAAGTTGTGCTTGTACCTTGCTCGTAACGAAAGCGAAAGTGAAAATAGGTAAACAGTGGGCCCAAGTATTCGCCCCTTTAGTTCTCCTCGATCTCGATGTTAATTTATGTAGGTTTTTTTTTTTTTTTTCATTTATTTATCGTTTAAAGAATACATATAATATGCTGTTAGCTTATTATAGCATTCAAAACCACGGAGGTTTATACAGGCTATGCTATAACGGCTTACATTGAGACTTAATCAACATTTATTAGTTAATATAAGTAGGTATTAATCTAGGTTAACTAACAGGTTACAAAAAATAAATGAAGTTGCAGAGTTAATGGATTGAAGGGTAAATGCATTTGTGAACTCAATATCAATTATTGTTTAAATTATTTAGATAGTAAACTTTAAGTTTATCTTTAATATTCCTACCTATGTACCTCTAAATACGTACTCAGTTTTTTTTTTTTTATAACGACAAACAACGACGGCGGTAACAGCTCAGTGGGAGAGCGCTTGCCTTGAAAACAAGGTGCGCAGGTTTGAGCCCCGGCTCGCACCTCTGATTACTGTAATTAATCATGTGCGAATCGTATTTGTGCGATTGTTACTAGCTTTCGGTGAAGGAAAACATCGCGAAAAACCTGCATGTCTGAGGAAGCCTAACCACAGAATACATATAATAGCCCTATCTAGCTTACGAATGACGTGTGAAGTCCGCCAACCTGCATTTGGCCAGCATAGTGGACTACGGCCTAAGCCCCCTCAACTTGAGTGGGGGGGCAACAGTGGGACATTAAAAGGGGCTGGTACACGCCAGCCCATGGAGTAGGTATGTATTGATTCTCGTGAAATGTCAAATTAGTTAGGTATTAGGATTAGAAGTTTTGAGCCGAGTAAGGTCTTTTTTTTTGGGAATGATAGACGCTGTTGGCCGCAGATGGCCATTACAGCCTCACCGGACAATAGGAGGCGAGCGCTTAAAGCACTCTAGCCTTAACGGCAGAAGTAGCGACAAGCTCTCCTATAGTGTCCTTCACACCGACCAGCGACCCACCCCGGCTTCGCGCGCATAAACTTTCCTCTTGATTCACTCTATTTATTGCTGAAAACTGCATTAAAATCCTTTGCCATACGTAGGTACCTAGTTGCGGAAGCGACTTTGATTTTGCCCGAATGCCGCAGGAAGAGCGTTATGTTTTAGAGAGTATGTATGCAAGGGTATTTCTTTGGCACGACCTACAGCCTGATGGATTTTGAACGACTTGTTACTATATAGAGAGTATGTATGTAAGTATGTATGCAAGGGTATTTCTTTGGCACGACCTACAGCCTGATGGATTTTGAACGACTTGATACTTTATAGAGAGTATGTAAGTATGTATGCAAGGGTATTTCTTAGGCACGACCTACAGCCTGATGGATTTTGAACGACTTGATACTATATAGAGAGTATGACATGGGCGTACGCAGGGGGGCAGGGGGTCACTCACTCAGTTGACAATATTTTGTTTCATTATACATTTATTTGAAAGTAATTGTAAAAGGGATTTATGTTTTCAATTACAAATCATCATGTTAGAATTTAAAAAATAAAATTTTGGCGCTGCGCGCTCGATTTTGATCGATGACAGACATGTTTGTAAGTACCTACTAATATGAATGATTTTTTAACGGAGGTTACCTTGTAACCGGTTTGCAGACGAGCCACTATTTTTAAAGAATTGCTTTGTGCCCCTTTTTAACCAAGTTACAGAAAAGGAAGAGGTTCATTTCATTTCATTTCATTTCATTTATTTGCGTTTTGTACATACAGTCTTAAGCTAAAGGTTAAGTTACCTAAAACTATACTAATATGTACATACCCTGGCAGGGTGTCGCAAAGAGGGAGTACAATAATTATATGAAAAGTTACAAGTTACATTTATCTTCCATAAATTATTTTATATTATAATAACATTTTTGCAATAAAAATAATTTAAGCTTCGATTCTCAATATGGATGTAGTTTTTTTTTATAATTTTATTACCTCAGGACCAGAACTAAATTAC
Source organism: Furcula furcula (assembly GCA_911728495.1). Taxonomy (NCBI): domain Eukaryota; kingdom Metazoa; phylum Arthropoda; class Insecta; order Lepidoptera; family Notodontidae; genus Furcula; species Furcula furcula. The sequence continues at coordinate 21,017,333 of OU452255.1, forward strand.
ATAGTTAACCGATTTGGAAAATTTGAAAGTAGATATTTCTAGATTGTTTAAATTTTCATCACAATCTAGTTCTGTTTATGGGATCCATGAGTTATTGAGGAAAATCCTCAAATAGTATAGGTACCTACGAGTATATACATACATCGCTTCGTGTGGCGGATCACCCCCTTCCCTCTAATAGGTATGGTAGTGATGGCTGCTGCTCGAGTTAACTCGTACGCGGGTGCTGCTTGGGGGGACTGGTCCGACTAATATCCCTTTGGCCTTTTAGTTTGTTGTAATTTTGTCGTAATTTATTTTTTTCTTCTTTTCTCCCTTGTTTTATGTTTCGAACGGCAGGACACACTACCCCTAATGTTGATCCAATTGTTACAAGATAAAGAATGTTTCAGCCCGCACTTGGCCATCGTGGTGGACTATGGCCTAAGCCCCCCCATCTTGAGGGGAGGCCCGTGCCCAGCAGTGGGACATAAACAAGGGCTGGTAGTATTATAATTATTATAAAGAATGTTTAAAAAAAGTGAACAAATGGCAAGCCCGCTGAGTTTCTTGCCGGATCTTCTCAGTTGTGGCCGCGTTGTGATCCGGTGGTAGCTGTTAAAAAGTTGTCCATTCAAAAGTGGTTCGTTAAGCCTATTTGAAATAAATATTTTTGACTTTGACATAATTATGTATTTAGCGATTTTGATATTAGCAACAAAAAAACAAGAATTTGCAGTCAGAGAGTATCATTTGGCGAAGTGGAATTGACTTTGACTACTTATGATGAAGCAAAATAAATAGTAAAATCGAATATAATAATAAATAAATAATAATATCTTGGGACAATTCACACACGGTCATCCGATCCCAAACTAGGCAGAGCCTGTACTATGGAAACCAGACAACTGATACTAATACTTATATACTTTTTTTTTGTAAATACATACTTAAATAGATAAACAACACCCAGACACTTGGCGGGAATCGAACCCACGACCCATTGGTTAGCAGGCAGGGTGTCTGACCACTAGACCAACGGGCCTGTCAGCATATATAGCACCATCAAATTGATCTGATGACGAAGCCGTAACAAAAAAATTATCTTAGCCGTGTTTAGGGCTTATTGGATTGTCATAAGATGCACTCGGGCTATAAATGATTTTAATGGTAATTTCCCTCGTTTTGTCAGAAGGTCCTGTTTGTCAGAAGGCAGATGTCATAGCCTCGTTATTTCCTTTAACAATCTGTCACGTGGTCGCTAAATAACTAGCTGGCGTCCAAAAAAATCAAAAACCATTTTAGCTCCAGCAAAATTGTTTAAAAAAAATTAACCGAAGAAAGGGGTTTAGCGATCTCTGAAATTACCCCATGTAAAAAAACCCATGTGAAAAAATATTTTAAACGTTTTAAAAAGTAGCCTAAGTTGATTCTAAGGCCAAAATCTAGAAATGATGTCAGTATCAAGTCTACAGCATTTGTACTTTTTGAGTTTTTGTAGGTGACAACTAGACAAAAATTGTTTTAAATTTGGATTTGGATAAGTTAGAGGAAATTCCCAACCAAAAAAAACAAAACCGCTACTACAAACGTCAATTATAGTTAATGTTCATTTATCCATTTTTTGAAATCGATCGATCTATTATTGCTCAATACGCAGATAGTGAGTAGAGATATCAAATACCTAGTATTCAATAATCGCAAAAAAAAATCATAAACAGTTTCGACGGTGGAAATAAACAGATTTTAATAACCGACTTAATTATAATTAAAGTTAATTGACGTTTATGAGTGCGGCATTTAAATATACAATGTATTTACTTGTTTTTTTGATGAATTTGACCACCAGCAAAAAAATCTTAACTTGCCCCCCTAGACCAAAAGCTGCGTACGCCCATGAGTATGTATGCAAGGGTATTTCTTTGCCACGACCTACAGCCTGATGAATTTTGAATGACTTGATACTATATAGAGAGTATGTAAGTATGTATGCAAGGGTATTTCTTTGGCACGACCTACAGCCTGATGGATTTTGAACGACTTGATACTATATAGAGAGTATGTATGTAAGTATGTATGCAAGGGTATTTTTTGGCACGACCTACAGCCTGATGGATTTTGAATGACTTGATACTATATAGAGAGTATGTATGTAAGTATGTATGCAACGGTATTTCTTTGGCACGACCTACAGCCTGATGGATTTTGAACGACTTGATACTATATAGAGAGTATGTATGTAAGTATGCAAGGGTATTTCTTTGCCACGGCCTACAGCCTGATGGATTTTGAACGACTTGATACTATATAGAGAGTATGTATGTAAGTATGTATGCAAGGGTATTTCTTTGGCACGGCCTACAGCCTGATGGATTTTGAACGACTTGATACTATATAGAGAGTATGTATGTAAGTATGTATGCAAGGGTATTTTTTGGCACGACCTACAGCCTGATGGATTTTGAATGACTTGATACTATATAGAGAGTATGTATGTAAGTATGTATGCAACGGTATTTCTTTGGCACGACCTACAGCCTGATGGATTTTGAACGACTTGATACTATATAGAGAGTATGTATGTAAGTATGCAAGGGTATTTCTTTGCCACGGCCTACAGCCTGATGGATTTTGAACGACTTGATACTATATAGAGAGTATGTATGTAAGTATGTATGCAAGGGTATTTCTTTGGCACGGCCTACAGCCTGATGGATTTTGAACGACTTGATACTATATAGAGAGTATGTATGTAAGTATGTATGCAAGGGTATTTCTTTGCCACGGCCTACAGCCTGATGGATTTTTAACGACTTGATACTATATAGAGAGTATGTATGTAAGTATGTATGCAAGGGTATTTCTTTGCCACGACCTACAGCCTGATGGATTTTGAACGACTTGATACTATATAGAGAGTATGTAAGTATGTATGCAAGGGTATTTCTTTGGCACGACCTACAGCCTGATGGATTTTGAACGACTTGATACTATATAGAGAGTATGTATGTAAGTATGTATGCAAGGGTATTTCTTTGCCACGGCCTACAGCCTGATGGATTTTGAACGACTTGATACTATATAGAGAGTATGTAAGTATGTATGCAAGGGTATTTCTTTGGCACGACCTACAGCCTGATGGATTTTGAACGACTTGATACTATATAGAGAGTATGTATGTAAGTATGTATGCAAGGGTATTTCTTTGCCACGGCCTACAGCCTGATGGATTTTGAACGACTTGATACTATATACCCATATAGCGCTTTTTGGTAGTCGTTACGAAACAACTCGACACTTTCGTGTCGACACTGATTCATTCTAGTAACATTTTCTGGTCGCCGAGTCGACTTTGTTCCGTCGCTGCGACTAAAAATGGGGAACAGTCGACACAGTAACATTTGGTTTTAAAGTTACGTCGCAGTGTGGTAACATTGTTCTTAGTCTGCGACCACTTCTCAGAAATCATTCGTTCTTTCATGGTTCCTTCATTCAATTTTTGTTTAGTGAAGTGAAGTTTTAAAATGAAAAAAATAATAAGAAGAAAAAGTTATCGGCCATCAATGTTTTGTCAACATAAGTTTTTATTACTAAATTACTTGGATTTTATCGTTCAAATAGAGGTGGGAAAGGAAATTCATTGAGTAATTTGTTGAAATAGTTTGAAATTTATCAACGCGCCATCATATTAATGTAATTTCACCTGTGTATTACAATGTAAACAATATTTTTACTGACATGTCTTTACATTCCCAGAGCTTGGAAGCTTTTGCTTTAATAGATTAATCTCTTTTAATACTTACTATATATTATGGAACCAAGAATACACCATAAAGTTGGTAAATAATTGGATAAAATATTTTTATTTAAAGAGAATATTTAAGTCACAACTGGTCACTAAGTTACGAGACTGTGTCGACATATGTCGACGCGAAATCAGAAGTAGTTATAAAGTTACCGAATTTACAAAATGGTATATTGTTTCCAGCAATTCTCAATCTTTTGGAGGCCATACAAATAAAATGACGACTACAAGCAAATGTGGTGGCAAGTGTGGCAAGTGGTGATCAGGATCTAATCGGTTTCTAAATGAATCATCAGTACGCAAAGGCATGTCCGTTCTGGGAAAACTCATATGCCGACCTCTTCTATCGTATTTTCCGATTACTGTACATTTCATGCATCCGTGGTAACTGTTAAACCCCACAGTACCTGAAATAAAAAATATTACGAAATACTTATATATTACATTATTTAAAACGCACCGTACCTCCGCTCCGGTACACTACTTTTATATATTTAATTTTGCACTCACCTTTTATAAAGCACCTCGCAGATGTATCACATATAAAGCAACGAATTTTGATGGTAACTATTTGCTTTTGAACCAGTAATCCATCATGAAATAACTTTAAGAGCTCATTTACAAATGGATGCAAAAATAATTCCAAACGCGGTTTTGTGCTTCCTAAAAATATTGCTATAACTAATGGAGCAACATCTATGCCGTCTATTTTACACAAAATAGGCCAGAATTCATTTTTTGTACTTTTAGCTATCGGTAAGCCGTCTATGTTGAAAGACAAAAATATGCATGTCGGCAACTCTGTGGTCATTTGAGACAAAACTTCTTTTAAACAATGCTCTATGCCATTATACCAATATTTTCCATTGTTATTATATTATTAAATTTTGGTGTTTATAACCGACTTCAAAAAAGGAGGAGGTTCTCAATTCGTCTGTATATATATATTTTTTTCTATGTATGTTCACGCATAACTCTGGCAATTATGAACCAATTTGAAAAAAAACTTTCTTCCATCCATTCTTTAATCCGTTAATTGGGTCCCATAAAAAATGTGAGACGGAATCGTTTCGGATTTTTACTAATTTTTAACTACACTTGTAGGAACAGTTTGAAAAACAGTGTCTTATGACGACTTATTTATTTACATTTTAGCAATATATTGTTCAGTAACAATGTCGTAACGTTACAACACTTCGTGTAAGTATATATTTTAAATTACTATTCTTGTAACATAGTTACCACACCGTTACTACACATAAACACATAGTGTTTAAAAATAAGTCGACACAAATGATTACGTTACGTGTGAACACAGAGACTACACATAGTAACTAAAAAAATTCTGGTCACATTGTGTGCGAACTGTTACCACACATAGAGTAACAAACCCCACACAGTAACCATGTTTCGTAACAGTTACGAAACTATGCAACGTGTTACTGCTTTTATGATTCTGTGACCGAAAAGTGCTATATGGGTAGAGAGTATGTATGTAAGTATGTATGCAAGGGTATTTCTTTGGCACGGCCTACAGCCTGATGGATTTTGAACGACTTGATGCTTTTATAATTTTTAGTTGTTTTATACTAATGTAAAGATAAAGATGACAAGCGGTAGAATAACGACGAGCATCACCCACTGAGTTTCTTGCCGAATCTTCTCAGTGAGGGCAAGTTGGGCTCTGGTAGTCGAGACAGTTCTCATATAGGAGACACTTCGAGTCGAACTCGTCGTCCCCCTGCCCTGCAGGCTTGAGTGCTATAAGCCTCTTGTCCACTGATTGTTTACCTATTATGTCATGGTCAATACAACATTACTATGGCTAGGGTCGTGGTACCTATACCCAATATGTCATATTCCTGCCAATTGTCTTTCCTGGCCATGGTGATACCACGGTCAACAAACGCACCGGTCGGTCACCACACCACTCTTCATAGATACTATTATTGTTCCGATTTCGATCTCATAAAGAAACACAGGAACATGCTTATTAATACGGTTATGTCATCTTGTCCATATAGTGGTTATTCTAAAATAGAAAACAAAAGAAACATTAATCATGTAAGTATTTGACTTTATTTAGAGTACACGCTCGATTTCTACATGTGTAATTTTTACTGTTTTTAACCAACTTCAAAAAAGAAGGAGGTTCTCAATTCGTCTGTATTTTTTTTTTCTTTGTTTTTCTCGATACTTTAGCGCGATGATGTACTGCTGTTTTCGTATCTGTAACTAAATAAATTATCGAAACTATTTTGCAAGCATCAAATCCGAATCCTATCACAGTGAATAAGTAAAACCACTTTGTAACCAGTCCGGTCGCCCGGTCGTACACATGTAATTTTATGATTATGTTCAAAAAACATTGTTAAACCAAAAATAAAACAAAAAGTTAGTAAGTAAATGAACTGTATCTTCATTGTTCCCTATACGGGGGCGTGGAGCCGTCACACGGGAACGGGTGATGTCTGTTGCATTCTCAGTACCTACCTACTTACTTCCAAATCGCCCACACACACCCACGCTAAACACGATCATCTATTATAACCTCCACCTCTATCCACAAATAACCACTAAAAACCAACCTTATTTAGTTGGGGTTACAGGCTAAAATGAATGGCTTGTTTTCAAGATGTAACTACATGATTGAATGAAAATGAAAGCGCGGCGGCGGCATTGTGTAAAGGGATCCTTTATAAAATATGTACTCATAAACAAGTGAAAATTAATAAAAATACTCCGACTCCGGAGAACAAACTCTTAAAATTACTTTTTTTGAATAATTATTATCATCACCAAAATATCATTGATCATCACCAACGTCATTTGTCTACCATCTACTCATCGGGACCTATTCAACGAGTCCAAATTCAGTTGGTCTAAATTTATTGGAACAGTGACCACCTTCGATAATGAATTTTTTTTTATTGTATAGACACATATTTTTGCTCCATCTTCACATCCTATCCAATGAGTCCAAATTCAATGAGTCTACGTTCAATGGAGCAGAGTTCTTGTTCTAATCCATCATAAGACCCTGAATACCATCTTTCTACTAACTTAGTTACTTACTCATCGAAACACCTATTTATTATATCCAACGAGTCCTATAATTCGGTGGGTCTTCTTATTTTTTCTTATTTCAAAGGTAGTTCAATCAAGATGGTTCTCAATATTTATTAATCAATGGCACATAACTTATTAAAAAAAACAATTTCATAAGTTAAACAAAAAAAAATTAACTTATTAAGTGTAGCAAAATTGGACCTTGTGGTACCCAAGATGCTGGCAGCATCTCCTCGCTGAATAGCTTAAAGCCACTCTCTGAGGGAGGAAATGCCCAGCTCTGGGGTCACCTGTGGTGTCGACCAACCTTTTACTTAAACAGCTAAATAAAGTATGGTCAGAAGGGCCCCATGGACCTAGAGTTTCTACTCCAAAAGGAATAAAAACATATTCGGAGCCAATATCCTTATACTTAAATCTTTTTTTATTTTCGGCTTCCTCTGCCGCCGAACCAGTCCTCTTGCTTGTATCCTCGATACGTGACGGTGCCAGTATGCCCACACGAGTCTCATCCCACACCAGCACACGACCCATGCTCCAGGGGATGAGAGACATCCCATCGGGTCTCTTGCCATGATGGTTCTTATATTTTCTAAAGATCGGTCCAGCTGTTTAGAGGTCATCCGCTCTTTCCCAAATTTAGGTAGGGATATTAGGTACTAAAGTATAAAAGACATTTACTTTTTCTATTACTGACATTGGCCCGAAAGCCTTATTGAAATTTAGTACATGTGTAAACCAGGGTCTGATATTGGAGCAAAGGTGGTCACAAGATCTATGCATTAATAAACACAAGGCACACTGAATTTGTACTCGTTGGATAGCTCTCAACGTGTATTTGGTAGAAAAATGGTGATCAAGGTCTGATGATAGAACAGGAAGGTGGTGAACATTAAAAAAAGCTTTGCTCCATTAAACGTAGGACCCACCGATTTTTAAATCGATGGTTAAATCTTGACTAGTAAGTAGGTAAGTAGTTAGTAAGTTAGTAAACAGATACTTGACTAGGTAGTAAGGATAGTACCTAGTCGCGTGCGTGCAGAGTGTTAGATAGTCATTAACCGACTTCAAAAAAGGAGGAGGTTCTCAATTCGTCTGTATATATATTATATTTTTTTTTCTATGTATGTTCGCGCATAACTCTGGCAATTATGAACCAATTTGAAAAAATCTTTCTTCCATCCATTCTTTAATCCGTTAATTGGGTCCCATAAAAAAATTATTGCTTAGTAATAAGTAGTTCCTGAAAAAACAAGAATGTTGACTGCGCAGGAAAGCTGCAAGAAAGCCTATATAGATGACTTTATGTCGCTTTTTAAGGACAAAAATGGTCATAACTCTGGCAAATATTTACCAATTTCAATGATTCTTTTTTTATTCGAAAGAAGAAACCACTGTAATGAACCTGTATGAATTTTATCACAACCGGATAAGAACTTCCTGGAGGACCATGAATGATATGGAGGAATTTATCTGGTAAAAACCATAAAACTGATGTTCTCCTTTACATTTCTCTGACAAATATGAACCGATTTCGATGATTCTTTTTTTATTCGAGAGAGTAAACTACTATGATGATTCCATGCAAATTTCATTACGATCGCGATCGGATAAATTGTTTCTGAGTTTCTAAAGAAACATGAATTATGTAAAAGTATGTAGACGATAATGTGAAATCATAATGATGTCATAACCTACCTAGATCATTTTACCGTCTTCGATGGTTCAATCTTTATGTATGAAAATATCACTAAAAAGTATAAAATAAAATATTTTTTTTTAAAATTGAACCGACTTCAATAACACTAAAAAGTATAAAATAATTTAAATTCTTCCCAGCCAGGCCATCTTCTAGTCCTTGGTCTTCATCTTTACACCTGGTGGAAAAGAAAGATTCAACGTGGCGACCGTGCGGCGATTATCGCGCCTTAAATGCACGCACTGTTCCGGACAGTTATCCGGTTCGGCACATAGGTGACGTCTGCCAGAACCTTGCTGGAAGTACCATTTATAGCAAAATCGACTTAGTGAAGGCATACCAACAAATTCCGGTAAATCCTACCGATATTTGCAAAACCGCAATAATCACACCATTCGGGTTGTTCGAATTCCCGTACATGAGTTTTGGACTTAGAAACGCAGGTCAAACATTTCAACGTTTTATCGACGAAGTCGTGCGTGGCCTTGATTTCTGTTATGCCTACGTTGACGATATCCTGGTGTACTCAAATTCCAGCTCCCTGCATGCTCAGCACCTGGAAATTCTTTTTAGAAGGTTGCATGAGTATGGAGTCGTTATCAACACTGCTAAGAGCGTTTTTGGGGCGAAAGAGAGGTTACCTTTTTGGGGTATCACATCGATGAGGCGGGTGCTAGACCCCCCGTTGACAGAATCCGAGCCTTAGTGGATTTCCCTCCCCCCGAGACTGTTGAAGGAATGCGCAGATTCCTTGGCATGGCCAATTTCTATCGGCGATTCATTCCAGCTGCCGCCAAATTCCAAGCACCTTTAACTGACGCAGTAGCTGCTATTCAGGGTAAAGGCGCCAAGCCTTTCGTTTGGTCTCCTGAGCTTTTGGCGTGTTTCGAAGAGTGCAAGAAAAGTTTAACGTCTGTAAAGATCCTGGCGCATCCAGACTGCAGCGCCTCACTCGGTCTCTTCACTGACGCATCGAGCACTCACGTAGGCTCTTGCCTGCAACAGCGTCGTACCGAAGCAGATGATTGGCAGCCAATCGCTTACTTCAGCAAAAAGCTGAACCTTAAACAGTCTTTATGGACAGCTTATTACAGAGAGCTCCTCGGCGTTTATGAGAACGTTCAGCATTTTAGGCATATTCTCGAAGCGCAGCACGCAACAATTTTTACGGATCATAAGCCGTTGATTTACGCGTTCGCCCAGCGAAGCAGAAGAGAAAAGCTCCCGCCCGCACAGCTGAATCAATTATCTTTCATCAGCCAGTTCACCACAGACATTGTCCACATCAAGGGGGTAACGTCTCGATAACGTCGTAGCGGATACATTGTCTCGTATCGAGGGTATTTCCTTGGAAGCAGACTACGCCGCACTTGCTACTTCACAGCGTTCTGATGAAGAATTAGCGCGAGTTCTTCGCTTAAGCTGGAGGACGTATTAATTCCCGGCACTAATGTAAGCATCACTTGCGACATGTCGACTGGTAAAGCTCGTCCATACCTAACGCCACCATTTCGTAAAGCAGTATTTAACAAGTGCCATAACCTTGGCCATCCTGGTGAGCAGGCTTCTGCACGCATGGTGGCTGAGAGATATGTTTGGCCTGGTGTTAACGCAGATTGTAACAGATGGACTCGTTCATGTTTAGATTGCCAGCGTTGCAAAGTGACAAGACACGTCACGTCTCCATTGAGTAACTTCAGCAGTCCGTCCGACAGATTTAAACATGTTCACATCGACATCGTCGGCCCACTTCCTCACTCTAACGGTTATAATTATTGCCTCACCGCGATTGACAGGTTCACGCGGTGGCCGGAAGCTTGGCCGATGACATCCATCACTGCCGAAGAAGTCGCAGACACCTTCGTGAACGGCTGGGTGTCTCGCTTCGGCGTTCCCAGTATTTTAACAACGGATCAGGGACGCCGATTCGTATCATGCCTCTTTCAACGCCTTATGTGTGTTTGCGCGACTAAGAGGATTCGTACCACAATCTACCACCCATGCGCAAATGGCATGGTCGAGCGGTTGCACCGCCAGCTTAAGGCGGCATTAATGTGCCATGCTGAAACGTGGTCGAAGGCACTTCCATTTGTTCTCCTTGGTATGAGATCGGCTTTTAAAGAGGATATCAAATCTTCTTCAGCCGAGCTCGTGTATGGCGAATCGTTACGTTTGCCAGGAGAGTTCCGTGTATCCGCCGATGCCTCGGGTAGCCCTGATTCGATCATTGATTTTGTATCAGATCTTAAGAAGCGAATGGAAGTAATGCGTCCAGTCGAAGCTTCGAATCATGCACGTCCAGCAATTTTTGTTTTCAAAGAACTAGCATCAGCGTCTCACGTCTGGCTACGGGACGATACCATTAGGCGTTCACTACAACCACCGTACTCCGATCCATACAGGGTAATTAGGCGTAAGGACAAAACCTTAACTTTAGATGTTAAGGATCATCCGCTTGCTCCGCCAGCTTCCTTTTCCCCTCCTGCCCCCAATGTCACTCGGTCCGGTCGTAAAGTTAAGTTTAGAGATATCTTAGATTTATAATTTAACTTCAGGCTCCTGCCCCATGTTTGGGGGGGGGGGGGTCCCTCTCTGCGTGGGGGGGGGGGGGTGATGTGGCGACTAGAACCTCTTTGCCACTTGGAATCGTGTGAATATCGTGTATATATGTATTTAGTAGAGTAAAGTCGTGGATATAGTAACATATTAAAGTCAAACCAACAGTGTATTTTATACCTAAGTAATCGTGGAATCACGAGTCGTATAGTAAACGACACACCAGTTGCTTTGCAGGTTAATAAATGTTTGGAACCTCGTCTGACATTATCATTTGGAGCAGATAATTTACGTAAGGTCAGCGGACCTTCAAACGATTCCAAGAAATTTAGCGATCAGTTTCCTTCAAAAATACATTACTAATTTCATTTGTTAATCATAAAATCCAAGCAAAACAATGTAAGTAACACTCAGGAAATAGAACTGACAAACAAAAATCTAGACTAATCTCCTTAACGATTTTCTTAGTAAATTTCGATTAATTGCAAATGCAAATCTCTCTAGATAGAAATTGTTTTACCTCGCCATCTTAAATGGAAATGGCTGACCTTGTGTGTCACTTGTTAAAGTGACAGATAGATATCTAGCCTTTCAAACTTAAGAGTTGAAATTCCCTTATGACTATTCATATTCATATTTTTTTTTTTTTTTTTTTATTCAACATAAGCTACTGCTTGACTGCAGACCCACCTAATGGAAAGTGGCGACGCAATCGAAGATGGTAAAGCGCACTAGCTTATTAAAAGCCTATTCACTCTAGCCTTGAAGACACCCACATTATAATCGGGCGGGAAAACCGACGCAGGCAAACTGTTCCAATCCTTAGCTGTCCTCAATATAAACGAAGAGGCCAATCGTTTAGTCCGGACTGAAGGCACTTTCACCACATAAGGGTGTGTATGCGCAGTGCGTCTCGACGTCCGATGATAGAAGGGGGATGGTGGAATCAAGTCATGCAGTTCCTGTGCACACTCTCCAAAATGCAACCTGTAGTAATATAAATATATCATAGTTTTTGACCATTGAAGTTTTAAGTGTCCATTATTGGGTCCTTATCCATTACTGGTGCCACCACCTATGTACATATTTTGGAATTTTAAATACATATAAATCCGGTCCCTAATCATAAGGTTCCCTTGTATTAAAATTCACTTAAAAGCGTGTTTCACTCTAGCAACGGCTGTATTATCAATCAGTCACCATTTTCCTACCTACATTCTCCAGTCAGTTCACTTTTCTGATTAAATCCGAATTCGCAGGTTCCAAGTTAGCGTTTCCCCGCCTTTCTCCGGGGTCAAACCTCAGTGTCTTCACTAGTGACCACTGTAGATCCAGGCTTACAGAAGTCACAGTGGGGGGAACGAGTGGTGGGATTAATCCCTAAAAAAAAGTTGTCACCATTTACATTATAGGGTGAAATAAAGGCTGCACTAACTTTGTCGATCTATACATTAATCCGGAATGTAACAAATAAAATCAAAATTAACAGAGCTGAACATAAATTTATTCACGTTTTTTTCTTTTGCATTTGCAATAAAACTAAAGGCATGTCATAATTTGTAATTTGCAGGCAATGTTTGCAAAATACAAGTCAAACGAAACGTACGAGCACATTCTGTCTGACCATAGATAAGAAAAATAAGAATAGAATAGTATATTTGACAGTGATTTAATTTTTGACAGTGTTTAATGTCAGACTTTCAGTTATATTCTTTCTGTCTACGTTCATAGGAGTGGGTAATATCGCTATTTATGAATATCAAATCGAAACTATATATCGATATTTGATATCGGATATCGAAACACTATATTTTGTGAAACTACACACATCAAAAGTGTCTAGGGATCAAGCATTTTTAAGCGGATTTCTTGAGATTGAGATGTGGCTTTGTAATAAATTTATGATTTTATAAATTTATATGGATCCTTTTTGGTGCATTTCATAATTTGAATCAGGAACTGTGAATCAAATTCGAGTAAAAGATGAAAATCAGCTGTCAATATTTTCCCTATAAAAACATACAACGCATTGAAGACATTATTAGTGCTACTGTTTCCCTACTACTGATTAAAACCAACGTTATTATGGAGCGGCGACGTCATTTAAGCAGGGAAGAAATGCTCAGAGCCGTGGGAATGATAGAAGCTGGTTCCCGGCAACGTACTGTGGCTTTAGCTCTGAATACAAGTCAGAGTGTTATCAGTCGACTTTGGACACGTTACCGAAGCACTGGTACCGTGGCTGAGCGCCATGGAGGACGGTATCGCTGCACCACACGGAGACAAGACCGATATATTCAAATCTTAACTCGAAGAGCTCCAACAATAACTGCCATGATGTTAGCCGTGAGGCTTCATCACTCTTCAGGGAACTTAATTAGCGACCAAACAGTCAGAAACCGCTTGCATGAAGTGAACCTTCATTCCCGAAGACCGCTACGGGTACCACCTATAGCAATGCACAATCGTAGGATTCGATATCAATGGGCTCTTGAACACAGAAATTGGGCAGAAGAACAATGGCGTTTCGTGTGCTTTTCTGATGAGTCTCGTTTTGGTATGAGACCGGATACAAGACGTATACGACACTGGAGAACCCCTGGACGCCAACAGCGATTAAAATCCTGCCAGGAAGTCCATCCTTATAGTGGTGGAACCATCATGGTATGGGCGGGTATTTGGATCGGCGGAAGAACTGAGTTGATTTGGATCAGAGGCAACCTCAACGCTCAAATTTATGCTGAGACGATTGTATCTGACGTCATCGTTCCTCTACAAGTGCAAATCGGTCCCTTATTTCAGTTAATGCATGATAATGCACGACCGCACACCGCAAGAGTTGTAAGACAGACTCTCGCCGCAGCTAACATCAATGTCCTGCCCTGGCCTGCTCAGTCGCCAGACTTGAACCCGATTGAGCATGCATGGGATATGCTACAGAGAAGAGCTCTGCCGAATATGGAGGGTATCCAGTCGCAAGAAGACCTTTTTTTGTTGTTGCAACGAACATGGGCGGCCATTCCACAGCGTGATTTGGATGAACTCATTTTGAGTATGCCAAACCGATGTTCTTATGTTGTTAGTGTTCGCGGTAGAAACACGGATTATTAATTGTTTAAGTTACCCAATAAAATTTTAAAGAAAACTGTTATTTCAGTCTTTTTTTCGAACTTTTGTGTTAGTGGTTCAAATGTCAAAAATCCCTTTATTAGGAAAATGGCAAATTTCTTTATTAATGCAAAGGTGACTTGGTTTATCGTTACTGTGACAAACGAAAACACTTTATTTGATGAATCCTTAAAGAAAATTTTAATTAATATCAATCAGGAGAAAAGTTATTGCAAAAATATATGTTGATCCCTAGACACTTTTGATGTGTGTATATATTGATGGATACTGACAGATTCTATATCTTTGCGATATCCAAGAAAATCGTCATACCTAATAAGATTTTAGTTGTATTGACTAGTAAGATAGTATGAAATCAATAAACCGCCCTTCATACTTTTACCAGGCTGAGAACTGGCTGCATTATGATCGTTTTGTAACAAATTATTTTACGACATACCTACTTAGCATGATTTATTGAAGTAAGTACTATTTATAAATATTAGATACCTGTACATACTTAAATTGAAGTAGTCGTTATGTACCTATAATTTTATACTATTAACAAAATTAGCATATAGTACATACTATGTATGTAATGTAAACAATACATAATATTAATACCCAAATTCTTTTTTCGCACTCTAGTTCAAGGCCAAAGTTCATAATATCTGCATAATGTATCCCTATTTACTTTAATGTAAAGTCGAAAGTTGAAATTTTACAATTTCACTAAAGTACAAAAAAAAACTATTTCAATAATCATAATCTTTACGCGTTGGGCATTAAGGTTTGGAATCGTTGTACTAGTAACCGTCCGATAATATAGCTATTTCAGTTTACTCGCGCACTCACTCACACTCATCGGTATCGGTATCGTGTTCGTATCCAATGATATTTTGCTATATATTTGTTCGTGTCTATTCGGATCGATTCGTTGCGCGATTCGTTCGATATTTGACAATATAGTGTTTCGTCAAATATATAGTTTTAGCCCAAGCCGATATCGGATTTACGATATTGAAACGATATATAGTTTCAATAACTATATACGTTTTGTATCGCCCACTCCTACTACGTTCAGTACCTTTATACTGAAAGTCTGACATTCACTGTCAAAAATCACAAACAGAACAGCTGTTTTTTTGGTTATTGATTTGATTGCTTCGGATTGTAATTTGGAAATAAAGTCAGCTGTTTCTGAGATTAATTTATAAATAAAATGCCAGAAGAATCAAAAAAAGGCGCGTGAGTATTTTATTATTATTATAGGATAATACACAAGCAGCTCTTTGAGCTGATGCGTGTATATCATTGCACTTGCGTTTTATTTGTTAAAAAATAATTGTCTAGTCTGATCTTAAAAGAATTCACTGAGGGTGCACTTATTACAATTTATCCTGAATGTTTTGATTATATATAATCAAAGCCTGAATGTAAATGATTTTTTGCTAACGCAATGCTATAGATAACAGCTGCGTTGAATAATAATTACAGTGATAAAAAGAAACATGATCCTAAAGAGCAAAGGAGACCACGCCAGCGACATCAAGCTACAGCCGAGAAGAAAGCAGAGAGGAAGCCTGAAGATGTTAAGACTGCACCAAAAGGTAACTATTCGAAAGAACAAATCACCAAGAACAAATCTTTAATTAGGCTTGTAAAAAAGATATGGACATTATATTATGCGAACCTTATGAGTGCAGGCTTCGAGGTAAACCTCTCTGCGAGATGGTATGATGACTGCTTGAAAGAACAATGTTTCTTATAAATGTTGTTGAAAACAGCCAGATAACAATGTAGAGAAAAAACCATAAAAACAACCGGCCAAAGTCAAAACAACTACAAAAGCATAATCATCATTAGCAGCTGGAAAGGAAGGGTTGCCATAATCCCCACGCTTGGCAGGCGGCTTGCGGATCACAGTATAGGTCGAAGATAAATCCAAAAGAAAGACGCTACTGCCCGTCATCCTGTTCTCGCTTAGTCGCCTCTTACAACACCCAACGAGAGGAGATGGGGATGCAGTTCTAACCCGGCACCCCACGGAAAAAAAGCATGCTTTAGTTATACCCTGTTTTCTTTACAAGATCAAAAATGGAACAGTAAATAGATACATAGGAATGATGGCTGACCAGTGGCCAGCCAAAGAGTAGATTGGGTTCAAATATGTCATATTAAACCCTATTACCACCACTACCACTGATTAGCCATCGCTCTTGTATACATTTAGTGTTCCATTCTGATCTTGAAAAAGAGTATAGATAGAGAGTAATATTATGTCTGGGGGTCTAGTACGAGTTCCGATAGTTCACGAGCTCAATCAAACTGACAGTTTTTGCTTGTACCTTTTACTAGTTCTTGATAGTTGGTGCTGGTGTGAAAAGTATAGAGAAAACTTACAGTTTGATCAAGCTCGTAAACTATCGGAACTCGTACTAGATCCCCTGGATTATTAATTTTATAAACTTCTGTTTTCTACATGTAAATAAACTTAATAAATAAATAATAATTCACAATCATGATGAAAAGTAGTACTATTTCATGTTTAGCAAACAGGTAGTGTAAGACGTCTGAACACCTATTTAATTCCTCTTTTTGCAATATCTTAATAAATGTGTTGTATTGTAAAAAAGTGAACTATTATGTACATATAACAATACAGTACAGTGTTAAAAAATTCCCTGTCCAATCTGTAGAAAGAATATTTGCATTGCTAGAACAAATTGGAAAAATATTTATGAGGTTCAACAAATAACTTATATTGTATTCTACATTTTGTAAACATTTTGTATAGTCTATCACTTTATTTAACCTATTAGATGATGGATGACTTAACTTTGAGATTGTTGAGACCAAAATGTATTACCAATTAATGGTTCAATGGTATATAGATATGTAAGTATTTAAAAAACTGTGTTTAACCAGTTACAGTTCCTCAAAAGCCTGTGTATGAACCTCCACCACCAGAATTCTTCAAAAATTTGAAGCGAGAAACTGATGACATCCTCAAAATCACAGAGGAAGAAAGCAATAAGTACAAAAAGAAAGAGATACAAAGCAACTGGACGAAGTATGAAATGCCAATTGAGACCTATGAAGAGATTGAGGAACAGGAGAACTTGGGAGCTGATTATGAGGTTGGTAAGATAAAATTTGTAAATGGTTTTAACATTTGTTAAAGATGAATGTTCTGCTGTATCTAATTAAGTAAATGCTTCATTTTTCATCTTGAATTTATTACTTACTTATAGGTTTTTTCAAGAGTGTACTTATAATTTTTATTTATTTATTTAAGCCTCCTATAAAATGCATGGGACAATAAACAAAGTTTACAAAATTAAAATAATAAAGTGAAACTTTTATAGGTCATCCCACAACTGGGCAAAGGCCTCCTCCCTTCGTACCACGTACAACAAACGTTCTTTTCCAAATTAATTTATCCGCGGCCAATCTGGTCCAGACCACACAGACTCCGTTAAATTTATCTATTTGGTAAATGATAATATGATTACTTAATGGTAAATGATAATACTGTTGCTGTGGGAAGTGAAACACAGGCAAGATGGAGTGTGGTGCCAGACAAATAGAGAATCCATGACAGAGGCAGAGGAATCACTGCACTTGAACGGAAGGTGTCAAGAAACAATTGTACAATACAGATATTTTTCGTGCCTTCACCTTGAACCGCCTAGGCGTTCGGACCGATACCTACTCACTATTACATTTGGTCACCCTGGGTGATCCACGGATACTCACTATTACACATGGTCGACTCGACATAACCAGATTGCGCCACATGTGGTATAGCGACGCGGTGAAAGCGAGTAGTATCACATCCAACAAGATAGATGGCGCCATCACCGAATCCTAAATCTCGCAAGGGAAATTTCAATGTTCGTTAACAATCTAAACAACATCCCAACATCTTCGGCTCTGCACATCACACCTCGCTCGGTCGGAGGGAGGATCCTCCCTTTATCAGCCGCAGATTTACGGATACCCGTGTTCTCAGAACCCCTGAGCATAAACTTTCTGCAGTTGACATCAAGGAGTTTTTTTTATACATCCATGACGTTCATCTTACTTTTCAGACAATCGGCCTGGTTTGCCATAACCAGTAATTAATAACTACACAAAATTACCGCTATGCGCAGGGTTTGAACCCGGAATCTTCAGTGACGAGCAGGTGCAGTATTACTGTCTATAGGCATGATCGTCGTTTACCTTGCACCTTGCTTACAACTGTCTGTCAGGTGCCATCTCTTACAGTTGCTATAAGTTAAAAGAGGAACGATGTTCCTATTTCCAGATGGCATCTTGGAACTAGAAGGAAAGATTCATTGTTTATGCAGTAGAGTTGCTAGTGCTCTTGAGAAATGCTGCGCTGCCAGCTGGCTGACTATAGTTCGTCCATCGCAGTTCCTCTACCGGCACAGCGATACCTCTAATAGAGTAGGTACTATTCCTTGAATTGTTAATAAACTGATGAGCTTCCATCCACAGCTGCATCGCCGCAGCTGGAATCACTGCCAAATACTAACTAAACGATTACGAGCAACGCACACGCTCTCAAAGTAATGCTCCGTTTTACTAGCCTCAATTACCATAACAATGTTTTTCTTTTGCTGCAGAAACTTATACAAGCACCACTTTCCGTCGGGGGCCATTTCCAATTCAAACACGAGAAATCTTGGGACGTAAACACAGGCCCATCACTGTATGACAAATACTTCGATATAAACATGGAAGAATTGAACGTAGCTCTCTGCACAATTCCATTTTACGAACGGAACGCAATAGACCTATCTATGTTCAGCCAAACTGATATATTAACCATGAATAACAGAACATCGAGGTTCAAACAAAAATATTTTAATGACAAATCATATGCTACTGCTGAGACTGAAGCACAGGACAAAATACTAAGAAGTTTGAGGGAGAAAGTAGACAATAGTATCGAGAAAGATACAGAATCTGATGATATACAAATAGGAACTAATGAAGAAAATAGAAATGAACCCAAGCCTTCATATGATAAAGAAATTGAATCTGACGTAGCATTAGAAATAATAGATGAATCTCTCAATGTTGCACTTAACACTGAAAATATTAAAGAACCAATAAAAGAAAATATTGTAATTAATGAAAGTATAATTTTTGAATCTAAAGAAAACACAAAGATTATTTCAGGAAACATTGCAGAAACTAATAATCCCGAAATAGAACACAACGCTACTGCTACAGCTAAAGATACGGTTATTGAAAAGCCAGAAAATAAGGTGATTGAAAAATCGACACACGTTACAGAAAAATCAAAAGATGAAGCCATTAAAAAACCAAATATTGTTGATGACGTCATTGATGATTTTGAAAATAACGAATTTATTTTTGGTAATATTAGCAAGAGAACAAATAAAGAAAATGAAATAGAGTTTTCAAAAGCTCCTGTTAAAACAGCGCCGGCACATAAAGGTAATTTCTTTAGAAATAGCAGTGCCTACCTTCCTTTAAATGAAGTCAAATTTTTTAAACTACCATCAAGTTTTGTTGTATAAATGGTGGAGGATGAAACATACGCCTAGTTTATGTAGTATTGTTTTTTTTGCAATTACTTTTAAACCTTATTTTTGTAGTACTCGCTTTTAGTTAGCCCATTTTAAAGTGAGGTAAAGGGTAAATCACCAGCACTATAAACAGACCAGCTTAAAACGCTAGGTACTACATACCGGAGACCAGTGGGAAAGGTTTACTCTGACAACTACCGCTAACAGCAATCATCAGAAATTATGGAACGACTTAGAAGAAGATAGTACACGTATGGCGTAGTCAACAACCTCTGTAGCCTCCGTGGCGCAGTGGGACACCGCTCGCTTTGCAAACCGGAGGTAGCGGGTTCGAATCCCGCGGGAGCAACAACTTTGCGTAGTTGTTCCTTACAGCCTAGGACGTTGCAAGCCGATCACCTGATTGTAAAGTAAGATGATCCATGCGTCCGATAGGCATGTAAAAGTTCGCCTGATCTCCCCCCGGTCGTGTCGGCATTCCGTCCCATCGGAGTGTGGAGGTAAAAGGAAGAGAGAGTACACTTGTGTGTACGCAAGCACTTGGGCACTATATCTCACTAGATCTTGCGAAAGAATGGCCGCTGTGGTCGTATCGGCCAGAGGGACATTATAGTCAACAATCACTAGATTGTGCGTGCAATTTTTTCCCTACGAAAGTAACAAAAGCATCACTGGGCCGGCAGATGGTACGCTTATGGTATTTTATGTTGTTAGGGAGGTGGGTTTGTTAGGTTTTATGAGAATAAAATAAACAATTCCAATAAACATTTAGGTAAGTATATTCCATTTAAATAATTACAAAAATGTATTGCAGCCGAACCACCGAAAGAAACGAAGAAACCAGTTATCGAATCTCCGGAAGACCTTGAAAAGTGGCTTGATGACTTTTTAGATGGTTGAATCGAAGTCTGTTAAAATATAAAACTATACAAAGAATTACTTGTAGTTGTATCCATCATATTATGTAACGTGAAGGCATGAAATACTACAGAAGTAACATGACGGCATGATATGCCTGCTGCTGAAATAAGTAACATTTTTTCCGTTAAAAAATATATTGTTTTTTCATAATAAAAATTGTGTCTATTTACTTGTTTAATTTTTAAATCAATGTTTACTGCACTGGTATTTGCCACCACTTAACTATCCGTAATCATCCGATCTATTCTCGGATGATCAGCTCTGAGAACACTCCCGATATTTTATAGTCGTTTAGACTGATGATGTACTGTTATTTCGTATTGTCGTTAGTACACTGCTGATCTACAGTTTCACAATTTTCACTAGTAACACAACTTTGTAAGGAATACTAAACTATTTTGACCATCGATAACTGTACAAAAGTGAACATATCTTGGCAGGATTTTCACAAGACGCCGAGCCGTGAGGTCGTGGATCTCCAACATTCTGGGTTTCATAATGTAACTCCTCCTTTCTTGAGAAATATTAGTTTTCACTATGTCACAATAGGTACATACATAAAATGGGGCACCTTATTATATAGCCCCAGACATGTGTGGACTTATTAACACAAGTCTACTAACAATTCAAAAATTAAATTTTATTACTACGTGCACTTACAATGTTAACTCAAAGAACCATTATTCTGTAATATAAAAAATGCCCCCAAAATACATATCCAGTGGACTTTACAATATCTAACATTGACACAGTATCTGAATTCCACTGGATTACAAATATACAAAACAGAAAAACATGGAAAATTTAAAATCACCGTTTATAGAAATAATTCTGTTTGCTCGACTCTGGCGAAGTTTTAAAAGAGGAGAATGTATCCACTGTATTACATTAAATAATCACTACATCATAATTAACTACTGCAATACCTTCTTCCACACGCTCAAGTCACAAAGTTCGTAGAACAGAAATAAAACAAATTACCACCATTTATATGCCCTAATTTTATTCATACCAGTAATAAGCATAGTGTGACCACAGTAAAACTAAATACAAATGCTTTACCACATTCAAGTTTCCTTAAAGTTACAAACATCAAATAATACATACAGTAGTTTAGTAGTGGTAATTATAGTTCGGGTACTGGTTGGAACCTCCACCCCTGCCGTCGTAGTTCGGGTGCCGCCTTCCAAACTGGTTGGGAGGTGGAGTAGGCACAGGATCAGGCTGCTTCAGGGTCTTCGCTCGAGCCGCCAGCTGCGACACAAGCTGCGCAGGCGTCATATGGGCTATAGATATCGGAGCACCATCCGCAAC
Organism: Furcula furcula; assembly: GCA_911728495.1. NCBI lineage: Eukaryota > Metazoa > Arthropoda > Insecta > Lepidoptera > Notodontidae > Furcula > Furcula furcula. The sequence continues at coordinate 21,039,351 of OU452255.1, forward strand.
ACTTCCGCTCGGGTTGAATATGGCCTTCGAATTGATTAAATCCTGCTCCACAACTTGCGTGTGCACCGTCGATGAGAAATAGTCCGGATTCGTGGACGTACCGGCTTCATACAACTTCGTGGACTCGCGAATTTCGCAAACGTCGCAATAGGGCTTCGTAGTCTGCACCGCCGCGTCCTTCATGTCTTTTGCTGGTTTCTTCTTAGTTCTCGACACCACTTGATCCAACTCGAGTGTAGATATAATGCTGTCGACGAGCTGCTTGTCCTGCTGAGCCGTCGAAGACCCGTTCGTCTTCGTGAAGTGGAACTCCACCGCTGCCTGTCTCTTCAACGGTGAACAGTACTTGGGACCTATGGATTTAGGCTCGGATCCGACAAGATTGTTGTTCATCATCAAACGATTCGGTAGCAACAACTTCGTAAGCTTCGAAAGTGCTGTACTGCATCGACTTAACACTGTGAACACAAAATCACCATTTTCAACTCAACCACACCAAACAATCTGCATTTCTCATTCAATGACACTGTTTATTCCACACACTCATGGAATATACATATATACAACAGAACACATCAATATGCAAATAAGCCTGAATGTGTGCTTAAAAACAACATTATAAATGACAGAAAATAGAAATTAATACCCACCCATAACCCTAGTTTTCGTATCCATTGAACTGCTGGCTCCTGGAATTATAATTTAAATTTCATGAACTTTATAATAAATCAATACACTGTATGTAAAAGAGAATCATTATAAATTAAACCATGTATACCTTTATTTGGGGCTAATTTCAGATAATCTTCCTTTGATATCTTTCCCTCTGCAACTAACTGAAACATTCATGAGATAATGTGATTTTATACAAATAACAAATGGACAGAAAGTGAAAGAAAATATATTTACTTGAGCCAAAGCATCATATGGAGTTTTAGTTTCTGGCATTGGAGCTGTAGGAGTAATTGAAGCAGGTGCAGGTACCATGGCAGGAGGTTCGAAAACTGGTGCAGGCACTGGATTGACAAGTGGACTTTGAACAGGTGGAGGCATCACCAACTGAGTTCCATAATCATATGGGGCAGAGTACCCTGCACCATAAACCGGGACCTGAGGATAAGAATACCCAGGAACTGGTCCTGAGTACTCATTCTGAGCAGGATAAACCTGCATCAGATCCGGTTGATATGGTGCAGGAGGCCCAGTGTTTACGGAAGTGACATTTTTGGGGTAGAGGAAACTGTCTGTAGGAAGTGGAGATCTGGATCGTGATCTTTTCAAGTTGTATCGCCTGCGTGGTGATCGTGAACGTTTTGCTCTGTATGGACTGCGTTTATGGGGGCTGTGTCTGCGAGGGCTGCGTCTATTTGGACTGTAGTTTCTCCTATTGAACCTGTTGGGACTTTGTCGCCAATTTTGTCGGGGTGAAGGCCTGCGAGGTTGATATTTTGGACTCCAGCGTGGTCTCGGACTACGACGAGGGCTTCGATGTCTTCCAGGTGACCTGTGGGATCTTGGTGGTGGACTCTTATATACAGGAGTTGGCTTCTTTTTTACAATGTCCTCAACAATAGGTAACTTCTTAGGTTCCTTTGGTTTGTCTTCAAAAAAGTCATCAAGTTCAGTGCCTGGTGGCCGCAGGTTGTCAGAAGATTCCAAACGTTTTGCAAGAATTTCCTTCACTTTTTCTTCCTTGTCCTTTTTGATGGCCTCTTTCGTCTTGCTGGGATCGCGCCTGCTGCCCGGCTTGATGTAATCATCGAGTCGACTGCGGCTCGCTGACCGCCTTTCCTGGGATTTCGTGGGTTTGTACCTGCTGCTGTATCCCACGAACTCTTTATTCTTAGATGCGTCATTGCTATCTCCTATTAACTCGCGGAGATCTTTCACGCTATCCAAAGCTTCGATGTCGATACGACTAACACGCTTCCGCTGCTCCTTTCTATGTTTTTCTTCATCATCCCAACTGTCTATTACACTGAGGCCCTCCATAAAGTCCTCCTTAGAAAAATCGTCGAAAAAGTCACTCGGAATGTCTTCACCGTCGTCGGCTACCGCCTCCGTGTTGCCTTTCCCCTCCTCCGTGCTCACCTCCATGAGTAACTTGAATTATAACTATCGGTTACCGAATGACCGCAAACTACAACTAAAACAATGTAAATTACGTAAGTGATAAAAACACAAAACTTTCGTGGTGAACGGCTATATTAACTAAGTCTAAGCACAAATAATATCACTCTCTTTCCTACATATTTTCCAGAAGTAACACCAAATTAAATCTCCAAATTCTCCAGTTAGCTCGCTTTCTTGCTTACAACAAGGGCAGAGAGTCTATTTTAATGATAGAACCACAGATTGAGATAGAGTAAAGCAATCCTGCATTCATTTGAATTTCCACATCAACTCAAGTTAGAATACCCATTTATGCCCCCAAAGAACATTTTCGTTGGAGTAATTTTTTAATACCTACTCTGCAAGATTTGAACAGAGCTTATTTCGATCCGAAGTTTATTTTTTTACAATATATAAAGGAACATTCTAAAAATGCCGTGAGTAAAACGGCCTACACACGGCCCTAAAATCAGTGGCGATATCGGGACAGTGGTGGGGAGGACCCTAAATCGTCACCTCGTGTATAGGTAAATCGTATCCAATTTTTTTTTGTTTATAAATCGCGTCTAACATCGCTTCGGGCGAGCTCACGATTTAGGGACGATTATCGTCTAGGGAGCGTTGTCGGCACGTGTGTAGCGAAATCGGGACCGATTTCTACGCAGTATGCGCTCGACTGCTGCGGCGATACGACGTGCGGGCGCTACGTTATGGTATCCCGTTTTTGTAATAACGGTGTCACGATATTGGGAAAACACTCAAAATCCATTTCTACGGCGGGCCCGTTGGTCTAGTGGTTAGACACCCTGGCTGCTAACCGATGGGTCGTGGGTTCGATTCCCACCAAGTGTCTGGGTGTTATTTATCTATATAAGTATGTATGTATCCGCTCGCTTGTCCCGCTCGCACTCCCGTTGCCCGGCCCCCGTAGCGTTACCTGACACCGTTGCCCGGCAACAAACACTTATGCACCCCACCGTTGTTTACAGCTGCGGCGCGCGAGTTGGATTTCACGCAATCGGTCCTTGTGAGTCAATTTGTTTAGAAAGATGGTCAAGTGTTATATTTTTTATGTTAACTATGAAACTACTTATACAATGTTATCTTTTGTTCCTCAGATTACGACTCTGGTGCAGAGTTATGCTGTGTTGAAATTGTGATTGCGCGTTTTAAAGCTCGTCTTGTATTTAAAAGCTCATAACTCAAAAATTAAAGCGATGATATATGGTTTTTAATCTTTGATTACGTTACTTAAATAATGGATAATAGGATAAGAAATAAAAACGTATTCTCGTCAATACATATTTATTAATTTACAGGCCTGTGATCCCATACCATTATCTGGCGCCGCGCGGCGTAAAACTTGACAAGGCATATCATGCACAAATATCATTTTTAGGCATAAAATGAAAGTAACAGTAAATAAGTAGTTTTATATTCTTTTAAAACAAACAAAAATCATAGGGATAGCATTCACCACTTCTGATAAATATGAACATTTCTGAGACAGTTCCCATGCTCTCAGTAAAATCACTTTAGTTTTTCGGTTTTTTTTTTGTTCTATATACTTTTACTTTTCATGCTGGATTTTTATATCTACGTGTTAGTTATTTATACACCTTGATAAATACAATAGATCTTGAAGAACAAAACTCAATTTAACAAGAAAATCAGCAAAAATATCGCACACAACCCGCACCAAATCAACACTCAGTGACAAGAAAGAGAAAGAACGTTTAAATTTTTTTTTGTTTTTTTTTTCTCTATGGCTTGGATATTCGACTGAGATTAATAGGACGGGAAATTTAACGGAGAAACGAGATAAATAATACAAACTAAACCCTAGAGCGATAAACTCAAAACTCAAAAATCTTTATTTCAAATAGGCTTAACGCTAGCACTTTTGAATCGTCATTTTTTAGAAGCTACCACCGGATCACAACGCGGCCTCAACTGAGAAGATCCGGCAAGAAACTCAGCAGGCTTGTCATTTTTTCACTTTTTTTTTAAACATTGTTTTGTTACAAATGAATCGACATTAGCAATATGGTGTCCTGCCGTTCGAAACATAAAGCAAGGGAGAAAAGAAGAAAACAATAAATTACGACAAACTAAAAGGCCAAATGGATAGAAGTCGGACCAGTCCCCCCAAGCAGAGAGAAAGACAAGTATATCTATATTTATATCTATATCCCCCCAAGAAAGACAAGTATATCTATATTTATTCAACCGCGGTAGCATGGCGGCGCCATGTTAACTACTAGTTGACACGGGCATAATAGACTGAATCGCGATGTTAACTACCAGCTAACATGGACGTTTTAGCGAGTGCGTTTTGTTAACTACCCGTTAACACGGGCAAGCAAGCGGGTATTTAAAAAAAATGTATATAAGTATTAGTATCAGTTGTCTGGTTTCCATAGTACAGGCTCTGCCTAGTTTGGGATCGGATGACCATGTGTGGATTGTCCCAAGATATTATTGTTATTATTATTCCTAAAAAGTTTCTGAAATCAGCTATTTCTAAATTTCTCATCACGTTCATGTGGCTTAGTTCATGACGTTTCATCAACCAGTTTTTTACCCAGGTCTTTCTTTTTCGTCTCTGGTTAGGTGGCACCATAGTAAGTGCCAAGGCAATGCCTATTTTTTGCTGTTTTGAGAGTGTCGGCGGCATCTCGGATTAACGAGCAGTCTGTTGCACGGTCGGTTATGTACTAACTGGTAGGGTCGTGTGTAGAGTAGTAGCCATGAAGATATAGGGTAGTAGCCGATTTCATCCCCACCACCGCTGTCCCGATATCGCCACTGATTTTAGGGCCGTGTGTAGGCCGTATTACATCAGCCTAGAAGAAATATTTAAATTTTGAGCTGTTGTTCCTCACATGGTCCTTTACAACGTGCCTTTTTTCGAAGTAGATATTGTATTATAAAAATAAACTTCGGAATACGTTGTTTCGAATCTTGCAGAGTAAAAAACGGGGTTGTTATTTTGGTTTGACTTTAGGGGGAAATTTTTCAAATGCTTGGCAGCCCTACATTACTCTATGGTCCAACCAATCATCAAAATTGACTCTGCTTCTTTGGGATTAACCATAGATTAGATAGATACCTAGATGTTATTTTGGAGGATGGAGTTAACAAACAAGCGCGAAAATTGCGATCTGTTGAATACGTATTCTTATAGTTAGTTTATGTGGAATTGAAACGTATTATTGAAAATATGGAGTGTACACAGCGGCTGGAGTGCACGCAAGAACTATATGATACATATACCGAGCGAACATGCCCAGAACAGGTCGGCTAAAATTTTAACATTGATCACAATTACTTCAATAAAGTTCAATATTGTTTATTTTCATATATACTACATAATGATGCTCTCAAAATGTATGTATATTCATTTATTATCTCCTCCTTAACCTCTCAATATATTCATTAATCTTTCTCTCGTATACCTACTACAAAAAAGTGGTTCATGTCGTAATGGGAAGATCAGTAAGAGCATTCAAGGCTGAGGTTTACGCTTTACTTTACGTAGTGCATATACCTGAATGGTCCAGGGTATGCGACGGTGAAGTTATAACGCCGTTGCATACGTTTTTGCGCAGCCTAATATATACCTATAATAATATGTTACAGATTGGATTCCTGGGTATTTGCGGGACAAAGCACCCTGTAGTGAGAGGTCCAAACAAAATAGGCAGGGACCCGCAAACTTGTGACATTGTGCTAAACATGAATGTGAGTATTTAAACCATTGGAGTGGGTAAATCTAACTCTTCAGTTCAGTTTTATATTGTTAAGTATTACAAATTACCCTAAGGGAGAGAGATCTGGGGTCATATACCTGGACACAATATAACTGCTGGTGGTAGGTTGGTTGCAGTGGTCTGCAGTGTCAGATATTCTACTGCCATGTAAAAATGTGTAAAAATTGCAGTGTGTAGGGCACTGTAGCTAGTGAAATTACGGGACACAAGAGGAAATATCTAATGTCTTAGGTTGGCAATGCTCTATTGATTATGCTGGTTTTTCGAGTGTCCATAGGTTGCAGTGACTGTTTGCCATCAGGCAGTCCGTATGTTTGTTTGCTACCTTGGTTGTATGGTATAAGAACAGACTAAAATATTTTTTTAATAATAATAATATCTTGGGAGAATTCACACACGGTCATCTGATCCCAAACTAGGCAGAGCCTGTACTATGAAAACCAGACAACTGATACTTATATGTATGTATACATTTTGTTTGTAAATAAATACTTAAATAGATAAATAACATCCAGACACTTGGTGGGAATTGAACCCACAACCTATCGGTTAGCGGACAGGGTTTCTAACCACTAGACCAACAGGCCCGTTGAATATTTTTTGTATAGTTGATAGACCAGGTTAGAAATACCACACTGCACTCCATTTCTCGCATAATTGATGTAGGTGTGAAATCTGCAAAGATGAAGTGGGAATAGGCAGGGCATGTAATACGTATGGGGACATATCTATGGCCTAGTACTGTTACGAAATGGACACAACCTGATGGCCGCCGAAGTATAGGCAGACTAAAGAGAAAATGGCGGGATGAATTAGACCAATTCTCGGACAGTACTTCGACAGAGAGGCAGCAGATCGGGATGTGCTGAAGAGTGAGGGAGAGGCCTTCACCCAGCAGTGGGACATACTAACAGGCTGTCCCTTCTGACTCGCGCCGCAGACCACCGCACATACTGCTCGACCCTGCTGACCCCATGACGGTCCTATTGGACCGGGATGTGCCGAACCCTCCCCGACAACCGTATGCTACACTAGCTATCAGACACCAGGTCTCGCCGGCGAGGCCGAAGGGTCGTACGTATGCGACCTCAACGACGTGCATCACACCACTGAGTTTCTTGCCGGTTCTTCTCAGTGGGGGCGCGTTGTGAACCAGTGGTAAACTCAGCTCTCTCTTAAGCGACAGCCCAAGCCGAGGCCGTGCCTCCCTGAGGTGCTCTTGAGGTCGTCGCTACTTCTGCCGTTAAGGCTATAGCGCTTTAAGCGCTCGCCTCCTATTGTCCGGTGAAGCTGTAATGGCCATCTGCGGCCAACAGTGTCTATCATTCCCAAAAAAAAAAAATACTAACAGGCTATTAAAAAAAATATTTTTGCAGTCAATATCAAGACAACATGCAGTCATAAACGTGTTAAACAGTAAGGAGTACATGTTGATGGACCTGGGATCAGCCAATAAAACCAAATTGCAGAATGTAAGTAAAAGAACTTACAATACTCCATGAATCAATAAAGATATTACTCCAATTAGTGTATGACAACAATCCAGAAGTTGGGTTTGAATGGGGAGTACAAATATTGTTCTTTTGTTTTATTCTCGGTAGGATAATTAATAGAGTAATTATTATTGTACAGCATCGATATAATATATAAACTGGATTTGGTGTCTCGGTTCAAAAAGTGGTAGCGAGAAATAGCGCCCTTGTGTCGCTATTTCTTTACAAGCCACATCCTGACAAATTTATTTTTGCTGATAGGAATGTCGCTACTGTCTGTATGAGAATGTCAAACTACAAGTCATTATCATTATAAAATCGTTAGTTCACGTTTCCGCCACCAGCACAGATAAGTTTGCAACCTCCGTGACCACATTTTAGTCATGTCATGTCATTTTGTTCGTGAATGTTTATCTAGTTTATATACACACATCAAAAGTGTCTAGGGATCAACATATATTTTTGCAATAACTTTTCTCCTGATTGATATTAATTAAACCAAGCAACCAAGTCACCTTTGCATTAATAAAGAAATTTGCCATTTTCCTAATAAAGGGATTTTTGACATTTGAACCACTAACACAAAAGTTCGAAAAAAAGACTGAAATAACAGTTTTCTTTAAAATTTTATTGGGTAACTTAAACAATTAATAATCCGTGTTTCGACCGCGAACACTAACAACACAAGAACATCGGTTTGGCATACTCAAAATGAGTTCATCCAAATCACGCTGTGGAATGGCCGCCCATGTTCGTTGCAACAACAAAAAAAGGTCTTCTTGCGACTGGATACCCTCCATATTCGGCAGAGCTCTTCTCTGTAGCATATCCCATGCATGCTCAATCGGGTTCAAGTCTGGCGACTGAGCAGGCCAGGGCAGGACATTGATGTTAGCTGCGGCGAGAGTCTGTCTTACAACTCTTGCGGTGTGCGGTCGTGCATTATCATGCATTAACTGAAATAAGGGACCGATTTGCACTTGTAGAGGAACGATGACGTCTGATACAATCGTCTCAGCATAAATTTGAGCGTTGAGGTTGCCTCTGATCCAAATCAACTCAGTTCTTCCGCCGATCCAAATACCCGCCCATACCATGATGGTTCCACCACTATAAGGATGGACTTCCTGGCAGGATTTTAATCGCTGTTGGCGTCCAGGGGTTCTCCAGTGTCGTATACGTCTTGTATCCGGTCTCATACCAAAACGAGACTCATCAGAAAAGCACACGAAACGCCATTGTTCTTCTGCCCAATTTCTGTGTTCAAGAGCCCATTGATATCGAATCCTACGATTGTGCATTGCTATAGGTGGTACCCGTAGCGGTCTTCGGGAATGAAGGTTCACTTCATGCAAGCGGTTTCTGACTGTTTGGTCGCTAATTAAGTTCCCTGAAGAGTGATGAAGCCTCACGGCTAACATCATGGCAGTTATTGTTGGAGCTCTTCGAGTTAAGATTTGAATATATCGGTCTTGTCTCCGTGTGGTGCAGCGATACCGTCCTCCATGGCGCTCAGCCACGGTACCAGTGCTTCGGTAACGTGTCCAAAGTCGACTGATAACACTCTGACTTGTATTCAGAGCTAAAGCCACAGTACGTTGCCGGGAACCAGCTTCTATCATTCCCACGGCTCTGAGCATTTCTTCCCTGCTTAAATGACGTCGCCGCTCCATAATAACGTTGGTTTTAATCAGTAGTAGGGAAACAGTAGCACTAATAATGTCTTCAATGCGTTGTATGTTTTTATAGGGAAAATATTGACAGCTGATTTTCATCTTTTACTCGAATTTGATTCACAGTTCCTGATTCAAATTATGAAATGCACCAAAAAGGATCCATATAAATTTATAAAATCATAAATTTATTACAAAGCCACATCTCAATCTCAAGAAATCCGCTTAAAAATGCTTGATCCCTAGACACTTTTGATGTGTGTATTATATCGATGTTGTACAGCAAGGAAATTTTATGGTCGCTACAACAGTTTAGAATACAGGCTGCTAACTTAATTGTCTGAAAATAAAATGATCAATGTGTAGGATGTGTATGTACACATCCTACACATTGATTGAGTTGGTCTTGTGCTTGACATCTTCTGGTCATCTTGCCTCTTGTCTAAATAGGTTGTAACTAAAAAAGAGAAAGTATAGTTATACTATGTCTATTTTTTTAAATAATATACTAATATTTCTTGCATACTTCGCTAATCTTTTAAAAGACTAGCTGACCCGCGCAGCTCCGTCAGCGCTATTTTATATCACCTAGCGATATAAAATATACTTTACGACCCATTCACATACGTACCAAATATGTACATATACATAAACTGTTCATAAAAATCGGTCGAGTCATTTCAGAGAAGTGCGACCACAAACAGGTGGCACGAGATTTTTATCTACTTAATTAGAAGACAAGCCACATCAATGAGGACGTAATATTATTTTTTTTAAATTACCAGGCCGTTCTCCAAGCCTACATACCACATCCCTTAAAAAATGGTGATATGGTTCAGTTTGGGGACATATTTGGTGTGTTTCGCCTGCTCGAAGAAGACAATGATTTGCCGATGACACAGGCGATTGATATCCCCGACACACCGGCGCCTGTTAGATCTGCGGTCAGACTACACAAAGCTCCCATCACATTAATACCGGAATCACCTGATGTTAGTGACAAGGTAGGATCTCCTTAATTAACAACTGCATGAACTAGTGGCTACATGATTGTGTAGAGATACTTATGTATTCTTTTTCCCTGCTAAAATTGAAAATATTGATCAATCTTCATAATATTTTATAGCTGAACATTCAGGGTGTTCTAAGCGAAGTTAAATTATCTTTTACTTAGTATAAAATAAAATGACATTCCGTTTCTGTTTGTATATCCACTAACTCCTCCTAAACCACACAACGTATTTTTGAGCGTTTTCACCATCAGTTAGATAATTTTTCACAGAAGATAAATAAAATATAACTATATATATATTCCCCTGCCAGGCCGGGGCGGATTAATAGCTTTTGTTTATTATTATTATTATTATTATTTGTTAATGCACAAGCAGCTTAAAGCTGATGCGTGCATATCACTGTTCACTTGTGTTTAATTTGTTTAAAATGTTTATCTAATCTGTTTTTAAATGCATTAACTGAGGGCGCACTGATTACTGTCTCGGGCAAACTGTTCCACATTGTCACTACACGATTGCCTAGGAAGTGGTGTCTAGGGTTGCTAGCGCTTAAGGAGCGTGACAGCTTTAGTGAATGTCCTCTCAATGTTACATTTCTGTTTCGTAGAAATATTTTATCAAGCTCTGGAACATTGTAGTAAAATCCTGACAGGACGTCAGGATTTTATACGTCTCTATTAGATCTCCACGTTGTCTCCGCGCTTCCAGTGATGTCAACCCTAATTCTTCTAATCTCTGCTCATATTCTTTATTTCGGAGAGTAGGTACCAGTTTTGTTGCTCGTCTTTGTACTTTTTCCAACAAAGAGATGTCCTTCTGAAAGTACGGACTCCAAACTTGAAAAGCATATTCCAATAAGGATTATTTTAACATTTGTAACATTTTATATATTAAAGGCCTCCTCCAAGGTTGCTAATTAAATGTATTATTTCTTTATTTATTTCTTTCTAGGACGATTCGTTCATCACAATAACAAAAAAGTCCTTTAATAAGGCTTCTTTAACAAATGAGAAAAATAAATCACATAACGGCCAATTTGCCACACCATTGAGTAAATCTGTCTATCATTCACAACAAACAAATAGAAGATCAAGTTCAATGAGTTCTTCTGTACATAACCCTAACACCAGTTTAAATGAATCATTGGCATCAACTAGTTCAAATAAGAAACTTAATATATATGAAATGGATACACAGCCCCCTGAGCGGAATATTAATGATAGCACTGATTCTATATATACAGCAGATACACAAATTCCTCAAGAAAGAGTACCTTCGTCAAGTATACATACCCTAGATACTCAGTTACCTAATATTAGTCCTGACCGCTTGCCCCAGGTACGAAAAATTAATGACCAAAAGGAAATGCAGTTTGACTTATACACGGCAAACAAGGAAAACGATCATAGTATATTTAATGCCGAAACTCAACCATTTCCTTATAATGAATCATTGGAAATAAAGAAATCGGATATTAAAGACAAAATTACGTTGGCACGTCCATCAAATAATGTATCCACAAAGAGTATTGGTACATCTGATGAAGAAGTGCTGTTGGATGATATTGACGTTGACGTGTTTGAAGACGATATACATTCACAAGCACTTTTACCCGCAGAGTTACCTTTCCAAGAAAATGCTGATACAAATGAGATAAAAATTGATATAGCAACTTCTAAGGATAATGTAAATGTAAAACCTAAGAAAATAGAAACTAGGAAACAATCTGATGTTTCAACTGATTGTGAAGATATAGATATGTTACCAACGCAAAAGGTTTCAGAAATACCTGTGAGACAATACGTTCGGAAAAAAACTGTTCCGAAACCTTTACGCGATACATGTGCACAATCAGATAGTTCTACAGATTGTGAAGATATTGACTTGATGTTAACACAGAAGATACCGGAGTTGCCGGTGAAAATAAAAAATGAAAATAATAAAAACAGTCTAAAAACATCAAAAAGAGTTAATCGAATTTTATCTGATAGTTCCACAGACTGCGAAGATATTGATATGGTGGCAACCCAAAAAGTGCCTGAAAAGAAATTGGAAGATAATGACTTAACAGATTGCGAAGATAACATAGTTGATTTGGATAAATCTATTACATCTAAAGTGAAAGTTGATACTGCAGTAAAGTTTGAAGAAATGGATACCCAAATAATAGGCCAGATTTCACCTTCACACGATGTGGCTTTTGAAGATCTGCCAACCCAAGTGATTGATGTAATCGAAAAAGACAGCACAGTAACATTTTCTAAAAATGAAGATGATATAGAAGATGCGGCTACACAAATTATTGAGGAGGTCATAACAAATAACGAACCTAAAGAAAAATTGTTCGAAGATATCGTCAGTCCATTTAAAATTCCATTACAGACTTCTATAAAAATCAAAGCGAAAGATGTACCGAAACTGTCTACGCATAAAGCTATTATAAATAAAAATAGAGTTGATGAAAACTTTTATGAAGCAACACAAGACATTTATTTAGATCTGTGTTCTCAGAAAGAAGGGTCCCCAGAAATAGTTAAGATTGTACCTTCGAAATCAAATCAACCAAAAAACCTAGACGATGAAATAGTACCATGTTCAGTCGAAGATTACAAAATTGGAGACAGGTTTGCTAATATTGAGAAAGAATTGAGTCCTAAATCCTTAGTGGCCGATAAATCTAGTAGTGACGGCGATGAAATGGCGAAAAACTACGTTGGGAACCTTACAAGCGCGCAAATTAAGGACATAATTGGTGTCGATAATTCAGTAAAAGTGTTAAACAGAATGCCCAGCGATGCTTCCGATATAGAAAGCACTCCAAAAAAAAATCGAAAGTTAAAATTCATGGATTTCGATTTACCAAACAGTCAAGAAATTAAAAGAAATGTGTCTGTTAAGAACAAAGTGTCTGTTACAGAGTCTTCTAGTGAATCGGAAATGGAAGAGAATACTGAGGAGCAGTATACGCCTATTGTACACCGTAAAAAGAAACCAAGTGCTGCCAAGAAACCAAGTGCTGCCGCTGTGCTGGACCTCACAAACAAGTTTGACGTTGAAAAATTGCCTGAAAGAGTAATCACAAGAGTCAGAAAGCCAACAAATAAAGCTGGAAACAGCACAGAAATGGTAAAAAATATACTCAAACCTAAGTTCTTATCGGAACAAGAAGATCAGATTGACAAAGACATCATAATTGAAAACATAACGCGATTAAAGAGTAAAGAAAAGTCTAAAAACAATGACGTTAAAAAGGATGAAGTAGATAAATCAAAGAAAACGACCTCACAGAAGAAACCGGACGACAGACCTAACGAAACCAAAGAAAAAATTAAAGTTAAAATAGAAAAACCAAAAAGAAAGCGAGCTAAAAAGAACGAATCTAAACATAAAAGCGAGAATAGTAAAATATCAACAGACAGTCTGGACTCCACAGCCGAATCGAGTAGGAACAGTAGAGCTACTAGGAGTAGGGCAAAAGATAATCACAACAAAGATAACGAAATTAAAACAGAAGAATCGTCTAAACGAAAACATACACATAAAACAAAAGAGATAACACGAGATAGTACGTCGCCAGAAATTGAGATACGCAGAAGTAAACGACAACAAACCGCAAAAGGAAAGATGGATAATTCACAAGATTCTAAAATAAAAGATAATTCACAAACTACGAAATCAATTTTAAAGAAGTCTACACATGAACAGAGTACTGTATATAATATATCGACATCGAGTGCAGAATCTGTTGGTATGAAAAGGTCTGCGATGGATGACAGTGATGGGCCCAGTCAGAAGCGGACGAGGTCTGGCGTGGTGAACACTAGTAATGTATCGCTGAGGGCAACTCCAGCCAGAGTTATGAAGACTCAGCATGTTCTGTTCACAGCATTTCCTAGTGAAGAAGTGAAACAGAAATTGGTGAAATTAGGTAAGTGAATTTAAATATTTCCTTTTTGAGCAGGATGGAACAAAAATACATTAGTAAAATGTAATATACCACGTGACTTCTTGAACATTGGACATATTAATACAGGGCGCTCAGTACTCGATTCTCGTCCTAAATATGTAATTAAAATAGGTACTTAATATTTGACTCGCCTCCAAACAATGTTCAACTAGTCAGTCTGTATGTGTGTCGATAATCTGATATGATAACTATTACTTTTTTTTTAGGATTCCATACCTAAAACGTAACAAGTATAAATTATATAAAATCTTTTTTAAAAAAAATTGAACCGACTTCAATATCACTGAAAAGTATAAAATAATTTAAATATTATATAAGTTGGTGTTAGCGTACCTGCTGGGTATGTTTGGCACCAACTTCAATAATATTTAAATTATTTTATACTTTTCAGTGATATTGAAGTCGGTTCAATTTTTTTTAAAAAAGATTTTATTTTATACTTTTTAGTGATATTTTCATACATAAAGATTGAACCATCGAAGACGGTAAAATGATCTAGGTAGGTTATGACATTATGATTTCACATTATCGTCTACATACTTTTACATAATTCATGTTTCTTCAGAAACTCAGAAACAATTTATCCGATCATAATGAAATTTCCATGGAATTATCACAGTAGTTTACTCTCTCGAATAAAAAAAGAATCATCGAAATCGGTTCATAATTGTCAGAGCAATGTAATGGAGAACATCAGTTTTATGGTTTTTACCAGATAAATTCCTCCACATCGTTCATGGTCCTCCAAGAAGTTCTTATCCGGTTGTGATAAAATTCATACAGATTAAATACAGTGGTTTCTTCTTTCGAATAAAAAAAGAATCATTGAAATTAGTAAATATTTGCCAGAGTTATAACCATTTTTGTCCAAAAAACGACAAAAAAGTCATCTATATAGGCTTACCTGCAACTTTCCTGCGCAGTCACCATTGTTGTTTTCTCAGGAACTACTTATTACTACGCAATAATTTTTTTATGGGACCCAATCAATGGATTGAAGAATGGATGGAAGAAAGATTTTTTCAAATCGGTTCATAATTGCCAGAGTTATGCGCGAACATACAAAAAAATATATATATATATATATATATATATATATACAGACGAATTGAGAATCTCCTCCTTTTTGAAGTCGGTTAAAAAGCATAAAAAGCCTGTTTGTGAACTAACAAAATATACTTAAATTTCAATATAAAATACATATACGCATGTATATATATTTGAACTCGTCTCGTTAAGACCTTATATATTGATGTTATTGGAAGTAAAAAAAAACACACCGAGGGCCGCCATATTAACTTTTTTTGGAAAAATATATAGCCTATGTAATTCCCACAACTGAGACGAATCTAGACATATTATAAGTCAACATCCATCAAGCCGTTTAGTCGGTAGGCCGTGCCAAAGAAATAGATATATGTATATTTACATACATACTCTCGGAAAACATAAACCTTCTGGGGCAGTCTGGCAAAAAAGGAACCCTTATAGTGGGACTGCGTCTGTCTGTCACACCTATATATTTCAGGAACCACTAATGCTATCGATTTGAAACTTGGAATAGTTTTAGATCTTAATTACCCAACCTCATTGCAAATGAAAAAAAAAGTTTTCTGTTTAATGGGGGTCGAAATGGTGTGCCAAAATTTCAAACTGAGAATACTATATCGAGTGAACTTGCTGACTGAGGTGTTAGACAACTAGTAAAATAAATTTAATACGTCCAAATAAGGAAAGAAACATTCGACTAACTTGACTAGTTCTTTTTTATTTCTACATCATAATTTTGAACACAATGTCATTTTATCGACTTGATTGATCGTCGCGCACTGATGGCATGAGATCCCAGCTGAGTCTTCTTCACTTATCACCTTGATACACAGATATTATCTACTTCTTTTCATGTAGGTACAGAGCGATGCAAACTTAAAGGCGGGCGTGAAGTTAAGCTCAAGTCGCTGCGCAGTAACTAATTTAAGGTATCAGCGGGGTAATGCCGAGGTTAACAATTGTCAACTTGACTGTACATGCGCGAAAACGCAATGCACAAACTTCACAGAGCCGCCTTTAAATTTGAATCAAACTATACCAGTATATCCTTGATGTTATTCTGTAATCGTATAACGTTATCAGGCGCAGTGGTGGTGACGGACGTCACGGCTTGCACCGTGGTGCTGACGATACAAATCAAGCGCACCTTCAAGCTGCTCTGCGCGGTGGGGCTGGGCAGGCCTATCGTGGGGCCTAGTTGGGTGCAAGCCTGTATCGACACGCACATGATAGTCGGTGAGATTTAACACTTACTAGTATATCTATAAGTGGATTTTCGAAATGTATTGTATCAGGTTCCGCCTAGTTCGGGATCAGATGACCGTGCGTGGATTATCCCAGGATATTATTAATATCTGCGACACGCTGTGATGATGATATTAGCATACAGCGTGTTGACGATCTAACCCAAAGTCGGAAACTATATTATTCAATTTTGGAAGCTAATACAGCTTCCAAAATTACGCTACTTTTTAATGCATATATCTTTATACTAGCTGACCCGCGCAGCTCCGCCCGCGCTTTTATTACATTTTGTTCCCCTTCTTCCTCCTCCCTTGATTTATTTATCTCTGCATATCTCTCTCTCTTATAAAAAAAATCTAATTCTAAGCTCTCCTCTCTCTCCTCTCTACCGCCCCCCCCCCCCGCTTCGGTCCCAGTCACGCTCCCCCTCTTCCTCTCCCCGTTGTCCCCTCTCTCTCTTCTCCCCTCTTGCTCCCCCTTACTCCCACCACCATTGCTCCATCTTAATCCCCCTATCCCTCACCACATCACCCTCTCCTCGAAACCCCTCTCCCTCTCTGTCCTCTCTTGCACCCTCCTCTCTTTCTATAACTCCTCTCATTGTATATCCTCGTCAATCATGGTATCTGGGATTCTTACCCACTTAAACCCCTGCAGCTGTCGCATCGCCACATAAGAGGGAGGACCTGGGCCCTCCAGTGCATCAATCCAGTGGATCTGCACCAAATACCCCTCAGTGCGCATTATAACCCCCGGAAACCTGGCAGCGTGATCACGGGGACGGGGCTCGTAACCCCATCACCGTCCTCCTCGGAGTCGCCGGTCACCCATCTATGTAATGACCTTGCCTAACGTTGCTTAACCTAGCGGCATGAAATATACAATACGACCTTTATTCTCAGACCTACCCGATATGCACACAAAATTTCATACAAATCAGTTTACCCATAAAATAAAAAGTAAAGGATAAAAAATGGTTATTGTGGGTTATCCCTAAGAGATAAACATTTACCATTGCGGACTTTTTTGTAGACCTTGTTAAGGTGTACAATACTGTAGTACATTATTTTGATCTATCTCGTAGGGTTCAGCCAGCGTTTGCAATGTAAGCGCAAAAAAATGTGTTTATTTACGACATCACATTAGAAACATCTAAAATTATCATTGTTTCTCTACTATATTATGCATGTATTATACATATAAACCTTCCTCTTGAATCACTCTATCTATTAAGAAAAACCGCATCAAAATCCGTTGCGTAGTTTTAAAGATCTAAGCATACATAGGGACAGACAGACAGCGGGAGCGACTTTGTTTTATAATATGTATTATATATATAATTCTACTGTACGTGTGTATGTCACTGAACTCCTCCTAAACGGCTGGACCGATGTTGATGAAATTTTTGGTGTGTGTTCAAGGGGATTCGAGAATGGTTTAGATTCACAAAGCGCGGGCGGAGCTGCGCGGGTCAGCTAGTATTTTTATATATTTTTACTAACTTATCCCGATTCTAGAAGTTCAAGCGCTCTGACCAACACGTAGACGGTAAGAGGTTATTAACCTCCACCGAGCGCATGCGTATAAAGTTATTAACAAAGAGAATAGATATCAATAATAAAAAAAACACAGATACCTATATTTTAAGGTAATTTATTTAAATAAATAATAATGTGCTAAATTAATATTTAACAGTTAAGAGGGTGTCTCACCTATGAACAATAATAATAATCACATCCTGGGACAATCAACACACGGTCATCTGTTAATAAACTAGGCAGTATGTTCTATCGTTACCAGACAACTTATACATAGGGTAAAAGTGGGATAGTTGCCCCAGGGGTATAGTTGCCTCGATTGTAATTTCTCTAGTTTGGCGGATGATCACATGTTATTTTGTTTATCTTTCGAGAGACTCTACAACTACCACTAAGTTGACCGTGTTGCATGTCTGTGCGATTGCATGGTAGGGCAAGGTGAAATCAAAGTTTTTGCGGGATAGATGGCCTCTTTTTCAATGGGACATCTATCCTATACGTAATTTACATAGTTTAGGTAATTATCCCCTATATGGGATAGCTGCCCCAAAATTTAGAGGTCCGCAAAAATCGCTAATACTCTGGAAATATCAAAGATGATGGTTTTTCCTTTCATAAGTTTGAAGATAATAAATCAAACTACCTACCCGTATTACAAATAAAGAATTTTGCTTTTTTCACTGAGAGATATAAAGTAATTTCAAAAAGTGTGGCAACTATCCCACTTTTACCCTATACTATTACTAGTTTTGTAAATACATAAATAAATAGATAAATAACACCCAGACACAAGGTGGGAATCGTAACTACGACCTATTGAATATCAGGCCAGGATGATACCTGGACCCGAACAGGCCAGTCATAAGAAAACTTATCAATCAGACACCGATCTCGCCGGCAAGGCTGAAGAGTCGTACGTATGCGACCTCAACGACGATCACCCCACTGAGTTTTTTTGGTAGGTTGGTAGGCCTTCTCTAAGCGACAGCCCAAGCCGAGGCCGTGTCTCCCGGAGGTGCCCTTGAGGTCGTCGTTCCCCTGCTCTTCTGCAGAGCTATTGCGTATCTTTACCCACCCAAGGTACTATCAAGCTTCAGTTGTCTACCGAACTTTGATGTCAACTGAAAGTGTTTTAGTATTGGTATTTATTGGTCACTCGAGTTTGGCAATACCCAATGAATCATTTGACAGTTATTTAATGGTCACTTGCTATAGTGATCATCACTTTAGTTGTCAAACGGGATGATAAATATAACTTGGGTGTATTCAAGTCTAGAGTGAACAGGCATCTTATGGGTAAGCGCGGTCCATCCTAGACCACATCTTCACTTACCATCATGTGAGATTGTGGTCAAGCGCAAACCTATTTATTATGAAAAAAAAAAGGCTGGCTGGAGTGTTATAAGCGCTCCCTCTTGTCCGGTGAAGCTGTAATGGCTATCAGCCAACAGCGACAAATTATTGTAATTACAAAATGTATTCCAGATCCTTGGCTGTACTTGATAAAGGACGAAACAGCTGAGAAGCGGTTCCAATTCAGCCTGCACAAGTCGCTGACCGGCAACAGGAACTATTTGAGTGGATACAATATTTCCTCGACACCCAACGTCCAACCGAACGCTACGGAAATGAAACGTAAGTTCTATACAAGTACCTTTAAAGTTTTTGTATTCTTTTCTATTGTTGGTGGCTAAGAATCGGGCCCGGTAAACCACCGGAACGCATTTCGACCCAGTTGGATCCATTGTGCATGCCCTAGCCCTTACTCTGTAGCTGGCGTATCGAAGAGTTCCCTCAGGTACGCAACGATTGCGTCTCGCAAGAGCGTCACAGCCACACAATATGTGTCGCATTGACTCTTTTTCACCTTTACAAAATCTGCAAGTATCAATAGTACTTAGCCTCATTCTGTGAAGGTTCTCATTGGTAACAAAATGTCCCGTGAGTGCACCTATTAGGTTCCTTATTTGTGATCTGCTTAGGTTTAATAATTTAACCCCACAGTCCACCATTGTGCTAGAGAGACTCTTTGGAGTGGTTTAGGCCTGATGCTGCCCTCCATTCCTTCAGGTGTTCGTTTCTAGCATGTGCATATAATGCTTGGTGATATATTCCAAACGGAATCCCCACAGATGATTCGGGGCCAACCAAATGACTCTGTGAGCCGGCCCTCGCTAGTCTGTCTGCCTTCTCCTTACCCTCGACGCCTTCTTGTCCAGATAAGGCTGATGTTGTTGTGTCTTCCCAGGTTATTCAAACCTGTACCACCTTTTTTAACCAGTTTGGAGACAACTCGGAAGGAGTTTAGAGCCTTCAGAGCTGCCTGACTGTCACAGAGAATGTAAATGGTTTTACTTTTGACATTTCTTTAATGCTGGCAAAGTTTGTGTAACAATCCAAGAATAACAATTACAATTGGTAGAGATTAATATGTCATATTCAACCCTACCAAATGTCTTTGTCTGACCCAGGTGGTCAGCCAAATACATCTCAGTCATCACTGTGTTCATTCATTTATTGTTAAAGAAAAACAAGGTATATTCCTACACCCTCAGCGATCGGACAGGTTTTAAATTACGTATAACTGTATTGAGACACCAAATATTACCCCCAGCGATCAGACAGTGTTTTAAACACTTCTCATAAATTCTGCTCTCGATAATAATCAAACTATACTTTGTCCATTTTATTATTGGGTTTTTGACAGCTCGACGTTTGAAGTTTATAGGAACGTGAACATAGTAAGTAAACGAAATAATCGATATCGAAAAATGTACATTCGATTAAATATTTTTTGGATTCTGACGACTCATGTTAATGTTTCATCCTTAAAAAGTTGTTGTCTTTCTTTGTTATATTATGCATGAAGCCCTCAAAATAAAATGGATGAAAGTTAATGTAAACAAGACGAAAGTAATGAAAACGCATTTATTTCTATCGATTATTTGTAATCTGTGGCACAATCGTAGTTATCGTTATGTGTGGCAACTCACTAAAGTGCGGTACGCGTCCATGAAGTACAATATTATTGCTGTGAATTTGTAACTTTAACAATACGAAAATTTATGGGCGTCAGCTGTCAAAAAACCAATAATAAAATGGACAGAGTATAGTTTATGGGTTTCTATTAATTTGTGATCATAAACGTTTGGGTACAATCAATAAATGCTAAATTCATTTAACAGTGATTGTCGAATGTTCGGGCGGTACGTGGAAAGGGGAAGGCCCGAACTGGATCTGCGTGTCGTCCACCGCTGATAAGTCTCTGTGGCCGTCGCTGAGGAAGCGAGGCGCCACCGTCGTCACCACCGAGTTCATATTAGGCGGCGTACTGAGACAAAAACTTGATATTGCTGGCAATCAGTTTAAATAGCTTCAGTCGTTATTTTGTACAGTGTACATTCTATTTGGAACATTTATTGATTTTCGTTTTAATAATTACACGAATATTTTAAGATCACCATTGTTTTATTTAAAAAGAAATTATCGCTTGAGTTTTATAGAGTTCATAATCAATAATTAGCAATAAAGCCACATAGCGTGCTTTTACCCCTTCGAAGGAACATTTAATCTTAACAACACTATTGGATGGTGTAATAAATATTTCTTTTTTTTCCAAATCAATGGGCTCGATTCATAGACAATGTCACATTCTACAAGCGAGCGATAACGCGAATAGAGAATAAAAATGTATGGGAATGACATAAAACATAGAAAAATCACGTGACAAATTATAGGGACTTGACACCGTTAGCGAATGAAGAAATAGAATCGCTATCAAGCGACTGTATCTTGGCTAGGCATGTTGATATATTAAAAGCTTTTATTTTTAACTTGCAATGTATGTATCTATGTATGTAATTTGTTCGGGTGGAATCTTGCAACTCAATTTTCACCCACTTCTACACGTTCAAATCGTTTGAAATTTTGCACATGTGTCAAGGACCGGTGACAATACAATAATGTAGTATCGAGCTGATCTGATGATGGAGCTCGAAGGCGGATAAGGGAACCCTTGGATGGCTACTAGTAAACTCATCGAGTTTAGGTTCATTTAATTCGTCTTAAAGAGTTCTATTCACATTTCCTAATAATGAGGACCTGATGATGGAATTGGAAAGTAGGTGACGGAACCCTGGAATGGTTACTAGTAAACACATCGAGTTTAGGCTCATTTTATTCGTCTTAAAGAGTTCTATTCACTTTTTGTAATAATGAGGATCTGATCATGGAATTGGAAGGTAGGTGATGGAACCCTGGAATGGTTACTGGTAAACACATAGAGTTTAGGCTCATTTGATTCATTTTAAAGAGTTCTATTCACATTTCCTAATAATGAGGACCTGATCATGGAATTGGAACGTAGGTGATGGAACCCTGGAATGGTTACTGGTAAACACATCGAGTTTAGGCTCATTTTATTCATTTTAAAGAGTTCTATTCATTTTTCTTAATAATGAGGATGTGATGATGGAATTGGAAGGTAGTTGACAGAACCCTGGAATCGTTATAAGTAAACTCAGTTTAGGCTAACTTGATTTTTCTTAAAGATAACTCTTTAACTTTATCAGGTCCTCATTACTAAATGAGGACCTGATAATGGAGCTGGAAGGTGAGTAACATCATCATCAGCCGGAAGACGTCCACTGCTGAACATAGGCATCCTCCTTAGAATGCCACAATGAACGACAATTGGCTATTTGCATTCACCGGTTACCTGCGACGCGCACAATGTCGTCTGTCCACCTAGTGGGAGGCCTGCCTACGCTGCATCTTCTGGTTCGTGGTCGCCACTCGAGAACCTTTCTTCCCCAACGGTTATCGGTTCTTCGAGCGATGTGGCCTGCCCATTACCACCTTAACTTGCAGATTCTGAGAGCTATGTCGGTAACCTTAGTTCTTCGGCGAATCTCCACGTTTCGGATTCTGTCGCGCAAAGAAACGCCGAGCATAGCTCTCTCCATGGCTCGATGTGTGACTCTAAACTTTTCTAAAAGGCCAGCCGTTAGAGACCACGTCTCAGTACCATATGTCATCACTGGCAATACACACTGGTTAAAAACCTTCGTCTTCAGGCACTGCGGTATTTTGGACGAGAAGATATCGCGTAGTTTCCCGAACGCTGCCCATCCGAGTTGGATTCTTCGGGCGACCTCTTTGTCGAAGTTGGACCAACCTAACTGGATAGTTTGTCCTAGGTATACGTAGTGGTCATCAAATTCGACTGTATCGTTTCCAACAACTACCGGTACGGGTATTAGGGTTGACAGGCCTGTTGGTCTAGTGGTTAGACACCCTGGCCGCTACTCAACAGGTCGTGGGTTCGATTCCCACCAAGTGTTTGAGTGTTATTTATCTATTTAAGTATGTATTTACAAAAAAAAAGTATATAAGTAAGTAAGTATTTGTATCAGTTGTCTGGTTCCCATAGTACAGGCTCTGCCTAGTTTGGGATCAGATGACCGTGTGTGGAATTGTCCCAGGATATTATTTTTATTATTATTAGACATGATCTTCGATGTACCTATAGTCAATGCGACACCGCTGGAGGGACTGCAATACTGTCCAGGTCTCGATTGAATCGAAGGCTTTCTCCTTGTCCACAAACGCTACATAATGGCCGATTATACTCCTTGGTCTTCTGTATAATCTGGCGGAGCGTATGAATGTGGTCTACGGTACTAAAGCCTTTTCGGAACCCGGCTTGTTTGGAAGTCATCAAACCTCGAGACGGTTCGTAAGAGTAACAGAGCCATGGAATGGCTACTAGTAAACCCATCGAGTTTGGGCTCATTTGATTTGCTTTAAGGAGTTCTATTCGCTTAGCCTATATAAGCGGAATTGATAATAGAATTGGTAAGTGGGTGGGTGACGGGACGGAACCCTGGAACAGCCACTAGCAAACCTATCGAGTTTAGCGTCGTTAGATTCACATCAAAACAATCGTAAATACTATTTTGTCAATTATTCAATAATTTCCAATCCTTAGTTAATTATTTATTAGTACAGTAAATTGTAGATTTATATAAACCAATTTTTGCATACCTAATAATGTAGACCATAGAGGACATTATCATAATAAAACACCCCATATTGTCCGCTAAAGATGATTTGATTTGATTTGAGAAACCAATCCAGCAAAAACTAAAAAGTTAAAAATAAATTTAAAGTAAAAAACTTTTTAAATACAAGCTTTTATTTAAATGCGCTAAAAAGAATAAAATAAACTTTTCCTTTTAATATCTATTTTTAACGTCATTACACAATTTATATGATATAAAAGCTTGTCGCGAGATTTACCTATAAGAATATAAACAAGAAAATTAATAATTTGATTTTATTGACTTTTAAGTTTTAAAATTTTCAAACTATGTAAGTAGGAGTAGGTACTATAATCTCGCGACAAGCTTTTATATCATATAAATTGTGTAATGACGTTAAAAAATATATATTAAAAGTTTAAAAGGAAAAGTTTATTTTATTCTTTTTAGCGCATTTAAATAAAAGCTTGTTTTTGAAAAGATTTTTACTTTAAATTTATTTTTAATACAATGATGCACTTAGTTTTCATCAAAATCTGACTTCATACTCTTTCGAATATAAATATATTTTTTTTTTCGCTGTTCCTTATTTTTCGATTTGACCATTCACGCCCGTTTGAAGTAATTACCCTGTATATTATAGGTAACCGGTAGATTGGTAGCCTGTCGTCATCTCACCGTTAGGAATAAAACAAACATCGAAAATAAAATACAATTATATTTACAAAACGAAAAATACTGGCAACAAATTAGTTTATACACTGTGACGTCAGATAATGCATGGCATTGAGCCATTGATACAGTTATTCTTCGTTATTTTGTCCACTTCTCATAAGTAACACGTATACCTTGAAAATATTTAATATTTTTTTACAATTTCCCAGTATTTTGGCAAAACTACGCCATCTAGTATTAGAAATACGCAACTCTCAGAATATGGCTTGTTAAAAATATGGGCAACATTGTAAAATGTAGATTCTTTGTGTAATCAAATACAGAATGTATAAAAACACGTGTCCGATCCGTGAGTCTTATTCAGCGTATCAATATAAACACATGTATACAGGCTGTCCCATAAATGGGGTATCAAGCCGTGAATGGCGCATTGTGTAACACACAAGCAACTAATTTGTGAAAGAAAATAATGAAAATAGTCAACAGTTTCAGTGTAGTTAGCGCGAAATTTTGTTCCTTAATTAACCAAAAACGAACGAATTTCTTATTAAACAGGGCAGGCACGCAATCAATACAAACAGTAGTAGCTTCATGGAAGTAGGCACAATGCCACAGGGCTGCTCAGAAACAGTTTTAAGACGGTATAAATATTTTTTTATGTAATATAAAATATCAATTTTTGCCACATTTGACATTTTTTTCGGAGTCTTTAGTATCAATACACATACCCTTCGGTTTGATATACCCTTTCCGGGACACCCAGTATAACTCATTTGTTAATTATCTCATTTTTTTTCTAATTTGTACCAGAAATACAAGATCAGATTCGTTTTTCTAGAACAAAGTAGGAAAAAATGTGATATTCAACAAATAAGTTATATACATGTGTTTGTATTGATACACTGAATAAAACCCTCACGGATCGGACACACATTTTTTTTAAATTCTGTATATTAATACAACTATGCCAATATTAAGATATTTCGCTAATGAATAAAAAAAGTGGCCATCTAAGACGCGGCAAACGCCATCTAACGTTGGGACCATGTAACATTTAAGCTCAATACACACCAAGATGGCAGCGGCCAGAAGAGGCGCAACGTACATTCTACAAGGAAACTCCGCTCCAAAAGTTTCTTTGAGCTTTTCAAGCGATACTGTAGCCCGATTCTCGTAATAACAAACAGTCCAAATAGCGGTGACGTTTTGTTGTCGTTAGATCGAAGTCCTATCCAAAATCGGTATTCTCGTATACCATATACGTAGTTCGATAGGACTTCAACTCAATTGGATCGAAACTAAACGATTAGTCAACGAGTCATTGTTCTGTACGTTTTGCTATTCCCTGATAGATGTCGTCCTAATCAATTTTTGGTCTTGGTAGGAGTTTTGTGAGATAAACTAAGAGCTTAGGCTTTGGGAAACTCGAGATTAATTCGTTTCCGTTCCCTCCACAAACATACTAATTGTTTAATTAAAATACGTGTTTTTCTCTATTTATTAATTTATTCTATCTCTCTTACTCTAATTATCTTTACCTTAAAACCATCTCGCTCACACTATCTTCTAATTACTCTCTTCACTCACAGCATACGATCCTATATTCGTCTCACTCACTCACTCCTAGCTCTCATGTTCCAGTTTAGTGCTACAATCAATATATCTCTAACATGAGCTCTATCATGCCTAGTCGCGTTCCATATCCCAAATTTTACGTATTTATTTATATTTTACATATTTCGCCTTATCAGCTTTCTTTTTGTATTTCTTGCTGTGCAGACGAATTTGATAGTAAATACGTAAGTCCGTGGCTCATTTAAAAGTTATTTTATTACTTTGACTCGCACCACAAGAATAAGAAAAGCAAAAATCGTCTCAAATAACCAACGTTTGTTCAACGACTCTTGAATCGCGGAATTTGACGCTTACTCGTTGGCATCCGATCGGTAGTGACGTCATTTTCATACGAGAATACCATTTAGTCAACGTTATAAAACGATTGAACGACGATATTATACCAGAATACGCTCCAACGATAGTTTAATCGAACGACTTTTAAATCGTTGCCGTTGAAGTAAAATCGACGGACGTGAATACGAAAAGTGTTTAAACGACTGAGTCGCTACGTTAACGTTATTGTTTTGATTACGAGAATCAGGCTACTGGTCTTTTACGTATTGTAGATAAAGTTTAAAATTCTTTCACAGTGAAAGTGCGCGCCGCTGCCATCTTGGTATGAATTGAGCCTTATATTATTTAGACCATTAAATGAGATACGAAATACATATGTTTAAATAACCGCCCACTATCAGTCACTTCATACATAATCTTAAAAGTTACATTTGATTATACGTCCCAAACATTACCAATTACATTATCACTTACTTCCGTTATCATTTCACATAGCAAAATTCAAATCTGGCCCATACCCGTAGTACAAGTTTACATAGTAAACTTTACGTTATCATTTCACGCTAGCCTAGAAACATTAATTATTAGTAGAGCGAATGTTACTGTCACAACTCATACTAAGGGTAGGGGAGTTAGTTTCATAATTTTTTTTAAAAAAAGTTTGGCCTTATTGCAACAATATCTCTTTGGCATGGAACTTTGCATATATTTGGGACAGAATTCGAGACAAATTTTAATGTATTATATTGGAATGTGAGTGTTTAAGGTAAAATACTTTGTTATAAAACTGTTAAATACAATATTTCTCATAATTATTACAATTATCTCATACCTTAATGACTAAACATTAAAATTAACATTTGTAATTATGAATACAAAACAAAAATTTATACAGGGTGTAAGGGACCACGTTCAGAAAAGTTTTTTATAAGACGTCAAATAGTGTCCGTTACAACATTACAGTAACCATTTATATGGTAAATGACAAATGACTTAACTTGTTAATTTTCGAGCATGTAATGAATATATGCGGAATAAGTAATATTTTTCAAATTACATTGCAAATTTTCTAAAATAATAATAGTTAATTGCCTATGCACTGTTTTTGCGCTTAAAGAATAAATAAATAAAATCATGTACTGGATCCCTGGTATCGGTTTTCGGTACGATGTCTCTTACACCCGTTATATTAAAAAAAAATACTATATTTTTTTTAACTTTAATAGTTCGTGCGCACGTAGTAATTTCATACCTAGGTATATTTCATATGGCTTATATGTATACAATAAGATTCTCTGTGATTCCATAATCTGCCGTGAAATATCAAAAATCATTGATTTCTTGAAACCAAACAGGGCCATGATTGTGACTACTACAAAACCGGTAAAACCTTTCTATTTTCTTATATAACGTATTTCAGAATTCTTTGGATACGTCTCCCCCGTTTTTGTAAGATTGTTAACCCCAAGCCACGTCCCCGTACAGTTTCATACAATCATACGGTACCACAGCAACGTGTTTAATGAATGATACATGCTAAAAAATGTTGTAATTGCCCCACAAATGCTAATTTATCCTAATAATTCGGTATAATACTTTATATACATATAAAATATGCGTTGACCAATGCGTACGCGACGTGTGCCTTCGAAAATGAAGTAAAATGCCGTCATATGTTAGAAAACGCACAAAGTACTGCACAAAAGTAAATAATAAGGAAGGGACATCATACCTAACTTTATATAAATATTTCCTTTAATTAAATGGGTCACAATTTTTAGCGCGCATTAGTAGGGATATAACATATCTATGGTTTATAATATCATAGACATTGACTAAATTATTCACTTTACTAATTTGTAGGCCTATTGGAACACACAATCCAGTTTTTTCATCGCGTTATCTAGGTTCATAACATCAACCGAAAAATCGCGCAGTACATAGACATTATAGGAACGTAGGTTGGTTATAGTGCCGATAAAGCGCACCTATTCGGGACAGACCAAAGGTACTGAATACGTAGTCTTACGCCTCAGGGTTTTTCTTCATGAGTTGCAGGTCTGCTTCCACCATATCGCGAACCAGCTGCTCGAAGGTCACCTTTGGTGTCCAACCCAGTTTCTCTTTAGCTTTCGATGGATCACCGAGTAGTAGATCCTGAAGTCAAACAAATGTATAAGGATTACAATCATAAATTAAATAAATACACATCTAATACATTTACAGTTTTTCAGTAACCAGAACTAAATCAATAGAAATATTTTTTGTTACGATAAAAAATTATTACCATGGATACCATGGATCTGTGTCCGTGAGGTAGGGGAAGCGGTCGTCTATTTGGTCTGCGAAGAGATTGTATGGCGGAGGCCGATGTGACTTGTGTAATAAGCAAAGATCGGAATAGGTAGGCTATATTAACCTAAACTTCTAGGAAGGAAGTAACATAAAGTAGTTAATAAATATATATATAATAGATCTAATTATGGATGAATAAACGTATTTGATTTGATAATAAAAAAAACGTGTTTTTTTTATTTTATCGAACTTAATTTATAGTTCCCAAATATTGATTTTAAAAATAAAAAGCATAACCATAAACCAGCAAACATAATTTTATTTTACCTATGTAAACAAAACACTTGAATTTTGCACAATTTTAGTACGGAACCCTAAAAAATGTTAAATGGTTCTTCAAATCAATACATAAACTATAAATAATAATTCGTGGTTTTTAAATCCAATCCATCGATATACTATACCAACTAGATTAGCTGTCACGAACAAAATGACATCGAAAATGTGGTCGCGGTTACATATACTTACACAACTATACACGTAGCTAGAAATTGTAGAAAATAGTTTTAAATAATTCGGGACGTCGGACTAATAGAAGCCTTCACATGTAGTAATAAAGTCTAATTCTGTATGCAGTAATGTTGGCACATAAAACCTTTACAACGGAGACAAAGAAAAATCAATAAAATCGCCAAAACTATACGACAAAAAGTAGATGTTTTGACTTAAACAAAAATGTACTCATTTAAAAGAAAATCTTAACCACTATAAAATAAGGTTCAAAACAGGTGTGTTTCCATTGTGTGTGTACTGACTTACAAACTTATCCGTGCTGGTGGCAAAAATGAGAACTAACTTTTTTATTATGGTAATGACGTGTAGTTTAACAGTTTCGTATAGACAGTGGCGACATCCTATCGGCAACATTAATTTTGTCAGTCTCGGCATGGCAGTTGCGAACTACTAGCGGAGAAAATATCAAATAAATAATTTTTATTTCGTATTATAATGATATCTTACTTATATTTATTATTTAAACTAGTAGTAATAAGAACACGAAACGAAAAAAAAATCTCCATCTGCAATTTTAGTATTACGATAAGTATTATATTATTTGGACAGTTTATAAACGCGCATTATGGAATTTCGATACATCCTGTTGTCGGCTCGTACTAATTTGAAATAGAGCGACAGCCGTCTCCGTAGCTCTATTTTCGTGACCACTTTTCGGGTCGTGACAGCTAATCTAGTTGGTATAGTATATCGATGATCCAATCATAATAATTTTGAAATCAAACAACTATAGAAGATTATAACGCAGTTTATTTTAGATTCTACTTTCCCGACGTTTCGAATCTAAAATGTGTAGTATTCGCGTAAAAAGACAACGTAGTCATTATAATTTACTCCGGGATGTTAGACGAGGTATTATCCACTCTATGTTACTTCATACTTCGAAGTTTAGGTAATATACTCTACCTATTCCGATCTCTGGTTATAAGATAAAGAACAGTCCACGCCGGAAATATATTTACTTAATATCCATGTTTATAAGGAAGAAAACATATTGTTTCACTCACCACTTCCGTCGGCCTGAAGTACTTAGGGTTGACCTTGACCAGCAGCTGGTCGGTGTCTTCATCGTGTCCGGTCTCGTCGACCCCCGAGCCGCGCCACACTATCGTTCGGTTGACGCACGCGAACGACTTCTCTACGAATTCC
Organism: Furcula furcula; assembly: GCA_911728495.1. Lineage (NCBI taxonomy): Eukaryota > Metazoa > Arthropoda > Insecta > Lepidoptera > Notodontidae > Furcula > Furcula furcula. The sequence goes on from OU452255.1 coordinate 21,069,859, forward strand.
CTGACGCTGTGGGTCTCCCCCGTCGCCACTACGAAGTCTTCGGCCTCGTCTTGCTGTAGCATCAGCCACATAGCCTAGAGGACCGAGTTTTTTTTTTGGCATCATTGGGCTCTTTCTATATAGGGTGGATTTTCGAAACGGACCAGTAAGGGCTACCAGAAATGTTGTAGCTACAGGAAAACGTTCTTACGAGTCTTAGGAGAAACAGGATCGATAGGCATAAATAAAGTAGGGCCGATTGAATAGATCACATTTGACACTACATCAAAATGTAACAACGTAACCTTGTAACGGCGGGCATAAAACTATTTTTTTTTTCCAACTTAGAACTGCACAACTGCTTAACTTTTTTCTATTACGATTACATATTTATTGCAATAATAACAAAAGAAACAGACAGAACAAAAAAACTGACAGATGTCAAATGTGATCTATTAAATTGGCCCTACAATAATTGCCCATTTTTTCGCTAACTATTATTTTTTGGAATCTGTGAATTCAGGTCAAAATATCTTCAAAAGATTAGGACAGTCTGTTATGAACTCTCGATTAAGGTAGCCTTTTCTACTCCGTCTTAAAAATCTACCATGTCTACCCTGTTTTTCTTTACAAAATCAAAATCGTAGCAACAAATGTATGAACACGGGAGTGATGGCTGAGTGGTGGCCAGCCAAAGACAGTTGGTAGGTCCCATGTGCAACGAACTAAGCAAGTATAAATCAGACTGCTATGCTGGCGCCTCCAAGAGGTAGTCTAAACACTGCTGTGTTTCGGTGAAAAGGGAATGTATCTCAAAGGACTTAATAACAGCTGATATCTCAAGTACTGACGGACAGTGCAGTGCAGCTGTTCTTGGGCTAGCGTGTCGCTACAACCAGTTCGTCGGCTTTACTCGTCAAAATGTGAATTAAATGCTGAATACATTATGTTAAAAAAGCGATGTCCGATTATAAGTGCGCATCAGCAGCCAGCTATTCCTCATAATAGCACTTGCCGCCAAAGCCAGCCGATGACTGCCGCTTTCTGTAAGATGGAAGAACTTCACCAGCTTAGTTGCTCCTATATTTTAAACGGTGTGTGTCTTTGAACTCTGTACATTTTTTTCCTATTAATTTAGGCGCGTAGTATCCTTAGGTGTTCTCGGATAATGAAACTGCTATAACTTCGTTATAAAATGCGGACTGTATTATTCTGTAATATTCAAAATAGGTAACGGTCGACACCGTGTTACACTAAACAATACAACGTGTTACAAAATACCCCGTATGTGTTTACGTAGGTGCGTCTGCCCAGCCATTCGAAAGGTGTGTGTCTATGCGCGAGCGCCCCGCCTAGTGATAGGCGCCGCCCGGTATCACGGCCGGCGTAGTACATATACATACATATATTCACACCTTTTTCCCGTAGGGGTAGGCAGAGCCCATGGGCCGCTTTTCGCCCCCGTGAGAAACGAGACGTGATGGGTGGCAAACCACATCGCCGCCATTTTGGTTAATTAAATTACTTTATGATTAACCATCGCGTTCTCACGGATAACGAGGAAAAGGGAAGGATAGGTGGTGTAAAAAGGAAACAGGAAAAGTAGGATATTACCACCCAGGAGGGCAAGGGACGGGACAGTAATAGCTAGGGAAGCCGGGGTCGCATACCCGTATACTATACCACAACTACCGGACAGGTTAGTTGGGATGAGTATCCCATGACTTATCTTCATATATATAATGGCCGGCGTAGTGTTGTGCCAATAAATTTCATCAACTTCTGTGTGTACAAATAAACATGTACCTCAATATAATCCTTAGCGTGTCCCCAGTCTCTCTTGCTGTCCAGATTCCCGAGCTCCAGACACTCCATCAGCCCTAAGGTGATCTTGGCGACTCCCCGCGTAATCTTCCTCGTGACGAAGTTCTCCCCGCGACGGGGACTCTCGTGGTTGAACAGGAGGCCGTTGCAAGCGAACATGCCATACGCTTCTCTGTAGTTCACCACTATCCAGTACCCGTAGAGCTTCGCACACGCTAGAGAGATCAATCAAACAGAAATAATCAGCTCTGTTGTGACAATTGCCTGATGATAGACACTGTAATAATAAATAGACGGGACGGGGTCTAGTGGTTAGACACCCTGGCTGCTACCCAATAGGTCGTGGGTTCAATTCCCACCAAGTGTGTGGGTGTTTTATCTATTAAGTATGTATCTATATATACAAAAATGAACGTTTGTCTGTCTGAATGTCCTTTATAGAATCGTAAACTATGCATTTTATCATGTCATGATGTTCAGCAAAGTGAAAGAGCGCGAGCGGAGCTGCGCGGGTCAGCTAGTTTACAATAAAAAAGTATACAATTATTAGTATCAGTTGTCTGGTTTCCATAGTACAGGCTCTGCCTAGTTTGGGATCGGATGACCGTGTGTAGATTGTCCTAGAATATTATTATTAATTGTTTCAAGCATAGATGTACTCATTGGAACGAATTAGACGTATCAAATCTGCAGTTTTCGGTAGATTAGGAGCGCTATACATTTAAACAGCCGGCACACACATCACGATCGGGTTCGTTCGGTACAATTCTGCACTCATTCGGGTGCTAACCCAAGGAATTTCGTAGCCGAAACCCGCCAGCGCCTTGGTAAAGGTACGCGTCCACTGCCACGCGCCGGACGCACCGCACGCACGGCACGCAACGTATATTAGTTTGCTTTGTATGATTTTACATAGCGCTGCGTCCATAATCCGCGTCGCCCGCATCGAAATGGACAGGCCAATGGACGCGTACCTTTAGCCGGACGTTCATCAATGTTCGATCTTGCCGCCCGGGTGTGGCTATTTATGCCGGCCCGCTTAAATATGTAGCGACATTTATTTTTTCATTGACGCGGTGGGAACCTTCAATAGGACCGCGGGACCAGTAGGGGTCCGCCGCGGCTGTCGCATCGGTACATGAGACGGGACCTAGGCATTCCGGTGAGATCTGCACCAGGTACTCCTCGGTGATTTTGAGCCTCCGAGCGCATTATAGCCCCACGGGAACCTGTCACGGTGCTCACTGGGACGGGGGACGCAACCCCACCGCTGTCCCCCTCCGTGTCGTAACCAAGTTTGTTATGTAGCAAAACAAGAGTCGATATCAGAGGGTCACAATATTTGATTTTGACAGATTCTGTGTTCGTGTGATATACAGATATAGATTTACATAGATAACGCAAATGCATGTACTTCACGTGTCCGAACCTTACAGTCTGTTGTTGCAGCCTTGCCAGCGGTCGGCAGCAAACAAAAAAAAATTGGCGGGGCATCGGCGGCATCGGTGTCTTAAAATCGGTTTGGACTTCCCGTCACTAAATTCGGCCGTGACGTCACAGATGGTGTTAAAAACTTGGTACAAAAGTCGGCACGCTTGGTTTCAATACAAATCGTGATACTTGCGTTATCTATGTAAACCTATATCTGTGGTGTGATAAGTTTGAAATATAACTGGTATTTATGATATTTATTGCAATAGATAGATTTTCGAATAAAGATATTCTGATCTAAAAAAAAGTCTCACTATCACTAGACAGTCGATGTACGTAATCGTTTAAGATATATAGAAAAACAGTAAGTTAAAGATAAGAAAGACACAGTTAGTTAAATAGAGCCACACTAAAATATACTGCTTTAGTCGGTGATCATTGGCCAATACGAAAAGGTCTTTGGATCTCACCATCAAAGCTAAAAATAAAGAAGAGTCAACCAAGTACAGCCTCACCATAAGGAGATCTCGGGTAAAATGGTGTCTTTTCATTCTGTGGCACTTCCACCACTTTCCCGTAGAGTTCTGATGTGGATGCTTGATAAATTCTGCTCTCTTTCTCCAACCCAGCGGCCCTGACCGCTTCTAGTAACCTCAGAGTACCTAAGGCGTCCACCTGCGCTGTGTACTCGCTTAATTCGAAGGACACTTTGACGTGGGATTGAGCACCAAGATTATAGATTTCTTTTGGACGTACCTGGAAATAATAGACCGCGAATATCTATGGGATACCTAATACTCAAATTAAAAATTATTTCTTTTGAACGGTCGGTCCATTTTTTTTTTTAAAAAGCTACCACCCGGCCTCATCGCGGCTTCAACTGAAACGATCCGCGGGCTTGTTATTTTTTTATTTTTTTTTTAAAAACACTGTCTTGTTAGAATTAGACCAGCATCAGTGACAGCGTGTCCTGCCGTTCAAAAGATAAAATAAGAGAGAAAAAAGAAAAAAACACGACGAAAATACAACAAACTAAAAGGCCAAAGGGACAGTAGAACATCTCAAAAAAGTATTTGATATATGGATGAGGTGGGCAATGTAGCTGCTGGAATTACTGCACCCAATTGCTGCACTCTAAGATCAAATCTTATCCCTTAGTGATTTTGTATTGCTATCTGCACTTAAGTGATATGTTATTGGTTCATTTACGGACTCTGAATGCGGCAGTATATCAACAAAAGATATCACGTATGATATATGTATATCTAATGTTTTCCTGGAATTACGAATTCGTGTTGTATTTAATGGAGTCGTGTTCATTCGTTATCTGAATTTTTATCATCATAGCACACAGCGCCGTTGCATAAAATTGGGCATTCTATGACACATTGAATTGATTAAAAGTTATTGTACAACCGTGGCCTCTTTTACCTAGGAACCCTAAAAATACCTTTTGAGTCCGAAGCTTATGTAAAATGTGAAATATTTAAAGATAACACAGGTCTACAAAAAATATATATTTTTTTGTGTTTCTGTTCTAATGCTTGAATTCTGATTCCAAACATCGAAACACACTCGGATATGACTGACGGGCCCGTTGGTCTAGTGGTTAGTGACCCTGTCCGCTTACCGATGGGTCGTGGGTTCGATTCCCACCAAGCGTCTGGGTGTTATTTATCTATTTAAGTATGTATTTACAAAAAAAAAATGTATATAAGTATTTGTATCAGTTGTCTGGTTTCCATAGTACAGGCTCTGCCTAGTTTGGGATCAGATGACCGTGTGTGGATTGTCCCGAGATATTATTATATTATTATTATTATTATATACATTTTTAACTCTTAAAGTTTGCTTTTGTCTGATTTATGTTGTTAGGTACGTCTCGTTAGACCATTCATTTGATACAATATCCATGTTTTTGGAAATAAAAATAAAAAATACAAAATGGCGGCTAACGGCTGAAATTTTTTTTTGGGAAGAATTATAGTCTATGTCACTCCTACAACTAAGACGAATCAAACGAGATATTATAACTCCAATCCATCAAGCCGTTTAAGCTGTAGCCCGTTCTAAAGAAATAGACGTACATACATATAAGCTCGAAAAACAAACATAACAATACCTCCTGGGGCATTTGGGCAAAAATATTGGTAAAAAACCTTTCCTACCTGATTTGTTAAATAAATAGCGACATAATTTTTATACGTATAAAGCACAGAACAATGTGCGCGAGTCCACTCTTTTTAAAATAGTTCTTAGTACATTTGTGGCCCTGATACATTTCGACCAATTCTGTAAATTCATTTACCTTTGTAATAATGCTTATAAGGCAAGTGGTGTCTGTGAGGTCACCATAGTGCAGGTGCATCCTACCGCCTGTGTGGCAGGCCGGCTGTCCGTACAAGTGCTGGATGCGACCTGTATTGAACGATGATGATCGCCGGAGAACACCGTGGACTTCATAGCCTTTCTCTATCAAGAACTCAGCCAGATATGACCCGTCCTAAAATAAACAAACAAAGGTATGTACGTCAATAAGGCAGGCAGGTATTTAAAGTGGCCTTAATTATTTAACAACTGTGGTAAAGATAATAAACAGTGATAAAATCGAAACTTAAATTACATGTAAGGGAGTATAATTTTTTTTAAAACGTGTGCTAGTATGGAACATCATCATAGTCAGCAGTTGAAAGATATCTTGCGGACCACTAATGGGAGGAGATGGGAGGGTGCTTACCCGGACACCCCATGGGTTAGTAGCTTAGTATGAAACACTTTTATTAAACTAGCTGTTGCCCATACCCAGTGGCGTGCACACACTTGCAAGAAAAGCTAAATACCAAAATGTCTTCAAGTGTTCAGACTCTATGATGTTTTTATTGTGCCTTCTAAATTATCCACAATGAACTGACATTACAGAAATATTTTCTTTTAAAAACCCAACATAATATAATGGAATATTATAATAATCAAGGACTTCACAAGGTCTTTCTTTGTGTCTAAAATTTGAAAATTTCTTTGGTCAAGTCTTTGTGCCTTGATGTGAGTCTGACACCCGTATTCTAAGAAGTTACCCCGAAAATTCCTCGAACTCGACTCAATCGAGGCTACAAAAGGATACCGGCATCCATAAGGATCACCTCAAACAATCCTCGAAATCGGTATTCTTAGTTATACCTCGAGCTTGTCGAGAGGTATTCTTGAGGATCCTCGAGTAAGGTTGAGTCGAGGTAATACGTCATTGATTTTTGCCTCGGACCAGCATTCATGAGATTCATTTTGATTTTTCTTTATGGTCACTCACTCACAAGTTGACAGATAGGATAGCTGTTTTTAATCTGTGTCGCGCTCGTTACCGTACAGTGTTGTTACATTAGTTCAGCAACTCCTTCAATCTCTTGTCGATAAAAATGGATCACAAAATCCTTCAATGGAACTGTAGGAGCATTCGTCAGAAAAAACATGAGCTTATTTACCTTCTAAACCGATATAAACCAGTAGTCCTTGCCGTATCGGAGACATGGCTTACGCCTGGATCCCTGTTTAGGGTTCCAGGCTTCTCGTGTCTCCGGGACGACCGGGACGATGGTAGTGCGGGATGCGCCCTGTTGGTTGATAGATCATTATCCTTTTCCCAAATCCCCGTCCCTTCAAACGATTCTGGCCTGCACATTGTGGCTGCTAGGGTCCTTAACATTTCATTTATTTCAATTTATATTCCCCATCCTAATCAGAGTATCTTCGCAGAGCTTAACTCTATCCTATCCAATATTCCTGGCCTTATCATAATACTGGGTGACTTTAACTGTCGACATTCATTATGGGGCTCTCATATTAATGATCCCTCTTCCTCTTTCTTATTAGATATCTTAGAAGATATCAATCTCTGCATTCTGAATGATGGTTCCGCTACGCGTAGATCTTCCCCATCCCAAAACTCAAGTGTTCCTGATCTGTCAATTGCCTCTCCATCTCTTGTCACTACTCTATCCTGGTCTGTCCTATCCAGCCCTTTTGGCAGTGATCACTTCCCTATCATTATTCAATTTCTACAATCTACACATTTCCCACCAACTCCTAATCCCATATTAAAATATAGACTGTCGCAAGCGGACTGGGGTAAATTCGCCTGCACTCTTGACGAGGAGATCAAAGATCTTCCTCCTGTCAATGATTCTATATTTATATGATCAGTTTCTAGCATGTATTCTTCGCGCTGCGGACAAATCTATCCCTCTCAAAACTACTAATAGGAACACAATCGTTTGTCCACCTTGGTGGGACTCGGAATGCACGCAAAGTGTACATGAGCGTAAGGAAGCAGAAGGAAAATATGCAACAAACACAAACTGGGAAAATTATCTAAACTTGAAGAAATCCTCAGCTCGCACTTGTAGGTTTCTTGCTAAAAAGAAGCGTTTCTGTAAATCCGTCTCCCCTCGTACTTCTCCTTCCGTTATTTGGAGAAAAATTAGAGCGTTTCGTAGATCCTGTGTAGATACAAACGTTTCTTCCAATGACCCTGACACTTGGATAGAGGACTTTAGTAACAAACTAGCCCCCCCCCCCCCTTTTGTTCCGAATCACGACTCCTTTCCTACCCTTGATCCCGCTCCTTCTAGTTCAGCTGACAGTATGAATGATGTATTTTCCTTCTCTGAGCTTCATTGTGCACTTGATAAGTTGCAAGATTCCACACCAGGCGTGGATGGAATTCCTTATTCCTTCATTCGTAAATCTTCTCACTTTAGCCAGCTATTTCTCCTAAATATTTTTAATGCTGTATTTCTCTCCGCCAATATTCCAGAAGCTTGGAAATCTCAAATTATTATTCCCATTTTAAAACCCGGCAAAAATCCAAATCATGCATCTTCCTACAGACCAATAGCCTTATCCTCTGTTTTGGCTAAAATAATGGAAACTCTTATTAAAAACCGTTTAGAGTGGATTTTGGAGAATAAAGGATTACTATCCGATAGTCAATTTGGTTTCAGAAGAGGTAAGGGTACTTTGCATTATCTTCCAATGAAAATATTATTGGTGCTTTCCTGGATATCTCGTCTGCATACGATAATGTTCTGCTTCCTCTTCTCAGGCAAAAAATGCACCAACTGAGAATTCCTGTGAGGTTGATTAATGTCATATGTAACTTGCTTTTGTGCCGTTCTATAACTATCCGTCATCAAAATCGCCTTCTTCCTCCACGCCTGGTCTGGAAGGGACTTCCTCAGGGCGCGGTCCTTAGTCCTCTCCTTTATAATATTTACACTGTCGATCTGGACACGTCAGTGAACTACTTCTGCAAGATCCTGCAATATGCAGATGATGCTCTCTATGCCAAATCCACTTCCTTTTCCGATGCCACATCCCGCCTAAACTCTGCGCTATTTTACCTAAACCAGTGGTTAGATGATCACGGACTTCTGTCTGCTGAAAAGCTTGCGTGCTCTTTCAGGCGTTCGCTGGGGCTCACATCCTATAACTCAAAAACTTTTGTACAATGCTACCGTATTGAGCCATTTTGACTATGGAAGTTTTCTTTTAGAGCCCTGCAATAAAATTGCTATTGCCAGATTGGATAGAATCCAGTCGAAATGTCTACGCATTAACACAGGAGCAATGAAATGTTCACCCATAAATGCCCTTCAGGTCGAATGCCTGGAGCCTCCTTTATCTTTGCGTAGGCAATATTTGTCTGATAGGTTTTTATTTAATTTAGCTCAATTTAACTCTCATCCTATCGCTCCACTTCTTGATTCCCTCTCTCAGGCTGTGTCTACCTCGGACTACTGGAACCATAAAGATCCCCCAGCGCTTGTAACCAGTTTTCGTACTCACAAAAATGTGCCGACTCCTGTCCACCAACAATATAGGCATCCGCTGTTTGAAACAGATTTTCCTTCTCTTATTTTCAAACCTGAAGTTGTTTTGAATATGGGTATTAACAAGTACCTACTGCCCTGGAGCGAATCAAGCTTTCTCCAGTATTTTGGAAACTAACTGGTCTGGCTGGTTAACGATTTTTACTGATGCTTCCAAACTGACTGAAGGTACAAATGTCGGTGCAGCCATTTGGATCCCAAAATTCAAAATAATTTTGTCTTTTAAGTGCCCTTCAATTTGCTGTGTTCACAGGAGAAGCCATAGCTCTTCTGGAGGCGATCTTATATGTAGAGTCCCATAAGCTCAATAAAACTTTAATACTATCTGCCTCTCTAAGCTGCCTACAAGATATTCTTAAAGTCCCATTTAGATCACGAGATAATTGTCCTTTGATTCTTAAAATAAGAGAAGCTTTTTATAGATGCCATTGTGCGAATATCGAAGTTGTCTTGGCCTGGATCCCTAGCCACTCAGGCATAGACGGAAACGAAACTGTCGATACTTGCGCTAAAGCCGCAGCTGAGTCTGGTTGCTCTACCCACAACTCCTGTTTGGCTCGGGACCTTCGCTCACTCGTTAAGCTAGCTCTTTTAAAATCTTGGGATAATCATTGGCAATGCACTCGACAAAATAAAGGTAAGTACTATGGTTCCATTCAACCCTTAATTCCGGTAAAACCTTGGTTTTATAAACATAAAAACATTAATAAACTGGCAACATCTATAATAATTAGACTTCGATTAGGATTTGTCTGCACGCCTGTTTTCCTGGCAAAGATTCGGATACGGGCAGTGTTGCCAGATCGGCCCCTGGGGGGGCCGATTCTCGGCCTTTTCGAAACTATGTCGGCCTTTAGCTGCCATCGGCCCTTCATCGGCCTTTAAACCTCCGACAGCCAATACATCGAAATCATTGGTTCGGTTGACCAATTCCTATTCTAAAAGCATAGCACTTTATATAAAATGAAATAGACATAAGTCTTACGATCTAAACATTAAAGATTAAAAGTTAGAGATGAAGGATGGGCTCTTGTAAAACAGAAAAACGAAAATTTTCGATGTTTTTTTTGTTTTACATCTATTTTTTATTACATACAAAAAAACATTTATAACAGTAAAGATATAACAAAGGGCGAGCTTAACTCATTAAATGAGTTTTGAGTTTTCATTAAATGTATTTTTTTCCCCGTTTTCTAGTACCGTTTCTGATGGAGACGGCTCCCCCCTTTCCCTCAAAAAACAAGGGGTAACCCTTGTTTTTTACAAATATTACTAATTATAATTCATAAAATGAGGAAAATTTCCTCAGAATTAAAAATTTAAAATGTCATAAAGGGGGGGGGGGTCTCCGCAACCTTTCCTTTAAAGGGGGTGGGGGTAGTACAAGTCAAGCCCCCCGGGAACCAGTCACGGTGCTCACGGGGACGGGGGTCGCAACCCCGCCGCCGTCCTCCTCGGAGTCGCCGCCGTACTCAATGGACGATGTGAATAGAATACCTACCCAACTGAAAACGGAAGAACAGTTTATATACAGATTATATCTTTAAAAAATATTTTACCGAATAGTTTTACAATAGTTTTACCGGTTATTTAGCATTATAACATCGTTCTTTTACAAACTTGTCGTTGGCAAAATCATCGGTGAACGATGGGGGCTATAATTTAAAGTGGAAGTGGAATCTGTGTCGCGCGGGTTAGATAATTGTGTCATGGCTCTATTATGGTAATGTGCGTACTTGTACCTTGTACTTCATTACATTGTATTATTTATGTTAATTACATACAATCTATGCAATGCATGCACCAATACATCTGGAAATTCTGGTACCCGATAAAAGTTTTGTTTCACATCCCCTAGATGTTGGGAATGTTATGAATATCTGAAATAATATTTCTTTCTTTTCTTTTCTAAAACTATAGCGTCTTTTGAATTCAGCATTATCGAAAAATTCGTATAGGGTTTTCTGCATCTCGTGAATAATGATTGTATGGATTATCATCAAGATAATTCAGGGAAAGTTGGAAATATATTGATAACAATATTTATAAGGCTTTATATAAAAATCAGTTTACAAGTGAAGTGAAAGATATACAAATATGGCGTAATTCTTCCTTGAGTTTTCCTTAAGGTAGGACCCGATGTACCTTGAGTTTGACAGTTGTCTCCTCACCTCGACTGAGAAAAAATGTCGAGGAAACTTTTTGCAACTATGAATACCGATTTCCTTGACTGAGGTTGAGTGGAGTTGAGGAACTTTCGAGGTAACTCTTAGAATACGGGTGTAAATTTTAAAGTAGGTATATGTATGTATTGTAAAAACAAATTAAGAAATATATAATAGGTATATTTTATCCTTTATATATGTAAAGAGACAAGATAGACAGCAGCATATTTCTATTAGATTATCTACAACCTATACTGCAATCTCCAAGACGCCTGCCAAGCATGGGAATTATGGCATCCTCACCCTTCTAAGGAGGCCTTTGTGCAGAAGTGGAAGTTTTTCGGCTGCTGATGATATGATATTTTAAAAGTAAAATTAGATTAATACATTTATTTAAGAATATATTACTTTATTAGATAAACTAGCGACCCGCCCCGGCTTCGCACGGGTGTAATTGAGAAAAAAAAAGAAGTGAATAATTTAAAGCTACTGCCTTTGATTATAGAATTTCTTGGAATTATTTATCAGTTTGTAGCTGACGTTTCGTAACGCAATATGAACAAATTTTGTATAGAAGTGACGCGTGAAAGGGCTACGTATAGCTGCCTGTCCATGGGCAAAGTACTCAACGCTTAGGTTTAAGCCTGCAACGTTGAATCTCTGAGCTTGTGATTTGTTAATTGTATTTATAATTTTAGAAACTGCAGACGTGTACGGGTGCACAATTTGGGTGGATTAAGGACACCATTTCTTTGAAACCAATTTATGGAAGCAATACGGGCTTCCTTGTTCGGGATCTGCACCAGCTGATACCACTCAGTGCCTTGACTTTGAACCCGCACCCGGAGAGGCATATTATAGTTCCTCGAGAACCTGTCATGGTGCTCACGGTTACAGGGATCACGGGGAAGCCTTTAATGGGATTTACGGGACCCTGTTGGTGGTCAACCGGGTATGTAGATTTCTTATAAACTAAAGCCCCAACGGCCGTGCAATCAGCACATAAGAACCCCTTTTTGGGCTATCCGGTGGGATCTGCAACATTATACCCTCAGTGGCTTGCCTTTGACCCCGCCACCGGGGAGCACAATAAAGCCACCTGGGAACATTTCACCGAGCTCACGGGTACAGGGGTCACGGCGGGAAGCCTTCAATTGGTCCCCGGGACCCTGTTGGCGCTCAACCGGGTTATGTAGGATTCTTATACACGAAACCCCCAACGGCTGTTAAATTAGTACATAAGTAGGAGACCTGGGCCATCCAGTGGGATCTGCACCAAGATCCCTCAGTGGCTTGCCTTTGAGCCCGCCACCGGGGGGCACAATAAAGCCACCCGGGAAACTATCATCGTGCTCAAAGATACGGGGATCGCGGGGGAAACCTCCAATAGGCCCCAGGATCCTGCTGGCGATCGACTGCAGTATGTGTCCCCCACGGCTGTCCACACAAAAGAGTGTGCACCGTGTACCCCTCAGTGCAAGGCAAGGGCCTTTGAAGCCGCTGCCGGGGGCGCATTATAGCCCTCCGGGAATCTGTCACCGTTGTCACAGTTTAAGGGAATAGCGGGGGAAACATCCAATATGTCCCCGGGATCCCGTGGGGAAGTCAAACTGGGTATTTGGGATTCTTACCCACTAAAACTCCCGTGGCTATCACATCAGAACATGAGAGGGAAACCTGGGTTCTCGGGTGGGATTGCACCAGGTGTCCCTGACTGACTGACTCGGACTGGCTGAATCCGAGTCAGTCCCGTTCAGTCCCGTCAGTCCCTGTCAGTCCCGGCCAGTCCCGCTCAGTCCCGCTCAGTCCCGGTCACTCCCGCTCAGTCCCGCTCAGTCCCGCTCAGTCCCGGCAGTCCCAGTCAGTCCCGCTCAGTCCCTCTCAGTCCCGCTCAGTCCTGGTCAGTCCCGCTCAGTCTCGGTCAGTCCCGCTCAGTCTTGCTCAGTCCCGGTCAGTCCCGCTCAGTCCCGGTCAGTCCCGCTCAGTCCCGGTCAGTCCCGCTCAGTCCCGGTCAGTCCCGCTCAGTCCCGGTCAGTCCCGCTCAGTCCCGCTCAGTCCCACTCAGTCCCGGTCAGTCCGAGTACCACACCGTACCACACCGTACCACACCGTACCACACCGAACCACTCACACACTCACCCACTCGCCCGCTCGCCCGCTCGCCCACTCGCCCACTCGCCCACTCGCCCACTCACCCACTCACTCACTCACGGATGGCATAGGAAGTCGCATAAGAAGTTTCACTTCAAAAACCTGTCACCGTGCTCAAAGTTTCGGGGACCACGGGTAGACCTCCAATAGGCTTCCAGGATCCTGCAGGCGGTCGACCGCGGTGTGTGGGATTCTTACCCTCTAAACCCCCCACGGCTGTCCGCGAAAAATATGGGGCTGCACCGGGTACCCCTCAGTGCAAGGCAAGGGCCTTTGAAGCCGCTGCCGGGGGCGCATTATAGCCCCCCGGGAATCTGTCACCGTTGTCACCGTTGTCACAGTTAAAGGGGTGGTGGCACGTTTAATATGTCCCTGAGATCCTGTGGGGGATTCTTACCCACTAAAACTCTCGTGGCTGTCACATCGGCACATGAGAGGGGGTTCTCCGGTGGGATCTGCATCAGCTGTCCCTCAGTGCATTGCCTTTGAGTCCGCCACCGGGGGGCGGGTATATTATATCCCGGATATTTACCTACTTTATAATATATGGAATTAATGAAATTCTCTAGTACTTGATTGTTAACTATGTATCTCTTTAGGTTTAGTCAATGTAAGCTATGTAAGTTTATTTACTTAGATAAAACTTAAAACCTTCAATGAAAAATTATCTAACCGACTGACAGACAGACCATAATTCCAATAAAGTTTTGGCTTTTTTTATATCATACGTACAACAGGTGCATGCATATTGTATTCCTACCCAAACAGACATTTTGAAAATATATTTTCATTATTTTATTTTTAGTTTGTTATATTTGCGAAACAAACAAATGATACCACTTATTACTAAATATAAGATCGAATAGTACAAAAATCAATTCAGTTTCCACTAATAACTAAATCATAACATTAGAGAGAAGTTAACTACGTATGCATGATTTTAAATTTAAAAAAAGTATTAAATATAAAAATATATTAGAGATAAAAAGTGCCGGAGTCAATATGAGTTAAATATTTAAAACATCGAATCTTAATATAAATAAAAAAATCAAAACAAAGTTTAAAAATACAAAAAAAAATCCGCACACGGGTAGCGAACCCGGACACAGTCCGCACTTAGAGGACGCTTCCGTAACCACTTGGCCAAGGAACTCTTATTTTATCTTTCGAATTATTGTATCTTATTGTGGTAATATATTTGTACCGCCATCGGTTAAGTAATAATACTTCTTTTTTACCCTGTAAATGGATAAATTATAAAAAATATGAAATACTAATTCAATTAATTTTCTTAACGAATGTCTGTGCAAAATTTCAAGTCAATAGGACCAAGGAATCGCGTTCTCCTATACAAACTTTGCCCCCCTATTTGACCCCCTTAGAGGTTGAATTTCGCAAAATCGCGTCTTAGTGAGCACCTACGTCTTAAAAGGAACCCCCATGCAAAGTTTGAGACTCCTAGCACTTGTAGTTTCTGAGATTTCGTGATGAGTGGGTTTTTGCCTACTCTTTTATATAATAAGATAATATAAAATTAAGCATCTGTATAAATATATATCATATTACATTCACTACAGTAGTGAATGTAATATAATATGTAATATAATGTAGGCAGTAACTGCCTACTTCTTACTAGTAACAATACAATATTACCTTGTTATCAATACAATACAAAATTCCTAATTAAAAACCTTATCATAATTTATTTTAACACAGCTAAACTAGCAGTGTTAAAATATAGCTGTTATCAATACAATACAATGTACCCAATTAGCAGCTAGTTTACAGCACAGCTAGTTTAGCTGTGTTAAAATAAATTATGATAAGGTTTTAAATTAGGTACTTTATATATATATTTTTTTTTGACGCGGGGGAAATCTTCCAAAGATCCCCGGGAGCTGTGGGGCTCCCGACCGGGGTATGTGGAATTTTTACCCACTAAAACCCCCGCGGCTTTCGCATCGGCACATGAGAGGGGGGCTCTCCGGTGGGATCTGCACCAGGGAACCCTCAGTGCCTTGCCTTTGAGCCCGCCGCCGGGGGGCGCATTCTGGCCCCCCGGGAACCAGACACGGTACTCACGGGCACGGGACGCAACCCCGCCGCCGTCCTCTCGGAGTCGCCGCCGTACTCAATGGACGCTCAAGGTACTTTATATACCTGTGTGAACTACAAATTATGAAAATGACTGAGGAAGGTTCATAGAGGTTTGTAGTGAAAGAATTATTGATTGTAGTAAAAACATAAGTTAGAAATGATAAAATCAAGAAAACCTTGATTAGGCATTATTTTCACTAAATCATTCTCATTATAAAGTATATACAATTGCTACAAATTGTGAAATTCACTGAGGAAGGTTTGTAGACATTTGTAGTGAAAGAATTTTCAATTGTAGTAAAACATAAGTTATTTAAAAGTGATAAAATCGTGAAAAACTTGTTTGGAAATCATTTTCACTAAATAATTATGGTTAAAAATAAATAATTTAAGTCTAAAGCATTCCGAACTTATACTTCAAAATAAGAATGCTATTTTATTTATTTTCTTTTGTACTATTATTGATAAAAATTGCACTGCAATCCTCTAGTAATGATTATTCAAAGGAAACAGTTGAAAAAACTTGGTTTGTTAAATTTCAGGGATAGCTTTTATTACTATTTTTTTTTCAAACAAATATAGTTTCACTACCATCCACTACTTATCTAAATCTTCTGAGAAAAAAAACATTTGTTTTTCCAAAGTCAGGTGCCAAGTTCACACAGGTCTAGTTTAGGACTGTTGCCACATCTCTTTTCTAGTCAAAACAGTTCTAAATGTTGTAGCCATCATCAGTTCTTTAATCTTAAACAAATTCTTTGAAGAGTAAGCTAACTAAATGGCTAAACATACTGAGCAATAGCACTGTAAAAAAATATCCCAATTACATTGCACTGTAAAAGAAATTCCTAAACCATAAAACAACATTCATTCATTACGTGGCTCACCGGTAATCTATAAACCATCTCCATAATGCACACAAAAATTTAAAATTACTCACTTGACCTGTTATTCCTGTGATAAGAGCAACTTTTTTGTTTCCACTGTTTCCTTCTCCTGACATTTTGGTAAAAATATATCTTGATAAAACTTTATTTAGTGTGAATTCGATGCCGGCCGGTACGTACAACGTCGTCCGTCGTTATTATGCCGGCTCACGATGCTGATTGCTGAGTTACAATACTGGGTGGGTGGTATTTGTTTGTGATGATAATTTTATCGCATTAATATCGTAAATTTTAACGCATACACTCGAGTTGAAGTTGTGGGGCGCAATGTAAATACTGCGAAACGTTGACTGATTGCTTCTTGCTATCTAGCGAGGGCTACAGTTATTTTAATTTAAATAAAACATTTATTTTATGCCTGAAATAGAAAATCCAAATACACACACACAAATCAACAGAGAATAAATTATTTGAATGTCACTTGATGATCGATGTCACCTTCAACATCTCGGAACGACAGTGACAGTTGACAGACAGATGCAAGATGTCATACCATTGTTTTCCTAATTATTGTGTTGCGCTTTGCCATACAAGTTTTTGGTTAATTTATTCTTTGCTTTTTAGTATTGTATGTAAAACTGTGTGCAATTATTATTGATAAATAATCTAATGTGAATATGAGTGTCACAATTACCAATAATTGAAAATCGTCATTAATTAAGCGAATAGGTGCAGTAACTTGTGATCAAATTCCAAAAATAAGTTTTGTACACCATGCCTGATATCAAGATCACTCCGCTCGGCGCCGGCCAAGACGTTGGCAGAAGCTGTATTCTACTCTCCATGGGAGGTAAAAACATCATGTTGGACTGTGGTATGCATATGGGGTACAACGATGAACGGCGGTTTCCTGACTTCTCATACATCGTTCCTGAAGGTCCCATCACGAGTCAAATAGACTGTGTCATCATATCACACTTCCATCTTGACCACTGTGGTGCTTTACCCTATATGTCCGAAATGGTTGGCTACACGGGACCTATTTATATGACCCATCCAACTAAAGCTATAGCCCCTATACTCCTTGAGGATATGAGAAAAGTTGCAGTGGAGAGGAAGGGTGAATCAAACTTCTTCACTTCACAAATGATAAAGGATTGCATTAAGAAAGTTACTGCTGTTACATTGCATCAATCGGTAATGGTAGATAATGAGTTGGAAATTAAAGCGTATTATGCTGGACATGTGCTTGGGGCAGCGATGTTTTGGATCCGAGTCGGTTCTCAGTCAGTTGTCTACACTGGAGATTACAATATGACACCGGACAGGCACTTAGGAGCTGCCTGGATAGATAAATGTAGGCCCGATTTACTTATCACAGAATCAACATACGCTACAACTATCAGAGATTCAAAGAGATGTCGTGAGAGAGATTTCCTTAAAAAAGTACATGAATGTGTTGAGAAAGGTGGTAAAGTTCTAATACCAGTGTTTGCTTTGGGTAGAGCACAAGAGCTCTGTATTCTATTAGAGACTTACTGGGAGAGAATGAATCTGAAATACCCTGTCTATTTTGCGTTAGGGTTGACGGAGAAAGCGAACAACTACTACAAAATGTTCATAACATGGACCAATCAAAAGATAAGAAAGACGTTTGTGCAAAGAAATATGTTCGACTTTAAACATATTAAACCATTTGATAAGTCTTACATTGAGAATCCAGGTGCAATGGTTGTGTTTGCCACACCTGGAATGTTACATGCCGGTTTATCGCTAAATATTTTCAAAAAATGGGCACCGTATGAACAGAACATGGTGATAATGCCTGGGTTTTGTGTGCAAGGAACTGTTGGTCATAAGATTCTAAACGGAGCAAAGAAAGTTGAATTTGAGAATCGTCAAGTTGTCGAAGTCAAAATGGCTGTTGAGTACATGTCATTTTCAGCCCACGCTGATGCCAAAGGCATAATGCAGTTGATACAGTATTGCGAACCAAAGAATGTCTTACTGGTGCATGGGGAGGCACAAAAAATGGAGTTTCTGAAGGATAAAATAGAGAAAGAGTTCAAAGTTAACTGTTACATGCCTGCCAATGGTGAAACTTGTACAATTAATACTCCAACTAAAATCCCTATTGATGTATCATTGAGATTACTGAAGGCAGAAGCTGTGAGGTACAATGCCCAGCCTCCAGACCCGAAGAGGCGACGAGTTGTCAATGGCATCCTCTGTGTCAGAGACAACAGACTGTCTCTCTTAGACATTGATGAAATGTGCGATGAGATTGGAATCAACAGACACATTATTCGGTTCACTAGCACAGTCCGGTTCGAAGACCCAGGTCCATCTGTGAAAACTGCTGAAAAACTGAAGACTTTATTGGCAGAGAAGTTAGAAGGCTGGACTATTACTATATCAGAGGCTAACATATCAGTGGAATCTGTTCTTATCAAAGTGGAGGGAGATGAGGACAGTACAAAGAACATTTATGTGTCCTGGACAAACCAGGATGAGGATTTGGGTAGTTATATTTTAGGGTTATTACAATCAATGGTCCAGTAATTGTATAAATGTATATGATGTGGTTTAAGAATAGATGTATTGTTCAATAAATTAGTTTTTATTTAATACATTGATTATAATTAATTATGTACACAATGTGATGTCTTCATTACATTTGCCTTGATACCACAGATATAGCAGTTTGTTCTTTGGCGTCAAAACTTCGAGTTTTTCCTTCAACGACTTCATATCCTACAAAAAATATGACATTGAAAATCTTTATAGAACTCTAGAACAAAACATGATTAATATATAAGGTCAAATCAGATTCATACATAACATTTTGTACTACATAATGTAAGGGAAAAAACAAAAAAAAAAATTCATCAAGCAAGTACCTAAGTAAATATTACCTCTAGCATACAGAGTACATGTAAATACACACTTGAATATACTTAAGGCGTTATGTACATATATGATATGTTGTAATGCGTGTAGGTACTATTTCGTTCAATGCTAATTAATAGTCATAAAAACAATGTCTGTTATTTCGTTGTTTAAATTTGTTTACAATCAGTTTCTACTATCTGTCAAGTCGAATCTCGATATTAAAATTCTTCTAAAAACAAACCAAATAGATTGGTATTACATACGGGTAACTGATAACAATTATTAGTCTTATCAACAAGTTTCTGAGATTTATATGAAAGATTATTACTAAGCGATGCACACCGTTAGGCTGCCTGTCCACCGGAGCGGAGCGAGGCAGTGGAGCGGAGAAACGGAGAAATATTAACCAATAAGATTGCACAAAATCTCCGCTCCTCTTTAGTGTGCAATCTTATTGGTTAATATTTCTCCGTTTCTCCGCTCCACTGCCTCGCTCCGCTCCGGTGGACAGGCAGCCTTAGGCATCGGTTCGAACCCCGCTCCAGCCTGTTTAGTACCAATGTGAGTTTCTAGGCACCCTGCATTTATTAGAGAGCCGAACCATCGATCAGAAATGATGACCAGGTGTCTCCTAGTATATACAAAGTACTCTGTGGGTGTGTCTGTTGAACCTACATACAATCCGTGGCTCGCGTGGTGAATAAACCCTCTTAAATCGCATGACAATAAGGAGAGGACATTATGCTAATGCCATCGATATAATCGATGGTTAATAACCAATTACAGAATCGAACCAGGCCATCAAGCGATTGTTAGATCGCCTAATAATCGAGGCCGTCAGTAATTAGTGTATGTACCAACTACCTATTTAATTTTGTTTTATATTTTTCTCCGGTTTAGCTTTTTTTTTCGAGGAGGAACCGTCAAAAGGTCCGTGACCAACCGGGGTATGTGGTTGGAGGTTACACCCGGGTTCTGCGGTAGTATCTGCACCAGAAGCCCCTCAGTGCCTTGCATTTGAGCCCGCCTCCCGGGCATTATAGCCCCACGGGAACAGAATATCCGACACTGCGGTGGTACCTACCGGTCGATCGCTTGCACGTGGGACCTACCGACTAGGTACACCTTTATGCCAAATTAGGCAAACATCTATCATCATATTCCCTAGGGATCTTTGCATATTGAAGTACGTACCTTTTGAGGGACCATGGACGGAGGTATAAGCCTCTTGAAATCTCCTTTATGCAAGAACTCTCTATGCGCCCCCAATAGGCTGTTCTTAAACTTGCCATCTACACATGGTTTGCAGAGTTTGCACACGTCTGCAGACTCACAATCATCTCTGCATATTGTGCTGCATTCTTTGGCGAAAACTGCGATATTCTTTTGAGAGGATACCATGTTCAGAGCCGCTGTTTGTTCTCTGAAATAGATAAAGTGCTTGTAGGTACTGCTATTTTCCCGACTGTCCCAAAAAGAGGATTTTTTGTTCGGATTTGTACTTATGTAGGAATGTATATTTCTTTAGCACGGCCGGCCTACAGCGTAAACAGCTCGATAGAATTTGAGTTATTCGTATGACGTGTCGTTAGATTCAGCTTAGTTATAGGCAGGGCTTTTTTGTGGGGGCGCTGAGTGCCACCAAAGAAAATTTCAAAAATATCGAAACTTGCCATAAAAATTAAAGAATTTGAAAATGATGCACTTACAAATATCGAGAATTAGCGTGCCCAAAAAAGAAGTGGCAAAAAAAGGCCTGGAGGAGTTTAGTTTATGTATGTACACATATTTATTTATATTATTTCTACATCGTGGTGCTAGAACACATATACGAGACATTTATAGGTTCTCAAGTACATATTAAGTTAGACAGAAACAAATGACTTATGACTTACAGAAACCGAGGTGAACTTGCTTAATTAAGGATGCGAGAGTCTTGTGTGAGTGAGGTACAGATACTCTCCTCTCACCAGTCCGGGACAGATGACCAACTCGTCCGAGAAGGAAATAAGCGCAAGCATCACCGACCTTTTTACGAAGTTCTTGCTCAGTGCAGGATTTGAACCCATGATCTCCGGTGTATAGCAATCGGCTTTACCCACTGCGCCACAGACGCCCGAGTTAATTTATATTATAGGTATCTAATGGAAATATGCCAATCTGAATGGAATTGAGACAGTAACAGCTCAGTGAGCGAGCGCTTGCCTTGGAAACAAGGTGCACAGATTCGAAGCCGGGCTCGCACCTCTGATTTCTTTAATGAATCGTGTGCGAATCGTCTTTGTGCTAGCTTTACTAGCTTTCGATGAAGGAAAACATCGAGACGAAACCTGCATGTCTGAGAAAGTCTAACTAGCTCTCGAATGACGTGTGAAGTCCGCCAACCCGCACTTGGCCAGCGTGGTGGACTATGGCCTAAGCCCCCTCGTCTTGAGGGGAGGCCCGTGCCCAACAGTCGGACATAAACAGTGGCTTGTATTTTAATGGAAATCTACCACCTCAGTATCCGCGTGTATGACCATTATTGCGATAAAATGTGCAAAAGGACGGGAAATAAAATGAAAAACAAATGAAACAAAAAATAAACTAAAAATGAATATAAAACATAATTTTCGATATACACCGCGTAATACCGCAACAATATAACATTTTGGGCAATTGCTGATGTAGAATCTCGTAAAAGTTTAACGATGCCACAACACGGCTTGGCCTACGCACTACGTGCGTTTCGATGGAAAGCCAGAAATCACTAGGCAACCAGAATCTGTTACTATCTAGAGTCCAAGTATTGTATGCTTTATTTAGTGACAACCATTACCAACTAAGTGGAGTGCGGAGAAAGAATGATCTCCCTAAAATTGCTCATAATGTAGATGGCATCCGTAGCGCAGCGGTAACCCAGTTGCTTTGCAAACCGGAGGTTCCGGGTCAAATATACATGGAGTAAAAACTTAGGTTGTTTTCCAATTGATTTAGACCATAGAGTTAAGTATTAGGAATAGAGTACGCGTTTGTCTATGGTCCCATTACACAAAGCGTAGGCAGATTTTCCTCTACGGGGCAGGTGAATTGAACTATTTAACGTTATATTACAAGAGTTATATTGATATGTAAGTGATAATTAGTAATAGGTTTGATCTGTTACGAGCGCAAATGTTGATAAATACAGCTAACGGTATAGTACCTATTGTCGTGTACCTGATATTTATGTATTTTGATGTTCTTACCTGTGCCTACGGTTCTCACTTGCATTTGAGCATACTATAGTACTTGTACTGATTATTGTTCTGTGATTTAGCCGATATAAGTCGTTCACCCTGACTGTCTGAAGAATAAGATGATTCATACGTCCAATAGTCGACCTGTGGCTGATCTCCCTGGTCGTGTAGGTCTTCCGTCCCATTAAATTACAAAAGTAAAAGCAGGGAGATTGAATTACACAGTGATTTATAGTGTCAATGTACAAACACCAAGAAAAACGAAAGTCGAGTCGAACGGACTTCTTTTCAGAGAGCAAAACAGCGCACGTAATCCTAGGATAAGTCACATTTCATTCACTGTACGTTTATCCGCGACGATTCCTGCTATTTCCATACTTCAATAGGGTTGCTGCCCTCAAATACACCTTCACCACAACATACTTTAACTAGTGAATTGATAAATATACTCGTAGATTTGCTTACAAAATCCTTACCTTTGATTGGCATTCTTTCGGCAGTTTCCATAGTTACTCACGCCGGTAAGAGAAAATAAATTATACAAGACTTGTTCATACAGCAATTGATTCTGCGGATAGTGTGCAGAACTTAAATTCGGGGACATGTTGGCTTCTAATAAATACACCCTCAAGTTCTCGTCCACGACCAAATCGAATCTCATCATTTCGAAGAAGTTTTCTGAAGACGGGTAGTGTTTTAACTGAAAACAATTTAAACAATGTCGAGTTTTCGTGTTTATTAAGGACTAGCACCTAGTTGGAACATTGGATTTTAAGTATTCCTAATATGGAATTTACGTGGGAGTAATTAAGATCACTTTGGTCGCCGGGACACCACAGAATGTTATCTTTAAGAGTTTTTTTGTGAGTGTTATTCAGGTTGGGTTTTGTTGTTTTATCCGTTTAAAAGCTACTTTGACTAAACTCTCATCTTCGTTATTCTGTGTACTCGTCACTACAAAAAAAAGTGTCCACCCACTACACTGAACCATATTCTAACAGTGCTATGAAAGTGTCAGGCAAAGACGTATTCTTTGTATGAAACAACGCTCCCAGTGGATTGTAGGGGCGTTGTTTAGCTTCTACAGTTATTGCAAATCCGGTCGTGCCATGCACGTGTTTGTCAAAATTCACAAAATGTCTTGTGCATCTTAGGTGTCGGACGTTCCCGTTCCGCTAAACATCGCCTTTGTATAAGAAGATTGTCTAACTTGTCTGTCTGTGTGTGTAATAGTAAATCGCGTTTGATAATAATTGGGACTGCTTGTTCAAGGCGTATTATTTACAATGTGGCACAGTCGAAAGTCTGGGTGCCGGACACGATATGATAAGACCATGGTATAATAATAATAATGTCCTCCTGGCCGATATGACTACAGCGGTGACAGTGGCCAAACTTTCGTAAGACCAGCCATCTATACTTTTAAACTTTCGCGTTCCATTATCTAACTTTATTCTAATCCACGGCTGGTGCAACCCGGCCGAAACGTCAAGCCAAAATATAAGGTAAATCGCGTTAATTCCCGATTAGAATAAAGTTAGACCAGCCATCTACTGGGGAGATATTATACACGACCGGGGAGAGCACAGGCGCAGGACCGAATTTTTACATGCCCATCCGACGCATGGATCGTCTTACTTTACAGACAATCAGGTGCCCGGCTTGCATTGTCCTAGCCAGTAAGGAACACCTACACAAAGTTGTTGCTCCCCTCTGGATTCAGACCTCGGGTTTGCAAAGCAAGCGGTTACCCACTGCGCCATGGAGGTTACAGTCCATGATACATACTAATGTGTTGACTGTTGTGTGGATAGTAGTCTCCGTCATTTCTTATACCGACTTGTTACGTTCATAGCTCGGTTTTTAGGAGTACGAGTAGTACTGTTGGCTGCAGATGGCCATGACAGCTTCACCGGACAAGAGGGACTAGCACAAGGGCACCTCAGGGAGGCACGGCCTTGACTTGGGCTGCAGCTAGATAGTGCGAGTTTACCACCGGTTCACAACGCTGTAGCCCGGTCATAATATGGCCCACAGTGTCCATGTGTGTGTGTGTACTGGTCAGATGTTTATAGGAATTCTGTAAAAATCTACTAATTCGACAAGTGTTTGTTTTCATTCGACCATATAGTATTTCTACATATTATATGTAAGTATACATAGATCAATTCATACTCACCGCATCAATAATATGATGTTCTTTCTTAATGAAGACTTCGGCGATAGCCTCCTGCACGTCCTCCCACATACGGATCGGATCCTGACCCTGGAATAATTGAAGGTCTGGCAATGAAAGGAACGGAGGCGTGTTGAATGATGCTTTATAAATGAATATGGCGAAGTGACTATTAACTATTTTGGGAAGGACTACCTACATAGACATGGTGGAATCATTAGGCGTGAACAGGTGATTTTTATCCCTCATTTAAAGAGATAAGTATTACAAAAAAAATAAACAACAGATATAAGAACTAAGTGTCCGAACAAGGAATCCAGAATATTGAGATAAAGTCCATACATTTTAATGAACCTTTTACAATAAAATAAAATTTTAGTAAACGATAAACCATTGACAAGTACTATCAATTCCCCCTTTTTTTGTCGGTGAGGCAAGCTGTAATACCTCCACCCGCCTCACACACACTTCGGACCTCTTTAGAGTACTACTATTGATAAACTCATATCGAAATTAAGTACTTATCCTACTGATTAAAATGATATGCTAATGTTATAAAAAAAACAACCTTTGTTCCTACTTTTTCAATTTTGCATGGATTTTAACATAGAGATTTTTTATTCATTTTGAGGTTTTTTTTTTATTGAATACAGTAAGTACACTGGCGCTCGTTACTCGAAACATGAATAGATTATTGAGCCAGGTAATTTCAGCAGCTACAGCGTCCTTCATACCGGATAACAGCAATGTTTACGCACAAGCAAGCAGCAGGCCTAGCACGACTTGCAATCAATGTCAATTCTCCATACAAAAATGTGAAATACTACGTCATAGTGACGTCATACTCACACTAGTCTGTCAAGATTTGCACATCATGCTAAGCCTGCTGTTGTGGTGACGGCAGGTCCTTTGTATACGTGTCATCCATCATATTACTCATCATCAGCCGAAAGATGTCCATTGCTGTGGTCTGGTGTAGTGTTGCCATAATCCCCACGCTGGCTTGTGTTGGGGATCGCTGTATACGCGCCGGGCCGCCCCGCAAGACGAAGGGGCTTAGGCCATAGTCCACCACGCTGGCCAAGAGCGGCTATGTGAGATTCTTACCCACTAAAACTCCCGCGGCTGTTGCATCGGCACATGGGGGTCTCCGGTGGGATTTGCACCACAAGAGCCCCACAGTGCCTTTCCTTTGAGCCCGCCGCGGTGGGCGCATTGTAACCCAGGGCACCAGACACGGTGCTCACGGGGACGCGAATCCCAACCCCGCCACCACCGTCCTCTTAGGAGTCACCGTCGCACCGTACTCAATGGACTTCCTAGAGCCCACACCCCGAACGTCCAGCACTTAGTCGCCTCCTACGACATCTAACGGGATGATGGGATGATATTGACGCTTTTTTTTTTTTTTTTTTTGAGGCGGGGGAAATCTTCGAAAGATCCCCGGGAGCTGTGGGGCTCGACCGGGGTATGTGGGATTCTATATATATATATATACCCACTAAAACCCCCGCGGCTGTCGCATCGGCACATGAGTGGGGGAACCCCAGGGCTCTCCGGTGTGGGATCTGCACCAGGGGCCCTCAGTGCCTTGTCTTTGAGCCCGCCGCCGGGGGGCGCATTGTAGCCCCCCGGGAACCTGTCACGGTGCTCACGGGGACGGGGGTCGCAACCCCGCCGCCGTCCTCCTCGGAGTCGCCGCCGTACTCAATGGACGCTCAAGGGGCCCACACCCCGATATGGACGCTATTCTTGCCGTAAAAAATGTCCCGTGGAGTGTCCACGGGACATTTTTTACTTTATACCACTTAAACAGATAAGTAAATTATTGAAGATTAGCACCCATAGTAATGTTTTACCTTGGATCTAACGTATAAATCAAAAGCCTCTTTCATACTGAACCCGAGTGCCGTGTACGGGTGCGCTAGGGAAGGCACTTCCCACGTGGGTAGATAGTCGTCCCCAACCACATATTTGTCTAAATTCCTCGGATCAAAGGGATTGTATTTAGCTGGACAGTATCTGAAAGGAGAGATATACTTAATGTGTTAGATGCAGTTCATTATTATTGCGCTACTAACGCAGAAGAAGGGCTATGTTTTTCGAGTCTATTGTATGTACGGTCGCGGTCACGGTCGCTTGATCACATTTACGACGATAATCGCTTGCACGAGAAGGGTAAGCGCATGTAACGGTTTTTTTTAACACGGGTACAGTTTCGTGATCGCAATAGTACCTATGTTTTGTTCCCAGTCGGGCTGTTTGTGTTTTTAACCGACTTCAAAAAAGGAGGTTCTGTATTCGACGCGTATGTATGTAATATTAACAGAAATGCGTAATATTCATATATGTTAGTCTATGTGGGCTTCTAAACAAATTTACCAAATTTCACGAGTGTATGTATGTATGTATGTATGTAGGTTTGTCCGCGGATTTCTCAGAAACTACAAGTCCGATTTCAAAAATTCTTTTTGCAATTGTTAGAGTATTTTTCAACTTAGGGTAGAGTACAAGTTTCATCAAAATCGGTCCAGTAGTTTAAGAGATATAAACTTTTATGTTTTCAGTAAGTTACTGTAATGTAGACGTTCGAGTTGCGTGATAGTGCTGATACCTATCTTGGTAAAATAAGTCACTAAAAAGTGTTAAATAAACTATTTAAAAAAAAATGAAAACCGACTTCAAAGTAAATTATCTAAAAAGCATAAAATAACGAAAATATTATTGAAGTTGGTGCAGAATATACACAGCAGGTAGGTACGCTAACACCAACTTCAATAATATTTTCGTTATTTTATGCTTTTTAGATAATTTACTTTGAAGTCGGTTTTTATTTTTTTTTAAATAGTTTTTATAATATAGCAGTCGAAATACATCCACTGCTGAACAAAGGCCTGTTCCTTAGATAGGAGGACGCCGAATTCCTACAAATTCGTGACCATACTAAAATCTTGCGATTATTTAACTCTCAATCGGTTGTTTATGTAGACCTCTTAACAGAATGGCAAACCAGTTGGAATGCGTCCTCAAAGGACCGACACCTTTATTTATTTTTCCCGGATTTCCGTGAGCGGCTTGATAGACCATGGATAGAAGTAGACCGCTGCGTTGCACAGTTTATGACGGGACATGGCAATTTTAAAAGCAATTTATTCTCTTTTAAATCGGTGTCTCAGCTCTCTGTCAATGTTCTACGGTGAATAATGAGTTCGAACCTGCCCATGACGAACATTGGAACTGTGATCTCTGGCACAATGAGCGATTCGAGCTCGATCAAACTGTCAGCTTTTTACGTACATTTCACTAGTTTTTGATAGTAACCGCTAGGGGCGCTGGTGTGAAATGTATGGCAAAACAGACAGTTTGATCGAGCTCGTAAAATAGAAAAACTCGTAATAGACCCCCTGGTTAGCACAATACACGCCGATCTCCCGATTGCCTGAATAGTAAGATCCTTGCCTCAAAAGATCGTCAATAGGCATTATATAAATTAAGATCAAAATAGGTACAAAACCAAAATATTTTGTAGATTTTTGTGAAACGTAGCAGTGCGTGTCGGTATTAAACTTGGGCCTTGGCTATAATCCGTGCATTCTACTCGTACCAACGTTAGAACATAACTTTAGCCCACGCTTTTAATGCCTCGTTAGTTTTAAATGTGGTTGCGGTAAATTCCTACCCATCTCCTACCTTTGGGTGTCCGTAAGAAGAGACTAAGGGAAAACAAGAAGACGGACAGCAGTGTTTTTAACCGACTTCAAAAAAAGGAGGAGGTTCTCAATTCGTCTGTATACATTTTTTTTTTTTTTTCTATGTATGTTCGCGCATAACTCTGGCAATTATGAACCGATTTGAAAAAATCTTTCTTCCATCCATTCTTTAATCCGTTAATTGGGTCCCATAAAAAAATTATTGCTTAGTAATAAGTAGTTCCTGAAAAAACAAGAATGGTGACTGCGCACTGAGAGTTGCAAGAAAGCCTATATAGATGACGTTTTAGTCGCTCGGACTCGCTCGGTCGGACAAAAATGGTCATAACTCTGGCAAATATTTACCAATTTCAATGATTCTTTTTTTATTCGAAAGAAGAAACCACTGTATTGAATCTGTAAGAATTTTATTACAACCGGATAAGAACTTCCTGGAGGACCATGAACGATGTGGAGGAATTTATCTGGTAAAAACCATAAAACTGATGTTCTCCATTACATTGCTCTGACAATTATGAACCGATTTCGATGATTCTTTTTTTATTCGAGAGAGTAAACTACTATGATGTTTCCATGCAAATTTCATTACGAGCGGATATTTTTTTCTGAAGAAACATGAATTATGTAAAACTATGTAGACGATAATGTGATCATAACCTACCTAGATAATTTTACGGTTTTCGATGGTTCAATCTTTATATATGAAAATATCACTAAAAAGTTTAAAATAAAATCTTTTTATAGTAGAAAAGTATAAAATAATTTAAATATTATTGGAGTTGGTGCCAAATATACACAGCAGGTACGCTAACACCAACTTCAATAATATTTAAATTATTTTATACTTTTCAGTGATATTGAAGTCGGTTCAATTTTTTTTAAAAAAGATTTTATTCTATTAGATTACCTACCACCTATACTGCGATCTCGAAGACGCCTGCCAAGCGTGGGGATTAGGCCCTCCCTTATAAGGAGTCCTAGGACGGATACATACAGTATTCCTTGATTTTTCTGGCTTAGAATCATTTTCTACAATATGTTCTTACTAACAACAAGACTTGTTAAAATTCGTCAGAAACTAATCACCTGAACAACACGTCGCCTTTGTACCAATACACTCTTAGAGGATCAACTGATGTCAGAACAACGTACACGCCAATATCGAACTTATGTCCATCTACTAAGAACGGCTTCTGTACATACTCCTGCACAAAACTTTCCCCACTGGACAAGTCGATTTCACTCACGTTCTTCAAGAAGACACCTCTATGCTGATTGTGTTTTTCCAAAAATAAAGAATTTTTGTTATTCTTTGCGTATTTTAAAAACTCTTCTTTATTCTTTGGTAATTTGAAAGCTCTCGGTATATATTTTGAGTCTGTAGTCGCTAAATCTACTTTATTGGTTATGTACCCGGTGCCAGGAAAGTGGTTGACTTTTTGCCGCGATGTTAATCGGTGCAGATTTGGGTACAGCGCTCTAAAGGGGTAATCATGGGACCATAGTAGTTCCCAAGGCGTTTCGTTCGTGCTTTTTTCGTAGCCAATCCTGTCTAGGACTAAATGAACGTGTTTTAGTAAACCATTAATGTTATTTACATCACTGTGCGCTGAATAAACCCAGTATTTGTTATTTCTGTGACATGCTTTGTCATGATTTGAACTCCGATTCACCGCATTAATTACTTCTAACAAAATGCCAAGTGTTACTCCGATTATACAAACTAAAAGAAATATGTTAGAGTGTTTATCATTGCTGGTATCATTTATCAGTTTTTCTTCGTAGGTTTTATCATCGGTTGTGTCCAATTCTGTTTTTGTATGGATCTTCTTGTCGACCTTAATATCTCTGGTTTTAGTAGACTCATTATCATTATTGTTGATTGTATCCTGAAAAATACATTGTTTTATTATATTTGGGAAAATGAACAAATTAAATTATAATTTGACGGGCCCGTTGGTCTAGTGGTCAGACACCCTGCCTGCTAACCGATGGGTCGTGGGTTCGATTCCCGCCAAGTGTCTGGGTGTTCTTTATCTATTTAAGTATGTATTTACAAAAAAAAATGTATATAAGTATTAGTATCAGTTGTCTGGTTTCCATAGTACAGGCTCTGCCTAGTTTGGGATCGGATGACCGTGTGTAGATAGTCCCAAGATATTAAAAAAAAAAAAAAGTACTTATGTACTTCTTAATTTATTAAAAGACTAGCTGACCCACGCAGCTCCGCCTGCGCAATTTTTACGCTAACTAAACTTTGAATAACAGACATTCGCATCGAATACATAACCTCATTTTTTATAGTCGGTTAAAAACTGGGACCCACGTTTTACTTGCTCTCCGAAGCACGGACCCGTTTAGTTCAAATGGCGTTAAACGGTCACCCATCTATTTAATGACCTTACCTAACGTTGCTTAACCCGATCGATTACAAAACCTTGATAACAACTCTCTATGAGTGTTCCCTTACTAATATTTATTATATTATAAAGAAAAATTGATAAAATCGGACCAAGCGTATAACCAAACCCATTTTGACTTTAATCCCCTCTCCCAAAAGAACCGTGCTAGATTACGGGATAAAAAGTATCCTATGTCCTACCTCGTAGTAAGATCTCAAATCATGCCAAGTTTCATTTGAATCCATTCAGTAGTTTCGGCGTGATGCTCAGCCGTGATACAGACAGACAGACAGACAGACAAAAATGAAAAAAAATACATTTTCGGCCTCAGTATCGTTTATAGAATGCCCTCCAAATATAATTTTCAAAATATCTTCAATGTACAGAATTGGACCTGTTACAGTTTTATTATAAGTATAGATATTGATGAAGTGTATCATTATCATCATCAGCAGCTGAAACTCATCCACTGCTGAACAAAGGCCTCCTCCTTTGAAGGGATGGGTTGCTATAATCCCCACGCTTCGCAGGCGTCTTGGGGATTGCAGTATAAATAGGTGGGTAATTCAATGGAAAGGCGCTGCTGCCCGAGAGGAAGATGGGAGGTTGCTATTCTTATCTGGACACCCCATGACGGATTACTTCGTACTTAGTTAGTAGTAGAAGAGTTATTGATTATGTTGTACTTAATATAAAAATAGAATGCAGGCTCCAAAAGTCTAAATAATCAAGTTCGTAAAATAGCTGTTCCAGATTTAACGCTAACTGATGTTTAAGAGTGCAGCAATTAATAACTATTATGTAACGATATATTAATACCTAACATAATAAGAAGGAAAAGAAAAAAAGAGAACTGAAGAAAGTAGAGACAAAAAAAAAACAAGAAAAAGTAGATATTGAAATGAAACTAATGATGTGTAATATTCGCGTAAGTATCAGAAATCATTATAAGAAAAAGTAGAGATAATAAAAATAGGGAGAATTAACAACAATAACTAATTTACATTAAATACATGGAGCAAAATCCTGTTGTTCTATGTTTTACACATTCAAAATACTCAAAGTAATTATTCACTGTTTCAGTATTCTACATCTAGATATCGCATACGGGTTAAGTCAATTTATGAACTTAAATAGGTAGCCTATATTCACGATATTATAATAACATTTACTCACTTGCTATCTAAACTTATTTAAATTGCGTGTTTTAACAAACCAGACCTCTCCGTTGAACTACGAAACATAGAGATGATATTGTATTTACGTTACAATGTTACAATAATATATTAAATATTGCCTGGAAGAGATCGCTTTTAGCTATAAGGCTACCCATTGTGGCATGTCTTATTCCATCAATTTGCATCTTGTTTTTTCTAGTAGTAGTTTCTTTTAGCAGTAAAAGTGGGCGAGCGCTTGCGTTGACACAACAAGGTTCGAACCCCGGCTCGCACTTTTGATTTCTTTAATTAATCATATGCGAATCGTCTTTGTGTGATTGTTATTATCTTTCGGAACTAGCTGGACTGTTACTAGCTGAAGGAAAAACATTGTGAGGAAACCTGCATGTCTGAGAAAGCCTAGCTAGCTTTCGAATGATGTGTGAGTGAAGTCTATCAACCCGCACTTGGTCAGCATGGTGGACAATGGAATAAGCCCCCTCATCTTGAGGGGAGGCATGTGCCCTACTGTGGGACAGAAAAAGGGCTGGTATTATTTTTCTCCTTGTATCTGTTTGTGCGCAATAAAGAATTATTTATCTATCTATTATCGAATGTAGCTACGCCGGTAGCCTAACTGACATGTGCGTTGTTGAAAGAATAACCAAAACTACAAATAACGTTAGTAGCGATCCCGCATCATTTCACCACGATCGACCAAAAAACATCCGCTTCTAAACAAAGACCTCCCCAAATCCCCACGTTCCCTACTGATCGTATTATTATGTAGATGGTAATTCAATCAAAATTCAATAGAAAGACGGTGCTGCCCATCTTCTTGTGACCTCTTATGACATTCAATGGGAGAAGAAGATGGGTTGGTGCAATTTTTACCCGGACACTCCCATCTCTCTCTCTCGGATTTTAAAACAGGTAAAGCTTATTACTTAATTGCAACTTATTACTAACGGAATGAGAAGAGTCAACATAATCAACATCAGAAGAGAGGTCATATTTTTGCACAAAAAAAAAGTCTTACTATTATCTATTATTATGTGAGTACTTACATTTATTTTAGTGTCTTCCATTTGTCTATAGTCACATAAAAATATAAGATTCACCAACGGGGATACCTTTGCCTCAAATAAATAAAAAAAAAATAAACAAACTTTGGACCGCGTATTCCGTACGCACGGGCTGAGTTCTGTTCGAGTATGGAATTTAATGAATGGTTCACTCTCGTATATGTTCAAACGAGATGAAACATAAATTATACTGTGTGCGAGAAAGAGACGGTGTTTACTTTCTAAAACCGCAAAGTAGGTTCTATGGCTTTTAAGGTCACATCTTTATACTCACTGCTAGGGTTGCCAACTTTTTTTGACAAAAAAAAAGTATAAAATGGTTTGGATAGGAAAAAAATAAAGTATTTGGAAGAAAAAAAGTATTTTTCAAATTTTTAGTTTTATTATTGCTTTAAAAACGTATTTTTGTGTGCTTTTAGCACATGCTATCAATTTTTTGTTATCTTTAAATGATTCAAAGCTGGTTTGACAATTAATATTTAAATTTAAATAAATAAACAATTCCTTTTTAATTAAATTTATTGACGCTCTATTTCTCTCTTCTCGCCACTTTAGATTCATTACTGAAAAAAACTCTTAATTACTTAACTATTTAACGGTACACTGTGTACCGTTAAATAGTTAAGTACCCATAATGAGTAGGTATTTTGTTTTACGCATCACAGTAAAGGTTGAAAATAAAGTATTTTCACATACTTTATTTGTATCATCATCATCATCATCAGCCGGAAGACGTCCACTGCTGAACATAGGCCTCCCCCTTAGAACGCCACAATGAACGACAATTGGCTATTTGCATCCACCGGTTACCTGCGACGCGCACAATGTCGTCTGTCCACCTAGTGGGAGGCCTGCCAACGCTGCGTCTTCCGGTTCGTGGTCGCCACTCGAGAACCTTTCTTCCCCAACGGTTATCGGTTCTTCGAGCGATGTGGCCTGCCCATTGCCACTTCAACTTGCAGATTCTGAGAGCTATGTCGGTGACCTTAGTTCTTCGGCGAATCTCCACATTTCGGATTCTGTCGCGCAAAGAAACTCCGAGCATAGCTCTCTCCATGGCTCGTTGTGTGACTCTGAACTTTTCGGCTGGCCTTTTAGAAAAGTTCAGAAAAGTTATTTGTATGTAAAAGTATAAAGTATAATTACCAAAAATAAAGTAGGATACGTTATTATAAAGTATGGTTGGCAACCCTACTCACTGCGCATCGTATCTTACTAGAAACGTTAGCATAAACAATCGAAAGTGTAGGTGCTTAAACGAATTTAAACTACTAACTTAGGATTTGCAAGATACTATAATTTTTAATGTCCAATTATCTAAGTTTTGTATATGTTTTACTTTGGTGTGCAAATAAAGAGTACTCTAGTCATTATCTAAGTGTACGTATACGCTAGATGTAGGTACACTTAGTGCACGTACATCTAAGTCTTCGATCATATATAGTCTAAGATCTAAATGTACATTTTAGTCAATCCTTTCATGGAAACGAAGAGGGGACGTAATATGGAGCGTATACAATTCCAAGAATTCAAAATATAACATCTATAATATGCTGCAGCTATTTCAAAACAGGGGTAAGCAGCGCATTTGACGAAACACGCATTGAATACAGAGCCGGATTAGCCAGCAGCGAGAGTTAGCAAAAGCTAACGGTCCCCAACACCGGGCCGTGCAATAAGGGGATCCGCAATTGGCTGTAAAATGTATTTACTAGATTACGTCCACTTAACTGGACTAATATACTAACTGCCGCACTACTACAAACGTCAATGAAAATTAAGTATCACCAATCCACGTCTTAAAATGGGTTAATTTCGACAGTCAAATCCAATTATTACTTTATACACTGACAGTGAGAGATATCGATTATCTCGTACTCAAAAATAGAACTTAAGCAAAAACGACTTCGATAGGCGAAATAATTCGATTAAAAAAAATCAAATTGTGAACCTCCTCCTTTTTTGAAGTCAGTTAAAAAATGGCTTAATCAGTATTAACGCTAGTTGACACATGTAAGTACGACAGTAATACTGTTTTTACAGTGGTAGATAAGGGAAACACAGTGACCCAGTGTTGGCAAGAGGTGGTGAAGTAGTAAAATCCCGGCGGCCCCCCGGTAGCTTAAGGCTAAATCCGTCTCTGGTCGAATACCATACATTCTGAAGTTCAACCGCACTACCATAGCTAGAATAAGTAGATACCCGCATGCCAAATGTCACTCGCGTGCTAGCTGCTTTGATGATGACGTTACCGCCAGTTACCCTATGATCATGGAACTGACATAATTTTATACAGGTCACTGACAAGACGAGTGGGACATTCGCCTAATAGTAGTAGTAGTGACACACGGGCTCCGGAGCCCAGCAAAAAACCTTTATTCCTCACGAAGGCTTTCACACATTCCCATCATTTCGTACCTCCATTTTCTATCGGTCTGGAAAATCTGGACCAAACTAACAACATTACTAATATCCCGAACAATGGAGATAAATGTTTGATTACTATCATAACTTTAACTCTTAATAACTTGTATGTTTGTTTGTCTAATAAATGTCTGGCTACTTGTTAGGTTCTAGTAAGACAACTGGGTAACTTCTTAACTGTCTAGACATTGATTTTGTTTACTATTTGTTCCTTGAGGGGGTCACCCGTGGGGTGCTCGGATAAAAATAGCACGTACCCATCTCTTCCCGTTGGGTGTAGTTCATAAGTCTTATGAACATTAGTCACCTACTAAGGGAAAACAAGAAGAAAGGCATCTTTCTATTTTATTACCTACCACCTATAATGCGATCCCCAAGCCGCCTGCTAACCGTGGGGATTATGGCAACCCCTCCCTTCTAAGGGGGAGGCCTTTGTTCAGTGGTGGACGTCCTTTGGCTACTGATGATGATAGGGGTTAACAGAAACATATTTGTAATCATCGGAATTCCGGATTCCGGATCGTTGGTCTAGTGGGTAGACCTGGCAGCTACAATAGATTGTAGGTTCGATTCCGACCAAGGACTAGCATTTGTGTGCACGAACATGTCTGTTCGTATTAGAAGAGATCTTCTCTAACGTGTTCGGTGGCTGGGTGTTGTTATTTATCTTAAATATAATAAAATCTTTTTTTTTTAAAATTGAACCGACTTCAATATCACTGAAAAGTATAAAATAATTTAAATATTATTGAAGTTGGTGTTAGCTTACCGGCTGTGTATATTTGGCACCAACTTCAATAATATTTAAATTATTTTATACTTTTCAGTGATATTGAAGTCGGTTCAATTTTTTTTGAAAAAGATTTTATTTTAAACTTTTTAGTGATATTTTCATATAAGTATAAAGATTGAACCATCGAAGACCGTAAAATGATCTAGGTAGGTTATGATCACATTATCGTCTACATAGTTTTATATAATTCATGTTTCTTCAGAAAAAAATATCCGGTCGTAATGAAATTTGCATGGAATCATCATAGTAGTTTACTCTCTCGAATAAAAAAAGAATCATCGAAATCGGTTCATAATTGTCAGAGCAATGTAATGGAGAACATCAGTTTTATGGTTTTTACCAGATAAATTCTTCCTCATCGTTCATGGTCCTCCAGGAAGTTCTTATCCGGTTGTGATAAATTTCATACAGATTCATTACAGTGGCTTCTTCTTTCGAATAAAAAAAGAATCATTGAAATTGGTAAATATTTGCCAGAGTTATGACCATTTTTGTCCTTAAAAAGCGACATAAAGTCATCTATATAGGCTTTCCTGCAGCTTTCCTGCGCAGTCACCATTCTTGTTTTTTCAGGAACTACTTGTTACTAAGCAATAATTTTTTTATGGGACCCAATCAATGGATTGAAGAATGGGTGGAAGAAAGATTTTTTCAAATCGGTTCATAATTGTCAGTTATGCGCGAACATACATAAAAATATATATATATATATATATACAGACGAATTGAGAACCTCCTCCTTTTTTGAAGTCAGTTAAAAAATAAGATTTT
This sequence comes from Furcula furcula, assembly GCA_911728495.1. Taxonomy (NCBI): domain Eukaryota; kingdom Metazoa; phylum Arthropoda; class Insecta; order Lepidoptera; family Notodontidae; genus Furcula; species Furcula furcula. Next base: position 21,106,903 of record OU452255.1, read on the forward strand.
GTATCAATTTTAGTAGTGTTTACCCCTAGATAGCGCACGAAAAGTGAAACAATGAAATTCACCCAAATTATGTCAACTAGCATTACTGACTAGTACGCGCGTAGTAGTGCGCGTGACTTACGTCACGCGTCGGTAAAATGTAACGAACGTGACGTGTGCCTTTGAAAATCAAGTAAAATGCCTTCATGCGTATTTAGAATATGCACAAAGTACTTACCTACTGTACAAAAGTAAATAATACTTAACTATACTTATATGAGAAAATATTTTAATTACATGAGACACAATTTTTGGCGCGCATTAGTTTAGGATATAACATATCTATGGTTTTTAATATAATTGTGTTTATAGTTCAGGCTATGCCTCGTTTGAGATGACCGTGTGTGGATTGCCCCAGGCCGGTTGGTTTGGTGTTTATAGCGATATATATCTCTCTCTCGCTCTGTACGAATCATCGCCTTGTAATTAATTACACACAGCGTTTGTGCATCGTTCCTGGATACCCAACACGGTTTGTCCTCTGATGGACTGGAACCACCCCATACACAAAGTCCGATGTCAAAATATATTTTTTGGTTATAGGCCCCATGGAGACTTAACCAAAATCATTTTTATTAGCTACCGCCTTTAATACTCTAAGGTACCGACCGATGGATTGTACCGTAGTTTCACTGTGAAGAACCGACCAGAACCAGCGGCGGGCTCAAAGGCAAGGCACTGGAGGGGCCCCTGGTGCAGATCCCACCGGAGAGACCTGGGTCCCTCTCATGTGTCGATGCGACAGCCGCGGGGGTTTTAGTGGGTAAGAATCCCACATACTCCGGTTGAGGCCCACTGCTCCCTTTGAAGGTTCACCTTTTGAAGGTTTCCTCCGCATAAGAAAAATACTATTTTGAAAAAAAAAAATTTGTCAGTTCCTTCTTGCTTATAACGGCGGAGTTAGTCATGGTGATGAACTATCTAAATAGTTGTTGACGTAAATCAATATCCAATCCATCAGTTTTATTTGATGGGGTGGTATGGTAAATAGTAAAGTGGTAGCAGGGGTGGGGGGTGGTTTGATGTGTCTGTTTGCGTGGATGCATTATCCGAAACTGTCGGTGTTTACTGTCGCAGCCGGCAGACTGGCGGGCGCCGGCGACGCTCAGATGAACGCCTTGCGGTATGTATATGGCAGGAAGTTACGTCGATTCATTTAGATCATTTTTGACCGACTTCAAAAAAGGAGGAGGTTCTCAATTCGTCTGTATATATATATATATTTCTATGTATGTTCGCGCATAACTCTGGCAATTATGAACCGATTTGAAAAAAATCTTTCTTCCATCCATTCTTTCCCTTAAAAAAATTATTGCTTACGAATAAGTAGTTCCTGAAAAAACAAGAATGGTGACTGCGCAGGAAACCTGCAGGAAACGTTACTTAGCATAACTTTACAAGGTTTTTCAATATTGTATACATATATATTATGTAGAATTTGTATTTAAATAATTGCATTATTTTAGCATTTTCTGTATGGAACTAAAATAAATATGTGACATCATCATCATTATTAGCAGCCGATAAACGTCCATTGCTGAACGAAGGCCTCCCCCTTAGAAGGGAGGGGTTGCCATAATCTCCACGCTTAGCAGGCGGCTTGGGGATCGCAGTATAGGTGGAAGATAAAACCAAAAGAAAGACGCTGCTGCCCTTCCTGTTCTCGCTTAGTCGCCTCTTACGACACCCAACGAGAGGAGATGAGGGGGATGCAATTCTAACCCGGCACACCACGGGTAATATGTGACATATTTGAGGAAGTATTCCAAAAGTCACTGGTAGTAATTGTATTAATAAATTGTTTTAAAAAAAATTGAACCGACTTCAATATCACTGAAAAGTATAAAATAATTTAAATATTATAGAAGTTGGTTTTAGCGTAAGTACCTATTTGGCACCAACTTCAATAATATTTAAATTATTTTATACTTTTCAGTGATGTTGAAGTAGGTTCTTTTTTTTTTTAAACCATTTTATTTTAAACTTTTTAATGATATTTTCATAAATAATGATTGAACCATCGAAGACGGTAAAACGATCTAGGTAGGTTATGATCACATTATCGTCTACATAGTTTTACAAAATTCGTGTTTCTTCAGAAAAAAATATCCGGTCGTAATAAAATTTGCATGGAATCTTCATAGTAGTTTACTCTCTCGAATAAAAAAAGAATCATCGAAATCGGTTTATATTTGTCAGAGTAATGTAATGGAGAACATCAGTTTTATGGTTTTTACCAGATAAATTCCCCCACATCGTTCATGGTCCTCCAGTAAGTTCTTAGCCGGTTGTGATAAAATTCATACAGATTCATTACAGTAGTTTTTTCTTTCGAATAAAAAAAGAATCATTGAAATTGGTAAATATCTGCCAGAGTGATGACCATTTTTGTCCGTTAAAAGCGACATAAAGTCATCTATATAGGCATTCCTGCAGTTCTCCTGCGCAGTCACCATTCTTGTTTTTTCAGGAACTACTTATTCGTAAGCAATATTTTTTTATGGGACCCAATTAACGGATTAAAGAATGGATGGAAGAAAGATTTTTTCAAATCGGTTCATAATTGCCAGAGTTATGCGCGAACATACATAGAAAAAAAAAATATATACTTATATACAGACGATTTGAGAACTTCCTTCTTCTTTCAAGTCGGTTAAAAAAATAGTATAACAATATTTCTACTAGCCAGGCAGCTACATACCGCATGGGTTTTATCTGCGTTAGTCGGCGCCTGAACGTCTGTGACGTCCATCGATCGCACGCACTCGCACCGCGCGCCCGAATCGTCCGCGAGACGCACGTAGGGTTGCCGCACGGTTTAAGAAAACTTAGACCTTAATACATTTGTACCAGGATGTTACCTTGGAGCCATTTTTATATTTAACTTAGTGGCGAGACAAGCAAGACGTTCAGAAGATGACGACACACGATGATGATGGCAATTATTTTCGAGGTTTGGCAATGTCTACATCCGGAAGAAATTGCATCTAAGTATATTGTCCGCCCCTGCATATTGATGCACAAGCATTGGCTTGTGCCCGTTTGTAATGCAGTTATAATTATTTACAACCAACTACGGTTTATTTAAGCCGTATTATCCAAATGTTTCGGGCAGTTCTCTCTTTCCAATCATTAGAATTAATAGTCTTTAGATCATAACGCAATACAATATATTAATATGTTAAAGTGCTTTGTGTCTTGCCTGACGAGGCACTGCTTAACAGCAGAAGTTAAATGGTAGACGTGTGCCACTGTGATCTTAGATCGGTCATGTTCGCCATCGAAAACTCTTTGCTTGTGGCGGCTTCGTGTGGCGGGTCACCCCCTTCTCTCCAATATGGTTGAGGGGAGTAATGGCTGTTGCTCGACTCGTGCGCGGTTGCTGCTTGGGGGGACTGGTCCGACTACTATCCCTTTGGCTTTTTACTTTGTTGTACATTCGTCGTATTTTCTTACTTTTTTCTGTCTTATTTGATCCTTTGAACGGCAAGACACACTGTCGCTCGGATCTAATTGTAACATGACACACTGTTAAAAGAAAGTGATAAAATGACAAGCCCGCTGAGTTTCTTGCCGGATCTTCTCAGTTGAGGCCGCGTTGTGACCCGGTGGTAGCTTTTTTTTTTTAAAAAAATACATGACTTTTCAAAAGTGCTAGCGTTAAGCCTATTTGAAATAAACTATTTTTGAGTTTGAGTTGAGTTAATTTTTTATAAAATTGTAAGGCATCGCTTATGTGAAAAGTCAGTCCTGTACCCAATCTGTACCTGATTTCACTCGGCCATGTCGCCCCATCGGATAGTGATAGTAAAAAAGAGTGTAACTCTGTTTTTAACACTCAGCGCAGAAGACCGGTTTTGTAAAATATTCACCATTGTTGCCGTATCTGCTTGAACGAGTTTAAACGTATGTACATTGAAATAAAACTAACACTACTATTAAAATGTAGATACATGTGGATAGGACATTTAACTCCTACATTACCTTTTATCAGGGTCATTATTATATGAATTATTAAAGTAAAATTATAACTTACTATAACTACTACTTAACTGACTAAAAAAAATATAATAAACACAGAATAGGAATCGTCAACCCTAAAGACAAAAGATGAGGTGCGACTCTGCGGCGCCTCGTCTTCTATTGTGAGAGTTGGGAGCTGTCTGCCCACCGCCAGGACATTCAGTGAACGTCGCCAGATATGAAAACGAGACATTCGAATACATCGCTAACTCAGTTGATTTTTAGATAAGACACTAACAGCAATAGTGGTGACGCCGGTCTTCGAAAATACATAGGATACAATTTAATCTCATAAACATTTATTGAAACTAAATATTTACAGTTTATTTACAAATATGTATACTTAAACTAGGTAAAATACAACACACAACACAACAACACACACTAATAATAACACAACAATAACACACACAACACAACACAACAACACACAATAAACACTAATTGGTATTGGTATTGGTATTGGTGGTAATTGTAACACTATGTTGTAGTAATCTAAGTTTAAATGTATTTTTGTTATGGTGTGCAATAAAGTGTATTTGTATTTGTAAAATACTTCACCCAAGTTGTCGCCGCACTGGGAGGGAAAGGTATCATACTATTTATAGTTATAAAAAGATACTTCTACTTAACTATCTTCATACTTTTATTATTATATATTAAATGCTGAATCAGGGGTGTGCAAGACAATTTTTGATTCCAAAATTGCATAGAGACCTACTTACCAAAATAAATTATGATTTGTTTTCCCCAACATAAAAAAAAAATACCGGTCAAGTGCGAGTCGGACTCGCGCACCGAGGGTTCCATACCATCCTTGGACGTATTAAAGTTATTTTACAATTAATCTAACACCTCAGATAGCAAAAGTATTAAGATTCGATAATTTTATTATAACTTTACATGGTCGAACTTTTTATAGAGTATAGCGTAAGATGTATTTATATTTAAAAGGTCTTGTCAGTGCATTCTGTCATTGTGAAAAATAAAGAGACGTGTCTATCCTTACTTGTTATTACTAATTAAAATATATAGAATCTGTGCATCTGCTGAATTTGTTAGATTTAAAAAAAAATAACCAAACCGCAAAAATAAGTTTGATTGTCGAGGTTTTTTAGGATTACTAAAAAGCTAATAATTAGAAAGATTGTTTTATTATTCCTGTAAATTATCTATTGACATGTATTACTCATAATTATTTCAGATTTTTCCCTCCACTAACTTCGGAGACATTCGAACGGTATTTTTTATTTAATGTTTTTGACATTTTTGATTTTAAGCTGGTTAAATTACCGGACACAAAGACTTAACATCTAATGTCTTGAGGGTTGGCAACGCGCTAGTGATTCTTCTGGTTCTGCTAGCGTCAATAGGCTGCGGTAACTGCTTACCATCAGGTGGGCCGTACGCTTGCTTGCCACCTTGGTCGTATAAAAAAAACCCAATAACTACATACTTATCAAAAACCAAATTATAAATCTGCTTTAAAATGTGCAAATAAAGTCCTTTCATATGATACCCCACTCGATATAGTAGCCTCACTTTGATATTTTGAGACCATAAAAAATATCCATGGCATGTTTTTCAAAATAAATATTTGTTAAGGTTGCTAGGCAACCATACAAGTGTTTGGAAGATGGTTCTTGTAATTTGACTTTCATTAAAGAACAGAATTATTACGGCATGCTTTACTTTTATTTGTACTTTAGTAACTGTACTACAAGTATAAATTTACAGGTAAACGAACTCTTAAAATGATCTTCCTGTGCTATTATCAGACCCTGATCAGTATCTGTCCAACTACTCGTCAAGATTTAACCATAGATTTATAATTCGGTGGGTCCTACATTTAATGGAGCCGAATTCCTGTTGCCACCTTCCTGCTTGCTCCTATCACCAGACTCTGATCAAGTTTTTCTACCTACTGCTCGCAGCAACCTATCCAACTAATCCAAATTCGGTGGGTCTACGTTTATTAGTGCAGAGATCCCGTGACCACCTTCCTGCTCCAACATCAGACTGATCACCATTTTTTCTAGTAACTACTCGTCGAGACCTACCTAACGAGCCCAAACTCGGTGGGTCTACGTTTATTGGTGCAGAGATCCTGTGACCACCTTCCTGCTCCACCATCAGACCCTTATCACCATATTTCTAGCAACTACTCGTCAAGAACTACCTAACCAGCTCAAACTCCGTGGGTTTACGTTTATTGGTGCAGAGATCCCGTGACCACCTTCCTGCTCCATCATCAGACCCTGATTACCATTTTTCTAGCAACTACTCGTCGAGACCTACCTAACGAGCCCGAAATCGGTGGGTTTACGTTTATTTGAGCCGAGATCCTGTTACCACCTTCTTCCTGATCATCATCAGACCCTGGTGAAGGTTACCATTTTATTTAATATCATCGGATTTACATATGTTCTAAATTTCAGATCATTCAGACTAATAGAAGTAATGAAAAATGTCTATTGTATACAAAATATGCCTACCTCGACTCGTTGGCGAATTGCGATCTAACTGTGGCAAAAATAAACAAGGCTGTATGGTATGAGTACCTTTGCCTGTCTTTCGGCGAGGTGTAATAAAAATACCTTATGTTCACAGATTATAGGATTACATATTTACGATTTTGTTTGTAGCAAAGTTTGTAGTATGCCCGAAAGGTTATAAAAAGTTAAATTTTATTGTTGTTCGTATTTTTTAAGTTGTTTAAGTGATGTTGAGATATACTATCTTGTCGGCATAGTGATTTTATCCCAATTGGTTGAATTTGGTTGTTGATCGTAGTATCTCTTAGTTCGGTTGTTATCGATTGTTTGTTTGTTAACCCCTTGGAAGTTAAAGTGCGAGGACTTCGGAAAGTGTAATTATACTTTAAAAATCAGTCAAGTGCTAGTCGGACTCCCGCACCGAGCATTTCATATTATCTTTGGACGTATTAAAGTTATTTTAGTATACGTCTAACGCCTCAGATAGCAAAAAAAAAACAAACCGCATAACTAAGTTTGTTAGTCGAGGTTTTTTTAGGCTTACTAAAAAAACTGTACTATTTAGAAAGATCATTTTATTTTTCCTGTAAAATATAGATAGACATGTATTATCCATAATTATTTCAGATTTTTTTCCTCCACAAACTTCGGAGATAAGGAACGGTATTTTTTTTGTCTTTTTTGATTATCAGCCAAAAACTGCGTGACATAAACCAAAATAAAAATCTGTTTTGAGATGTGCAAATGAAGCCCTTTCATATGATACCCCACTCAATATATAGTCTCACTTTGAAATTTCGATGACCCATTTCGACCCCCATTATAAAAAAAGTAAAAGGAAAAATATATTTTTTTCATTTGCGATGGAGTAATTAAGATCTAAAACTATTCCAAGTTTCAAATTGATAGCATCAGTGGTTCCTGAAATATATAGGTTTGTGACAGACAGACAGACAGACGAAGTCAGACCATAAGGGTTCCTTTTTCACCTTTTAGGTATGGAACCCTAAAAAACGCTCAAGTGCGAGTCGGACCCGCACACAAAGGGTTACCCAAGGGGTACCGTTTTGAATTTAATTTTTTTTTCATATTAATTAGTATCAATAAAATTCGTTATAGTGGCAACAGAAATAAAAACTCTACCTATTACGTTTCATGACATACAGCATGTTGATAGACAGACAGAACGGACAGCGAAAGCTTAGTAATAGGGTCTCGTGGGCCCCGAACGGGTAAGGAACCCTAAAAAATAGCCTTAATATTGCTGTAACAGCAGGAGCTAATTTCTAGTCTTTCAGTCTTCCTTCGAAAGGGCGGTTTGACCATATAATAAAGCGTGAGCATATTGCTTATGAGGCACAATTACAAGCTTCAGGCTGCTACCATCGATCTAGATCAGTATTTCTAGAAGTGCATGGTAACGCCCTCATGTGGCCGCTGGACTGGAGGCCTTGGAAAGGCCATATTAGATTGTCCAGAAGCGCTCATTTCTGCTCCACCATTTGGATTTCAATACAAAGTTTAAAGGATCGAATAAGTCCTTTATAGAATCGTAAACTATGCATTTGATCATGTCATAATGTTCAGCAAAGTGAAAGAGCGCGAGCGGAGTTGCGCGGGTCAGCTAGTTTGCAATAAATATTTTGTGAATTTGAATTTAAACTTGAGAAATCTATTATTTCGTACTCTGGCTATCCACCCGACTTAACTGTGCATCTCGCTGGAATGCGACGTCATAGCGCCAGGTGCACAGCTGGCCACACTATCGCTGTCGCACGAGTTGTATAATATTGACAATATTATTGACCTTGTGCGGCTAGCCTATATGTAGGTAATAGAAAATAAGCTAAAAGGCTACGAGAATTGAAGTAATTAATAAAAAAAAGCTTACTTAGAATTAAAGATAACTGACGTTTGTGAACTGAACGCGGCAGTTAATCTGTGTAGAAATTGCGCAAAGTGTTTGCCTCAATGGTTCCATTAAATAATAATACAAGCCATTGTTTATGTGCCACTGTTGGGCACGGGCCTCCCCTCATGCCCTCATGATGAGGGCGCTAGGCCATAGTCCACCACGCTGCGCTGGCCAAGTGCGTGTTGGCGTACTTCACACGTCATTTGAAAGTTAGTTAGGCTTTCTCAGACATGCAGGTTTTTTCAAGATGTTCTCCTTCACCGAAAGCTAGTAACAATCGCACAACGACGATTCTTAAAGAAATCAGAGGTGCGAGCCGGGGCGTTCCAACCTACACATCTTGTTTCTAAGGCAAGCGCTCGCTCACTGAGCTGTTAGGTACTGCTATCAATCGTTAATCGTTCCATTAGTTGGTAAAAAACCGTTAGTTGGAACCGTAAAACATCTTTTGTGTACACCGGATGTATCAGCAATTAGGTGTTTTAAGTTTATTTTAGGACAAAAGCTAGGGGCCTTAATATTATCCGACATTATGTCAGATTCAGGTCATCTAGGTAAATTATCTTACAGAGCGTGCCATTCTGGGGTTTGGTTGTTAACAAAAATTATGTTTTTCCTCTATATAGGTACTTCACAACAGCGGCTCCACTCATTAGTTATCGCTAGTAACTATAATCCAAAACCGGTCAAGTGCAAGCAGTGATGTACGCCTGGAAATATATAACCACTCCCGGGAATATTCCCAGTAAATTCCATATTTTGAGTTTAATTCTAGCCATATTGCAATTTACCCAAAATATGGAAGTTTACTGGGATCATTGCTGGCAATTGTTATTCCCACTTTTTGGTAACGGCACGGGCACGGTACGCATCACTGAGTGCGAGTCGGACGCGTTCCGCACTGTCCGACCAAACTGTATAAACCAAGTTTATTAGTCAGCGTTTTTTTTAACGACAATTTCTATAATACTATGCTACTTATTAGAAACTTATTTTTCCTATACAATATATAAAAAAATATCGATGTGACCCAAAGAAATTGCATATCTGGTGTGACCAACGCCGGTGTGACAGGCAGTCAGACAAAATGGCAATAAGGGTTCATCCATCATCCATCTACGTGGAAGTTCTTATAGTGCAAGCTTGCGTAGCCACAACTGTGCTCTCGCTTTTGTTACTCTCACCGAGATGGGACGGAAGACCGTTCTTCACCAAATCTCTTCATTCTGGATTCTGTGGTGTAAAGAAACTCCGAGCATAGCCCTCTCCATAGTCAGTTGTGTGAGTCGAGCTTCGTCAAAGGGCCAGCCGTTAGAGACCCTGTCTCATATAGACATTATAGTGCCCGGGCAATCCGGTAAAATGGAAGGCCACACGACCGACGCATGGGATATCTTACATTCCGGACAATCAGGTGATCAGGGGTCCTACCACCACCTCTAAGAGCAATATTATTATCACCTTACTTTCTCGATAGAAAGTGACAGAGCAAAGTTATTAACTATTTAGATTTACGTATATTGATCACCACCTCATGTTATGTCAGGTGATAATAATTATTAGAGGTGGTGGCAGAGGCTTTAGGCTGCCTGTTCACCGGGGCGGAGTGAGGCAGTGGAGCGGAGAAACGGAGAAATATTAACCAATAAGATTGTACACTAAAGAGGAGCGGAGATTTTGTGCAATCTTATTGGTTAATATTTCTCCGTTTCTCCGCTCCACTGCCTCACTCCGCTCCGGTGGACAGGCAGCCTTAGGCTGCATTGTCCTATCCTATAGTAGTAGTAGTCCATATTAAGGATTATAAAAGGGGATGGTGGAATCAAGTCATGTTATTTCTTGTAGATTTTTGGATTGGTCAACAAACTAGCCTCTTATCACGCCTCTCTATTGAGTTGAGTCCAAAGCGTGCACCGTCGTGCGTCTCGTCAAGTATATATCAAATACCTACCTGTTGTTGTACTAGAGTGATACTAGGTATCAAGTGACTCGAGATAATATCGACATATACAATTGTATATGTCGATATTATCTCGATTTTACAGTCGTATTACCTCAGACACATGGTACTCATGTGCATACACACCACATCATACACCACACCACAGACAATGGATAAACTAGATTTGCTTAGGAATATACCTAACCAAACTTAAGCAAATAGGTATTTTTTTTTATTAAGGGTTCTTACTTATATCGTTTTGTAAGTTGATAAATAAATAGGTAGATTATGAATAAAAAAATATAGTAATAATTATGAAAAAGTTGATTTATTATTATAATTATAATAATTATTATAATACAGTTTACAATAATTACAAGCGATCACCAAACGGGGTGAAAGAAAACGGCGTAGTATTAAATTATTTAGGCCGTCTACACACGGCGTCGCGAGCGCGCACCGCGCGCCGCGCGCCCCGTCCGCAGTCCGCGGGCGCACGCGGCGCGGCCGCACACAATACACATCCAACCGACAACCAGGCAGTCCTAGTCAACTAGACATAGTCCGCGCGCGGGACGCGCGGTGCGGCGGCGCGACCGCCCTACGTAGATGGAGATTTATTTATTTATTCGATTTTAGGATACAGTCTTTCGAACGCGAGGAACAAAATATTACACATGTCGATAATATTATTTATGATCGATTCGGATTAAATCAGATTCGAGAGCGGCGGAAGCGGGTCGCGCGCGGCGCGGCGGGGTGGCGGGCGGAGGGGGGGCGGTCGCGACGCGGCCGCTACGGGCAGTCGCACTCCTCGACCACCATCTCGGGCAGGTCGCGTTTGATGATGTTCGAGTCGGCGCCGAAGTAGATCAGCGACAGCGCCGAGAAGCGCACCGGCGCGCAGCACTCGGCGCGCTCGAGGCGCGCCGCCTCAACAACCTGCGAGTGGTAGTTGAGGAAGGGCGCGCACGCGCCGCGGCAGTAGTTCGCGTAGTAGCCCTCCGGCGCGACGATCCAGTCGTCCCAGCCGAGCGCGCGGAAGCTCACGTAGAAAGTCTGCCGGCAGCAGCGGCCGCGCTCGGCGGCGTCGCAGTCGAGGGCGCGGCGGCGGCGCGGTGCGGGCGGCGCGAGGCGTAGGCGCAGCAGCGGGCGCGCGGCCGCCGCGCCACCGAGCCGCAGCCGCACGCGGCCGCCGCAGCCGCTGCAGTCGAGCAGCAGCCGCAGCGGGCCGCGCGCGCCCGCCGCCGCCCAGCGCCGCGCCGCGCCCGTGACGTCGAGCCGCCGCCAGCCGTGCGCGCCCGAGCGCCGCGCCGCGCCCGCCAGTGCGGCGAGCGTGCCGTTGTCGCCCACCGTGAACGCCCACAGCGTGTAGCGCGGCCGGCGCGCGCGGCCCGCCGTCTCCGCGCGCACCAGCAGCTCCGCCGACGCGACGGCCAGCCCGGCGCCCGACTCCGACTCGGCCTCCTGCCCGAGCCGGAACTCGATGAGACGCTGCCCGTTCAGCGTCTCGCCTGCGCGAAAACAAATATTATACGACTTTAGCGCTGCCGACGAATTGATCCCTATGAACCTATTCTCCTTGTATCTAGGAGAATGAGTCCATAATAATATGATATCCTAGTCTTGTACCCTACCAAATGAAATGGCCCATCTTTGGTGCAGCGGTTGCGATGTGCGCGGGAAGGAAGGGAGAGCAGAGTGTGCGCGGTGGTCGCCCGTGGCTGTGGGCTACACTCGCCCGGTCGCCGTAGACCTTTGACGTGGTCTCTCAAAGATCTATGGCGAGTCGCGCGCGTGCTAGCCGCCCAAACGTCCACATAAATTTAAAACAGAAGTCGGACGATACTGACGTACAAAATCAGGGTAAGACATCGCAGCGACAAACACCACTAAGTTGTTTTAAGTAATAAAATAAAATCGTTTTAGACTTCTGGTCATCCATCGGCGATAGCATCTCGGTCTGCTTGAAGATTGGAGCTCACCACGCGTTGCACAGTATGTTCTGCAAAAGAAAAAAAAATCTCATATTTACTGTGATAGAGTTACACTAATTAAGGCACGACTGATGGCATCGATCTTATAGGTCGGGTATTATAAAGTGATGACAGTTGGAGTTAGTGTAGTTCAGTAAAAGCATAAAAATTTTCCGTAAAAATGTGGCCGTTGTTGTGGGGTATCCGTACCCACCCATCTCCTCCCTTTAGGTGTGGTAAGAGGCGACTGAGGGAAAACAAGAAGACGGCCAGCACCTATGCATCTATTAAACTAATGCATCGTCTGTACCCGGCCTTAAGCAGTATTTAATCGCGTGGACAGCGTATAAACAGATATGCGACTGGATGCATTCGATCAAAGCGATAAATACCCCTTCATGATAAACTTGTGTACTTATAACTTATGCTATCAACCTTTCTATGCATCTATTCGAGAGAAGATTTAAAGTTTGTAAAAAGTAATATCGATTAATTGTATTTCAAAATTATTTTAAAGACAGAAACAGACACGCAAGCAACAACATGTATGATGTAAAAATTGGCGAAATGTGGGCGGCAGAATTCTCGAATAGCCGTGTCTCTACAGGCCGCACGGGCTCGGGCTGCCTCGCGAGCCAAATGTGCGGTCGGTGTGGTGTGGACGAGCCTCAGGGTCGTACGTGCGCACCTTTCCTCGGCTGAGCGTGGCTAGAACGACTACACATTTGGCTCGTGAGGCGGTCGCGCGAACCTTTGCGCCCGGTGGAGACGCGGCTAATGACAAACTATCACTGTTGTCGTTGGCGCTATAGGCGGAATGTTATACTGTAGGTAAGTCCTTGGTAGGTCCCTAGACAGTCTAGGTAGGCAGTATGCACCACTGTAGCTATTCTGTTGCTGAGGGAATCTTACCTGTCTCGTGACTACATTTAATAAAAGTAACGAGAGATCTAAATTTATCCTAATAAATACTATCCTGGGACAATGGACACAGGGTCATCTGATCTCAAACTACGCAGAGCCTGCTATGGTACCCAGGCCGCTGATTCTTACTTTTTTTTTTAGTAAATACATACTTAAACAGATAAACCAGACCGAGGCGGGTATTGAACCTACGTCCTATTGGGTAGCGGCCAGTGTTTGACTACTAGACCAATGGGGAAAACGCCAATAAGGGGTGTTTTAATTTTACCTGCACCGCGAAATTATCACCAATATTTAAATGTCCTATTCATTAACAAAAATAATTTAACCCTCCATGGCGTTGTGCCAAAAATGTCAAAATTTAAAGCAAGTGGACATGCTAATGAGATCAGAACAAGCCTCTCGTCTGTCTGAATTGAAGCGCCATTACGTGGGTATTTTTATTGTACCTTGCAAGGGCATACCATGGTGACATTGAAGACACGCGTGGGTTTTTAATCAAAGATGCGATGTTTATTATTGTCTAGACTACGTAGGTCTAAAATAAATATATCTGTGGTTCGCTATCCACGGAGAAGGCACTTAATACACCCACCTTAGGAAACATTACGCGACGATTCGGGATATTCAAATTCAAAATATCTATGTTCCATCATGGGAATCTTTACCGATACGACCGCAGCGACAAATGGCAAATGTTTACAAGATCAGCCATCTAAGTGAGCGATATTATAAAGAAAAGAAGAAAAGAAAAACATTTATTCGTGACACACAAAAAAAAGCAAATCAAAAAAATCATTAACTATTTTATACAATGTGTCACAAAAAGGTCTCAACTCAGCATAATGCTGGTCGCGACAACACAACCAGCGCGTCTTCCGTTGAGACCTTCTTGGTGACGTCACGTGATTGTGACAAGAACTAAAAAAAGTACCTATATAAAATAAAATAAAATAAAAAAGTTAATAAAAACGAAGAATAAAGTAAAAAAATATAAAAATAAATACAATTTCTTAAAAAAAATAATCGCATTTATACTCAATCTGACACCAGTAAACATATTGTTCTAATCATACACTTTGCATGCTATATAATGGCAAATGTATGTGTATGCATATTATAATACACGAGTGATTGCGTAGACGCATGTACACGTTCTCTTCTTTTACTCTCCGATGGGATGGCAAATCAACACGACCGGGGTAAGGTCAGGCGCAGGACCGACGTTTTAAATACCCATTCGACGCATGGAAGATCTTACTTTCCGGTGATCGACCTACATTGTCCTAGGTAGGTTTCCTGCTTCGCCATGGAGGCTTGGATTTTTTACAACTACTGCCAGATTGTAGCGCAGTCTCATAACTTAATCCTTCAAGTGACTTAAAACTCACTACTGAAAATTTTCTGGCAGAAAACCCAAAAGCACTTTTTCAGTTAGGGAATCGAACCTAGTGCACTTGCAAACATCATACAACCAAGGTAAGCTAGCTGTTAATGAGATTTTGGCCACGAATAAATTTTTTTTTTTTTTTTTGACGCGGGGGAAATCTTCGAAAGATCCCCGGGAGCTGTGGGGCTCGACCGGGGTATGTGGGATTCTTACCCACTAAAACCCCCGCGGCTGTCGCATCGGCACATGAGAGGGGAGACCCCAGGGCTCTCCGGTGGGATCTGCACCAGGGGCCCCTCAGTGCCTTGCCTTTGAGCCCGCCGCCGGGGGGCGCATTGTAGCCCCCCGGGAATCTGTCACGGTGCTCACGGGGACGGGGGTCGCAACCCCGCCGCCGTCCTCCTCGGAGTCGCCGCCGTACTCAATGGACGCTCAAGGGGCCCACACCCCGAGCGTCCAGCGACTCCGAAGGTTGCCCATTGTTTATAGCCCCGGGCTCAGGGCTGGGGAGCGAGACGTTGGGCGGCCGCTTGTGGCGGCCTGCGCCTTCGTCGCCGAGCAGGATCAGCGCGTTCGCGTTCCCGCTCGGCGGCCTCCTTCTGGGACATGACAGTCTCACAGAAGGCGGCCATCGCTCCCCACGCCGCATCCCCGGACAGCATAGCCGACACTACGCTGCCCAGGGAGAGGTCCGATCCGATGACTGCGACCAGGTCTCGACGCTCCAACGACCACGCGGGGCAAGCCTCCAGCGTGTGTTGGGCGGAGTCAGACTGGTCGCAGTGGAAGCATCTCGTCGTCGCTTCACGTCCAATCTTATGCAGATAATCACCGAAACAACCGTGACCGGTGATTATCTGCGTAAGCCTATAGGTGAGTCGTCCACTCCGTCGCTGTATCCAGGCTTCGAGATGCGGCAGGAATGCCTCAACGACGCGTTTGCGCGCTATGTGCTCCGGCTGGAGCCGCTCGCGCCACGTCGTGAGAGCGATGTGTCGTTCCTGCCGCTTGATGGATTCGAGCGCCACCGGCTCGCCTCCGCCACTCTGGCGGGCGATGCGGATCCGGTCATAGACCCTCGCATACATGCCCGCCAGGATGTCTAAGGGCGGAAAGCGTGCCAGTATGGTCGCCGCCTCAAAGGACACCGTTCGGTATCCTCGTGCAATCCGCAGTGCCATCCTCCGCTGGACGCTGTAGATTTTTGTTCTACAGCGTCGTATGGCCAGCCTCGGCGCCCAAATGGGCGCCCCGTAGAGGACTACGGACTGCACGACCCCGGCGTAGAGGCGGCGAACTTCCTCGCTCGGCCCCCCAAGATTAGGGAGCAGCCTATGTAAGGCCGCTGCAACCTTATCGACTCGGGGGACCAGGCGCTCGAAATGCTCCTCGAAGCCCCAGCGACTGTCAAGGGTGAGGCCAAGATATTTCATGTGCGGCCCCACCCTGACTTCCGACTCACCCACACGGACGCGCAAGTTGGGCGGTGGCTCCCGGCTCCTAGGTAGGCCGTGGAACCACAGCGCCTCGGTTTTCTGAGGCGCTATCTCCATGCCCAACTCGCGTATTTTCGCGACGACGATTTCCGCCCCAAGCTCGGCGAGCTCTTTGGTCCTCTCGAAGGTGTCCCCACCGGCTACGATCAACGTGTCGTCAGCATAGCAGACGACACTTACGCCAGCGGGGAGTTCGACACGCAGAACCGCGTCGTAGGCGAGGTTCCATAGCAGGGGGCCTAACACTGACCCCTGCGGAACCCCTCGCTCTACTTCCCTCCGGATCCTCGTACCGTCTCGATCCACGTACAGGATGTACCTGTCGCGCAAGTAGTCCCTGATCAGGGCCTGCAGGTAGGGAGGCACTCCATGGTAGACCAGTGCCTCCCAGATCGCATCCCAGGGTAGGGAATTGAAGGCGTTGACAATGTCGAGTGACACCGCCAACGCCACGCCACCCCGGGAGACCGCCTGATCCGACAGGGCGCGGACGCGAGTTATCGCATCCACGGTCGAACGGCCCTGTCGGAAGCCGAACTGGCTGTCGGCCAGATCGGGACCGACGCGCGACAGATGCCCGCTGAGACGAGAGGCAACTATTCTCTCGAACAGTTTGCCAACCTCGTCCAGCAGACATATGGGACGGTACGCGGAGGGAGAATCCGCGGCTCTGCCTTCCTTCTTGATGAGGACCAAACTAGCCTCCTTCCAGGCCCTGGGGAACGTAGCTTCACGGAGGCAACAAGTGAATAGTTGCCTCAGCACATCCCCCAGGGCAGCCAGGCTCAACACCAGCACCCTACCCGGAATACCATCGGGTCCGGGCGCGGTGTTTCGGGCTCTCAAGCGGCCAACGGCCCAGTCCATCTCCTCTATGGTCACCCCCAGATCGTCGCGCCATTCGGGCAACTGAAGGGGGTGGACTGAGGGACTTGACCGACCCACCGGGAACAAGGTGTCTACCACGTTTCCCAGCAAAGCCGGATCGAGAGTCTCCGTCACCGGGGGCATCCATGGGCGTAGTTTGCCCAGCACCATATGGTACGGGCGCCCCCACGGATCCTCGTTGAGTCCCTCGAGGAGTTCGTCCCAGGACTGGTCCCTGGCGCTCTTGATGGCATTTTGGAGCGCCTTGGTGGCCACTCGGTATGCCCTGTAGAGCCTGGCTACCTCGTCGGCTTGAGCTCGCCTTCGCCTTCTCGCCCTGGTGAACTCTCGGCGGCTTCGCCAGCAGATCTCGCGAAGTTGCGCGATCTGCGGCGTCCACCAGTACACCGGGCTACGCTTGGGGCGGCCGGCTCGGGGCATCGACGCGTCGCAGATTTGCGTCATCGTGCCCCGGAACCGGTCTGCTTCCACATTCGGATCGGATCGGACCTCATCGGCGCTTTCCGGCCATGCCGCGACGTCGGCCGCCGCCTCGAGCATGTCTACGTCGAGGCGCTTCAGAGACCAACGTCGCGGGGGGCTGCCTTCTCGGCGGCTGGAACCGCGGGGACGGCGGCGGATGGCCACATCGAAGAGGATGTGGCGGTGGTCGGACAATGTGACCACCTCTTCCGCTACCCGCCATCCCGACAGTTTGCCGATGGCAGAGGGAGTCGCCCACGTCAGGTCGACGATCGACTCCCCCTGCCACCGCACGCACGTGCTCACTGACCCCCGATTTACTAGTCGGAGGTCGAGCCCAGCCGCCCAATCGAGCAACGTCTCTCCTCTGATGTTGTCTCTGGGGGAGCCCCACGCGGTAGCGTGGGCGTTGAAGTCCCCCAGGACGATCAGCGGACGGGGTAGGCAACGGCGAATGCAGTTCCCCACCCGATCCAGGTACACCTCGTAGTCGGCGAGGGACCTGTTGGGAGAGACGTAGCAGCCCACTATGGCCATGGTGCCCCATTCGACGGCGACGAATCCCTGCCCCCTCTCCAGTAGGGTGCAGGGTGGGACACCCTCTCCTCCTCCCCAATAGACCGCCACGGAGCCCAGGTCGTCTCCGAACCAACGAGGGTGGTCCGGGACGCTGTGGGGCTCCGCGACCGCCGCGATGGCAACCTGACGCTCCACAACGGTCTGCATGAGCAGGTGCTGAGCGTTGCGGCAGTGGTTCAGGTTGCCCTGAAGAAGCCTAACGTGGGGAGTGAACGTTAGGCCTCCATGTCCTCCGGCGGGCTGGAGCCCGCTGCGCTGGCCTGGGCCGCGGTTGACGCCTCGTTGGAGGGGGCGGAAGGGCCTTTCTTGCCCTTGCCCTTCGGCGGAGTGCACTTTTTAGTGCCCAGCCGGTGGTCCGCACGGCACCCCTTGTCTGAGCACAAGGGGCACTTCGGTGTGCGCGCGGTGCATGTGCTTGCTCTGTGGCCCTGCTCGCCACAGGTGAAGCACCGCGCGCCCCGATTCTCTCCGCCGTTAGGGCACCGTCTACCGACATGCCCCCTCTCCAGGCACCGGAAGCACCTCAGAGGCCGGGCTTCCAGCGCCCGCACCTGCGATAGGCCCCAGCCCACGCTCACCTCCTTTGTCGCCACCAGCTTGCGCATGGCGGCGACGGGGACCCGGGCCCAGGCCGTGCCCATGGCGGTGTCCTCGCGGCGGATCTGTCCGACGGAAATCTTCTCCGCCGGGCATCCACCCGCCTCCGCCAGCGATTTTGCGACCTCCTCGGGAGTGATCGAGTCATCCAGGTCGGTGACCCGGATCTCCCCCGATTTGGTCGGGCGGGCAATCTTAACAGGGAAGTCTACCAGGGCTTCCTGCAACTTCGCGGCCAGCGCGTCCGCCTGGGTTTCGCAGTCGGGCCCCTCCAATTCCATGAGGAGCCCGCCGGTGACCGCTCGCTTCAGGCGGACATTAGCGATGCCCAGGTCGCTCAGGCGCACCCTGGACTTTGCTGCCGCCGTGACCGCCGCGTACGTCGTCTGGGACCCCTCTGCCACCGTGATGGTGATGGCAGCAGATTTCGGGGCCCGAGGAAGCGCAGCGCCCTTCTTCTTTTTCCGCCTCCCTTTACTGGGGGCGGATGCAGCGGGTCGAGCCGCCGCCGGCTGTGGGCGAGCCTGAGTCTCCGCCCTCGGAGGCCTTCGCTTCTTCGCCACCGTAGCCCAGGACTGCTCCGCTGGTTGCTGCACAGCCGGCGTGGCAGTCGCAGCGGTCGCGGGCACCGCCGGCAGGTCCGCCACTGGTGGAGCAGTTTTCCGTCCCCGCTTACGCCTCCTCCCAGACTTGGCGGTCGACGCAACAGGTGCTGCCACCACCGGTTGGGGCGGCGGAGGCAGCCGGGACCCCGACTCCAACACCGCGGGTGCTGCCAGAGCAGGCTGCACAGGGCGGCGGGTCGCTCGCGCTCTAGGCACCCCCGCTGCAGGCGTCGTCTGCGTCTGCGCAGGAGGTTGGGCGCCCGCATCAGCGATGGCAGCCGCATTGCGTGCGTCCGCCGCGAGAGGAGGCCTGAGGCGCTTCTCGGGCAAGAGCCGGTCCTGGAGGCCCGCGACTCGCGCATCCATCATGCTCCCCACCTGGAGCAAGACGGAGCGCGATATCTCCTCCGCGAGGGCCCTGTGTTCCCGGCTAAGGGGGTCCGACGCCGCCTGTTCGATCGGCTGCGGACAGACCGCCGACGGGGCTGGCTGGGACTGCAGCCTCTCCACCGTCGCCTGCAGTTCGCCGAGTTGCTTGCGCATCTCGGCCATCTCTTTGTGCAGGCTCTGGTTCTCGGCGTACAACCGTCCGAATGATTGGCGCAGCTTATTATTCTCGGCGTGTAGCCGCGCCCCTTCATCGGTGAGGGCCTGGTCTCTGAGAGAGTCTGCCTTCTCACCGATGATCCTCGCCGCGTCCTTCAGGGCCTTCTGGCAGGTCCCCTTTAGGTTGCCAGACTTTGCGGCAACTGAGGCAACTATTTCGGCCTGCCTCCGGATTGCCTCACTTGAGTAGGCAACACTGGGGCCCAATGGCCGAGATTCGTCCCCCATGGCTTCATCCGCAACTTCCGCTGGTGGGGGCGGTGGCCACGAATAAACCTGTTCCAACTTGAATTTTTTTTATTCCCATACCACAAACTTAAAATCTGGAAACTTTCCATGAAAAATCGGAAATGTGATCGGTGATACTATCATTTGATTATGTTTCGACTAGATTTAACTCGTTGGGCCTGTTCTCGTTGTTGACCTTATTTACAACTTTTCCTTCTTCTTAGAAAATCAGTAAAACACAAATTGAATTTAAAATCAAACAAACAAACTTAAAAAAATATTCAATAGAGCCACTCGCGTCACGCAATCAAAAGCGAACAGTCACAGCAATGGTACTAGTTAGGGTGTAAAATTAGCCATGGCGTTTCTTATGGGGTTGAATTATTGACTGCAGTGGATCGACCGAGGCCGGTGTCGCCTTCGTAGGTGGTCAGCATTATGCAACTTGTAGGTCACAGACATGAATTAACTGCGGGCAGTGTAGGATTCATGTGGGGTAGGCTCGAGGTTGACTAAATTCCTCTTGCGGTGATATCGGTCACGCGTTCGAATTTAACTATAGTTGTGTGCTTTAATGCATGATACTGCGAGTGGCTAGTGCAGAGAATTTGGCGACCATGGTAGTTTTACGATGACGAGGATGCGTGAATGACGACGCTGATGTCAGTGTAGTAGGAATCAGTATCTTCTAAATAGAAGAAGAAGAAGGAATACATTTATTTGACTAGCACACAATGATAGTAAAAATTAAATAAATTTACGAGAAAAAGGAAAGAATATAACTGCCAGTTGTGTGGGGCCAAACAGGATGCCGCCTCAGGTTATAAGAGACTTCTAATGTCTTAAGGGTCGGCAACGCGCTGGTGATTCTTCTGGTGTTGCTAGCGTCTATAGGCTGCGGTGACTGCTAACCATCAGGCAGGCCGCACGCTTGCTTGCCACCTTGGTAGTATAAAAAAAGAAATTGCCACCTACTAAGAAACTTGCTACCTGGTTTTGCTTTTAAAGAAGCACACAGAAGCCTCACTTTGACGCGTGTAGTTACGGCGATTGTGTATAAAAATTCAATTCTTACGGTCGTCATCCCAAATGTTCACTCTCATAAAACGGCGTAGCAACCATAATTGTTTTAAACTTTCATACAATACCCGAAACTACAGCTGAACATGAAATTATTTCCGTGAAATGTGAACACCGACGTGACAATAAAAATTCAATTCTATAATAAGGCCGCGAGGCAAAAAACTAGACGCGTAAAAGTACAATAAAATAAGTAGCAACATAAAACGTGGTTCAGCTACTACGCGTTGGTATGTATATTGTATAATATGGTATATATATATATTGTATAATATGGTAATGGTCGATTCTAAGGAACTTTAGGTGGTGAAGTTGACCTGACCTGGATATCCAAATACCGAGAAATGGAAGCAAAAACATACGTATTTAGCACTGTACAAGAAGAACCCCCGATTGACCGATACTGTCATTGCAGCCAATCTATGATAAGATCAAAACGGTGGGAGATATTTATAGTATTTTTTTTCTATCGAAAGGCCGCGGACACACTGTCGCTGATACTGATCTAATGGTAATAAGACAAACGCTGTTTAAAAAAAAAGTTAAAAAATGTCAAGCTCGCTGAGTTTCTTGCCTCAACTGAGAAGATCCTTCTCAGTTGAGGCCGCGTTGTGATCCGGTGGTAGCTTTGTAAACAAAAATTGTTAAGCCTTTTTGAAATAAATAATTTAAATTTGGATTTGAGTGCACATGTGATTGTAGGCGCAGACACTCTTCGTTTATTCTCCCAATCGGGTGAGATGGTTGTCCAAAGCGACTAGGTAGAGCAGACACATGAACGATTTTTAACAAGCCTATCCATGCCATGGATTATCCTAGTTACATTTCAAACAATCAGAAGATCGGCCTGTATTGTCTTCAGTCAAGAACTACTGCACAAAGACCCGCAAAAAAAAGATTTGAACCTCTGGTGTGTATACTAAGCGGCATCACGCCGCGTACAGAGTCTGCACCCTTTAACTACGGTAATGACTAATGTGATTATAGCTTCGCGGCTGATAGGTCTTCCTAGAACATCATGAGGTACGGCATCATACCCTAACTTAAAGGATAACCAACAGCTAAGGTAGATAAACACATAGTGACTTTTTTTTTTTTTTTTTTTTTTTTGAGGCATGGCCTATAACTTCAGCAAACTCGATAGAGGCAAAGGCGTAATGATATATTGCAGAAGAAAAAATAATTTTTTTTTGTTGCATTGTAATGTTCACACGATGTTCAAAACATCAAAGTCCCATCAAAATCGGTGAGAAGGCAAACCGATTAATTACGAAACTCAACAAAAGACCTGAGGGTATAAAGGTTCACCATAAGCTCACGCCATACCTCGTCAGTCGAGGTCGCCGACCTGCCAAACTCGCAACCCCGGATGATACAGCTCCCTTCAGGGTCACGGTCATCGCAACAATGCACCCCTCGCAAAAACGTTCCATCAAAACTCTCGTCACGGTCGAAATTGCAGGAAATTGAAGTACAATAGACATTGTTATTTGAACCTGCTGTGGTGAGTAGGTAAATGACCTACTAGAACTATTGAGGAAATATGTACTAACTTACTAGTGACGCTACTCATATAGATTATGTCAAACAAGTTTTAGAGCTGGCTCGCATAAGACACGCGTCTTTCTTGGCTCGCATAAACTCTTATTTTACATATGTTTGTATGTATGTCACTTTGACTAACGGAGATTCACCGTCGAATCTTAAAATATATGTTTGAAGGAATCCATGCCTTCCTCTTGAACCCCCCATTTACACCCCCTTCTAGGAATAAAGTCTCAACAATAGTACGTTCAAATTAGATTACCTCTATAGGTAATCTAGAACTGACCTAACTGAAAAACTAGTTCTATTCTAAATATCCTATTTACATATTTTGGTTTGGTAGGCCTTTGTGCAAGGGACCGTCCAGGTAGGTACCACCGCAGTGTCAGATATTCTGCCGCCAAGCAGCCGTGTGTAAATACTATTGCGTTCCGGTGTGAAGGGCACTGTAGCTGGTGAAATTACAGGACACCAATTTCTTAAGGGTCGGCAACGCTCCAGAGATTCCTCTTGTGTTGCTAGCGTCTATAGGCTGCGGTGACTGCTTACCATCAGGTGGGCCGCATGCTTGATTACCACCTTGGTAGTCTAAAAAAAAACATTCCGCAAACGGTCTGGTTGTCAAACATTGATTGATACCCGAGTAATTTCTGGGTTACTTTAATTGTTTTATAAATTTCATAGAAACATTCTTAAAATGCTATCAGGTGAATTCAGGTGTATGGATTGTTATCGAATTTATTTACATTTAGTATCTTAGTGACATTTGTCTGATGCCGGAAATATCGATGTAAATAATCCTCAGTAGGTAACGTAAATATGTATTCGTATTTCTTTTATATATCTATTTAAATGAAACATACAAGTTTGTCGTTAGTGCTGCTAAGTGACACGTAAACAGATAAAAATAATTTTTACAAAAAAAAAGAACCGCCTTCAAAATGCAACTAAAAAGCCTGAAATAATTTCTAAGAATTAGTGGTTTTTACATCTACATAGTTGGACTTGGACTACAACATATTATAAATACATATTACTATCAAAGACGGCGCCAAACTGGAAAACAGTTAGGTACCTACTGCCCTTGTAAGTATTTTCTAGACGTTAGGCGCCGACTTCGATAGTAATATGTATTTATAATATGTTGTAGTCCAAGTCCAACTATGTAGATGTAAAAACCACTAATTCTTAGAAATTATTTCAGGCTTTTTAGTTGCATTTTGAAGGCGGTTCTTTTTTTTTGTAAAAATTATTTTTATTTTATTCTTTTTAGTGGTTCCATTGGTGTATTATTAGGTTAAGTTTTAACAACTTATATTTTATTCTGACAAACAGCCAGTTTAATATTTATTTTAAAAACACCCACTACATAACACAACTATGGACCATCACTAAAATATAAGCTTAAGCAAAAATTTAAAAAAATGTAGATGTGACAATATCTTAATAAAACTAACCAATTGCCATAAACCGAAGATATCTAGGTGTTATACTCGTAGTTCTCGAGAACCATGGACTGCAAGCTCGGTGGGTCTACATTTATTTGTGCCGAGAACCCGTGTCCACCTTCTTGCTCCATCGTCAGACCCTGATCACCATTTTTCTAGCAACTACTCATCGAGAGCTACCCAACGAGCCCAAACTCGGCAGATCTACGTTTATTGGTGCAGTGATCCCGTGACGACCTTCCTGTTCCATCATCAGACCCTGATCTCCATTTTTCTAGCAACTACTCGTCGAGACCTATCCAACGTGTCCAAATTCGGTAGGTCTACGTTTGTTAGTGCCGAGATACCGTGACGACCTTCCTACTCCATTATCAGACCTTGATCACCATTGTTCTAGCAACTACTCGTCGAGAGCTACCCAACGAACCCAAACTCGGTGGGTCTATGTTTATTGGTGCCGAGATCCCGTGACGACCTTCCTGCTCCATCATCAGACCCTGATCTCCATTTTTCTAGCAACTACTCGTCGAGACCTATCAAACGAGTCCAAATTCGGTAGGTCTACGTTTGTTGGTGCCGAGATACCGTGATGACCTTCCTGCTCCATTATCAGACCTTGATCACCATTGTTCTAGCAACTACTCGTCGAGAGCTACCCAACGAACCCAAACTCGGTGGATCTACGTTTATTGGTGCAGAGATCCTGTGACAATCTTCCTGCTCCACCATCAGACCCTGATCTCCATTTTTCTAGCAACTACTCGTCGAGAACTATCCATCGAGTCCAAATTCGATAGTTCTACGTTTAGTAGGCACGGCTAGGATAGGATGGATTGTTAATTTTATTACAGAGTTCCGGTGGCCATCTATGGCCTTCTTCATCAGATCCACTTCACCAAATGATACTTTCTGAATGAAAATGCTTGACTAGTTTCTAAAAATACCAAAAACGTTATATGTATGCCTATAATATTTAAGGAGTTCCCTCAGTTACTAATGGTTCCCATCATCAGAACTTGATTTTGAAAAAAATGGGACCAATCTGGAAGCATATACTTTCAATTAAAAAAATAATTTTCCAAATCGGTTCGTAAACGACAGAGTTCTGAGGTAACAAACATAAAAAACAAAAATTAAAAAAAAAACATACAACCGAATTGATAACCTCCTCCTTTTTTTTGAAGTCGGCTAAAAATGCTCTCAATCCTTTAGTTACCTCGCTAAATATAACATGGCCCTATGTAAAATAAAATATACTTCCTATTACTTTCGCCAATATTTATGTACGCATATCGTCAGAGTCTATTTATAAGTATTCATCATTATAATAAATTGTCCAATACACTTATATTTACACTATTATCTCAAAATACATGTATCGTAGGCACAGAATTTAATGTCACAGAAAAGATTTATTTTAATGTACATGGGGAATGCCTGACTAAAACTGTATAGAAGCCAAATCGACTCCTTGAGAAATACTTACCTTCTTCTACATAAGATAGCAGCCGTATAACGCCACCTATAAGGCCACGTAGAATTGCATCTATAACTCAACCTAGCTAGGTGGAGGTGGCGTTATAGGTTTAGTCTTTGACTGCCGACCGGACACATACAACGATAGAAAAAGCCATTGTTTGTCAGGCATTTGGCGTTAAACATGCATGTTAGGGGTCGTCCATTAATCACGTGATGATTTTTAGCAACTTTTAACCCCCCCCCCCCTCCTGGTGATATGTGGTGAGGTTTTAAACTACAAAAAAATCACGTGTATTTTTTTTTGTACAAACTCTATTGAAAATTTCGGAATATTATCTTTAAATATAGGTAACTGATTAAATGTTGAAGGGGAAGTCGTTGCCGGCAACGGTGAGTCAAGGCCACGTGCCGCTGTTTGGTTTAGAAATCGTGCATTCAACGAAAAATGAATACACGTGATGTCTCATTATACCCATCCCTCCTGGTGATATTTCGTGATTTTTTCGGAACACCTCCGCCCCCCCCCCTTTCGAGTCTCACGTGATTAATGGACGCCCCCTTACCTACGCCACCTATAACGCTCACATTATAATGCTGTTATATTCCGCGACGAATTACGTTGCAAGTTCTATAAGAAGAATCGCTGCGCAGGCTAAGGGGTCGCGTTTTGTTGGTCTTTATTGAGTGATGAATATTATCTAAAATTTAGTTCTACAATGATCTTGTAATCTACTAAGTAAATACTCCAAATTTTCGATAGAGACGAATCAAAAAGGAAATAAATAATTTTGTGCTAAGCGACGATGGCGACGGCCACTTTGAGTGTCTAATGTATATACTTATTCTTCCTCCTTTCCTTATCCTTCCTTCCTTCCTTTAAATAGTATAAAACAAATTGGCTTTCGCGTCTGTCTGTCTGTATATCCGCTAACTATGTGCTCTTAAACCACGTATTTTTAAGCGGTTTTCACCATCAGATAGATAATTTTTCAATAAAGCCTAGTGCCTAAAGCCTAAATCCGGTGTGCAATAAAGAGTTAATAAATAAATAAATAAGTATATACAAAAGTATAAGAACATAAGTATATCCTTGCAAAGCCGGGGCATGGCGGTAGGTATAATCTAAGTAAAGACTAAGGCATTTAGCCTCCCACCAGGGTGGCAATTCAACTAATTTACAACGGTTAAAGTTTAGTTTCGGTTTAGTAATCGTTAGATTGCAGTTGTCATTCGATAATGACGTAAAAAGTTATTCCACTAGTTGAAATAACAAACTTAAACTAAACCTTAACTTAACTCCAACCAAAACGCAAACTGAACCATAACCGAATTACAATTGAAACATATCGAAACATTACTGGGTTTCCATACACCTTTATAGCTGAAAATGCTGCATCCAACCAGTGGACAGATTTGAATGCGGTTTTTTTTATTTGAAAGATAGTATAAGCGAGATGGTTTTTAGCTATACTTCATGAAAATCGGTCCAGCCGTTTGAACACCATCAGCTCTTTTCCGAGTCGAGGTAGGGATATTTCGTATACAATAGATATATTTCATTACTTCTGTTAGTCCGAAAGATCTGAAATTTAGAACATACGAGTATGTAAATCCAATGATATGACGGTTTGATGATCAAGAAGAAGGTGGTAACAGGATCTCGGCCCCAATAAACGTAGACCCATCGAGTTTGGGTTCGTTGAATAGGTCCCGACGAGTATTTGCTAGAAAAATGGTGACCAGGGTCTGATGATGGAGCAGGAAGGTGGTCACAGGATTTCTGCACAAATAAACGCAGACCCACCGAATTTGGACTCGTTGGATAGGTCTCGACGAGTAGGTGCTAAAAATATGGTGATCAGGGTCTGATCATGGAGCAGCCTACCCAACGAGTCCAAATTCGATGGGTCTACTTTTATTAGTGCAGAGATTATGTGAACACCTTCATGTTCCATCATCAGACCCTCATCACCATTTTTCTAGCAACTACTCGTCGAGAACTACCCAACGAGCCCAAACTTAGTGGGTCTACGTTTATTGGTGTAGAAATCCTGTGACCACCTTCCTGCTCCATCATCAGACCCTGGTCACGATTTTTCTAGCAACTACTCGTCGAGACCTACCCAAGGAGCCCAAACTCAATGGGTCTAGGTTTATTGGTGCAGAAATCCTTTAACCACCTTCTTGCTCCATCATCAGACCCTGATCACCGTTTTCTAGCAACGACTCGTCGAGATCTACCCAAGGAGCCCAAACTCAATGGGTCTAGGTTTATTGGTGCAGAAATCCTTTAACCACTTTCTTGCTCCATTATCAGACCCTGATCACCGTTTTCTAGCAACGACTCGTCGACTTACCCAAGGAGCCCAAATTCGGTGGGTCTACGTTTATTGGTGCAGAGATCCCGTCACCACCTTGCTGCTCCTTCATCAGACCCTGATCACCATTTTCTAGCAACTACTCGTCGAGACCTATCCAACAAGCTCGAACTTGGTGGGTCTACGTTTATTGCGGCCGAGATCCTGTTACCACCTTCTTGCTGATAATCATCAGACCCTGATAAAGGTTACCATTTTCTTACAGATATAGGCGTCAAACTTAAAACACTCCGTTTTTGGTCGGGATTAAAAACAAACGAGATAGCTGTCATTTTTATACTATAATATTTTTATACTATATTTTAATACAAAAAGATCACAAAGAAATAAAGTCAGCAAATAAAGATGATTTGATTTGAAAAATAACTAGTTTTGATTTCTTTGTCTCCACAAGCGGGACACCAAATCCTGTTGATAGATATACCCTCGTTGTAATTGATCATTATGTCTTGTCCTTCTTCGTTCCATTGTTGCTAGGCAAGCAGTATTAATGCTGGCATGCTTCTAAATCCTCTTCAGTATAATCTGGCTCCTGATTAGTTTGAAGCGCTATGTTATGCAGGACACAACATGCATTAATTATTTTTGCTGCAACTCTAGGCTTGTGGTGCAGCTTTCTATCCACTAATAAACACCTGTAATATAATTATATCATGTATGTATTCTTATAATAAATAATTAATAATAAATTGTTTTTATTTTTATTTTACTGTAATGTATAATAGTTTGCATACCTAATTCGTCCTTTTAAAATACCAATACACCTCTCCACAACATTCCTCACTGTCATATGCATGTCAGTATAGAATGCTTCAGGAGTGTTGAAAGCAGAATTTAATATCGGGGTCATCAACAGCCATCTCAATGGAAATCCAGAATCACCTGGAAGGAAATATTTTAGCATTTAGAATTTACAACCAAAGGTTCAAAACAATGTGTGCAACTAATCTACAAAGTACCTAGTAAATAAAAATCTTCTGCAGAGGTATTGAGTACTCTGTCTAATGCGTTTTGTAGTGGGTTGTTGTTCCATGCAGTACTATCATGTGTTGATCCAGGAATCAACGCACATTATCCTAGCATCACAATCACAAATCTGAAACAAACTTCTTTAATTAACTATATACACAAATAACCTACTATACCTATATATTTGTTATAATATCTTCAGTACATATACAGTAAAATATTAATAAAGAACTTACAATTAAGGTACTTAAGGAATGATAACCTTTCCTGCTATAAAATCTTTCTTCATGTTCTGATGGTGGAACTATAGCTACATTTGTGCCATCAATACATCCTAGAACACCAGGCATGCCAAATTTATTATAGAACCTGCAAGCAATATAGCATTAAATTTATTATAGAACCTGCAAATAATATTGCATTAAATTTTTCTTTGACAAAAACTGATACTTCAGTACTTTAAATTAATAATGTGATCTACAATACATACCTCCTTTTTATATCATCACGGATTTCTTTACAAGAAGGAAAATTCCCATATTTTTTAAATATGTGTGGTAAATTAAGCACCTCTGTTACTTGATGTATAGCCCGAGAAACGGAAGGTTGTGATATTGAATGAGACTCTGACCAACTAGTGTCTGGTTTGAGCCTGTCACATAGAATGCTAGTGCCACCAAGATCTAAAAACACATACATTTTGTATCTTTTTGCTTTTATGATTGCTTTTGCCTGTGTTTTACAGGTATTTGTTAGCAATATCAAATAAATTTTATCTAATTAATACGTTAAATTCTTACCTTTGTCTCCGTATCAATGCTGTCGGAACGAAGTCGGGCTGGCATATACGGGTTGATCTCCGCAATAAGGGATCTTGCCAGGCTTTTATTTAGTCTGTATTCTTTATAAATTCTCGACCTTAAGTTGAAAGCACAGTTGCGAAGTCTCTAAAGAACATTTCTACGTCTAACTCTTCATAAGTCAGCCTCATGGGCAATTTCAATAACGTTCATGTAAAACATAATTTTTAAGTTGGATTAAAAGTTAAACAAACGTGATGGCAGACTTTGAAACAATAAGTTTAGTTTCGGTTGAGAAAAAGTCTAGGCACAATAACGTAAGTTCAACCGTTAATTTTGACAGATGGAGCGCTTAGCTTCGATTACGTTTACGTTTAGTTCGTGTTCTAACAGAATAGAACTTGTTAAATTTTAAACCGATCGTTGACTGAAACTGAATCTAAACTTAACGTCGATCGTTAGCACTTAGTAGAATAGGAAAACAGTCAAACGCTATGGTTTAGTTTCGTTTCAGTCAACATTTATGTTAGTTGAATTGCCCCCCAGGTGGACAGACGACATTGTGCGCGTCGCAGGTAATCGGTGGATGCAAATAGCCAATTTTCGTTCATTGTGGCGTTCCAATGGAGAGGCCTATGTTCAGCAGTGGACATATTCCGGCTGGGGCATTTCAGTTTTTTTTTTGACAAAAACAGCTGCTACTAGTACGTAATGTTGTGACCATCTTACTTTAGGTCCTAAAGTGACATT
This sequence comes from Furcula furcula, assembly GCA_911728495.1. NCBI lineage: Eukaryota > Metazoa > Arthropoda > Insecta > Lepidoptera > Notodontidae > Furcula > Furcula furcula. Next base: position 21,137,517 of record OU452255.1, read on the forward strand.
TGGATGACCTAAAGTTTAGGTTCATCCAAATGTCACCTTCACGTAATTTGTTTGTGTAACTACTTCAAACTAAATCTCGCTATATTGGAATATAAAAGTTATTGCATTTTTTTCAGCGACAATAGAATTTTAGACATTGTTTCTTGGAAATATTTATCTTTAAGATGGTATTATAATGCACAAACACAGCTCTCACGTTTGTCATTGACGAAGGGTATATTTAGTAGTAGTTTATTAACCTTCGTATACTCGTGCATTGGTCTTTCAGACCGACAAGTCAACAATTCGATGTTTTCTCAGAAATAAACATCGCTGGGACTTGCTCTCCTAATTTGTTATTAGGCATTGTTTAGTGTGGTGCAAGCGCTGGTGCTGAGTCTTTGACAAGATGCCGATGGGCGCGAGTATGCAAAGGTTAACCATCGTGTTTGTTCCTATCATTATCAGCAGTCAAAAGACGTCTACTGTTGAAAAAAGGTCTCCCTTAGAAGGTAGGGGTTGCCATAAAGGTCAAAAGTCAAAAATTATTTATTTCAAATAGGCTTAACGCTAACAATTTTGAACGGTTAATTATTATTTTTTAAATAGCTACCACCGGACCACAACGCGGCCTCAACTGAGAAGATCCGGCAAGATCCGGCATTTTTTCCCTTTATTTTATTTAAACAGTGTTTGTCATGTACAATTAGATCAGCATCTGCGACAGTGTGTCTTGCCGTTCTAAAGATCAAATAAGAGAGAAATCAAAAGATTCCGCACGCTTGGCTTGAGAATCGCAGTATAGAAGGTAGGTAATCCAATAGAAAGACGCTGCTGCCCGCCTTCGTGTTTTCCCTTAGTCGCCTTTTACGGACACCCCACGGGTAAGACATAAGACATGGCCTGGGGATCGCAGTATAGGTGATTTTTAACCCAATAGAAAGACGCTGCTTCCCGTCCCGTCTTCTGTTTTCCCGTAGTCGCCTCTTACGGGCCCAAGCTGCTTGCTTTTTTTAGGATAAGTGTTTACACACAAACATCTTCTGAGATGAACTGCCAAAGTGATGAAACAGCAGCTGAGGAGCGTCTGTTCAAAAAGTCGTATTTCACTTTCCAACTATTAATTACTTTAATTTTTTTTTTGGACCCGTGGCATAAAAGTCCATCGAATGAGCCTAAAAACTTGTCCAAAAGGAGTCTATTTCCAATACAATAAAATCCAGAAAATTAAGATTCCAATCAAAACGTATGTATTTATGCATTAAAATGTTCTCTTAGATTGTTTCAAACAGAACAGGCACATTGCTTCCACAATAAATATATTTTATTTAATAGTGTACGGTGCAACCGTGCATTTCTCAAGTCAGCAGTTTACGCGACGCACACATTTTATAATTCATTAATTATATTCAGTTCGCATCGGACCGCCAAGGGAACCGAGTGTACTCACTACCAAACAAGTGGTATCTTAGCAAAACCGCGTATAGGCCAGCAAGTGTGCCTCGTGTGTTCATTTCATTTCTTCCATAGCATTCATTAATTCTCATTTACCTTTAAGGACATTTTGGACATTATACATATTTTACAATCTATTTCATTATTTCTTTCCCCACTTCTCATATCAAAAGAGTGTACAGTCAAGCAAGGACCGTACATCTCTTTTTGGTCCTTCTTAAAGTGCTTCTCACGCTATAGTTTTCGTGTCGCGCCGCGTTACGTGGACCATTGCCGTGTGAAGTGAACCAGTGACTATCGGAACTAATCAGTGTCGAAGTGTCAATACAGTGTATTACCAAGGATTACAGCGGATCACCAAGGATTCGTAAGCAGTACAACTACTTCGTCGGAGATACACAAGTAAGATCGTTTTATTTTACCGCTTACATAGAAGCTTGTTTTCACCATGGAAAACTTACACGCGAACCAGCACGAGCTCTTTGAGGCTATGAACAAGTTAGCTATCAATATCAGGAAAAACTCGATGGAACGCAAGACGGTCGACTATTTTAAACGACGTTTAGAAACGTTGGAAGCGTATTGGTCAGATTATCAATACAACCACGAACAATTATTATCAAGGGAAAGCAGGTCCCATCCATATTTTACAAAGCAGCAGTATGAACAAGCAGAAGAATCATACAAGGTAGCAAAAGCTCTCATCCAAGAACAATACAAGGGGTTACTGAAACGGATGAAGTTAGAACCAGTCTCTGAACCAAGCCCATCTCACCAAGGAGACCAGGGTCAAGGAACTTCTCAACAGGGAGAAACAGCTGCGGCCAGTCCTGAGCATGAAATACAAGAAGGACGTCAGTCGCTGCCAATCCAGATGCGTTCTACAGGTTCTTCAAGTAAACTAGATGAAATGCTTAAGAAACAAGCAAGCAACTTTCGAGCATTTCAGCGGATATCAGCAAGAATAGATTTAGGTCTCGTCTCAGAGAAGTGGGAATGGGAAGACACCTTACGTACTTTGCAATCTCGCTGGTCTATAATAGATTCTTTACACTGGGAATTGGACAGTGAGTTGGAAGGCAGCAACGAAGAGTATGAGACAACCTATAATGAACAAGAAGATATCTACAACAGCTTAAAAAAGGCGATTAATAGTAAAATATGGTCAGTAGCTCACAGGGAGAACAGCACACCAAAAATGGACATACCCATTTTCAATGGCAATTACCAAAACTGGGTGTCATTCAAAGATTTGTTTACGGAAGTTATTCACAGCAACACATCGATTTCAAGCGCCCAGAAGATGCAGTTCCTGAAAAGTAAAGTCCGTGGAGAAGCAGAACGTCTAATCCAGCATCTGCAAATTAGCTCAGAGAATTACTCAGTGTGCTGGGATATATTGAATAATAGATACAACAATATTAGGCTTATTTTCACTTCCTATGTTAACACTTTGCTAAATCTATCAGCAACTCAACAAGCAACCGTGAATCATATCAAGAATATTCACGATACGACTTTAGAGTGTTTAAACGCTATCAAGAACCTTGGCGTGGACACAGACAGCTGGGATCCATTAATCGTGCATATTCTTTTGCAAAAATTAGATACAGACACACACAATCAATATTTGGAATCTCTGAAGCATCCAAGGGATTTGCCTAAACTGCACGAATTTCTCAGTTTCTTAGAAAGCAAGTTTACTACCCTAGAGTCATCTCGCAAGAAGCAGGAACCAAAATTCATAAATAATATTCAAAATCATTCAACAAACAATTTAAAATATAAATCTGAATACATTAAACATTCATTTCCAACAAGCAAACCCAATGCATTCATACCTAATAACAACGCAGCAAAAAATGTAGCGTGTCCATTATGCAAGGAATGGCACGGGTTATATTTCTGTACAAAGTTTCTCAACATGTCGCCACAAATAAAACGACAAACAATAACAAGATTACGTGTATGCCAAAACTGTCTTTGGGGTCATAGCGAAAAAGAATGCAATTCGGAAAAACGTTGTCGTGTATGCAACGAAAAACATAATACGCTCTTACATGAAGCATTCGCCAATTCAACTTGTAATTTGGTGATCGAAGAGAAGCAAGAAAGTCTCGATTTGCAACAAGGGAACATCGGGACTGAAATATTATTGGCAACCGCATTGATCAAGATTCAAGCAAGAGATGGATCAAATCACATCATGCGAGCGCTTATAGATCAGGGGTCACAAGTGTCGCTTATATCGGAGAGAGCTGCACAGGTGCTAGCTTTACCAAGAAAACATTGCAAGGGCATCGTCTCCGGTATAGGAGCTAAGGAGAGCACCTGTAAAGGCGTTATGAACATAACATGTTGTTCACTATATAACGAATATTCTTTTAACGCCGAGGTACTGATTATGAACGCACTTATAAACAAATTACCTACTTACACATTCAACAAGCCATCATGGGCACATCTGGACGGCATACAACTCTCTGATTCAGAATTTTATGTAAGTAGAGCTGTGGATATCCTGTTGGGGGCGGACGTCTACCCTTACATTATTTTAGACGGCATAAGCAGAGCAAATGTTAACCTCCCCATAGCACAACAAACTCGCCTGGGATGGATTTTGAGTGGCAATGTCAAAACTCTTCATTGTAATGTGGTCATTAATCAGATGGATGACATTCAAAAATTTTGGGAAATAGAAGACATCACAGAGTCTTTGTCACTATCCACTGAAGACCAACGGTGTATAGATTATTACAATGAAACTACAACCCGGCGTATCGATGGTTCGTATGAAGTCAGAGTACATTTTCAAGAAAACTTTGAGAACCAGTTGGGATCGTCGAAACCTAAAGCAATTGCGCAATTTCGCCAGTTGGAGCGAAAATTCCACAACAATGAAAACATTGCACATAAATATAAGTTGTTTATTAATGAATATAAAACCTTAGGACATATGAAGCCGTCATTTAGTAATCAGAAACCGGAGTTTTATTTACCGCATCACTACGTATTGCGAAATGACTCGAGTACCACAGCACTTCGTGTAGTCTACAATGGGTCTATGAAAACAAGTACAGGATGCAGCTTAAATGATCTCATGTTAAAAGGTTCTAATTTACAGCAAGATCTCCAGTCTTTATTGGTCAAATGGAGGCAATATCGTATAGCTTTCACTGCAGACATAGAAAAAATGTTTCGGTATATCTGGGTGCATGAACATGATCAAAAACTACAGAAAATCATTTGGCGGGATTCTCCCAACATGCCCTTACAAGACTATCAATTATGTACAGTCACCTATGGCACAAAAGCTGCGCCATTCTTGGCTATGATGACGTTAAAGAAATTAGCAGAAGATGAGAGACAGAATTATAGCCCTGAGGCCATCAAGGCCTTAGAACAACATTTTTACATGGACGACGTGCTTTACGGTTCTCAATCAGTCGAATCAGCATTACATTTACAGCAAGAATTAATTACATTACTAAAATCTGGCAGGTTTAATTTAAGAAAGTGGTCATCCAATGCACCCGAAATACTACAAGACGTAACCGGGGAGAAAAATATGCAAGAAAATTTTGACTTTAAGCAAGCTGAGTCAACAAAAACATTGGGACTACGATGGAACCCTAAGTCAGATTCCTTTACATTTATATCCACAATCGAGCCTACCAACAAGCACCCGAGCAAGAGATCGATGTTATCAGACATCTCTAAACTCTTTGATCCTCTTGGCTGGCTGTCACCAATATCTACCAGTCTCAAATTATTATTTAAAGAAGTGTGGACCACAAATATCCAATGGGATGATAAACTGCCTGAAGATATTTGCAAGAAATGGACGAATATAAGGGAAAACATGCACAAAATAAACAGGTTCGAGTTAACAAGATGGCTCGGAACTGGTGAAAATGATCAAGTGGAACTGCATGGGTTCTGTGACTCGTCAAACAGAGCTTACGCGGGCGTCATTTATTGTAAGCAAGTTGGCAAGACTGGCGACGAAATAGTGTTGATAGCAGGGAAGGCGAGACTTGTTCCAGCAAACAAAACGGTCTCGTTGCCTAGATTGGAGTTAAGTGGAGCTCTTTTACTAGCAAAATTAATGCATAAAGTTCAACAATGCCTTATAAACCATAACATCCAAATATTCTGTTGGACGGACTCCAAAGTGGTCCTTGCCTGGATACAAGGAGACCCAGGCAGGTGGAAACCATTTGTATCAAACCGTGTAAAACAGATTAAAGAGTTACTCCCCCCGCACAGCTGGTGCTATGTCAAGTCTGCAGAAAATCCAGCGGATTGCGCTAGCCGTGGAATGAGTGTCGAACAGCTGGCAGAACATCGGTTGTGGTGGGAAGGACCCTCTTGGCTATCGGATTTTACCTTGGGCAAGGAAAATAAAAAAGAAGTGTTCAATACAGAAGAAGAAACAAGGAAATCAAAGCAAGTAAACTATATTTCAAAGCAAGAAAAAGCTGACAGCGTTATTTATGAATTATTAACAAGATATAGTTCATTTACAAAGCTAACAAGAGTTTTAGCGCTGGTATTTAGATTTATTACACAAATAAAACAAAAACAGTTCAATAAGAAATCTTATATTACATTACAAGAAATAAAACACGCAAAATATACTATAGTAAAATATGTACAACAAATAGAATTGACTAAAGAAATAAGTCAATTACAGCAAAACATCAAGGTCAACGATATTGTGACAATCAACGACGCAAACTTACCACCAGGAAAGTGGGCTATGGGTCGCGTCGTCGAAATACATCCCGGTGCTGACGGCCACGTCAGGGTGGTTACTTTAAGAACAAAAAGCGGATTTATCAAGCGTCCCATAATTAAGTTGTCAGTTCTGCCGGTAAATGACCGAATCGCTCAACAAGAGCAGCGATCACACGAACAACAATCTAGCAAAAATCACAAGCATTCTGTTAAAAAATCAAGTTATAGCCTACTATCGCTGGCTATGTTACTACTGTCCTTCATGAACTTATTTACAAATGCATACTGTACTTATAATGTCACACAATTAAAAGACAAACAAGGTCTATACTTTGACAAAATTTCGAATATGCAATTAGTGCGCGATGAGTGGAAGATCATCACGTATTATGACATGGATCCGTATTGGCAAGGGAACGCAGCTTGTAGTAAATACATAGATTATTTAGAAAAATTATGTAATACTTTAGAAGATTCTTCACATTGCGATGTCATACAAATACAACTGCAGCAAGAATACTCAGAACTCGTGTACTACAATCACCTGTTGTTGAGTCAGCATTCCAGCACGCGTCGAGCGCAAACCATGCGCCGACGCAAGCGAGGTATTATCAACGGCGTCGGGTATCTCGCGAACACTCTATTCGGCGTACTCGACGAACATTTCGCTGAACAATATAGACACGACATACAAGTTATAAAACACAATGAAAATCATTTGGTTTCACTTATGAAAAATCAAACTTCAGTCATGGAAGCCGAGTACAACATTTTAAAGAGAAGCGAAGTTGCTATGCATAACCAACACAAAATGCTAAATCAGTTATCGATAAAATTAACCGAAACTGATAATAAGGTGCAAAAGGAGTCCGAAAGAAATCTAAACATGAATGATTTTAGTTTAGCAGCTATAGCAACAAGTAACGTACTAAGGAACTTAAAAACAATTCAAAACACAATATTAGACACTATAACAGATGTTTATCACGGCCGACTAAATTTTCATTTAATATCTCCTGAGCAATTGAAACAGACGTTGAATATCATTTCTAGTCACCTAGCAAAGGACATTACTTTACCCGTAAATGACCTGCAGAATAACTTTAGGGAAATTTACAGTTTATTAAAGGTCAAGGCCAGAATGTTAAAAGAATATTTAATTTTCGAATTAAAATTGCCATTGGTTACCAGAGATTCATTCGAGATAATGAAGATTTTACCTGTTCCTAAAGTAATCGGTGACACAAGCATGGCTGTCCTTACACCGATTGCTGAATATGTTGCGATCAATTTGAAGAAAGACTCATATTTAACAATGTCTACTTACGACATTCAGTCGTGCCTGCGTGATAATCCGGACACATATTTATGCTACGCGCAAAGTCCAATCTATCATCTCAAAAATGAAGACAAATTATGTCAGCTACAATCCAACACCAGACAATGCAAGATCAGCATTACATCATGTTTAAATCAATGGACAGAAATTAGCAAGTTAAACATGTATCTATATTTCTGTTGCAGTCAATGTACTATACGAGTACTATGCGAAGATCAGATTTTGGCTGGAAATCTAGAGAAAGCAGGAATATTAACAATTGAGCCTGGATGCATAATCAAGACAGAAAACTTCACGGTTTATTCTCATAGTAAAGGCTTAATCAACATGAACACAAGGGCTTCTATTACAGTACCAAATATAGAACCGATTAACCATATCATTGATGCCAGCATCCCGATGTCGCTTTTACAAAATTACTCACTACTGTCTTCGGAAAAGGAACTGGAGGCAATCAAGAATCAGATAGTCAATCTCAAAGCCAATGAAGGATTGACTCAGCAGATTTCGTACCATGATATTCACCACTACACAGCCTTGTATGTGGTAATTGGGATCATGCTGATTATTGGACTAGTCTTCATGGTGCGTAAGATTCGCACCAAGCAGGCGGAGCTTCAGGCGGTGGCGAGGATCGCAATGGCGAATTCAGAGGCGCGGCCTACGCAAGCAGCAGAAGCCGAGGCTGGGCCCTCAGGCTCGCTGTCGTTCGTTCAAGTGCATAGTGCTAGTGAAAGTGATAATAAGACAGACATTAACGTACTTAAAATACATAAAGTGGACAAATGCACGACACCTATTCCTAGAAAAACAAAATTCACATACTAACATTTAATTTAAGAAATAAATGAAATCATCTTGTTATCTCACATCTTCATCTCTCATTCATCTTTGCGCTTGGGAGCATGTACGGTGCAACCGTGCATTTCTCAAGTCAGCAGTTTACGCGACGCACACATTTTATAATTCAGTAATTATATTCAGTTCGCATCGGACCGCCAAGGGAACCGAGTGTACTCACTACCAAACAAGTGGTATCTTAGCAAAACCGCGTTTAGGCCAGCAAGTGTGCCTCGTGTGTTAATTTCATTTCTTCCATTACATTCATTAATTCTCATTTACTTTTAAGGACATTTTGGACATTATACATATTTTAAAATCTATTTCATTATTTCTTTCCCCACTTCTCATATCAAAAGAGTGTACAGTCAAGCAAGGACCGTACAAATAGTTTGTTCAAAACGTCATATTTTTTTCCATACTTCACTACCTTAGTAAAAATCGATTCATTCGATTAAAGAACGGTATCGAGTCAAAATACGACGGCTGTGCATGAATGTCATTGTCAATAGCAACCATTGTCAATAAAAAAAATATTTTTTTTTTTGGCTCCGCACCCCTAGAACGACGTCGATAGATAAGTGTCCGTTTTGACTGCTTGGCCACAGTGTCGTAGAAGAAAAACGACTACGTCAATATTACGAAGGAATTTGCTAAACACTAACAATGAAGGTCGCAAATTCGCAGATCCAATATTCAGAAAGTTATGAAGGGATAACCGTGGCCGCGCGGTCGACACCTGGAGAACTGCGCGGCCACGCAGTTCTCTTAAACGGAGTCTAGCAGAGGTCTCATTATTTTTGCTAATCACTGATACGATTTCGAAGAACATGCAGAAAGCATAAAGAAAAAACCAACCAGAAAGTTATGAAGGGATATCCATCCAGTCTCCATGTGTCGACCGGATGGATATCCTTTCATAACTTTCTGAATATTTGCGACCTTCATTGTTAATATTTAGCAAATTCTTTCGTAATATTGACGTAGTCGTTTTTCTTCTACGACACTGTGGTCGATTGGCGGCCGAGCAGTCGAAACGGACACACAGATGACACTAATCTGATACGTTATTCATTCATATTTCTAACTTTTATCCATTCAAAAAGCCTTATTTTTAGAAGTGACAAATCATAAGGTCGTATTTCTGACTTGTCTGATCAATAGGTCGTATTTCTAAACTAAAACTAATAAAAAGATAGTTCTGGTGGTTTATTTTTTATTTTTTGAAACACATAATATATTGTAGTGTTAATCTTCACATTAACTTACATTTAAAGAACATATAGTTTTTTTTCTGTTTTTGTAAAGTTTGTTTATGATAGAGATACGACCTTTTGAACAGATGCTCCTCAGTTGACCTTAGAAGGTAGAACAGTTATTGCAAGTAAGTATATGGAAAGGTTATTGTCTATGTGGTTGAACATTTGAGAACAGCTTCTTTCACCTGAAGAAGGCTGGGTTACCTGTCATAATTATTCATCTACTTAATTTGTGGCAAATGGTGACTAGACTAGATGGGCTTTCCAAATGATCGTGCTATGACGACGAGAGCAACGCCGGTGTGAGTGGCTCAGGGGTTTTGAAAAGTGTGTTTCGTTTTCTCCGAAGTCACTCGAGGCGTTATGCCAAAGACAATTGGTAGGGTTGAATATGACATAATGAACCATACCAATTTTCTTTGGCCACCGGTCAGCCAAACAGCCATTACTTCTGTATTCAAACATTTGTTGCTACGATTTTGATCTTGTACCTATCTGTGTAGTTAAGCACATTTTAAATTAACATTATTGATGGTCTAGTGGTTAGACACCATGGCCTCTACCCAATACGTCGTGGGTTCGATTCCCATCAAGTGTCTGGGTGTTATTTGTCTATTTAAGTGTGTATTTACAAAAAAGTGTAAGTATTAGTATTGTTGTTTCTTTCCACAGTACAGGCTCCGCCTAGTTTGGGATCAGATGACCGTGTGTGGATTGTCTGAGAATATTATTATTTTATTGTTTTCTTGTTGTTTATGATTTATGAATATATGTAGACCTTTTGAATGGCATAACATACTGTAGCTAACTATATTTATAAGGAGAAAAGATACATTATAACTATCTGTAGGGACTTATTGGTAGCAATTTATGTAATTTAGTTTTAGTACCCATAATATACCTGTTATTAATCTGTAAGTCTCTTTAAAATTAATTTAAAAAAAAAAACAGATATAAAATTACAAGCCCGTTGAGGCTCTTGCCGGATCTTCTCAGTTGTGGCCGCGTTGTGATCCGATAGTAGTTTAAAAAAAAAATACAGTCTATTAAAAAGTGGTAAGTTCATTTCATTGAAATATGTGAATATTTTGTTGTTATAAGTAATTTGCTTTTATTACCTGATTTGTCATTATATAAATTTCGATGAATTTCATAATGATTTTAACTTTATCACATACTTGTGCATAGGTAAATTATGTATGTTTGGTAATTTTAAATATAGACCCAGACACAGGCTTGGCCTAGCGTGGGACTAACGGCTACTCATAAAAGCTATATCAAACTTGTTATATGGAATAAGTTCTTATTATTATTTTTCTATAATAACTCGATAGCTCTAATGGACAAGGCGGGCAGGGCTTATTACATAGTTATACTGACGTCACGTCACTGTAATCGTGATACAGTTCATTATTAGTTTTTATGATGAAAAGCAAGAACATATCTATAGACAGGATGATTTTTATAACCGGGCGTAGTGGCAAAATTCAATGCTATAAGGAATAGCAATAAATACACAATGGAGTCTCGGGCCCGATTTTGATAAACAATAAAACTGCATTATTGGATTCTTAAAAAAAATATATTCTTAATCAGGAAGCGAACAATTTAATTTTGAACAAAAATATGCACTGTATTTTTACACCATCCAAAATTGTCGCTCTTATGGATCAAATTGAAAAGTATGTATTTACAAAAAAAAAAGTATTTAAGTATTATTGTTAGTTGTCTGGTTTCCATAGCACAGGCTCTGCCTAGTTTGGGATCAAATGACTGTGTGTGGATTGCCCCAAAATATTATTATTTTTGGTTTTATTTGATTTTCTCGGGCTTTTACACCCGGACTTTTATAAGGCTTGCGTGGGATCCGACACGTAAAGGCCTGTTGGAAGGAATTAATGACATGGAACACACCAGTGCCGGATTAGCCATACAGCAGGAGTCAGCAAATGCTACGGGCCCCACGCCTTGGGGGGCCCCGCACGTAGGTGTGTACCCAAGGTATACGAGTACCTAATACAAGTCAAGAGTCTTACGCTCGCTATGTGATTTGCTACGGGCCCCGCGCTGGATTAATCCGGCCCTGGAACACACCTGTCAGGGTCAACTGCTGGAAATAAGATATAAACAGCAGTTGACTCTGACCGGTGTAGGGACTATTGTAAGAATGTGGAAATATTTCTAGTTTTTTTTTCGGAGCATTTGGTGGACTGAACACTGGGCTGTTGCAAAAGGCCGGGGTTACTTATTATTATTCTGGAAAGTAATATAAAAAATTGCGTCTGACTGAATAAAAGCGCTTCAAATACCAACATACTTTTTTTTTGACGCGGGGAATCTTCGAAAAATCCCCGGGAGCTGTGAGGCTCGACCGTGGTATGTGAGATTTTTACCCACTAAAACCCCCGCGGCTGTCGCATCGGCACATGAGAGGGGGGACCCCAGGGCTCTCCGGTGGGATCTGCACCAGGGGCCCCTCAGTGCCTTGCCTTTGAGCCCGCCACCGGGGGGCGCATTGTAGCCCCCGGGAACCAGTCACGGTGCTCACGGGGACGGGGGCCGCAACCCCGCCGCCGTCCTCCTCGGAGTCGCCGTCGTACTCAATGGACGCTCAAAGGGCCCACACCCCGAGCGTCCAGCGACTCCGAAGAGATACCAACATACCTAGGGCAACTCTTGTCCAACAGTTGATAAGTATTAAAGTTTAATAAATCACAGTGTGGGGTATTAACTAGCAGTGTATTCCATTAATGGGGATCTAATTACCATGAGTTGTACGTGGAACGAACACTGATCTAATTATTGTTTGTTATATGCACCGAATAGCATGACTTCGCGATTTAAAATGATCGTATTATGTTTGTTTTGATTTGAGTAAGTCGTAGTTCATAAATTGCAATATTGCAAACATATAGTCAGTAGTTTATATATTTACATTTTTTAATAATACTCTGGGACAATCCACACACAGTCCTCTAATCCCAAACTAGGAAGAGCCTGTACCTACTAAGGTAACTAGACATAAAATCTTTTTTTTTTTAATTGAACTGACTTCAATAACTCTGAAAAGTATAAAATAATTTAAATATTATTGAAGTTGGTGCAAAATATACAGCAGGTACGCCAACACCAACTTCTATAATATTTAAATTATTTTATACTTTTCAGTGTTATTGAAGTCAGTTCAATTAAAAAAAAAAAGATTTTATTTTACTCTTTTTAGTGATATTTTCATACATAACGATTGAACCATCGAATATCATCATCTACATAGTTCTACATAATTCATGTATCTTCAGAAAAAAATATCCGGGTAGTGAAATTTGCGTGGAATCATCATAGTAGTTTACTCTCTCGAATAAAAAAAGAATCATCGAAATCGGTTCATATTTGTCAGAGAAATGTAATGGAGAACATCAGTTTTATGGTTTTTACCAGATAAATTCCCCCACATCTTTCATGGTCCTCCAGGAAGTTCTTATCCGGCTGTGATAAAACTCGTACAGATTCATTAAAGTGGCTTTTCCTTTCGAATAAAAAAAGAATCATTGAAATTGGTAAATATTTGCCAGAGTTATGACCATTTTTGTCCTTAAAAAGCAACATAAAGTCATCTTATAGGCATTCCTGCAGGTTTCCTGCGCTGTCACCATTCTTGTTTTTTCAGGAACTACTTATTCGTAAGCAATATTTCTTTTATGGGACCCAATTAACGGATTAAAAAATGGATGGAAGAAAGATTTTTTCAAATCGGTTCATAATTGCCAGAGTTATGCGCGAACATACATAGAAAAAAAAATATACATATATATATACAGACGAATTGAGAACCTCCTCCTTTTTTGAAGTCGGTTAAAAATGACGACCACTGATATTTTTTATAGCTTTTCATAGTTAAATAACATCGAATCGAACTCACGACCAGCAGCACATTATGCAGCAGGGTGTCTGACGGAGCTGTCGTTCTCGTTATTAAATACTAGATAGTTACGTCGTGAACGTAATGAAAACTTAATAATAATTTGACATTATTTGCACTCTTACCAGCTTCCAAAAGTTATTATTTGCTGTTAAATGACAATTGACAATAGTCACTAGCTATTCCTATAAATATGCCTATTAGATAATACTTGCACAGTTTTCAATGTCTCTTTAGTAGTTCATAAGTACTCCTATATAATAAATAATATGATAAATGAAGTTAATTAATTGAAAATAAACACCACTTTAGTTTTAATTATAAGACGTTTTAAAACAAGGTTAATTGCCAAATTTTAGTAAAAAATTAATGCACACCCTATTAAAAAAAATACTTTATTGTAGTAAAAAACTGTTTTAATTTTATTGTAACTTATTTTACTTAAAAACCCTAGATACTACTACAGTTTTTTTTACTACAATAAAGTATTTTTTTTTAAATAGAGTAATCTATTTTTACCCGTAAATCGATTGACACATAGTAATAAACTTCCTACTATCCTATAACGTTTCCTAACGACACTTTTTCCACGATAAAGAAAAATAATATACTCACCACATCATGTTGGAAAGTTCTGGTTTTTCGGGACACGTAAAAAGTTTAGGACGCGAGACAACGAGCGACCTCCTCCCATGGTATCGGTAATGGTACTGAAGTGTTCTCGGGAAACCCCTGCCTTATATACCCGTCGGCGGAATGAGTGGGTGATTCATTGGGAAAAGTAAAACTGTCTGGCAAATTTCTTCGATGGTATTTAATGAATTTTCATGGAAAAACCGCCATTAAACGTTTGATTAATTAAAGTTATATGCTTGAGATTTGTAAACACGATTTTAGTATAAGGAATAATTGTTATTTACTTGTTTATTTTACCTCAAACGCCGCAAATATGAATGTCTTGGAGTGGGTTACATATTTGAGGCGTTTGGGGTAGAGACGATGGGTCCGTGGGGGCCGGGAGCCCACCAGGTGTTCCAAAAAATTTCCGAACTCCTCGTAGGAACATCTGGAGACCGGAACGCTGGCTTATATTTCGGTCAGCAGATTAGTATTGCCATCCAGCATGGCAATGCTGCCAGCGTTCTGGGAACTTTGCCACCAAAGAGTGAGGACGATTTGTATATATTGTATAATTAATTTTATTTATTATTCCCTTGTTACTCCTATTAATTAATTGCCTATGCACTGTTCTTGTTACATTTTAAAAGTAAACTATGTATGTTGTTAATTAAGTTAAAGCTATGATGAGTTAATAACTTGATGTCTCTAGAAGGTTTTTCTAGATAACTTCACACATATGGCATCACACATTTATTTTTAATAGAAATAATTTTAGTACAATAGAAAAAATAAACCTTACGAAAGCACCTACTAGTATACTGTAGGCTAAAGATAAATACGAGTACATCTTCTACTAAAGAAGACAGAAATTTTAATTAGTGTATTGTGTCGGATTTCACGTAAAAAAAAACATTTTACAATTCACACGTGGTAGAAGTGAAACCATAAAAAAAATACTGTCAACTTAAAAAAAATACTCTCGCTTTTTCATTTCATCGATTTACAAATCACAACGATGCTAAAGAAGTTTTCACTTCAATAAAAATATACTTAAAAAAAGATCTCATACACATGCATAAGCACATTAAATTATTCTGTTGGCATATTTTCAGCTACAGTCGTAGCAAGTTGAACGTAGACACGTAGCCGCGTAGCCGCGTAGTCTCTTAGTCACGTAGTCTTGTAGCCGCGTAGCCACTCCGCTATTGCGCCGCCCAATTGCGTAATTGCGTTAGTAACTAGTAGTTAGTAATATTACGAAAATATTTAATTCATCATCATCACCACCAGCCGGAAGATGTCCACTGCTGAACATAGGCCTCCCCCTTGGAACGCCACAATGAACGACAATTGGGCATTTGCATTCATCGGTTACCTGCGACGCGCACAATGTCGTCTGTCCACCTAGTGGGAGGCCTGCCTACGCTGCGTCTGAATCCGGTTCGTGGTCGCCACTCCAGAACCTTTCTTCCCCAACGGTTATCAGTTCTTCGAGCGATGTGGCCTGCCCATTGCCACTTCAACTTGCAGATTTTAAGAACTATGTCGGTGACGGTTGGTTCTTCGGCGTATCTCCTCATTCCGGATTCTGTCGCGCAAAGAAACTCCGTGCATAGCTCTCTCCATAGCTCGTTGTGTGACTCTGAGCTTATCTAGAAGGCCAACAGTTAGAGACCACCTCTCAGTACCATATGTCATCACTGGCAACAGACACTGGTTAAAAACCTTCGTCTTCAGGCACTGCGGTATATGTAATATTTAAATGTAACAGCGGTATTTGAATGCGGTAACAGCTCAGTGAGCGAGCGCTTGCCTTGGAAACAAGGTGCGCAGGTTCGAACCCCGGCTCGGACCTCTGATTTCTTTAATGAATCATGTGCGAATCATCTTTGTGCGATTGTTACTAGCTTTCGGTGAAGGAAAACATCGTGAGGAAACCTGCATGTCTGAGAAAGCCAAACTCGAATGACGTGTGAAGTCCGCCAACCCGCACTTGGCCAGCGTGGTGGACTAAGCATCTTGAAGAGAGGCCCGTGCCCAACAGTGGGACATAAACAAGGGCTGGTATTATTATTATTTATTTAATTGTGAGCTAGATATTTGAGATTAATGAATAAATTTTCACACTACCTGCTCGATAATGTTACATTATGTATGGGTCATATAAAGATGATATAAAGTACCTCATTATATCTCTATAGTCTAGCCCAAAGAGGATTTAACACTACGTATAAGAGTCGGCACTCCCATACAAGCCCCTGAATCGAATCATGAACGTACTTTTCCTAACTTAACAAACATAAAATTTAATGGCTACCAGTTGGCCAACCTGCCATTATTTTTTTTGAATATTGTATACCACTAGGGCTTGCCACCCCTTATTATGTTTGTCTATCAATATCGATGAAAATGAAAGAACACAATATACGGGTGTGTTTATTGTTAAGTTTAATTCACGCAAAGTTACCTATGTGCAATAACTATGTTTTCAAAATAAAATCAAGCAATTTTTACAAATAAAATAAAGAAATATTTATGATTTTTGAATACTTTACGATCATTAATCTCAAAATTCGATTCACAATGCAGTCGTCATACTAGATATGCTTATTTATATGCTGTATTATTTATTCTTAATCCTGATAACACGTTGTGCCATATCTTTGTATGGATAAATAAACAAGGCTTCATTTCCAATTAACTTCACCCATCTGAAGAAAAAAGCATAATATTATAAAAGCACAAAAACAACTACAAATAAAAACATACATACACACACTCGAAAAATATAGCCCTCCTTCTGGGCTAGTCAGGCAAAAATATCGATATTTATGGACTTATCACTATATAATATGTACATCACTATTTATTTTGTTCAACAACTAAGTTTTATGAATAAATTCATAATTCCATTACAAAACTTGCGATCGACTACTAAATAGGGTTCAAAAGTAATGTAACTGCTACACCACAAGAAATATTTACATTTTTATATTAATTTAGCATAAAATTTTACCTTGCCGGGTCATGTGGAAATCTGGCCAAAAATATCTCAGAAAACCTTTTTGTGACTCGCCTAACACCACATATTTCACATTTTCTTAACGATTTACCACCCATAATATTAACACAACGCCCATTAAGGCTTAAATAAATGTAAATAATATAATAACTTATTAGCCGCCAAAATTCACCAGAATAAAATTTTCAAATGTCAAGTTACATCCACAGGTTAGACAACAAAAAAAATAACAAATTCGTATTATAATATAATACGTCCAAATTAAAACAGAACTTCATAGAGTTGAAGCCAATACGTATTAGCAGTCATTTTAATTTGGTAACTTTATATTGCCTACCTAATATTAGTGCCATTATTTCTAATAAGTACGTTCATAACTCCATACAAATATCGGTTTCTAGGCAGTGTCGACGGCCTGGTCTAGCCGGGTAATAATGTTGTACTAAACTCCCTTGGGTAATAATGTGATTTGAATTTCGAACGTCAAACGAAAATTCCTCAACACTTTTACCACTGGTAGGTATACTCTAAGCAGAGACCTGCACGAAAAAAAAACATTTGAAAATAGAACCGGGCGCGACGAGCAGAACCCAGTGTTCTAGAAAAGAAAAAAAATATAGATGATAACGCGTTAACTCTGCAAATCACTATGATTATATTCTTGACAGTCTCGTTGGTCTAGTGGTCAGACATCCTGGCCGCTACCCGATGGGTCGTGGGTCCAACTCCCACCAAGTGTCTGGGTGTTATTCAACTATTTAATTAATATCAGTTGTCTGAACTTGTCTGGTTTCCATAGTACAGGCTCTGCCTAGTTTGGAATAACCCAAGATATTATTATTATTTTAATTCTAGCAATATTTGTATTTTATTACCTCGCAGTAGGTGTGAAAAGTAGTTTATTCTCCTCGGGGATAAAGGGGTCTTTGTCTTGGGCGAGCTTAAAACCCTCGCTGTACTCAGGATTGGTGATTGATACTCTATACTCCCTTGCTGCGCTCGGGAGTTGCTAGAATCCTTCGTTATGCTCGCGATTCAATCGCCCGCGACATAAGACACTACTTTACCCCCTTGGTGCATAAACTACTATTATTATCTTCATAGTAAAATTACTTTTCGCAGTTACTTTCTCTCCGGTAAGCCTCTGCCTCGAATCTTGCGGGTAGCAGGGCGGCGGCGGCGTGGGAGCGGCAGGATCTTAGGCGTAAAATCAAATGGACCGGTTCCGCCGCCGCCCAGCTGCCCGCAAGATTCGAAGCAGAGGCCGTATGGTTAGGCAGTTACAATTTATATACATATTCGGCCAGCCTATTGCTATTTCCCCCGTTGGGTGTCCGGTTAAGAATAGCAACCACCCATCTCCTCCCGTTGGGTGTCCGTAAAAGGCGACTAAGGGAAAACAAGAAGACGGGCAGCAACATCTTTTTATTAGATTACCTACCACCTTTACTGCGATCCCCAAGCCGCCTGCCAAGCGTGGGGATTATGGCAACCCCTCCCTTCTTAGGGGGAGGCCTTTGTTCAGCAGTGGACGTTTCGCCTACTGATGATGATTGCTATTTCCGGGCATAACTCCCAATAACGTTTCCAAATATTGATTGTAAAAACGACTTATAAGCTCTCATCTTGCCATCAGTGAATCTGTGGTATACTGACAGGAGATGCTTGCAGAGCTCTTGGTCTGTCGCCACAGTATGGTACTGGGTACCTGAGTTCCAGGGGGCTACAATGCACCCCCCGGCGGCGGGCTCAAAGGCAAGGCACTAAGGGGCCCCTGGTGCAGATCCCACCGGAGAGCCCTAGTCTCCTCTATCATGTGCCGATGCGACAGCCATGGCGGTGTTAGTGGCCAATAATCCCACATACTCCGGCTGACCCCACATGTCCACAGGTCCCGGGAACCTATTGGAGGTTATTGGTTCACAGGGGAAAATACTTAGCTCAAAAGACTTACTGCCGAACCTAAAAATGTCAATTAAAGTTAATGATGATAAATTATTTTTTTGAAATCGGATTATTTCGACACTCGCCCATTATTACTTAATACGCAGATAGTGAGGATATAACAATTATCTCGTGTTCAATAAACGACTCCGACAGTTGAAATACTTACGACAGTTGAATTACGATTTTAATAAACTATTTAAAAAAAAAAACCGACTTCAAAGTAAATTATCTAAAAAGCATAAAATAACGAAAATATTATTGAAGTTGGTGTTAGCGTACCTGCTGTGTATATTCTGCACCAACTTCAATAATATTTTCGTTATTTTATGCTTTTTAGATAATTTACTTTGAAGTCGGTTTTTATTTTTTTTTAAATAGTTTATTTAACACTTTTTAGTGACTTATTTTACCAAGATACACGCAACTCGAACGTCTACATTACAGTAACTTACTGAAAACATAAAAAGTTTATATCTCTTAAACTACTGGACCGATTTTGATGAAATTTGTACTCTACCCTAAGTTGAAAGATACTCTAACTATTGCAAAAATAATTTTTGAAATCGGACTTGTAGTTTCTGAGAAATCCGCGGACAAACCTACATACATACATACATACACTCGGGAAATTTGGTAAATTCGTTTAGAAGCCCACATAGACTAACATATATGAAAATTACGCATTTTTATTAATATTACATACATACGCGTCGAATACAGAACCTCCTTTTTTGAAGTCGGTTAAAAAGTGACTTTATTAGAATTAAAGTTAATTGTGGTTTGTGAGTGCGGCAGTTAATGTGTTGACTGATGTACAATCCAATTGTCAGACTGTCACAAACCATGTCTATTTAGAAAATACAAGGTAGGTCTCTTATGCAAGAAACTGTCCAGGTAGGTACCACCACAGTAGTACTCTCCTGCCAAGCAGCATGTGGTAACATTGACTTAATAACTAATGTCTCGAGTGACGAGCAGCAGTGCAGAGCAGCTGAGTTGCTTACCAAGGTAAAGTGCGTTTCACGAAAGAGTTCCCTTCGTGGTTAAGTTGGTCATCCTGTTTGTCAGAGACGATCGCGTGTGTCAAAATGTTTTTGTTTTTCCACATTATTCTCGTTATTCTTTACACGACAAATTCATGCCTAAGACATTGAGAAGTAGTGAAAGATAACTATTTGTAACAATGAAAAGGTTTTATGCGCTTGAAAATCTCACCAAAGGACTTTAAATTACCTTCGAACAAGTACGATCTTGAGTTGCCGCCATTTCAGGTAGGTAAAATAATGTTACCAGAGTCCATGTTTTCCCAAGTAAATAAATGATCAAAACTATAAATGGTAAACGATTTATGTCCTCAAGTTATTGACATGATTATATTCATCCGTTGCAATTGGCCACAATAGCCAAGCCAAACCATATGAGAGCATAAAATGATTGAAAATGATTTCTGTCTTTAATTCTATGTATTTAACCTGTACAAATCACAAAATATAAATTAGGGTCCTGCGTATTTACGGAATGTTGGACTAATGAATACATCCGTGTGTTTTATAATAAAGTGTATTTTCCCTATATTGAGGGTAAATATTTTTAAATTCAATGATGACACATAATTCAATCATACCAACTTAACCACAAAGAGAACTCTTTCGTGAAACGTACTCTAAACATCTTGCATGTCTCGTCACTGAGTTTTATAAAAAAAAACAATATTCCAGATCAATGGCCATAGTCTCGTTTCCAGTTTAACATGATTGAAAATTGTTGACTCATTGGCTAGCATTAATAATAATAATATTCTAGCACAATCCACACACGGTCATCTGATCCCAAACTAGGCAGAGCCTGTACTAAGGAAACCAGTCAACTGATACTAATACTTATATACTTTTTTTGTTGTAAATACATACTTAAACTAGATATTCCCTGCGGCTACGCCCGCTATTTTTTCACCCCATTTAACCCCTTTAGGAGTTAAATGGGGTGAAAAAATAGCGGGCCTTAGTGGATGCTTACGTCTCATAAGAAGAATCTACTGTCCAAATTTCAGCATACTAGGTCCAGCGGTTTGCACTGTGCGTTGATGAATCAGTCAGTCAGGACAAGTAATTTTATATGTATAGATAGATAAATACACCCAGACACTTGGTGGGATTCGAACCCACGACCTATGGATTAGCGGCCAGGGTGTCTAACCACTAGACCAACAGGCCCATTAAGAATAGTAGTATAAGAGAAATGCGCACGTTATTATGTACGATTAATAATAGTATTTTTTTTTTCTCTTTAGAATCTCGCTGTGTACACTTGTTTCTATCCTCGTTTTTCTTTATTTTCTCTGTCACTCAAAGGTTTGCTGTAAGAGAACTCATCATTGAGTTAAGCTCGCCTTTGTACATAGATTTTCCGTACCTACTTTTGTTTTAATGTATTGTTTTTTTTTTATGTGTACAATAAAGTATTAAATTATTAAATTAAATTAATTTTAATCATTTACATATTTATTTGTTTTAGTAAAAAACAATCTAAATATTCTCCATACCATTAATTTTGTAATACATTTTTGGCAATGTGGGATCTACCTTTAAGTAGCTAGTACTTGAAATTCTTACTGCATGTTTTTTAAAAATAATATTAATAAATAAATAAAACATGATTGTCAAAATGTAGAAAAACATCTCTGCCCTCTCATCGTATAAGTGGTCTATTTGTGGGAATCTTAAGAAAACTCTCTTAATTTAGAATACAACACACGGTTCGATAATACTTGGAACTTGGATTCCCGTATTTGGCCAATCAATGACTGGCAACCGCCCAGACAGTTGGCGACTATGTGGCGCCATTTATTTCATTACCCCCAATGTCTTGGACTGCGTTATTTTAATCCAACCACGTTGCGAACGACGTTTGGACAAATAACAAAACCTTTAAAAAATTTTTTTTTATAAAAAAAGGATTTTTTATTGTTTGGTTCTCTGACAGATACGTGAGGAAACAGTAAGTAGGTCGGTTATCTTGTAATCTAATAAATTACTAGCAGTACCCGCGGCTTTGCCCGCAGCCAGTATTTTTGATGAGCTCAAGCAATGTTAACGTCATTGCCAAACAAGCAAGTGGTACACCGTAAGGCGTTAGTTTAAACCTCACCCTGGAGTGAGCCAAGGCCTTGGCTTGATTCAACTTAAACCATTCCTTTTTTTAACGTGTGGAAATCCACATGGTTGCCATACCATCACGGGAGTGACATAGTGGTTTCAGTATGACTCCTACTGACTCAAACCCTTCGGTGTCCAAATTCCGCTATGTTGATGGGCACCGGAAACGTATCTGTCTGTATACAATTTCGAGTCCCACCAGCGGCCAGCCCATCATCTTCCGTGGGTGTAAGTAAAGCCCACGGACCTGCCTGTCGCTATAAAAGGCCCGCAGAATCTCATCAGGTGGCATGCCGGAATACTTTAGCACGCCATATTAGCGAGAGTGAAATATAGCGGTGCACAGGCAGCAGTTCCCCCGTTCCTGCTGTCTGCACATTCTCGATACCGGGGTATAAGGTTGGCGTTGGTCCGTCTTCTGCCGTTCGGAGTCGCTGGACGTTCGGGGTGTGGGCCCCAGGACGTCCATTGAGTACGGCGGCGACTCCGAGGCAGAAAGGCGGCGGGGTTGCATCCTTCGTCCTCGTGCGCACCGTGACAGGTTCCCGGGGGCTACAATGGGACCCCGGCGGCGGGCTGGTGCAAGTCAAGGCACTGAGGGGTTACCTTGGAGTAGATCACACCGTAGAGCCCTGGGGTCCCCCCTCTGATGTGCCGATGCGACAGCCGCGGGGGTTTTAGTGGGTAAGAATCCCACATACCCCGGTCGAGCCACACAGCTGCCGGGGATCTATGGAGGATTTCCCCACCGTAAAAAAAAAATGGGCCGCCTTCTGCCCTTCAGAGTCGCGGGAAGTTCGGTGTGTGGGCCCCAGGACGTCCATTGAGTACGGCGGCGACTCCGAGGCGGAAGGCGGCGGGGTTGCGTCCCTCGTCCTCGTGAGCACCGTGACAGGTTCCCGGGGGCTAGAATGCCACCCCGGCGGCGCCGGCGGGCTGGTGCAAGGCAAGGCACTGAGGGGTTACCCTGGAGCAGATCACACCGGAGAGCCCTGGGGTCCCCTCTCGTGTGCCGATGCGACAGCAGGGGGGTTTTAGTGGGTAAGAATCCCATATACCCCGGTCGAGCCCTACAGGTCCCGGGAACCTTTTGAAAGTTTACCCGCAAAAAAAAGGTCCGCCTTCTGCGCCCGGGCATCTTGCTGCGTTGCGAACATGTCGCAAAACTCCGAGATCACTCTCCTTTATCCGCTCTGTTACATGAAGCTCGAGCAGCCCTTTTTCCTTCAATACCTCAAACCTTTAAAGGTCCCTGAGATACTGTGAGGGATCAATCGATGAGATTTGTACCAGATGCCTCTCAGTACCTTGCCTTTTAGCTTGCTACCAGGGAGCGCATTATAGCCCCCCGGGTACCTGTCGTTTCCATGAATGACCATGCCCGTGACCATGAATGCTGTAAAGTATTCGAAACGTCGGGTAATAAAAATCAAAAATAAACCGCGATATAATCCGTAAAATTAGTTTCATTTCAATATTATTTTTATCATTTTTTTTATAAAGCTAAATATTACAGTTGTTTTTTATTTGAAGTGTGTTCTAGGTTATCTTTCGTATGTACTTATAACTAAATAAAAAGTAGAATTAAACACATACATATTTGCTTACAATCTATATTCTATTCTACATATTTAAGTAAGACTAGCTGACCCACGCAGCTCCGCCTGCGCTATTTTTACGTTAACTAAACTTTTATTAACAGACATTCGCATCGAATACATAACCTCATTTTTTATAGTCGGTTAAAAACTGGGACCCACTTTTTACTTGCTCTCTGAAGCACGGACCCGTTTAGTTCAAATGGCGTTAAACGGTCACCCATCTATTTAATGACCTTGCCTAACGTTGCTTAACTCGATCGATTACAAAACCTTGAGAACTACTCTCTATGAGTGTTCCCTTACTAATATTTATTATATTATAAAGAAAAAATGATAAAATCGGACCAAGCGTATAACCAAGTACCCATTTTGACTTTAATCCCTTCTCCCAAAAGAACCGTGCTAGATTACGGGATAAAAAGTATCCTATGTCCTACCTCGTAGTAAGATCTCAAATCATGCCAAGTTTCATTTGAATCCATTCAGTAGTTTCGGCGTGATGCGCAGCCGTGATACAGACAGACAGACAGACAGAAAGACAGACAGACAGACAAAAATTAAAAAAAATACATTTTCGGCCTCAGTATCGGTTATAGAATGCCCTCCAAATATAATTTTCAAAATATTTTCAATGTACAGAATTGGACCTGTTACAGTTTTATTATAAGTATAGATTGCATGTATGATTACTATTTAAAAAAAAAGATCTTTATTTTGGTTTATGTCACGTAGTTTTTGGCTTATAATGAAAGATGTCAATAAAATACCATCCTTCCTTGTCTCTGAAGTTTGTGGAGAGAAAAATTGAGTATAGGTAATAATAATAATAAATACACTTTATTGTACACCAAAAGTTACATGTAAATTGAACAATACGTAATACATGTCTATCCAATGATAGTGTATATAATATCATTCTATCTATATTTTACAGGAAAAATAAAATTATCTTTCTAAGTAGTAAGTAAGTACAGTTTTTTAGTAATCTTAAAAAATCTCGACAAACCAACTTAGTTTAGCGTTTTTTGTTTTTGCTGTCTGAGGTGTTAGACTAAGTGGTTGGCCACAGTGAACGCGCGCGGTGACTTGAGCCTAGCGCGGGCGCGGCGGCGGGCGCGCCGGGTGGCCACAGTGACGCGCGGGCTGTTGTGGCGATAACACTTATTGCAGGTGTCGCAAACCTTTTATGAGGATTCTGTATTTTTTACTGGATAGGCCAATCCTGAGATGGGAGGCGTTGATCATAAGAGATGGCGTGCTGGGTGCGCACGAAATAACTAAAAACAGTTAAATGAATGGAGATTAAGAAAAAATATATTAAAAATTGAAATTGTAGTCAAAAAAGTATATTTTATTTATTAAGGAACATCAACAATATACATATTATACACTTACAATTTCAAATGTCCAAAAAAACCTTTTTTATACATGTATTTAAAGTTATTTAATAATAAAAAAATACTTAAAACGAGCGACAAGACCGAAATGGTTTGATACCCCGCCAGCCGCGCGATCGGTCGCTTGTTGACTAGGCCTGCAGTGTGGCCAGAACGAGCGGATAGGAACGTTTGAAAAGTACGCCCGCAAACTCGCGCAAGCCGGTTGCGCTAGGCTCCCGCGCAAGTCACTTCAGTGTGGCCGCAAGCGGCGTTTTCATATGTTTGATATTTCGCGCCCGCCGCCGCCGCCGCGCTAGGCCTGCAGTGTGGCCGACCACTAATAGTAAAGGAAGGAAGGAAGATATGCAACCCTCGGTGCGCGAGTTCGACAGGCACGTGAACGATTTCTATGTTCAACACCCGCTACTTTTCCTACTATTATACTAAGTTCTTAAAAGAAGCGTCGAAACGCTACTTTGAATGCGCGTCCCAGCACGCGAACCGTTTAATCGGCGCCGCCACCGATTACGCTCCTAGTCCTTCAGACTCGCGACGCAGACCACGGCACGTATTGCTCGACCCCTCTGACCCAATGTAGGTTCTAATGGACCACGATGCGCTGAACCCTGCTGCCCTGCTATGCTACACTATCTGTCAGACACCAGTCTCGCCGGCGAGGCCGAAGGGTCGTACGCATGCGACCTCAACGACGTGCATCACCTGACAGTTTCTTGCCGTTCTTCTCAGTGGGGGCGCGAACCGGTGGTAGAATCAGCCCTCTCTCTTAAACGACAGGCCAAGCCGAGGCCGTGCCTCCCTGTGGGGCCCTTGAGCTCGTCGCTCCTTCGTGCCTTTAAGGCTTGCTTTACGCGCGCGCCTCCTATTTGTCCGGTGAAGCTGTAATGCCCATCTGCGGCCAACAGCGTCTATCATTCCCGATAAAAAACCTACACACACAATGTGTACAACATTTTCAAACTCAAACATATTTTATTTCAAATAGGCTTAACTTTTGAAAGGTCATGTATTTAAAAAAAAAAAAAAAGCTACCACCGGATCACAACGCGGCCTCAACTGAGAAGGTCCGGCAAGAAACTCAGCGGGCTTGTCATTTTATCACTTTCTTTTTTAAACCGTGTGTCATGTTACAATTAGATCAGAGCGACAGTGTGTCTTGCCGTTCAAAAGATCAAATAAGACAGAAAAAAATAATAATATACGACGAAAGTACAACAAACTAAAAAGCCAAAGGGACAGTAGTCGGACTAGTCCCCTCAAGCAGCACCCGCGCACGAGATGACTCGAGCAGCAGCCATCACTCCCCTCAACCATATTGGAGGGAAGGGGGTGACCCGCCACACGAAGTCGCCACAAGCAAAGACTTTTCGATGGCGAGCATGACTGATCTAAGATCACAGTGGCACACGTCTAACATTTAACTTCTGCTGTTAAGCAGTGCCTCGTCAGGCAAGACACAAAGCACTTTAACATATTATTGATGTCATCAATTAATTGACTAGTGCAGATTTGGATAGTATTGGAGTCTCCTGACATTATTTATTTTGATCTGGTGAGATTAGGCCCAGTGATTTCACCAGCTACAATGTTCAGAACACGCCAACGTATGGTCTGGCAATCAAACCTAAGACCTCTATAAACCACACACACATTAACGTGTACACCCATTTAGGTAAATAAAGGAAAGAGTTGTAGAGTTTAAAACTCCCATTCATACAACTTGCAATTTTATTACCATGCCTTACAGTGCATTGCCCTTCTTTATAAGGAACACGGGCTTGACAGCGTTCTTGTTTACACCGGAAGATATTAGCACACAATAGCCTGTGAAGGTCAAAATTTCACGGCGGTCAGTAACTCTTGGAAACAATACAAGCAGCTAAGAATACAGGATAATCAAAAAGTAGGAGATTTTGGCGGGCATTGTGCGGCCATGATAAATGATGGCAGTTTCCCCCTGCGTCAGATCATTGCCCCTGGCGATGTGTAGGATGCCTTTATACCATGGGATAGGCCAACAGTTGTTTTGTATCGTCAAGTCTTGTAGGTTCCGGGTAAAATTTCATTTACGGTTCAGGAATGAAGGAATCGAATCCATGATTCGTGGTTCGACATTATATGATTACGTGAAGGGCGTGAAAATTGTTAATTCTGCGGTGGTAGGTTGTGCTAGTAACCGTCCAAGTAGGTACCACCGCAGTGTCAGATATTCTGCCGCCAAGCAGCAGTTTGTAAACATTGTTGTGTTCCCAGTGTGAAGGACACTGTAGCTGGTGAAATTACCGCACACAAAATCTGATGTCTTAAGGACACGCTAGTGATTGTTCTGGTGTTGCTAGCGTCTATAGGCTGCAGTGACTGCTTATAATTAGGCAGGCTGCATGCTTCCTTGTCATCTTGGTAGTGTAAAAAGAAGTATAATTGTAAAATATATAAGCATTACTTGTGTTCCAATGTGAAAAGCATAGTACCTTGAAATCACACTACTATTACGGCTTATTTTAGATTTTACTATCCCGACGTTTGGAATGCTTTGCAGCACCCATGGTCACGGCAGGAATGAGATGTTGATCGTCCTAGAGTAAGTAATTTCAGTAAGTATCAAGCTAATTAATGCAGTTGTAGTAACGTAGTTTTAGTTTCTCTTTCAACTGTTGCTTCTTTGAAGTGCACCACATTAAATTCCGGTCTATTTGTTAGTCAATTGTTGTTTAGAGTTAATAGTCATTAATCCAGTTCTCCAAATCGGAGTCGGACTCAATGATGGGAAATAAGCATACACGGCTCCAACGACAGTCGAAATACTTGATTTAATTTTTAATATGGCTTAATTAGATTTAACGATAAATAACTGACGTTAGTAAGTGCGGCAGATTGTTGGTTTATTTATTCATTCAGTCAGATCAGTAATTAGGCTTGCTGAAAAAATATCGATACATCGATATATCAATATTTTTTCTTTCGATATATCGATATTTTCATCCGATATATATTTTTTCGATATATCGATATAAAATATTAACTATCGAAAACGTATCAAAAACGATATTAATTTTTTTGAAAAGATCAGATCTGTTTTTTTTTATTTTCCTGATTTTATTTTTAGCGATAAAAAGACGCCCCTGCACCTTCATTAGATCAGTGTAATTTCTTTACAACGAAGCCAGCCATCCTTGTACAAACTACACAAAAAAAAGAAAGCAAACAAAAGGTTTTCTCTAGTCAAGCAGTAAGCTTCTAACGCCTTAGCGCCTTACCTTCTTTCTCTTTTATGCCTCTAGCCTCTAGCCCTTACCATAGACAGACCTTTTGCGTTATCTTTCATTGCGTCTAAAAATCGTAACGTATTTCGTTCGATGGTTGGTTGGTATTGTTAATTTAGTCTCTTTTGTTGCATGCGTATCTCTTTGGATACATTGCTTGTTAATATTTGTTAAAGTTAAATTAAATAGTTTAATTACTGAATAATTAAGTTTATGTTGAAATTCAGTTGCTTCGTGGACTTTTTTCCGATCTGATGGTAAGCGACACGTCTTTCTATAGACAGCTGTAAGGCATTGTCACTCAAGAAGCGTTTTTATTTTGTTCCGTTAGTAGGAGACAATTTTGATCCCGATATATCGATATTTTTTGTTTCGATATATCGAAGTCGATAACGATATATTTTTAAAATATCGATATTTTTTGGCATTTCCAACATCCCTATCAGTACAGTTCACGCACTCTCGTATGACTGATAGTAGGTATTATTAATGTTTGGTTGGATTATGTGGGCCGATCCCGGCGGCACTGCAATGCCGGGCCGACCCGTGACGGGAGTGGAGCGAGCCCCGAACATCCCGTCTGGTTACATAAATCAGTTTAATATACTGGTCCCTCAGTGAGGGAACTTTCAGATATTAAGCTGAAAAGAACAGATACTACACTTTGATCTTAGCCAAAAGGCCGAGAAGCGATAAAGTACTGGGACGACTCGAAAGTAGCCATCATATCGCATTCACTCTTAACACCGCGTTACAGAATCTTATATTTTTTGTGCAGCGCCATCTATTGAGTATACATGAAATTAATATTATATAGAGTTCTGCAAGGAAAACCCTTGGTTAAACCATTCTTGTATTGATTGAGAAATTTGCTTTTGTGACAGCCAGTTTGTCTTGTGGTTAGATAGGCTGGGCGCTGGCTGCTAGATAAATCATTGTGGGTTCGATTCCCACGCTGAACATGTCAGTCTTGTATGGGTATTATTTATTTACACAGTATATAAGTATGTATATTAAAAGTCTCTGCCTAGTTTAAGATAAGACGGTCGTTTGTATGTTTTCCCTGGATATTATTAGTTTTTTAACTCAAGGCTTCAAGGGCAGTGGAATATAATGTAGAGTAAAATTGGTTGTGGAGTACAGGTTATCCAGAAGTAGCCATTTTTGCATCCTTTACTGTTGGACGATTGGACTATAAACTTGAGACTGATTCGGAGAACACAAAAAAATGGCTAACCTAAATATTGATCATCATCATCATCATCATCACCATTCGGAAGACGTCCACTGCTGAACATAGGCCTCCCCCTTCGAACGCCACAATGAACAAGAATTGGCTATTTGCATCCACCGGTTACCCGCGACGCGCACAATGTCGTCTGTCCACCTAGTGGGAGCCCTACCTACGCTGCGTCTTCCGTTCCCTGGTCGCCACTCGAGAACCTTTCAATTATACGGCTAGTAAAATGTAAAAGTATTATAACTAGGTCCAGGAAGTTACCGCCGCAGTTTCAGATCAGTGTTTCAGGCACTGTTACATGTGACATTACCTACTTATTTAATCGACCGGCCGTAAAAGACGTAATAGGTACATAATATTTCAGGTTAAATAAGTACCTCCACCTCAGAGAAGACCCCAGCCAGAAAATGCAACTTTCTTCTTTCCAGCTGTGCCTGAAATTATCCCTCCTGGCATGGCAATGCAAGAATTCCACCGATAAAGGGTCCTTGCGTTGTGCTAGTCCGCCCTACCATTCATGAAAGCAGCAACGCTTACCGTCATGTGGAACCGCGTAAACAAGTAAGATAATAAATAATAAATAATATCTTGGGACAATTCACACACGGTCATCTGATCCCAAACTAGGCAGAACCTGTACTATGGAAACCAGACAACAGATACTAATACATATATATACTTTTTTTTTGTAAATACATACTTACATAGATAAAACACCCAGACTCTTGGTGGGAATCGAACCCACGACCTGTTGGGTAGCAGATAGGGTCACTAACCACTAGACCAACGGGCCGTCAATCTTTAGTTAGATATTTGAATAACACAACAAAATATTTAAAAGTGTTTTTTTTAATATACTCGAATACAATTTTAACATTTTTTTCTACGTCCATCTAACACATATATGTTTTTAGTAGCGTACATTATATAGGTACGTACAATCCATTTAGGTGATATATTTTATTACCTAATTCAATATAAAATATTATACAAGATATTGTGTAAAATATACTGTAAATATAGGTACTACAAAACCATTTGAAATAGGAAATATACTATATCTAAATAGATAAAATGTGTTGTACAAAATACATATCACTAGTCACATACCTACTGTTTATTATTTTAACAAATAATACAATTCCAATAAAAAAATTAAAAATGTTGGGTTAATATTGTTTTTAAATCATGGCGATCATTATATATTTATTTTTATTCCATTATTTAGTAATACATTTAGGTATGTAAATACATTCTGTAATTAAAGTACCAAAAAATACATTTATTTGATTAATGTAAAACTTTTGTTTTGAATTAAACAAATCAAAAGTGGACAAAATGTTACTCTCATTTATATTAGCGTTTGGCCAATACACAAGATTATGATCGTACATATTATGAACGTATCGGGCACGGACGAGAAATGTCGGAAACTACTAAGTATACACACAAATCGTATCATGCCAGTTTACAACGCGTTTACTCAGGCGTTATCATACGGACACTAAACGTGTTGAAAACGGGTCAGGTGCACGGCTCCCTGACTGTCACAGTGCAAAAATACAAACTTTCATAGTGCCGTAAGTGAAGTGCTCTAATCACACTCAAACTGACAAAATAGTCGTCATTATTTATACTGTGGCTGTAATGATTGTTATAGTTGCCAATCCTCCGATGATTCATTCGGCGTGTATTGGAACGGCAACGTCGCCTACCATCGTGATTTTTTTGGGCACGGCCATAGCACGACCGGTGACGGAACGGTCTAATTTCGTAAGAATAGTTTTTTGCCTGATAGGTCAATAGCACGACGGTCATAGCATGATCCGTCGATTCTTTAGGAACATCATTTGGTAAAACTTCACAGAAACCTATATTCTATAAACTATATAACATAGTAGTATACCATATTGTCTAGGATTGGTAACAGACCTACGTGTATAAGTTCCAATAGAACATATCTAGGAATATGATTGTTAATACCTACATAGTTTGTGTATATAGTTTGAGCTCTAAACAGTTTTGGGCGTGGCACATTTAAAGAGCGGCTACATAATATAATTAGACATTGACAACGAAAATTATTTACCTACTGAACATCAAATCTACGGCCAAATCTAGCAAAATCAAATTCAACCGCCAAGCAGCAGTTTAAATGTAATCTTTATTGTGTTACCGTGTGAAGGACAAGGTAGATGGAGAAATTACTGCAGCCTGGTGACATGCGGTACTATGCATCTATTTATGGGCCGGCGTGTCTCTTACCATCAGGCAATCAAACTGCTTATATCGTGACTTACTTGCGTATAAAAATAATATCTTCAGAGTAAGTCGTTGTTTTCTTTTGAAGAACGTAGACGAACGACAGATAAGTTCATTCTAACCAAAGACCATTGTTCTATTTTATCTTTACTAGATTTACCTACCATTGAAATTACACTAATTTTACGGATTATTATTATATAATCAAATCCAAAGATAATCATTTCACTGCAAGACTGCTGCATACTCTTTCTGCGTAGATCGGACTAACAATAACAATTAGAAGACCTGAGGGCCTAGACAAGATGCAATCGCTTCATAGCGAATCTATTTCTTCATTCGCTAGCGGTTTCAATTCCCTACAATTTGTCACGTGATTTTTCGATGACTTATGTCATTCTCATACATTTTTATACTTTCTATTAGCGATAGCGATTGTAGAATGTTACATTGTCTAGGGGGGCTGATGGTACCCTAGGACAACTATGACGTATGGACAGCTACCACCTCAGTCCGCCCGAGACCATGAATGCGAAGTTTCGAACATTTTGGATATTAAAATCGAAAATAAACCGCGATATAGGGTAAAAGTGGGATAGTTGCCACACTTTTTGAAATTGCTTTATATCTCTCAGTTATAAAAGCAAAATTCTTTACTTTTAATACGGGTAGGTACTTTGGTTTATTATCTTCAAACTTATGAAAGGAAAAACAATTGTCTTTGATATTTCCAGAGTATTGGCGATTTTTGCGGACCTCTAAATTTTGGGGCATCTATCCCATATAGGGGATAATTGCCTTATCTATGTAAATTACGTTTAGGATAGATGCCCCGCTGAAAAAAGAGGCCATTTATCCCGCAAAAACTTTGATTTCACCTTGCCTTTCCATGAAATTGCACAGAGACATGCAACACGGTCAATTTAGTGGTAGTTGTAGAGTCTTTCGAAAGATAAATAAAATAACATGTAGTCATCCGCCAAACTAGAGAAATTACAATCGAGGCAACTATACCCCTGGGGCAACTATCCCAGTTTTCCCCTAATCCATAAAATTAGTCTCATTTCAATGTGTAATATTCGCGTAAATATCAGAAATCTATAGTTTCAATGACCTTTGATATCCAACTGATGGGTAGAGGACGCCTTTCGTCATCGTGAGAGGAGATAAGCTGGTGGCCCCACCCATGGGACGCCAGCTTATCTCCTCTCACGATTTTCCGTAGAAAGTAAATTTGTAAACAAAGGCTCTGGTTAAATTTGCCGTTGTCTAGGCTATTTGCAGTAGCATAACAGCCAAGGCTTCATGGGGTGGGGGCACATGGAATACGGGTGCTCCACTGTCGTCGCAGTAGTCGGCGTAGCGCACGCTCTTCACCGCGCGCATGCCCAGCGATGCACAAATGCGCTGAGAGTACGCACCTGTCGCGTCCGCTTTGAACATCTGGAATATGTATTTAAAAAAACTTTGTTTTTGTCCCACTGCAGTTGGGCATGAGCCTCCCCTCAAGATGAAGGGGTTTAGGCCAAATTCCACGATGGCCAAGTACGGGTTGGCGGACTTCACACGTCGTTCGAAAGTTAATTAAGCTTTCACAGACATGCAGGTTTCCTCACGATGTTTTCTTTCACCGAAAGCTAGTAACAATCGCACAAAGACCTCTGATTGGATAGATTTACTTTCACACCATTTCATTGTATAGTAGGTGTAGTGTTTGTATCTATATAATAGACTAGCAATTCCCTGCGGCTACGCCCGATATTATTTTTTCTCCATATAAAAGTTTACCAACCTCTAGCGCATCCCCAAAGGTGGTTTTTGAAAATTCGCGAAACACGTATTTATTTATTTTATTTAGCGAATCTTTTCAGTGAATTCCAAGTCAATCGAACCATAACATAACAAGGTTTCATAGAAAATAAAACACCCCATTTAACCCCTTTAGGAGTAGAATTTTCAAAAAGCGTATCTTAGTGGATGCTTACGTCATAAGAAGAAGCTATTGTCCACATTTCAGCTTTCTGGGTTTGGCCTATGCGTTGATGAATCAATCAGTCAGTCAAGACAAATGATTTTATATGTAGAGGCGGAAATGTTAGGGGTAGTCAGTCTTGTGACAATCCACGGGCAGGACGTGCCCGCGCTCGGGGCTGGTGTAGTGGTTAATATTAAAATGACGCACTCACCTTGAATCCATTTTCCTTAGCAATTTCTATGCTTCTAGCCATCAGGTCCTTGGCCAGGCCTCGTCCTCTGGCCTGTTGGTCCACCGAAATAATTCTGCACTCCAATATTTTGTCTACCTGCGAATAGAAAGAAAGAAAAGAAACAAAATTTAAAGATTTATCTGTAGAACAAGCACATTATCCAGGCAAAGATTTGCAATAAAGAAACTGTTACGTCAATATGCCCGAGAACGATTCAATAATCACTTTATTTTCAAGACTTTGACACTGTATTTGGACTTAGCAAATTAATAATCTTGTTCGAAGTCAATGAGAGGGTGGGTACTTAACGTGCGTATTGTTAAAGGATTGTGTGTCACAGTCATTGAGTAAAGTCCACAGAAGGCACACACCATGAAGTATTTCGCACACCCAGTAATTACGTATTGGTGACCCTTGAGATGTTTACTCCCGAATACTCCCGTATGCTAGGTTAAACATGGTAAGTTCAGGTGCTTACCATGAATCAATAAACTATTTAAAAAAAAATAAAAACCGACTTCAAAGTAAATTATCTAAAAAGCATAAAATAACGAAAATATATTGAAGTCGGTGCTAGCACATCATGTTAACTAACACTAGCACCAGCTGACACCGACTTCAATATATTTTCGTTATTTTATGCTTTTTAGATAATTTACTTTGAAGTCGGTTTTTATTTTTTATAAAATAGTTTATTTAACACTTTTTAGTGACTTATTTTACCGAGATACGTATCAGCACTATCACGCAACTCGAACGTCTACGTTACAGTAACTTACTGAAAACATAAAAAGTTTATATCTCTTAAACTACAAGATCGATTTTGATGAAACTTGTACTCTACCCTAAGTTGAACAATACTCTAACTATTGCAAAAAGAATTTTCGAAATCGGACTTGTAGTTTCTGAGAAATCGGCGGACAAACCTACATACATACTTTAATACATATTTTTATTAATGTAATGGAAAATTTCTAATTAGCATATATGATGACATTTGTACGCCTATATATGGCAAAACATAGCGCTCTTCTATAATTATAAGACCTGCTTTGTACCTATGTTTCACAAATAAATAATTTGATTGATTGATTGATACATACATACATACACTCATAAAATTTGGTAAATTTGTTTAGAAGCCCACATAGACTAACATATATTAATATTACGCATTTTTATCAATATTACATACATACGCGTCGAATAGAGAACCTTCTTTTTGAAGCCGGTTAAAAATTATAATAAACTTCCGCCTTCAATTGCAAATATAGAAAAATTATGACAATTTAGAAATGTTTTAAAAGAATTTTTAATTAGGTAATAATTGTTTTTATATTATCAAATAATATTTTCAGCATCGATAAAGTTATATAACGTAGTTTCTGTTCTATAATAGATGTATAGTTTTTAAGAAGTTGCTCTGCCCTTACAAGGTTTATGTCTCAGTATTTTGTGGTTTATGTATGGATCAAACAACTTTAAGTACCTACATAAAGCAATAAATGAATATGAACCTATTTCTCACCTGGAACGAATTAAATAAGTCCAGGTCCCGGCTGACTGTATACAGTATAGTGAATATCTTGTTATACTTCTCGTCTGAGGATTGTTCTATCTTCTCTATCGACTGCTCGATGTCACCCGGTCATAATATTCCATTCAAAGCTACTCCCAGCACCTGAAATCATGAACACATACCATTTATCTCATCTGCCCCCCTATTACGTATCAACAACAACGTATTGACAAATGATGATCACTATAGCAAGTGACCATCAAATAAATGTCAAATGATTAACTTGGGTGACCAATAATTTCCAATACTTAAACCCATTTAATTGACATCAAAGTTCCGTGGACAACTGAAGCTTGATAGTCACTTGGGTGGCTAAAGATACGCAATAGCCCTGCTGGTCGGTGGTATATTCTGCTAAATCGCCATTTCTTACTTGGGATCGTAATCAATGTAAAAACGTATCTTTACAGTTGGGCGTAACTTTATCTTTAGCAATGGTCTTATTTTATAAGTAATA
Organism: Furcula furcula; assembly: GCA_911728495.1. Lineage (NCBI taxonomy): Eukaryota > Metazoa > Arthropoda > Insecta > Lepidoptera > Notodontidae > Furcula > Furcula furcula. Next base: position 21,173,799 of record OU452255.1, read on the forward strand.
CTAAAAACTATGTTACTTACAAGTTCTAAGTAAATTATAAGAATACCGTTTGTAAAGTGGAAGCGTTGGAATGGAGGTGTTTACTTAGTTTACTGCGACAGATATGGGACCCACTAATTTAACCCATGGGGTGTCCGGGTAAGAATACCATCCACCCATCTCTTTCCGTTCAATCCCCCGGACTCCTACTTAGCGTGGAGATTATGGCAACCCCATCCTCCTAAGAGGCCTTTGTTCAGCAGTGGATTTCTCTCGGCTGCTGATGATGATGAAATTCTAGGTAAATTATTAGTCTACTATTAGCAAAGTGAAAGCGCTGGAATGAGGTTAGGTATCCTTAAATTAAATATGCCTTCTCATTCTACTAATTTTTATGGAAAATCTTTTTCTGTACAGGCTGTGCGCTTATGGAATGACTTACCAATCTCGATAAGGCAAGCCAAATCCTCACATATATTTAAAAATCTTTTGAAAAGTTACTATCTTTCTTTATAGTCATTGTTTTTTGCTTTTTAATTGCTGTCTTTATTGTTATTGTTTTTATTATTATTATATATTTTACTATAATTATATTGCTATTTATTATTATATTTAGGTCCTTATATATTTTGTAGTACATAGTGTACGTATAAATTTAAGATATATATATATAAATATGTATATATGATTATATTGGTTTTGATATTGGTATTTATAATTTATAGCTATGTTTTTCTGTTATATTCTCTTTACTTTCTTTCTTTTTTTTTGTTTTCTAAATATCATAATTGTTGCACTAGCTAACTACCCCACTTTTATGTTTCATTCTCTCTTTTTTCCATCCCAAGGTTGCCTGGAAGAAATTGCGAATAGCGATAAGGCCGCCCTTTGTACATATTTCAGTTTTTAAGTTTTTATGTGTTTTATTTTATGTGTAGGTGAGTTTGTGTACAATAAAGAGTATATCTATCTATCTATCTATCTATCCCTACTTTACTGCGACAAAGCAGAGTCTTGGCCACTGAGTATGTAATGTCATGGACGAGACTCACTAACTCACCATATCTCCTTCAACCGCAGCAACAGATAATCCATCTGCTATAGTGGCAGTACAAAGCCTCTCGAGGGCCGCGTGAGGCTCTCCTCTCTGGCAGAGGGACACAGCCTTGTTCAGAGGCTCGTCGGCAAAGAAGTTGTCCCTCAAATGCTGAACGACTGCCTCGCTCATATCCGGAGTTATTATCACGAAACGTGCCATCCTGGAATGAGTTACAAAATTGCTATTACAAGATCAGATATAATTCCCAACTGCACCAACGTGTCGCTCATAGCCATTTGTAACCACTGTTCGGTAAACTATCAGTTGGGTAAGCAACGTCAAGCAAGGCCAGTGGATGACCGTTTAGTGTTTAGTGGTATTTGAACTGCGTCCCCGTGCTTTGGAGGGCACATCAAATGTCGGTCCCGGCTATTGCCATCTAGACAACAGTCGTTAAGCTAAGTCAGAGCCCTAAGGGCAGCTTGAAAACTCTGACACCAGGTTGGTCACTAACCATACGACAAAAATAAATCAAAACAGGCAAAGCTTTCCGGATTTTGCTAGATGGAATCTATAGTACCGACACCACCACCACCGCAATGTCAGGTACACCAAGTAGCAATGTGCTGACATTACTGTGTTCCGGTGTAAAAGTAACTCTAGCTGGTGAAATTACCGGACACTTAGGAGTGAGCGTAGAATGAACGAACCGTGTTTTTAGACTGATTTTTGGCTTCGACGAATAAAGCAGTTTACAGTCCACCGATAACGATACTAGTCTAGTCTAGATGACTACTCTAACGATAAACTAACTGCCGGACTCACAGACATCAATTAACTTTAATCGCAATTAAGTCATTTTTTGTAATCTATTTATTTAGAATCTCCGAGTCTCTTATGATTATCTTTTAGTATTAATTACGAGATTATTGATATATCTACCTACTCACTATTCGCGTATTAAGTATTATTTGGCTTCGAAAGTCGAAATAATTCATATAAAAAATATGACTTAATCACAATCAACTATAATTGACGTTTGTAGGTTCGGCCGTAAGTAGTTTATCGGTAAACTCAATGCAATACGTAAGTAAGTAGTATGTGAACGTCGACCACTAAACTTTTCGTCAACAGTATAAACTAGTCTAAACTTTAGACTGTTTTCTAGACCGGTTTATCATTGACGATAAACGGTCTCGTTTCGACGCATTTACCGTCGACGACCCACCACTACCGGACACATGAGACTTAATATCTAATGTGTCGGGAGACAAGCGACACTTGATGCAGCGGGTAATTGGCACGTGTGTCGCTTACCATCAGGCGAACGTCTTGCTCATCTTATTACTAGGTTCAATAAAAGAAATACTAACCGCTGCACTCACAAACGTCAATTCTAATTAAGTATTTTTTTCAAATCGAATTGTTTCGATTCTCGGTGCTGGTTATGATTATTTTAGATTATTGTATACGAGATAATTGATATCTCTACGCACTATCTGTGTACTAAATATAAATTGGGTTCGAGTGTCGAAATAACAAGATTTCAAATAAACTATTTTAAAAAAAATAAAAACCGACTTCAAAGTAAATTATCTAAAAAGCACAAAATAACGAAAATATTATTGAAGTTGGTGTTAGCGTACCTGCTGTGTATATTCTGCACCAACTTCAATAATATTTTCGTTATTTTATGCTTTTTAACCGGCTTCAAAAAGAAGGTTCTCTATTCGACGCGTATGTATGTAATATTGATAAAAATGCGTAATATTAATATATGTGCGTATATTGATAATAATGCGTAGTATTAATATATGTCTATGTGGGCTTCTAAACAAATTTACCAAATTTTATTAGTGTATGTATGTATGTATGTAGGTATGTATGTATGTAGGTTTGTCCACCGATTTCTCAGAAACTACAAGTCCAATTTCGAAAATTCTTTTTGCAATAGTTAGAGTATTGTTCAACTTAGGGTAGAGTACAAGTTTCATCAAAATCGGTCCAGTAGTTTAAGAGATATGAACTTTTTATGTTTTCAGTAAGTTACTGTAACGTAGACGTTCGAGTTGCGTGATAGTGCTGATACCTATATTGGTAAAATAAGTCACTAAAAAGTGTTAAATAAACTATTTTATAAAAAATAAAAACCGACTTCAAAGTAAATTATCTAAAAAGCATAAAATAACGAAAATATATTGAAGTCGGTGTCAGCTGGTGATAGTGTTAGTTAACATGATGTGCTAGCACCGACTTCAATATATTTTCGTTATTTTATGCTTTTTAGATAATTTACTTTGAAGTCGGTTTTTATTTTTTATAAAATAGTTTATTAGATAATTTACTTTGAAGTCGGTTTTTATTTTTTTTAAATAGTTTATTTAACACTTTTTAGTGACTTATTTTACCAAGATAGGTATCAGCACTATCACGCAACTCGAACGTCTACATTACAGTAACTTACTGAAAACATAAAAAGTTTATATCTCTTAAACTACTGGACCGATTTTGATGAAATTTGTACTATACCCTAAGTTGAAAGATACTCTAACTATTGCAAAAAGAATTTTCGAAATCGGACTTGTAGTTTCTGAGAAATCCGTGGACAAACCTACATACATACATACACTCGTGAAATTTGGTAAATTCGTTTAGAAGCCCACATAGACTAACATATATGAATATTACGCATTTTTATTAATATTACATACATACGCGTCGAATACAGAACCTCCTTTTTTGAAGTCGGTTAAAAATGGATTAATAATAATAATAATATAATAATAATATAACCTTTATTTCGGACAACATTGGATCCATATTTTGTTAGTAATACAAAAAACTTATGATAAACTAAATGTCAGTACAAAAGTAATAATAATATTATATTAAAATAACCTACCACGCAAATTGTGCTACCGACATAGTTTTTCGCACTAATATCTGCATGATAGGAGAGGCTAACCTCTCTGCCACTGTTCTCACTATGCTGTTACGACTGTCCCTTACTCTTCTTAAAATTGAGGCTGTTTTCTTGCGTATGATAGCTGGAAAACTATCAGTATGTGCTTGCGCAAACATGCCTGAGGCACTGCAGAATCTTGGCAGTCGCAACAGCATTCTGAAGGCATTATTATATTGGACGCGCAGGACATCCAGCGATTTTTTCGTATAATTGACCCATAGACTACCCATAGACCCATAGATTAATGATCTTTAACTATAATTTACGCTTGTAGGTTCGGCACTAAGTACCTATTTCGTTTTTCTGCTAGAAATATATTTGTAAGAATTTAAAGATTAACACTATGGACAGTATTAGTAACATCATTAGTTTTGATCAATCATCCGAGCAACAGAGTAGGTATGTCTTTCCGAGAATGTTGTTCTAGTGGTTAGACCATCGATATATAATGGCTTGCATATAGTGTAGTGTTATTTATCCATTTAAGTATGTATATACAAAAAAAACTATACTTACAAGTATTAGTATCAGTTTGTCTGGTTTCCATAGTAGGTACAGCCTCTGCCTAGTTTGGGATCAGATGACCGTGCGTGGAATTGTCCCAAGTTATTATTATTATACTTTCTTTAAAATCCACTTAGTCATTGTGTATTGTGTGTTCGATCAGAATTGAATGACTAAAGATTTACTAAATATTTATCTCCCTTTCCTAAACTAAGTATCTTAGATATCCAAGACTCACTTCTATATAGAATAAATGGAATAAGCACTGAGCTACGATTATCCAGACAGCCTTCTCGGCTTATTACCTTTCCCAATGCTCTATTCACTTTGCGCTCTGTTTCCTGCATTACATTTTCTTCCTACCTATACTTATCTATCAGCGATACTATCTGCGATAGGAAGGTATAAACAGGAATAGGTACTTTCCAGTCTTGCTAAAAGGACAAGTTAGTTATATGATCACGACGAAAGAAGTAATTCTCACTTACAAGAAAAAAAGACATACAGTCCAAATATTCAGTGACGGGCCTGTTGGTCTAGTGGTTAGACACACTGTCCGCCGACCAACAGGTCGTTGGTTCGATTACCACCAAGTGTCTGGGTGTTTTATCTACATAAATATGTATAAAAAAGTACATATGTATTAGTATCAGTTGTTTGGTTTCCATAGTACAGGCTCTGCCTAGTTTGGGATCTGATGAACGTGTGTGGATTGTCCCATGATATTATATTATTATTATTGTTGTGCTCCGGTGTGAAGGGCACTGTAGCTGGTGAAATTACTGGACACAAAAGACTTAATATCTAATGTCTTAAGGGTCGGCAACGCGCTAGTGATTCTTCTGGTGTTGTTAGCGTCTACAGGCTGCGATGACTGCTTACCGTCAGGCGGGTCGCACGCTTGCTTGCCACCATGGTTGTATAAAAAAATATTTTATCTTTACATAAAATCGTTTTAAAAACAAAAATATCTAATGAATTGAAATTATTGTAAATATAAAGAGACACCGTGACCTTCAATGAAGCTTTTCTTCAACTCTTAATATCCGTCATGGAAAACAACGGAGGATTCGCATTAAAGAAAATTTCAATAAACTTAGGCGGGGGTGCGCCCCGAGAGAGGAGGGAGAGGTTTATAAACGCGACCCTGATCGGCACGAGACGTCCCGGCGGTCGATCGAACCCACCCTGCTACGTAATTGAACGTACCCTGATAACCTGGATTGGTATTGTTCTAGACAATGATATTATAAGGTAATTAAAAACTAAACCCGACTACGGATAAAATCGCAGTCTAATAATGTGATATTATATAGCCTATGACCAGCGCACAATCAAGACGCTTCTAACGACACCCTACTTGTCAAATTATGTTAAGTAGTTATGTAAGCTAATTAACACAATTTGAATCAGTAGCACATCACCCACGGATGCTTTGACAGTGTCACTTCGTCTTAATTATACCTACTTACTGAATAATCACATCAAAACAATCGAAAATACTATTATGTAAATTATCCAAATACACAAACAAATTTTCTAGATATCAATAAATCACATTTAATTTGTTAGTATAAATTAATTCTGTGCCACTTGTACCTAATCGCCGATTGCTCAGTAGGTAACGTATATATTACTTATAATATCATTGGTTCAATTAGATAAACGCAGGCCCTGAAAAGACAGTAGACTTTATAGACCATCGCTTCGGAAATAATCTTGGAATTATCAAGTTAAAACTGTATCTGGTACAGTCATTTTGGTATCATCTAAAGTGATTTGGTATCATCTAAAGTGATTTCATCGGGAGCCATCAATAAGAAACAACGACACATTTTGGAAGTTTTTTGGACATGCAAGATTATCAGGATGATTCTTATAATTCAATTGATTCATTGATAATCTAAACGTTCTAACTGATGCTTTTCGTTGGGACATTCAACCTTTTCAACTACTATAATAGATCCAACTGGATCCAACCGTTTATTTTCTTTTTGACAGCACCAATAGAACGTAACTGCGTCATGTTACGCAAAAGTTCACTTAAAGTGAAGTTCACTTTTAAAAGTTCACTTTAAGTGAACTTTTGCGTAACATGACGCAGTTACGTTCTATTGGTGCTGTCAAAAATTAACCATTTATCTCATCTCAACTCGGAGTTTAGATTTCTGTGCATGTAAACTACTTAAAAAGTAACATTAAAATTCTTAAATCAATTCTAGGAAAACAATTCCATACGCACTTAAAAAAAGTTACTAATCTTCCCAAGTAGTAGGTATGAAAACAAACACAGTATATCAACAAGAGAGCCTACAGAACACAGTTGCCGCGATAAATTTGATAAATTAATCTCTCGCCGTGGTCCGTTGGACAAGGACGAGTCATTGAACTACGAATACAGTTCATTGGATACGATATAGTCAGAAGTGGGATTTTTAACTAAACAGTAAATAAAGTTATTATTTTAGCATGCCTCACAACCCACATATCTGGAGTCATACATTAGTCGTATTATAGCTTGGATGGAGCCCAGAAGTACGAGTATATGTATGTATAGCTTGCGTCAAAACCGTAGATTTAGAATTTTTCAACAAATCAAGGCAAACGTGGCAGTAGCGAGATTTGTTACACTAAAATATGAACGTAGTTAGAAAGAAAAAAATAGAAGTTTGAGTCTTAGAAGCTTCTGCCTTTTTTTTCATACTTCAACATAGGATACACAAAACAGGAAATAATATTTGCTTATTTAGTCTCGACGTTTAGTTTGATCACAAATATCAACATAAATCTCTCGAATTTAGTTCTTTAGTTTCTGTTTTCGCACTTCTGCGGCGTTATCCGAGAGGCTTTGTGGAATTGGAGGGGGGGATGGGGACCGAGCATTCCTCCCGTTGCCAGGAGACGGCGATATTACGTTACTTACCTATTAGTCTGAGAATTCTTTACAAAACTCTTTTTAAGCTTGCTTGTTAGAAGGAAATATATTACAAGAACTACACACATCAAAAGTGTCTAGGGATCAACATATATTTTTGCAATAACTTTTCTCCTGATTGATATTAATTAAAATTTTCTTTAAGGATTCATCAAATAAAGTGTTTTCGTTTGTCACAGTAACGATAAACCAAGTCACCTTTGCATTAATAAAGAAATTTGCCATTTTCCTAATAAAGGGATTTTTGACATTTGAACCACTAACACAAAAGTTCGAAAAAAAGACTGAAATAACAGTTTTCTTTAAAATTTTATTGGGTAACTTAAACAATTAATAATCCGTGTTTCTACCGCGAACACTAACAACACAAGAACATCGGTTTGGCATACTCAAAATGAGTTCATCCAAATCACGCTGTGGAATGGCCGCCCATGTTCGTTGCAACAACAAAAAAAGGTCTTCTTGCGACTGGATACCCTCCATATTCGGCAGAGCTCTTCTCTGTAGCATATCCCATGCATGCTCAATCGGGTTCAAGTCTGGCGACTGAGCAGGCCAGGGCAGGACATTGATGTTAGCTGCGGCGAGAGTCTGTCTTACAACTCTTGCGGTGTGCGGTCGTGCATTATCATGCATTAACTGAAATAAGGGACCGATTTGCACTTGTAGAGGAACGATGACGTCTGATACAATCGTCTCAGCATAAATTTGAGCGTTGAGGTTGCCTCTGATCCAAATCAACTCAGTTCTTCCGCCGATCCAAATACCCGCCCATACCATGATGGTTCCACCACTATAAGGATGGACTTCCTGGCAGGATTTTAATCGCTGTTGGCGTCCAGGGGTTCTCCAGTGTCGTATACGTCTTGTATCCGGTCTCATACCAAAACGAGACTCATCAGAAAAGCACACGAAACGCCATTGTTCTTCTGCCCAATTTCTGTGTTCAAGAGCCCATTGATATCGAATCCTACGATTGTGCATTGCTATAGGTGGTACCCGTAGTGGTCTTCGGGAATGAAGGTTCACTTCATGCAAGCGGTTTCTGACTGTTTGGTCGCTAATTAAGTTCCCTGAAGAGTGATGAAGCCTCACGGCTAACATCATGGCAGTTATTGTTGGAGCTCTTCGAGTTAAGATTTGAATATATCGGTCTTGTCTCCGTGTGGTGCAGCGATACCGTCCTCCATGGCGCTCAGCCACGGTACCAGTGCTTCGGTAACGTGTCCAAAGTCGACTGATAACACTCTGACTTGTATTCAGAGCTAAAGCCACAGTACGTTGCCGGGAACCAGCTTCTATCATTCCCACGGCTCTGAGCATTTCTTCCCTGCTTAAATGACGTCGCCGCTCCATAATAACGTTGGTTTTAATCAGTAGTAGGGAAACAGTAGCACTAATAATGTCTTCAATGCGTTGTATGTTTTTATAGGGAAAATATTGACAGCTGATTTTCATCTTTTACTCGAATTTGATTCACAGTTCCTGATTCAAATTATGAAATGCACCAAAAAGGATCCATATAAATTTATAAAATCATAAATTTATTACAAAGCCACATCTCAATCTCAAGAAATCCGCTTAAAAATGCTTGATCCCTAGACACTTTTGATGTGTGTATTAACACTGCTTCTAGTTTTTTTTGTTATTATTCAGATAATTAGTAGCCATTTTCTCAAGGGCACTTACAAATTTTACTTAATTTGTATCAGCTGTTTCAAAAACAGCTGTAACGATGTCTTTGAAATTTACGGTATGCAAAATTTTGGGGGGCTAAAATTTGCGATATTACGTTACTTACCTATTAGTCTGAGAATTCTTTACAAAACTCTTTTTAAGCTTGCTTGTTAGAAGGAAGTATATTACAAGAACTATTAACACTGCTTCTAGTTTTTTTTGTTATTATTCAGATAATTAGTAGCCATTTTCTCAAGGGCACTTACAAATTTTACTTAATTTGTATCAGCTGTTTCAAAAACAGCTGTAACGATGTCTTTGAAATTTACGGTATGCAAAATTTTGGGGGGCTAAAATTTGATCTTCGCCGAAAAAAACAAGTCTTCTCCGATCTTTCGCTTACTTATTAAAGTCAAAATGGTATTTAGCAACTTGCAAATAAGCAAAAATTTTTAAGCATTAAAAAATTGTTTTATAACCTAACTACTTAGGTAATACCATTGATATTGCTATTACTTATAAGTACATATAAGTGCAAAAACTGTAAACCTTCTGGTTTTTTTTATCGTAATAAATTAGGGGTCGCCCATTAATCACGTGATGTTTTTAGCAACTTTTTAACCCCTCCCCTCCCCTCCCTCCTGGTGATATGTGGTGAGGTTTTAAAATACGTGTATTTTTTTGTACAACCTAAATTGAAATTTTCGGAATAAGTATTATCTTTAAATACAGGTAAAATGTTGGAGAAGTCGTTGCCGGCAACGGTGAGTCAAGGCCACGTGCCGCTGTTTGGTTTAGAAATCGTGCATTCAACCAGCAAAATAAATACACGTGATGTCTCATTATACACCTCCTGGTGATATTTCGTGATTTTTTCGGATCCCTTCGAGCCTCACGTGATTAATGGACGCCCCCTTAGTCTTTAGTAAGAGTTCCGGGGACCTATTGATGGATTCGAAAAAAAATATATAAAAAGGTCCACTAGCAAGCATTTTTGAGATACTTACATTAATGAAATATTTAACTAAAACGACACTGCGATACCCATTCAAACGACTGCCTAATCAATTCAGTACGATGTTTTGTAAACTAATACAAAGCTCAGACTCGTTCGTCAAAAGGAAAGACAAGCTTACGAAAAGTCCACAAAATTGAAAATCCAATTGTAGTGTGAAGGTTGCATCGGAAATTCAGTAATCAAACTTTACTATTGATCGGGTCGCCGCCGGTCGCACTGGTAATAGGACAATAGTAACAAATTATCAATAGAAGAATACTTTTTAAGCAGTAATGATTAACATGTTAGACTGATTGCTATGTAAGTTGTTCTAGAGTTCTTAAGTAAATACAAGACTTGCTTAGAGTGAAGGTGAACATCGTGAGAAAACCTGCATAGGTAGAGTTGACCTTACGGAAACCTGAGTGACTGGAGTCGAAACGGTCTAGTGGCCGGCAATGGCGGTCCGAGAGGGGGGGGTCGTAGGGGTCATGACCCCCCCAATATCCATATTCGTACACGGCAAAATTGGGTAGCAATTAACTCTAACCTAGTCTAGGTACAACACCAACGGGACCGTCAAATTTGACCCCCCCCCCCAAATCGTTGGCTGCGACCGCGCCTGGTGGCCGGTGCTTCGTATTAATTTAGTTATAGTATTGAGTATGACCCGTTGGTTGTCCGGGTAAGAATAGCACCCTCCCATCTCTTCCCGTTGAGTGTCCGTAGGATGGCACTGAGGGAAAACAAGAAGACGGGCAGCAGCGTCTTTCTATTGGATTACCTACCACCTATACTGAGATACACAAGACGCTTGCTAAACGTGGGGATTATGGCAAACCCTCTCCTCTAAAGGGAGGGCTGTTGTTCAGCAGTGGACATGTTTCGGCTGCTGCTGCTGATGATGATGATGATGATGTTGATGATGATGATGATGATGATGATGATGATGATGAAGATGATGATGATTGAGAATGCAACGCAACAGTAAAACTGCTTGGTAATACAAAATGTTATCCTCAAGCCAAGAAAATGTATGAATTGGTTACTGAGTTACAAATGAATTTAAAAAATCATTTTCAAACTTATTTGAAACGGTGGTAGGTCTCATGTGCAAGGGACCATCCAGGTAGGTACCACCGCAGTGTCAGATATGCTGCCGCTAAGCAGCAATGTGTACCTAACATTGCTGTGTTCCGGTGTGAAGGGCACTGCAGCAGTGCTGTTAAAATACTGGACACAAGAGACTTAATAACGGTGACGAGCGGTAGTGCAATGCAGCTGTCTATAGGGCAGGCGTCTCGCTTACCATGAGACAAGTGTCTTCATTGACCCAGCACTAGGTCGAAAAAAAAATTAAAGGTATTTAAGAGCATCATGTAAATGAACATTTTTTGTTTAACATACTTTGTATAAATAAGTTGTTTAATATAAATTTCTAAACGTACAGAGTAATATGTACCTACATCTAGATAACATACGAACACAAAGATTCCTCCGGTCGCGCGAACAATGATTGATATTAAACGACCGCGCGATAGCGGTTTATTGCGACACTGCTTAAATTATTATTAGAAAACACAAATGAAAGTTTCTAACCAATCTATAAATGTGGGCATTTTATTTACGATTTGTGTTGCCTTGAAAATAGCAATTCATTTATGTACTGTTTTTAACCGGCTTCAAAAAGAAGGTTCTCTATTCGACGCGTATGTATGTAATATTAATAAAAATGCGTAATATTAATATATGTTAGTCTATGTGGGCTTCTAAGCAAATTTACCAAATTTTATGGATGTATGTATGTATGTATGTATGTATGTATGTATGTATGTATGTATGTAAGTATGTATGTATGTATGTAGGTTTGTCCGCGGATTTCTCAGAAACTACAGGTCCGATTTCAAAAATTCTTTTTGCAATAGTTTGAGTATTTTTCAACTTAGGGTAGAGTACAAGTTTCATCAAAATCGGTCCGGTAGTTTAAGAGATATAAACTTTTTATGTTTTCAGTAAGTTACTGTAACGTAGACGTTCGAGTTGCGTGATAGTGCTGATACCTATTTTGCTAAAATAAAAGTCACTAAAAAGTGTTAAATAAACTATTTTTCAAAAAATAAAAACCGACTTCAAAGTAAATTACTATCTAAAAAGCATAAAATAACGAAAATATATTGAAGTCGGTGTCAGCTGGTGCTAGTGTTAGTTAACATGATGTGCTAGCATCGACTTCTATATATTTTCGTTATTTTATGCTTTTTAGATAGTAATTTACTTTGAAGTCGGTTTTTATTTTTTGAAAAATAGTTTTGCTATTTTCAAGGCAAGCATTAATTTTAGTATATTATTGGAATTGGTTCACAAGTGTTGACATTATTGTGTAACTAGTAAATAAATATATGACCCGTGGGATGTCGGGATAAGCATAGCACCCTCCCATTTCCTCCCGTTGGGTGTTCGTAAGAGGAGACTAAGGGAAAACAAGAAGACGGGCATCAGCGTCTTCCTGTTGGATTACCTATACTGCGATCCCCAAGCCGCCTGCCAAGCGTGGGGATTATGGCAGCCCCTCCCTTCTAAGGGGGAGGCCTTTGTTCAGCAGTGGACGTAGTTCGGCTGCTGATGATGATGATGAAATAAATATATGCAATACGATAACAGCACTCTACACCTATAAGAGTGCAAAAATCAAAGACACAATAATTAAAATATACCACAGCTTCCGATCATGACCTCAATTCTCTACAAAATACAAGTTCATATCTCAGGCCGTACTATACTCTTACTGTGAAGCTTAGCAGTTTAATAATCGTCCAAGTTATTGGACAAAACGCACAGAATAGACTGTAATTGTTGGTTAATAAATCAACCTATATAAACAAATCGAAAATATTTTATTGGTTATGAAAATGTTAATCAAAACCTATTTGAGAAAACACAAATTATTAATTTAACGTGTTAGAATGTATTTCAGTTAGCATAGTATTTGTATAATAGTACAATGTATTATTTGTTGTGATTTAAGTAGAGTTAACTTACCTCGTACGCCGCCCACGGCCGCCCTGTGCGCACTGTGATAACGCCCGCCCTGGCGGCTTGCGCCCGCCCGCTTGGGGACCAATGATTATTAAAATAGAGGCGACATTCTTAACTCAGTCACGTTTTAAAGTTAGATATCTTTTTAAAAAGTAGTATGGAAAGTAATCATTTTAAATTTAAAAAAAAACGTGCAAAAATCTATAAAGTTCAATTTCAAACTGATGTGTACAAAGTTGTTAGTGTACATATATACTTACACTTTACATATTTGTATAAAGCAACAATAATTTGACTAATAGGTAACTTGGCACAGTAGGTAAGAGAGACCGAGGAAGACGGTGGCGGGGTTGCGACCCATGTGATAGGTTCCCGGGGACTACAATCCGCCCCCCCCCCGGCGGCGGTCTTAAAGGCAAGGCACTGAGGGGTAGGTACTTGGTGCAGATCGCACTGGAGTGCCCATGTGCCAAAAAGTAGTATGTAAAGTAATCATTTTAAATTTAAAAAAAAATCGTGCAAATATCTATAAAGTTCAATTTCAAACTGATGTGTACAAAGTTGTTAGTGTACATATATACTTACACTTTACATATTTGTATAAAGCAACAATAATTTGACTAATAGGTAACTTGGCACAGTAGGTAAGAGTGACCGAGGAGGACGGTGGCGGGATTGCGACCCATGTGGTAGGTTCCCGGGGACTACAATCAGCCCCCCCCCCCTCCGGCGGCGGTCTTAAAGGCAAGGCACTGAGGGGTAGGTACTTGGTGCGTTCCTCAAAGAAGCGTCGAAACGCTACTTTGAATCCGCGTCCCGTCACGCAAACAGTTTAATCCGCACCGCCGCCGATTACGCCCCTAGTCCTTCTGACTCGCGCCGCAGACCACGGCACGTACTGCTCGACCCTCCTAACCCCATGACGGTCCTATTGGACCGGGATGCGCCGACCCCTCCCCGACAACCGTATGCTACACTAGCTATCAGACACCGGTCTCGCCGGCGAGGCCGAAGGGTCGTACGTATGCGACCGCAACGACGTGCATCACCCCACTGAGTTTCTTGCCGGTTCTTCTCAGTGGGGGCGCGTTGTGAACCGGCGGTAAACTCAGCCCTCTCTTAAGCGACAGCCCAAGCCGAGGCCGTGCCTCCCTGAGGTGCCCTTGAGCTCGTCGCTACTTCTGCCGTAAAGGCTAGAGCGCTTTAAGCGCTCGCCTCCTATTGTCCGGTGAAGCTGTAATGGCCATCTGCGGCCAACAGCGTCTATCATTCCCAAAAAAAAAAAAGTACTTGGTGCAGATCGCACTGGAGTGCCCATGTGCCAAAAAGTAGTATGGAAAGTAATCATTTTAAATTTTTAAAAAAATCGTGCAAAAATCTATAAAGTTCAATTTCAAACGGATGTGTACAAAGTTGTTAGTGTACATATATACTTACACTTTACATATTGGTATAAAGCAACAATAATTTGACTAATAGGTATCTTAGCACAGTAGGTAAGAGAGACCGAGGAGGACGGTGGCGGGATTGCGACCCATGTGGTAGGTTCCCGGGGACTACAATCCGCCCCCCCCCCCCCCCCCCCGGCAGCGGTCTTAAAGGCAAGGCACTGAGGGGTAGGTACGTGGTGCAGATCGCACTGGAGTGCCCATGTGCATATACTCTAGCACTACTAGAGTTCTTTGAGGTCTTGAGTTAGGTTTCGACTAGACAAGCGTTATTGCGTTTCCCTATCAGGAAATTCATGCCAGCCAGCGACGCGCGGCTCTAACCTATGCACGGAAAATACCAAGATACTTTGTCTTTATTAGGTTCTACCTAACAATGGTAATACGTCTCTCAAGAAATTCTTATGTCTTTCAACGTGCCGAAGTTTTAACCTAGCCTTTCTTAGATTCTGCCGGGCTCCCACACATAACTGCGAATTCGCATCGCATCGCCAATATCTGCGAGAAACAAATGAATATTTCCATACAAATTCCTGCGATGTGGCGCCGCATCGCATCGCATCGCAGTTATGTGTGGGAGCCCTAACATAATCGCTCTAATATGACTGACTTCTCTTTTGTCGCAATAACGTATTAATCTATGATTTAATAACAGATCATGGAATAGGATTTAAGTCTATTGTAGAATTTTCGTAATAATTCAACAAGTCATAAAATGAAATATAGAAAGCCAAGTCGGAACTCAGCACATCACATGCACTGATGGCATAGATAAGTAGTTAGTACATTTGTTCCTAACGCACATAAAGCTAGCTCACTGATAACATTGCCTTTGTTACTTAATGAACCGGAAATTCTGTGCTCGTAATTATATGGATAGAGTTGATTCTGAGTATTGATTGCGGGTATAGAAGCGTGGTTTTCAGTTTTGATAGTAGGCCCATATTATTATAGACGCCAGATACCTTTTTTTCACTTGAGAAACTGCAAACGGTCACCAGGAGCTGTGGGGATCTTCGAAAGATCCCCGGGAGCTGTGGGGCTCGACCGGGGTATTTGGGATTCTTACCCACTAAAACCCCCGCGGATGTCGCATCGGCACATGAGAGGGGGAACCCCAGGGCTCTCCGGTGGGATCTGCACCAGGGGCCCCTCAGTGCCTTGCCTTTGAGCCCGCCGCCGGGGGGCGCATTGTAGCCCCCCGGGAACCAGTCACGGTGCTCACGGGGACGGGGGTCGCAACCCCGCCGCCGTCCTCCTCGGAGTCGCCGCCGTACTCAATGGACGTTCAAAGGGCCCACACCCCGAACGTCCAGCGACTCCGAAGGGGGCTAGTTACCTAGTGCACCGTTTTGTCTAGTAGGGGACCGACCACAAGGGCGTAACCAGTATTTTCAAAATTGTGAATAATTAAGTATACCAGGTTAGTACCTAGGTAGTTTAGTACTTAGATAGATCAAAAAAGTAGTGACAGCTCTGTGGGCGAACGCCTATGTTTTATAAAGGACCTTGGCAAGATCTACTTTAATCTAAATTAATAATTTTGCTACTTTTTACTTCCATTTTTAGCCTCAGTTTTTAGCTGGTGGGGCAAGCAGGGCTACCAACTTGCCCGTAGATTTAGGAATCTTACTTACCAAACAACATGGAAAATAAAAATAAAATATTAT
The DNA here is from genome assembly GCA_911728495.1 of Furcula furcula. NCBI lineage: Eukaryota > Metazoa > Arthropoda > Insecta > Lepidoptera > Notodontidae > Furcula > Furcula furcula. Next base: position 21,190,049 of record OU452255.1, read on the forward strand.
TTCCTTTGATTTATTTTTACCTCATTAAGGGCCATTAATTGCTACCCCGTGGTCGAAATGGGTAATCAAAATTTCAAAGTGAGGCTACTATATCGGGAGTGGTGTCATATGAGAGGGCTTCATTTGTAAATCTCTAAACAGATTTTCATTTTGGTTAATCAAAAATTACAAACATATACCTACCGTCAGACGTTCGGCCAGCGTTTGCAATGTAGGTAAACGCAAAAAAATGTGTTTATTTACGACATCACATTAGAAACCTCTAAAATTATCAGTGTTTCTCCACTATACTATACTATGCATGTATTATACATATAAACCTTCCTCTTGAATCACTCTTTCTATTAAGAATAACCGCGTCAAAATTCGTTGCGTAGTTTTAAAGATCTAAGCATACATAGGGACAGACAGACAGCGGGAAGCGACTTTGTTTTATAATATGTACTTAGTGATTTTAATTTTGTTTTCGGTATTTTTAGGGCATTACTTTTAAATCGGATTTTTTATAAGTATGTATTATTTTTTTAACTTACATACTTTACAAATCGGTTTGTAAAAAATAAAATAAGTAAAGTAGTTAAGTATCGATCGGTCCATAATAATTATACAAAGCTGCTTGTATAACAAAGGACTTTAAAAGACATTCATACTATTACCCTATGCAGATAGTATAACTAGGCGCCTTCACCCCAATCTTCCTATCCCCTTATTGGGTCACGGAGAGCTACGCACCTCAACTGAAGCGCTCTTCAGAGTAAGCACCCCACTCTGATGCTACAATTTTTATATAACTTAATAAATTAGTCTTTATGGCAAAGGGACAGGGTGCAAAATCGCGAGCGTTTGCTCTCATGCACTTACGTAAAAGGTAATAACAAAACTTTGAAAGCGATACCATAGAGTCGTCAGAATAGAGGCTGTTTACAGAACTGTTCTGTCGTCTATTGCAATAAGAATTACTTAGTTGGCACGCGGTTTAATATTTATCAAATAATCTTGTTCAATCATAATCGTACACAACATGTATGCTTGCAGATTTTACATATACCTACTTGCAGATTTTAATGCAATCCGAAAGGAAGTGTGACTACGGCAAAGCCAAAAGGAAGTGTGTGTGTGTGTGTGTTTAGCAGTCCACATAATAATATTATCTATGTATGTTTGTATTAACTTATGTTCCACCGTAACGCCTAAACCACAGATTCGATTTTGACGTATATTATATTCCGAGTGAGAAGCTCTAAACTTAATACCTAAAAACTCAGATGAATTGACATATAATTCATCTAAGGTTAAAAATATTGTAATCTGACTACGAAACAAGGAATTAATGACCCCCACTTTTTAGCTTTCATATTGATTTTGTTCGTATAACTGCTATTCACAAATGTCGGTTAGGCACATTAAACCTCTTCCTTCTTCTTACTAAATATCTGACTTCCTAGCGCCGAATGCTGTAATCTGTAGACTACAAAACGTTGACGAATAAAGCCTTTTAAAAAAAAAATTGAACCGACTTCAATATCACTGAAAAGTATAAAATAATTTAAATATATATTTATTTTTACAAACAATGCATTTAAATATTATTGAAGTTGGTGTTAGCTTACCTGCTGTGTATATTTGGCACCAACTTCAATAATATTTAAATTATTTTATACTTTTCAGTGATATTGAAGTCGGTTCAATTTTTGAAGTGAAACTTCTTATGCGACTTCCAAAAATGTTATCACATAACGCGTTAAGCGTTAAATGAATCACCTTAACGCGTTATCGCTTAACGCGTTAAGTGATAGGTGTTAAACGATAGGCGATAGGCGTAAATTTGTTAAGGTTATGAAAGCGCTCATGTGACGCGATTATTCCCAGTCGTCACCACTGGCAACGTTCCCACTGGTGACAAACGGGAAAAAAAATCCCATTTGTCGCCAGTGGTGACGAATGAAACATTAAATTCCCAGTTGTTACCAGTGGCGACAATTGAGACTTTTAATTCCCAATTGTCGCCACTGAAATAAAAAAAACATAATCACCATCATCATCATCAGATCGTCAGTTTATTTTTGGCACAGCAACATGCTGAGGCAGCATCTTTTTGGACCCGACACCTTTGGAATTTTTTTACTATTAATTTTTACCTACTTTGTTATTTTGAGTGTCAAATAAATGTATTTTCTTTCTTTCGTCGGAAGACGTCCACTGCTGAATATAGGGGCCTATTCCCAGTAGTTTTACATTTTGTTCTACATGTATGATTACGAGGAAAAAAAATCCTACTAGCTCTACATGACTGAATGTGGAATGCATTAAATATATTTTTTTCATTCATAGTAGTTCTACACCAGGCAGCCGCAACATAGAACATCGTAATTGGTCTTAGGCAATTGGGGTAAATTTAATGGCGGATATAGTTCTCTCACTCCCACAATATTACTCGCTCTTTCTTTCATGACATTCCCGCCATTGAATGTCATTGCTTAGCTAAGCTTAGCTTGTTTACGTGCGTTCTAGAACTTTAAATTACAGTAATTTGGAAAAAATTGATAATTTTTGAAATATATATCGTGATTCAATATTGCTATTTATCTAATTAAGCTTGTGATAGCCTACTTTGGTTAAAATGAGGTATAAAAAGTGTGAGATATGTGGCTTTAAATCCGAAAGAAAAGATGGCAAAAAACGTTGTTTTATGGCCAAATATCCTCTGGATGAAGTTCGGTAAGCAGATTATTGTTATTTTTTTCTATCCTTTCTATATTATTAGGCGAAAATATCAACAATTAATTATAATCCATCAGTCATCATCTTTTCCTTGAGAAAAATAGAGAGGAGGTATAGCATATCTTTTATATATCGATATTAGTGAAGTGTAAAATAAAATATAATCACTGGGCAAAGGGCATTTTTAAGAACCCTGCGACGTAACTATTTTCTGAAGTACTTATATAAAATTATTAAAAAAAAGATCATTATCTCATCACTAGTATATATTTAGATGGTCCATGTTGCGTTACACACACCAATACGCGCACACACATACACAAATTGAGTCATACAATAACACATTGAGTTACAATGTGTGTGAGAAAAAAACAATAATATAATATATAATATTTAAATCTAATATATAATTGACAGATATACTGACAGATACTTTAACGGTCAATCTTATCATCCTCCTACACAGTTAGCTACCGTGGGTAATTTTGTTTCAGAGAAAACAGGATCTGTGACAAGCAACATCTTGATGCTGAGCTTCTACGTGTCAAGCAAGTCCTGCAGTCAGTTGCAAGTTTCGCGCCGTGACCGTCTTTATCACGTGAACGTGTGGCATCCTATATAGTGGCATCCTACAAATGACTTGGACATTAACACCTAAGCTATCCAGTGACCAGATTATGTATGTATTCGGAACGTTGTCGTAAAATATCAAACAAATTACCTGTTATAGTTTATCAGTTTATTTATTTTGTTTATTGCAGGTAGAGGACATCTAAAACGAAAGAAAGAAAAGTAAAAAATATTTACATGTGTTTTTCTTTATTAATAAAATAATATGTTATTCGTAATGGCGTTTTATTGTAAACAAATTTCAATAAATTGAACCTGGTGCCATTGGGTTTGTTTTAGCATCACTAAAACATACCCAGTGGAGCCAGGTTCTGTTGGGTTATTTTTATTTTATATGAGTACCAAGGAAAAAAATCGATATCGACAGAATTTATATGGCACGTCTCTAAATTCTATTCGTTATGTTGCTAGGACTGATTGTTCAGTCGACCTGTCATTATTTCATCAGGTTGGCTATCCTGAGGTACTACTTTTTTGACATTTGGGTTACTTTTTTTTATTGTATGGAGTCCCGTCTCTTCTTACGGTAGTATTACATACTCTTTGTTCTACACGATGACGTATTAGAAAATTGGAACTTTATTAGTGTGCAGAATACTTTTATTTTGTTCTTGTGGGGGAAACCTTCGATAAGTTCACCCGGTGGTAGTCAGCCAGGGTATATCGGATTAGTATCCACTAAAACTTTCGCGGCTGTTGCATCGGCACCTGAGAGACCATTATTCATGAGGCTTCCTTATGTCCTATGCTACCCTGATACTTCTGGTATAAATTGAAGGTCACACTTGGATATGAAACATCAGACCTCACTTATGTGGTAAAACCTTCTAATTACCTCTCCTGCTCTAGTAGTAGGTACTTCTGGTATATACGAACCACAGGTACAAACTGATAACTAGGTACTTGATATCACAAAAGAGATGAAGCCTCTTTGTGCCCTCTGTTGTCCTAGTACTTCTGGTACAATATTTCTGGTACAATAACGTCATTGAGGTCGCTGGTAAAATTCTCTTCGATCGATTTCCTGAGATCTTTTCATTTTCGCTTCTGAGATAAAACTTCTAAGTAATATAACTTATATCTAGTATTACATTCGCGAGTCCACACAATAGACGCGACCGTAAAAAAATATGGAAAAGATACTACGTAACAGGTAAAGTGGACGTCTTCTGTCTGCTGATGATGATGACTTCCTATATCCGATTGTTACCACTGGTGACAACTGGGATTTCATTTTCCCATTCGTCACCACTGGTGACAAATGGGAATTTTTTTCCCGTTTGTCACCAGTGGGAACGTTGCCAGTGGTGACGACTGGGAATAATCGATGTGACGCCGTCACTGAGTGAGTGGGTGAGTGGGTTTCAGTGGCTTTCAGTGGGTTCCAGTGGGTTTCAGTGGGGTTGAGTTGAGTTGAGTTAGTGTGTGTGTGTGTGTGTGTGGGTGTGAGTGAGTGAGTGAGGGACAGACCGACCGACCGACCGATCGACTGAGCGAGAATGAAGTTTCACTTCTTCCGCGCGGAGGGACTCCACGCACGCGCATTCTTTTTTTAAAAAGATTTTATTTTAAACTTTTTAGTGATATTTTCATATATAAATATTGAACCATCGAAGACCGTAGAATGATCTAGGTAGGTTATGATCACATTATCGTCTACATAGTTTTACATAATTCATGTTTCTTCAGAAAAAATATCCAGTCGTAATGAAATTTGCATGGAATCATCATAGTAGTTTACTCTCTAGAATAAAAAAAGAATCATCGAAATCGGTTCATAATTTTCAGAGCAATTTAATGGAGAACATCAATTTTATGGTTTTTACCAGATAAATTCTTCCTCATCGTTCAAGGTCCTCCAGGAAGTTCTTATCCGGTTGTGATAAATTTCACACAGATTCATTACAGTGGTTTCTTCTTTCGCATAAAAAAAGAATCATTGAAATTGGTAAATATTTGCCAGAGTTATGATCATTTTTGTCCTTAAAAAGCGACATAAAGTCATCTATATAGGCTTTCCTGCAGCTTTCCTGCGCAGTCACCATTCTTGTTTTTTCAGGAACTAAGTACTTATTACTAAGCAATATTTTTTTATGGGACCCAATCAATGGATTCAAGAATGGATGGAAGAAAGATTTTTTCAAATCGGTTCATAATTGCCAGAGTTATGCGCGAATATACATAAATATACAGACGAATTGAGAACCTCCTCCTTTTTTGAAGTCGGTTAAAAAACTGAATAAATTCATTGGGGGTCAAAGACAAATAATTCTGAATAAATATGTAGTTTTATTTTATCAATAACATAGACGTACTAAAAAAGATAGACGGAGCGCTACGAACCATCAAAATGAATCCAACGAACCTCCAACAAACTAAGCGCCTTCAAGTAAATACACAGATCACGCACACACATACACTAAAAACTAAGCGCCTTGTCCTTAGTATGATTCGCGCAGTCGTCGAGAAAACATCGAGAAAAAAAATAACAAAAAACAGAATTATGCCTTCCTGTGCAGTTAAAAGTTGCAAAAATAATACTAAGTCACAGAAAAAAAGCCACGGAATAACTTTTCACATGTAAGTACTTTTTATAAACTACGAGTTTTAGGTTATCAAAGTTCTACGAGAATGCAGGTGACATAACCTGGGAGGGTTGCCATACGTGATTTAAAATTTCCCCAATTGATTAAACAAATTTATATACAGTGTGTCCACAGAGTTGTATGTATTCACATAGGTGATCAGTGTTTATTTATCGTCAATCCTCAGTCGTTTTCCATTTGATCCTGAAATGTAACTTTATGAGAACGCTGCTGGTACCTAATTACTTAAATCTTATTTTGGTTACCAGAGTTAAATGTAATATCGTACTTTAAGGGATATTATTTATTCGGAATGTTTCTCTCAAGTAATTTTGTATATTTATGTTGCCATGTCACCTATTTGTGAATGAATTTATTAATTATTTTCTTACAAAATTAATCGATCTGTATGCTTTAACCATATTAAGATTACGATTACTGGTGCTTTTCTTATTATTTTTCGATTGTGGGAAACAGTTACATTACGACATTACAGAATTTACTCGGTTAAAATAGTAAAAAATATTATGATTTTCTTTTTGAAATAATAAATGATTTTTAAAGGTGCTCGGCAGTTAATATTTTTGAAGTGTATTGCAATGCAATGTTTCTAGTAGGTATTATTAGAGTATAATAAATATTTCAATCGTAGTAAAATTGCTGATGTTGCCTTTTAAATAATAGTGGTGCTCTCATTTATTTCTACTCTTTGTGTTACACTAAGATTGTTTTAGATTCCCAACTAATATTCAAACAAAAAGTAAATGGATAGCAGCAGTAAAAAATAGTCGGGATGATCCAGAATGGTTGCCATCAAAAGCCAGCGTTGTTTGTTCTGATCATTTTGATAATAATGACCTTTATACAACTTCAAGCCTATAATAATAGATCCGGTGGTAGTATGTAAAAAAATATTTTTGTGCAAGTGCCTCCGCGGGTCTTATACATAATAAAGATATTTTGACTTGGAATCTTGTAAACTCTTCCAAATTGTAAATGTGAGCTCAATGTAGCCTTTTCTAAAAAAAAAACTTATTTCATTGCTTTAATCTCAATAAGTGACTTGTAAGAACTTGCCTCTCTTTTTATTCTGCTACATTGAACACTCATAGGTTTTCTACTAAATATTTATCTAATATTAAATTTATAAGATTTTATCATTGTTTTATTCGTACAATATATTAATATATTGTATTATAAGACCCAATCCTATACCCAATTACCCAAGTGATTGGGAAAATTTTACGAAATGTGCAACACTCTCCATTAACACATAGATAAAAAAGTGGCTTCACTTTGATGATTCGCAGCGCTCCGTCTATCTTTTTAGTACGTCTATGATCAATAAACAATTTTGCGTTATTTCAGCAATTACAATTGAATCTAACTTAATATTTATAATTAATATTAATAACAATTTATAACAAGATAAATGAGAATTACAATATAGCATCACTTGCTCAAGCTTCAAGCTGCTTGTGTGGACACAAAAAGGCCAACTATTTGTACTAACTAAATGCAATATTATAAGTATAATCCTGAATAATAACTTATATAACTACATTTACGTTACATTCTGTGCAAAAGTGCACAGACGCGAGTATCGAGAGAAACCCTGCCATAATCGTAACCGTCAATAATAGTTAGGTACTTTGTTGTGGTAAATACCAGCCCTTGTTTATGTCCCACTGCTGGGCACGGGTCTCCCTTCAAGATGAAGGTGCTTAGGCCAGTCCACCACATTGGCCAAGTGCGGGTTGGTAGACATCACACGCCATTCGAAAGCTAGATAGGCTTTCTCAGACATGCAGGCTTCCTCACGATGTTTTCCTTCACCGAAAGCTAGTAACTATCGCACAAAGACGATTTGCACATGATTAATTAAAGAAATCAGAGGTGCGAGCCGGGGTTCGAACCTACGCACCTTATTTCCAAGGAAATCGCTCGCCCACTGAGCTGTTACAGCTATGCACCATAATAATACTTAACACATTCATTTTATAAAAATGTTTTTTGTACAATTTGAATAAATTAATACAATATTTTTATACAGGTGTCGATTTAATTACTGGCAAGATTCAACAGGGTTGATCAGCCCCGGTTACACTACCCAAGTCTCACTACACACCTGCAGCACATCGCTTTAAATACTTACGAACCTTAGTACTAAATAATTGGTTTTGAAGGGGTCCAAGAGTAACACCGAGTATCCGTAGATATACAGGGTGTGGTTTTGCATTTTTGCCATATTTGTAGACCTAACAGTTAAGGATTATGTTAATTGATTAAAAATAGATTAATAAGTCAGTGGCTAATAACTAAAAGATAATGAATGATTCATGATTAACGTTCAACCAGAATATGTGCTCTTGAGTGCTCAGTATAGGTCCCAAGGTTGGTAATTCCGCGCGTACTCTTGTTTACCTAATTTGCGCGAAGAGCGGTGCCAGACGGGGTTATTTTATAGTGACGGTTGCACACGGGATTTCTTTTCGTACCAAACATAAAAAATATTTCATAATTTTAAATCTATCATTTAATGATTGATTTATGTTCTTTAAAAGGTATATATCAACCTCCGTAAATATGGCAAGAATGCAGAACCACATCCAGTATTATTAATCAAAAAGGTACAAAATACCATAGTTTATTAGAACAACAAAGGTCAATGACATTTTCAATATGACAATGATTTATGAAAATATACATGGTTGCCCACCACCACCCATCCACCCATCTCCTCCTGTTGGCTGTCGTAAGAGGCCACTTAGGGAACACAAGAAGACGGCAGCAGCGTCTTTCGAGATTATGGCAACTCCTCCCTTCTAAGGGGGAAGCTTTTGTTCAGCAGTCTTTCAGTTGATGATGGCTTGGTGCCAAATACAAAGTTAGACTACAAGACCACTCGTACCGAGCGGGACAACTCACTCACTACCCCTAAAACCAAACGCCGGCTAAAAAAGCCTTATCCTGCAATCGATTACACCTTAGGGGTCGTCCATTAATCACGTGAGGCTCGAAAGGGGGGGGGGGTCCGAAAAAATCACGAAATATCACCAGGAGGGGGGAGGGGTTAAAAGTTGCTAAAAAACATCACGTGATTAATGGACGACCCCTTATTTGCTTATAGTTTACATCGAGTGATTGCAAGATAAGGAGAACAATCATAGACACTATGTAGACACTGTTCAATACTTAATATTGAGAGTGACACTCCACCGCATTGAAGGCTTGCCAGTTTTTAAATAGGCCACCTGTATATTTCTGTATTGCAAGTAAAAAGTCTGTTATAAGAAAAAAAAAAAACATTTTTTATAACGGACTTTTTACATGTGCGAACAAAAAATTAAACATGAATTTAAAAACAATTTGTATGTTTATTATTTTCATCCATATGTATTTACATTAAAGGCACTAAGGCATATTAATACTATTAACAAATACCTAATAGAGAGCACTGGTTTTATTATATAAAAATAGATCACTATTTTATACAGTAATTTCAAATATTCGAAAATCTTTTTTTATATTAGTAATATAGCGATCACATTAAAGTTGTTCGCGACAGTGACAGACATTATCTTCATAAATTAAAAAAAAACTAATAAAAACTATCACATAATACCTATTACAACATGGATGCTAATCTGATAATTTATAACATAAATAAAATTAGGAACCTACCCGCTATTTAGAGATTCCAATTCTACAGCTTCTTCCTTAACCAGTGTTTCTTAACAGGCAAAGCATTCTTGGTTTAAGCATTTAGGTTTTTTTTTTGTGTTATTTAAAATAGAACTGCCTTATACGGGCCCGTTGATCTAGTGGTTAGAGACCCTGTCCGCTAACCGATGGGTCGTGGGTTTCATTCCCACCAAGTGTCTGAGTGTTATTTATCTATTTAAGTATGTATTTACAAAAAAAAATGTATATAAGTATTAGTATCAGTTGTCTGATTTCCATAGTACAAGCTCTGCCTAGTTTGGGATCAGATGACCGTGTGTGGATTGTCCTGAGATATTATTATTATTATAATAATAAGTCCTGCAAAGGCCAAACTTTTGGACCACTCCATGGCAAGACATATATTTAGTCAAATGATCCCACATGAGTAAAAGGTTAAGAATCACTGTTATATTTTATTTTTTTAAATTTAAGTCTCATCTAGCTTTTATAATCTGTACATTTATAGTGCCGGAGAAACCGGGCATAAACATCCTACAGATAGCAAATAATCAGAGCCTACTATGGTTTATTTATCACCTTCAGGTGCAATGTTAATAATTATATCATTAACTAAGCCATTCTTATCACAACCATTAATCGTGATCGTTATTCTATTTTCCTCTTGGCCCTTAACTTCTGAGATATTAAATTCTTCGATTGGCTTCTGCACTAAAAGTGACAGATCCTTATCGATTGAGTTAATGTTCTTATCATTAGGCTTTAAGTTTAGTAAGTCTTTGTCCATAAAGGGTTTGAAAGAGAGAGAGTGCTCTTTCGATATCTTTGGTTCGAGGGAATGTGTCTCTGGTTTTATGTCTTTTATTGTTGGTATGTTCTTCTCGTCGATACCTTTTGAGTCTTCATTGTCTATGCCGAAGTGGACCGGATAGTGCATCTTTAGTTCTGATAGCAACCGGAATCGCAACGCACATATTGTACATCTGTAATTGAGACATATATAATTTATGTGAAACAGAAACAGTATCAACTATAAATTATCAAAGCACAAAAAGGCGTATACATTGTACCACACATATTTCAACTCGTCTCGTTAGCCTAACCTATCTTTTAATACCAAATTGATGTTTTTGAAGAAAAAAGAATACAATATGGCGGCTAATGGCTCCCATATTATTTTTTATTTTTTTAAGCAGCATATTAAAAGTCACAGTCCGTCAAGCCGTTTAGAATGTAGGTCGTGCCAAAGAAATATACATACATACATACTCTCAAACAACATATCCCTCGTCCATGGGCATTCGGGCAAAAAGAGACGTTACAGATAAAAAAACTCAATTTTTAAATATTTGAAGAGGGCGGACCACTCTCTTTATAATAGCAGTTAGGCTAATGAAATGTCTCTTTACACAAAATCATAGCCTTACTCAATAAACTCTAGTGCGGGATTGCAGTCAGCAATCCAACCTGGAAAGCGGTAAAGGACACTACGCTAACTTCGACCGGCTTTATGTTCCTCTGGTAAAATTGCCAATGCTTTGTGGAATGTCTTTTATTTATAAAGCCTATTTATCTCTTATTAAAGTGCCACAGCTTTGCCTGAGGGCTAAACGGGCTGACAAAGGGTCCTTTTAAAGAAAGAAATCACGAAAGTGTGACGTATACGCATCGATATAATATTTAAACTAGATTAGGTGTTACGGTCCGAAAAGTGGCATACAGAAATTGCGCTCTTTGTGTCACTATTTCTTTGGCCACAGGCTGACAAAATGATTTTTGCCGATAGGAGTGTCGCTACTGTCTATATTAAACTGTCAAACTACACGTTATTATCATAATAAAACTGTTAGTTCACGTTTCCGCCACCAGCACAGATAAGTCAGCAACCTCTGCGACCACATTTTAGATGTTATTTTGTTAGTAAATGTTTATATTATCTAGTTTATATATTATATCGATGCGTAGACGTATTAACAAATCTTAGAATCAAGACCATTTCCATCAATCCACCGTCTTTGCCAAGCAATGAATCTATGCGACATCTGTTTTTCTCGGTCAGCAGCGTGCTAGTGATTCCTCTGGTGATTCCTCTGGTGTTGCTAACGTGTATAGGCTGCGGTGACTGCTTCCCACCATCACTTTGGTAGTATAAAAAAAAATCCTAATCATTTGTACAGTTGTAGCATAACCGTCTGTTGTGAAGGGACGAGCGAAGTGATAGAAGCTGGATAAGACAGATCGAGCATAGCTATTAGAGTGGATTAACATGGACATGAATCTGTGCCAAACAAATGTATCATAAGCTACTCACTGGTATATATTCTGTCCAATGTGGCCTCTAATATGCTTGACCAGGTCATTGCTCTGAGCGAACCCTCGGTCGCAGAATTTGCAGCGATACGGCTTTTCCCCGGTATGTATCCGCTGGTGACGTTTCAAATGGTCCTTGCATGTGAACCTAGTAAATATGAATATTCTATATACTTTTAGACTTTCGCGTTCCATTGTTAAACTTTATTTTTATCGGGAATTAACGCGATTTACCTTATATTTTAGCTTGACGTTTCGGCCGGGTTGCACCAGCCGTGGTCACAAGCAGACTGGTTCAGCGAGACGGCTCCGTGCGGGAGGCAGAAATATCTTCGTCTACCCCCGTTCTTTCACTTGTAACGTTAAGCCCACTACACACTACACTCACAGTATCTGTATATTTAACCGCCGGCAAATAGCGAGGTTTTGTCATTTTAATCACTGGTTCCCATGTAGCTGATAACTTAAAGCCATCTTCCCGGTTGAAATTTTTATATTTTTTAATTTCAATCGCTTCACGAACAACTCTAGAGTAAAAGTGTCGATCGGTGGAAAGGACTTGTGGGCGATGAAACTCAATCCAGTGATTTGTATCCGACTGAAGTATATGCTCGGCAATCGCTGACTTGCTAATCTGACGGTTCTTCACAGCGGTGATATGCTCCTTAACCCTTTCTGCGATAGTCCGCTTCGTTTGGCCTATATAGGAGCTACCACAGCTGCAATTAATTTTGTAGACACCTGGTGTTTGTAATGGCAGAACATCCTTTGCAGTACCTACAACGTTGCTTACCTTGGACCCAGGTACGTACACAATGGGTACAGAATATTTCCTTAACACTGCACCCATTTTGTCCGTCACTCCCCTGATATAGGGCATGTAAGCAGGTTGTCTCTTGACTTCAGGACGTCTGCATTTCTTCTCTGATCGCCTCGGCCGTCCACTCGTTCTGTAACCGTTTTTCACCAGTACCCCCTGAACATGCTTGAGCTCCTGTTCTAAATGTTCAGGGTCACAAAGGTCGTATGCTCTATTGTTGAGCGATGTAACTACGGATTGCAGATGACGGGGGTGATGATGTGAAGATGCGTGCAGGTATCTATCAGTGTGTGTAGGTTTGCGGTACACACAGTGTGACACAGTTCCATCTGTTCTCGCAAAAATCTTAACATCCAAGAACGACAACGACCTGTCCGTCTCCAATTCATATGTGAACCTCATGTTTGGGTGTAAGGAGTTAAGATGTTCTATATACTGAACTACTGCCTGTTCACCGCCTTTGATGATGCAGAATATGTCATCAACATATCTCTTCCACAATCTGATTGTCTGGGGCCCGAGACTTAAAGCCCTTTCCTCAAAATGTTCCATCCACAGATTGGCAAGTACAGGGGCTACAGGACTACCCATTGCGACGCCATCGATCTGTAGGTAGTATTGTCCTTGAAAGAGAAAGTAATTTCCATCTAAACAGTTCTTTAGTAGTTCAATATAATTAAACGGCATCTCGTTGTCACCTAGTCTGTTTTTCACGATGTCCAGGCATTCAAGAATTGGAACATTGGTGAAAAGCGATTCTACATCAAAACTCACCATGACATCATTTGGTTCCAATGTGAAATCCTTGATTATCTGGACAAAATGACGCGAGTCCTTCACAAAAGACGACGTCTTCCCGACAAGTGGCTGCAGCACCGAGGCAACGTGCTTGGCAAGATCATAAGTAGGCGATGCAATCTGACTTACGATAGGTCGCAACGGCACGTTCGGTTTGTGGATTTTCGGCAAGCCATATAACTTTGGTGGTACATGAGAAGTTGGTCTATGTAATTTGTCATAGTCGTCTAGTGTGAACAGGTCTTTATTCTCCAGAATTAGAGTTCGTATTCGTCGCGTTACTCTGGCTGTTGGATTGTACGATACCGGCTTGTACACCTTTTCGTCACTCAACAACTCACGTACTTTATTATGGTAATCAGTAGTATTCATCACCACAGTGGCGTTTCCCTTGTCAGCCCTTAGCACCAAGATATCCTCGTTTTCCCTGATTTTTCGTAATGCTAGACGCTCTTCTGTGGTGATATTACTGGTTGGCAGTTTAGACTTTCGTAATAATACAGCAATATCCTGTCTCAGCGCTTCAGCGTCACTAGATGGTATTTTATTACGAATTATTACCTCTTCAATACTACCGATTACATTTTCGTACGGTATTCGCCCTGGTGTTAATGCGTAGTTCATACCTTTCGACAAAATGTTCAACGTATGTTCATCTAAATCAACGTTAGATAAATTTACGACGGTGTTATGCTGTTTATCTGGTGTGTTCGTGGAAATGGTACTCTCGGCATATCGTCGGTTAAACTCCTTTGAGAACTTTTGCTCGTGAGAAACACTACACAGCTCAAAAGTACGACTTGCTTGCAAGTAAGTAACACGATCGCACAAATCGTAATCTTCCCGTGATAGATTCACACTACACATATAATGCAACATATATAACTCACTCTGAACTCTGTCAAGGTCACTGTGTTTGTTACGTATTAGTTGTCTCAAGAGTCGTACACTCGCATTTACATAGACCAACTTCTCATGTACCACCAAAGTTATATGGCTTGCCGAAAATCCACAAACCGAACGTGCCGTTGCGACCTATCGTAAGTCAGATTGCATCGCCTACTTATGATCTTGCCAAGCACGTTGCCTCGGTGCTGCAGCCACTTGTCGGGAAGACGTCGTCTTTTGTGAAGGACTCGCGTCATTTTGTCCAGATAATCAAGGATTTCACATTGGAACCAAATGATGTCATGGTGAGTTTTGATGTAGAATCGCTTTTCACCAATGTTCCAATTCTTGAATGCCTGGACATCGTGAAAAACAGACTAGGTGACAACGAGATGCCGTTTAATTATATTGAACTACTAAAGAACTGTTTAGATGGAAATTACTTTCTCTTTCAAGGACAATACTACCTACAGATCGATGGCGTCGCAATGGGTAGTCCTGTAGCCCCTGTACTTGCCAATCTGTGGATGGAACATTTTGAGGAAAGGGCTTTAAGTCTCGGGCCCCAGACAATCAGATTGTGGAAGAGATATGTTGATGACATATTCTGCATCATCAAAGGCGGTGAACAGGCAGTAGTTCAGTATATAGAACATCTTAACTCCTTACACCCAAACATGAGGTTCACATATGAATTGGAGACGGACAGGTCGTTGTCGTTCTTGGATGTTAAGATTTTTGCGAGAACAGATGGAACTGTGTCACACTGTGTGTACCGCAAACCTACACACACTGATAGATACCTGCACGCATCTTCACATCATCACCCCCGTCATCTGCAATCCGTAGTTACATCGCTCAACAATAGAGCATACGACCTTTGTGACCCTGAACATTTAGAACAGGAGCTCAAGCATGTTCAGGGGGTACTGGTGAAAAACGGTTACAGAACGAGTGGACGGCCGAGGCGATCAGAGAAGAAATGCAGACGTCCTGAAGTCAAGAGACAACCTGCTTACATGCCCTATATCAGGGGAGTGACGGACAAAATGGGTGCAGTGTTAAGGAAATATTCTGTACCCATTGTGTACGTACCTGGGTCCAAGGTAAGCAACGTTGTAGGTACTGCAAAGGATGTTCTGCCATTACAAACACCAGGTGTCTACAAAATTAATTGCAGCTGTGGTAGCTCCTATATAGGCCAAACGAAGCGGACTATCGCAGAAAGGGTTAAGGAGCATATCACCGCTGTGAAGAACCGTCAGATTAGCAAGTCAGCGATTGCCGAGCATATACTTCAGTCGGATACAAATCACTGGATTGAGTTTCATCGCCCACAAGTCCTTTCCACCGATCGACACTTTTACTCTAGAGTTGTTCGTGAAGCGATTGAAATTAAAAAATATAAAAATTTCAACCGGGAAGATGGCTTTAAGTTATCAGCTACATGGGAACCAGTGATTAAAATGACAAAACCTCGCTATTTGCCGGCGGTTAAATATACAGATACTGTGAGTGTAGTGTGTAGTGGGCTTAACGTTACAAGTGAAAGAACGGGGGTAGACGAAGATATTTCTGCCTCCCGCACGGAGCCGTCTCGCTGAACCAGTCTGCTTGTGACCACGGCTGGTGCAACCCGGCCGAAACGTCAAGCTAAAATATAAGGTAAATCGCGTTAATAATGAATATTCTATAACAATAAAATCTTCCTGACTGGCCACAAAGGACCATGGGACAATCCACATAAAAATCATGGTCATCTGATCCCAAACTAGGCAGAACCTGTACAGACATCTGATATTAATACTTATATACTTTTTTGTTTAAGTCTGGACGGTGCAACGTCAACCATTTTATGCATGTGAGTTGCAATGTCAGATTCTGGGTATTGCGACGTCACATTTTTTGCGGTCGTAGTCACAATGTCAGATTTTAGGTGTTGCAGACGTCACATTTTTTGCGCATGTGAATCGCAATGTCAGATTTTAGGTGTTGCAACGTTAAAAATTTGCGCAGGTAAGTTGCAATGTCAGATTCAACGGTCCTAGGCGTTGCGACGTCAAAAATTTTGCGCAGGTGAGTTGCAATGTCAGATTCTAGGTGTTACCAAGTCAAATTTTTTTCGCCATGCGACGATGCCTGTTATGAATTTTACTCTCGTATTACGACAATCACATAATAATGTGATAGTTATAGATATCTTACCTCATATTGCAAGTGTCGCATGCAAAAGGTCTCACTCCCAAGTGTATTAGTGAGTGTTTCTTCAAAGAGTTTGGTTTGGTGAAAGCCGCTCCACACTCTTCACATTTGTATGGGTGCTCACCGGTGTGAGTTGTCATGTGTGACGTCATTTGGCCTGGAAAATAGCTTCAATATAACACAATAATATCCAATATGCCTCACTTGAGGTGGTAGACAGCTGGTGCAGAAGATACTCTGTTGCAAAAAAATTAAGCAACCACACAAGAGTTTATTATAATGCACAAATCAAAAAATTCAATAATGAAGTCAAGTGCAGAATTAACTATTTACATGCCCGACACATTGAGCTGGATCTTACTTACCAGAGAATCAGGTGGTCTGGATTGTCCTACCAATCATATCCCCACGCTTGGCAGGCTTGGGGATCGCAGTATAGGTGGAAGATAAATCCAAAAGAAAGATGTTGCTGCCAGTCTTCCTGTTCTCGCTTAGTCGCGTCTTACGACACCCAACGAGAGCAGATGGGGGGATGCAATTCTAACCCGGCACCCCACGGGTCCTACCTAAGAACTAGCGTTGCCCCCTGCAGGATTTGAACTTGCAACTTCCGGTTAGAAAAGCAAGCAGCAGTCCGCTGCACCATGGAGGCTAACAAACTGTGATCCAGTGTGTGTGTGAGACACTGTAGCTGGTGAAATTACCACACTCAAGATTTAGTAACTTATCAATGTCAAGGCAAGTTGCTTACTGTCAGGTGAACATATTGATTGGTTTGAATAAAAACTCACCTTTAGTGCAGAATGTCTTAGGGCACATGTTACAAGCATATGGCTTCAGACCAGTATGCCGCATCATGTGTTGGCGTAAGTTCGAGCTGTTTGTAAAGCCTTTACCACACTCTGAACATAAGAACGGAGTCTCCCCTGTGTGTATTCGGATGTGATCCTTTAAACTGCAGAGCTGGGTAAATCCTAGAAATGAAATGATTTTTTTATTTCAAATAAAGCTTGTGGTGAGCTGTTGGTTAGTAACGACACCACGGACCTGAGTGGCTGAGTGCGCCAGAGTGTTAAAAGGCATAACGCCGCGAGTACCTACGGAGACAGGAACAGAAACAGGTGTTACTGGTGAGGCCATTATAAGAGTCTATCTGGTGGGTAGCATGTAACCACTTGCCAAAATAAAATAAGCAGAAATAAGCAAAAAGAAATAAACTTGGCAGAGGCTGTACTATGAAAGCCAGACAACTTCTTCTACTTCACAGATATACTTTACTTAAATAGATTGATAACTCCCAGAGACTTTGAGGGAATCAAACCCACAACTCAACCCAGGGTAGAACAGTTTATTTCACCACTAGAACAATGGGCATAAAAAATAAAAACTATTGATTGCAATGGTCATATGAATGGTCAATCTGATTACCCCTCACAATCTCATCACAATGTGGCCTCAACTGAGAAACTGAGATCTGGCAAGATACTGAGGAGATCTGACACAGGCTTGTCATTTTTTTTGTGAACTCTAGATTATTATATATTTACTTACTTTGCCATTATTGCTGCCAGCAAAGCAATTTCTTCTGTTATTACTTAGCTAAAGGGCTCTTACATCCACAAATGTTACCACATTGTAGAAAACCAAGTGGAATTAACAACCAAGCAATATATTATGAGAAAATATAAAAGCATAGGTACCTTTCTTACAGTAGGAGCAAGTATATGGCTTATGCTCGTTATGAGAATAAATATGATGCATATATTGATCTTGTCTGGCATATCTTTTAGGGCATTTTGTACATCTATAGGGCCTCATTTCACTATGTATCAACAGGTGACGCCTCAATGGACATTTCTTTTGGAATACTTTACCGCATATATCACAAATAAATACTGTATTTTTAAGTTTATTATTATGCTTCTTCATGTGCATAGCCAAGGATCTTTGTTTGACAAATGACATCTCACATTTTGGACACTTAAATCTGTTTTCCTGTTCCTCTATCTCAGTTTTAACGAGGTTAGCATTATGTACCGCCATATGTTCTATTAAAAATGTTTCATTACCAAAATTCAATTCACAAATCATACATTTGTAGTCTTTATGATGTTTTGCAACATGTTTGTCTAACGATGACTGACTGTGATATAGTTTATTACATGAAACACAAGTTAATGCAGGGTTATCATGCATCTGCCAATGTTTCATGAATTTCTTCTCACTCGTATACCGTTTGTTGCACTTACTACACTCGTAATCTTTCTCTCCTAGTTCTGACTTCGTAAACTCCGTAGTGTAATTGAAATCATCATATGTTTCGTATAGCTCATGTTTTTGGTCATCTTCAATTTTCATTTCAGGCTGTTCCGTTTTCACGGTTGCTTCAAGTAATCTTTTGAATTCCTCTTCACATTTTGCTGCTCGGTAACGGAAGTTATATGTCTCTTGTAGAATCCTAACGCAATCGTTGCAAAGTTTTTGTGGTAGGCCATCATTCTTACTAACCTAAAAAATATTATACTAATTTATTTCAAATATACGGACTGTAAACATATTTTTTTAAAATTTATTTATGTATGTGTTTGGTGTTGGTATAACAGGCTGGTTTCTGCAACTCCACGACAAAGTGTGTATGTTGCATACAGGTGGGAATATGGTATGTGTTTTTTTTCTCATTTAACCCAGTACCAAAACAAGCAAGATTTGCCTGACCGTAAGCAACGCATATGCTTATAGGCCGGTGCACTGCATATCTTCACCTGAGCAATTAGTTGGTAAGTCTTCTGTGTCCGGTAATTTCACCAGCTACAAATATGATAAATAAACACAGGGTGTTAAAAAACCCTGTCCAATTTGTATGGGGAATACACATTGCACACATACAACACACATTGCAAATATTAAACAGTATGTGTTTTCCTGATGTATGATGTATGATTGTATTGCGACACCAAATAATACCCTCAGCGATCAGACAGAGTTTTATTAACACTGTATAATAAATATCAGTCTAATTTTTATTTTATTTTAATAATTCTATGTCTATAGGTAGTCCAGCAGACGTAGAATTTATAATAACAAAAAAAAATACAGGCTGACATAAACCATTTTAAATTAACCAGCTTTTAAATATAAAAACCGCATCTAAATCCGTTTATTCGTTTGGGAGCTATGATGTCACAGACAGACTATGCCTTCAAAGTTCAAGCACTTTTTGGGTCGGTATTAAAAACAAACATTACTGGTGGTAAATTACCTACCTGAATTGCCGTGCATTGTGCGAGTAGATCAGCTAATTGGAGACAATTTTCATCAATTTTCACGGTTTCATATAAATCAACCAAAGTCGTATTGTCCTTCATACACGTCCGGCACGAAGAAGCGATATCGATCATTTTTATAAAATATGTTTATGTAAGTAAAGCTTGATGTTTAAATAGGTAAAATACTTTTTTATTACATTTAATTTAATAACACAAAACGAACAACAACACCACAGACACCGCGCGGCCAAGTCCCAAGTCTATTTTAATGATTGAATTTGAAAGTTTGAAACCATAGGTCTATGATATATATAAAAAAGAATGTTTGTCTGTATATCCCTTGTCCTTTATAGAATCGAAAACTATGCATTTGATCATGTCATAATCTTCAGCAAAGTGAAAGAGCGCGAGCGGAGCTGCGCGGGTCAGCTAGTTTATAGTAAAAACCAAAACCAATCTATTGAATGAAACCCACTTTACCACAGATTAAATGGCATGGCCCATACTGACTGAGTCGATCGTTTGTAGCGTGAACATTTTTTATCGTTTTTGATTTGTTACATATGTCAGAATAACACTGAAAACCTCCAAAAACCTTTTCATTGGAGTAAAACATCAACGAAAAATATATTCTTGGTTGGCAACCTTGCTTTACTCTATGGTCCAACCAATCATCAAAATAGGCTCAGCCGATTTTTTTCAAGACGCCATAAAAAAAGTAACATTTTTGGAAATAAAAAGGTTCTTTTTAGTGTCAATCAAATGGATTTAATAAGAAGAAATTAATTAAGAGGTTTCGTTATTTATTTGGATTAGAAATGTATAAATTATTTGAAAATCTATGTACAAAAACAACTTGAGCTACTTACTTAAATATTCGGCAGTCGTCAAAGTTTTTAAAATATTTTTTTTATTTCAATCTATGATATTGATTAGTGACTCGACTCGTCGACATCGCAACTATCCAATTATCAAATAGTTTTCTTTCTTTCTTGTGTGAATTCCTGTTTACAAATTTACGAAGTTATTTTTGTTGCATGTAGTCTATTTTAATAGTGGAGTGCTAAGTGTAACGCATAATCCAGCAATATGGATGACCTGGTTTTTATCGGTGACTGGATTAAGGAAAGAGAACTAGGTTCAGGCAGTTTTGGTACAGTAATATTATGGAGACACAAAAAGACGGATGAGAAACTCGCCATAAAAACGTGCAAATGGGGTGATGAACTCACTGACAAACATAGAGAGCGATGGAGCAAAGAGGTAGAAATGTTACAAAATTGTCAAAATCTGAACATAGTCCGTACTAAAGAATTGCCACCAGAATTTGTGTCGGGGTTAGAGCGCGCAAATCCCTCTCGTCTTCCGATACTTTGTATGGAATACTGCAGTGGTGGAGACCTTCGGCAGCTACTAAACAAACCAGAGTCGTGTGCTGGTTTAAAAGAAATTGAAGTGAAGCAGATACTCGGTGACCTAAGAAATGCAATGCAGTTTCTACATCAGAACAAGATAACACACCGAGATCTCAAGCCAGAGAATATAGTTATGCATGTGATGGACAATACACTTGGAAATGCTGATGTTCAAGGTCAAAGAAAAGTTGTGTATAAACTGATAGACCTTGGGTATGCCAAAGAAATTGATTCAAACTCCGTGTGTGCAAGTTTTGTTGGCACCTTACAGTATTTAGCCCCTGAGATTATTTACAGCAAAAGTTACAGTAATTCTGTAGATTTTTGGTCATTTGGTCTTGTTGCATTTGAGATAATTTGTGGTAAAAGACCATTCCTTCCATACATGGCACCAGTACAGTGGATGCCATATGTTAAAAAGAAAGCACATGAAAACATATGTGTGTATGAAACTTTCCATGGGGATATTGAATATTCTAATGAAATATTCCCTGAAAACCACATCTCTAAACCTTTTCAAGTGATGATTGAAGAATGGCTAAGAAGTGCTTTGGAATGGGATCCTAAATTGAGAGGTAGGGATGCCCCATCTAGAGTCACATTCAATATTCCAACAGAAGAGAAGGAAGCATCAAGCAAAGTAGTTATTTTTGAATTCCTTGAAAAAATATTAGCCAAGAAAACTGTAAAGATTTTCTCTGTAACCACCTTGTCCTATTTAACATATGAAATTGATGAGAAAACAACAATATTAATGCTTAAAGCTAAAATACAGAATGACACTACAATCCCTGTTATTGAACAAACAGTAATCACTCAGGTGAACTATATGGAGCTTCCAGATGATGAATTGATCATAAAACATTGGCATGAAAGTTTAATGTTATTTCTTTTCAATAAAACATATATTATCAAAGATACAGTTGAACCTATAGTTCCAAAAACAGTCCAGAGGTGCTTAGAACACCCAAAGGCATTGTACAATTTTAAAAACAGCCAAAATCTCTACAAGAATGCTTTGTATTTTGTCCAATCACAAATGGAACAGTATGATTCCTTAGTGAATGGATTGTTTGCAAGAGCTGAATCATTGAAATATGAAGGGAAAGAATTGCTTCTCAAACATAATGCTGTTGACAAAAAGATTGGTAATCTAATGGCAAGAGAGGAGATTCTTAGGAAAATTGTAGAAAAAGGGAAGATACATGTGAACAATTTAAGAGAAAACTCAACCAGTACAAACATGCTTAGCGGGTTTGATAAAACATTCAAAGATGCAGATGATATAGCAGATAGAATAAACAAACTTCAGAGTGCGTGGAACCAACTTACTGTGCGACTACAATCAGCTAAAAGACGCAGTAATGAAGTAATATCTACTGACATAAATAACTTCATCTCCAAATTCAATTACCAAGCTGTTTACACTAATGCTTATAAGGCATACATTGCTCATAAGAAAAGTGAATCCGTTAACAGGGCAAAGGAGAAACAATGTCAGGATATAGTGAGGGTGTGCTATGATTGTCTCAAACTTCGTAGCAAGATACTACAAGAGATCCGTCAACAGCCATTTGTATTGAAGCTCGTTGACTTAAGCACTGAGTTTTCGAAAATAAATGGCATTGTATGTAATGCGGCAGACAATACAGATAAATTTGCTATTGATTTGTCTAACATTCTTGATGAACTTAATAACTGTACCTGGTCCACATTAAGTCTTGTGCTAAAAGACCCTGAAGGGTTAGCAAATGTGCCTTACAGTGTGGTCTCGTTTGAAAAGAAAGATTTTAAGATTGGAGAGCCAGTTTCAAACCATGGCATCAAAATGACAAGTAGCATAAAAGAAGATGAGTCACTCAAGTCACTCATTGAAGACAGCTTGAATATAAGAAAAAATCAAATCAATCTAACAATGAAACTGAACTCCCAAAAAACATTACTGACTAAGAATATCTTAGATTTTAGTTTTTTGAATGAAATGTAAATAGAAAAACAGATGTGTTTTATACATAATTAACTATATTACATTGTGCCTTATACAAAAAATATTTTATATAAATGTAAGTTTAAGTACTGTGATTGTTAAGCCACATAATATATTGGAGTTTTTATACTATTGTTACCATTGGTTATATATTTATTGCATGTGGATATTCACTATACAAGATTGTATGTACTTGTGTTTTATAACAACTGTGTTTGGTGTTCTAGTCAAAAATATAATAAATTTATGTATACAAAAAGATATTCTAATAAATTAGTATTCACTATGTTAAGTATATTTTATTGATGAATTTCCTGTCGTATAACAAAGAACTTTATACTCGTAAGCTTATTCAAACAACTATTGCTCATAACAGGAAAATCTTACGTGACGTAATTGGATATAAACTGGTTGAGCCATTCTTTGAAATTGTTTATTACTTTTTCCAATTTTTTTACGTCAGCAGGCGTCTCAAGGTATTCGGTTGGGGCGAATCTAGGTTCTGAAGTGCCACTCGCATGTAACCAAATTGCGAAGACTGCGTCATCTACATTGGCTACTGTCCTACGGCAAAGTCTGGCTGAAGTTAAACAATTACCGACTAATGCAGCCATACTACCAACAGACACTCCCCTAGGTCCCTCTTTCCGCGCCGCCAAAAAATACTTCTGCAGTAATCTTTCCGCTACGTCTCCTAAAACAACTTCCAGTCCCGCAACTAAATCGATATAATTACGCACATCTTTCAGAGCTTTGATTTCTTCTTTATTAACAGCGGTAGGTTCCACTGCATTTTGGAGGATGAAATCCGCGATTTCATCATGATATTCACCGTAATCCCCACGGCAAATGTTCCCAAATATGCTAGCAACGTTGTACAATATCATCTTCTTGAAATCCATTCCTTGTGCCCAAACAGCTGCTTTGAGCTTCGTTTTACTAGCACCTGTATTGATTTCTCCAGTTTCTATAGCTGATAAAACAGAAGATGTTTGCTTATGGTGGTATACATGAAGAGGTAATTGCATAAGACAAACTCCACCAGAACTGGCAACCATAGCTGTATGGGACAGTGTATTAGACGTCCCGAAAACGACTGCCCGGTCAGCGATTTTAGCTGCTTCGAACATAATTTCGCCGACGTATCTTGTATCAAAACCTGCGGCTAAGACGTGAAGAATATCTGCACCAGTGATCGCGTTAGCTTTAACGCTAGTTAGACTCAACAGCAAGCTTATCTTAAGGTGCATAAAACAATTCAGAGGACAAACATTAACTCCTAAGCTCGACGCCAGGCAGTAAATGAACTTCCAGGGAACAGCGTTACATGCATGATATAATTCTCTAATGTCTCTGGAAACGGGGCATTCTATAGGTGCAGCTAAAGGCACCAGTTCTTCCAAACCCAATACAGTTGTTAGTTTTTTTAATACAATAGCATGCAATACGTAACTGGACCCTAGTTTTAATTTTGGAATGTAATCATCGAGTAATGAGAAAGGCTTCGGTACCGAGTCATTTATTCTAAACGCAGCTGTTACTCGTTCTCCACATTGCCTCAGGCCACTGTTTTCAAATAGCACGCTATTGCACACGTAACATTTTGGCGGTAATTTTGGGATATAGTGTAAAATCACCTCATTTCCCTCACATTCTTCTTGGCACGACCATACGGAGTGATATACGTAGGCTTCGGGCTTAGAAACTGATATAAGCAACCCTCTGAATGTTACTAGGCCTTTATAATTACGTAGATTATTCGCATAAACTTGGGGGACACATTTTAGTTTTAAATTAATACCGACCTGCGCATACTCTACTGGTTTATTGCTTTCGTTAGTAGACTGAACACAGGCAAATAGTAATTCATTGAACATTTTTTGCAGCTTCAAAGGTTCGCGTAGCAAAAAGTCCCCCAGGTCGGGAAAAACGTCTAGTAAATGCATTACGTCAATCTCCAATGGGCACCTTAATGGTGGAAATTTGCATAGAGTCTTCTCAGTTAATTGTTCTAAGAAATTATCGCAATATTTCTTGATATCAGTTAATGTACTCCTGTCATCTAAGTACAGCAATAACTTGCATTGAAGATCCATTGCTGTTTACTTGTCGAACGTAATACTTGCGTAATACCTATTTAATTTAACCATACAAGTGAGTAAAATAGGTACTAACTGGTACTAAATACTAATTATTTCTCCCGCCAAAAATGTCTCATTATTTTTTTCAAACATTTAAGCTTAGAATCATTTAAGTATGTACCTACTTTTTTAAAGATAGTTTTTCGAACATTTACTTTTTAAAAAGTCATTCATTTACTTTTTTTAATTTTATGAATGGACCTTGGACTGGACATGGTTTTGTAATAAAAATTAATGATTTTGTATTAGAATAAAACCTACCTATGATCATTTATAGGTGTAGCCTCCGTGGCGCAGTGGGAAAGCAGTTTGCAAGTCGGAGGTCACGGGTTCGAATCCCGCGGGGGGCAACAACTTTGTGTAGTTGTTCCTTACTGGCTAGACAATGTAGGCCAACCACCTAATTGTCTGTAAAGTAAGATGATCCATGCGTCGGATGGGCATGTAAAAAGTGGGTCCTGCGCCTGAACTCTCCCCGGTCGTGTCGGTCTTCCGTCCCATCGGAATGTGAGAGGTATAAAGGAAGACAGAGTGCACTTCTACGTGTCTACGCAAGCACTTGTGCATTATACTATCTCCCGCGTAAGTAGATGGCTGATCTTGTGAAAGATTGGCAGCCGTGGTCGTATCGGCCACATTGGGTATACCTAATTGTCTGGTGGGATCTGCACTGGGAGCCCCTCAGTGTTTTCCCTTTGAGCCCGAGGGACGCATTATAGTTCCCCAGGTAGCGACACGGTGCTCACGGGGACGGGGTTAGCAGCCCCGCTGTGGTCCTCCTGGGAGTCGCTGCTATACTCGATGGACGACTAGGGCCCACAGTAGTACCCACCCCCAAGGACTTATTGAAAAGATTTAAAAATATAAATGCAGCAGTGACGAGTGATGTGGTGGATGTAGGGAGTGTACAATTAAGTAATTGCACAAAATCCAAAATGCCGCAGTGCCTAAAGACACCTATGTGTTACCAGTGATGACATATGGCACTGAGACGTATAAGTCGTAACCATGGAAGTGATAAGTAGTACGTAGTACATATTACTTCCATGGTCGTAACTGCTGGCCTTTTAGAGAAGCTCAGAGTCACACAACGAGCAATGGAAGGGAGAGAGCTCGTTGGTTTATGCGGTAAATTCCGTAACCACTCAAGCCCGTGTGGTTCCTAAAAGAACACGCGCATTGTTCCTTTTGGAACCACACGGGCTTGAGGAAATTTGCCGAAAACCAGAGTCACCGACATAGCCATAGACTAGGTACTAGGATGCTAACATGACATAGTTCTCAGAATTTGCAAATTGAAGAAGCAATGGATCGGCCACATCACTGGAAGACCTAATAACCGATGGGGAGAAAGATGATCGAGGAAGGAAGCCTATATTCAGCAGTGAACGTTTTCCGGGTGATGATGATGAGGTTCCGGATATATGGACTTATTAATTTCCAACCTAAACTGGTATACCTACGTATGTAGGATAATATAACTTGTGGGCGTTGAGAAATCAATGAAAATACTTAAAGGGCAACAAACATAATCCAACGTAGGCAGATACTGCATTACATAACATTAACGTCACCAAATTCACCTACACGAGACGAAATGGTTTTGTGCAAGGTCGCCTATGCAGTAACCTTCCAACAAGTTCCGACATAAGCTTTTTACTAGATCTAGATATTTTATAACTATAACGTTAATTATTATTACAGTTTAATGTAGGATCACTGTTTAGGATATTTCTGCATGTGATTATTCAATAAGTCGTAGCCAAGGCTTAGTACAACGGAAACGCCGAATATGCAAGTCCTAAATGTAACTGGTTATTACCTAATTAATTATATTTACCGATTCTGCTGTTCATTCATTGAGACCGGTACAGGCGGGCGGAAAACTTTTATCAGTAATTATTTGCATGCTAAAATGTAGCGTATATTCTCTTTAATTGTAATTCTTCTTAATTCAACCTAGTCACGAGACAAGCCAGACGTTCGCCTGATGGTAAGCGAACGCATTGTCTCTTATCATCCTAAACAATAAGTCCGTGGAGCCCGGTAATTTCAACAGCTACAGCAGCGCCCTTACACACTAATACATCGGTACAGAGCGATGTTTACACACTGCTATTTGGTGGCCTCAGAGAAAGTACCAAAGGAGTTAGTATCGCGTCGATTCCCCGAACAAATTTTTCGTGGCACTTTTGCGGGGTGCGGGAGGCGAAGTAAACACACACAGATACACTTTCACGCATACCCACACTATAGTAAACTCGCAACACATTCAAAAATACACGTACACAAATAAAGAATGACCTGACCATATGAACAAAAATTTGGCAGAGGGGGTTAGCGCATCATGCTCTCTCCAGTAGTATCTCCTCTAAGTTGGTGGCATTTCGGTGGTACCTACATGGATGCCACCTAGTAAACACGCAAGAGGTGTTTTGCGTAGCTACTCTCGTAGGTAGGTACGCAATTATAGTAGAATCTGTGTGTGCGAGTTTGTGTGCCATTAGCCAATATGTTTGTCTCGTAGCTCTCCTGCCGTCAAGTCGACTATTATTTAATTTACCAGTCTTAATATCCGCCAACCCGCACTTGGCCAGCGTGGTGGACTATGGCCTAAGCCCTCTCATCTTGAGGGGAGGCCCGTGCCCAACAGTGGGACAAAAAACAAGGTCTGGTATTTTATTAATGATTAGATACACCTACAGTGTGATAAAATGGCAGCGGTACTTATTAGTTGACATTGTTTTGGATTGGAATTGCTTTCATGAGAGAACCAGCTGGTGGCTTTCCGGTTAGCTTAGTGGACTGTGGGGTGAGTAGCTGGGCGTTTGAGGAGAACGGCGGCGAGGTTGCGACCGTCCCCGTGAGCACCGTGTCGGGTGGCTATAATGCGACCCCCGGCGGCGAGCTTAATGGCAAGGGCACTGAAGAGTTCCTTGTGCAGTTTTTTTTTGTATGAGTTGTGTTTGCCGCAAATTTCCATGACAGCTTCACCGGTCAAGAGGGCGAGCGCTTGAAGCGCTCCAGCCAGAAGGGTTAGGGTAGCGACTAGCACACTCGTGGCGTCGTTCTCTGGGTTGAGTCGTGGTCCAGGAGGACAGACGTAGGGTCGGGTGGATCGAGCAGTATGTGCCGCGGTCGGCGGCGGTGTACGGTGGTTCGACGATCTGAGTGGTCGGGACTATAGTAGGCTGCGGCACCGATTAACGGGTTCGGGTGAACGCGCGCTTTTTCAAAGTAATGTTCGGAAATTTCTTTGAAAAAAATGCGGATAGGGACTAGACCGAAGTCGGAATGTAGGTCGATATTCCGCATGTATCTACCACGGGGCGCCGATGACTTGTCGAGGGAATCTGTTTTGAATAACCTGGAGGCTATTCATGTGTGTGGGAGCCGCGTCTGTGAATACCTTAGAGGAAGAAAACAATAGAGGGCTGGACACTTTCTTTCTCATTCACGCAAGAAAAGAATGCGTTTATGTAGGTTACGTGTGATAGAAAGAAACAGTGTATATGATTTTTTGTCCCTCAGCGTGTGTTCGATTTTTCCGCGCCGTGGGTGCGAAACAAATTTGACGTTTGCTCCCACTTTGCTCCGTGACAATTTTATCGTGGTTTTAATATTAAATAAATAACTTAAAATTCAATAAAAAACTAACTGTGACATTACTGTGTGTTGTGGAAATCCTATAAGAATCGTGCAGTGCAGTATTATAGGCTGTAAAAGTGACAGTGAACGTAAAATTAGTGGAGTATCGTTTCACAGGTAAACGTGAATTATTATGGCCAATTTAGAGATTACATTTAGAAACTAATACATGTAAACGACTTATTTAGATCTTATTGCTCTAAATTAGTTAC
The DNA here is from genome assembly GCA_911728495.1 of Furcula furcula. Lineage (NCBI taxonomy): Eukaryota > Metazoa > Arthropoda > Insecta > Lepidoptera > Notodontidae > Furcula > Furcula furcula. Next base: position 21,219,356 of record OU452255.1, read on the forward strand.
TATTTTACTTGAAAGTTACGTGTAAGATCGATAAATTCTTGTTTTTCATCCATAACCTAAAATTTTCAGTTTATTGATCGCCATTATCAGTGTTGCCAGTGTATAAAAGAGAGACTACCATAAATAAGTGGTAAATTATTATTAAGTGCATCATACACGATCCCTCATGCTGGGTGCATCGAAGAATTTCTCAGATTTCCCGAATTTATTTTTATGATTTCCTGATAATATGGATATTTGTATACTGTGGATAGCAGCAACAAAAATAATTAATTAGGTTGCTAAAAGTTATTCCCGAATGCTTAAATATTCAGAAATAACGTAAGCGCTCAAGTAATTCATCCAAGGCTGCGCAGGATGTATTCATTCGTCATTTATAGGCACAATGGTCATTGTACATTTAATCGTGCTTTTACTATATGCATGTTGTTTAAATATATGTATGTATGTTGTTGGTTACAATTTATTGGTAAATTTGTCTGAATTATAAATAAATAGTACCGACGTTGAATAGTTTGTTTCATTTGCCCCCCTATTATGTACCTATCTCGTTCTGAGATCTCGTTTGACAACTAAAGTGATGATCAATAAAGCAAAGTGACTATTAAATAACTATCAAATGATTCATTTGGCATTGCCTAACTTGAATCACCAATAAATACCAAACACACTTTCAGTAGACATCAAAGTTTGGTGGACAACTGAAACTTGATAGTCACTTTGCTTTATTGATCATCACTTTTTTTTTTGTAGGTATAGTACTGTTTCACCGGACAAGAGGACGAGCGCTTAAAGCGCTCCAGCCAGAAAGGTTTGGGTAGCGACTAGCACAAGGGCATCTCAGGGAGGCACGGCCTCGGCTTGGGCTGCCGCTTAGAGAAAATGAGTTTACCACCGGTTCACAACGCGCCCCCGCTGAGAAGAACCGGCAAGAAACTCAGCGAGGGGTTGCATGCGTACGGATCCCTTCGGCCTCGCCGGCGAGACCGATGTCTGTGTGTTGATGACTCTTGACATCGTTGTCGGTGTTGGTGTTGTGTCATGGTCCAGGACGACGGACATCGGGTCGGGTGGGTCGAGCAGTACATGCCGCGGACGGCGGTGATGTACGGCTGTTCGACGATCTGAGGGACCTGGCCGCTGCCCAATAGGACATGGGTTCGATTCCGAAGGATTCCGAACAATTATCTGGGTGTTATTTATCTATTTAAATATGTATTTATACAGTCTACAAGTATTTGTAATCATTTATCTGGTTACCTTACTAAAGGATCTGCGTAGATTGAGATCAAGTGGTCATTGGTCAAGCGTAGTACTAAGATACTAGTACTATAGATTTGTATATTGGAGAAATTTACTAAAACTTACCCGGTAAATGGCCAAAGTATGTATTATATTAAGTTATAAGAAAGCCAATTTTTGCCTACCTCTCTGGGAAATAGCATATTATTGTTTTTATCTCTTAACTTTTTTGTATGAGGCTAATAATTATCTACAGCTCTTAGCCGCTTTAATCACCACGTGATATCACCCAGGTGAACAATGTGGAATAGACCTTAGCTACAGCATATATGATATTAAGTGTACATTCACTTTGTAGCCTCCGTCGTGGGTTCGAATCCTGCGAAGGGCAACAAATTTGAGTAGTTGTTCCTTACTGGCTAGGACAATGCAGGCCGATGACCTGATTGTCTGTAAAGTAAGATGATCCATGTGTCGGGATTTGCGATAGGACGTATGCCCGACTCCTGTCCGTCAAATTAAAACGCCGAGCTTTGGTAATAAACACTTATAATCAAATTGAGAGAGAACAACTTATAATACAGTGGAGTAATCGTAATAATTAAAACATGTCTCTGCCATAGATACTAGCGCGCTGTCATCTTTTTGACAGCCCCTTTGGCGTTCCGAAACCGTGATCCGAGATACGCCACACATGCGTCGGATGGGCATGTAAAAAGTCGGTCCTGCGCTTAACTTCTCCCCAGTCGTGTCGGTCTTCCGTCCCATCGGATAATGAGAGGTACCTATTATATAAAGGAAGAGAGAGTGCACTTGTGTCTACGCAAGCACTTGTGCACTATAATATCTCCTGCACATGGCTGATCTTGTGAAAGATTGGCCGCTGTGGTCGTTTCGGCTAGGAGGACATTATTATAACAATCACTTTCGTACTTTCATAGACTTAAATTGCAGACTGTCATAGATTAAGACGATATAATGTAAGAAAAGTAAATGTTGTGTCAAAAAAGTGGTTTTTGGTTAGGAAAGAAAATATAATTTACAACAACCTCCGTATTTGCTTTACACAAAGGGTAAAATTTCCCTTACGTGGCAACTCTAAATTTAGTATGTACTTATTTTTCTGTCCTTATCGGCGGCACGCTTGGTATATGTCTGTATTATATTCTGTCTACGGTGAATACGGAACATTTTTTTGACGGAGGGGAAATCTTCAAAAGATCCCGGGAGCTGTGGGGCTTGACCGGGGTTTGTGGGATTCTTACCCACTAAAACCCCCACGGCTCTCGCATCGGCACATGAGAGGAGACCCAGGTCTCCGGTGGGATCTGCACCAGGGGCCCCTCAGTGCCTTGCCTTTGAACCCGCCGCCGGGGGGCGCATTTTAGTCCCCCGGGAACCAGTCACGGTGCTCACGGGGACCCCACCGCCGTTCTCCTCAAAGTGAATACGGCACTGTCGTAAGCTAGGATAGGACGGATGTAGGTTTTGTAGTGTCAATTTCTAAGCGACAGTTTACTCCGCCTGCAGATCATGGGGTAGAGTCGACCGAGGACGAAGACCGTATTTGCGGTCCAAATGACATGTGGGTCTCCCCTATCATGTGCCGATGCGACAGCCGCGTTTTAGTGGGTAAGAATAGCACACATCCCACAAATACATATCGCACATACGGTGCTATAACGTCACTTATGAATTTTTTGTCAAAATGGAATTGAGTATGAGAAAATACACCTAATCTACTACTTGGTGCGTTAATCTCGTTGGTGTTGTAAATTACATCATTAGCATAAGTGACGTTATAGCAGCGTATGTGCGATATATTACAAATTTCCCCGCGAGCCCAAAATAAAGTGGACTGTGGGAAGAAAGGGAAGACTGGAGGACTTTGGGAAGCAAAGGAAGGACGTTTTTATTCCACTAACCCAGCGCTACTGCGTACGTCCGTGCTCTGTGCCGTGTACTATCAGAATGGCAGTGGCAGCGCCATTCGATTGGTGCAATAAACAAAATGACATTGGTTTCCAGAGTAACCCTGCTGAAAGGACTCAGATTAGTACGAAATCGTGAAGGATCACGATCCGGCCCGCCCGGGCCGGTTGTTACTGCGTTGATACATCATAAAAATGTTCACTGTTTATGTTCGGCACGTGCGATAACAGGAACAAATCTTAAGTGCGCAAAGTATTTTTATATACAAAAAAAACTCACAACAAAAACAACAGACTAAACACAACCCCTCCACGTATTTATTTATAACGGCAACATCACAATGCACGGCATGTTGTGCCGTTCTAAAATCAGATTTGTCCCCTGTTGGTTTTATTTAAATCCGCCAATTTAGTTTCGAGCGGGACAGTACATGAACGAAGCGGGGCGAGTGGGCGGAGGCGCGCGCGGGCGGCACTAGGCGGCGTGGTGGCGCGGGCGCGTGGCAATGGCGCTCCATGTTCAATCCATGCCGGACCACGACAAGTACCAGCTGCGGCCGCGAGCCGCGCGCTCCCGCGAGCCGCGAGCGCGCCGCACGCCGCAACCCCTCAGCAAGTACCGCCGGAAAACCGCCAACGCTCGTGAGCGGAGTCGCATGAGGGAGATCAATCGCGCGTTCGAGACGCTCCGCCGCGCGGTTCCCGCCTCGGCCATCACCGGGACCCCGGTGCCCTGTGAGAAGCTCACCAAGATCACCACACTCCGGCTTGCCATGAGATACATATCAGCCCTGTCCGCCGCTCTGAGGGAGCCGAACGAGGATGGCACGAGGCCGGAGCGCTGGCCTTCACCGCTGTGCTCTGACTTGTCGGAGTTCTCCACGGAGTTGGACCACGAGACGCCTTCGGAGTTCGCGGAGGACTCCTTGTCGCCGTTCGATTCGTTTTTCGCGGAGTTCGATTGCGAGTACATTGACAGGACATTCGCGTGATAGTGTGTGTGAGTGTCACCACTGAAGGACAATTTTCCAATTAGGTATTTTATACTCTATTTTTGCCATACTATTAATTAATTATAAACTAATTTTATATTTTGTACGAGATATATTTTTGAGATTTATTTATTTTAATAAATTATAATTGTTATCGTTATTATTTATTTATTTACTTAAATTCCTAACTAAGTATTATATTTCGTTATTTCTAGTCTAGGTACGATTCATCAATCAGATCGATTTGTTGTTTTACAGGATATTTTTAATTGGTTAGTTGGTACTATTCCATAATAATTATTACAGGAAAATTAATATTTCAGTAATTATAATAACAAGGTAAATAAAATAATCTTATTAATTATAGCTAAACTAGTGTTATGACAAAATAAATGTAGTAAGCTTTTTGTTAATTAAAGAAACACACTAAAAGCACACAATTTAGTTGTATAAGTAAGTACTTAGGTAGTTTTTATTCAGTTTGAATTTTACGCAAAAGCAGGCTTGGAATAAAAACAGGCAAGTTACCTACTTGCCTGTTTAAAAGTAAATGAGGATTTAAAGTTATTGATGTAATAAAAAGCCCATTATTATTTAAAGCCCTGAAAACGTAAGTAAGTAAGTATGACTTCATGCATGTCATGTTAACGGAACAAACACATCACATTAAAATTTTTAGCCTCCGACACAACTTTTTAAGTCCTGTCTATAATTCTTTACCAAATTATGCAATTACCTACTATGCCACACTCTATCAAAGTAGCTGTAAAGTTTTCGTTACAAAACTAAGTATCATTTTCACATCAATATTATGTCCCCTCATAAACTTAATAGTCAGGATCTAACACATAGATACTCATAATAATCATGACATGAAATTGATCTTTGTTTGTTTTTTTAGTAGACAGTAGTAAGTATAAGCATAAGATTCCATATGCGCAAATATCACGCATAAAATATCTACATTATATTGAGTCTCCAAAAATCATCAAGTATTAGTTGAAACCCGGATAATTCTTTGGCCAGATACGTTGAGCAGCTGAGCGTATCACAGCCGTGGGTATTAAGAAACCCATTCGGAGCCAGACGAAACCTCTTCTAGACTTTTAAATATAGCGCCTTTCTTACTTGAAAATAGTCAAGTTTTAGTAAGCTTTTGTTATTTTGCAGGCCCAGGCTGCACAAGCTAAGGCATAACACATACGGCATAAGGCCAACCCTGTTTCCAACCAATATTGTGTGAAAATATAAACCTGTTAACAGTTCTATGATATATTCCTATAATGGGTCTACTCGCTCAACCCACACACCTCAATTTTATCACCTAGTCTATTACTAAATCACAGGAAAACATAATTTAGCTATTACCGTATCAAGAGCATTATTCCTGAGTATCCTACTTCACGACAAGTCACATAAGAAGATTTGACAATAGGCTCTACATTTAACAATTCCTGCCTGATTAGCAAATAATCTCATCCCCACGATCTATCCTACCCCGGGTTCGAAAACTGACGGAGACCAAGTTACTGTTGTTTTCCATTGTGGTGCAGCGAGAACTCGGTCGTTTTGCACACCAGAGGTCGCAAGTCGCCTCTCAGGAGCAAAAACTTTGTGTAGTTCTCCTCTCCAGTCCTAGCTGGTTGGGTGTTGGGACCAACCAGTTGGGGCCGATCACTTGATTATCTATATCATACAGGAGGCAGGTTTAGTCCCCGTAACGTACAACGAGAAACAGGTCTTCCTCGTCCTGGGATTAAATTCTGGGAGCGTTAGAACACACTCTGATTTATGAGTCTTGTATAGGCATGTAGAAAGTCGGTCCTGCTGGCCTCTCACCGGTCGTGTCAGTCCTCCATCCCATCGAATTGTGAGAGAAAATGATAAGAGAGTGCAACTATGCCTGCCTAAGCAATTATCACCTGCCTAATGTTGTTAAAACAAAAAGATAGGCCACTATACGGTCTGTAGAACATTATTATTTACAAGTTGAAATTTAGATTTCGGAAATCGCTTTTCGAAGCCCTGGGAGGTGTCACAATTCCAAAATTGTGACATGTGAATGCCTGGGGGCGGGTTCGGTACGTATATTTGATTGCCCTGAAAGGTTCTGTCCTGTGTACAGCCTGTGAATATTTGAAATAAAACGAGCCATTGGACACAGTAAACTCGCTTTACAGATGACCGCAGCCAAAGAACACCACCTTCAAGAGCCGCTTTGTCTTCCTGGATTATGGTGTTGTATGAGGAATCGTCGTGTTTGCGACGGACCTCCGCTTCGTTCATTTTTCTCCGTACGCAAAGATTCCTCTGGCTGAGACATTCTGTGTTGTTAATAAGCTTTACGTTCCACGACTGCATTACTGCTTTCCATCAAGTGCTATAAAAATAATGATTTTTGACACTCTTGGTGCCTGAATAGTAGGGCCATATTGTGGGTACATTGGCCCAAAAGAGAGCTCACTGTGTTTGAAAATTGCATCCATGTACAAAAGAAAAGTAAAAAAATAAGATCTGTTCTGACATGTTCAAGAAATGCCTAAAAGAAATACTAGGTACTCTAATAAGTCCTAGAAATGCCAAACTACAACACATAACAGGTCCAACAACGCACTATAAGAGAGGAGTTAAGAAAAGGGAAAGAGGTAGCAAATGCTATTATTGTTGCCTTGTTGAAACGCGTATTATCATTTACATTTACCTAGGTGATACAAAGAACGCCCCCATGATAACTATATCTACGTTTACACAGACCTTAGTGCTTAACTGGGACAGCCTGTATATTAGAACTCAGAAGTAGGTAAGTATACGAATACATGGCAACTGATGACTCCTATCGCCAGGGTACCAAGTGATGCGGAATGATCGTCTGATTATGTAAATAGTCACCGGAAGCGTGGGCACGACTGATTTATAGATGTTATATCGCCGAAAGAAGCGTTTGTAGAATCGTTTGTATATAAAGGGCGTTTTAGACGTATTCGATGCGTTATCGAAGTTAAATAATAATATTCTAGGACAATCTACATACGGTCATCCGATCCCAAACTAAGCAGAGCCTAGACAATGGAAACCAGACAAGTGATACCCCCTAATACTTAAATATACTTTATTTTTGTAAATACATACTTACTTACCTATATAAATATAAAACACTTGGTGGGAATCGAACCCACGACCTATTCGGTACGGCTCTAATTTATACATTTTATATGCGAAATTAATTTACCGAATAATGCGGTAATTTCCATGTTTTCAAGTTCTTTTACTGTGTTGTATTAGCCTTGTACCCCTGGGGTGCCGGGTAAGAATAGCATCCCCCCATGTCCCTTCGGAGTCGCACCGTGACTGGTTCCCGGGGGGCTACAATGCGCCCCCCGGTGGCGGGCTCAAAGGCAAGGCACTGAGGGGCCCCTGGTGCAGATCCTCTCGTTGGGTGTCGTAAAAGGCAACTAAGCGAGAACGGGAAGACGGGCAGCAACGTCTTTCTTTTAGATTTATCTTCCACCTATACTGCGATCCCCAAGCCGCCTGCCAAGCGTGGGGATTATGGCAACCCTCCCTTCTAAGGGGGATGCCTTTGTTCAGCTGTGGACGTCTGTCGGCTGCTAATGATGATGATGCATGATTAGCCTCGTAAAGCGTGCATCCATCGTATACGTGTGAGAGTGCCTTAACAGCGATGTATCCCACCTATTTGCCCACGCGTCGATCTCTCTCGCATTGTTCTCAGACGAGACGGACGCGATGGGTCGATTATAAAGAGTTTTTACTTGTTGTCATTAATTTTACTAGTAAATGGTTCTCGTTAGGATAGTAGCAGTTGCTGTGATTTGAAGCGACGATTAGTTTTTTTTACGTAATATAGGCTAATTCTTGACTGCAGTGCCTCCAATAAAAGCCCAACTTTCTAGCCTTGAAGACCACATACAATAATTTTTTTACCGTATGTTTAGTGGTCTCTGACTGCTCTTGATCTAGATGACAATAGCCGGAACCGACTTATAACGTGCCCTCCGAAGCACGGAGATGCTCAGTTCAAATGTCACTAAACGGTCACCCATCTAAGGACTGACCTTGCCTGACGTTGCTTACCCAACTGATCTTTTACCCAATAGTGGTTCCAACTGACTATGAGCGTCTCACACCATATTATAATCGGGCGAGAAAACGCGACGCAGACAAACTGCCAGTCCTTATTATAATAAAGAAGCAAATCGCTTAGTCTTGGCTGAAGGAGCTTTCACCATGTATAATGTGTACTTGCCGTGCGATTCTTCGTCCGAATTTTGATTGTCCGAAGACTGGTGACACTTCTAAAAGAGCAAATTTGGCAGTTTGTCCAAGAATCTAGTCGATAGACTGCACTGTAACCTGCCTCTATACCTACAACATAACGAGAGTACAAAAGTAGCATCGCTCTGCGATAGGTTATAATAAAAGATGAGCCTCGTGAAATAAATCAAAATAAATCAAAACTTGACAAAGACGAAAAATATTAAAAAACCAAATAAAATCAAAGTTACATCAAAATATATATCCCTAGAGTTGCACTGCAAACGCGTAAATACTCATAAATTGCTTTGAGATGTAAGGTATAGGTAATATAACTATATATCGATGGCTCCTACGTTAAGTATCGTATGTGCAAAACCCGCACTTTACAGGAGAGCGAATTTAAGATATTTTTCTACGCTTGTTCTTTAAATTTGAAGCTATTTGGCTGAAATTTGTACCAAACATAGAAAATGCCTTATTTTACCGAATAGTATGAAAACAAACGTTTAATAATTATTCGTTTTAGAGATATTGTTGTTACGCTTTTATACGATGGAAATCTGCAGTATACAAATATCGTAAGTATTACTTACGATTACATACGCTGCAATTCAGTAAGCAGAAAATATCGTATATTTTACTTACGATGTTTTACATCGACATTAATTTGGCATTAAGAGACATACTATATTTTACTTTCTCCATATTAAATGAAATAGGTGATTAGGTCAACAAAATATTTAAATAATAAATAAAACAACTGAACTGAATCTAAATTACTTTTTTAAAATATTTTATTTAGAGGTCTGACAACAAAGTAGGTAACTCACTAGCTCTAACTCTCGCAGAAAAATCAACACAATTAAAACAATAATAAAACTTACAAACGTAATTACGATTGCCTGAAAATAATAATGCTCTTAATATTTCTTTGGTAAAATAAAATTTCTTACAAATACCTAAACAAACACTTTATTAGAGCGTATGATAAGCTTTATTATTGGACATAGAAAAACTTTTAAAATAGCTTTGACTATCATAAAATAATTACTTATAGTTAAAAAAAACAGAAACATCAACCTATAATACTGACATTATACCTTTAATAACAGTTAGACAACAAAAGTAAGAAATAAAAATGCGTACCGATAAAAATAATAATAATAAATTAACAGAATTAGTACAAACAAATCAACAGAACGGAACGAATTCTTTTTATAATATATAAATTCTTTTTAAGTAAGTTAAAACCTTATAATATAAATTCTAAAACAAAATCCTTAATCTGAATCATTCTGAGTCAATGTGTGCAGTTTGACTCCACTGGGAGGTTGGCGTAAAAATTGTGATGAATAGCTGGAATTACACCTCTTGTAACTCATTAAATCATCGTTTATTATTGAAATGAGTTGAACTAATTTTACGGATTATATCAACCTCAAGATACTGTAAGCTCTTTCTGTGTAGATCGACTAAGAATAATAATGATAAAACCTGAGGGTACCCTAAGACAATTATGACGTATAGGCAACTACCACCTCAGTCCACCCGCGACCATGAATGCTGTAAAGTGTTAAAAACGTTGGGATATTAAAATAAAAAATATACTGGGATATAATACATAAAATTATGTTCTTTTCAACGTTTGTTTCAATTTAGATATATGCAGCTTATTGTAAAGTAGGCCCACAACAACATCGCTTTCATTTCGTTGTCATTCGTCTGGTATTAGCTTTCTGAGATCTGTTAGATCATACTATATTACATAAAGTCTATTCGGATCTACAGAAAGTACGTTTAATTTCTTTATTTTTGTCCTCTGAACAGTGAACACCATCACCATGTTACGAGTATGTTGAATAGTTTGGAAATAACATGCGGAGTTGTATACTCGGACCTTGTAGCGACTATGGAACATTTTCGTGCTTTGAAGCCTTTCCGCCATACTTATTATTGGAAACAAGTTTAATAGTAGAAAGCTTAATATAGATCTCTTCAAATCTCATAACTTTCGTGGTGCCTTACAGGTGGACTAACAAGGGTTCGTGCACCTGTAAGAATCTTTCGTTCTGAGGTTATATCAATCCGTGTGATTGTTATTTGTCTCCCGCTTTGCAAAGGAGGGAAATAGAATTTATATTTCTTTTACTCCTCCTATATACTTTTATAATTATATTTGTTGCGGTTTCCAAGACAATTTTGCGTTTCCCCGGGACTCGCCGAGGGTCAAACCTCGGCGTCTTCACTGGTGACCACTGTAGATCCTGGCTGACATTCACAGTGGTGGGAATGAGTGGTGGGAGTAACCCCAAATTAAAATAAGTCCCACAATCGTCCTACATCTATAGCAACTACTCCCACACTTTTCGACATAACATCTGAGAAACATTACATTATATAATATAAATAATAATAGAAAATAATAATATAATAGAAAATTACATTACCAACAAAAACATTCTCACAATCTGTGTCCAAAGGACTAACATTCACAGCCTGGATAAGGGATGAGGTGTTTGTATGATTCCCGGGTTATTTTTCTTAATAGAGTGGTCTTGAAATATATTTTCTGCACCATTGTCATTTCGTTCTGAATGAGGAGTGTTACTGTTTACGGTGGGTGGCGTGATAACTAGTACGGAACTATTAAAATCCAAGGTATAGGTCAAACTAGCTTCAAGTGTGGTTTTATTTAAATCTGGCATAAACTGTGACTAAACTTGCATGGCACTTACTTCATCTTCTTCGAACTTCGATGGTTAAAAACTTCTAAATGTTATCAAATCTTTATCTGAAAAAAAAAACTTTATAAAGATGTTTATGTAAATCATACAGCAGTCATAGATCCTAGAAACTTAACACAAAGTATTTTAATAAGTAAATGTTTACCTACCAGAATTGTTATTTGGCAGTATTGGTAGTTTTTGAGAAATATCTTCTTCCGGCATCTAAGAAAGTGCTTCTATTTCCATTAAATGAGTCCCAGATGGCAATAGAGACTCTAAAATTTAAAAAAAAGTAACAAAAGGCAGTACTTTTTTTGCAATTACCACGTAATTTATTGTATGTTAACCTTACCATATCCAATTCTGCAACGTAAATCAGCGTAAATAACACATACGATAAAAGTCAGATTTAAAAATACCACGTAAATAGTCGTACGTAGTACATACGATAAAATAATTGATTCGATTGGCAGCGTACAAAATCGTAAGTACTACATACGATATAATTTGATGACCAAAAAGCAACGTACTAAATTGTATTTGTTATATACGATATTTTTGACATAGTTTCGTAAAAAACTTAAACACTTAACAACAACGATACAATACAACCCCAGAAGGAACATCACAGAGTCTTTGAGTTCTTGAATTATGTCTCAAATACGAACATGATTTATTTTTACTCATTATCAATCTTATATAGTGATTTAAATTAAGTAAATGGTAAAACGAATTCGTGCCGTGCGAGCGGAGCGTAATTCCCACGTACAAGCCGGTAAGTGATAGATACGATTCGCCGATCATCCGTACTCCCGTGCACCTTTACCCCGTATAATATAGCTAGAGTAAATACAATTATTTACGGCGCCCACAAAAATAACATACGCCTTTATACGGGAAAAAACTTTTTCATTTTTCACGTTTTGAAAATTCTGTTAATGGGATTAAAAAGTAAATAACACCTTAATTACGAATCAATGAAAACATGAAAATCATGTTTTTAGACATACGATACTTAACGTAGGAGCCATCGATATAATAAACCAAGGTAACTATACCTACAGAATAAAGTACATACAATATTTTAAGCATATCTCCAAACAGTCAAGCTTATTGAGCTCTGCTTCGATGTTTGACTTAGATAACATAGAGCTTATCTCTACCTTTGCACTTATACCTTATTTATATGACCAAAACTGTAGCAAAGAGCTATTATCCATATAGAGAGACAGCCAGCCAGCTAGCCAAGTGCCAATCCACATGCTCCTATAGTTAGTGATAACCAAGAGGGTGTAACCATTTTAAAACTCCGGCATCGGTGTATATGAAAAATGTCAAATTCAAGTCAAACCAAACAGCACTACTGACGCATGCGACGACTACCTACAGCATGATTAGATACCAATAGGAGCTAGCGCGTCAGCCTTAGCTAATTGCCTTCTTTGTATGAATATGCCCTACGCCACGCTTTTGCTCATACAAAGCTATGAGATCACAGGCAGAGACAAGCTCTATGTATGTTCTGCTTCGGAGTCGCTGGACGTTGGGGGTGTGGGCCCTAGGGCGTCTCGAAGAGTTAAGAGTTATAGGATTTTCTTTTTGTTCTCGTATGGAAACCTTCAATAGGACCTGTGGTGCGAACCAGGATATGATGAGGCTATATATTGTTACCCACAAAAACCCCTGCCGCTGCCGCATCGGCAGATCGGCAGACCTGAGCTCTCTGGTGGGATCTGCACCAGGAGGCCATTAGTGCCTTGCCTTTGAACGGCCGCCGGGGGGCGTATTACAGCCCCCTGAAACCGGACACGGTGCTTACGGGGATGGAGGTCGTAACCCCGCCGCCGTCCTCCTCGGACCTTACTCAATGGACCTCTAGGGCGTACACTCAAAACACTCCAGCGACTCCGAAGACGAGTTATAGAATTTATATCAAGGAGAATGATTAGCAACAAAATGACACGCTTTATATTAAGTACTTACCAATGATATACTTACGGTTAATAAAAAAGAAATACTACTTTTGCCGTAGAGCTTCATGCGTTAGTTAAAAATGCAATACCTACATCAGCAGGCTTAGCACGATTTGCCAAGACTTCGTAATCTTGACAGTTCGGTGTGGAGTATGACGTAGTTATCGACCTAGCTAATACCGAAAATGACGTTTCTATGTCGATAACTACGTCATACTCCACGCCGAACTGTCAAGATTACGAAGTCTTGGCAAATCGTGCTGAGCCTGCTGTTATGCAATGGCCCGTGTCACACTATAAAGAACCAGTCTTGTTATCCCGGCGCATGCCCATTTCGGTTAAAGCGGATTGCTTTCCCGCCAAATACGGCCGCCATGACAGTTCACTGAATTATTCGATTATATGTGACATGACACACGGAATATTCGGTCAACTTGGTGTTTAAATTATCCTCCATCCTCGAAGCGTGGCGAGACTGGCGTTTATTTTGTTTGTTTCAAGCAGCTATTACTTTTCTCCCGACTAAAATCGGCATGGTTATAGCAGCCCCGGATCTACGATTATTTCGAACCGGGGCACAAACTTGATAATGGCGCCCCTCCGTGCAGCGTTTGAGAAATTACTTAAAAAAATTCACATCTTAAATCGGCATCACAAGTTCACTTGGTGGTGTGGGCCTGGGTAGCGCCTTTTTCTTACAAGTCGACGGTGAGCCAACCAGGCTTCCGTGTGCTAGGCGCTTTGTGGAGCAAGTTTTTTATTTTTAATCAATTTATATTAAGATTTTGGCGCCCCCTGAAACTGTCGCCCGTGGCCGGTGCCCCGGTGTGCGCCCCTAGATCCGGGCCTGGGTTATAGTGTCGGTCCGAAAAGGCTATGAGACTAAAGATCCCCGTTCCATTCGTCCCAAACCCTACCAAATTTTATCAATCTCCATTGTCATATCAACTGCTACTTTCTGAGCATTTTACTATATTTTTGTCATAAAATGACATTCTTATCTCGTTATCTTAATTCGAGCTAGGCCTTGAGTCCGCTATAGCTGTAACAGCTCAGTGGGCGAGCGCTTGCCTTGGATACAAGGTGCGCAGGTTCGAACCCCGGCTCGCACCTCTGATTCTTTAATGAATCATGTGCGAATGATCTTTGTGCGATTGTTACTAGCTTTCGGTGAAGGAAAACATCGCGAGAACGAAACGAACGAACGAAACCTGCATGTCTGAGAAACCTAACTAGCTTTCGAATGACGTGTGAAGTCCGCCAACCCGCACTTGGCCAGCGTGGTGGACTATGGCCTAAGCCCCTTCATCTTGAAGGGAGGCCCGTACCCAGCAGTGGGACATAAACAAGGGTTGGTACTGCGATTTTACGAGTCTGCTGCCCATCGGCGAGACGTGCTCTAACGAAGGTCTGGCGTTGGAGAAACTCTAGCGAAGTCTGAACAAAGCTCTCAGAGTTTCTTCATAGCTCCGATAAAGGGGAAGTTTTAGTGGGTAAATATCCCACATAACCCAGCCTACGCCCCTATGTAGACTGGATACCTTTTGAAGGTTTCCTCCCTGTCAGCAAAAAAAAATGTTATGAGTAGCCTAAACATACCCATAGTCACTAAAAAACAGTTCACAAAGTGAATCTATGCGTACAGACTATGGTACGGTACCGTATAAAACTGTCCATGTGTTAAGCGTTGATTGAACTATTGGTGTTGCCAAATTGAGAGCTGATCGCCTTAATAGGATGTTGGACCCGCAACGATGGATTGCAATACACGTCTAATTTGATACATTGTTGTATATTTAAGGTGATCTTTAGCATTTTATACCGTTAACTTTAAACACCTACTTACGAGTAATGGCAGTACAAAAAATGCATGCGAATCGTTTGTAACTATAAAGTAAGTAGAATATGTACACTGAACCGCAAAGAAAAAGGGTCGGTTAGAAAATCTTCAATATCTTCAAAAGTCCCTGACCTAGCTTTATGAAATAAAGACTAAATTAAAGAATATTTTAATGTGCTTAAATGAAAAAAAAAAAAGAATTCAAGCTTTTTATTTTGAATAAATGTAAAATAAATAGAAATGCGTAGTTTTTCCAGTATTTTCGTAAATGTAGATTGGTTACAGAATGACAGATGTGCCGTTTTCACGCATTTTAGCATTTTAGTACTTTGTGTTGCCTCCGCGAGCTCGCAATACTGCTGTTATGTGATTTGGCATACTTTTTACTAGGTTTTTGAGGCGATGCTGCGGAATATTCCGCCATTCCTCTGTTACAGCTTCTTTCATTTCACGTAGCGTGATTGGCGGCGGATTCCACTGATGTACACGTCGTTTCAGTTCGTCCCATATATGCTCAATGGGGTTTAAGTCAGGCCTGCGTGCTGGCCACTCCAAATGTGTGATACCGACTTCTTGAAAATAGGCAAACACTATCTGAGCTGTATGCGGGCGAGCATTGTCTTGCATAAAAACGGCATTCTCGCCCATGTCCACCAAAAATGCACCAACGTAGTGATTCAGAACTTCAGTAACACATATTTTTGCAGCTAAAGTTCAATTTTCTATCACCACTAGCTCAGTGCGGCTTTTGGAAGAAATCCCAGCCTACACGTGAACAGAGTCTCCTCCGTATGGTACTTTTTCTTCTTTACTTACAGCGCTCTCTCGGTCTTCTGTACACTCTTTTCATCCCGTCGTGCTTCTATAAACATAATCTAGACTCGTCTGGAAACATAAATCTTGACCAGTCATTCAGAGTCCAATTCTCGTGTTCTCTACTATAACTCAACCTTGAGACTTTGTGGTGTTTTTCTAGTTTTGGGCCATTTGCAGGTCTTAATTGCTTTAAATTTGCTTCAACCAGACGCCGCCTTACTGTATCCGTACTCAGATTGTTTCTTCCAGCTCGTAAATCATGATTTTTTACATCAACAGCCGTAAAAAAGCGATTTCTCAAAATTGTTGACACCATATAGCGATCCTCCCGCGCAGTCGTGCACCTTCTTCGGCCTGTTCCTGGTCTTCGAAGATTGGATCCAGTTTCATGGAAACGCTGGAGTACTCACTGCACTGTAGAAAGAGTCACAACAACAGTTCTTGCTGTATTTCGCTGACTGTGTCCATCTTCAAAAGCATTGTCAGGATTCTGGTACATTCTTCAGGGATTAACGACATGATGACTTCAGAATAATAAAATTTATAAGAAAGAGACACCATATTAATCACTTTTTTTATTGCAAAAGCAAATAAAAAGTGAAACGCTACCCGCTCGCATTTATTTATTTATTTATTTTTAAGTCCATTCTACCTTCTGCACAGTCAAATATTCTAACGCCAAGTAGTAATGTTCACATACTGAAAGTGATTTAAAAGTACCAAGGGGACTACCTGTTATGATTAAGGTCGGTTTGTTTAACGAGCTTTTATAATTGTTTTTTAGTAAGTATTTATCTTACCTCTACGACAATTTTGTGAATAGACCTACATAGGCTACATATAAAGCTCTAAATATTATTAGAATTAGGACGAATTGTAATTCACGTTTGTATGTAGGTGTACTTTGATAACGCAATGCTTGGAAGGAGCCTGTTGACATAGAAATAGTGAGTAACATAACAGGAAAAATGATATAAATAAATGCCTTAAACAATAATATTTTACTCATTTGGTACATTAAACTGTATACCGCGCCGTCGCCCGCCTCGGAGTCGCACTTATTCGCACAGTCCCCAGGCAGGGGATACCTCAGCAACCGCTGACGTTGAGTACGGAGGGATAAGTACCACCGCCGCCAATCTGTCGTGGTCTTCCTCGCGCAGCAGGATCGGCCTTCTCCCAAGCCAGTCTTATCATAAGCAATAGTCGAGGTCGTGCCTCGCTGGGGTGCCCTTGAGCTTGTCGACCGGAGTGCTATAAGTGCTTACCCTCTTATTCACTAAAACTGGGTATCTGCAGATAACAACGACCTTCATTTACAAAAGAAAGTCCCCCTTCCATCCCATCGGTTTCCGATGGGCACAAAGACCGACTTTCTTTTTATTTTGGCCGTTACCGCTATTGACTGCTGGGCAGTATCGGTTCCGAGGACAGCCCTAATTTTTACGGACAGTGGCAACTCGCGACCTGTGCTTACTGTTAATTTTAATACTTAATAATAATACCAGCCCTTGTTTATGTCCCATTGTTGGGCACGGCCCTCCCCTCATGATGAGGGGGCTTAGGCCATGGTGGCCAAGTGCGGGTTGGCGAACTTCATACGTCTTTCGAAAGCTAGTTAGGCTTTCTCAGACATACAGGTTTTCTCACGATATTTTCCTTCGCCGAAAGTTAGTAAAAGTCCCAAAAAGACGATTCGCGCCTGATTAATTAAAGAAATCAGAGGTGCGAGAACCTGCGCACCTTGTTTCCAAGGCAAGCGCTCGCCCACTGAGCTGTTACTGCTATCACAGACCTGCTGTTAATCTTGTTACCGACCGGTAAATAATTGAATTTATTCGTTATGTGAAATGCCGAGCATAGTAATTAACGATGAGTAAAGAGCAGGACTGGGGGAAAGAAGTTGCTTCCATTTATCGAGTTTTTAGAAACTTTACATTACATTATACATACTTAGAAACTTTAAATATAACTCGCAGGGTAACAGTACCTATTGGATTTAAAATAAGGTCGCTACTATTTAGATATCTCTCATGGTCAGTCTCTTCTCAAAATCTAGCTAATTGGCCAATTTTTTCATCACGACGCGGATAAAATATACTTACACTAGCTGACCCGCGCAGCACCCACGCTTTTATTACTTGCTCCCCTTTTCTCCCTCCTCCCTTGATTAATAAATCAAGGGAGGAGGGAGATGAGATCTTTCTTATTAGAGAGAGAGATGGAGAGAGAAATATCTCTCTCCATCTCTCTCTCTAATAAGAAAATTTTAATTCTTAGGTCTCTCTCTCATCTCTCTTTCCCCATCCCGCTTCGGTCCCCGTCACACTCTCCCCGTTGTCCCCTCTCTGAACCCTCTGCTTTTTTTTTGACGCGGGGGAAATCTTCCAAAGATCCCCGGGAGCTGTGGGGCTCGACCGGGGTATGTGGGATTCTTACCCACGCGGCTGTCGCATTGGCACATGAGAGGGGGGACCCCAGGGCTCTCCGGTGGGATCTGCACCAGGGGCCCCTCAGTGCCTTGACTTTGAGCCCGCCGCCGGGGGGCGCATTGTAGCCCACCGGGAACCTGACACGGTACTCACGGGGACGGGGGTCGCAACCCCGCCGCCGTCCTCCTCGGAGTCACCGCCGTACTCAATGGACGTTCATAGGGCCCACACCCCGAACGTCCAGCGACTCCGAAGGTCTCTGAACCCTCTCCTTAGCTTAACCTAGCGCCATGAAATATACTTTACGACCTATTCTCAGACCTACCCGATATGCACACATAATTTTATACAAATCGGTTCACCCATCTATTGAACTTGCCTTATGTTGCTTAACCTTAACCTAGCGGTATGAACAACGTTCACAGCTTTTTTGTCAGTGGTGTAAATATTAGTGAAGTTTACGTTATATTGAAGAAGGGACAAATTCATGCTAACAACAATTTATTAATAGTTAATTAATTCTCATAAAAAGAATAGGATCTAAAATTGTTATTGTGGGTTATCTCTGAGAGATAAACATATACCATCGAGGACTTTTTTGTAGACCTTGTTAAGGTGTACAATACTGTAGGTAGTACATTATTTTGATGTATCTCGTAGGGTTCAGCCAGCGTTTGCAATGTAAGCGCAAAAAAATATGTTTATTTACGACATCACATTAGGAACCAATAAAATTATTAGTATTTCTCTACTATATTACGCATGTATTATACATATAAACCTCCCTCTTGAATCACTCTATCTATTAAGAAAAACCGCATCAAAATCCGTTGCGTAGTTTTAAAGATCTAACCATACATAGGGACAGACAGACGCGGCGGAGGACTTTGTTTTATAATATGTATATAGATATAGATACATGACACTACAGTGTTCACGTTGACACAAATAGAAAAAGAAGAAGCCCTCTCGTTCACACACCGTCCATGAAAACAACCAACAGAGGATCCCGAGGAGGAGGATATATAATATATATCCTAGTATAGTATATACATATGTATATACTAACTTATCAGGCAACTAGTCCAGCGAGATCGTACGATGTAGAGAAAGCTCTACTTTAATACAAGCATGTACTATAGGTATTCCCAAATGTTGTGTAGGTAGACCCCAAGTGTCACACGCAAGGTCATCTGAGAACTCGTATGCAGCAGAGCGACATTTTTGAGCATCGCCGAGTTGCGCGGGCGATACCGTGGGCCGAAATGCGAATTTGCGCGGAATAAAGATTCCGGTTAAGTAAGATCCACATAGTGGTTATTTGTTGTGTTCCGTACTAACAGAGGAAATCCTGTTAAATAAAAACATAAAAAGGATACTTATAATATAGATTATTCTGTTATTACCAAACCGTGGTGAGCTTATCGCCGCTTGTCGGACGTCGAATACATAACCTAAGACTCATGATACCATTTTCTTGTACATACAAGAGCAATAATTGAATGCAATAAATGAAGAACATGCATATTTGACCTTCAAGAATTGTAAGTAATTAACTGTTTACACGCGGATACTAGTTAAAAATTGAATGCAAATTTTGCCCAGTAGAGCAAGAATATGACATGTTGTTCAAACGATGCAAGGCATTTATTGCTTCAATATTGTATAGAACAGGCAAGAAACAGGCATCGTGTAAATGGGCCTTTACGCTATACTCACAAACGTCTATCGAAAATCAATTGCAATAATTTGACTTTTGAACGTATTTTGAATTCTTATTAATAGTCATAGCAATCACTAAGTACATTTACAAAACAACCATTAGAGGGGTATAGGCTCCGAATATGATTTTGTCCCATTCGGTGTCGTGACCCTTGGTCCGTGGGGTCCTAGCGCTGTAAGGCTTTTTGAGGAAATAGCAAAAAGGTTAGTCGACATCACAGGAGACCGAAGAGCTGGCAGCTACCTCGGACAAAGAATTAGTCTATCTACACACATCAAAAGTGTCTAGGGATCAAGCATTTTTGGGCAAAAAAATGGGCAGAAGAACAATGGCGTTTCGTGTGCTTTTCTGATGAGTCTCGTTTTGGTATGAGACCGGATACAAGACGTATACGACACTGGAGAACCCCTGGACGCCAACAGCGATTAAAATCCTGCCAGGAAGTCCATCCTTATAGTGGTGGAACCATCATGGTATGGGCGGGTATTTGGATCGGCGGAAGAACTGAGTTGATTTGGATCAGAGGCAACCTCAACGCTCAAATTTATGCTGAGACGATTGTATCAGACGTCATCGTTCCTCTACAAGTGCAAATCGGTCCCTTATTTCAGTTAATGCATGATAATGCACGACCGCACACCGCAAGAGTTGTAAGACAGACTCTCGCCGCAGCTAACATCAATGTCCTGCCCTGGCCTGCTCAGTCGCCAGACTTGAACCCGATTGAGCATGCATGGGATATGCTACAGAGAAGAGCTCTGCCGAATATGGAGGGTATCCAGTCGCAAGAAGACCTTTTTTTGTTGTTGCAACGAACATGGGCGGCCATTCCACAGCGTGATTTGGATGAACTCATTTTGAGTATGCCAAACCGATGTTCTTGTGTTGTTAGTGTTCGCGGTAGAAACACGGATTATTAATTGTTTAAGTTACCCAATAAAATTTTAAAGAAAACTGTTATTTCAGTCTTTTTTTCGAACTTTTGTGTTAGTGGTTCAAATGTCAAAAATCCCTTTATTAGGAAAATGGCAAATTTCTTTATTAATGCAAAGGTGACTTGGTTTATCGTTACTGTGACAAACGAAAACACTTTATTTGATGAATCCTTAAAGAAAATTTTAATTAATATCAATCAGGAGAAAAGTTATTGCAAAAATATATGTTGATCCCTAGACACTTTTGATGTGTGTATTCAAACGGGGAACGCTGCCAGTATCTTAGGAACCTTGCCTGAGAGAAAGAGACTCCTTTTAACAATATATTTTAGTTATTATATTATATTTTTTTAAGGTAAGTTATTTAGTTTTAGGCACGGATTTATATTTTACTTCGTAAAAACTGGATAGATCACATAAATATATTAATATCACTAATTTAAACTTTATACTACATTCTTGACGCATTTTACGCATTGGAGGACGTTTTCAAGCTCTTGGACTGGTACGGATTCGGCATCAACATCAATGGCGAATACATCACTCACCTTCGTTTTGCCGATGATATAGTCATTATGGCAGAATCGCTGGAGGACCTCAATACAATGCTCAGCGACCTCAGTAGCGTTTCCCAACAGGTGGGTCTTAAAATGAACATGGACAAGACGAAGATCATGTCTAATGTCCATGTTGCACCCGTACCGGTAGTTGTTGGGAACGTTACACTCGAAGTTGTTGACCACTACGTATACCTAGGACAAACTATCCAGTTAGGTCGGTCCAACTTCGACAAAGAGGTCGCCCGAAGAATCCAACTCGGATGGGCAGCGTTCGGGAAACTACGTGACATCTTCTCATCAGAAATTCCGCAGTGCCTGAAGACAAAGGTTTTTAACCAGTGTGTGTTGCCAGTGATGACATATGGTACTGAGACGTGGTCTCTAACAGCTGGCCTTTTGGAGAAGCTCAGAGTCACACAACGAGCTATGGAGAGAGCTATGCTCGGAGTTTCTTTGCGCGACAGAATCCGGAATGAGGAGATTCGCCGAAGAACCAAAGTCACCGACATAGCTCGTAGAATATGCAAGTTGAAGTGGCAGTGGGCCGGCCACATCGCTCGAAGAACCGATAACCGTTGGGGAAGAAAGGTTCTCGAGTGGCGACCACGAACCGGAAGACGCAGCGTAGGCAGGCCTCCCACTAGGTGGACCGACGACATTGTTCGCGTCGCAGGAAACCGGTGGATGCAAATAGCAAATTGTCGTTCATTGTGGCGGTCTAAGGGGGAGGCCTTTGTTCAGCAGTGGACGTCTTCCGGCTGGTGATGATGATGATGACTACATTCTTAAGGTTTGTTTTTCGTTGACACAAGTCAAAGTAGAAAAACGAGCCGAGTGAGATAGCTCAAAAGTAGATGTGTGTCCTTGTCTGCCACCTTGTCAAGTAAGTTGCCAACGCAAAATATGATTCTTTTTAGTAGTGTTAGGTAGATTTCTTAAAAGTTGAATACATTTACTTGAAAGTTTTTCATGTAATAAAACATCGAAATATAATATATCTAGAACGATGAAATGTAATATCATAAATTAGCACACGAACAACATGCAATACTTTTATTAACAATAATATTAGTAACAATTTATCATTATGAAGGTAGCAGCACTGAGCTGTTGTGTGATTGTCGACAAGTTGTCGACATTGTCGTAGTAAGTAACCGGTGTCGCGGTGTACTGTTAGAGTAGGGTGACCATTGTTATGTATGGCGTCGCGTCGGTCGTCTTGGGTGATGATTTCCATACAAACGTTGGTTAACTAAATCTGAATTGTGGAATGAAATACAGATATACGGAAGAAAACGATAGCTAGGTATTACCACACATTCAAATAATTTATTGTCTTAATTGTGGTAAGTACAGCAGATCTTATATGTAATGACTGCGGACTTTCATTAAATTCCATCCAATTATAAAATACAAATAATAATTATAATTAGTATTATGTCACCAAAATTACGATTTGAACGCAAAAATCCTCTCATGCGGTGCGCCTCACACTCTTGACGGAGGTCACGCAAGAGCACCGATGTGGCACCGCCCGTTGTGACCCGATCCGCCGCCAAAAGGCCTTAGAAGTGTGAAAAAGAATCCTTCCACATAGTAATGCGTGGACACCCTATTAGACAGAGATACACTACTACTTTCCGACCTCTCATTCGGCTCGTGATCTTTAGTAGACTGCGCTGTCCAGTTATAATACAGGTTCGTGGTTTTAGGTTCATTGTTCTAGTTTAAACATTGTATATATTTATTAATAAATAAACACATTTAAAACCATTAGAGTACTTATACAATTTGTTAAGATTTTGTATACCTAATTGATTGAACTGTAAACGATAATTGTTGGAAGTGTGAAGTACGGAACTCTAATGTAAAAGGGTAAAATATTTCATACAAAGCTGTTTTTGGGTGTATTTTGATCATATAAATAATTTAAGCAATGAATGTGTGTTATTTTTGGGTGGTCTTTTGTGGTATGTTTTTTGAGTCGGTTGATATTGTGAAATTTTCTGTTTATTTTTTTCCTATATAAATCATTGATACAAAAAAGAAAACATCTGACATATTTTACCCACGCTACCTACTTACCATCCATCAAGACAGGCAGCGGAAAGATTTTTTAAACTTAATGTCTTTGGAACTTAGAAATTCTATAAGGATTTTTAGGAGCCTGGCCAAATTCGTAGATTTCGTAACAATGTCACAAAACATAAAACATTATCAATACCTACCTCTTTTTCTTTATTATTTATTTAGGACACTCTGGACAGACAGCCCATAGTGACAAACACTTAAATCTACGGGAAATCTATTTATCTCAGTAGTCCTTCCTCCAAGCTATTTATCATCCAATATTTTTTTACACTCGTAGTTCCAATTTGACATAACTCTAGTTGTTGCTAAACTAGCCACCACTCGAAGAATCCAATAATTAACCAACGCTGCCTTGCCTTAATGCTGAATTTTTAAATGGTCTGTGTAATTCATTTGATTCGGGGAAGCCTAAATCAATTAATAGCTGGCTGAAGACCTTGACTTCAATATTTATGAGAAAATCAGGATTTTAAAACGAAACAGTTGAAACCACAAAAAACTTGCGCTAACCATAAAAGTGGCCATAACTCGGCCTCTAACTGTGCCAACTGCAATAACTTGACACATTAAGTATTGACTTGTTAATTGCTTTTATCATATTCTTCACCATATTGGGATGGCTGTTGTCGTTATATTGTTTTATCAATTAGTCTAGATGAGATCATTATTTAAAAGACTAAAGGGTCTCTTGTAAGCACGGGTTACCCTAACTCAGTTCTACAACATCTAAGTTCGATCTACGGCTTCTCTCGCCCAATTTCTTGCGAAAAAGTCACTTCAGTTAGTCCGATCGCGTTCTAAACCACAAAGCTCATTGCTTGCCTTCTCTCAATTAGCTCCTCCCACCGTATTATTTTCTTGAAGACTATAAGCATCACTTAAGAACAGGGTGCCCTAACTCGCCACTGAGTTCAATCTGCGGCTTCTGTCTTCCAATTCCTTGCAAAGAAGTCCCTTCAGTTAGCCCGTTCGCATCCTATACCACTGATATCAGTGTCCTCATATTTTCTTTTTGAGCTCCTGCCACCTTGCCAAGATGGCAGGATTCCCTTCATGGGTGTCCTATATTTCTAAGCTCAATTCTCAGCTAACTCTTGCAGTTGTTGCTGTTTGAAAATCGTCGATATGCCTAGCTTGACGGTTTCCACTCTCGTAAGTTCAAGATTACGTTTCATAAGCTCTATTCAATACATAGCACTTGTAATCTTAATCTCTATTGGCACAATTTGTATTCAGCCTCTGGTACATTATCTCCCCGATCGCAATGATATACTCGTCGTTGCGACAACTTTTATCACATAAAATTACTGTAAACATGGTGTCGTCGATGTTTTTGCCGATCTTGGCTAATAAATATCATGTAGGGACATAAACACACATCGGGAGTCCAACTGCATGAGTCGTTGAAAAGTTTTTGTAGGCGAACGGAACTCAATCAATTACGGATAATGTTTGATTTCTGCACTTAGAAATATTTGTTTGTTTGTTTGTATTATGTAAAGAGGAGTTCGCACTACTTATGTAAAAAGTAACGTTTGAAATCCTAATACATTTTTAGGACGGGTTTATGATTTAATGAAGATCTAATGTATGTGTTAAAAATACGTAGGAGATTTAGCTATGCTATGAAATGGGTTCGCATTATCCATCTTCAAAGGATATTTCTGGGCTACTTTCGTGTACACCAGTCGAAAATCACATTTACTGTAGTTAAAGAATATCTTCTAACACTGATTTTTTGACAAAAGCAGTGCGTTGCCCAGACTCTAACCTATGCGCCTGACCTATAGACAGCTTTTGGGAGTAATAGGTATATTGCCCTCAGCCGAGACATTTGTTAGGTCTTGGGCCTGGTAATTTCAAAACCACTTGCCTTCCATACCATGCATTTGTGTGTGGATTGTCCCAGGATATCATTATTATTATTTTTTGATGGAGTAAAGTATCTGGCACAAGGACCTTAGTCAAGTGTATCCGTATGAGAAGATGGCGTAATGAATTTTCTATTATTACTGCTGGAAGTTTGGACACCACTTCTAATAAACTGTATTAGTGTGAATGTTTTTTCATCGGAACGTGATATGGTACAGTTTTCGATTATGATTCATCTAGGTAGGTAGAGTGTACCTATAGTGTGTACTAGCCTGTGGCCTGTCAGCGGGCGGTGCTCGCGGGGCGTGCAGTAAGTGTGAGAAAAATGGTCTAACCCTCACCTAGATACTAGGTGCCGGCGCCGGTTGACGCTTCATACGACAGTATACTATAACTACCTGTATGTATACAACCTTCTATGTAGTCTTCGTGGTGCAGCGGGAAGAAGTTTGCTATACAAACCGCGGGTTCAAATCGCTCGTTCCTAATTGGGTAGGACGATGAAGGCCGATTACTTGATTGTCTGAAAAGTAAGATTATGCGTTAGATGATATAGGTAAGAAGTCGGTTCTGTGCCTGACCTCGTCCCTAGTTGGTTTCGGCATTCCGTCTCATCAGATTGTGAGGGTAAAGGAAGTGAGATTGAGATTGTGTCTACGCACGCACGCAAGCACCATAATATCTCCCGCTTAGATGGCTGATCTTGTGAAAGATTGGTCGCTCTGGTATTGGGCAAGAGATCATTATTATTACATGCATGCAGATATGTATTACAGGCCATATTATGTAGAGAAGATGAAAGGAAATTGAGATATATTTAGATTGGGATAATCCCCATAGGCATCTGATTCCAAACTAGGCAGTCGGTAGGGAGATTTTTTTAAATGGGCACGAAGGCCAAATCTGAAACTCCGAGGAATAGCAACGAGACTGAAGGCTGATTTTAATAATAAATACTGAAAATTTTGAAAAATGTATTCCGAATTCATAAATTATTGCAAAAAACAATCATAGGGTCAACTTACTTAGGTCATCATCATCATCAGCTGAATCACGTCCACTGCTGAACAAACGGCCTCCCCTTTAGAAGGGAGGGGTAGTCATAATCCCCACGCTTGGCAGGCGGCTTGAGGAACGCAGTATAGGTGGAAGATAAATGCAAATTAAACTATTTAAAAAAAAATAAAAACCGACTTCAAAGTAAATTATCTAAGAAGCATAAAATAACGAAAATATATTGAAGTCGGTGTCGGTGTCAGCTCGTGCTAGTCTTAGTTAACATGATGTGCTAGCACAATTTACTTTGAAGTCAGTTTTTTTTTTTTTTTAAATAGTTTATTTTACACTTTTTAGTTACTTTTATTTTAGCAAAATAGGTAAGTACCTATTTTTATTTTTTTATTTTATATTTATTTGGGAAACATACGATTACATTTTGCTTTTACACTAAACATTATATAAAGTTCATAAATCAGTTAAGTTTCCACTTAAAAATTAACAAATATTATAACTATTGGCATTAATTAATTAAAATTAGTCAATATTTTATCAAATAAACAATAAGTAAAATGTCATGTCAAATTAAATTAATTAGAAATTATTACATTAAAAAAAAATTTTACAATATCATCAAATTAAATTAAATACACTGAATATATCAGCCGGAATTAAGATTTACATTTTTCAATTTGCGTTTATAAGTACTTAAATTATTATTAAATATATCAATATCAATGAGTTCTTTGTTATATTGTTGACAAGCACGGTACAAAAATATATTTCTTGCGTACTTCGTTTTAAATGCAGGTAATACAAATAAAGATTTATCGCGTAAAATTTTCTGGGGGCATCTAAAAAGTACATGGTTGAGAAGAAATGGTGAATCAATATAGTTATTGATAATCTTAAATAGAAAAACTTGATCTCTTTCAAATCGTCGAACTTTTAAAGGGGTTATATTAGGAACAGGTTGTCTAGTACGACTACATCTAAAATTAATGTGTTTCACAAATTTGTTCTGTATGGTCTCTAAGTTATTAATATACACATTGTATTGAGGATTCCAAACTGTTGAGGCATATTCAAGAATAGATCTGACAAAAGCGTTATAAAGAAGAATTAAAGTAGAGCAAAGCTTGAAGTCGCTTCCAATTCTAAGAATGAAGCCAAGCATCTTGTATGCCTTAGATGTAATATGACTGAAATGGCTTTCAAAAGTTAGCTTATGATCCAGATAAACACCCAAATCTCTCACCTCGAATACACGAGAGATTGAATCGTTATTTATAGCATAAGAATAAAGAATAGGTTTAGGTTTCCTTGTAAATGAGATAATATTACATTTCGTAACATTTAGTTGTAAAAAATTATCAGTACAGTACATACAAAGTCGATCTAGGTCTTTTTGGAGCAGAACACAGTCATCAATTGATTTAATTACCCTGAAAATTTTCATATCGTCCGCGTACAGTAAAACGTCACTATGGACAAAGTTCTGGGTAATATCATTAATAAAGATGTTAAATAGCAGTGGTCCGAGGTGAGAGCCTTGAGGTACTCCTGATGTTACTGGAATGAATGAGGAACAATGACCTTTTATACTAACAGCCTGACTTCGTTCCCTTAAGTAAGAATCTAACCACCGTAATAAGTCGCCATGTATACCAATTACCCGAAGTTTGTCAATAAGTAAGGAATGTGAAATTTTATCAAAAGCCTTGGAATAATCGGTATACACAACGTCAATTTGACCACCATCATCCATAGCGCCAGACACGCGGTGCAAGAACTCACACAAATTCGACTCAGTTGATCGCTTGTCAATAAACCCGTGCTGCTGTTCAATTATTACGGGCCTCACAATAGGATAAATGGTATCGCAAACAATTTTTTCAAATAACTTAGCCAGAGTATTTAACTTAGATATTGGCCTATAATTTTTAATGTCATGTTTATCTCCAGATTTGTGGATTGGAACTACATAACATTGCTTCCACAATTTAGGCATTTTACCAGAACTTAGAGATAATTTAAATAAATGATAAATAGGAATAGCAAGACTATTACGGCAATGCTTGTAAAAAAGTGGCGGAATTTCATCGGGCCCACAACCCTTACTAACGTCCAAACTTTTTAAATATTTAGCAATTTCACAAACAGAAATATCAACTGTACCAATACCAATAGAATATTGAGATTCTGTACTGACTAAAGAATTCTGTGAATCAGGCAAGGAGTCAGGTACAAACACAGATTGAAAATATTCATTAAAATAGCTACAGATTTCACTACCGTCTGACGATGAATTATGGTCCAGGAACATAGTATCAGGTAAATCGGAAGAACCTTTTTTTGATTTGACAAAATGCCAAAAATATCTACTGTTAAATTTTAGACGATTCTCGGCTCTTGATATAAATGTATCATAACATTCTTGCTGAATACGCTTCTGTCGAGCACGCAACAATACAAACGTTTGATAATCACTAATCCTTCCATAAGATTTCCACTTCTTATGAAATTTTAATTTTTCCATAATTACCTTTTTTAAAGGTTTTGAAAACCAAGGAGGATATTTAGAGTCGTAAACTTTTTTTGTCGGTACAAACTTCTTGATTGCGTTATTTATAACATCATAAAATTTACTCAATGCCTCATCAATGTCTTCAACTTCCAAAAGATTAGTCCAATCCACTACACACAAATCAGAATTTATTGCATCATAATCCGCTGCCCCAAAAATACGAACTAGACGGGGTACAGGGCGCAAGGTTTGGATACTTGACGAAACCAGAGTTATACACAAAGCAGGATGATGACTGTCCTCCGGGACAAGAGGTGCACAACAGCGAGCCACAGTGCAGTCATTTCTACTTATTACTAAGTCAAGTTGTCTATTATTTACATTTGGTACTGTATTATATTGATTAAAATTAGTAAAACTTAAAAAGCAATATAAAGATCGAATCAAGGCATCATTTTCATTGAAATTAATTAAATTAAAATTAGAGTTACAGTTCGAATTATAAACGTTCCATTGCGCTGCTGGAATATTGAAATCTCCAAGTATTAAAAAGTCATCATTTGGACTATTTACATAAGCGTCCGACACAGTTTCAAAAAAGTCAGTCATTGTGTCGAGCTGTGTACGACATTGGGGGAAATACCCACAAAAAAGATGTAATAGTTTCGAAGATGGATGCAATTTAAGAGTAACAATTACTTCAATAATTTCAGCTGCAGCTCCAGGAGCACTAATGATATTTGAAGAACGAATTAAAATATCCTTTTTAACTGCTATGAGCACGCCACCTCCCAATCTTTCACCTCTTATATCGTAATCACGATCACACCGATACACGCCATAGCGAAAATCAAACAGTTCAGCATTGTTTATGCCGGGTAACAACCAGGTTTCACTTAAACAGATAATGTCATAATCGGCACACATAAGATTCCTGAAAAATATATTTGTTTTGGTTCGCAATCCACGTACGTTCTGATAGTAAACAGTTAAATCAGACAAATCCATTGAAAAGAGTTAAATAATATTTTATACATCGCTGCAGATAAAAATATGACCATAGTAAATAGTCAAATATAAATGTATATAGAATTGTAGAATAAGACAACCACACGATATGAAGAGACCAAGTAGTTATCAACCAATGATATAATAAATTGGTATAAATGCACCCAGACTTAACAGATAATATGCTAGCAAAATAATACTTAAAAAATAAACAGTAAAAGAGCTTGCGCAACAATACACTCATTTGATTTTGTTTAAATCTTTAAGATCAGCAATGTGTATCACAGGACTGGTATCTGATCGCCGAACCATAATCGAGCAGTTTTTAACCGACTTCAAAAAAGGAGGAGGTTCTCAATTCGTCTGTATATATTTTTTTTTTTTTTTTTTTTTTTTTTATGTATGTTCGCGCATAACTCTGGCAATTATTAACCGATTTGAAAAAATCTTTCTTCCATCCATTCTTCAATCCATTAATTGGGTCCCATAAAAAAATTATTGCTTAGTAATAAGTAGTTCCTAAAAAAACAAGAATGGTGACTGCGCACTGAGAGTTGCAAGAAAGCCTATATAGATGACGTTTTAGTCGCTCGGACTCGCTCGGTCGGACAAAAATGGTCATAACTCTGGCAAATATTTACCAATTTCAATGATTCTTTTTTTATTCGAAAGAAGAAACCACTGTATTGAATCTGTATGAATTTTATTACAACCGGATAAGAACTTCCTGGAGGACCATGAACGATGTGGAGGAATTTATCTGGTAAAAACCATAAAACTGATGTTCTACATTACATTGCTCTGACAATTATGAACCGATTTCGATGATTCTTTTTTTATTCGAGAGAGTAAACTACTATGATGTTTCCATGCAAATTTCATTACGACCGGATATTATTTTCTGAAGAAACATGAATTATGTAAAACTATGTAGACGATAATGTGATCATAACCTACCTAGATAATTTTACGGTTTTCGATGGTTCAATCTTTATATATGAAAATATCACTAAAAAGGTTAAAATAAAATCTTTTTAAAAAAAAATTGAACCGACTTCAATATCACTGAAAAGTATAAAATAATTTAAATATTATTGAAGTTGGTGCCAAATATACACAGCAGGTACGCTAACACCAACTTCAATAATATTTAAATTATTTTATACTTTTCAGTGATATTGAAGTCGGTTCAATTTTTTTTTAAAAAGATTTTATTCACCCATACGTACATAAATTTTTTCTCCTTTGCTAACTCTTTCGCACGCTTAAGAAGAGCTTTATTAGCGCTAGTTAGGTGATCATTGAAGTGAATGGGTGAGTCGTTGCCTATGTAACCGATGTCACAAGCTTTTATTTTCAATTTTCTAACGTGACTCAAGAAGTCATCCTTTTTTTTTCTATCAGCACTATCACGCAACTCGAACGTCTACGTTACAGTAACTTACTGAAAATATAAAAAGTTTATATCTCTTAAACTACTGGACCGATTTTGATGAAAATTGTACTCTACCCTAAGTTGAAAAATACTCTATCTATTGCAAAAAGAATTTTCGAAATCGGATCTGTAGTTTCTGAGAATCTGAAGAGTCACGTAACTACATAGTTACATAATTACATAACATGTTAGTAAGAATAAATATAACTTACTTACTGCCGCACCTTCAAACGTCAATTATAGTAAATTGACATTAATTCATTTTTAAAATACACTAATATAAAATGCTTATTGAAACAAAATATTTACAGTTTATTTACAAACATGTACACTTAAACTAGGTAAAAAACTTCCTCGAAGTTGTCGCCGCACTGGGAGGGAAGGGTACCTAAAAGACTGGCGGCATTACCCCTTTGTATGGCCAAGCTTATACGTTGGCAGAAAAAGCTACCAGCCCGGCGGTTCATTCATTCATTCATTCATTTTTAACCGACTTCAAAAAAGGAGGTTCTGTATTCGACGCGTATGTATGTAATATTAATAGAAATGCGTAATATTCATATATGTTAGTCTATGTGGGCTTCTAAACAAATTTACCAAATTTCACGAGTGTATGTATGTATGTATCTATGTATGTATGTATGTAGGTTTGTCCGCGGATTTCTCAGAAACTACAAGTCCGATTTCGAAAATTCTTTTTGCAATAGTTAGAGTATTTTTCAACTTAGGGTAGAGTACAAGTTTCATCAAAATCGGTCCAGTAGTTTAAGAGATATAAACTTTTTATGTTTTCAGTAAGTTACTGTAACGTAGACGTTCGAGTTGCGTGATAGTGCTGATACCTATCTTGGTAAAATAAGTCACTAAAAAGTGTTAAATAAACTATTTAAAAAGAAATAAAAACCGACTTCAAAGTAAATTATCTAAAAAGCATAAAATAACGAAAATATTATTGAAGTTGGTGTTAGCGTACCTGCTGTGTATATTCTGCACCAACTTCAATAATATTTTCGTTATTTTATTAACCGACTTCAATAAACTATTTTCAAAAAAATATAAACCGACTTCAAAGTAAATTATCTAAAAAGCATAAAATAACGAAAATATTATTGAAGTTGGTGTTAGCGTACCTGCTGTGTATATTCTGCACCAACTTCAATAATATTTTCGTTATTTTATGCTTTTTAGATAATTTACTTTGAAGTCGGTTTATATTTTTTTGAAAATAGTTTATTTAACACTTTTTAGTGACTTATTTTACCAAGATAGGTATCAGCACTATCACGTAACTCGAACGTCTACATTACAGTAACTTACTGAAAACATAAAAAGTTTATATCTCTTAAACTACTGGACCGATTTTGATGAAATTTATACTCTACCCTAAGTTGAAAGATACTCTAACTATTGCAAAAAGAATTTTCGAAATCGGACTTGTAGTTTCTGAGAAATCCGCGGACAAACCTACATACATACATACATACATACATACATACATACATACATACATACATACATACATACATACAAACACTCGTGAAATTTGGTAAATTCGTTTAGAAGCCCACATAGACTAACATATATGAATATTACGCATTTTTATTAATATTACATACATACGCGTCGAATACAGAACCTCCTTTTTTGAAGTCGGTTAAAAAAGGAGGTTCTGTATTCGACGCGTATGTATGTAATATTAATAAAAATGCGTAATATTCATATATGTTAGTCTATGTGGGCTTCTAAACGAATTTACCAAATTTCACGAGTGTATGTATGTATGTATGTATGTATGTATGTATGTATGTATGTATGTATGTATGTATGTAGGTTTGTCCACGGATTTCTCAGAAACTACAAGTCCGATTTCAAAAATTCTTTTTGCTATAGTTAGAATATCTTTCAACTTAGGGTAGAGTACAAATTTTATCAAAATCGGTCCAGTAGTTTAATAGATATAAACTTTTTATGTTTTCAGTAAGTTACTGTAATGTAGACGTTCGAGTTGCGTGATAGTGCTGATACCTATCTTGGTAAAATAAGTCACTAAAAAGTGTTAAATAAACTATTTTTAAAAAAATAAAAACCGACTTCAAAGTAAATTATCTAAAAAGCATAAAATAACGAAAATATTATTGAAGTTGGTGCAAAATATACATAGCAGGTACGCTAACACCAACTTCAATAATATTTTCGTTATTTTATGCTTTTTAGATAATTTACTTTGAAGTCGGTTTTTATTTTTTTAAAAATAGTTTTGCTTTTTAGATAATTTACTTTGAAGTCGGTTTTTATTTTATTTTAAATAGTTTATTTAAATTCAAATCTTTATTTCGTCACTAGAAGCTAATTAATACTTAATAATCTGATAGTGAGTAGAGATATCAATTATCTTGTACCCAATAACCGAAAATAATCATAAACGGCTCCGACCGTCAATATAATTAGATTTTAAAAACAACTTATTTAGGATTTAAGTTAATTGACGTTTATGAGTGCGGCAGTTAGTACTACTAATGTTTCCGAAGAACAGAACAAAAAAAATATGTGAATGAAGTCTGTGGAGTAGCTATAGGTATTTGGCGGTTTGGCCAATGTTTTAGTTATACGTAGTTAACCGATAACCGTTGGGGAAGAAAGGTTCTCGAGTGGCGACCACGAACCGGAAGACGCAGCGTAAGCAGGCCTCCCACTAGGTGGACAGACGACATTGTGCGCGTCGCAGATAACCGGTGGATGCAAATAGCCAATTGTCGTTCATTGTGGCGTTCTAATGGGGAGGCCTATGTTCAGCAGTGGACGTCTTCCGGCTGATGATGATGATGATGAGTTCACCCTTCACGCATGCTGAGCTTGATTTCACACTAAAGAAAGTCTAACACATTCGGCGGGTAACAGAAGACTTATGAGTTTGTCTCGTAAAAAGAACGTTCGTTTGCGACATGACAATGTATGAACAGCAAGCAATGTATTGATAAGATATTATGGCTTTTGGCTGGCTTCATTGGTTTACATTCCCACGGTCACACAAGGTATCCCAAACCTTCATACGTGATATGTGTCATACTATTCTCGTAAAAAAAATATATATGGTCATGCTATCTGTTCGTGTCTATAAAGAAATACAATATGATTTGATTCTTAGCTTTTGCACACGACGATATGACTTATTTGCTGTTGAAAACAATTAACAGTCTTAAGTTTGAAGAGGTAAGGTAGAGAGTGCTTTGGTAATTGTTTTTTACAAAAGTTTTGTTTTTCGATAGGGGTCTCAAAATACAGAATATCTGTATTCTGAGGGTCAGTCGTATTTAGTTCATATTAGATACTTGATATAGATTTTATGCTGTGATTTGAAGCCTGTTTTGTAATTCTCTGAGGGAAGAAAGTGACTGAAGAAATAGAATCTTGTCTAGGCCTCTGATCCTTCTAGACATGACCATAGCGACTAGACCAAAATCGCTTTGATTCTAAACATAATATAAATATTTAAATATTATTATCCATGTTAATAAACATTTCCTAAATGCTAGATGAGTCAGTGAACGTGTCGCTTGCCTTATATGGCTTTTGTATAATAATAAAGTAGCCAAGTCCTCGTGACCCTGAGATTTAACAGATCAGACTGATAGAGGCGATACGAGATTGAATCATCCGTTTTTAATAGGTCAATTTTATGTGTAAAACGTGAGACATTCATGTAGGTGGACTAGTTATTGATTCATGGCTAAAATAACATCGATGGGTAAAGCAGCCCAATTGGCTAGTCTTAACGTACGTCCTAACACCACGATCTAATGCCACGCTCTGACACCACGACCTTACGCCATGTCCTAACGCCATTCCCTAAAGCCATGCCCTAATGCCTGATTTACACGTATTAAGTTGTCAAGTAGGTAACTAAATTTTATGTGACTTAATTTTAAGTATGCGTTTACACGTCGTTTTTATTAAATTTTAGTTAAAATCTTTAGTTCTTTAGTTCACCCCCCAATGGACGGTCGCACGATCCGTGACGATTTTATAGTACCTACTTTGTAGCGACGAACAACTAATTTTAGGATAAAATTATATAGACAACTAATACAGATTATTATATTAAAATTTATTTTTTATAATATATATAGGTACTATAATTATAATATTAGATATAGAAAAGTAAATGACTTCGTGTCTTTCTTGATTACTGAATTTGTGTTTGATGTAAATATTTAACCATTTTACTTGTTTATTGCCTTCCATCCCCGTAAGCACCGTGCCTGGTTTCCGGGGGACTACAATGCACCCCCAGTAGCAGGCTCCGAAGGAAACGCACTGAAGGACTCCTGGTGCAGATTCCACAGGAGAGCCCAGGTTTCCCCTCATGTGTCGATGTGACAACCACGAGGATTTAGTGGGAAAGAATCCCATTTACCCCGGTTGACCTACACAGGTCCTGGGACCCATTGAACAATTCGCTGCTAGAAAAAAAAAGGATGCGAGATACAGGCTTAAATTACCCCAAAATTTCTCCGTTGATCTAAAAAATCCCGAGACCATTAGCCAAATAGCTCTCGAATCACTTAATTATACGGCAGTATACTAGGAAAAGTAAAACAAAAAACATTTGATTGCAAATATTAATACCTACAGCGTAGTAGGTATTTAAAAATTCCAGGACAATACAAATTCTGGAACAATCCCGTATTTCTGGCAACCCTAAATATACGTTGGTACAACGAAAACGTGACGAAAACGACTTCGCTCATAATATATTTGTATGTTAGGGGTCGTGCATTAATCACGTGAGGCTAGAAAGGGGGGGAGGGGTTCCGAAAAAATCACGGAATATCACCAGGAGGGGGAGGGAGGGGTATAGTGAGACATCACGTGTATTTATTTATTTTTCGTTGAATGCATGATTTCTAAACCAAACAGTGGCACGTGGCCTTGACTCACCGTTGCCGGCAACGACCCCTTCAACATTTAATCAGTTAGGTAACTGATATAATATATTCATCTTTAAATACAGGTGTATTTAAAGATGAATATTCCGAATATTTCAATATAGTTTGTATAAAAAAAATACACGTGATTTTTGGTGGGGTGTAGTTTAAAACCTCACCACATATCACCAGGAGGGGGGGAGGGGTTAAAAAGTTGCTAAAAAACATCACGTGATTAATGAACGACCCCTTATCTATGGTATGATCTATGGCTATACCTTTGCACGCACACCTGCAAACGTGCATTATACATGTGTGTGTCCAAACGTATCAAGAATAAACCACGCCCACCTACTTACCCGAAAACTAGAAAAGTTTCTATTCTTCTTCATAACTTGCGTACTAAATTTTAACTTGGGACTTTCTACTAAAGTGATTGTTTACACGTAATAATTTACTAAAATTTAGTAAAGATTTAGTTACCAACTTAATACGTGTAAACGAAAAATTTTACTTATTCACTTAAGTACTAAATTTTAACTTGGAACTTACTACTAAAGTGTTTGTTTACACGCAATAATTTACTTAAACTTTAGTAAAAATTTAGTTACCAACTTGCAACTTAATACGTGTAAATCAGGCATAACACCATAATAAGATTCCAGTGTTCTACGAGTAGTTTCTGTGTCACTGTTTCATATAAACATCATTAATTAGTAACTGTTTTTTTAACTGACCAAAAAACTGGCTGCAGATGCATACCCTTAGGTCGAAGTAACCTTAGGCTAGGGCTCTGACTTTCGTCCATTGAGTACGGCGGCGCATCCGAGGAGGACGGCGGCAGGATTGCGACCCCCGTCCCCGTGAGCACCAGCTACAATCGGTCCCCACACCACAAAGGCAAAGCACTGGGCTCCTGGTGCAGTTCCCACCGGAGAGCCCGTTTGACCCTCTTATGTGCCGATGTGACAGCCATGGGAGTTTTGGTGAGTAAGAATCCCACATACCCCAGTCGAGCCCCACAGCTCCCGAGGACCTTTTAAAGGTTTCCCTCGCGAAATAGAAAAAGGCCTCTGACTCAACCCTGTGGCCGGGGCTTTTGGAGCGTGGGCCATTTATGTCCATCGAGTACGGCGTCGACTGCAAAGCCAGTGTGAGGCAGGGTGGGGCACATGCCCCACCTTCCACCCAGATTTTGAAGCTAAAAGAAAGATTGGCTTTTCCAGCGGTGGAACAGTAAGTATCTACAGACAGATAATAATCAAATAACACTACGAGCAAGACATAGGGCCTCCGCCCACTAGCGTTTTCTAGCTGCAACGACTGGCAACTTTGCGACTGCATCGCGTTTTAGCAACTCATTAGCGACCATTGAGCTACTCCTTGCGCTCGGTCGCTGTATCGGAGTCGCGCGTTTTAGCAACTGCATCAATGCTGCACCGCGTTTTAGCGACTGCTGTCATCGATGCACAGTGGGCCAAAAATAAGGTTCACTAGCTTATTTTTTTTGAAAAATGAAATATATTTTATGTAGTTCAAATACACGGATTTGTTAAAATTACCATAACATCGAATTACTTAGTAATCACAAGTTTTATTTTTAACTTAACAACATTAAATGTTGTAACAACATTCCAAATGTATCAAAATATAATTTGTTTCCCCTTTTTTTTGTGTTTGAATTGTAAAGCTGAATCTTTTTGGTCACGTTACGGTTATGGTAACA
Source organism: Furcula furcula (assembly GCA_911728495.1). NCBI lineage: Eukaryota > Metazoa > Arthropoda > Insecta > Lepidoptera > Notodontidae > Furcula > Furcula furcula. The sequence continues at coordinate 21,257,384 of OU452255.1, forward strand.
AAACCGTCTGAGTTTCAACCTTAACCCTTTTACAAATATCACGCTGCTATTGCGGTATTATAGATGTCGTTGTTATTATGTTGATATACATATAAGTATGTATAAACTAATACCCAGTAGGTACTTTATAAAAAAACAAGTTCGCTTTGCATCTAAGTCACCAGGATTTGACTAATCCTTCTGAATAATGGTAAAATCGCTGAAGAACTTTGAAATGCAAATACATAATCAAGAAGTTGAATGAAATATAAAAAAAATGATATTATATACTTCACCCAAAACAATTTTCAGGTATTATTTAATTATATAATCTTTACGATAAACAAGCACAATAAGAACAATTTAGACAGAAAAAAAAACTACAAATGCGTAGTTTTTTTTTATAAAAAGAGAACTTCATCTGCCTTTTAATTAAACCAATGTATTTAATAATAATATACGTTTAATTCAGACTCTTGATCCATACAAAAAAAAATACAAAGACACATTGACAAAAAAAAAAGGAAGAAACCAAACAGAATAAATAAATAATAACCAAACTAAACAAAAAAAACAGACATTCCAGTAAAAAAAGAATTTTAAGCAGCTATTTCACGCCAACGTCTACACATGTTCGTTATAGACCAACGGTCCGCGATTTCTTTAATAATACCGTTTCTACACTGACCAACCCTGGCCATATATGAAGCAATTCAGCTTCTCTGAATGGCATTGAACGTGTTCAGACGCGCCTCCGTAAACTTGCTAGAGGCACTACAGTACCTATTTAAAACCCATGAGGTGTCTGAAAATGTTATTATATTGTGTCCAGAGTTGGCAAGTGTAGAAGTTTTTACAGTATGATTCAAATAAATGCACTTAAGTTTGAACATTAGCTTTAAAAAAATTGATCTTCTCTCACTTTCTTGGTAATAGATATGTATTAGTCTATCATAAAATATTATAATATGTAGTTTATTTTTTATTTAATTAATTGTTTTTAAATATATATATTTTTTTTATCCACTTAATTTATTTATATAACTGCACCTGCCCATAAGAATGCTCTGTCCTGTACCCCAAGGTTGACTGGAAGAGATTGCTTTAGCGATAAGTCCGCCTTGTTGTTCACTGTTTTTAATTGTTTTAATTTCAAATGTATATTTCTTTTGTGTGCAATAAAGAGTATTTGTATCATCGATATACTATACCAACAAGATTAGCTGTCACGAACAAAATGACATCGAAAATGTGGTCGCGGTTACAACTATACACGTACACGCAAAACAATAATATGTTCATATAAAAAGATAACTTACATACTATAAAATAAGGTTCAATAATAATTGCAGACAATTGAGCGACAGCCGTCTCCGTAGCTCTTATTTTCGTGACCACTTTTCGGGTCGTGACAGCAAATCTAGTTGGTATAGTATATCGATGATTTGTATTGTATTGTATATTATGTACTAGTTTTATCCTGGAGCATCGCTTGCACATATTTAGTTAATATCCTGGGACAATTCACACACGGTCATCTGATTCAAACTAGGCAGAGCCTGTACTATGGAACCAGACAACTGATACTAATACATATATACTTTTTTTTGTAAGTACATACTTATATAGATAAACACCCAGACACTTGGTGGGAATCGAACCCACGACCTGTTGGGTAGGAGACAGGGTTACTAACCACTAGACCAACGGGCCCGTCATCAGTTAGTACTTAGGTATAGATTGTTTATAGGTTCTAAACAATCAGTAACAACGCATATTGTATAATAATTTCATGCAAGAAAACTTCGTCCTTTAAACGTCGTCATTTCATTTTCATCTTATTTTCAATCGGCCTGTATTGTCCAAACCAATAATAAATAACTTACTTCGCGCGTTTCGCGTTTCGTCGCATTTAGCAAAGTGTAAAGAAGAGCCCGGAGCTCTTCAGTTTCTAAAGCAAGCGGTTTCCCTGCGCTTCCGAAGCAACAAAGTAAGTTACATAAATGAAAAACGGCCAGTTCATGAAACCTTGATTGAACTGCGGGATAAAATTTTCTCCATTTTCATAACCCCTAGTGCATCTTTAAAATCACTTAAAGCTTGCGAAATATTTATTTATTTATTTTATTTAAAAAGTCTTTTCAGTACCTACGTATTGTGGTAATCGAACGCAATGATCTTATATCGTTATGATTATGAATACGGTTGTTTGTATTTAAAAACCACAAGAAATACATTATCAAAAATCTTATGAAAGAGAAGCTTGTTTTAACGCCCACTGTGCGCTGTAACGTGTGAATCCAATACACTGTAACTACGAAAAACTGATTTTGAGAAAATGAGCAAAATAGATTTTTTTAGTTTTTTCAACATTACTCCAAAATTTTCGTTAGAAAGTTTTTAGTGTTTGCTGCCAATTTAAAAATAATTTTATAAGTTATCCAGCCTATTAAGTTTTATATATATTTATATAGTATACATAATGAATTATCGTCGATAACTAGTGTTGCTCTAATAGTTGTCAGAAGCTAAGGAAGATATTGTTAAGGCAATACACTGTATCATATAGTTACAGTGTATTGACTTGGGAAAACAGGGCCTAAAAGTGTATTGGTAGGTATAAGTTGGAGAACCATAATACTGCACAGACGTGGCAGTTCTTGATATATTTTGGTATTTTCTATTGAGAATGCTCCATATTTAGATCTTGATTTCAATTAATGCACATTTTTAGAAGTCACTTGTTACTCTTGATAATGTTAAGTTGTCCACTTTAAATTGTCTCTCTTCGCTATCTTTGCCTTTATCTTCTCCTTTCTCTTTGAGTTCGGTTACTGAGGGGGTTGGGAATTATATCATCATGGTCTTCAGTTAAAATTGTTGTTACCTAACATTGAAGTAACCTTGACCAATCCTTGTCCAATAATCACTCGTTTCTTAAACTTTTAAATTGAATCCTGTTCTTTCCCGTCTTGGGAAGAACGCTTGTCATTGTCATTCCTTTTCCCAAAAAGCCAAATTTTTCTGTTACAAATTTTAGTCCTATATCTACACTCCTTTTTCTGTTCTGGAAGTCCTGGAAGGTATTTATTGTTTACAAACAAATGACAGACTATTTTACACCTAATTATCTTTTAGTCCTTAGTTTTAGTAAAAATAAGTGATGTTTGACGCTAGGTTATAGAAAGCAAACAACTGATTATTCTGGTATTATTGGATCTTGGTAGTGACTTCAATTCTGTTTATTTTGACATACTTCTAGGCATTCTTTCCTCTCTCTATGTCGCTTTTTCAGCTATCAATTGCTTTGATCATATTCATATCATCGTGGGCGCTCCCAGTCTGTCCGCTTTGAGGAGACATCATCTGTGTGGTGTGAGCTTGAGGCGGGTGTTCCACTGGGTGGCGTAATCTCTCCTCTTTTCAGTTTTCATGAATGTTATCGCGAGGGTTTTCTAACTATCATCTCTATGCATGATCATCCTTAGCTTTATCGTCATGCCAATATTGATAAGCTTCGGTAAGCGATATATACGCTTAATAAAGATTTAGATAGCATAAGTCAGTGGGCAAAATCAATTGGCTTGTTAGTGAACTCTACTAATTCTCAGGCTCTCATATTTGGTGGCGGATACGTGATGAATCTGGTTGACATTAACTCACTCTCCAGTTTAGTTTTCGATTCCGTAACAATTGCATACTCAAATAAAGTTAAAATTCTTAGAGTTCTGTTTGATTATAATATTTCTTGGGAATCTCATGTTGGAGATAGGTATAAGTAAGAAGATCTTTTACTCTTATCAGTCTCACAAGCGTCTCCAAAAATTTCTTGTGCGTCAGACATAAATCTTTTTTGCTTGATCTTTAGCTCTTTTCGATTATGCTGATGTATGTTTCTAGATGCAACTCAGGAGCTTCTTAATAAACTGGAGCAATTGTAAATTTTTTTGTATTCATTTCATCTTTGGTCTGCGGAAATATGACCGTGTCGGAATTTCGGGCTCAACTAGAATGTCTGCCAATCCGTCAGCGGGAGAACTGGTACATTTTTTATTTTCTAAATTGTATACTTAACAATCCTTAATCTCCTCTTTATCTTTGTGAGCGTTATTCCTTGCTCGTGTCTTGTGACAAGCCTTGACGTTCCAGTATATCTCTGCATTTTGAAGTTCCTCCTCATTATTATAGTAGCTATAATGTTTTTTTTTACCATGCAAGCAGTGCGGCTATGGAATTCGCTTCCACATTCCTTGCGTTGTAGCTGTAATTTAGTCATATTTAAAAAACAACATTTCCTCTCCAGATAGATTTATTTTAATATTTAGTGTATTTATAATACTATATTTATTTTTAAATTTCAGTACGTATTAGTTCATCAGCTCATACTTTCCAGCCACTGCGCCGCCGTCGCTCTCGGCCAGATCGACCAATAATAATTGAAATCGATAGCCCAGCCTCAATCTGATTGGCGCAGCCGCGTCGCGCTAGCCCTTCTACTTTGTTTTGACAAAACACTGTATCTTGCAATCCGCGAAGATTATTTGGACAATGCACTGCATCATCAATTGCCGTGTTTTACTATTTCAGGCCTGTAGTTTTTAGTAAAAACAGTGTAATTTGCATTGCAATATCTCAGTATTTTTCATACAAAGTAAAAAAAACTATGAATGCTATAACATCAAACAGGTTAAAAGAAATCGAATGAACGTTGTTAATTCAAAACATTGTATCTGAAGTTACAGTGTATTGGATTCACACGGTACCGCTGGTGTGACATGTTTTGACTTAGGGGGGTTACAAACTTTTTCTGGTATTCTAGATTATTTTCGGGGTCGATTTAAGTTACCACTGTTTAAGGAATATTGTTGCTTTGGTTTTTAATTTTAAAGAAAGCACGTATTGAAAAAATATATATTTCACCTTCTACATGATTTTTAACACAAATCTACATGAATGATTGAATGATAATGTTTGCTTCAACACATAGGTTTTTGAAAACTGGTAATTGGATGTAGCCAGTACCGCCTTCACCGTGATTTATATTTTCACTTTATTAGTAAAGCAAGAAGCAGTGCAGCTTTATAAGAGTCCATGGTAACGTTTAGCATCGTCAATATTTATTATTACACTGAACACATATTGCACGAGTCTCGTTCCGCACCGGGCCGACTACTACTCTTAAAAAATATTTTTTACAAAAAAAAGAACGCCTTCAAAATGCAACTAAAAGGCCTGAAATAATTTCTAAGAATTAGTGGTTTTTACATATACTTTGTTGGACTTGGGCTACAACATATTATAAATACATATTACTATCAAAGACGGCGCCAAACTGGAAAACAGTTAGGTACCTACTGCCCTTGTAAGTATTTGCTAGACGTTAGGCACCGACTTCGATAGTAATATGTATTTATAATATGTTGTAGCCCAAGTCCAACAATGTATTATATATATGTAAAAACCACTAATTCTTAGAATTCTTTTAGTTGCATTTTGAAGGCGGTTCTTTTTTTTGGAAAAAATATTTTTATTTTATTCTTTTTAGTGGTTCCCTTGGTGTATTATTAGGTTAACTTTTAAAAACTTATATTTTATTCTGACAAACAGCCAGTTTAATATTTATTTTAAAAACACCCACTACATAACACAACTATGAACCATCACTAAAATATAAGCTTAAGCAAAAATTTTAAAAAATGTAGATGTGACAATATCTTAATAAAACAAACCAATTGCCATAAACCGAAGATATCTAGGTGTTATACTCGTAGTTCTCGAGAACCATGGACTGCAAGCTCGGTGGGTCTACATTTATTTGTGCCGAGAACCCGTGTCCACCTTCTTGCTCCATTGTCAGACCCTGATCACCATTTTTCTAGCAACTACTCGTCGAGACCTATCCAACGAGTCCAAATTCGGTAGGTCTACGTTTGTTGGTGCCGAGATCCCGTGACGACCTTCTTGCTCCATCATCAGACGCTGATCACCATTTTTCTAGCAACTACTCATCGAGAGCTACCCAACGAGCCCAAACTCGGCGGATCTACGTTTATTGGTGCAGTGATCCCGTGACGACCTTCCTGTTCCATCATCAGACCCTGATCTCCATTTTTCTAGCAACTACTCGTCGAGACCTGTCCAACGAGTCCAAATTCGGTAGATCTACGTTTGTTGGTGCCGAGATACCGTGACGACCTTCCTGCTCAACCATCAAACCCTGATCTCCATTTTTCTAGCAACTACTCGTCGAGAACTATCCATCGAGTCCAAATTCGGTAGTTCTACGTTTAGTAGGCACGGCTAGGATAGGATGGATTGTTAATTTTATTACAAAGTTCCGGTGGCCGTCTATGGCCTTCTTCATCAGATCCACTTCACCAAATGATACTTTCTGAATGAAAATGCTTGACTAGTTTCTAAAAATACCAAAAACGCTATATGTATGCCTATAATATTTAAGGAGTTCCCTCAGTTACTCATGGTTCCCATCATCAGAACCTGTTTTTTGAAAAAAATGGGACCAATCTGGAAGCATATCCTTTCAATTAAAAAAATAATTTTCCAAATCGGTTCGTAAACGACAGAGTTCTGAGGTAACAAACATAAAAAAAAACATACAACCGAATTGATAACCTCCTCCTTTTTTTTGAAGTTGGTTAAAAATGTTTCCTCCCTAAATCAAATCAAGTGGTCCCCAATTATACTTTATTTTTTTAGCCGTCTTAAAAAAGGAGGTTCTGTATTCGACGCGTATACATATTATAATAATTGACATATGTTAGACTATATATGGGCATCTAAGCATATGTATATCCGAGTAACCCCTTCGGCTATTGTTAGTCTCCCTTCCCATTACAATTTGTGAAAACGATACTTCTACCTTCCATTTAAGACACAACAAGACATTGACCTTTACTTGTCAAATAACAACCCAAACACGATCTTGTTGTACATGCTACGCGTCTCCACCGAACAGGCAAATCGTTTATGAGCCAAAGTATACACTTTTATAACAAACTGCCACAGGATATCCGATCTTCCAATGAAGAAATTTAAACTATTTGAAGCCGATTGTCAAAAAAGGCTTATTATAAAATCTCGATTTACCTGGAGGATAAAACTGCGTGGGCTTGAACTGCTCAAATCATGTAAGCTTAGAATTTTAAGGCTACCTATACATAATTTGTAAAACTGTTTACACAATTGTTTAAAAAAAAAATTACAAAATAGGACATGCCCGCTGAGTGTCTTCCAAGATTAACGCGTTTTTTGCATGCTGTGGCGACCTATAATTAAGCTTGCACTTAGTTTTAAGTTCACCAATGTAAAAAATGCAATGTATTAGTGTAAGTCTTGTTGGTTGTACTTAAATAAATAAATAAATAAAAAAAAAGATCTTCTCAGTAGCGGCCGCGTAAAAATTATTTTTGTGTAAGCCTCCGTGGGACCTATACATAATAATGTTATTTTGACTTTGACTTTGATACTATTGACCTCATACCCTACATTTTAGAATTAACAGGACATTTAGTATTAATTGACAGCCTATACTAATGACATATATGTGTGTCTGTGTGTGTATGTATATATGTTTATTCCCATACTTCTCAGAAGCTACAAATCCGATTGCGGTAATTCTTGTTGTAATAGCTTCATCAAAATCAGTTCGGTACTTTAGTATATAATGCACTGTTTTGTTCCTAGTAAAGTCTAGCATAGTTGTTCTAGTTGCGTGGTAGTTTCATGCATTCAGAGCGTTATAATAGGTAAAGTCAATAAAAAGATTAAATAAAATATTTCTAGTATATTAAAATCCGACTTTTACGATATTATTATGATCTAAAAAGTACTATATAACGAAAATGTATTGAAGTCGGTGCTTAGACATCAGCTTCCCTCGCCGGAGTTTTAAACCTTATAATTATACATTATAATTATACCTACGTATAATATTAAAACGTACCAAAACCCTCAAAATGATTGTAGAAATTGGGTCAAAATTCAATGTTTAGTTTAGATTAAGGAAACAAACAAACAGGAGCGACTATACGTATAACACGGATAGTGACTGATTTTATATCTAATAAGTACCTAGGTATCTACTTATTTAGATTGTTTTAAATTTCATACACTACAAGCGGCTTTGCAAGGTACGAAAAAATATTTCAACGAATAAAATTTTAACAAAATTAATCAAACTCAATATATTTTCCTCGAAGCAAGTTTTTTACACTAAGATCTTAACTACAAGTCGGTTTTAAGATTAATAACATTGCCCATTAATAAATGTTACGTAATCAGAATACAAATAGTTCAATGTATTATGCTCCATTTATTTAGGGAGAAATCCTTAAAGTTGGGAACCCCGGAACTACCAAAGTCGCGGCGACTGGCATCTGTAGTGTGCGTGGTGTAGCGCGCGGTTGCTGCATCCAGCGACCGGAAAGCGTCGAAATCGCTGGTCGCTATCTGCTAGTAGTGTGCGGGGGTTCGCGATCGGCTGCGGTATCAAGCTTCCGAAAAGCAGCAGAGTTGCCGAACGCGGATGCAAAAAGTATCGTGTCGGCGGAGGCCCTTATCTGTCACTTTTCTTCTTCATTTTGTGTCGACAGAACTTCGCGCGGGATTAATCTGTGATTAGGTTAGTCATCATATCACTTAAGACATTACAGACGTTCATTAATTTTAAAGTCAAGTAAGACTTAAAACTAATAAAGTATCCTTATTTAACTGTATACTGTGTACGATGTAAGTATATAAACATTTCAAATCGGTCATAACATCAATCATTGCTCCCCAACTCTTAACTTCATCAAGTCGCATGCGCATTTGAATAATGCAGATTTCCTTATAAAGGATGAAACTGACCCACCAAACACAAAGTTAATATTGCCGTTTAGAATCCATGGGTTAATACAAAAAGATTCTTATTTTATAGTGGTTAAAGTTCTCGAGTAGATGTTTGATGTGAAGATCTTACGTTGCCAATATTGGTCCGGGGTTAGGTAACTGCTTACATTATGAACGATTACTTCGAACTGTCAACGTTTTGCACTTATTGCGATGATATTATAAGGTAAGTATGAAATATATAGCTCCCGAATAAGCCAGATAATGTAAATAAAACTTCTTCAAACAACTTCAAAAAGAAAGTGGTGCTCAATCTGTCGCGTATGTATTTTTTTGTCTTGGATTTTGAAATTCGTCGTGTGTCGGTGTACATACCAATAGAAAAAAAATGTCCAGAGACTGTAATTTTTATTTTTTTGTTAATATTTTTGACCTCAACTCGCAACATCCCGCTTGGTCTATGGCAAAATTGAGACGTTTAAGCCGTAATTCACTTCACATAAACACATCGATTGAATTAATTAATTAGGTTCGAGATGCCAAAAAGACGAGCCAGCCAGAGGACGGGCTGCTATGAAGTGGTCTGACGTGATTAGGGGTGTCATCGGCGGTAGTAATTGAGGCGACGAGTATGAAGATGATGCCTTGGACAAAAGACCGCTTTGGTAGATAAGTTGTAAATAAGATATTATTATTCTGCCGCAAAGCAGAATTTGTAAACATTGCTGTAGTAAGAGCTCAAGAGACAACTAATGTTGCAGAAGAAACTTAATGCCGAAGCTACAAACGTCAATTAAAGTTAATGATTACTAACCCATTTTTTGAAATTGGATTATTCCGACATTCGAAGCCCTGTAATACTAAATACGCAGATGGTGAGTAGAGATATCAATTATCTCGTCTTCAATAATCGAAATTAATCATAAACGGCACCGACAGTCGAAATAAATAGATTTTAAAAAAGGACTTAATTAGAATTAAAGTTAACTGGCATCTGTGAGTGCGGCAGTAAGTCCAACTAGGGAAGTTGTAACGGCTCCAACTTTGAGAGTTCGTTCATGATGTCACCTTCCTACCCCTGTTATACTTTATACCCTTTAGAAGATCAAAAATTAAACAATAACTGTACCAGTATGTATATGAACGCAGGCGTGATGGCTGAACGGTGGCCAGCCATAACGGGCTAGTAGGGTCGAATATGACATATTCAACACTACCGATATCTTTACCCATGGGGTGTCTGCGTAAGAACAGCACCCTCCCATCTCCTCCCGTTGGGTGTCAGTAAGAGGCGACTAAGGGAAAACAAGAAGACGGGCAGCAGCATCTTTCTATTGGATTAACTACCACCTATAATGCGATCCCCAAGCCGCCTGCCAAGCATGGGGATTATGGCAACCCCTCCCTTCTAAGGGGGAGGGCTTCTTTCCTAGATTTTCTTAGAAGTGCTAAGGGGGAGGCCTTAGTTCAGCAGTAGACGTCTACAGGTTGCTGATCACGATGATGATGAATATCTTGCCTGTTCATACATTTATTGTTAAAATTTGATCTTGTAAAGAAAATCAGGGTATACATCACCTAAGTTAGTTATTAATACTTGCGAGTGGATTAGTGGTTGTGCCTAACCCATTTCGAAGAATGGGCGTAAAACTGTATAGGCCGCAAACATCATCAAACAAGCCTTCACCGACTTCATTGAACAGTTCGTTGGACGCAAAAAACAACTTGTAACAGAATCTCTCTTCATGAAGATGAATCTAGTGTTTGCGCTAATTGGTCATTACTTGAAGGTCCACTATCATTAAATGTACTCCATAAAATCATAGCTAACTCTTATATCATTATAAATAAAGCCGAAAGTGCTATGGCAAGTGTCGTACAAGCAGCAATATTTGTTACAATGGTGTTAGCTAACTTTAATTCAAAAAATCTTAGCAAAAACCACACCATGCGACGGAGGACATACTTTATAGGTAATTTATCATATTTTCTCGTGTTTTAATGATATATATGATTCATGTGGCTTTTTCAATGGATTCTAACGATTGGATTAGAGATGCCTTATGTTTTTTCACGTTTCCGGCGCCAGCGGTTTTTAAGACTAATTAATTAAGGTCAGTTATACTGCAAGATTTTTAAGATTATTGTGTAGTATGTATTTATTAGTCATATAAGAAGACTTACACCCAAGAAAATTCCTTATTTATAGTATCTACTAGGTGACCCACGCAGCTCCGCCTGCGCTATTTTTACGTTAACTAAACTTTTAATAGAAACAGACATTCGCATCGAATACATAACCTTCTTTTTTATAGTCGGTAAAAAACTGGGACCAACTTTTTAGTTGCGCTCCGAAGCACGGACCCGTTTAGTTGAAATGGCTTTAAACGGTCACCCATCTATTTAATGACCTTTTTTTTCTTTTTTTTTTTACGTGGGGAAATCCATTACGGATACCCGCACCACCACGGGGTTAGCGGTGCGGGTTATGTCGGACTACTGACAGATTATCAGCTACCGACTAAAACCCCACGGTGTCCTCAACCCGCTGTGTCGACGGGTCCCGGGAACGTACCTGGTACTCGTCCGGGTCCCGTCAGCGGCCGCTCGCCTTCCGGCGAGCCCTTCCTCGTCCGCGGGTGTAAAGCCCACGGACCTGTCTGCGGGTTTAAAAGGCCCGCAGACTCACAACCGGGTGGCGTGCCGAGACACTACGGCACGTCATCCTCTGCGAGGGCGATAAATCGCAGTGCGCAGGCAGCAGTTCCTCCGTTTCCGCTGCCCGCACTACCTCGCTACGGGGGCATCAGGTCAGCGTTGGCCCGCCTTCTGCGCCCGGGCCTCCTCCTGCGTCGCGGGTCAGCGAGAGGATCGCTCTCCCTGGCCCGCTCCGCTGCCTCCTTCTGCGACATTACGCACTCGCAGAAGGAGACCACCGCCGACCACGACCTCTCGCTGCTTACCATGGATTGGACCACGGCGGGCAGCGACTGGTCGGCCCCAACCGCGGCGCGCAGCAAGCTGCGTTGTTTTTTTTTTTTTTTTTGACGCGGGGGAAATCTTCGAAAGATCCCCGGGAGCTGTGGGGCTCGACCGGGGTATGTGGGATTCTTACCCACTAAAACCCCCGCGGCTGTCGCATCGGCACATGAGAGGGGGAACCCCAGGGCTCTCCGGTGGGATCTGCACCAGGGGCCCCTCAGTGCCTTGCCTTTGAGCCCGCCGCCGGGGGGCGCATTGTAGCCCCCCGGGAACCTGACACGGTGCTCACGGGGACGGGGGTCGCAACCCCGCCGCCGTCCTCCTCGGAGTCGCCGCCGTACTCAATGGACGCTCAAAGGGCCCACACCCCGAGCGTCCAGCGACTCCGAAGGCTATTTAATGACCTTACCTAACGTTGCTTAACCCGATCGATTACAAAACCTTGATAACAACTCTCTATCAGTGTTCCCTTACTAATATTTATTATATTATAAAGAAAAATTGATAAAATCGGACCAAGCGTATAACCAAGTACCCATTTTGACTTTAATCCCCTCTCCCAAAAGAACCGTGCTAGATTACGGGATAAAAAGTATCCTATGTCCTACCTCGTAGTAAGATCTCAAGTCATGGCAAGTTTCATTAGAATCCATTCAGTAGTTTCCAGCGTGATGCGCAGCCGTGATACAGACAGACAGACAGACAAAAATAAAAAAAAAATACATTCTCGGCCTCAGTATCAGTTATAGAATGCCCTCCAAATATAATTTTCAAAATATCTTCAATGTACAGAATTGGACCTGTTACAGTTTTATTATAAGTATAGATATAGATTGATTTTTATTATTTTGGCTATTCAGATTGTACAATGCGTCTACAGAAAAGATCACCTCGATTTTTTTTTCGTTAAATTGAATTAATTTTTTTAACTTCCCATGTGTCAGCGCGATGTCTGTCGTGTTGTCGATGTGGGATAATTACAATTGAATTAAATCACAGAAGCCAAAGGTCACCGGTATGCCTTGACTTGATGAAGGGAAACTTTGACAGCAATGCCGAACTGCACCTCTTAATTAAACAGAAAAAATCTATACTTATAATAAAACTGTAACAGGTCCAATTCTGTACATTGAAGATATTCTGAAAATTATATTTGGAGGGCCTTCTATAACCGATACTGAGGCCGAAAATGTAATTTTTTTTAAATTTTTGTCTGTCTGTCTGTTTGTCTGTCTGTCTGTCTGTCTGTCTGTCTGTCTGTATTTCGGCTGAGCATCACGCCGAAACTACTGGATGGATTGAAACGAAACTTGGCATGATTTGAGTTTGAGGGTCGGTTGACCCTTCGTTATTTATCTGCTCCAATAAGTAAGACGGATGAGGTTCCAAACATTTATTTACCTGAAAAACACTGAGTGTCGTAACACTACGACTAGTGATTCGTTATAAAATACAGTGACGATATGGTTATAATATGCACGACTGTTCTCCACTAAATATATACAAGGAATGTTTTTAGCTGTTGACACTACTAAATAATAACAACCAATGTGTCAAACACTAGTCAGACAGCACGTTCTAAACCGAGCTGTTCGGCATTCAAAACACATAGAAAATACACGTATCCAAGTGGCAAAGAGGTTCTAGTCGCCACAAGTTAATACTCCGAGGTAGGACATAGGATACTTTTTATCCCGACATTCGGCATGGTTCCCTTGGGAGAGGGGACTAAAGTCAAAATGTGTACTTGGTTATACGCTTGCTCCGATTTAACAATTTTTCATTATAATTATAATAAATATTTGTAAGGGAACACTCATAGACAGTTGTTAACAATGTTTGGAAATTGATCAGGTTAAGCAACGTCAGGTAAGGTCATTAAATAGATGGGTGACCGTTTAACGCCATTTGAACTAAACGTCTCTGTGCTTCGGAGGGCAAGTACAAAGTGGGTCCAAGTTTTTAACCGATTTTAAAAAAGGATGTGTTGCATTCTATGCGAATGCATATTATTGAAAGTTTAGTTAACGTAAACACAGCGCGGGCGGAGCTGCGTGGGTCAGCTAGTAAAAAATAAGATATAATCTTCTATACTATAATAAAACTCAAAGAGCACTTTTTCTGTACATTGAATATTTTTCCAAAATTTCTATGTGGGGATACTATACTATCGACATAGAAGCCAAAACAATTTTTTTTGGAATTATTGTCTGTCTGTCTGTCGTTCTGTTCGTTCAGGTATCATTTGAAAACCCGTGGATGGATTTTCATAGAACTTTCACTGATGTGTTGTGTAGAAGTCAGGGTATAAGTTGGTATATAAAACATCACGCTATGTTTCATAGGGGCTAAGCAGTGAATCATTACTTGCACATATCACCACGTAATTTCCTTTGTATGTGAATAGGATAATTATAAACTGATCAGTTAATCATTAAGATATCTATTATTACGCTATGTACAATAGGGACTGAGCAGACATTTAGTTTGCATAAGATATTGCAGTGGCGGAGGGTCAATTTTTGTAAGGGGTAAGCCGGTCCGGTACACCCAGGACATTTTCATTAGATTTCTGTATTGTTCTAAGTACGTTGCTGATAGCAATATGACATTATATCTTTGAAAAGTTAAAATCTGTAATTCCCGAGCGAGTCCAAACTAGATTAGGAAAGAAATAGGCAAGGGAAAAATACCCTTTCATTTCATTTAAAAGCCAGCGGTTAGGTCCGCTGCACCACCAAGGCTACATTTTTATAGATAGGTAGAAATTGAAAAATGACTCGAAATGATCTAACGCAATAAAATGTACAAATACAATTCACACTAAACACATTGAACAGCGCTCCCAAAAAACGCTTCAAGGTCAGGGCTCAGGGCAAAATTGGTAGCTTAGAACCAGGAAACAGACATAGGATACTTTTTATCCCGGTAGGTTAAGGTTAAGCAACGTTAGGTAAGGTCATTAAATAGATGGGTGAACCGATATATGTATGAAATTTTGCGAGTAGGTCTGAGAATAGGTTATAAAGTATATTTTATGCCGCTGATACCATGATTGACGAGGATATATAGAACGAGAGGAGGGTGCAAGGAGGAGAGGGTGATGGAGTGAGTGATCGGAGGAGTAAGGTGGAGCAAGAGGGGGGGGAGTGAGAGGGAGCAAGTTGGGAGAAGAGAGAGGAGGGAGAGGGTTCAGAGAGGACAAGGGAGAGGAAGAGGGGAAGTGTGACGGGGACCGAAGCGGGAGGGGAGAGAAAGAGTATAGAATTTGATTTTTCTTATAAAAGAGAGAGATGGAGAGAGATAAATCAAGGGAGTAGGGAGAAAAGGAGAGCAAAATGTAATTAAAGCGCGGGTGGAGCTGCGCGGGTCAGCTAGTAAAATATAAAGGCAAAAAGGTATTTTTTGTAACTATAGCATCATCGTATCAGCCAAAAGATGTCCACTGCTGAACAATGGCCTCCCCCTTAGAAGGAGGGGTTGCAATAATCCCCGTCGCTTGGCAAGCGTCTTGGGGATCGCAGTATAGGCGGTAGGTAATCCAATAGAGAGACGCTGCTGCCCGCCTTCTAGTTTTCCGTTAGTCGCCTTTTACGGACACCCATTAGGGAGGAGATGGGAGGGTGCTATTCTTACCCAGACACCCTACTGGTCAATCCCCCCACGGGTAACTATATCATGTTCTTATTCCAAAATAAATTAGAAATTAAATTAATTTTAAGTAAAAATAATTTATATTCTCAGAAATTATAATCTTATAAATAACTATGGTAAGTCCTAGTTCATCCGTCCGTTGACACGTACCTAATTGAATAGTTATAAAATATATTTTATGTACTTATATGAACAAATAATTGAGAATATATTAGTATTTTTCTTACATAAGTGGTATAATGGTGATAAGACAGCAAATCGTCGCTCAATAACAGATACAGTACAATTATTATTATACAAAGTTTTAACTAATTTATTTTAATTATTCACCTTCATTTGTCTAAGCCCGACATCATTGTATATTTGATTTCAGTAAATTCTTCAAAACCATGTAAACTGCCTTCCCTGCCAATTCCAGATTCTTTAACACCTCCGAATGCTGCTTCTGGTGTTGCTATTAAGCCATCATTAATTCCCACCATTCCTACTTCGAGCTGTCTTGACATTCTAAAGGCCTGTCCAAGATCCTTAGTGAAAACATATGCAGCAAGTCCACTTCTAGTGCTATTGGCTAACCTTATGACCTCTTCTTCACTGCTTATCTTCAAACACGACGCTACTGGACCAAATACCTCCTGTTTATAAATATCCATTTCTGGATTGACATTTACTAAAAGCGTTGATTCATAAAATTTAGTACCAAAGTTAGCAAACTTTCCACCCACCAGGGGTGTCGCACCCTTAGCAATGGCGTCATCTACCAATGAAGAAACTTTCTTAGCTTGCTGCATGTTAATAAGTGGGCCACATGTTACACCTTCCTTATTTCCTGGCCCTAACACACATTGTTTTTGAATACGGGCTTTAAATCTTTTGATAAAATCATCATAAATAGCTTCATGTATAAAGAATCTGTTAGCTCCGATACATACTTGTCCACTGTTTCTAAATTTTGCAATCATTGCATGATCCAGTGCATTCTCAATATCAGCACTGGGGAAAACAATAAATGGGGCATTACCTCCCAGCTCTAGAGCGACTCGCTTTACACCCTTTGAAGCAAGGCCATACAATATTTTTCCAACGTGAGTGGATCCCGTAAATGAAATGCATCTAATGTTAGGGTCTTCACATAAAACTTGACCAACTTCTGGTACATTCTTTCTGCTTGTAGTAACCACATTAATAACTCCTTTAGGGACACCGGCTTGATCAGCCAGCTCAGCAGCAGCTAATGCTGAAAATGGGGTGTCTTCTGCTGGTTTAATTACACAAGTGCAGCCGGCTGCCATTAGTGCACCCACCTTCCTCGAAATCATTGAAAAAGGAAAGTTCCATGGAGTTATAACTGAAACAACTCCTAGAGGCTCTCTAGTTTGCAACAACTGTTTATGGCGCCAAGGACTAGGGACGATCTCTCCGTTGACAAGGCGAGCAGAATCTGCGAACCATTCCAAATATGAATTACCACTACCGACTTCTCCTCGAGCCTCGGCTAGAGGTTTCCCACACTCGGCGGTGACCACTTGGGCTAGGATTTCAGCATTTTTATCACACAATTCGAACCATTTTCTCAAAATACGGGAGCGCTCTTTAGCGGTGGTATCCTTCCATGTTTCAAATGCTTTTGCGGCAGCATTGACGGCAGTTTTGGCATCAGCTGCTCCCATGTCAGGTACTTCTGCAATAACTGTGTCATCGGCGGGGTTCAGCACAGGGAACACCGCATTACTCGAAGCGTTCACCCATTCTCCATTGATGTACGCTTTATTTTTTAATAACTGCCTGTACATTTTTAATTTCTTTAAAATACTAGCAACTATGAAACTGGTGTGCACAGCTCCGACTTCACACTAATAATGAAACCAGACAGCTATGTAGTTATCTCGTAGGGTTATCATCACAATGACAGTGTATTTTTGTAATCATTATGAAAAGTAAAACGAGACTGTAAATAAATAATATTCTATTGATAACTCCTCAGTAGGTATGTAGCCTCCGAGGTGCAGTGGGAAACCGCTTGCTTTGCAAACCGGAGGTCGCGGGTACGAACCCGCGGGGAGCAACAACTTTGTATTGTAGTTCCTTACAGGCTAGGATAATGCAGACCGACCACCTGATTGTCTGTAAAGTAAGATGATCCATGCGTCGGATGAGCATGTAAAAAGTCGGTCCTGCGCCTGATCTGTCCCCGGTCGTGTCGGTTTTCGGTCCCATCGGATTGTGAGGGGTAAAAAGGAAGAGAGGGCGCACTTGTGTCTACGCAAGCACTTGTGCACTATAATATTTCCTATGTAGGTAGATGGCTGATCTTGCGTAAGATTGGCCGCTGTGGTCATTCAGGCGGAGGATATTATTAGGTATATACCGATATATAGGCATTCGTTCATTAAAAGTTCTGACGAGTTCAATCGAAGGACGACTACCACGAGGTAATCGCGCTGTCAGTATCATATCATATCAAATACAACGTCCAGTATTTAAAGACAATAATAATCTCCGATGCTTCCGCTCTCGTTCCCATTGTCTTCTCCGTTCCCACTGGTTGCATTTGATCCCAATTAAACAATTATACTCATTGATGCGGCTCTCACATGCGACTGATCGCAACTACGATACTTATCTAGTACATTACCTCATATGTAATTTCAAAAACTCGTATCACAGCTTGTATTCAGAAATGGAATCTAATACTTTTCCAAACTTGAAAGAAAGATTAATACTTACGAACATCGATATAATATTTATACATACATAGTAGTTATATCAATGTGTACGAAGGTAAGAAAGGGCAGGTAAGGGAAGGTCGAATTATTAAAACAAAATTAAATAAAAAGTAAAGTAAACAGAATTATTGTAGAGATTTTCAACAGCACCTCAACCGTTTTTTGGCCATCATAGTAACGAAGTGTTCATGTTCTGTTATTCATTCTGTATGATATGTATGTTACCCTTGGAGTATCCGGGTAAGATTAGCACCCTTCCATATCCTCCCGTTGGGTATCCGTAAGATGCGACTCAGGGATAACAAGAAGACGTCACAGCAGCGTCTTTCTATTGGATTACCTACCACCAATACTGCGATCCCCAAGTAGCCTGCCATGCGTGGGGGTTTTAGCAACCCCTCCCTTCTAAGGGAGAGGCTTTTGTTCAACAGTGGACGTGTTTCAGCTACTGATGATTATGATGATAATATGTTATCTTCTCTTCGTCTCGACATGAATAGGCTAGCGAGCGCAGTAGATAATCTATACTTATAATAAAACTGTAACAGGTCCAATTCTGTACATTGAAGATATTTTGAAAATTATGTTTGGAGGGCATTCTGTAACCGATACTAAATCCAAACTTGTAATATTTTTTATTTTTGTCTGTCTGTCTGTCTGTATCTCGGCTGAGCATCACGCCGAAACTACTGGATGGGTTGAAACCAAACTTGGCATGATTTGAGTTAATCCCGACATTCGGCACGGTTCCCTTGGGAGAGGGGACTAAAGTCAAAATGTGTACTTGGTTATACGCTTGCTCCGATTTTAACAATTTTTCATTATAATTATAATAAATATTTGTAAGGGAACACTCATAGATAGTTGTTAACAATGTTTGGAAATCGATCGGGTTAAGCAACGTTAGGTAAGGTCATTAAATGGATGGGTGACCGTTTAACGCCATTTGAACTAAACGTCTCCGTGCTTCGGAGGGCAAGTACAAAGTGGGTCCAAGTTTTTAACCGACTTTAAAAAAGGAGGTTTTGTATTCTATGCGAATGTATAATAATGAAAGTTTAGCTAACGTAAACAAAGCGCGGGCGGAGCTGCGTGGGTCAGCTAGTTGAATATAAAGCCAGAGTAGTAGAAGTTAAGTTTCAAACTGCATGTTGGAAATTCTAATTGAGTTTCGAGAGACGTGACTGTAACAGGCAAAATAATTTGTCTGTACTGTGAAAATATGTTTTAGATGGATTTAAATTCCAGATCTGCTTACCACCCCTTGATTGATCAGTCTTCACTTATATCAGATTTGATGAAGGGCAGTGCCAGGTCGAGTGTGCCCTCCAGTGAGGACAAATACTCGAAAGATACGTACCTACGAGTAATTAGTGGAATATTCCCTTTCGTTTAAGTCGCTTTTCGCCAGTTTACTGGGGTGGTATTGCGAGGTGAGGTGAGGTCGCTTGGATTTCCTCTTTGACGGTTTTTATTTCCAGGATCTCTTTGTTAGTAACTAGCTAAGAAGCTTGGGAGCCTAATATTTATGACACAAAAAGTAAACAAATATCATGATGTGTAATTTAATTGATAACATAATTAGGGACATAACCCCTCAAGAAAATAAACATAGTTCGGTTTTAAGATAAAGAATTAATAAACAATGTTATTGAAAGTCATCATTTCAGTTAATAAGTAGGTAATATTACGAAATCTTACTAACCAACGACAATGACTCAATGATATCACTATCACTACAGCCACTTATTTAACTTTGTATCTCTACTATATTATGTATTTATTCGGTTTAATATCGATGGTTTCATCATCATCAGCAGTCCACTGCTGAACAAATACCCCTTAGAAGGGAGGGATTGCCATAATCCCCACGCTTGGTAGGCCTCTTGGGGATTGCAGTATAGTTGGTATTACGTAATCCAATAGAAAGACGCTGCTGCCCGTCTTCTTGTTTTCCCTTAGTCGCCTTTTACGGACACATGGGAAGGATATCTACTCTTACCCGGACACCCCATGAGTGGGGATAGGGGGAGTAAGAGAGTAGGTAGGTAGGTACCTATGAATACCCTGTTTTTGTTTACAAGATCAAAATCGGAACCATAAATGTATTGGTCACTGGTATGTGTCCTACCAATTGTCTTTGGCCAGTCACCAGTTAGCCATCACTCCTGTGTTCATACAGTTATTACTCAGAGTACAGTTGGGTCTGCCGTGGCGCTAGTGCCTCAGGAATGTTTGCCGAGACCCGGATTGATGGTTTTGCAGCCATCATGAGGAAGAGGTCCGCATCTCTACTTACACCGACTTACACGTGACCGCGGCAGAACCAACTCTATTCTGAGAATGTTCGCAGAACGGTGGGAGTCGCCAATGCTACTGTTAAATAAAAGTTCTAATTAGTATGCATATATTATATAACATTTATTGAAAGACAGGATAATGTCTATTTCATAATTTACTTATAATTTTTAACCGGCTTCAAAAAGAAGGTTCTCTATTCGACGCGTATGTATGTAATATTAATAAAAATGCGTAATATTAATATATGTTAGTCTATGTGGGCTTCTAAACAAATTTACCAAATTTTACGAGTGTATGTATGTATGTATATATGTATGTATGTATGTAGGTTTGTCCGCTGATTTCTCAGAAACTACAAGTCCGATTTCAAAAATTCTTTTTGCAATAGTTAGAGTATTTTTCAACTTAGGGTAGAGTATAAGTTTTATCAAAATCGGTCCAGTAGTTTAAGAGATATAAACTTTTATGTGTTCAGTAAGTTACTGTAACGTAGACGTTCGAGTTGCGTGATAGTGCTGATACCTATTTTGCTAAAATAAAAGTCACTAAAAAGTGTTAAATAAACTATTTTTCAAAAAATAAAAACCTGTTTCAAAGTAAATTATCTAAAAAGCATAAAATAACGAATATATATTGAAGTCGGTGTCAGCTCTCAGTGCTAGTCTTAGTTAACATGATGTGCTAGCACCGACTTCAATATATTTTCGTTATTTTTAACCGACTTCAAAAAAGGAGGTTCTGTATTCGACGCGTATGTATGTAATATTAATAGAAATGCGTAATATTCATATATGTTAGTCTATGTGGGCTTCTAAACAAATTTACCAAATTTCACGAGTGTATGTATGTATGTATGTATGTATGTATGTATGTATGTATGTATGTATGTATGTATGTATGTATGTAGGTTTGTCCGCGGATTTCTCAGAAACTACAAGTCCGATTTCGAAAATTCTTTTTGCAATGGTTAGAGTATTTTTCAACTTAGGGTAGAGTACAAGTTTCATCAAAATCGGTCCAGTAGTTTAAGAGATATAAACTTTTTATGTTTTCAGTAAGTTACTGTAATGTAGACGTTCGAGTTGCGTGGTAGTGCTGATACCTATCTTGGTAAAATAAATCACTAATAAAAAGTGTTAAATAAACTATTTAAAAAAAAATAAAAACCGACTTCAAAGTAAATTATCTAAAAAGCATAAAATAACGAAAATATTATTGAAGTTGGTGCAGAATATACACAGCAGGTACGCTAACACCAACTTCAATAATATTTTCGTTATTTTATGCTTTTTAGATAATTTACTTTGAAGTCGGTTTTTTTTTTTTTTTTAATAGTTTATATGCTCATCGATATACTATACCAACTATATATATATATTTAGTTGGTATAGTATATCGATGTTTATGCTTTTTAGATAATTTACTTTGAAGCCGGTTTTTATTTTTTGAATAATAGTTTATGATGTACGTGGTTCCAAAAAGTAAATAGATATGAAGTATATATCAGGCCTCCACCGCCATTTCTGTATTGCGTACTTCGGACGCTGACAACAACTGATTGATGTGCCTTCTCCAAACCACGCCTTCATCCGTTTGGACTTCATAGTGAAGGAGACCAAGGCGACGTAAAATTGTCCCAAACCCCCATTTCTCCCTGTGGTTGGCATAGCTCCGGGCTTATACCCGATCACCGACAGCAAACTCTCTTGGTGTCGATCCAGTAACGGAAGCCAATCTAGGAGGAATTCGGATACCGCGGAACATCACGTCTAATGAGGTCCGCACATCTCTCCCAAACATTTGTACATAATATGGCGTCCGCCCGTTTGAACCCGGAGTACGTCTTAGATAACAATTTATCCTCTAGACTCCGAACTTTTATTTAACAGCTACAGAGGTGGATGCGGCGACACATTACCTAGGTTAAATATTTTAATTCTCATTAGTTTTAATTTTGTACTCTATGGACTTTGAATTAAAATATATTATTATTATTTATTGCTCCGATTTTGGTCTTAAAGAGAAACAAGGTAAGTACCTACCTATACATAAGTATTAATTAATCTGCTTGCCGACCGTAACGGCACGAGACAACTTAATTAATTAATTTGTATTTTAATCAAGTTTATTGTGCTCATTTTTATTAAATCATAGGTAATGAAGTTCTTCATGGTTGTGAATTCGGAGCAATAACCTTTGAGTTAACACGCATGGCTACCGACAAAGAATACCTACTCCACACCTTTAAGTTCCTCGTTCCGAATAGAGATAAACACTTTTAATACCGATCAAAGTAATAGCAATTTCTTTCTTCATAGAAAATCGACACTTACCCCTACATACAACTCCCCTCTCCCTCCTATGGCCGTAACGAGGATAGATCTGGGGCACGATTGGAGTAACAGTCATTACTGCACATATTGGATAGTGTTACTCTTGTATCTGCAGTAATACTTCTGCCTAGTGGTGAAGGGTGGTGAAGGGGAATTGCCCCACCCCAACCTTGACGGGATCTATATGATTTTCTGTATTGTTCTAGTCATACATTCCGGTATGCTCCAGATTTATTTATCGTCTGATGTGTCATTCCTCAGTATCTAGACTAGGTCCACGTGGTAGAGTATGGCTTAAGACCACTCATCTCTCTTGGAGAGCAGGAGAGTAAACTCTTTCCCAGTCACTGCTCCAGGTATTCTCCCTTCCTCAATCCTCTCTTATCTCTTATTCATGCTCGTTATATTTACACCTGTCGCTTCTACCGAATGAATATGCGTATCTAACCTTTACTATTGGAAGTCATTAAAAAATCCTAGTGTTCTCTTTGATTCATAGCAAAGAGTATTCTGGGACAATCAACACACTGGCATGTGATTCCATAGGTACTAGGCAGTAACCAGGCAACTGATACAAATACTTTTTTTGTAAATTACATCAACAACTCCCAAACACAGGGCGGGAATTGACCCCACAACCTATTGGGTAGCGGTCAGGGAGTCTAACCACTACACCGAGGGGTCTGTCAAATCTTTGTGTTTAATTAATCAATTTGTGTAAAGCCGTTGGTGTGGGATGCGACATGTGTCGACCGACACACTTGCTGCGTCCCACACCTTGGCATTTAGTAACCTAGTAACCACACCTTGGCGGCTGGAGTGGCTGCGGCGACCGCTAGTGATACAAAGTGGCGTAAGTATGCAGCTCTAGGTTCCAGCTAAATTTTTGCGCCCTTTGCGGTGGAGACCATGGGGCCTTGATCTCATGAGAGCACGGAGCGCACGGTTTGGTGAAAGAAATTTCATCCAAACTTATCGAAGTCTCAGGAGACCAGTGGCGTGCAGTCCATATAGGCAAAAAGTGTTTGCCTACCCTGTGATTTCAAATATCTCTATTACATGATAACAAAAATAATTTAAGTGCACAATAACATTTTGTTTTGAATTATTTCATTATTATAAATAAACAAATTCGCGCGACATGTTTGAATGAAATAAATCAGCTGAGCGCTCCGCGTCAAAGCGGGCGAGCGCGCAGCAAGTGCAATGAACTATTCCTAAGTACGCGGAAATTTAAAGTTCGCGCGTTCGAGCCGCGAGGCCCGATCAAAAAGGCAAAATCTTTATTTGCACACATTCAAACGAAAATTTACTCACACCTGTAGGCACGCCGACCATGCGAACAGAATAAATGTCACGCACACATGCAAACATGATACTCTAAGATAGGCATAAGATAGGCACTGTCTTTTCGGTGACAGTCGATCCCTGATTGGTCGATCCAATATACTCTTTTAGATGAGTCAACCAATAAGGAGCCCGATGCGTCGAACGAACGCAATACGTTATACTACAAATTATAAAATACCTAGTTTGTTCAAACTTCAATATTTTATAATGACATCCATTTTTTGTTGGTTTTTATTTTCATTTATACGATTGTTTTCGTTCGGTGCAGTATGTTCGAAAAAGTGACTACTCCGTGTATTATTATTTTATTAGTGTTTCCAAATTAAAAAACTTATAGTAAATGGAAGTGGTAACGTGTGTTCGATGTTCTGGCCAAGTGTGTATAGAAAAATTAAAAAATCACGCATTTTCGTCCCTTTCTTACGAAATTAAAAGAAAAATAATTGAAGATGGCCGTTGTATGCCGAATTTGGAATTAATTCAGGTCAAAGGTAAAGTCACGCGAAAATTTAATAATAAAGAATATAAATAAGAATACCTACTCGTAAATATCTATTCATTTTGCAACTGATTGCAGTCACTTTTTTGTTTGTACGCGTACCAATAAGCAATCGGGTCTTTATCAAGGCCACTTCGTGTATCCTTAAATTAATTTGTCTATAAAATCAGTTAATTTTTGGATATTTGAGGTGGCATATTTACAATCATCTTAGTGTGTGTGTACATGTGTGTAACTCGCAGTCTCTCTCATATTGGTAAGATTTTTTACTCTACTACAAGAATAGAAGGGTTATGTTTTTAGAGTGTGTATGTATGTCTGGTACTTCCTACGTACTCATTAGTAGTGGAAGTGAAATAGAATATGTATTTAAAAAAAACAGTAGGTATTAGTTACTCAACAAACAATTAAGTAGGTATGTTTCTTTTGTGTTCACATCATTAAATTAAAGTCAATTTAGTTTTGCCTACCCTGTCATATAACCCAGTGCACGCCACTGCAGGAGACCGTTGGGCTGGTAGCTTTTTCTGCCAACGTATAAGCTTGGCCATACAAAGGGGTAATGCCGCCAGTCTTTTAGGTACCTTTCCCTCCCAGTGCAGCGACAACTTGAAGAATAGTTTTCACTTAGTTTAAGTACTTAAAAATATTTATTTGTAAATAAACTGTAAATATTTAGTTTCAATAAACATTTGTGTAACCAGCTTAATAATAATCGAGGTTTAAAAACGAAGTGGCGCCAATGCTTAGTTAAGACAGTCGCGACAATTAACTGCGCTCTTTAATTTTATCTAATTCGCAGTAACTGTTGTGGTTACGCCCAGTCATCACGGAGGACGTAGGTCAGCACCAAATTCGTTCTGTCCATGTAAGCTTTTTTTTTATATTTGGTTTGTATAGTGACCAATAACAAGTTTTTTTATACCTGTAACTACTCATTATAAGCCAGTGATTGACTGCAATCTCAACTGATGGAAAGCGGCGATGTAATCGGAGATGGTAAACCACACTAGAGGAAAAACATACCTCACTAGCCTTGAGGACTCAAGCATACGTTATAATCGCACGGTAAAACCAAATGTGATAAACTTAAGAAGTAATATGTTATCTATTTGAGTAGAAACCATAAAAATGGTTTTTTATGTACCTACCTAATCCTTTTATTTCTATTAAAATAAAAACAGTTCAATTTTTCTACTACCTATGATACATTGATGTCTACTTACTACAGCTTTTCCCGTAATTTTTTCATTTAAGTACTTAGGTAGGTATCAATTTATTTATTTTTCTACAAAAGGCTGCGGCGAGTTTGACAAATAATTGGTTTTTTGTTTTCGCGGGAGAAATCTTCAAAAGGTGCCCGGGTTCTATGGGAGTCAATCGGGGTATGTGGGATTCTTAACCACTTAAACCTCAGCGGCTGTCTGGCATCGGCACATGAGAGAGGAGACCTGGGCCAGATCTCCTCTCTCATGTGCTTATGCGACAGCCGCAGGGGTTCCAGTGGGTCACCAGGAGTCAGGGCCCTGCCTTTGAGCCCGCACCGCAACCAGACACGGTGCTCACGGGATGGGGGTCGCAACCCCGCCACCGCCCTCCTCGGAGTCGCCACCGTACCCGTACACAATCCTCGTCCTAGGGCCCACACCCCGAACATCCAGCGACCCCGAATGGAGGGTGTTTAACCACTAGACCAAATACTTTAGTTGTTGTCTTTTACTTACGCGAATATTACACATTGAAATTAAACTACTAAAATCCGTAAAAGTAGTTTAATTTCAATACTTTAGTTGTATTGACCTAAACGGATCTAAAACGAACGTATTTTTTAACCGACTTCAAAAAAGGAGGAGGTTCTCAATTCGTCTGTATATATTTTTTTTTTTTTTTTTTTTTTATGTATGTTCGCGCATAACTCTGGCAATTATTAACCGATTTGAAAAAATCTTTCTTCCATCCATTCTTCAATCCATTGATTGGGTCCCATAAAAAAATTATTGCTTAGTAATAAGTAGTTCCTAAAAAAACAAGAATGGTGACTGCGCACTGAGAGTTGCAAGAAAGCCTATATAGATGACGTTTTAGTCGCTCGGACTCGATCGGTCGGACAAAAATGGTCATAACTCTGGCAAATATTTACCAATTTCGATTATTCTTTTTTTATTCGAAAGAAGAAACCACCGTATTGAATCTGTATGAATTTTATTACAACCGGATAAGAACTTCCTGGAGGACCATGAACGATGTGGAGGAATTTATCTGGTAAAAACCATAAAACTGATGTTCTCCATTACATTGCTCTGACAATTATGAACCGATTTCGATGATTCTTTTTTTATTCGAGAGAGTAAACTACTATGATGTTTCCATGCAAATTTCATTACGACCGGATATTTTTTTCTGAAGAAACATGAATTATGTAAAACTATGTAGACGATAATGTGATCATAACCTACCTAGATAATTTTACGGTTTTCGATGGTTCAATCTTTATATATGAAAATATCACTAAAAAGTTTAAAATAAAATCTTTTTAAAAAAAAATTGAACCGACTTCAATATCACTGAAAAGTATAAAATAATTTAAATATTATTGAAGTTGGTGCCAAATATACACAGCAGGTACGCTAACACCAACTTCAATAATATTTAAATTATTTTATACTTTTCAGTGATATTGAAGTCGGTTCAATTTTTTTTTAAAAAGATTTTATTAATTTAACGGATAATTAATATATGATCCCCCCGTGGGGTGTCCGGGTAAGAATAGCACCCTTCCATCTCCTCCCGTTGGGTGTCCGTAAAAGGCGACTAAGGGAAAACAAGAAGACGGGCAGCATCGTCTTTTTATTAGATTACCTACCATCTATACTGCGATCCCCAAGCCGCCTGCAAAGCGTGGGGATTATGGCAACCCCTCCCTTCTAAGGGAGAGGCCTTTGTTCAGCAGTGGACGTTTCGCCTGCTAATGAATAAAATGATCGTAAAACGTTCACGCGTCAAGTCAAGACACGTAGGTAGGTACTAGGTACGCATGAAATCAAAGAGCTGAACCAATTAGTGTGGAGGAATTTAAATGTAACAGCAGATCTGTAGTCAAGTTGATAAATAAAAAGCTCGTCTAGTAACTGGTTGAGACCCAATGTATAGGTACCTACTGTACCAATGGCATAATATTGTATTTCTATTCACTGATCGAGATCTTGAACTATAAAAATATGTCCTATACAATCCTATCAATCGAGGATAAATCAGATCATTTGCAATTTAAACACATACTTATACTCTTAAACTCATTACCTACCCTTCCTTCTCCGTAGTTGTGTAATAACGGTTATAAGGGTGTAATGTCCTTTTATAAAAAAAAAAACTAATATCCCTCATCTCTACATTATGCACTTGAGTAGCAGCGTGATGACAAGTATGCACGCACGCTACGGAAGCCCAAGCCGAGGCCGTGCCTCCCTGAGGTGCCTTTGAGCTCGTCGCTACTTCTGCCGTAAAGGCTAGAGCGCTTTAAGCGCTCGCCTCCTATTGTCCGGTGAAGCTGTAATGGCCATCTGCGGCAAACAGAGTCTATCATTCCAAAAAAAAAAAAAACAAAAGAAAAAAAAAAAGCACGCTACGGAAATACAAACCAATCATTTTATAAGGTAGTAGCTAAACGGTGAGCCTTTACCCAAGGATATACTATTGTTATCTATGACCCAAGGTCTAGTTCAAAGCAAGTGTCTGGCTGATTCAGAGCTCCACTACAAATCGACACCAGTGCAAAGTTGCCCAAATTTTTGTCAAAAAACCGCCTATTGGCCAGTGAGCTGGCAAAAATTTCTTATCCCCTATATTTTTTTTTTAATCTTTTTTGCTACAGTTACACACAAGTCACATCAATAGCCAATACTCACATCAAATAAAGACGCTATTGCAATAATAAAATTGAAACTATATTGTACAACGAGTAGTTGTACAGTAATCACTTGAAATACGACGGCCGCTCATTCATTTCTCTCGAACTGGTAATCCTGACCTCTGCAGTGTGAGTCATACGACCCGGTGTCGAGCCTCCGAGGACTACAAACACTGTGGACCTCGCACATGTGTACAAAATAATCATTTCTGACCGATACGGTCACAGCTGCAAAGCTTTGATAATATCAGCCAATTATGAGATCCAGGAGAGGACCCGTGGGGTGTTCGTGGGGCGCTCCCATCTCCTTCCGTTGGGTGTCTGTAAGAGGCGACTAAGGGAAAACAAGAAGACGGGCAGCAGCGTCTTTCTAATGGATTACCTACCACCCATGTAGGTATACTGCGACCACCAAGACGCCTGCCAAGCGTGGAGATTATGGCAGCCCCTCTCTTCTGAGGGGGAGGCCTTTGTTCGGCTGCTTGCTGCTGACTATGAAGCAGGAGATAAGTGCACAAGTCCTTTCGTAGACCAGATGCAACGACTACTACCTACTTATTTTCGTGTTTACATTAATGGTACGGGGGTTCTTTGGATTCCTATCGTAGTGGTAACAAGGTGTGCCACACAATCATTATGGGTATTATTACGCCAGAAGGTTATTTCCGAAGAGGCCTCCTCTTGGTTTAGGTACTCTCACATAGAACCGATGTACTATATTAAAACCAAATTGAAACAAATACATCAATCTCATATTATCTGATGACGCTCGAAAAAAGAATCCCAAATGGTACAAAAACTCTGATTCGTAAAGTCAAAGTCAAAATAGCACGATAGCACTTTTGAATGGTCAATTTTTTAAACGTAAACGCTACCACCGGAACACAACGCGGCCTCAACTGAGAAGATCCGGCAAGAAACTCAGCGGGCTTGTTGCATTTTTTCACTTATTTTAAACATTGTTTGTCTTGTTACAATTGGATCAACACCAGCTATAGTGAGTCCTGCTGTTCGTAAGATAAAACAAGAGAGAAATTAAAAAAAAAATATTTATTTATTTATTTATTTATACTCTTTATTGTACACACATAAAAATAAAATAAAAAGGACTTGAAGAAATTTGTACAAAGGGCGGCCTTATCGCTATCCGCAATTTCTTACAGGCAACCTTGGGATGGAAAAAGATTGCATGGAATACGAAAAGTGGGGTAGTTAATATGTGAGACAATATACACTAATAAAAATACATATAATAAGTTTACCTATTTATATATGACAAAATTATAACAAACTAAAAGGCCAAAGGGATAGCAGTCGGACCAGACCAGGACCAGGACAGCCCCCCAAGAAGCACCCGCGCACGAGTTGATTCGAGCCTAATTGTTAGTTATATGTCGTTGATTTCTGAACTTACAGTTCAAAAAACCCGCAAGTCCGCAGTTTCTCTGGTGGCAACGCACCACCGGCGCCAGACAGTTACACCATACAGAGATTTCATCTCGACGATATTTTGGCGGCAACGATACGTGACTCCGCCATATTCGGACGCTTTTATGCTTTAGCAGCACAATTTATACCTTAAAAAATGTTTTATATCTCAATATGGTTGCAGTGGACTTCAGTGAAGTGTCTATTGTTGTGAGTCGTACATTAAGGATTATCAGATCCTTGCAAGATCCTTGTTATTTCTGATTTTCTGTTGAGCTCTTAGGGCTTTAAACTTCTGATACCAAATTGAGAATTTCAAGTTTTGTAAGACCTATAGGTACCTGTTATAAATACATTTATCTATCATAATTCATCATATCAATTGAAATAGAGATCAGACCTAGAGACTGCTTCAATAATGGATGACCTTATTTGCTGTCAGGAAGAAAAAGGTACACGGTCACTGTCACGGTTGGAGTTTTATCCACTATAACCTCACCCATAGTCTTTATCGACGCTGTGGATCTCTCCACTCTAGACACTGGGCGACTCCGTTTGGACTCACTACAGTCACTCCAGCGCCAAGCGCTCGCTAGAACATGTCCCGGGGGGCCGGGGGGGCAGCAGAGTATGCAGCTCCCCTCACCCGGTACCCTTGAGGTGTTCGCGACCCCCACAGAGCCTACACCGCGCCGTTGCCGCCTCGAGGTCACGTTTGGTAGGGGGTCCCTACAGAGATCCTACTCTAGTCTACGCCCCCGAGCCCCCTGTAATCTGTTTCTTTTAAACAAACTTCTAGCTAAACCATTGCTTGATTAAAGCTTGATAACTAGGAAAATTCCAATACTTTGGTTTGCCCTAACTATTTTTAAATAGTAATGTGGTAATAGTAAGACGTGATATGATATTTCTAAATAAATAAATCAGCATGAGATTGCTTTAAATAATTCACTAGTGACAAGTCTATAAGTACTCGTACCTACATACTGTCAATAAACATTACGTATTCCGCGCAACTAGGTCAAAAGGTCGCAAGAAATAAAATTGCAAAACGTGAACTTTGTTTAAAATTAATTACAATACCTACGCTGCGACACGCACAATTTACGCCTAAAGCTTTTAACATCATACGTGCTTCCATTTTAGGATCGCGCCAACTGGTTCCACCGTATTTGGCGCGGTTTTTGGCTTTCGAAAACATTTGCGAGATATCATACGACTCTCATCGCTTGTCTTTAATGAAGTAGGCACTTTACTTATCGAGAAAACGGGTGTTTTGTAAGGCGAGCGGTGATTTACTGATTATGAACTTACTGTAATACCAACTTCTTATTATTGTAGCCTCCGTGGCGCAGTGGAGAACTGCTTGCTTTTCAAACCGTAGGCCGCAGGTTCGAATCCCGCGGGGAGCAACAACTTTAAACTTTATTTTAATGTGGAATTAACGCGATACCTTATATTTTGGCTTGACGTTTCGGCCGGGTTGCACAAGCCCACAAGTCCTTTCCACCGATCGACACTTTTATGCAAGAGTGGTTCGTGAAGCGATTGAAATCAAGAAATATAAAAATTTCAACCGGGAAGATGGTTTTAAATTAGCAGCTACTAGGAAAACAGTGATTAGAATGACAAAACCTCGCTATTTGCCGGCGGTCAATACCGATACTTTGCCGATACTGTGAGTGTAGTGGGCTTAACGTTACAAGTGAAAGAACGGGGGTAGACGTAGATACTCCTGCCTCGCGCACGGAGCCATCTCGCTGAACCAGTCTGCTTGTGACCACAGAGTAGGTACATTTGTGACCACGGCTGGTGCAACCCGGCCGTAACTTCAAGCCGAAATATAAGGTAAATCGCGTTAATTCCCGATTAAAATAACGCAAAAGTCTAAAAGTATATACTTATATCAACAACTTTGTGTAGTGGTTGCTTACATGCTAGGACAAAGCAGGCCGATCACCTCATTGTCTGTAAAGTAAGATGATCCATGCGTCGGATGGGCATGTGAAAAGTCGGTCCTGCACCTGATCTCTCCTCGATTGTGTTTGGCTTACTCCAAGTAGTTCTACATTTAGTTCTACATGTATGACCACTTAGTTGGAAAAAATCCAACTAATTCTACACGGATGTATGACTATCTGTCCCAACGGATTGTGAGCGGTAAAAGGAAGAGAGAGTTCACTTGTGTCTACGCAATCACTTGTGTACTACGAGTATATCTCCCGCGTAATGGCTGATCTTGCGAAAGATTGGCCGCTGTGGTCGTATCGGTCAGGAGGACATTATTATTTTTATTTTAAGCATTGCTTTCTTAAAGTCTGCCCTAAGAAAAGAGTATATCAAGTACAAAAATAATCTATTCCAATTTGATCACCTGGGTGATTGCCCTAAAACAAACATCCAATAAAATTCCTTCAGATTTGCGCCGCTATGCACAGTTTAGCCCCATGTCCGATAAAGCAGTTATGGCCATCTGCGGCCAACAGAAATACTCATACAAAAAAAAAGTCACTGTGCCCCGGTCCTACTGAACCACTACATTGCACGGACCACAAGTCAACCGTATTCAACAGACACCGGTGGTGCGATTTCAAAGACTACTACCTCACTGAGACATCGGACCGGATTTTTTGGGGGCGTGTTATGCTTCGATGGTATCTCTTACGCTACTAAGCCGAGGCCGTGCTCCTTGTGATCCCCTTGAGCTCGTTGCTCCCCTGCCCTCAAAGCTGGAGTGTTCTAAGCACGCGGCTTATTGTCCGATGTGAGAGGTGTGCGGATGGAACAACGACCTTCTGAAATAGACTCTAACTCTGATTCGGATTGTGACACTGATTCGGACTCTGAATTATTTATGATAGTAATTATAACAATAATTGTAATGTTAAAATAGATGAATATTTATATTTTTTAAGATTTAAGATTGTTACTTCGTTGTTTTTTTATTGTTTCCAAATCAATTATGGGGTGTATTTAACTTTGATGATGTTTATTTTTGTATTTTGTTTATTATTGTAAAATATATGCATTATATTTCTTGATGGAGTTTGAGATTGAGTTTACAACTAGTTATGTAAATAAATTTTAATAATTGTCACTAAAATATGTTTTTATTACATTCTGACACATTTTTGTGTTTGTAATTATTTTTCTGGCGCTAAATATACTTGCCAAGCTGGAATAAAGATAAACTTTTGATAAAAATAGAAAAAAAATATTTAGGTTATTTTTAAAAAAAGGTTTCGCACCTCTGGCCATCCTATGCAGTATATCAAAAAAATTCAAATAATTCAAGGATTGACTCCCTGAAAAATAATTAGGGCCAATAGTGCGAGACCGGAGATATTTAATTTTTTTACGTCAGCTCCATACAAATTTTTAAATAAAAAATTCTCATTAAGCCGTTCGTAAGTCTGTATTATAATGATATGATTTTGGAGTATGTACGTGGTCTTCTGAAACATATTCATTTTTTTTTTTTGGGAATGATAGACGCTGTTAGCCGCAGATGGCCATTGCAGCTTCACCGGACAATAGGAGGCGAGCGCTTGAAGCGCTCTAGCCTTTACGGCAGAAGTAGCGACGAGCACAAGGGCACCTCAGGGAGGCGCGGCCTCGGCTTGGGCTGTCGCTTAAGAGAGGGCTGAGTTTACCACCGGTTCACAACGCGCCCCCACTGAGAAGAACCGGCAAGAAACTCAGTGGGGTGTTGTCGGGGAGGGGTCGGCGCATCCCGGTCCAATAGGACCGTCATGGGGTCAGGAGGGTCGAGCAGTACGTGCCGTGGTCTGTGGCGCGAGTCAGAAGGACTAGCGGCGTAATCGGCGGCGGCGCGGATTAAACTGTTCGCGTGACGGGACGCGGATTCAAAGTAGCGTTTCGACGCTTCTTTGAGGAACTTACGAAGGGGATCTAATTTGAAATCGGAATGCAGATCTACGTTCCGCATGTACCACGGGGCACCGACGGCGCGACGGAGGAAACGATTCTGGATAACCTGGAGGCTATCGCTCAGAGGAGATACCACTGGAGAGAGCATGATGCGCTAACCCCCTCTGCCAAATTTTTGGTCATATGGTCAGGTCATTCTTTATTTGTGTGCGTGTATTTTTGAATGTGTTGCGAGTTTATTATAGTGTGAGCCGCTGCAGCGCTGCCAGGCTGCGCGCGACGCCCGCGCGCTTACGCTCGATTGCTGCAGGCAGCCGCGGCGACTAGGGATGTGAGATTAATGGAAAAGAATCGATTAAATAAAAATCGATTTTTCTTTATTCAAAATTAATCGATTTGCTAAAAATCGATTTTAATAAAAATAAATAATCAATTTTTGCGAAAAAATCGATTTTTTTTGTATTATTGAAAAGTACATGCTAAATGCAAAAAATCTGGATGTTATTCATCTATTTATGCACATATCCATTTTCAAAAACAAGTTTATAAATTATAGTATCAGTTTTATTTATAAATTAGATAGGTATTAGCCCGTGATACTAAATCACTTTTTACTCGTAATCGTACTGGCTAAAGTTTAATATAAAACAAGAAATTGAGGTAAGCTCAGTTTTAGATTAACACGAAGTTTAATAACGTAAATAAAAATTGGATTTATATTTAATTACGTGTTTTGAGCAACTATTCAAATAAAACCCTGTTAATTATTGTTTAACCCTTCAACCGCCGTCTGGCAACATACCAATAGAAAAATCAATTGCGTGTCAGGCACTTGGCGTTCTGTGTGTTAACTACCGTATTCTGTTAAATTTCTGCTGAAGTTCTTTAGATTCTGCTAAAATTTTATATTCTACGACATAATCGGCTAAACCCTAAAATGAGGGTTTCTCAATTTCTCAATTCTGCTAAAATAGCAGAATTCTCCTAAATCTGGTCACACTGCACTGAAACTACTTTACACGCATACATACCTACAGATGGCGCCGTTTTTATTTAATACACTTATATGTATGAGCTTAATTCGAGATTTTTCACCCAACGCATAGATGGCCCTGTTAATAAAATTGAAACTTACTGCAAGATTTTTTCATCTGTCGCATAGATACGAGCTGTTTCTAAAAATCAATTTATACACGTAATTTATATAATCGATTTACTAAAAATCGATTAATATTATTATAAAAATCGACAATAAAAAATCGATTATTAGAAAATAATAATCGATTTAAATAAAAATCGATTATTTTTTAACATCCCTGGCGGCGACCCGCAGGCGGTTCAGTGTCAAGTGTTGTAAACAAGCCACTTAATCGACTATTCGATGCTCAATGATTAAACTATCGAATGAAATCGTTACTGATTGACCAACACTATTCGTTAGAAGTAAAATATCTATGGGTGTAGAAAAAAAAAAAGAGTAGCCGTAATTTGTTTTGTCGGGTGTCAATAGTTGCCCGCTTTGTTGTGT
Source organism: Furcula furcula (assembly GCA_911728495.1). Lineage (NCBI taxonomy): Eukaryota > Metazoa > Arthropoda > Insecta > Lepidoptera > Notodontidae > Furcula > Furcula furcula. The sequence goes on from OU452255.1 coordinate 21,292,812, forward strand.
CGACAATTCAAGCACATTTAAAAATTATTGTGGTTTCTTTTGTTGTTTGTGAACAGTGTAATAGTTTAACTTGTAGGACTTTTTATCTAGTTTCATGTGTGATAAAAGTGTTATTGTGTCGTTATACGAATACTGAGATAACCTGATAAGTGTAAAATGTTTTGGGTGCGCAGATTTTATAGGTAGTTGGAATATTCAACGATTTTAAACGAGGTATTTACATAATATTAATTATTTATTCTATAGACTGGTCAATAGGTCAATCTATCTATTTTCCGAAACCCGTTTTAGATATTAAATAAATTTGTTTCCAATTCGGTAAAAATGATAAAACGAAAATACCACACCGGCGAGTTTTGCGGTTGGTAAACGGTTGATCTAGGCACCGCTGTACGGTATAGATTACGCCGATGCTCAACGATGCTCAACGCTGCAGCGGGTATGCGTGAAAGTGTATCTGTGTGTGTTTACTTCGCCTCCCGCACCCCGCAAAAGTGCCACGAAAAATTTGTTCGGGGAATCGACGTGATACTAACTCCTTTGGTACTTTCTCTGAGGGCTATCGATATGGGTGCGGGCGGCGTGCGCGAAAACTACTTTTTTTTTTTTTTTGGAAATGATAGACGCTGTTAGCCGCAGATGGCCATTGCAGCTTCACCGGACAATAGGAGGCGAGCGCTTGAAGCGCTCTAGCCTTTACGGCAGAAGTAGCGACGAGCACAAGGGCACCTCAGGGAGGCACGGCCTCGGCTTGGGCTGTCGCTTAAGAGAGGGCTGAGTTTACCACCGGTTCACAACGCGCCCCCACTGAGAAGAACCGGCAAGAAACTCAGTGGGGTGATGCACGTCGTTGCGGTCACATACGTACGAGCGCGAAAACTACACTCGCGTAAGTCATGATAGGGAGCCGGAATCCAGTCCACAGCGCGCCGCCACCTCCTCACGCTGTCTGTGTTCCGCGTGTGGACAATCATCTATCATGGACCATCCGATCCCTAACTAGGTAAAGCCTATACCAATCAAACAGGCAAATGATACTAACACATAAATTAATTATTTATAGACACAAATTTTCGTCCTGGGTGCAGTTAGGGTAGGAATAGGATTCATCTTCGGAGTCGCTGGACGCTCGGGGTGTGGGCCCCTTGAGCGTCCATTGAGTACGGCGGCGACTCCGAGGAGGACGGCGGCGGGGTTTGCTACCCCCGTCCCCGTGAGCACCGTGACAGGTTCCCGGGGGGCTACAATGCGCCCCCCGGCGGCGGGCTCAAAGGCAAGGCACTGAGGGGCCCCTGGTGCAGATCCCACCGGAGAGCCCTGGGGTCTCCCCTCTCATGTGCCGATGCGACAGCCGCGGGGGTTTTAGTGGGTAAGAATCCCACATACCCCGGTCGAGCCCCACAGCTCCCGGGGATCTTTCGAAGATTTCCCCCGCGTCAAAAAAAAAAAAAAAAAAAAAAAAAAAAGGAATAGGATTCATGATCATAAGGTCATGAAAGGATAGCAGCCAGGAAAATGCAATAAAATTACTATAAATACCAATTATTATTTGCCTGTCATAAGTAAAACGAGTAGAAATCATTTTTTTTTTTTAATTTAAAATCAGTAGCTTCGGTCAGTACTTAATTGCTGAAATATGTAAGTAGGTGTGCCAGAGACAAATGAAGACGCACACACAGGGTTGTTCTTTTTTAATATCTCGTACGGACCAGAAGCTTAGGTACGGAACCCTAAAAAATTAGGGACTCAAAGTAGCACTGTGCCGTTCGATAAATAACGCGATAATTTAAAAAAAATACTTTATGCAAAATACATTATTATTTTATGTAGTAATGCTTTATGGCGGGTCACCCCCTTCCCTCCAATATGGTTGAGGGGAGTAATGGCTGCTGCTCGAGTCAACTCGTGCGCTGCTTGGGGGGACTGGTCCGACTACTATCCCTTTGGCTTTTTAGTTTGTTGTACTTTCGTCGTACCTATCTTATTATTTTTCAGTCTTATTTGATCTTTTGAACGGCAAGACTCACTGTCGCTCTGATCTAATTGTAACATGACCATGGAAGTAACTTATTACTTCCATGAACATGACACACTGTATAAAAAAAAGTGATAGATAAAATGACAACTCAGAGTAATTAGAATGAGCTAGTATCGCGTCGATTCCCCGAACAAATTTTTCGTGGCACTTTTGCGGGGTCGGGAGGCGAAGTAAACACACTCAGATACAATTTCACGCATACCCACACTATAATAAACACGCAACACATTCAAAAAAAATGTGCACACAAATAAAGAATGACCTGAACATATGAACAGAAATTTGGCAGAGGGGTTAGCGCATCATGCTCTCTCCAGTGGTATCTCCTCTAAGAATGACAAGCCCGGTGAGTTTCTTGCCCATCGATATAGGGTAAACTAACCACAGAGTAATACAGAGAGGGTCTCAAAAATAAGCTAAAAGCGTTAACTAAAATGAATATTTATCTCGTTTACTCTTATGGGGAATGAGCATTAGAAAAAAAGAGACAGATAATGTTTCTCACGTCCCACTTTTTCAGCCGTACACTTTTTTTAAACGTCAATGGACCCATGGGACCACAATACTACTTTCGAATAAATAAATAAATAAATAAATAAATAAACTTTATTGAAAACCATTAAGTATCACTAATTACACAATAGTCCTATCTCCTGAACTAGGGTGTTAACCTGTATCTCAGGAGATAGTTCCTTCCCGAGTACATGAACCTTATACTATAACTTACAGGTAAGACAATATGAAAGTTTAAAGTAATGATGGAATTTTATACAAAAACAAAATTAGGAACTTAATAATGTTAACAGAAACGTAAAAATCTCTTGTCTGTTGGATATAATGAAAATGGCATGGCATGGAATATAATAATGTTTGTTTCAATGACGTAATAATGTGTGATGTATATGTGGGTGTATGCTGTGAGGGGGATGTATGATGTGTGTGGGATGTGTGATGTGTGAGGTGTGTGTGGGATGTATGCTGTAAGTCAGTATTGAATAATATGAATTGCGCGCTCAGATTCTGTGTTTGTAAATAAATTAAGTATAATATATACGTATACTGTGAAGTTATTTTATGCAGGGAATTTATGTTGAAATTAGATCTTCTGTTTGGTTATAATCAAAATTATTAAGCCACTTCAATATAATTTGTTTGAAGTTGTGATTGCTGACGTTTTGTATTTGTTTGATATTTATTTTATTATACATTTTAGGTGCGGAGTGGTTGTACTGGTGTCGTGCAAAGGTAGATTTTGTTTTGGGTACTGGACATCGAAAGAGTCTTTTGGTAGATGGAAGGAATGACGGTACTGTAATTCTGTGATACCTACGGAGGGAGTGGAATACGTAGAGTCTACGAACTGACAAGACTTGAGCACGTTTATAGACATCGGTTGTTGCATGTCTATATGGGAGGAATAGGATAACTTTTAAAATGGCGCGCTGTGCTCGTTCTAGTTCGATCATAAAAGTCTTGGCCGCCGCACCCCACGCATGTATGCAATAGGTTAATATACATTCACATAGCGCTTTATAAGTTTGAATTAGTAACTTAGTAGACGCAACAGCCCTAAGTTGTTTAAAAATGTATATTAATTTCCTGAGCCTAGTACTCAAACTCTTGACGTGTTGGTTCCAGTTTAGATTGTGGTCCACTACTATTCCAAGGTATTTAATTTGATTGACTCTCATCAAATTATTACATGTACATTGGACATTACTAGATCCTACCCGATTGCAGGGGAAGGTGTGAATTTTTACATTAAACTCAGTACCAGGCTGGGAAATACTAGTCTTTGTAAAACATAGGTATTTCGTTTTGTCAGTATTTAATGTAAGTAAGTTATCCTCAAGATAACTCGAAATTCTTGCAAGCCCGTCCTCCGCCGCAATCTTTGCGTTTTCCCATGAACTGCCGTGAAATAAAATTACAGTATCGTCTGCGAACATTATGATTTCAGCATTATGGAGACAGACTTCAGCAAGATCGTTTATGTATGTTAAAAACAGAGTTGGCCCGATGGTACTGCCTTGGGGAATTCCAAAATCACAAGAAGCAGAATCGCTAACATGGCTACCTACCTTCACTCGTTGCTCTCTATCTGTAAGATAGTCCTGAAACCACCGTAGTACGTGACCTCTGATACCCTTGTGGAAAAGCTTAGAAAAAAGTATAGGTATTGATACAGTGTCAAAGGCTTTTTTTAAATCCAGGAAGACACCTACCACCCTATCACCTTTGTCGACGTGCTGTGTTATTAACGACGTCAGTTTCAGGGTAGCATCGTTTGTCGATATACCGCTACGAAAACCAAATTGGTTGTCTGATAGAAGGTTATTACTTTCAAGATATCTAACGAGTCTTTTGTTAGCTAATTTCTCGAGAACCTTGGACAAACAGGAAAGCAATGATATTGGTCTATAGTTTGTAAATTCCGACTTGTCTTCTGATTTATATACAGGGGTGACTAAGGCCAGTTTAAAGATAGTCGGAAAAACACCTTGTTCGAAACTAAGATTGCAGAGATGGGTTATTGGATTTACTAGTATATCTTTATTTGCCTTAATTAGCTTACTAGTAATATTATCATGCCCAGGGGCACTCTCTGATTTCATGGACACTAAGATATTCTCAACTTCTATTGGATCCATCGGTGAGAGTGCCATAGAGTAACTAGGTGTTCGATCTTGTTTTATATTAGCAAGTTCAGTTTCATTCTTATTTAATTTGAGTAGAGTAGCACTAGCTAAGTTGCTACCAATTGTTGTAAAATATTTATTTACTAAATTAAGTGATTCTACCGGTGTACTAGCGGTCAGCAAAAGTTCATTCGCGGTATCTTTAGTTTGTTTAATGTTACATATATCTTTTATGATAGTCCAAGTTTTCTTAATATTTTTGTTATTATTTTCAAGTTCCTTATTATGATACTGCTTTTTTAAAGACTTAATTATTTTATTACAAATATTTCTATATTGTATGTACTTAGTGTGTAGTTGTAGATTATCCGGTTGTTTTTTAGATTGTTTGTGTAATCTGTCTCTCTTACGAATACATCGTACAATACCTACAGTTATCCATGGTTTTAGAGGAGATTTCCTATTTTTTCGTGTGTTTGTACTAGAATATTTATTTATGACTGATCTAATTGTATTGACTAAATATTCTGCAGCTTGGTTAACGTCGTCCAGTGAATAGTAGTAGGACCAATCCACTTGGCAAAGTTCCCTATACGCAGCAGTGTAGTCAATAGTTACCCTTGTGCGATAATTTGTAATTCTGGGTATATATGCCTTCTTTATACATAAAAGAATTGGATTATGGTCGGTTAACTCTGGAAAAACAAGAGTTTGCCATTTCTCACTTATTCTGATCATAAAGTGGTCGAGGCAGTTATTAAGACGTGTCGGGAGCGTTATACCCTGATGTAGACCATGTGAGGCCATAAGCAGGAGGTAATCACTGGCATATTTATTGCACCCTTGATTAGAAAGAATGTTTATATTTATGTCTCCCGTAAAAACGATATCCTTGTTACGAATGTTTTTTAATATACCGTCTAATGATTCTATATATTTGAAGGGATTAGTGTAACAGGGAGGACGATAAGAGCATATAATAACGCATTTATTTGTGTCTAATAGTAAAATGTTTCCCTCAGCCATGTCGGGTTCAGATGATACAACAGATATTTCATTTTGGACGTATGCAATAACGCCATCATTCTGGTTTAGGGAATTCATAGTATAAAATGTGTTATAGTTATTTAAATTTGGGGGTGGAACATCTTTTTTGAGCCAGCATTCAGTTAAGACGATGATATCCACCATTATATCAAGAGATGCTAAAAACGCGAGTAACATATCAAAGTTTTGGTATACACTGCGTATATTTAACGAAAGTATACACAACGATTTTGAGTTGCTTTCAAGATTTAAAAGCTGCGAACACTGTGATGAGTCACTTATTGAACTACAGTCAGCGTTTCCTGAATTATCTAGATCATTAAGTATATAATTATCAAACGAGTTGAATTTTGTTTAGAAATATAGAAAGTCCCGAAAATATATAACAGAATACCAGATTATTAGTAGTTGTTACAATCTGATACAATATAAGTTTCCCATGGTCAAAAGCAAGAATGTAAACTTGATAATATCCTGTAGAAAGCAGTAACAACGTAAAATTGAGTAGCGCTTTGTCTGAGGTTGTGTGTGTGTAAATAATACAGGTGTATGTAGGTGTGAGTTGTGGGTGTACGTAGTTGCATACATTTCGAGTTAGCCACAAACAAAAATAGTACAGTAGCCTAAAAAATACAATATAAAACCGCAAAAAAATCGGAAAAATAAAATGGAGTAGCATAAACAAAAATAATAAGAAAATAAATCTGTAAAGTAATGAAAATAATGCTAATAGTCATTTCTCGCTAAGTCTTTTGAGATCATTCTCACTATCAATTCTAATCTGAGTCGTTCCTTCAGATTTACGCAGGAATATTCTGCCCCGTGTCGTCCAGCAAAATGCATAGTTGTTATCCTTGGCGAACATTCGACTGAGGTAGTAAAGTCGCCTGGCGTTAGTGGTCAGCATTTCCACGATGTAGACTGGTTTTGGATCTCCAGCAATTCCGAGGTGCGAGGTGTTGAGTTTGGAGGTCCCATGTTCCTTATTGAATTTTTTTAAGGATTCTATAATGTTTTCCTTTAATAGGCAGGTAGTATACTCCACAATTATAGGTTTGTATGTTTCTGAATACTACAAAATTTAAAAGTCAATATTTGTCTATGGTGGAACTTATAGTGATAGACTTTTTAATTTAGTCATATAAATTGACAGCATTGTTTACTTTCTCGATGATGTTTTGATTTGAAAAAAAAAATGTGTTTATTATAATAATTACATTAGTATTCATATAAAAACAACTTGTATATATCGTGTGTTGTGCGTGGATGTCGATTCCTTACGGGGCGAAAGCGAAATGAAGTTGAATTTGTAATTTTTCATCGGTAAGTACATTTCATGATTTTACAATAAAAGTGCAAATAACAAAGCGTTATAACTTCATTAAAACTCTTTAAATACATTAATTATCATCGAAGGATAAAGCATATTTGCGAAATGCGCAATATTTTGAGATATTTCGATCAGAATAGTTAACCTTTTAGGTTATAAAATTTTATCGTAGTGATGGATTTTTTTTTATCGATACTTATTAATCCATCGACGGTCGACGCGTGATCGTGCTTAAGCGGATCCCGTGTTAAACATGGTGCAGAACGGAATCACCGTCCGTTGTGAGCTTAATTAACATTATGTATTAATTTAAAGTTAAAATGTTTATTACGAACTAAAGTTATATGGAATGAATCCAAATTTAGGAATTAAAGTACTTATAAATTGTTTACAGTTATACTCTGGGAGAGCCACACACGGCCATCTAATCCTAAACTATGCAGAGCCTGTACCATGGTATCAAATCAACTGATACGAATACCTGTATACATTTTTGCCTTCACTGCCTAAGGAGGAGAGCTATATTTTTCGAGAGTGTGGATGTATGTATGTCTACACATTTCTTTAGTACGGTCTATAGCCTAAATGGCTTGACGGATTCTGACATAGGCGAAGTATACACTTTTCGAAAAATGTTAATAAGGCCTGTCAAACATCAATTGATAATGTCTATCATAGAATGGTACGTAGGTACTGCAATTCATAAGTCTAATAAGTGTATACTTTGTTGCCAGTTTACCAGTGCGGAACCCATGGACATCAATGAAAATGTGTTTCCTCTGCGAGTACGTTCTGCAACAGCTGTTTGGCACTACAGGATGGGTACAAATGTTATCGAAAAGGCCAATATATTATTATATTAAATAATTTAATATAAGTTTATTTTTATTTATCACTACATTTTCCTATAATTTATGTATGTTAGATAAAAAAAAATGCCCCCCTGGCCGAAACGACCACAGCGGCCAATCTTTCACAAGATCAGCCATGTACGCAGGAAATATTATAGTGCACTAGCGCTTGCGTAGACACAAGTACGCTCGCTCTTCCTTTATGCCTCTCATAATCCGATGGGACGGAAGACAGACACGACCGGGGAGAGGTTAGGCGCAGGACCGATATTTTACATGCCCATCCGACGCATGGATCATCTTAATTTACAGACAATCAGGTGATTGGCCTACATTGTCCTAGCCAGTAAGGAATAACTTTTTTTTTTTTTATACTACCAAGGTGGCAAGCAGGCATGCGGCCCGCCTGATGGTAAGCAGATACCGCAGCCTATAGACACTAGCAACACCAGAAGAATCACTAGCGCGTTGCCGACCCTTAAGACATTAGATATTAAGTCTTTGTGTCCGGTAATTTCACCAGCTACAGTGCCCTTCATGCCGGACCACAACAATGCTTACACACGCTGCTGCTTGGCGGCAGAATATCTGACACTGCGGTGGTACCTACCTGGACGGTTCCTTGCACAAGGAACCTACCACCTAGTAACTACTCAAATACTATAACTACTCAATTTGTTGTCGCCCGCAGGATTCAAACCCGCGACCTCCGGTTTACAAAGCAAACGATTTTCCACTGCGCCACGGAGGCTATAATATATACAGTGACACATTGGAAGCTACAATGTATGTATGTTAGAACCAGAGCAATGCACCTCCTGTTTTATGCTACCCTAGTACTTCCAACCCAGATACCAAGTAAACGATAACAAAATAAAAGAAAATAATAAAATATTATTGAAATCGAATTAATTTATTTCTGGTAGTACCACGGAGTTGTCCGTGGTACCACGGACAAAAATTATTGTCACAACAAACGCTTGCTATAATCCCCACGCTTGGCAGGCGGCTTGGAGATCGCAGTATAGGTGGTAGGTAATCCAATAGAAAGACGCTGCTTGTCCTCTTGTTTTCCCTTAGTCACCTGTTACGAATACCCAACGGTAGGAGATGGATAGTTGCTATTCTGACACCCCACGGGTGATCTAGCTATTGAAATTTTTAAATACCTGGCCACCGTCACCTTTTTGCCTGTATTGCATATTTATTTTCTTAGATAAAAATAATAACAAAAAGAGTTTTATTTTCCATCAACATAGATAAAACTTAATTACTTACTAATAATAAAAGAAAAAGACAAGCCCGCTAAGTTTCTTGCCAGATCTTCTACATTGAGGCCGCGTTATGATCCAGTAGTAGCTTTTACAGAAAAATATAACAATACGAAAGTGGTAATTTTACCCTATTTGAAATAAATTATAACTTTCATTTACATACTACATTAAACATACTAACAAAATATATGGATTCAAAACATTAAAGTACTGAAACGCTGCATTAAAAATGGTTTCGATGACAATGTCTAAATATCGATATGCGTATCCTTGCATGGACACCACTAACTTTTATTTTTTAAATCTAAAAGTGTGTTCAACCTTTCTAAATGACGCATTAAGAAATATATAGGTGTCCTTGTTTGTCTTGATGCATGTCCTATATGGGGAAAGAGGATGGATACTAAGTGGTTGGTTTCGAATTCCTAGAACCACTCCATTTTATTCCTTCCTCCAAGAAACTAACCAAATATTGACACCTTAAGGAGTAGCCTTAGAGGAGATACCACTGGAGAGATCATGATGCGCTAACCCCTCTGCCAAATTTTGGTCATATGGTCAGGTCATTCTTTATTTGTGTGCGTAACTTTTTGAATGTGTTGCGAGTTTATTAAAGTGTGGGTATGCGTAAAATTGTATCTGTGTGCGTTTACTTCGCCTCCCGCACCCCGCAAAAGTGCCACGAAAAAGAATCATGCCCACTCTCCATACATTGATTGACCTGTCACTTGATTTTTTTTACAGGTCGCGTCTACCTACCTATAACTAGTCATGTATAAAAATATTTATTATCTATAATAACACAATAACTATTTATCTTTTCATTTGGAGGCCAGGGAAAAATGCTATTAAGTAAAAAAGTTTTTGAGGTTATACTTACCAGTTGTCAGATAGTTTGACAGCTGATAAAGTAACCTCTGGTTCATCACGATATCGACCAAATATCAACAAATACAATTAAATAGATAATGAAACAAGTATAAATTATATAAAAGAACAAAGAGCCCGACCGCGAACAAACAAAATGGGCCTAAATTACATTATAACTACATAAAATGTAGACACATGTACACATATTTCAATTTGTCTTTTTTTGGAATAATATAATAGCCTATGTCACTCTTACAATTAAGATGAATCCAACAACATATACTTACCTACCTTGAAGTCCAACAAGCCGTATGTATACCTACATACATACCTACTCTCTAAAAACATAACCCACTTCCTGGGCATTAAGGCAAATAGGGCTGCCTCCTACATGTTTTGAAGAGGACAGGGAAATTAAATAAAAACTGGATTTGATTTATTATTATTTATTTGATGATTTTCCTACAACCAATTCATCTAAAAATGCCGCTGGAGCCACAATGTTGGTTTCATGCCTGGCCCAACATAAAAACTACACCAACGTCATAACACGTGCACAATAACCTACACTGCAATATCCTACAATGAAGTTGCATCAATAACTCTATAATGCCTTCTCGTCCATTAATACCGTTTGCTGTCAAAATGTACACATAGTACTGATGTCTTGAGATATGATTTTATTTTGCCTCTGATAAGTGAATTTTCCTCATTGCCTATTGCGGGTATATGATTAGTGTATAGACAAACTTCTATTAAGTTGACCATCCTTATTGTGAGGCTCGATAGGTTTTCCTTGAGAATGTGGACCACTTTGATGATCAACCCAAACAGGGCATGCTTGAGCTCATGCTTAAGCATGCACAGCGAGATGAAACAGCAGATGGATCACACTCATTGTTTCCATGAATAAAATAAAAGGATTAATAGGCTGTATGGATACATCAAAGCAGGTTTCACAAATGTAATCATCTTCTCTTATCTGAAAAACAAATCAATTATAAGTGAAAAAAAAAGATTTTGAAGCCTACAATGGAATTATGTATATTATGTATTCTTACATGTTTTGATTAAAACAGCTGTCTAAAAAAAACAGGGGAATATCTAATGAAACTAATAATGCATTCGGTCAGTGGGTCGCCTATTTCTAGTAGTACTAGTTCAAAATATACTTTGCTACTTCTGAATATCAATCCTTTTGTGAAGAAACAATCATAACACAAACGTCCGTTGCCAGGATACTAAACCGTTAGGTACTTTCTTGTTATTATACTTACTATTACTGGAGATATCCAAGTGCTAATTAGCGAGATGGTACTGCTATCTAACTGAAGAGCCGATAACGCCGAAACGTATTGACACTTAGGTATGTTCCAGTTTAAACAAAGCAATCTCGTAGAAGGCTCCATTACTCTTTCCAACAAGAGCGATAACGTCTTTGATCTCAATCTAAAAGCACTAAATTCGTATCTATCTAAAATCTAAAATTAAAATATTAGGAAATCCAAACTCGCACAGTACAAGAGTACAAAAGCAAACGAACCACAGAACAGTACAAAACGTCATACAAATGACATTAATGACAGCCTGTCATTCCAAATAAATCATATGCTCTGTTTCTATCACATGTAACCTATATAAATGCATTCTTTTCTTGTGCGAATGAGAAAGAATGTGTTATCTCTCCATAGATCCTTACTCTAAGATTGAGAATACTAAACTTATTAAATAATGTTTTTTTATGGCTTTAATTAAAAATTCAATTTAGCTATACGTATTAAGCAAAAAATAAGCAATTTTTTAAGATATTTTACATCACTAGACGCGTCAGAAAAAATTCAGGTCAAAACTGGACATGATTCTTTGTTCGGGGAATCGACGCGATACTAGCTCCATTCTAATTACTCTGAGGGAGTAGCTGTACTAAACCATACAAAAGGCATTTTCTTTTAATTTAAGCAACGTCATGGGAATCGATATCCCTTAAATAAGGTTCAGAGAATGTTTTAAGGTTATTTTTATTACGAATCAAAGCACTTTAATCAATATTTTTACGTTAAAAATAAATGTCTGAAATAACCAAATGTTGGCATAGGTAAACCTTTTATTGACAGGGAAAATTACCTATTATTGTCACCTCATTCGTTATGTGGATATATACTAAAATTTATGCAAATCAAATAGTATTTAATAAATTTTCGTTATTTTTAAACTGTAGGAATTGCCACTTATCATAAATTAGGTTGGAACATAAGTGCATTATAATAGAAATAACACTTCACTATTACTTATTGTGAAACATGTTCATAGTCTGATGCCTGGGTATAGCCATATTGGTTTAGAGAATCATTGAAAATAACTTCCATATTTTGGATATCAAGGCTATTAAGACTATTTTCTGATCTAATATCTAGTTCAATGTCTGGGCTGAGATTCTGTGATTCTGGCTTTGGCATTTCTTCACTTTTTTCACTGCAGAAATACCAATTTTTTTAAAGATATTTTAAGATACTAGCAATTCTCTGCGTCTACGCCCGCTATTTGATTTTTTCCACCCCATATAATCCCTACAGGAGTGAAATTTTCAAAAACCCTTTCTTAGTGGATGCTTACATCATAAGAAGAATCTACTGCCGAAATTTCAGGTTTCTAGGTCTAGCGGTTTGGCCTGTGCGTTGAATCAGTCAGTCAGGACAAGTAATTTTAAGATAAATTAATTTAATTCAAAAAGGAACATACATTTATTTATGACCTTTTTGAATTACAATAGAAATCAAGCATATTTTACCGCGATGGCAAACTTTATACTTAATAAAACCTATTTTTGGCATGAGTGTCAATAAAATGGTTAATAACTTATTTTCGATAGGTACCTAATATTGGCACCGACAAAAAAAGTATTAAAATCGTCAGTTAAAGCAAAAAAAATATTGTCTGATTAATTATTATGCTCTCATAAATCAAATCAAATAACATTTGTTGCTAAAATTCAAAACATCAACTATATAAACAAAGATTAAAATGCGTCTTACTTTAGCAAGAAGTCAGGATTTTGATTTTTTTTAACCTCCACGTACAGACTTGTTACAAAAGTATTTATTCCGACGCTTTATTGAAAAAATATCTATTTCTGTGATGCCAGTACTCTAACGTATAAATATACTGATAATTACCTGTTTAGAAAAAAATGTATTGGGGCCTGGTAACCTGGTAAAGATAAAAAATGGTAAGGTGTCAATAAATTGGTACGGTGTCAATATTTGGTTAGTTTACCCTACTATTCTTGCCGTATCTTCTCAGTTGAGGCCGCGTTGTAATCAGGCGGTAGCTTTTTTTTAAAAAAAAAAAAACATGACCTTTCAAACGTGCTAGCGTTAAGCCTATTTGAAATAAACTATTTTTGAGTTTGATAATGTTCAGTGATTGTTGCTTTATTACTATTCTACCATTCCAGGTTCATTTCAACCATTGTGCTGCGTAACTTGGGAACAGTCGCTTCCAACTTACTCTGTGGTTGGAAGAAGCACTTCCAACTCCAACGTCACTGAAATAATGTCACTTACTGTCACTCTGACACATGACAGTTTTTTTACGGTCAATATCTCCAACGTCATCGGCCCTGCCACTAAATTTAAACCGCAATAAATATGCATTAATTGTTTTAATGCTTTTACTGATACAATGAGGTGACGTTATTACCATAAATTACTTACTCGACAATGCATTCCAACGCCCACGTACACTCCGGATCGACTTTAAACATGGCAGGTGCTCCGGTAAAGTTAGGTTCCATATTTTCCTTCTGTTTCGTGATATACGCTATTTATTACCGTCAAAATGATGTTGGAGACGTGAGGCTGTCTCCTGTGAAGCAGCATTTATTGTTTTTGGAGAGTGAAAACCAGGTTGGAATTGGGAATAAACAGCCGAAAGTAGCGCTTGGATATGGCGCTTGTCACGACTTATTCGTGAATGCGACCTCATTGTTGGACTATAGAGAGCTTAGAGGCGCTCCTGAACACTTTAATGAGATATCTAATAAGGAGGAAATCCTGAAAAGCTTTGCTTATTTCTTCAAACATGGTGCTGCAGCCGAGTAAGTTTTAGTTTAAATCACCCTAACTGTTATGCTTTCTTTCGTCTAAGTGGCTAAAATTGACTTCATTTATAAACATGCGTAAGTACATTGTAGCTGTGAAAAGTTCATAATCAGAAAAAGTTCCAATTTAAATAGAAGAATGTATATTTGTATGAATATTCTCCATTTTAAAGAAACTGCTTATATTATTAAAGATTTAATTACATATATCAATGTAATTAAATCTTTTTATTTGTGTATTTGTAAGAATTGTTTTCTTGTTACCTATAAACTGTTATCTAAGTCATATTCTTAATATCCAGAAATTTAATTTTCTAATATAAACTTGCCTATATAATTTTAAAAATTAATCTTTACAGGAGGTTCATGTCTAACTCAAAACTCTATGATGACTTAATAGAGGAAGCACTGAAGTTGCCAGACACAAGATGGGGTATTGGTGGGAACGCACCACTCATGGCTAGACGTTTCTTCATTGAAGGTTGGAAGGTTCTGTTTGCAGCAAAAATGAGTAAAAAACTAAAATCATACATTCCAGACGAGATACAGATAGTTGGTGATGATGGTACAGAGGAGGTTAAGGACGATATTCATATGATATTGGAGTATAAGGCTGATGAAATGTTCGGTGATTACAAGGCACCGAGAGCAAACAGATATATAGTACATAACGATGAGAATAACCCTTTACTGAGTTCACTGGAGAAGTTTAGTGAGCATTTACCAATGTTTAAACCTAATTTACTTGTAATAAGTGGACTGCAAATGATGGATAATTATCCTTTTAAAACAGGAGATGGAAAAGGTACCTATGTATTTCTGATATTCATTTTGTTAATTGAAAATACAGCTTTGATTTGAGTTTAAGAAAATTTTAAAAATTATTTAGTCGAAAATAATGCACACATAATTATAATGCCTTTATTGCCTTTTAAATTGTTAACAGACATTTTAAAAATATAATATAATAAATATTGCCCTTTACAGGGCAATGTGTTGGTAATGAGATTTTATCTGAATACCCAGACAGTCTGCCTAGCCTGGTAATCAAAACCCAGAATCATACAATCACTAGCTAGACCACTTGATCATCAAGTCAGTTTGTTAAAGATATTTTATCCAATTAGGCTGTCTGTAGTGCTATCACACTATTTAAAAATTGTCATTTTATTATACTTATCATAATTAATTTTCCAGATTTGAGAGCTGAAAGACTGGGCCTAGTTAAGCAGCAAATTTTATCTCAACCCTTATCTACACTGACACATTTTGAGATGGCTAGCTATGTGGACTTGCAACTTCTTAAGCTACTCACAACCAAAGTCTTACCATTTGTTGACTCAGTAGGCATGAATGAACAAGAACTAACAAACTTATACAGTGTACTAGAATATGGTGAGGTTAGTGTTGTAGCCGATTCGAATCCTAGAATCGCTACAGCATTAGATCAAATGCGTAAAACATTCGCTCTTATAAGACGTCAAAACGTTAAATACAGTAGTCAAAGGAAACTGACACGCATACATGTGCATACATTGGCTTACCAAGCAATACTGACAGTTAAAGACTCAGGCTGGAAGAGGACTGAGGCAGCAGCTGCAAAAGCATCCCTGACTGCACATAGATATGTGTGCAACACTCAAGACATTGCCTTAGAGAAGAGTAAACTGCTGTTAGATGACAGTTTCTCCACAACCACAGACAATGATAATAACAGTAGGGTCTTCTTCGAGCCCACGAAGCCTGTGTCCTGTTGGGATGAGGTTGTTGATGGGGAGAAAGTGGATATATGTGTAGCGCCGGTGCTCATCTGTACGGAAGCCCAACTCACGGCTGGCGCGGGGGACAACATATCCGCCGCGGGACTGGTGTTGCAAGTTGAAAAATAAATTTGTCATTTTATCTATTTTTCCAATATTTCATTCCATTTGAATGTCGATAAATAGAATTAAGTGCCATTTTATTTCGATCTCGATTTTTTTTTTATGAAATTTTTATGAACTGCATGTCAGACTAATGTTACAAGGTTTAGTGCTCTATTAAAAGTCTGATACTTTTTGTGCTGGGCTATGCAAATATATTGTGTTCAATTATATCAATATATTGAAATATTTACAAAAGTCACTAGTCTTAATCATATTTTCGCAATTTCATGTTTGCAGATCAAAACAGTTTATAATTTGATTCCACAATAATAATTTATTATGAAACTAGTTATGTAGGTACCTAAAGCCAGAAACACATTAGGCTGACGTGTCGTGACTCAACGCGTCAGCAGCATGTCGGTTACATACAGTCATTTTGTATGGTAAGAGACACACTATTATGGCGTGTCGTGGCGCAGTTCGAGCTATCCGATTGGCTGCTGACGCGTTGAGTCACGACACGTCAGCCCAATGTGCCGGCGGCGTAAGATAGTATGTTTCTGTTTATATAATATAACTTTTTTTATTTGTTTCAGTAATGTTTTTATATAATTTTTAAAGGCTTGTAATATTTAGAAGGTAATAATAATAAATCAAAATAGTTAACATTATGTACAATCTACATTGTTATAGTTCTCCTGCAATTATTTATGTAATAAAATTATATCTAAAACATTCCTAAAATTAGTCTAAAGAATAATATGAGTAATAAAATAAATTCAGTTCTTACATAAAATGTTTTATTCTCCAAAAACAATATTATGTACAGTTATTTACACAGTTAATTATTACAGTACAAGAAATTTGTAGTGCTAGTATTTATAAATATATAACTGGTTAAATGCTAAAAGTATTGAAACAATATACTTTATAAGTAACTAAATTTAATAGATTATTTTAAAGAATACAGGTAGCAGATTTAATCACCCGCAAGATTAATGAATCACCCCTTATAACAAAATCAATAAAAACAGCATTTTTGTATGTTATCAATCATCACTTCCCCTTTTTCTCCATTTTTTTTTTATTGCAACTTTATTCGGTGCCCCTTCAAATACACTGCAATGTGATTAATTGTTGCACTGAAGCTTACAGGTGATTAAATTGGCATCATTACTAAATTTAAATAAACTACATACACATGAGTTTATGTAAAATTAGGTAAAAACATACAAACATTCATCATCATTTTATCTATGGTTACTTTCTCCAAAAAAAATTATACACCTAACAAAAAACTAATAACTAAATAAACAATAATTGTGTCTGACATAAAAGGTATGCATTGTGCACTTGAAATAGCAAATCTCATCCCTTTATTTATACTCTAAATTTCTTTACAAGCCATACTTGCAAAATGTTTAACCCTTTGGAGCCCGGGCCTATTTTTTTTGTGCGGTTTTTTGTTGATACGATTCGAGCCAACGGGCCCCGAGTTTTTAAAAGTAAAAATAAAATTAATACAGTAAGACTAATTTCACAGTTTGGAGTGATATAATGTCTTGATCCCATATCTTTGGATGTTATCTGATGATATTTAATTACTAAAGTAATTTATAACAATAATCTAACAACACACAATATTTGTATACTTATATGTAGATCTAATTACTATTGAGGCACCCACCTAAGAACTAAGTTAAATTTCATTTCATTTTTCTGTAATGCACATATTATAAACTTTATGTATATATATCTACAATGCACTATGATTCCCGCCCTGACCTCCTTTATCCATAAATCTCTATCTTCATTATTAAAACATAAATTGTGTGTGCTTTCAAACATAGCTACCAATTTCCACAAAACAATGAAGAGGACAAACAATCAGTCAACAGATATGATAGTGCAACAGATGTAAAATGCCACAATATTTTAATAGTACAATTGAAACATCCTGCCTCAAAGTTAGTCACATTATTATTATGGCATTCTGTGACTAAGGAGAAAACAAATTAATTAATAATACAACAAAAACTAAACAAGATGAGACAGTAAACATAATCACTTTTTTTAAACAAACCAAAATAACTGAAGTTTCAATGTAAATAAAGCAATTATCTTATGCCAATTTTAGTCTTCAAATTTTGTATCAACAAACATATTTTAACTTTATAGGTAGTTTCATTTAGAGTTGTACAATTATTTTTATGTAATCTAATAAAGGTTCAGTCTTAAAATCTTAGCATTACAGTGATAGATTTAATCTGAATTCTCATCAAATCTGATTTTTTTATTCTGTGGCCTTGCATTTGCTCTGTTTTTGTATGGGTCATATATCCCACTCTTAATGAATCTCTTGGCTGCTTCAACATCAACTGTCGGCCTTTTTTCACGGTCTTTTACTTCCTGCCATTTCATCATAACAGTTTTTACTCTAAGAAGTTCATCTTTGATGGGATGTTTTGTAGGATCTACACCTTGAATCCTCAAATGTATCCAATGGAGGGAATTCAATGTGAAAGCAAGGAATAAATCCAGTTCTATTTGGGCCGGCAATGATAATTTGTCGTACTGCTCTTTTAGCGGCAACAACTGGTCCAGTACTTTCTGTATTTCCTTTAGATTTTCCTTGAGATTCTCGCAATTGTTAACGAAGTCTTTATCCTTCGAGAGTTCACCGTATTTAAGGTCCCAATCCATATTTATGTGGGTTTCACTGATTTGAGGATTAACTATTAACAATTTTCTTCGTAAAGGATGTTGAATAAAATAATTATAGCAATTGGTTGCACCACGTTTTAGAAAAAATATTTTTTATAACCTGACCCTGAAATTAAATGACATTTGGCTTGATTTGACAATTTTGACATTTCCGTAGCACACATACACACATACGTTGCCAGCTTATCGTAATTTCATGTTGCGAGCTTGTTGCCAGAATGAATAGGTGGTTATCAAAACTAAAATCTTTTTGGTATATTTATTTTATTTCTACAGCGGTAACAGCTCAGTGGGCGAGCGCTTGCCTTGGAAACAAGGTGCGCAGGTTCGAACCTCGGCTCGCACCTCTGATTTCTTTAATGAATCATGTGTGAATCGTCTTTGTGCGATTGTTACTAGCTTTCGGTGAAGGAAAACATCGTGAGGAAACCTGCATGTCTGAGAAAGCCTAGCTCTCGAATGACGTGTGAAGTCCGCCAACCCGCACTTGGCTAGCGTGGTGGACAATGGCCTAAGCCCCCTCATCTTGAGGGGAGGCCCGTGCTCAGCAGTGGGACATAAAAAAGGGCTGGTATTATATTTTATTTCTTTCTTTAAATTAATCGCCCGCCTCTCAACGGCCGGTGATTCCAATCTGCACCATGTTTAACACGCGAACCGCATAGGCGCGATCACGCTTCTCTTTGCCTGGGTCGACCGCCGAGCAGTGCCGGATTAGACCAGCGCGGGGCTTTGACTTGCATAGTATTTTTGTTGCCATAGTGAGGTTATTTAGACGTTAAATTAATATTTAAATTTAAATTTTTTATAAGACCCACGATAGGTAAGTACTTAAACGAACTCTTTAAATGACTTTCCTGTGCTATTATCAGACCCTGATCTATCCATCTAGCTACTCGTCAAGATTTAACCATAGATTTATAATTCGGTTGATCCTACAATCAATGGAGCCGAGTTCCTGTTGCCACCTTCCTGCTTGCTCCCATCCCCATACTGTGATCAACATTTTTCTACATACTACTCGCAGCAACCTATCCAAATTCCGCGGGGCTATGTTTATTTATTATTATTAATTAACAGGCAAGCAGTTGGAACAACTGATAGTAGCCCGTATCCTGTTCTTCTCTATTAAGTTGTACTGTTGCGGTTGTTGATATATGAGTCAAGCCGGTTTTTAAATTGGTTGGTGTTAACTGATGTGACAACTTCTTCTGGGAGGCTATTCCAGGCTTTAACCACTCTGTTACTTAGGAAATTTTTATGAGGGTTATTTTTAGAAAACCTAGTAGACAGTTTGAGGCAATGACCCCTTAGATGAACATTTTTGCTAAGTCTGAATAACTTGTCGAAATCTGGTACATCATAGTGAGTGGTATTTGGTGAAGAAATCCCGTGACCACCTTCCTGCTCCATCATCAGCCCCTGGTCACCATTTTTCTAGCAACTATTCATCAAGACCTACCTAACGAGCCCAAACTCGGTGGGTCTACGTTTATATAATAACGCCCAACAATAACGCCGAACACTAACGCCGTTCATTACCGTCGAACATGAACACCGAACATTAACGCCGAACAATAACGCCAAACATGAACACCGAACATTAACGCCGAACAATAACGCCGAACATTAACGCTGAACATTAACGCCGAACAATAAGGCCGAACATGAACGCCGAACATGAACGTCGAACAAAAACGCCAAACATGGACGCCGAACGTTAACGATGAACATGAACGCCGAACATGAACGCCAAACGTTAACACCGAACATGGACGCCGAACAATAACGTCGAACATGAACGCCTAACATTAACGCTGAACATTAACGCCGAACACCTAATGAGCCCAAACTCGGTGGGTCTACGTTTATTGGTGCAGAGATCCCGTGACCACCTTCCTGCTCCATCATCAGACCCTGATCACCATTTTTCTAGCAACTACTCGTCTAGACCTTTTTTTTTTGACCCGGTGGAAATCTTCGAAAGATCCCCGGGAGCTGTGGGGCTCGACCGGGGTATGTGGGATTCTTACCCACTAAAACCCCCGCGGCTGTCGCATCGGCACATGAGAGGGGGACCCCAGGGAACCTGACACGGTGCTCACGGGGACGGGGGTCGCAACCCCGCCGCCGTCCTCCTCGGAGTCGCCACTGTACTCAATGGATGCTCAAAGGGCCCACACCCCGAGCTTCCAGCGACTCCGAAGGAGCGGGGTTTCTACTTGTGCTTGTCCCCGTGAACACCGTGACCAAAAAAGCAAGTTCATGTCGGCATTTGGGCAAATGGATGACGACCAACTAGCAAACACGGTCGATCGCGGCTATTAGGCCCGTCGTCACAACCAAAAAAAATTTTTGAGGTGAAGATTGAATGATAAGTCTGATTGGTATATGACACAGTCTGGACGGGCACAGCCTGCCGGGATCAGAAAGAAAAAAGAAATGCACGATGAACAGCGTGATAGATAATCAGGATGTTTCACACGCCATAAACATGGATGCGATTTATATTTTTATTTTTCAACTAACTTCTAATACAAAGTCACGCGCAAACGTAATACACACATCAAAAGTGTCTAGGGATCAAGCATTTTTGGGCAAAAAAATGGGCAGAAGAACAATGGCGTTTCGTGTGCTTTTCTGATGAGTCTCGTTTTGGTATGAGACCGGATACAAGACGTATACGACACTGGAGAACCCCTGGACGCCAACAGCGATTAAAATCCTGCCAGGAAGTCCATCCTTATAGTGGTGGAACCATCATGGTATGGGCGGGTATTTGGATCGGCGGAAGAACTGAGTTGATTTGGATCAGAGGCAACCTCAACGCTCAAATTTATGCTGAGACGATTGTATCAGACGTCATCGTTCCTCTACAAGTGCAAATCGGTCCCTTATTTCAGTTAATGCATGATAATGCACGACCGCACACCGCAAGAGTTGTAAGACAGACTCTCGCCGCAGCTAACATCAATGTCCTGCCCTGGCCTGCTCAGTCGCCAGACTTGAACCCGATTGAGCATGCATGGGATATGCTACAGAGAAGAGCTCTGCCGAATATGGAGGGTATCCAGTCGCAAGAAGACCTTTTTTTGTTGTTGCAACGAACATGGGCGGCCATTCCACAGCGTGATTTGGATGAACTCATTTTGAGTATGCCAAACCGATGTTCTTGTGTTGTTAGTGTTCGCGGTAGAAACACGGATTATTAATTGTTTAAGTTACCCAATAAAATTTTAAAGAAAACTGTTATTTCGGTCTTTTTTTCGAACTTTTGTGTTAGTGGTTCAAATGTCAAAAATCCCTTTATTAGGAAAATGACAAATTTCTTTATTAATGCAAAGGTGACTTGGTTTATCGTTACTGTGACAAACGAAAACACTTTATTTGATGAATCCTTAAAGAAAATTTTAATTAATATCAATCAGGAGAAAAGTTATTGCAAAAATATATGTTGATCCCTAGACACTTTTGATGTGTGTATTTATTTGTAAACATTTCATAATTTTTCGACGGGCCTGTTGGTCTAGTGGTTAGACACCCTGGCTGCTACCCGATATAGGTCGTGGGTTTGATTCCCGCCATGTGTCTGGGTGTTATTTATCTATTTAAGTATTTACAAAAAAAAATGTATATATGTATTAGTATCAGTTGTCTGGTTTCTATAGTACAGGCTCTGCCTAGTTTGGGATCGGATGACCGTATAGATTGTCCTAGAATATTATTATTATAGGGAATAATAGTACAGACGCACTGCTTATTTGTAAATACATATTCCAGAAAGCCTGCGATAACATTAATGCATTCTGGGGATTTTATTTATACGTTTCTTGTACGTTTCATAGACTCAACCACAGAGCTCTTATAATCCAGCACATGTATGTGTCACCGTCAACGCCAGAGCATAAACTGAGAAGAAAATTTCAAAAAAATGGACGCGGTTTTGCCCTTGGAGGAGGTTTTGCCCATTCACCGACAATTCGGACGTCTTCCAAATGGCGTGGCGCACGTTTTTCGCATTGACAGTCGGCCGCGGACGACGTCCATTTGGATTGGATGCATGGATTTCAATCCGTTTGGAAATCCAAAGTTGGACGTCGTCCAATAAATTGGCAAACATTTTTCACATTCACGGAACAATTTTGGAAGACGTCCACGCCATTTGGATTGATGGACGTATCGTCAATGGGCACCTTTAAGGAGCCGACTTTGATGGCGACTTGATCCATGGTATGGTATCTTAGAAGAAATGGAAAAAGCTACCAGTAGGACCCTCTTGCGGCGTGATTTGCAACTTTTCTCTGTTCGGAATGAAACTGAGATAGTAGATCAGATATTTTGCATCTGACGTCATATGACCACAGATTAGATACTAGTAGCTAGCTACAGATGCGACAGCTGCTTTTGGGCTGTGTTTGTCATTGTTCCGTTTTGGCGCTACAATCGCACTGTTTGACATTTGCCGGTTACACATACAAAGTAATATACGCATTGCGTATGTGTGTGTGTACTGTACGTAGAATGTTTATAGATATGTATATAAGTAGTGATTAGAAGAAACTATCGATATCGACTACTAGTGATGTTCCATTTTGACGATAGTCTCTTACATGGGACATAATTTTTAAATTTTGTTTGTAATGAAACGAACTTTACTGTGTCAGTGATTTATTTACTTAGGCATCGTTTTCTTAATCTAAATCTTTTATATTTATCAAGGGCCCGTTTTTGGGGCTCTCCCATTTTAGCTATATACTTAGCCTCCACATCACCTTTTAATATTTTATTTATTATATTGCACCAATTATGCACTTGTAATCGAATTAAAACTTGTATAAACAAATTCTTTACTTCATTATTATGTTTAGAGCACCCTAACCAAGAAAACCTCATTGTGCTCAATATTTTTCTCACCAAGTTGCTTTTGATATTATTTTTATAGCAATTATCATTTAAATAATTATGCACTAATTGAGCTACGTCCCTGTATAAGATTAAAAGTCTTTCAGTAGGATATGATAAATTATTATTTTTCAAAGTTTTGTATTCCCTAAATTGTATATAAGTGTGAACTTTTTCTACCGAGCTACTTGTGTACGTTTTCAAGCATGAGTTGCACCTTATGGACTTTGATATTTTTCTGCATATGTACCCAGCAGTGTAAGCTGAGCAATGCACTTTAATTTTTTCCATCACCACCTGATCGACTGTTAATTTTTCCCTTGGGTAATCTTGTGAAGAGGATGGAGGTGAACTTGTGTAATTTTCCTTATTTTCGTTATCAGTTTTAAAAAGAAAACCGACATCTAATATGGTTTCCCCATTATCCTCTTCACAATTTGAAAATTTTGAATGAGGACTAAGCACATTAGACAACATTAATGATTTGAATGCATATATAAATGTGTTTGCATCTGGATTAATATTTCTGTAATTGAGGGCCCTTATACGACCGAAAAAATTTTCAAGTGGATCTTGATTTATAAGCCTGGGATAAAAATAGTCCACACTATATTTGTCAAATAATAATTTAGATATTCTAATAAAACTTTCAAGACTTGTAATCCAGCCTTGCAGGGATGGCACTCGTACGAGTCTAGGTTTTCCTGATTGTAGTGCAAGTTTACTACATTTGTCTAGAAAATGTATATTTTTAATCTTTTGAATAGCTTCTGCCCAGAATAAATGATGTGGTGTATTTTTCTTCACAGCTCGTCTTAGTTTCCCTCTTTTTGAACCACCAGGATAGCCATTGACACTATCAAACTAAGTGTCGAAAAATTCAACAACTTCTGCTGTTGTGCCCATGGTGTTTTCTGATTCATTATTCCGTAGATTATCTGAAAATGATATTGGGTATATTTATATCAACATCACATGATAATTTAATACTAGGTGCTATTATATTTATCATTAGGATGATGTAGTAGTACCTATATTCAGTCTATTTTCGTATTTAAATTATAAACATTTTTACAATTAACGTTAATCATTTAAAAACAAATTGTTGAAAGGCCAAATACCTAATTAATACTATGAAAATACAAATGCTCAGGATGTATGTTAGAAGATGCAGTAACTAGTTTATAACTATTTTTAATGCTAGTATTAAACAAGTACTCTGTACAAGTATTGTTTATGTTCTAAATAAATAGAATATTAATTATTTACCCTACTTTACTTAGGGTATTTATCTATACTTATAATAAAACTGTAATAGGTCCAATTCTGTACATTGAAGATATTTTGAAAATTATATTTGGAGGGCATTCTATAACCGATACTGAGGCCGAAAATGTAATTTTTTTAATTTTTGTCTGTCTGTCGGTCTGTCTGTCTGTCTGTATCACGGCTGCGCATCACGCCGAAACTACTGAATGGATTCAAATGAAACTTGGCATGATTTGAGATCTTACTACGAGGTAGGACATAGGATACTTTTTATCCCGTAATCTAGCACGGTTCTTTTGGGAGAGGGGATTAAAGTCAAAATGGGTACTTGGTTATACGCTTGGTCCGATTTTATCAATTTTTCTTTATAATATAATAAATATTAGTAAGGGAACACTCATAGAGAGTTGTTATCAAGGTATTGTAATCGATCGGGTTAAGCAACGTTAGGTAAGGTCATTAAATAGATGGGTGACCGTTTAACGCCATTTGAACAAAACGGGTCCGTGCTTCGGAGAGCAAGTAAAAAGTGGGTCCCAGTTTTTAACCGACTATAAAAAAGGAAGTTATGTATTCGATGCGAAGGTCTGTTATTAAAAGTTTAGTTAACGTAAAAATAGCGCAGGCGGAGCTGCGTGGGTTATTTAAATAAAGTTATATTTAAACATGATACTTTTAAAAACGCATACTCACTAAGTGCATTAGTGTATTTCAGCATTGCAGCAGTTCGGTTGCTTAGTACTTGAGCAGCAACACTGACTTTCATTTTTTTTACTTTCTTGGGATCTACATGGTGGGCTGTCAATTTCGGCAAGGCTCTTGTGTGCCCTAATTTACTATCAATATCATAAATATATTCAATATCTTTCCATTTGCAGTGCTTCCATTCCAAATGATATCTTTGGTTAAAAAATTATTTCTTAACCCTTTCAGAAGATGTGGTGGGTCATAAAATAAACTTAAATCATGTCCAGCAATATTAATTGATCCATCTGAAAAAAAAAGTTTACTTAATACTGTTATTATAAAAAAGCTTTGTTCTAAAGTAATTAAAAACTCGGGGCCCGTTGGCTCGAATCGTATCAACAAAAAACCGCGCAAAAAAAATAGGCCCGCGCTCCAAAGGGTTAAAACCATAATTTACTAACCATCATGAACACCTTTTAGATTCCTTAAATGAATGGTATCTTCTCTAAATTGCCTCATTGCTGTACGAAATGTGGACCCTTGGTCACAAACAAGACCCAAGGGAATTAACCCAGTTAGAGCTACTTGTGATACTATTTGTTTTAATATATTTTGTAGCTCAGCTGATGAGACTGTGCCTTCACAGAAATAATATGCAATGCTCTGTCGCCAAGGAGAACATATTCCCCTAATCATAAAAACCAAAGCATGGTCGCAATAACGCATTTTTCTTTCTCCAGCTACGTCCACAAATCCGTGAATTTTTTCTTTCTTTTCATTAAAAGTTAAATGAGGAGTCAATGCAACCTCATCAAATACTATAGTGCACAGTTTTTGTTGCACATCCCAATTTTTGCAACTGTGAGCAATATAGTCAAATATTTTATGATTTAATCCTGGTTCCATTGAAACCTTTTCAGATAAGCGCAGCAAAGTCCTCTTGTTAGGTAAGGCAAACATTTTTTCTAATAATTTATATCCTTTGGGACTTTGTTTCATGAGGAGCAATGCCATTAATTTTTCTTCAACAGTAAACCTTCTGGCCATTTTAGGTTTACCCACTTGTTTACACTGCATTAACAAAAATGTTTTTGCTTGTTTATTTAATAAACTAAATTTGTCCAACAGTTCACTCTTATTTAATAGAGTTTGTGCTTCAGTTAGCCTTTGTGAGGCTGAGTCATGCAAACTATCTGCTGTTATATTTAAAACTTGTTTTATAAACTTCCTTTTCTTTGATCCAAGCCTCTTAATTGAGGGACCTGAAAAGAAATATAAACCTTGTTAAAGTCATAACACTCATTATAAAGATAAACACAAAACCAACATTAGGATAAGAAATAGGAGAGGTTGATCCTTTTGCTTTTCTTATTTTGGGAAAAAGAGCTGGTTTTTACTCAGTATCACTGATTAATTTTCTAAAATTGTATATAAGGCTACATTTATCACACCTACATAGTCTTCGTGGCGCAGCTGCAAACCAGAGATTCTGAATTAAAATTGTGTTGTTGTTCCTTACAGGCTATGACAAAGTAGGCCAACCAACTGATTGTCTGGAAAGTAAGATGATCTACGCATTGGATGGGCATATAAAGTCTGCCTGCACTTGATCTCTCCCCAGTGGTGTCGGTCTTCCATTCCATCGGATTGTGAGAGTAAAGGAACAGAGTGCACTTATGCATTATAATATCTCCAATATAGTTGACTGATCTTGTGAAATTTTTGCTGCCGTGGTTGTATAAGCCAGGAGGACATATTTTTTGTTATCATAACTACCTTTTTGCTCTTGAGATTGAGATTGTTCTGTTCTTTGCATGGTGTCAGGCATTATTTCTATATTAACCCCTATGCCTGAACATGAAGGCTGTTCCAATATTACATCTGAAACATATAATTATGGTATATTATTCTGAATTAATAGATGGGCCCATGGGGCTAGTGGTTAGACACCCTGGCTACTATCCACGCAATAGGTGATGGGTTCAATTCCTACCATGTGTCTGGGTGTTATTTATCTATATTTTATCACCTGCATGGGGAGACTGGTCCCACTACTATCGCTGATGCTGATCCAATTGTAACAACACAAACACTGTTTAAAAATGACAAGCCCACTGAGTTTCTTGCCGGATCATCTCAGTTGAGGCTGCGTTGTGATCCGGTGGTAGCTTTTAAAAGAAATTGACCATTCAAAAGTGCTAGCGTTAAGCCTATTTACAATAAAAAAAATGAATTTGAGTGTGATGGGTTTTGTTACTTTGACTTGTCCTGTCATGACAAAATTCATAGGGAATCACTATAATGGTTTACTCATTCTAATAATAAAAACAAAATCTTCCATTATTTTTAGTTGGGTAAAATACACACCTGCCTCTGCAGTCACTAATGATGATTCTATAGCAATACTCTCATCTTGTTTTTTGGAGTAATTATGCTCCAAACGATTTGTTTCTAAAAAAAAATATACATATTAACATCAAGAAATACAATAACACAATTAGTACATAAGTGTATCAGTATTTTGTGCTGTTCACACATATGTTTACCTCTACCTGGCATAAGGCAGGCAATCATTTAGCCTAACTATTAGATATTATAGTAACCAATTAGGGATTTAATATACACACCAAACTTTAATATTGCTGGCTCAGGTCCATCATCCTCCTCATCTTGCTCTTTGGTGTAATTGTGTTCAATTTTGACATTCCATTCTGAAACATTGTATTTTTATTTTTAGAATACTTAAGCTAAAGAACCTGAATGATTTCTTTTTTTTTCTACTGGGACAATCCAAACACATTCATCAGATCCCAAACTAGGCAGAGTCAGTAAGTACTATGACAACCAACAAACTGATATAAATATTTATATAGATAAAGATAAGGTTTAGACACAAGGTGAGAATCGAACCCACAGCCTATTGGGTGGTGGCCGGTTGTCTAACTACTGGACAATGGTCCCATAAATTTCTTATGTATAATGTTCAGCTGCTCTGTTACAGAACGCTTATGAATGCTGTATGTTTCTATCAGCTGTACATGAACATTATACATAAGAACATAATGGGACCATTGTCTAGTATGTATTTACACTGGAGTTTGAAGATTATTGTAAATGTAAGTTATTTGTTACTACATATTTATTTATTTGTAGTTCAAACACATACACTTGCAATGGGAACGCTGATAGCTACTATAGTATTATAAGAATACTGTATTATATATTATAGTGTAGTATATTAGCGAGAAGCCGGACGGAGGCATAAAACCGAACCGCATAAAACCAGAGGAAGCAGGTTTAATTTCTGTAGGGAGCAACCAATTTGTTTTAGTTATTCCTTACTGGCTAGGGCCGATCCACTGATTGTCTGAAAAGTAAGATGATCCATACGTTGGATTGGCATATAAAATAGATCCTGCGCCTGCAGTTGGTCTTTTATCCCACCGAATTGTGAGTAAAGGACAAGAGTGCACCTGTGCCTGCACAAGCATTTGTGCAGTATAATATCTACTGCATAGATGTTTAATAATGTTAAAAAAATAGACCACGATGGTTTAATACGATCTGGGAAACATTAAGTATTCACAATAATATAGTGAAATAATAACTCACCTGATGTACTAAGAGGTGCACCGTGGGCTATTTCTTTACTGGTAAGCAGATAAGGGTAGGAAAACCGAAGTCTTCGGCCTTCACCGTCGAACTGATTACTATCAAAATGTTTTTCACACACACGTTTTCTTAGTAGCTGTTCTTTAGTAAGTCCAATGAGGAGGGAGTTTGTGGGCACTAGGTAAGATAGCCAAACATTGCGAAGCTTATCGTTCTTGGGTAAACAAAAAAGCCGGTGGCTTTTACTTGTTGCATTGCAACCACCAACGCAACATTTATATTGGGTTCCCATGACGAAAGTAACACTATCACCTGCACAATCGGTAAATAACGGAGGAGAATTTGCGTCTCAAGGATCTCAACTCGGCAAAATGCAAGGAAATTCACAAGAAACAAACAAAACGCTCAACTCGGCTATAACACAATGACAAGTCGATAAAGTATGGTATGGCGGACTCAGAGCCGGACCGCGCTTGGCCACGTGACCAAAATGGCGTCCAAGATGGCTGTTCTTATTGCGACATTAGCGCCAAAACGGAACATTTGGAACTAATGCTGTCACTGGCCTGATCGTAGACAGAATATAATACAGACATATACCAAGCGTGCCGCCGATAAGGACAGAAAAATAAGTACATACTAAATTTAGAGTTGCCACGTAAGGGAAATTTTACCCTTTGTGTAAAGCAAATACGGAGGTTGTTGTAAATTATATTTTCTTTCCTAACCAAAAACCACTTTTCTGACACAACATTTACTTTTCTTACATTATATCGTCTTAATCTATGACAGTCTGCAAAAAGTACGAAAGTGATTGTTATAATCATGTCCTCCTAGCCGAAACGACCACAGCGGCCAATCTTTCACAAGATCAGCCATGTACGCAGGAGATATTATAGTGCACAAGAGCTTGCGTAGACACAAGTGCACTCTCTCTTCCTTTATATAATAGGTACCTCTCATAATCCGATGGGACGGAAGACCGACACGACGTTGGAGAAGTTAAGCGCAGGACCGACTTTTTACATGCCCATCCGACGCATGTGTGGCGTATCTCGGATCACGGTTTCGGAACGCCAAAGGGGCTGTCAAAAAGATGACAGCGCGCTAGTATCTATGGCAGAGACATGTTTTAATTATTACGATTACTCCACTGTATTATAAGTTGTTCTCTCTCAATTTGATTATAAGTGTTTATTACCAAAGCTCGGTGTTTTAATTTGACGGACAGGAGTCGGGCATACGTCCTATCGCAAATCCCGACACATGGATCATCTTACTTTACAGACAATCAGGTCATCGGCCTGCATTGTCCTAGCCAGTAAGGAACAACTACTCAAATTTGTTGCCCTTCGCAGAATTCGAACCCACGGCGGAGGCTACAAAGTGAATGTACACTTAATATCATATATGCTGTAGCTAAGGTCTATTCCACATTGTTCACCTGGGTGATATCACGTGGTGATTAAAGTGGCTAAGAGCTGTAGATAATTATTAGCCTCATACAAAAAAGTTAAAGAGATAAAAACAATAATATGCTTTTTCCCAGAGAGGTAGGCAAAAATTGGCTTTCTTATAACTTAATATAATACATACTATGACCATTTACCGGGTAAGTTTTAGTAAATTTCTCCAATATACAAATCTATAGTACTAGTATCTTGGGACAATCTACGCTTGACCAATGACCACCTGATCTCAATCTACGCAGATCCTTTAGTAAGGTAACCAGATAAATGATTACAAATACTTGTAAACTGTATAAATACATATTTAAATAGATAAATAACACCCAGACAATTGTTCGGAATCGAACCCATGTCCTATTGGGCAGCGGCCAGGTCCCTCAGATCGTCGAACCGCCGTACATCGCCGCCGTCCGCGGCATGTACTGCTCGACCCACCCGACCCGATGTCCGTCCTCCTGGACCATGACACAACACCAACACCGACAACGATGTCAAGAGTCGTAAACACATCAACACATAGACACCGGTCTCGCCGGCGAGGCCGAAGGGATCCGTACGCATGCGACCTCGACATGCATCCCCTCGCTGAGTTTCTTGCCCGTTCTTCTCAGCGGGGGCGCGTTGTGAACCGGTGGTAAACTCATTTTCTCTAAGCGGCAGCCCAAGCCGAGGCCGTGCCTCCCTGAGGTGCCCTTGTGCTAGTCGCTACCCAAACCTTTCTGGCTGGAGCGCTTTAAGCGCTCGCCCTCTTGTCCGGTGAAACAGTACTATTCCTACAAAAAAAAAGTGATGATCAATAAAGCAAAGTGACTATCAAGCTTCAGTTGTCCACCAAACTTTGATGTCTACTGAAAGTGTGTTTGGTATTTATTGGTGATTCAAGTTAGGCAATACCAAATGAATCATTTGATAGTTATTTAATAGTCACTTTGCTTTATTGATCATCACTTTAGTTGTCAAACGAGATAGGTACATAATAGGTGGGCAAATGAAACAAACTATTCAACGTCGGTACTATTTATTTATAATTCAGACAAATTTACCAATAAATTGTAACCAACAACATACATACATATATTTAAACAACATGCATATAGTAAAAGCACGATTAAATGTACAATGACCATTGTGCCTATAAATAACGAATGAATACGTCCTGCGCAGCCTTGGACGAATTACTTGAGCGCTTACGTTATTTCTGAATATTTAAGCATTCGGGAATAACTTTTAGCTACCTAATTAATTCTTTTTGTTGCTGCTATCCACAGTATGCAAATATCCATATTTTCAGGAAATCATAAAAATAAATTCGGAAAATCTGAGAAAATCTTCGATGCACCCAGCATGTGGAATCGTGTATGATGCACTTAATAATAATTTACCACTTATTTATGGTAGTCTCTCTTTTATACACTGGCAACACTGATAATGGCGATCAATAAACTGAAAATTTTAGGTTATGGATGAAAAACAAGAATTTATCAATCTTACACGTAACTTTCAAGTAAAATAGTAACTAATTTAGAGCAATAAGATCTAAATAAGTCGTTTACATGTATTAGTTTCTAAATGTAATCTCTAAATTGGCCATAATAATTCACGTTTACCTGTGAAACGATACTCCACTAATTTTACGTTCACTGTCACTTTTACAGCCTATAATACTGCACTGCACGATTCTTATAGGATTTCCACAACACACAGTAATGTCACAGTTAGTTTTTTATTGAATTTTAAGTTATTTATTTAATATCAAAACCACGATAAAATTGTCACGGAGCAAAGTGGGAGCAAACGTCAAATTTGTTTCGCACCCACGGCGCGGAAAAATCGAACACATGCTGAGGGACAAAAAATCATATACACTGTTTCTTTCTATCACACGTA
Organism: Furcula furcula; assembly: GCA_911728495.1. Lineage (NCBI taxonomy): Eukaryota > Metazoa > Arthropoda > Insecta > Lepidoptera > Notodontidae > Furcula > Furcula furcula. The sequence continues at coordinate 21,325,375 of OU452255.1, forward strand.
ACCTACATAAACGCATTCTTTTCTTGCGTGAATGAGAAAGAAAGTGTCCAGCCCTCTATTGTTTTCTTCCTCTAAGGGCCTGATCTTTGAGTATTAAACCAAAAGGAGACGACACGCGCACTATTCGCTATGAGAAAAAGTCTGTCACTTTCCGCGCGGGGGACGAGGTAACTCACACAAATACTATCTACTACTAATGCATTCTTCACCACGTCGCTACGCAGGCACACTACAATATTATCAAACACTAACATAATCTATACGCACACAAGTAAATTCACACACAGTGACAACACTGTCTGTACACGAGATGACGTCAATTTTAAGTAAACGAGGATAGTGCATGACACTATCGATATTTTATTGTCGATGAGTTCCGATAATATTTTTGGTGAAAGTTAATAAGGTATTTTTAAATTTAGGATCATAGGAAAAGAACCTTGGGTTGTCGTCAAAATCCGATTAATTAGGATAAGTCAGTATGGTTAAGTCTGAAACTTCAAGAAATACCTAAGCTGCATTCTTACTCTTATATTGTGAAAAGTCTGCCTATAAACAACTTTGTGCAATAAAAAGAAATAAATATCTTTACTCATTCCTATGATAAAATTTTAACGGCCAAAGAGGAAAAACATTGTGCTAAATATGTTGTATTTTTGACATAAGCTAGCGTTGGTTAAGCAATGTTAAGTAAGGCCAATACATAGATAGCCGTCGTCTGGATTTTCTTGAACATTTGAACTGAGCTTCCCTGTGCTTCGGTCTCGGTTGTTGTAGACAGTAGTCGTTACCTTTGGAGTCACTGGACGTACGGGGCGTGGGCCCTAGGACATCCATTAAGTATGGCAGTGACTCCGAGGAGGACGGCGCACTATGGACGGAAAAACGAAGTTCCCTTTCATAGGATTTTTAAAAAATAAATATTTTCGTTTGATAGTTTCAAGTATACAGTTTTGTCGAGTACATTAAAACATTGAATAAATTAGTAGTTACCGGTTTTTTTTTTAATAATTTTACGGCTGAAATGCCAGATCACTATATTCGGCATTTCAGCCGTACAAATATTTACGTGAAACCCATGTATTTTAAGAACTTGTGTTAGCTACCTATATTCTTGCAAATATAAAATATCAGTCATTCATATCGCATTATTTGTTGTGTTGTGCATACGTTATGAATATGTACGCTTTTCGTCAAGATCGTTAGTCATATAGGTTTGTTGTCTACAGGGCCGTCTTTACCAGGGGGTGCAAGGGGTGCGGTGCACCCGGGCACAGGGCGCCCGGGGGCGCCTGCCGAGCGCTGAATATTTAGATATTTCATTGAACTTAACGCCATTGCACAGTTTCATATATTTGTTACGACGAATACGTATGCGCAAAATAAAAAAATAAAAAAAAATTGTCATCAACAAAAATCATTGTTTTACCACAGGTTAGGTATTAGTTTTTACTTGTATTACGCTTTCGACGCTTGTCACACCGCTCATGGTGTGCAAGCTAAAATGACTCTTATTAGTACACAAATAACAATTATATTTCATACAAGACGCGCGCGGCAAAATCTCTAATCCAAAGAGAGTGTATATAACCTTTGACACATTGCCGCCCGGTCGCCCGCACTTGAAGCAAAATGATCTCTAAGTCAATAAAGTGTAAGTCGTAAATTCATTTGAAATGGGTGCGCGGCGCGGCACCTGTGCGTCTGTCATAGGCGAGTAATTGCGTCCTTTGACATAGCCGTCCGGGCACTCGCACTTAAAGAGAAATGATCTCTAAAAAATCACTACAATTAGGTGTAAGTTTATTTGAATATACAGCGCGGCGCGCAGCGCCTATGCAAGTGTCGGTCAGTGATTGATCTGATTTCTTCTTTTTAAGTAATTAAATTCGTTAGCTCATTTCATTTGCGACGACCGCCGAATTAGCACAGAAGATCTAGTGGAGAAATTCCTCCACCAATCATACTCTACGGTATTGAAGATGTCAACGAACTAACCAAACTTCTTACAACGGTAACCGATAAAAGCATGTTTAAATTCAAAATCGTGAATGCGCGTGCTTGTAGACAATCCAGAAGAGTATAGAAAAATCATCCAAAAGATAAGAGAAAAAGGTCTAATTGGTCATACCTTTACACGCAAAGACACAAGAAGCTACAGAATAGTCATAAAGAATCTACATCATACAACTCCCCATAGTGCCATTGTGGAAGAAGTTGAGGCTACCGGGAACAAAGTAAGAGGTGAAATAATAAATGCACGTTATGGCCCAGATAAGAAACCAACCTCGACCTTCTTTGTTAATATAGAACCAAGCAATAACAATAAACTTGTTAAGAATATTAAATATATCCACAATCAAAGCATTATAATAGAAGATCCACGTAAATCGAACACAATTGTCCAATGTCAACGCTGTCAGCAATACGGCCACTCCAAGAATAACTGCGTGCGACCATTCCGATGTGTGAAATGTGCTGAAGGACATAAAACCTCCGACTGTCCAAAGAAAGATAGAAATTCTCCAGCAAAATGTGCACTTTGTTCATGCGATCATCCGGCGAATTACAAAGGATGCGAAGTGTATAAAGAAATCTTAGCTAGGAAACATAGGAAACCAGCCAGCCGTGTAAATGGTATCCAAGACACCAAATTAGATCCGTCTAAAGAATTATTATTAACTCAACCACCTCAGCCTGCACGTGCTTCTGGTCAAATCTACTCAAGTCAGAGAAAATCTGAAACTTACTCCGATATAACTGCTGGACGTGTGAGATTCCCATCAGTCAATATCGATGAAAGCCCTCAACAACTATCAACTTTGGAACAAATACTAATAAAACAGTCTGAAAAACTAGATATGCTCTTTCAACAGATAGGCACTCTTTTGAACCTATTGACTACAGTAATATCCAAACTAAATTGATTCAAATGTTTGGGTCAATTCGTATTGCCACGTGGAACATTAACGGGTTAGCTCCCAACATACTTGAACTGGAATCTTTCATAACCTTAAACAAACTTGATGCTGTGTTAATATCCGAATCTCATTCAACTGACAGCAATGTCTTCCGTATAAAGGGATATTCTGTGTACCTTACTCCCCACCCATATGGCCGTGCTCATGCTGGAACAGCTGTAGTTATTCGCTCAAGCATAAAACACGTAGTCATGGATAACTATGTCACAGAACACCTACTAGCAACTACAATCGTTTTGGAGGATTGCACTGGCCCACTCACACTCTCTGCAGTTTATTGTCCGCCAAGACATAAAATAACGGACCAAATGTTTGGCGACTTCTTTGCTACTCTTGGCAGTAGATTCATTGCTGGCGGGGATTGGAACGCCAAGCACTCATTTTGGGGTTCCCGAGTGACCCTAACAAGAGGACGAGCCCTAAAAAATTGCACTGACAGAATGAAACTACTGCCGGTGTCCTCAGGAGGTCCCACATACTGGCCCTCAGACCCCAATAAAGTCCCCGACCTTCTGGATTTTTTCATCACTAAGGGCATTAGCTACTTGTACACTAGCATAGAGTCGAGCCTGGAAGGAACATCCGACCACACGCCAGTTATACTCACTCTGAGCACCGATGTTATTATCCGCGAACCTATCGAATCTCTGCACAATCATAAAACAGATTGGTCTAGTTTTAAATCATACATTGAAGAACACATTAATCTAAATATTTCATTGAAATCAAGTGACGATATCGATGATGCCTGCATATACATCACTAACTTGATTCAAATAGCTGCATGGATAAGCTCTCCACCTCGACCATCTAATCCAGTTACCCCTCACATAACAGCTGACCTGAAATCTAAAATACTAGAAAAGCGCCGCCTACGAAGAATATGGCATCAGTCACGACATCCATCAGATAAGACTACATATCACCGTGCAGCTAAGCAATTGAAATCCATGCTGCAAGAATCTACGAACAACAAAATTAAAAGTACTTTAGAATCTCTTAGTCCCACGGGTAGAGGTGAACGCAGTCTCTGGAAAGCAACTAAAAGCCTAGGCCAACCACAAAATCATCTTCCACCTATTAGGTCATCAACTACTTGGGCTCGAACTGACTCAGAGAAGGTTAAGGTATTTGCTGATCACCTAAAAACTATATTTCAACCCAATGAGTCGGGTGGGGATGAATCTGACATAGCACAAACATTGCAGCAGGATCTCCAAATGTGCTTACCAATAATTCCAACAACGCCTAAAGAAGTTGCAAAGGAAATTAAGTCTCTCAAATCCAATAAAGCACCCGGATTTGATCTTATTACTCCGGAAATTCTAAAACACCTACCACACAAGTGCATAACCTTCCTCACGTGCCTGTTTAACGCCATATTTCGCATCAACTATTTCCCAACTGCTTGGAAAATTTCTCAAATAATTATGGTTCACAAACTGGGAAAACCAGCCCACGAAGTTACGTCATACAGACCCATTAGCCTGACGCCAATTCTCTCAAAGCTGTGGGAAAAAATATATCTTACACGGCTTAAACAATTTATGGATGAGGCAGATATAGTCCCAAAGCACCAATTTGGCTTTAGAAAATCCCACTCAACAATTGAGCAAATGCATCGTGTCTACCACTCTGTTAGGCAAGCCATGGAAAGGAAACAGTATTGCTCAGCAGCTTTTCTGGATGTTCAGCAGGCCTTCGACCGTGTTTGGCACGATGGTCTGTTGTACAAAATCAAAAAATGTCTCCCACATTCCATATTTCTGTTAACAGCGTCATATCTGTCAGACAGATCATTCCAGGTAAAGCTTGGTGAAGCCAGATCAAGTTTATACAAAATTACAGCTGGAGTGCCACAAGGCTCGGTTCTTGGACCAGTCTTGTATAATATCTTCACATCAGACATACCAACTTCTGACGATCCCAGTATAACCGTGGCCACCTACGCTGACGACATTGCCTATTTAGCCAGTGACTCCAATGCCACCGTGGCTAGTGCTAAACTTCAAAACTTATTAGATAGAACTCATACCTGGCTCCAGAAATGGCGAATACGCGCCAGTGCACACAAATCTAATCACATCACCTTCACATTGCGAAGAGAGTCATGCCCTCCAGTGTCACTGGGTGCTGCTATTCTGCCAGAATCTGAATGTGTAAAGTACTTAGGATTTAATATTGACAGACGATTGACATGGAAAACTCACATCAAACGCAAACGAGAAGTTTTGCTCAAATTTAAAAATCTACACTGGCTCCTTGGAAGGAATTCTGTATTATCAGTCGACAACAAGCTACATATATACAACTCGATACTGAAGCCTATATGGACCTATGGCGCAGAGATTTGGGGAACCGCCTGCAAAACCAACATAAAGATCATACAACGAGCCCAGAACTGTATTTTGCGAACAATATCTAATGCACCCTGGTTTTGCCGCAACGACGAGACCCATGATTATCTTCGGGTCCCAACTGTCGCATCAACTATTGAAAGCCTCACACAAAAACATGCTCAAAGACTGAGCCAGCACGTGAACCCGTTGGCCCTAATTTTGCTGGACCCCAACAATCATATTAAAAGGCTCAAAAGGAAGCGAATTATATGAAGGAGACAAGGCAATGGCCTTGCCCCTTCTAAAGTCACTACATCTCACAACAAATCTTCTTATGGTCTTCCGACCGATTGCAGATGACTAGAGGAAAAAAAAAAAAAAAAAAATGTTATATTTATCAGGGAAAACGTTGTCCGGGAGGGTATTCCACAGCTTGACCGTGCGCATGAGGAAAGAAGAAGCGAAACGCTTAGTTCGGCAAGTTGGAGTGTCAACGTTAAAGCGGTGGAGACCCTGCCGCCGCCTGGCAGTCCGGTAAAAGAAAGGGGATGGTCATGAGTGCCGCCAGAGTTACTTTCAGGGGGGTGCATCTGCATCTACACATTTTACTATTAACTTAAACTATAGAATTATACATGTATATGATGTAAATAAATGTAATGTCAAATTCAAAACACGCGGGTATTTGATTGAGTATGTTTCGCTAATCAAAAGCGTACTTATGTATTTTTTCTATGTATATTCTTCCGTGACAGGGGGGTGCAAGTGCACCCCCTTGCACCCTGCTGCCAGCGCCCATGGGGATGGTGGTACAAGGTCAAAAAGTGCTTGAGCGCATTCACCGTGGAACAATCTGTAAAAAACCGATAAGCATGCAACTAGGTGACGATGATCCAATTGTTGCAGTTTTTCATTTGTTAGGTCATTATCGTCAATTATCCTGCGAGCGCGTCTGTCTAGCGAATCCAAAGAGTCAAGTTGATATTTGGCAGAGCCATCCCACAGGTGAGAACAGTACTCCATGCAGGGTCGAACCTGAGCTTTGTAAAGATTCAACAGCTGTTCCTTTGTGAAATACCGCCTCACCTTATTCAAGATACCAAGTTTTTTAGCAGAGATTTTGACTTTTGACTCAATGGATCGTCCGAAATTAAGGTCGGAGGATAAATTGAGACCTAACAAATCTAGAGGATTGGATGTCAGTATAGATACACCACAAAAAGCAGGAGTATAGATGTATTCCAAAGAATTTATGATCATTTTATAAAATATATAAAAAGATTGAACCGACTTCAATAACACTAAAATGCATAAAATAATTTTAATATTATTGAAATTGGTGTTAGCGTACCTACGGAGTATACTTATTTGCATTTTTTTACATCATTCATGTTTCTTCAGGAACAATTTATCAGGACGTAATGAAATTTGCATGGAATCATTATAGTAGTTAACTTTCTCGAATAAAGAAAGAATAATCGAAATAGGTTCATATTTGAAGTTAGGCTCAATTCACACCAAGATGGCAGCGGCCGGCAGCGCACTTTCAGTGTGAAAGAAAGACATTTGCCAGAGTTATGACCATTTTTTCCTTAAAAACGACGAGTCTCATCTTTAAGGCGTTATTATAAATTTTTCTGACGCGACATTCTTGTTTTTTTTAGGAACTACCTACTTATTCGTAAATCGCAATCGTTTTTAATGGGACCCGATCAGGGGATCGGCCTATCCGTACAAAAAATAATTTTTCATATCGGTCTATAATTGCCAGAGTTATGCGCGAACATACGTAAATGTAAATATATATATGTATAGTCGAATTGAAAACCTCCTCCTTTTTTGAAGTCGGCTAAAAAGTGACACGGCATGCGGTACACTACACAAACTCTTTTGGATATCTGATTAATAAATAGTCTGAATAACATACTGATAGTCGATATCGATATTTGATTATGAGCTGTCCCAGCGCTAACTTTGCTGCGGTGTGGCCAATGTATTTAAAAATAAATAAAAGTATTCGGAATAAAAGTGACGACCGTAAATATCTTATAATAATTAAGTACACCCAAACATAAACATACAGTTTCATAGAATCGATAATTTTTAAAGTGTTTAGTAAAAAAATATGTAGAAAATTCAAGTAAAGATACTGATTTTCAAACAGTAATCTTTAATTAATTAATTATGCATCTACAGAAATAAATGGTATTAACAATCATTTACGTGAAATAGAAATCTTAAACTAATGTCAGTACATTCAACTTTTAAAATTACGCTCGTTACGCTTTTATACGATTTAGTGGCAACACTTATTGATTGATAATATTTTTTAGTTTTTTACAAATTTAGTGCATTATTTGACAATTTATAAACGAAATAATATTTACAGATGGAAAGTAACGTTATCCTTGGGTACACTAGATAAGTCTTATATTTTTTTACACGAAAATGCGCTGGCATTCGGCATTTTTAGCTTACGTCGTTCCGCGCGCACCGGGATTTGTTGAATGGCGTGGAACGCGGGTCAACTAGTTTTATATAACGGGTATGACCGGTGCTCTCGTACTTTGACAGAGGGGAACGCCTGACAGTGGCCTCTCCGTTTGGTTTAATACCAAGAAGCTTACATTTACAACACTGGAGTTTTCGCCTAGAACAAATTATTGAAGACAGGTTCATTCACCCTTAGTTATGTTTTTTATCCCTCTAACACTTTATCTAAAATTGCCATGATTAACACAAAAAATCCCAATCCCGATTGTGAGAATTGTGTTAAGCCAAGATTTCGCAACGTCCGTCGGGGTTCTCCTGACAGACTTTACATGAATTATAAGAAAAATTACATCCACGTCAACTTGAGTACTGTCTATGGACGTCAGTAATAAATTATATAGAAATCATATTCCTAAACCAGCCCTTCACTACCCTAATTGTTGGTAGCTGCCGTTTTAACATTATGGCAACTCTCATTGAACACAATATGGCCGCTCCGTCATATGTTTTCTACCACTTCGGGTTTTTAAAAGATCAAATAAAACTGTATTCTCATTAGATTCGCTATTTAAACAATGTAACATGTTGTACACAATTGCAGAAGTGTTTGGAAGCCAAATTCGGACAAAAACTTTCACAGGTTAGTGTATTTTTGCGCTAATAACCGTATTTAATGTATTCATACATTTTTACCGTCGAATCATGTTAAAAACAAGTCAATAATGATTAATTTTAGTGTTGTGTGGCGATATTTAGATGATCTACCTATTTTATTCTGTCAATTATGCTCTATAATCATCTAATTTTAAATAAACATTTTACATCAGTAGGGTGACCATTAACACTGAAATTAAGATTTTCTGAGTCGAGAAGGATACGTAATTATACATAAGTATGAGTTTAATGTTTAAAAGTCAGAAATAGAATATTTTTGCACTCATATGAGGACCCATAGCCGCCACAGGCGTAAAATATACCGAAGTTGTACCAACTGAAATACAATATAATTTCGACACATTATTTTTATATATTTAGTATTCGTTCGCTTAGAACTAGACTCAGATTTTGTATTCAGAAAATGTATTAATGAAAATCTTCATAATAATAGTTATGGTTAGGTATATACGCTACGTGATAAAAAGCCAACATGTATCAAAATTCTGCCCAGAAAGTAAGCCCTAATAGAAATAGTACTTAGTCATATCATTAATTCACTACAGTAAACTGACGTTTACTGTGTTACCAGTTTTTGATGAAAAAAAAATAGTGAAGTGACAAAATGATTCTATTGATCACTTAGTCAGTACTTACGAGCAAAAGAAACATTCGTCCACTCAGACCAGAAATTAGAAGCCAAATGATGAATAATATTACGCGGCGTGTGTAAAGCCAAGGTCAACTTATTCCCACCGACTTGGTGAAAATTATAGCCCATGCAGCCTTGTTGTTCGTCAATTTCACTAGATTTATTTATAGTTATCATCTATTGACAACTAAATATAATTTCTAATTAAAATTATTTTTAGTATTAGATATGTTTCATTAATTAACTTTGAGCAAGTAATTGCATAGCTATAGAATGGGAACATCACTGTAAAACTCGCTCGCTGTGTGTCTTTGTTTGGTATCGCATTATATCTTGCAGAAATATTAATAATCGTTTTAATCCTAGACAGAACCCTTCAATCTGTGTATTTTATTCCTTTTGATTTAGGATTGTGATTAAATGCTTACAAACATTAGTGAAATTTCCCTGTAAAATGTTTTCGATTACGGACTGGCTTGTATAATAATGAATATTATGAATGTTAATAAATGATATACTATATTGTTGTTTTTCATTTCTATAAAATCTATCCTTGCATCCATCAGGCGAATGACGTCAACAGCCAGACAAAGGCCTCCCCCAATGACATCCACACTTTCTTTTCGGACTTTCGCCACTCGCATCCCCTGGCTCATCTTCGCCACGCGTGTGATACCATCATCGGACCTTCTTGTTAGGGGCCATTCTACACACCACTTTCCGGACGGTGGTCGTTATCTAGAAACTTTTTGCCCAACGGCCATCGGTTCTTCCAGCTATGTGCTCCGCCCACTGCACATTCAACTAGAATATTCTCAAAGCTATAGGGGTACTCTACTTCATATACGGCTCTTCTACGTAACCCCAAGGTTTCGCTACGTGATAAAATCAAAAATGAACAGGCAATGGAGGATGGATGAATATGCTTAGGCATAGCTAACTCCATTGCTTGTTGGAGCTTTCTAATGAGCCAATAGTAAACAACTATGTCTCTGTGCTTTAAGGTATCACTGACAGCACACGATTTCCCGAACGCTGCCCTTGCTATAAAATACGTTTTATATGATATATTCCTATCTTACGTTTTCATTTTTTTTATACGTAATCCGTATGTATTTATCCTAAACTTAGATTCGTCGTGGTCATACTAATGAAAGAGACAAAAAACATAAGTGAAACGATTCAAGGCCAAATTTTTTGGCTTCAAGATATTATTTGCGTTGCATACTCCAGTGTTGTAAATGTAAGCTTCTTGTTTAATACTCAAAGGGCCTGATGGTATGGCGGACTCAGAGCCGCAGAGCCGGACCGCGCTTGGCCACGTGACCAAAATGGCGTCCAAGATGGCTGTTCTTATTGCGACATTAGCGCCAAAACGGAACATTTGGAACTAATGCTGTCACTGGCCTGTCATATGACTTACAGCGGTAGCGGTAAATAGGTTGGAATCAAATTAATACGAAGTCTAGGGGGCGCGGGTTCGAACCCCAACCCATGGGTGGGGCTGTGGATGGAGTTCGAAATAATTTTTCTTTTTTTATTTCATTCCTTAATGCATATACTATTGACGTCCGCGTACTTTATATCGAATACTACAAAGTTTTAGCTATTTTTTTTATTAAAAATTCTCGAGGCTATTAAAGTTTCAAATCACACCGCTGGAGGCGCTGGTGTTAGGGGGCGCGTTTTGACGTGGGAGTTACCTATCTATTTCTAAGTAATATACTCTTATCTATGACTTGATCAGACAAGTTGGCTACCCCTCAACTGTTTTAATTAATTACATGATTGATCCTTGGTATCAATAAAAAGCGATTTGAATTAGGTACAATTATTTATTCCAGAAACACGATAATAATTTCCTGTTAGTAATCATGATGTACTTCCACATTTTTAATCTAGTAAAACATAACTTGTTCAATACATTGAAACTGATTCATTATGGTCCTATTGCTATGTTGTGAATTAATTAAAGAGACTATATCAATCGTCTAAATACTCAAAGGGTTCTGGGGGTTCAGGCTCTTTTTCTTCTTCAGCTTTAGGTCCGAAAGCGGCCACAGGTTCAACAAGGACTTGTTCGCCATCTCCTGAATGGTTCAACATAACAATACCGCCTATGGTAATGTCCTTCAAAGGCACATAACCGGATCCATCCACAACGGTTAAGTTCTTTAGTTGTTGCCTCATAACTCTAGCTGGATTGGCCAAAATCTCAAATGTGGGCTCTGGTTCCTTTTTCTCTTTTACTTCTTTCTCTTCTCCTTCCTTTCCTTCTTTTTCTTCTTTTTTGGTTTCTTTAGTAGACCCAGCATCTTTTTCGGATTTGCCGTGAACCGTTATGTTAGGGTTAGGCGACTTTGATGGCTTCTTTTCTTCCTCATCGACATCCATCTTGGAGGAAGATGATGACGTCATACTTCCCGAACCCTCTGTTCCGTGCGCCCGTCTGCGAGCTTTAGCTGCGGCGATACTGAGCACAGCAGTGGTAACTCTTTCACGTTCCTCGCGTTTCTTTTCTTCCAGTGGCGCAGGGTAGGCATAGAGAGATGGTTTAGAGTTAGACTTAATTTCCAACTGAGGCATCTTCAAGTCAGAATTCAAAGCGATGAGACAAGTCGGCGTAAAAGCTAAAGATAAACAATGGGCCAATGGGAACCAGTACCAATATTGCGTGAATACCAGCATGCCCACGACAGCGAGCATATTCATGTGGCCGGTTCTGTTCTGTAAAGAGACTGTTACGTTTCGGCCACCAGCGTCAATAATACCTTGAGCTAAAATAGCACCAAACTTAGCCATCACATCTTCGTGCTTATTTGAGATCACTTGTGCGTAAAGTTGACGGAAGTAGGTCACTTTCGGGCAAAGAGTTTCCGTTTGCTGGATCAGAATCATAGCAGAGGCGATCAAAGCGCCTTGCCTTACGAAGTTAACCGGATCGAACTTAACCATAGGTTCCAAGAGGCCAATCGCTTCGCGGTTCCCTGTGCCTGCACAAGCGATA